>OX344722.1:114153400-115478400 GCA_947034835.1 Ballota nigra | reverse complement strand
ATGCAGAAATCTAAATTGCAGAAAAGTAGAGAACACCGGATTTATAGTGGTTCGGATCTGAATATCCTACGTCCACTCTCCCTTTCTTCAAAGGGGTCTTTCTCACTCTCCAACTTACGTACTCACTTACTGGAATTTGGGAAGTACCAGTTCCTTCTTACAACTTACACCAACCTTATCTAACAAGATGAACAGGTTGAGTAATAATCCAACTAGACTCCTAATAGAGTGTATATAAACTTGTAAAACAGGGTGAGTGATTGGAAGAGTTCGTGTGTTCTTAGTGTGCTCTCGCGCGACTCTTCTATGTTGAACTAATCCAAGCACTCCTATTTATAGTTGTGGAATAAACTAGCCGTTGGGAACTAGCAATTCAAACAACCATAATTGGAGGAATATAATCAATCAAAGATTGATTATATGATTGATTAGTTGACTTTCAATCAAGCAATCAATCAAATCCTCCATCAGTTGACTTCTCCAGATTACCTTCTTCTCCATCAAGGATCTCCAAAGTCTTCTTGTCTACAGATTACTAAGATGCTTCTGGTAGGTGAACTAATCCGTCTCTCGTCTGGTTTGGTCTCGTCTGGTCTGGGGTCTTCTGGTCCTCATCTGTGAGAGGTCTTCTGGGGAGTCCTCTGGTGAAGTCCTCTGGTGGGGTCTTCTGGTGACTCCTCTGGCCAGGCTCCTCTGGCAGACTCCTCTGGTCAGACTCCTCTGGTCCAAGCTCATCTGGTCAGACTCCTCTGGTCAGACTCCTCTGGACCTCATCTGCTCTGGACATCTCATTTGGTCACCTCTCATCTTGTCACCTCATCTGGTACCTTCTCTGGGTACCTTCTCTGGTACCTTCTCTGGTCTGCACAGATTTCTTCCCCCTTAACCAAAGACCTATTCTAGACCTAGATTAATCTGTAGCTGACTAACAGGTTCAGCTAGTCCTATTACAAGTTCTTGTTTTAACATCTTCAAAACATCTAATCTATATCCTAACAATTTCCCCCTTTTTGATGATGTTAAAACTGGAAGAACTTAAATAAAACAAGACAAGAAAAAATTTGAAACATCTAAATAGAGATTCTAGCAGGCTGGGTCAACTGATCTTCCCCCTCAAAGTATGCTCAGCTGATATTGGGGCAAAATATCAGCTGGTCTTCTTGTGCATCTGCAGGCTATCAACTTTTTGGTACCCTACTGGGTCCAGGGGGGTTAGCACAACATTTAGGAAGCCACAAGAATAGATCATCCCTTTTTGAATCAGGTGATCTTATCTTTCTTCCATACATATCAACAAAAACACACTGAACATAAGAAGCTTCGACATGGTTATTTCTTCTAGAGGCTCTTCTTCTCTTATGAGCTTGTCCAGTAGAAGGAATAACTTGTCTTAAAGCAACAGACTTGAAATTATTTTGATAAGGATAAGTCTTACTAGAACCATCAAAGGTTCCAGCTGGTCTGGCAGGTGACTTGAAAGTCCTCTGTAGGTGAGTAGGAGTCATCTGGTTCTGCCTCTTTTGAGAAGATCCAGATTTTCTTCTACTCTGCTGGCCTGGCTGAGGTCTTTTATTCTGGGTATAACCCTTCTTAAAATTCCTCCTCTGCCTTTTGGGTTTTTGAGTTTTAGGACTCATCTGCCCATTAGGCTGAGTTGCCTGGTCAGCTGGCCTTTTACCCTTATCAATAAAATTACTAGTCTGTTCTTCTTTCTGAACATGTGAGGATTCAGGTTTGGAATAACCAAGGCCTGTTTTATCATGCTCTCTTTGAGATGAGGCAGCTATATGAGACACAGCATTGTTTGCTATAGTCAGCTGCTCCAGTCTCAGCTTGAGCTTGTCCTCACTATCTTTTACAATTTTGTTTTGATGGAAGAGTTCATCGAACTTAGCTTCCAGCAGAGTATATTCATTATCTTTCTCAATGTTTTCAGCAAGCAACTTTTCTATTAGCTTAGTTTGTTCATCACATCTAGTTTTCAAGTCAGTGGACTCTTCTACCACAGTTTGAACTTGTTCAGCTGGTAGATCAGTTGGGTTGTTAAAACATTGTGAAAGCTTATGATTTTCTGCTTTCAACTTTATGTTCTCTTCTTCTAACTTTTGACAAAGTTGTATCGAAGTTTGGAGATCTAATAGCATTTTCTGCATATCAGACTCCTCTGATTGTTCAGAAAACGAAGAATAAGAAGAAGAAGAGGGAGTTCGATTGCATACCTCGTCTGTCATAAGACAAACCTCTTCGTCTGGTCCAAAATTAGATGATGAACCAGAAGTGGATACCTCATCTTCCTCCTCTGCTAAGCTTCTTTTGGAGTACCTCCTGGTGTCTCTCTTACTGCATCTCTTTGAGCCCATTTCTGCAAAATTTGTTAGCACAACAAATATTTGGGTTTTTAAAAAAAAATATGGATCTGCCCTGGTGACCACCGAGATAATTTCAAAACAGTGGTCTGTAGGACACACTGCTCTGATACCACTTGTTGGTCCCTTAAATATCCAGCGGAAAGCGTTTTTAAGTTTATTTTAATGAAAACCCGTTTACAAAATAAAGTGCTAGAATTGAAATGCAGAAATCTAAATTGCAGAAAAGTAGAGAACACTGGATTTATAGTGGTTCGGATCTGAATATCCTACGTCCACTCTCCCTTTCTTCAAAGGGGTCTTTCTCACTCTCCAACTTACGTACTCACTTACTGGAATTTGGGAAGTACCAGTTCCTTCTTACAACTTACACCAACCTTATCTAACAAGATGAACAGGTTGAGTAATAATCCAACTAGACTCCTAATAGAGTGTATATAAACTTGTAAAACAGGGTGAGTGATTGGAAGAGTTCGTGTGTTCTTAGTGTGCTCTCGCGCGACTCTTCTATGTTGAACTAATCCAAGCACTCCTATTTATAGTTGTGGAATAAACTAGTCGTTGGGAACTAGCAATTCAAACAACCATAATTGGAGGAATATAATCAATCAAAGATTGATTATATGATTGATTAGTTGACTTTCAATCAAGCAATCAATCAAATCCTCCATCAGTTGACTTCTCCAGATTACCTTCTTCTCCATCAAGGATCTCCAAAGTCTTCTTGTCTACAGATTACTAAGATGCTTCTGGTAGGTGAACTAATCCGTCTCTCGTCTGGTTTGGTCTCGTCTGGTCTGGGGTCTTCTGGTCCTCATCTGTGAGAGGTCTTCTGGGGAGTCCTCTGGTGAAGTCCTCTGGTGGGGTCTTCTGGTGACTCCTCTGGCCAGGCTCCTCTGGCAGACTCCTCTGGTCAGACTCCTCTGGTCCAAGCTCATCTGGTCAGACTCCTCTGGTCAGACTCCTCTGGACCTCATCTGCTCTGGACATCTCATTTGGTCACCTCTCATCTTGTCACCTCATCTGGTACCTTCTCTGGGTACCTTCTCTGGTACCTTCTCTGGTCTGCACAGATTTCTTCCCCCTTAACCAAAGACCTATTCTAGACCTAGATTAATCTGTAGCTGACTAACAGGTTCAGCTAGTCCTATTACAAGTTCTTGTTTTAACATCTTCAAAACATCTAATCTATATCCTAACAGTTCTATTCCTCCTTTCTGCTACTCCATTTTGTTGGGGTGTTCTGGCAGCAGATGTCTCATGAAAAATCTCATGTTCTTTGCAATACTCTACAATGTGTGAATTTAGAAACTTTGTCCCTTTGTCACTTCTGATCCTGACTATGCTCTGGTTCTGCTCATTTTGAATCTGCTTGAAGAATTCTGGCAGCTTAGTGATAGTTTCATCTTTCTTAAACAAGAATACTACCCAAGTGTATCTTGAAAAGTCATCTACTATCACCAAGGTGTACTTCATTCCACTGAAACTAAGAGGAGAAACTGGTCCAAACAGGTCCATGTGAAGTAGTTGAAGTACTCTGGTTGTGGTTGTGCTCTGGACATCCTTAAAGGAGGTCTTGGGTTGTTTACCCTTCTGGCATGAACCACAAATCTGATCCTTCTTAAACACTTCATTAGGAAGACCTCGAATAAGACCTTTTCTGGCAATCTTATTCAGTGTTTTGAAGTTAAGGTGGCTCAATCTCTTGTGCCATAACCAACTATCTTCTGCAGATCCTTTAGCAACCAGGCAAGCATTTCTTGGGCAACTGCTAAAATTTGCAAGATAAATGTTACCCTTCCTCAAGCCTATAAGCAAAATGTCATTATAATCAGAAGAAAAGACAGTGCATGAATCACTAGAGAACTTCACTGAGTATCCCCTGTCACAAAATTGGGATACTGAAAGCAGATTATGCTTGGGTCCTTCAACGTAGTAGACTTCATCTACAGATACTCCATTAAAAGTCAACTTTTCAACACCTCTGGTGACTCCATAGTTGTTGTCACCAAACATCACTCTTGGCCCATTCATTGGCTTGAAATCCTGGAGATGATCTTTCTGGAATGTCATATGCTTGGAACATCCACTATCAATGTACCACACATGTTTGCTTGAGAGTCCTTTCTCCAATGGGCTCTTATCATCCTGCAGAGAAATCAATTAGGTCCCCTACTAGAGCTGGGTCCTGATTGGTTAGTTGCAGATTTTGTAGGAATCCAAAGATAAAGATCATCTCTTGCTAGATGAGGAGATCTTATCTTTCTTCCAAATCTATCTACCAGCACATGTCCTCTTACAATGACATATTGAGCTACTGGTCTGATCAGAACACCTTTCCTATAGACAGGTCTGGTGTATCTTTTCTCAAATCTGGCCTTTGGAATGGCCTGCCTCAAAGACATGGGCTTAAAGGTCTGGTTGTAAGGGTACATCCTAGAAGAACCATCTCTGGTGTCATAACTACCCAGATCAGTTGGTTTTCTATAGATGGGTCTGGAAGACCTCCTCTGGTTCTGAAAGGTAGACCTTTTCTGGTGGTTATAGTTCCTTTGAGTATATATGTTCTGGAATTGATTCCTCTGAGAAAACCGTCTCTGGGGTACCTGGTTCTATTGAACATTGTTCCATCTCTGGTAGTTCCTATTCTGATTGGGATTCCCCCTTCTTGAGTGTCTCATTTGAGGTCCCCTAATCTGGTTAGGTTCCCTTTGAGAATTCCTCTGGGGTCCTCCAATCTGAGTAAGTTCTACTCTTTGAGATTTATTGTTAACAGATCCATCATCCTTCAATAGTTCCCCTTGTTGACGTTTATTCTCAAGGATTCTCTCTTCCAGGACAGTCAACTCTTCTGGACCATATTCTATGTGATTAACTGAGTGGTTCCTTTTCATCAGGATTGTGAACTACTTTGTAACCATTACCAATTGAGTCTTTTTCATCCCAGATTTCTACCAATTTACCAGATCTTATAGACTTATCTTTGTTGTAAAGGTATTTATGAGTTTTGGTAGTAATTCCAGAATATCCTAAACCACTCTTATCATTAATGCGCTGAGAAGACTCTGATATAATAGATACAAAAGATGGTATCTTAGGAGCTTCTCTGGGCATGGGTATCTCTTCTATGGTTTGCTCAACTTCTTTCCCCTTGATAGGAGTCTAGTATTTGGCTCTAAGTTCATTGAACTCATCTTCCTGAGAGTTCTTTTCTTTCATGAGTTGATCTACCAGAGTATCTCTTTCTGTGATCTTATCCTGAAGTTCAGAGACTTCTTTGGAATGATCTTTCATGAGTTCTCTGGTGGATTTTTGCTTATGAGAGAGGGATTGAACTTCAGCTCTGAGCCTACCATTTTCCTTCTCAAGTTTCTGACATAGTTGAACACAATTTTGGAGATCTGATAGCATTTGTTGCATATCAGACTCTCTAGAGTTACCAGATGAATGAGATGATTCAGTATATTTGGAATTAGATAAGCATAGGGTAGTTTCATTTACCTCAGTGATGTCTGCCATAAGATATACATCATCATCTGATCTGAAATCAGAAGAAGAAGAAGAAGAAGAAGAAGAAGAAGAAGAAGAAGAAGAAGAACTGGAACTAGTATCTTCCTCCTCTGCTTCTGCCAGTAGTGCTCTCTTGTCAGCATATCTCCTATCTCTCTTGAGTCTTTTCTCTTCTCTTTCTCTAGGAGTCAATTGAGGACAATCATAGCTGTAGTGACCAGGCTTGTTGCAGGTGTAACAGGTGTTATCTCCTCTGGGACTTGGGCTTGGATCTCTCCTCCTCTGGTTGTACTCTGTTCTGGCTGGACTACTATCTCTTCTTTGATAGTCAGATCTGCTAGAACTGCTATCCCTCCTCTGGTAATCTGATCTTCCAGAGCTGCTATCTCTTCTCCTCTCTGGAGTTCTGAATCTGGTCTCCCTTGAGTCTCCAGATTTTCTGTCTTTAGCTGCAACTTTGAAGGAACTCTTCCTGTCTCTAGTAGATTCCTTCCAGTGCTTTTTGTACCTGCCATATTTTGAACTAATTTTATCAAGTTTACGGGTTAGGAGTGCTACATGTTCCTTGAGACTCAAGTCATCTGCAGGAGACTCCTTTAGTTTGTCATCTGTCTTGATGGTAGAGGAGAATATTGATAGGCGAACATCAATCATTGCTAGGCAAACAAGGATTAAAGCCTTAAAAGAGGGTTATGAAGAACCAACCCCAAATCAAAGATGATTAACAAAGAAAATCAAGTTAAAATTCATAAATACTCCCAAAACACATACTAACACACCTAAATGTACACACATACGAAATTAATACGATTTCGACTTTCGTGTTTATCATTTCACATCCCAAATCTTCGATTTACCATTTACGGTGGTAATCAATCACACGTTATTGATTGGTGATCTTAAACCGAATTAAAACAGTCACTAATCCAATCGATTAAATTTGATCACCAACAAATTGGCGCTAGAAGGAGGGTTCAAACCTTCGATTCAGTGTGATTAATTAAGAGCTTCAAGCTGAAAACTTGAAGATTTGAAGAAAATTTCAAGAAACATTTGAAGATTCAAATAAGAGTGTTCTTGGTGTTCTTCATCATAAGAACAAAGACAAATTAATTTGAAATGCCTCAATCCAAGGAAACCCAAGGATCACGCTTGTCAAGGAGACCATCTCCCACCCGAGCTTCGTCGGTCGACCACCAGGATCGTAATCCCAGGCATGCGAACAGATCACAGCATACTGCTATAACCCATAATCTCCCACAGGAAATGAAGCCCCTAGCAAATAACCCTAATGAACTGGCCAAGACTATTGCTGCTCTCCAGGCTCTTCAGAGACAACAAGATCAACATAGGCCTTCACAAGTGAGGCCTAAGGACAGACCCATGGAAGTTGTTAGGGTCAGGTCAGCTAGGGGC
The DNA here is from genome assembly GCA_947034835.1 of Ballota nigra. Classification (NCBI taxonomy): domain Eukaryota; kingdom Viridiplantae; phylum Streptophyta; class Magnoliopsida; order Lamiales; family Lamiaceae; genus Ballota; species Ballota nigra. The sequence continues at coordinate 115,471,108 of OX344722.1, read as the reverse complement.
GAACAACACGAGGTTAATAGCGCCCAAGCCAGGCGGGATAAGGGCAAAGCCAAGGTGGTCGAACCAAGAGAGGGCCAGGCTGAGTCTGCTCGCGGGCGAACAATAATGTCGAGCCATGGAACTACACGTTCCAGTGCTCAGGACAGGCTTGGCCAACCCCAACTCCAGGAGAAAGTTGCTCGCCAGGAAGCAGGGCGTGGGCGAGCAACATTTGAACAACCACGCCCATCAGTTCATGAGAGACTCTCCCAGTCTGCCTTCAGGCGTCTAGGGCCAAATGCGACGAGCAACCCTAGAAAACAGCTCCAGGATTTGCCCACTCCAAGCGAGGGACTGCGACGAGCAGAAAGGTTTGTACCTTTGCTCACCGAAAAGCCTCCCAGCCAGGGGGCATCTTTGGATGAGCTATCAAGCCTAAGAAGGGCGGTGGAGAGCATGCAGGGACAGTTGGACCAACAAAGAGGAGTGGGGACGACCAGCTTACCATCCTCACCATTATCATCCCTCATTCTGAAAGCCCCGATCCAAAAAAAGGTCCAATTCCCAGCAAGTATCCAGTACGATGGCCTTGCTGATCCCAGGGTCCATTTAACAAAGTACTCAGATTACATGGTCTCGGTAGGAGCCAGCGACGCCACCCAATGCCAAAACTTCCCATTAACCTTGGGGGATCGGGTACACAAGTGGTTTTCAGCACTGCCACCGGCATCTATCCATTCATTCGTTCAACTGAGCCGAGAGTTCCTTTCCCATTTCTCTATGGCCGGATCATATTTGTCCCAAAAACACCGATTGTCCGACCTAAAACAAAATGATGACGAGTCTGATCGGGCATTCATGGAAAGGTTTGACAAGGTGCTGTTGGAAGGTGAACCCATCAGCGAGGACACGAAAATTGTTGCCGTTATGGCCGGGTTGAAGAAAGGATCGAAGCTATGGAAGGAGGTACGTCTGAAATGCCCAAGAAGTTATGCCGAATTCAGAAATCTGACCGGTATATTCGTTTCCATGCACGAGGCCTTGCAATCAAACTTGGGGGAGAACAAAGCTGATCCCAATGAGAATAACAAGAAACCTGGCACAACAGGCTATCGAGTCCCGAAGAATATGAAGGCATTCACTGAAGGGACGGAGCTCAAGGAAAAGTTAAATCAGGTGTTAACAGTGTCAGTCGATACTGTTTATGAAAACGTGAAAGAGAAGGAGTTGCTCTCCCCTCCACGGAAAATCCGTCAAGACACTGGCAAACTCAACCCTAACAAGTATTGTGCCTACCATCAAAGTGTGGGACACTTTACAAGCGAGTGTAGAGATTTGCTCAAGCAGCTGTGGCGGTTCTACGAGGAGGGGAAACTATCCGACTTTGTTAAGAGGCAACCCGGAAAGAGAGTCCGGGAGAACAACTCTGAGGATGAGGATGATCAACCTAAAAAATAATAAACCAGGACGACCAGTTCCGGCAGTTGCTGCTCGTCCACTTGAAGATCTATACATGATGAAACCCGTGGAACCAGCGGGAGGATGTTCTGATGGACAGCCGCCGATCTCCAACCAAAAAAGAAAAGCCGAATTGCGAGCGATCAATCAGGTACAAGCAATGGGGGTTAAGCCATCCATCATGCAGACAGCAGAATTGACCTTTACTGAGAAGGATTTGGAAGGAATCTTGACCCCCCATAACGATTCGCTCGTGATCTGTGCTAAGATCATGGAGGCCAGAGTGCACAGATTGTTGATGGACACCGGAGCCTACACCAACATTCTTTTTAAGAAGACGCTTGACCAGCTTGGAGACTACTCGGGCTACATCTGACCTTCAAATCACAGAATTTTAGGCTTCGGGAATGCTGTAACAGTCCCGTTAGGGGAAATTAGGTTGTCCGTTCAGCTTATAACGGTTGAGGAACCCGAGAAAAACATAACGAGAATGGTTGATTTCTTGGTCGTCGATCAGGAATCAACTTACAACGAGTTTCTTGGTCGGCTTTTTCTAAATGAATTCAAAGCTGCATGTTCAACCTACCATTATTGCCTAAAGTTCCCTACAGCAAGGGGAGCAGGCACAGTGAAGGGAAATCAAAGAAAGGCCAGGGAATGTCTCCTACAGCTGCAAGCCAAACACGCGTTAGTGTCCATGATGGAGGCCACAACTAGCTATCCTGCTAATGAACCATCAATACTCGAGGATATGATGGACATATAGGACCACATGGATACTGACGAACAACATTCCGACGAACAAGTGTTGGACGAACAACTCATCACCACCCATAAAAAACTTCCATCTGACGAACAACAAAGAGGTGGTGACGAGCAACATTTATCAGACGACTTGGAGGGCCAGGTGTTGACAAACAACAACGGATCAGGGCCATCAGACGATCTAGATCCCCGCCTGGGTGTAGAGCGCATGAGCATCGAAAATGATTTCAACCCTGAGGGACCAATACTTGATCCTCGTTGGAAAGGACAAAAACGACGAGCAACTCCAGTTGAAGAACTGGAGGCGTTCAAAGTTAATCCTGAAAACCTGGATCTCAAATTATACATAGGATCTGAGCTCCCTGAGCCTTACAGATCCCGAATGAAAGAATTCCTTAGCAAAAATCTAGATGTCTTCGCTTGGTCTCATGCAGACTTGGTGGGGATATATCCAAAACATGCTTGCCATAAGCTCAACATCAATCAAGCAAAAAGACCCATCCATCAAAAACGAAGAAAATATGGCCCAGACAAGTATCAGGCTTTGAATGAAGAAGTAAAAAAGCTGTTAGACAATGACCTAATCCGACAAGCCCTCTGTCCACAATGGGTAGCAAACCCAGTCCTTGTGAGGAAGCCAAACGGGACCTGGAGGCTATGCATAGACTTTACAGATCTGAATGCAGCATGCCCGAAGGACAACTTTCCTCTCCCTCACATCGACCAGTTGGTGGACAGCACTGCAGGTCATAAAATGCTAACATTTATGGATGCTTTTGCTGGATACCATCAAATTCCAATGCATCCAGACGATCAACAGAACACAGCATTTTATACTAATAAAAACTTGTTAAGTTGGAAGAGAATGCCCTTCGGCCTTATCAACGCCGGGGCAACATACCAGAAGTTGGTAAACAAGATGTTCGACGAACAAATTGGAGATACAGTGGAAGTCTATGTGGACGATATCGTAGTCAAAAGCCCCCGAAAGGAAGATCATCTTCAACATTTGACCCAGGTGTTCGATATTCTTTGGAAATACAACATGAAGCTGAATCCGAAGAAGAGCAGTTTTGGAGTCCATTCTGGAAAATTCCTGGGCCATCTTGTTAGTCGACGAGGGATTGAAGCTAATCCAGCAAAAGTCAAGGCTATCATAGATATGCAACCACCACGTTCGATAAAAGCAGTGCAAAGACTCACGGGATGCCTAGCAGCATTGAATCGGTTCATATCCAGATCGGGGTACAAATGTCGTCCATTCTTCGAAGCCATCAAGAAAGGACAGTTTACATGGACTAAAAACTGTCAAAAGGCATTCGACCAACTTAAAGACTACCTGGGAGATGTCAAAACCCTATCAAAACTCATCCCAGGAGAAAAGCTATACTTGTACTTGGCAGTGTCAGAAGTGGCAATCAGCTCTGTTCTAGTACGGGAAGACGGCAAATTCCATCAACCCATTTATTACGTCAACCAAACTTTGCACGAAGCAGAGATCAAATACTCTCCAACCGAGAAGCTGGCATATGCACTTGTCATGAGTGTGAGGAAGTTACGACCTTACTTCTTTGATCATCAAGTTGAAGTGCTAACAACTTTCCCACTCAGACAAATTCTCCATCGTCCCGACACAGCTGGTCGTCTACTGAAATGGTCACTAGAGATTAGCTAATTTGGGGTGACCTATGCCCCTCGAACAGCGAACAAAGGGCAAGCGTTAGCCGACTTTATAGTCGAATTAACCTTCCCACCAGATCCGACGAGAGGACTTGATCACCCCTGGCATCTTTATGTTGACGGATCTTCAACCAACGTAGCCTCGGGGGCAGGAGTGGTTCTAATTAGCCATGACAGACAAGTATTCACCTCGGCGATCAAATTTGGTTTCATGGCAACCAACAACGAAGCTGAGTATGAAGCTCTTATTGCTGGTCTCCACCTATCTCTTGCAGTAGGTGTTAGACGATTACAAATATTCGGCGACTCACAATTGATTGTGAACCAAGTCCGAGGTGAATACGAGGCGAAAGACGATCATATGATCGAGTATCAGCGAATTGTTGCTTACCTGATGTCCTTGTTAGAACAAGTCTTCATTAAACAAATTCCAAGGACAAGCAACACGCAAGCAGATGCGTTGGCTCGACTAGCAACAAGCGAAGGACCTGCAGAGTTGGCAGACATTATAATTACAAAGATGAATGATCCATCAACAAGAAGTTATAATGTCAACCAACTTGACGAACAAGCAAGCGAAGAAGAAGACTGGAGAACAAGTATAGTCAAATACTTGAAAAGTGGGGAAAAACCAAACAGCCCTTTTGAAGCTGCCAAGCTAACAAAGCAAGCCGCCAGATATACTCTGGTAGGTGAGCAACTTTACAAAATGGGAATATCAGTCCCACTTCTCAAATGTTTGCCTAGGGGGCAAGGACGAGCAATACTCGAAGAAATACACGCCGGAGTATGCGGAAATAACACTGGGGGGCAAGCCTTGGCATACAAAACTATCAGACAAGGCTACTATTGGCCGACTTTACGCTAGGATACGATCAAGAAAGCGAAGACTTACCATCAATGCCAGATTTTTGCCCCAAACATTCATACCCCGGCTCAACAGCTCGTATCAACTTCATCTGGAAGAACATTGTCTGTCGTTTTGGAGTTCCACATCATGATAGACAATGGTCCGCAGTTTGATGGAAAAGAATTGAGAGATTTCTGTATAAAGTGGGGAATAAGAAAATATTATTCTACGCCCTATCATCCCCAGTCGAATGGACAAGTCGAAGCCGTAAACAAGATAATTAAGCATACATTAAAAGTACGGCTAGCGGAGAGCAAAAGTAGTTGGTCGGAAGAACTTCCGGAAGTCCTGTGGGCATATAGAGTTTCTCCCAGGTCAAGCACCGGAGAAACACCTTTTGCAATGACTTTCGGAGCAGAAGTCGTAATACCAATCGAATTAAAGGCCAACACATTCAGAACGACCAACTTTGATGAGCAGGCGAACAACTCTGCTCTAGCTACGAAAATGGATTTGCTCGAAGAAAAAAGATTAAGTGTCGAGCTAAAATATGCTACCTACAAGCAGCGAGCAGAACGATATTACAATTCCCATGTTAAAATCAGGGAATTCAGAGTTGGAGATTTGGTTCTAAGAAAGTTGCTCGCCCAACCTCCAGGTGTATTGGGACCAACTTGGGAGGGCCCGTATCGTATAACGGAAAAATTCGTTAATGGTGTATATGATATCGAGGATATGGAAGGCAAGCCAGCCCAATACTCCTGGAATGCAGTACATCTAAAGAAGTACTATCAATGAGATGAACAAGTTCTTGATTGGGCGAACAAATGTCTTGGGGGGCCAGTTAACCAAGTAAAGCAAACCAAAAAACCAAAAACTTGCCTAATTTTTTGAAAATTTTGCTAAGTATAGGATGAAAAGTTGTTCGGCACATTGTATAGTCTAGTGCTGCTTCACCTTTTTTAACAAAGTTGCTCGGAAAAAAATATTATAAGCGAGCATGTTTTTTAGTGTTCAAAGTTGTTCGTTAGGATGTATATGTTAGTGACGAGCAGTCTTACAACACTTGTAAATTTTTTCATTATGTATACATGGTTGTTAGTTAAAAAGAAAAGTCTGAAAGCTCGAGGTACAAGTCCATTCTGAGGACCAAAGCCAATTAAAGGTTGTTCGTCTTTTAAGATGGGCAGAACCTAAGGCTAAACCCGAATTCCATTAAAGCAAAGTTCAATTCGAACAAAAGCCCAAAATTATATGTTATAATTGCAAAAGCATTGACAGAAATGTAAAAGCAATTAACGTATAAAGAAAATGAGTGAACAAAAGAAAGACATTTTATTAAAATAAAAGGCATTGAGCCTCAAAAATAGTACAAGGATTCTAGAAGTGTACTACAAAAGGAACGAACAACTATTACAAAGAAAAGGAAAAAGGCTAAGTCCTAAGTCTATTGCTGCTCGGTGGGAGGAGGATCTTGAGATTGATCGGCAAGAGTAGGACTTTGAACCTGATCGGCCGGTGGGTCGACGATCATATCTCTTGCCATATCTTCGGCAACTTTTTGCTCCCTCTCGGCTTGCTCGTCCGCAGCGGCCGGCTCCTCCTCCTACTCGCACTCATCGACCATAGGTGGAGGGCGAGTAATGATGATGTTGGGGTCAAGGCAGTCAATTTTAACCCCCAGCTCGGCAATATCCCCCAGTTGCATCTCAATGTTGTTCGGCGGGGGATAGTGCTCCAGAAATTCGGACAAGTCCTTGCCCATCTCCTCCACCATGTCTCAAATCATACGCATCAGCTATGCGGATGCAGTCGGCATAAGCGCAGATGTATCCCAGATTTGAGATGGGGGCAGACCGGGCCTGGAGCTCTGCCTCGAGTTGATCGCGGGTGAAGGTGCTGGCCTCCACTTCTCTAAGGCGAGTAACCTCCGCCTCGAGCTCGGCAATCTTATGCTCGGCCGCAGACAGTTTGCTCTTCTCTTCGCCGAGCATGGCCTCTTTGCCTCCCAATTCGCTAGATAAACCTTGAATTTCTTCAAGGTATTTCTTTTCGTTGTCGATGTAGAGGGAGATCTGGTTGTTGAGCCGAGCAATCTGGCCATTCAAGTTGTTCACCATTGTATCCTTCTCTTCTGAAAGGTGGCGAACAGTGGCAGCATGTTGGCGAGCAGCTTCTTCCAGCTCCACCACTTGAGCCATTCCCCTTTGAGCAGATACAAGGGAGTTGGCAGCTTGCACCATTGACAGATGAAAGTTGTCAATGGCCCCTTGGGTGAGCACGACCTTGTTCAAAGGTTTTGACCAGGCGCGAGCAACTATTTCGGTTGCCCGGCGAACATGATCATCCGAGATGTCACGAATGTTCGCCGGGGTCTTCGAGCAGGCGTACTGGTGAAGTATGTCTACTCGCCCTGGGTGGTCATTTGGCCGATACCTGCGAACAAAAAAGTTTCAACACTTAGTGAATTTTTAACTTATTTAGTTCTTGGAAGAGTTCAAAGCAGAATCCTTACTCAGCAAATTTAGCTCCATCCCACCCAAGATAGGTGATGTCCTCAGGCCCACGAGGAGGAGTATGCCTGTCTTTGCTCGATTTTCCTCCTCTCTCATCGGTTGTAGGAGGGCGAGCAGCTTCGGTGGAAGACAGGCGACCAGATCCTCCCACCTTGGATTTTCCTTTGTCAGTGGTGGGGGTGCCTGGGAGACGTATGTGCCGTCACCTTTCTTCAGTTTTTTTAGACCGTGAGGAGAGGAGGCGGGAGCCAGTTTAGGCGATGTGCTCGGCGGAACAGTCGTCTGGTGGGCTTGCTCGGCAGTAGAGGCCTTGTTGGTCATCACCAACACCTTGGAAGGCGGGTCACCCTTCTTCCTTCGTCCTTTCGGTGGTGCCATTTCGAATACTCTTTGCTCCAAGAGTCCGAAGCAAGGAGGAACGGCGACGATAACTTGCTCGGTTAAAAAAAATATATTATTATTAGACGAGCAAGTTTAAGAAACGAATGATGAACAAATTTGTAAAAGGAAGAGTTCGAAATTTTCTATACCTGGGGGTACTTCAACCTGGGCCTCTAGATGATGAGGAAATGTGAGAAGGCGAGCAACTTTCTGACACTTCTCCTCGCTCAAATACTGGATGACCCTATCCGCTCTGTTGCGCAAGCCGACCAAGCAGGAAGTGAACAGGAACTCCGCACCAACTTCCTCCTCTTCTGAGTCCCACTTGGGCAATCGAGGGCCTGCGAACAAACAAGAAAAGTTAAATTAGAACAATACAGTTCAAAAGCGAACAAAGATAAACTTACACTTAATTATTCCATAGGAAGCAGGAGAATTAATTCGCCCAATGTCACCGTGTGGACCGGAAGATGCTCGCCAGTCACCCCCTATGAAGAAGAAGTGCTCTTTCCAGTCCCTAATCTTGTTCGGCACCCCTTATACCATCTTGAGTCCGGTCCTGGCCTTGAGGTAGTAGTAGCCCTCTTCACCTATGGGGCACTTGGTGATTGTCATGAGATAGTTGATTTCCTCCACAGTAAGGCGATCAACGTATCCCTCTAGGGCAAACAAGCACATGGCGCCGAGCAAATTCATCCACCCAATTGGTGTGATCTGGGTAATGGCAAGGTTGGTCGCCTCGAGAAAACGACCAACAATTGGGGGCAGTGGCAGTTTCAGACCAGCCATTAAGGTATCAATGTTGATCGTCGTGCATCCTGGAGGTGGGCGATCAGCTCTCTCCTTTCTCTTGGGAGCCCACATATGAATGTCATACGGGATCTTGTAGGTCTCTCGGATCGAATCAAGATCCTCCTCGAGGACAACACTCTTGATTTTGCTCGCCTGAAAGTCAGTTTTTACCCAGTCCATTACTTGTCTTTGGTGGCGAGCAAAGTGGTTCGCGTGTTCCTCAGCATATGCTCGCCATTCGAAAGGCCGAGCAACTCCAACTGGAATATCGTTTTCCAGCATCTTTGGAGATGGAAAGTTTATACCCTCCAAGAATTCGCGGGTCAGTTCATCAAATTGGGGATCTTCCGATTCAACACTGGACGAAGAACCCTCCTCGGAATCCCTGCTCGTAATGGCCACTACTTCCCTCCCGGATGGGCAAGCACCGGTATCCTCCACGAAGCGAACAACGGAGTCAACGTGGGGGTTTGACGCCGAAGAAACTTCAAAGGGAGGTTGACAGTCTTGAACCACGATAAGGAAAAGGGGATCAAGGGTTTCCTCTGATTTGTTGCTCGAATGTGAAGACATAGGAGGAAAGAAGGAAAAAATGCGGACGATGACGAAAAAATGTTGCAGACGGCGGTGGATTCCCGGAGAAAAAGGCGGCGCAAGGTCCCACACAGCGGCGATGGAGATTTTTGAAGAAAAGAAAAAACGAAAGATAAAATTAAATGGTTAAAACGAAAATACTACCTTAAAATTAAGCCGGAAGCAAGAATTTGAGGAAAATCTCGTCGGAAAAAGCTTGAATTCGCCAGGAATGGGGGAACGACGATGGAGCACTGTAGAAAAATTGAAAGAAGTGGGAAAATTTCAGTTCCCACTTCTATTTATACCCCAAGCAAAAAATGGGGTACGGAGCATAATTTCCAACAAAATATGGGCTAAAATGACAAAAAAACGGGGTCAAATTGTGAATTCAAGAGAAAGTCAAGGGGTCTACGAGCAAAGGTAGGGGCGCGTGACCTCGGGATTGATCGCGCGTGGGTGGCGCGCAATCATACCGCCCACGTCTGTTGGAGTTATACGTGAAAGTATGCTTTTACTTTGTATAACTTGTGTATCAAACACTCATTTTATGAGAATAATTCTTTTATCACATTTGCTTTAGTTATGATTGAATGTTGAATTTCTATTGCAAACCATTCAATATATGGTACTAGTTACATTGTAGTTAATGTGGTGATACCCGATCACGGAAGACAACATTAACAGTTTACTTGTAACTAAACGTACATTTTCACGACCTAGGTGGAATTGAACAATCCGCCGTGAAAGGTTGATGTGTAAGGCTCAGATTGGTCTGTCTTGACTAAGAGATTACACTAGCACATTTAGTATGTGTTGAAGAGGACCTACAGCGAGGATAAATTCTTCTTGTTCTGAAATGTGAAGAATTAGACCTCAGTGGTTGTTGATTTCTTAATCTCCGTCACTTAAATAGGACCGTGTGTGCTTAATGGGTACTGCTTTGATTCATGTTGGGTGAGAATCATTGTGACTTCAAACTTTGTGTCTTGGGCAGTAATATTAATCATACGACGGTTGCTAAGATTTAATACGTAGAAACGCGTGCGAGTACGACTCGTGTGATTAGTTCCCTTGGTGGGCTCAGAAGTTTTATCGTACCAAATCTTGCAAGTGAAGAATCAGTTTCTTCCGTACGGATAATAATGTTGAGTTGTCTTTACTCCAAGGTGAAATATATTAATTAATTTAGAGCTATTCAGAAGCTTAATTAATTAATGGACTTGATAATCTTAAACGCGGGAAATAATAACCGGGAGCCCATATTATCGTAATATGGATTAAGATGGATAGTGCAATATTAATTTATTAGTGGTAATAATTAATATTAATGGATTGAATTATATTGAGGCTCAATATTGAAATTCAGAAGTCCATTAGGAGGTCCAATCTTAATTCTCCTTAAAGGCCCCTCAAGTAGCCCATTAAGTAGCCCAATAATGATAAGGTGATTAAAATAAAAAGATAATATCATGCTGATTTTTATTGTAATTTTCGAAAATATGGCCTATTTAGGGGAGAAAAGATTTTGTTGATTTTCTTGAAAAGATATTATGGAAGATATGTATTCTTGGAATGCAAGTATATCTTATATATTCAAGAAGATCCAAATCTTGGTAGATCCCCTATAATTTTCGAAAATTGCAAGCATAATAGGTGAGTGATATTTTTGTGGAATATTTTATTATGGAGAAAAGAATATATGTGATATATTCAAGATTTCTTAGAGTCTAAGAAAAGATTTTCTAAAGGCCCATATTCCATACAATTTTCGGCCACTACCCATTATAAATAGGGGTGATTATTTCATCCCCAAGTACATAATTTCATGTGTTGGAAAAATCAAGAGCATAGATATTTTTCTTTTTCCTTAGTTATTTAAATTGTTCGATAGCATCTCCCACCGGTGATCGAATAAGGCGAAAGGGAATACTTGAGAAGGCTTTTGGGTTGGTAAAGCGTGTACGTGTTAGTCCCATTTATTCAAAGGCCAAGTTCTACGAGAGGTACGTTAATCACATATCTTGATTATTTCCGTCATAGATTATATGTGAGTTAATTCAACATGCATGATGTAAATTTTGTTGTTGGAATTATTATTTTAATTAATTAGGATTAATTCATTCTAGTAATAATTGTATTTAAATTCGTATTTAAATTTCATCCCGAATAGATTCCGGGCACCCTATTTTCCCAACAACGTCATCCTTGTACATCCCCCAGATCATGGGAAGACGAAACGGTGAACCCGGAGTTGCTCGACAAATTCAATGATGTTCATCCGAATCTTCACCAGTATAGTATCCTAACTACAGTTGCTCGCCACAAAGTTGCTCGTCTGAAGCAATATTTAGTCAGGATAGGGGGCAATTGTTGATAGGCGAACATCAATCATTGCTAGGCAAACAAGGATTAAAGCCTTAAAAGAGGGTTATGAAGAACCAACCCCAAATCAAAGATGATTAACAAATAAAATCAAGTTAAAATTCATAAATACTCCCAAAACACATACTAACACACCTAAACATACACACATATGAAATTAATACGATTTCGACTTTCGTGTTTATCATTTCACATCCCAAATCTTCGATTTACCACTTACGGTGGTAATCAATCACACGTTATTGATTGGTGATCTTAAACCGAATTAAAACAGTCACTAATCCAATCAATTAAATTTGATCACCAACAGAGAAGGCAACTCCTTTCTGACCAGAAGAGGAAACCTCTTCTGTTTGATCCTCCTCTTGAAGATCATATTCGTAGGCTTTAAGATCAGATAACAGAAGATGATGATCCAGAGTGTTGAGATCCTTGCTATCTTTAATCACAGTCACTTTGATTCTCCACCTGCTGGTTAGTGAACGTAATATTTTACTATTTATTTCCTTTTCAGAGTAGGTCTTACCTAAGGCTCTAGCCTTGTTGAGGAGGTGAGACGCATATACAGCTGGTCAATGGTCTCGTCTGGTTTCATTTTGAAGGTGTCAAACGAGTGTTGAACAGCTTGGAGTTTGTTATCCTTGATCTTCTCTGTTCCTTCACAGAGCAAGGCAAGTTTATCCCACATCTCCTTGGCAGTGGCACAGGTTCTGACTTTCTCTATTACCTCCTTAGTGAGTGTGTTGATGATTTCAGTCCTTGCCACCTGATCCAAATTATAAAGTTTCCTTTCATCATTATCAAGCTCATCTTTCTTTTTTAGGATTCTCTGTCTGGGAACTCTGTCCTCAGCAGCTTTCTGGGCAGTTTCACTTGTTTCTTCTCTGGGCTCTGACCTGCCACTATCAATAGGAGTCTAGTAAAATTTAATTGAGCCACTCTCTACCACATCTAACATGCGGTGATGAATAGCTCCAAGATGATTACTCATCATGAAGCTTCAGTGGTTGTAATCCTCGAAAGATAATTCTGGTAACTTACGGCTCTTGTAAGAAGATTTTGAAGACATTTTAAAGAATTTTAACAAAAATTTAGCCAAAACACAACAAAGAGCAATAGATCTACCCGGTGACCACCAAAAAGCTTTACAAAGCAGTGGTCTTTGGACACACTACTCTGATACCACTTGTTGGTCCCACTAGATTGATAAATTGCGGAAGCTTTAAAGTAAATGTCTTTAGCAAAGTTCTTTTCACAAGAGCACAATAAATAAGCAAGAAAGTAAATACAGAAAACAGTAAATAAGACCGGATGTATAGTGGTTCGGATCTGAAAATCCTACGTCCACTCTCCCTTGATCGAAGGGGTCTCACTAACCAACCAACAACCAACTTACTTACTGGAATTGTGAAGTACCGTTCCTTCTTACAAACCCTTTAGATCTAACTTGATCTAAAGCCTTCAACCTTCTCTTAAAGATGAACAGGTTGAGATCCAACAACTCCTTAAGAGTGAATATGAAAGTATGAGCAGAATAAGAGTGTTATATGCTTGATAATCAAGAGCTTGGAATATGACTTCGTGCGCGTAGGATTCTCTAGCTCTTTTCTTGAGTCTGCACTCTTGTATTTATAGAGGTGATTAGGGTATAGCCGTTGGAGAGCTAATCCAATCAGATCCTCTATTTAAGGAAGCTTCAATCAATCAATTCCCTAATTGATTGATTGGGTTGGTGAGATCCTTGGATTGATTGACTTCAAGACTTTCCAATCCTGATCTTGTTGACTTGATTTGAATCACCAACGGTTAAGTGCTTCCAATGCCTAACTCTGATTCTCTCCAGAGAAGGCAAGACCAGACACCAGGAAACCTTGATGTCTTCTGGTCCTGATCTGGTTAAGAAACAGTATGCTCATCAGAATCAGGAGATGATTCTGAGCATCTTTTGTTTCACCAGACTCGTCTGGTCCGGACTCGTCTGGTCTGGGGAAAGTTCTCTGCCTCTGGTCAGTCTCATCTGGTGAAGTCCTCTGGTGGAGTCCTCTGGTGAAGTCCTCTGGTGACTCTTCTGGTGAGGTCTTCTGGTGACTCTTCTGGTGAGGTCTTCTGGTCTGGAAATTCCCCCTAGACTAAGTCCTATTATAGTTTATCATCTGACTAACAGGTCTAGATGGTCCTATTACATCTTCTGGTTTATTTTTAACTCATCAAAACTGTTAGGATATAGATTAGATGTTTTGAAGATGTTAAAACAAGAACTTGTAATAGGACTAGCTGAACCTGTTAGTCAGCTACAGATTAGTCTAGGTCTAGAATAGGTCTTTGGTTAAGGGGGAAGAAATCTGTGCAGACCAGAGAAGGTACCAGAGAAGGTGACCAGATGAGGTGACCAGATGAGAGGTGACCAGATGAGATGTCCAGAGCAGAGGAGTCACCAGAGCAGAAGTGTCGCCAGAGCAGATGAGGTCCAGAGGAGTCTGACCAGATGAGCTTGGACCAGAGGAGTCTGACCAGAGGAGTCACCAGAAGACCCCACCAGAGGACTTCACCAGAGGACTCCTCAGAAGACCTCTCCCAGATGAGGACCAGAAGACCCCAGACCAGACCAGATGAGAGAGACAGATTAGTTCACCCACTTAGAGGTTGCATGTAATCTGGAGACAAGGAGATCTTGGAGATCATGATTGAGAAGAAGGCAATCTGGATAGTCAACTGATGGAGGATATGATTGATTGTTTGATTGCTTGATTGAAGTCAACTAATCAATCATATAATCAATCTTTGATTGATTATATCCCTCCAATTATGGTTGTTTGAATTACTAGTTTCCAACGGCTAGTTTATTCTACAACTATAAATAGGAGTGCTTGGATTAGTTCAAGTAAGAAGAGTCGCGCGAGAGCACACCAAGAACACACGAGCTCTTCCAATCACTCACCTTTGTCCTTTCTAGTTTATATACACTCTTTAGGAGTTTAGTTGGATTATTACTCAACCTGTTCATCTTGTTAGATAAGGTTGTTGTAAGCAGTTGTACGAAGGAACTGGTACTTCGCAATTCCAGTAAGTAAGTAAGTGGGTTGGAGAGAGAGTAAGTCCCCTTTTTCAGAAAGGGAGAGTGGACGTAGGACCTGTTGTCCGAACCACTATAAATCCTTGTGTTCTTTATTTTCTGCACTTTAAGATTTCTGCATATTTCATTCTAGCACTATTTATTATAAACGGGTTTTTCTTAAAAATTAAGTATAAAACGTTTCCGCTGGATATTTTTGGGACCAACAAGTGGTATCAAAGCAGTGTGTCCTACAGACCACTGTTTTGAAATTATCTCGGTGGTCACCAGGGCAGATCCATATTTTTTGAAAACCCAAATATTTGTTGTGCTAACAAATTTTGCAGAAATGGGCTCAAAGAGATGCAGTAGAAGAGACACCAGGAGGTACTCCAAAAGAAGCATAGCAGATGAGGAAGATGAGGTATCCACTTCTGGTTCATCATCAAATTTTGGACCAGACGAAGAGATATGTCTGGTAACAGACGAGGTATGTAATCGAACTCCCTCTTCTTCTTCTCATTCTTCTTTTTCTGAACAATCAGAGGAGTCTGATATGCAGAAAATGCTATTAGATCTCCAAACTTCGATACAACTTTGTCAAAAGTTGGAAGAAGAGAACACAAAGTTGAAAGCAGAAAATCAGAAGCTTTCACAATGTTTTAACAACCCAACTGATCTACCAGCTGAACAAGTTCAAACTCTGGTAGAAGAGTCCACTGACTTGAAAACCAGATGTGATGAACAAACTAAGCTAATAGAAAAGTTGCTTGCTGAAAACATTGAGAAAGATAATGAATATACTCTGCTGGAAGCTAAGTTCGATGAACTCTTCCATCAAAACAAAATTGTAAAAGATAGTGAGGACAAGCTCAAGCTGAGACTGGAGCAGCTGACTATAGCAAACAATGCTGTGTCAAACATAGATGCCTCATCTCAAAGAGAGCATGATAAGACAGGCCTTGGTTATGCCAAACCTGAATCCTCACCTGATCAGAAAGAAGAACAGTCTAGTAATTTCATTGATAAGGGTAAAAGGCCAGCTGACCAGGCAACTCAGCCTAATGGGCAGATGAGTCCTAAAACTCAAAAACCCAAAAGGCAGAGGAGGAATTTTAAGAAGGGTTATACCCAGAATACAAGACCTCAGTCAGGCCAGCAGAGTAGAAGACAGTCTGGATCTTCTCAAAAGAGGCAGAACCAGATGACTCCTACTCACCTGCAGAGGACTTTCAAGTCACCTGCCAGACCAGCTGGAACCTTTGATGGTTCTAGTAAGACTTACCCATATCAAAAGAATTTCAAGTCTGTTGCATTAAGACAAGTTACTTCTTCTACTGGACAAGCTCATAAGAGAAGAAGAGCCTCTAGAAGAAATAACCATGTCGAAGCTTCTTATGTTCAGTGTGTTTTTGTGGATATATATGGAAGAAAGATAAGATCACCTGATCCAAAAAGGGATGATCTATTCTTGTGGCTTCCTAAATATTGTTCTAACCCCCCTGGACCCAGTAGGGTACCAAAAAGTTGATTGCCTGCAGATACACAAGAAGACCAGCTGATGTTTTGCCCCAATATCAGCTGAGCATACTCTGAGGGGGAAGATCAGTTGACCCAGCCTGCTAGAATCTCTATTTTGATAATTCAAGTTTTCTTGTCTTGTTTTTATTTAAGTTCTTCCAGTTTTAACATCATCAAAAAGGGGGAAATTGTTAGGATATAGATTAGATGTTTTGAAGATGTTAAAACAAGAACTTGTAATAGGACTAGCTGAACCTGTTAGTCAGCTACAGATTAGTCTAGGTCTAGAATAGGTCTTTGGTTAAGGGGGAAGAAATCTGTGCAGACCAGAGAAGGTACCAGAGAAGGTACCAGAGAAGGTGACCAGATGAGGTGACCAGATGAGAGGTGACCAGATGAGATGTCCAGAGCAGAGGAGTCACCAGAGCAGAAGTGTCGCCAGAGCAGATGAGGTCCAGAGGAGTCTGACCAGATGAGCTTGGACCAGAGGAGTCTGGCCAGAGGAGTCACCAGAAGACCCCACCAGAGGACTTCACCAGAGGACTCCTCAGAAGACCTCTCCCAGATGAGGACCAGAAGACCCCAGACCAGACCAGATGAGAGAGACAGATTAGTTCACCCACTTAGAGGTTGCATGTAATCTGGAGACAAGGAGATCTTGGAGATCATGATGGAGAAGAAGGCAATCTGGATAGTCAACTGATGGAGGATATGATTGATTGTTTGATTGCTTGATTGAAGTCAACTAATCAATCATATAATCAATCTTTGATTGATTATATCCCTCCAATTATGGTTGTTTGAATTACTAGTTTCCAACGGCTAGTTTATTCTACAACTATAAATAGGAGTGCTTGGATTAGTTCAAGTAAGAAGAGTCGCGCGAGAGCACACCAAGAACACACGAGCTCTTCCAATCACTCACCTTTGTCCTTTCTAGTTTATATACACTCTTTAGGAGTTTAGTTGGATTATTACTCAACCTGTTCATCTTAGTTAGAAAAGGTCATCAACAATTGGCGCTAGAAGGAGGGTTTGAACCTCCGGTTGTAGAAAAATTCGAAGAAAGGTTGAAGACGGCCACCGGAATCTGCATAATTTCGCCGGAATCCGGGGTGAGGCTACCGGAAAACAAAAGTGCATATTCTTAGGACAAAGATTTACAACACTTTAAGGATTTCAATGCATGTGTGCATGAACTAGGGTTTTCAAACCTTTACAATCACACACAAGGCTAGTAATCCTTGGAAAAGGTGTCTGTAAGTACAAGATTACTTCATCCATTTGCTTATTTACCCACATTTCGATAGCCAAGATGGTTAGATCGCAAGAAGAACGACATTCAAGTATATCTCCAAGTCGTAGACCAAGAACTAGGGTTTCTTCCACCGAAGGACATGCACGGACAGTGAGAGCAACTTCGCAGAGGAATATACAGGTCACTATTGACACGATTCCACCAGAAGTTGAAGCTCTTGCTCAAAATCCCGAAGAGCTAGCAAAAACCATTGCTGTTCTTCAATCCTTGCAAAATCGACATATAGCAGGACCGTCAAGAGCACCTGTGACGACCAGACGAACAGGCGAGCAGGAGCGTACTGGCGAACAAAGGAGTAAAATGAGAGAAGATGCACGTCGGGACGAGGCCGACAGCGAGGAAGTTCGCAGAAATAAAGGAAAAGCTCCACTGAGCGAACGTCTAGGAAGCAGAGGAGAATCATCACCGAGTCGAGCAGATGAATCAAGCAAAAGTACTTCCCGGACAAGTGCTTTGGAGAGATTAGGAACAAGGAATGTGAATAGGAGGGAGCCGTCCCGAAGGCATGAGGAGCGATCACACCATCCTGCTCGCCCATCAGTGCATGACCGAATCCGGAGGTCAGCTTTTGGCCGGCTAGGGCCAAATGGAGCTAGCAACGCTGCTAGGAAGACAACTCAGGAAAAACGTCCCGTTGGCAAGGGACTGCATCGTGAAGAGGTCACTGAACCCAATCACGATGAACAGCCTTCCATCGGGAGAACTCCCCCGAATGAGTTGCAGGAAATGAGAAAGGCAATTGAAGAATTGCAGAAACAGTTGGAGTCTCAGAGAGGTGTCGGATCAACCATTCTCCCATCTTCACCATTATCTCCGTCTATCCTCAGTGCACCGATCCAGAAGAAGACACAGTTCCCAGCCATCAATCTGTACGAGGGAACGTCGGACCCCCGTATTCATGTGACGAAGTATTCGGGTTTTATGATCTCAATGGGGGCGACCGACGCCACGCAATGCCGAAATTTTCCACTCACCCTGGGAGATGGCCCGCACAGATGGTTTTCAGCACTGGCTCCTGGCTCCATCAACTCTTTTGCCCAGCTAAGCAAAGAGTTTCTGTCTCACTTCTCAACTGCCGGGTCCTACTTGACCCACAGACACTGTCTGGCAGATATTAGGCAAGGAGACGAGGAGTCTGACAAGCAATTTCTGGAAAGATTTGATAAAGTCTTACTGGAGGGCGAGATGGTGAGTGAAGACACGAAAATTGTGGCAGTGATGGCTGGTTTAAAGAAAGGAACTGATTTGTGGAAGGAAATGCATCTAACTTGCCCGAAAACATACACAGAGTTCAGACACAAAGCGGGAATTCACGTTTCAATGCAGGAGGCCTTACACCGAGAGATGGGAGACAAGACTGATCCAAAAAAGTCTAACAAGAAGTCGGGAGGAAGTGATTACAAAGCTCCGAAGAACATGAAGTCATTCAATGATGGAGCTGAATTGAAAGAAAAATTGAGTCAAGTCCTTACTATGTCCGTGGATGCTGTGTACAACAACGTTAAGGACAGGGAGATGTTGTCAGAGCCGCGGAAGATAAGACAAGAGAAAGGTAAGCTGAACCCGAACAAATACTGTGCTTATCATCAGAACATCGGCCACTTCACGAGCGAGTGCCGAGATCTATTGAAGCAGTTGTGGAGGTTCTATGAGGAAGGGAAGCTGTCCGAATTCGTGAAGAGGGAACCAGGTAAAAGACCAAGGGCGCCAGTGCAATCCAGTTCGGATGACGAAGATAGTGATGACCAACCAAACAAAGTTGGTAAGAGGGGAAGGAAGGTCCCAGCAGCTCCAGCAAGGCATATCCCAGAAATCCTGATGCTGGAACCCACTGGGCCAGTAGGTGGTTGTTCTGATGGGAGACCACCTATGTCAAAAAGAAAGAGGAAAGCAGAGCTGAGAGCAGTAAATCAAGTAATGGAAGTGGGGGTAAATCCATCGACCAAGCAAACAGGGGACCTGACTTTCTCAGAAAAAGACTTAGACGGGATACTTACCCCCCACAACGACTCATTGGTCATTTGCGCCAATATTATGGGGACAAAAGTACATCGTCTACTTGTCGACACTGGTTCCTACACGAATATCCTGTTCAAGAGCACGGTGGACCAGCTAGGAGATTGTGCTGAGTACATCAAAGATTGTAATCACAAGATTGTGGGTTTTGGAAATGCTGTAACTACCCCGCTAGGAATAGTTACGTTGGCAGTTGAGCTTGTATCAATCGAGGACCCGGAGAGGAAAATGAATAGAATGGTAGACTTCCTGGTTGTAGACCAACAGTCCACCTATAACGGGTTCCTCGGCCGTCCTTTCTTGCATGAATTTAAAGCAGCTGTTTCAACGTACTATTATTGTTTAAAATTTCCAACAAAGAAGGGTGCAGGTACAGTCAAAGGAGACCAAAGGAAAGCTCGTGCGTGTCTGTTGCAAATACAGTTGCAGGATCACCAAGTCAACATGGCAGACAAGTGCTCAGACAAGGACGGAGATGATAGCGAGGCCATGACTTCCGTTGATACTGAAATAATGGAAGTCGACGAGCAGTCACGCAGCGACGAACAACTATGCATAGACGAACAGATGCGCATGGGCGAACAGATGTGCGAAGGCGCACAGTTGGACGAGGACGAGCAGGAACGCGAAGACGAGCAGCTCGCCCAAACAGGAGGTACAGAAGCTGCTACTACTAGCAACGAGGAAGAACAAGCAAAGGCAATGGACGTTGATGCAGAAGACATAGAGCCACGACTGGGGGCAGAACCGATGGGAATCGAAGACGAGCCAAAGATAGAAGGGCCCATTATTGACCCCAGATGGAAAGGCCAAAAACGAAGAGCTACCCCGGTCGAAGAGTTGGAAACTGTAAAAGTCGACCCGAACCAAGAGGGCTTAGAACTCTTCATAGGGTCCGAGCTACCAGAGCCGTACAGGACCAACATGATTGAGTTTCTTAAAGCAAACCTCGATGTGTTCGCATGGTCGCATGCAGACATGGTAGGCATTAGCCCCGAACATGCCTGTCACAGACTCAACATCGACCCTGGGAAGAGGCCAGTCCATCAGAAAAGGAGAAAATTTGGACCCGACAAATACGAGGCGCTTGACGTGGAAGTCAAAAAACTGCTGGATAACGACTTAATCAAACAAGCGTTATGCCCGCAGTGGGTGGCAAATCCAGTTTTGGTCAGGAAAGCAACTGGAGCATGGAGACTCTGCATCGATTTCACAGATCTTAACGCCGCCTGCCCGAAAGACAACTTCCCATTGCCTCACATTGACCAGCTAGTTGATAGCACCGCCGGACATGAGCTGCTAACGTTCATGGATGCATTCGCAGGATATCATCAAATCGCGATGCATCCCGATGATCAAGAACACACTGCGTTCTATACCAACAAGAACTTGCTATGCTGGAAGAGAATGCCATTTGGGCTAATCAATGCTGGAGCTACATATCAGAGGCTGGTCAACAAGATGTTTGATGATCACATCGGGAAGACGATGGAAGTATATGTGGACGACATTGTTGTCAAGAGCTCAAAAAAGGAAGATCACTTACAGCACCTGGCTCAAACATTTGAGATACTTCGGACCTACAATATGAAGCTGAATCCCAAGAAAAGCAGTTTCGGGGTCCATTCTGGGAAATTCTTGGGACATCTGGTTAGTCAACGAGGAATTGAAGCAAATCCAGTGAAAGTGAAAGCAATCATGGAAATGCAACCACCTAGGTCGGTAAAAGAAGTCCAACGACTAACTGGATGTCTAGCAGCTTTGAACAGGTTCGTCTCAAGATCCGGAGATAAGTGCAGGCCATTCTTCGAGGCCATCAAGAAAGGAAAGTTTCAATGGACAGACGCCTGTCAACAAGCGTTCGAGCAGCTGAAAGATTACCTCAGTGATACAAAAATTCTTGCCAAGCCAATCCCAGGGGAAAAGTTATACTTGTACTTGGCGGCCTCAGAGGTAGCAATCAGTTCAGTGCTCGTTCGAGCAGAAGGAAAGTTCCACCTGCCCATCTACTATGTAAGTCATGCCTTGCACGAAGCAGAGCTCAGATATTCACCAACAGAAAAGCTAGTATATGCGCTGGTAATGAGTGTCAGGAAACTTCGTCCATATTTTTTCGACCACCAGGTGGAAGTGTTGACAACGTTCCCACTCAAGCAAATACTGCACAGACCCGATGCGGCTGGTCGTCTCCTAAAGTGGTCCTTGGAAATTAGTCAGTTCGGGATTTCGTATGTTCCTCGAACAGCGATCAAGGGGCAAGCTTTAGCAGACTTTATAGTCGAACTGACTTTCCCCCAAGATCCAACGAGAGGGCATAGCCATCCCTGGCACATGTATGTTGATGGTTCATCAACAAATACAGCATCGGGAGCAGGTATAGTCTTGATAAGTCCGGACAGACAAGTTTTTACTTCAGCTGTTCGATTCGAGTTCATGGCGACGAACAACGAAGCAGAGTACGAGGCTGTGATCGTTGGGTTACGCCTAGCATTAGCAGTTGGAGTACGGAGGTTGCAAATCTTTGGAGATTCACAATTGATCGTCAACCAGGTTCGAGGAGAATATGAAGCAAGAGATGAAGACATGGCTTTGTATCAAAAGATTGTTGCTCACTTGGCCTCTTTGTTCGAACAAATATACATTGAACAAATACCAAGAGACAATAATGCTCAAGCAGATGCATTAGCCAGGCTAGCAACCAGCACCGGACCAGCAGAATTGTCGGAAGTGACGCTAACAAGAATGTCCAAACCATCAAACGAAGATTACAAGATCTATCAGATCGACGAAGATTTCGAAGAAGACGACTGGAGGATGCCGATCGTTGAATATTTGCAAAACGATAAAAAACCGGACAACCCATTCGAAGCTAACAAGTTGGTTAAAAGAGCGGCAAGGTACACCATGATGGACGGACAGTTGTACAAGAGAGGAATTTCGCTCCCACTTCTGAAATGTTTGGCTAGGGGGCAAGGACAAACAGTGCTGAAAGAGATCCATGAAGGTGTATGCGGAAATCATGCCGGAGGACGGGCTTTGGCACATAAAACAATAAGGCAAGGATATTACTGGCCAACTCTCCTTCAAGATGCAATCAAGATTGCCCGAACTTGTCATAGATGTCAATTGTTCGCCCCAAACATTCACAAACCCCCACATGAATTGATTTCAGTCAATAGTCCATGGCCGTTCGCGAAATGGGGAATTGACCTTATCGGGCCTTTTCCCCCAGGACAAGGAAATGTTCGATACGCGGTAGTGGCTGTTGACTACTACACGAAATGGGCGGAAGCAGAAGCACTCGGGCGGATCACACAGGAGAAAATGATCAACTTTATCTGGAAAAACATTGTTTGTCGTTTCGGGGTCCCTCAGGCGATAGTGACGGACAACGGAAAGCAGTTTGAGGGAAAAGAGATCAGAGATTTTTGCGAAAAATGGGGAATAAAGAAACATTTCTCGACACCATACCACCCCCAATCAAACGGTCAAGTGGAAGCAGTGAATAAAATAATCAAGCATATACTGAAGATTCGTTTGGTTGACAAGCAAGGAAAATGGTCAGAAGAGCTACCAGAGGTGTTGTGGGCATACCGAGTATCCCACAGAACAAGTACAGGCGAAACACCGTTCACAATGGCATTCGGGACAGAAGCAGTAATTCCGATTGAGTTAAAAGTCCCGACAAAATGAACAGCTGCGTTTGACGAAGAAACAAACAACTCTGCAATGGCAGCAGAGTTGGACTTGCTTGAAGAAAAAAGAATAACAGCAGAATTGAAAAATGCAATTTACAAAAGAAGAGCAGCAAAGTACTACAATTCTCAAGTAAAAGCAAGAGAATTCGAAATTGGGGACTTGGTACTTCGAAAAGTTTTAATATCACCAGGAGTATTCGGCCCGACTTGGGAGGGCCCATACAAGGTGACGAATAAGTGGCACAATGGCACATACGACCTTGAAGACATGGAAGGCAAGTCGTCCCAATACTCCTGGAACATAACTTTACTCAAGAAGTACTACCAATGAAGTCCTGTAAGTCTTAGGAAGTTTGTAAATAGATCCTTTGTAAATTTTGGAAATTTTTGCGCAAGTTTATAAACGAGCAGATTTGCATTTATCTTACTAGGCGAGCAGAATTGTTTTTATCTTTTGTCTTGCTGAATTTTAGTTTTTGAGCCTTGAGTCCAAATTACTTAGTTGCTCGCCCAAAAATTGACAAAATACAAGTCTGTTATAAGACGAACAGAAAAGCTTATTAAAAGCAAAAATAAGGCTAAGTCCATAACGGACCGATAGCCCTCATTAATGTAAGGCCAAGTCCATAAGCGACCAAAATGGCCCAAACAACTAAAGGTCAAGTTCTATAAGAACCAGATGACCAACTGAAAATTTGACTAAGTGTTTACCTTAAGAAAAAGGAACACTAAGAAGCTGTCATAAGCAAAAAGCAATAGGCGAGCAACTAAGTAAGACAAACAAAGAGGCGAGCAATTAAGTAAGACAAACAGAGAAGCACAAATTTATAGATTAGCAAAAGTGTTCATATCATTAGATCAAAAAAGTTACAATAGGATTGAGAAATACAGAAGTGTTATACATCCTATTGTAAGAAAAAAAGAAACTAGTCTTAAGGAAGAGGAGGAGCATCTTCAATTCTGGTCGACCGGCGCGCTCGGCTGCTCGCCCTGGGCACTTGTACCAGCCCCGTCTATGGGGGTCAGGGGAAGCGAAGGCAACCCTTCAAAAACCTCATCAGCGGCTGCCGCGTTGGTCGTCGCTGGAGCAGGGTCAGGCTGGCCGCCGTATGTAGGAGCAGCAATGTCGACCTCCTCGCCAAAGACTTCCAGAGGAAAGCCAAGGTCGGCCAAATCGGAGACGAACAAAGTTGAGCCAGGAGGAGGAGGATAATTTTTCACGTATTCAATAAAGTCCGCCTTCACCGCATCACGAATATCTTGATTATGATCGTGGGCGAAGTGGACAGACCGTAAACATTCCGCAAAGGCACAAATGTACCCGAAATTGGTCTTGTCCATCACTTCCTGCTCATGGACTTCGTATTCGATCAGATTCTGGCGCTCTTCCTCCAGCCTCTTGACATGCTCCTCGGCAGCGAGCAGACGAGCAGATAAGTCTGCTCGCTCCTTCTCAGCTCTCTCAGCTCTCAAGTCTGAGGACTTCACCTCCAGCAGCATCTTCTCCGCCTTCTCCAGGGCGTTCTTCTCGCCAGTCAACGAGGCCTCCATCTTCCTCTCCATCAAAGCCAGCATCTTAGCATGCTCGGCCTTGCATTCTTTGATGGCAGAGGCTCTTTCCTCGTCCATCCTCTCCACGCGACGGCCCAGATCGCGGTTTGTTCGCTCGAGGTCCATGACTTGGTCGAGCAGCATTTGGGACTGGACCAATTGATGGCTAGTATTGTAGGCCATCAAACGAACATTATCACTAGCAGATTGGCCAGTGACAAGGGCGTTCGCCGATTTTGTCCAAGCCCTTGGAACCATCTCGGCTGCTCGGCGAACGGGGGCATCAGGTATGTCGGAGAATGAAGGAGGTGCATTCTTCACCACTGAAAGATAGTGAAGGGTAGTCCCGCGGCCAGGATAAAGCGCCGGATTATACCTGAAACAGAAAGCACAGAAGTCAGTGGTCAAGCAACATCGCGCCAAGCGGCGAACAACAAATAAGGCGAAGGCATTTGACGTACTCCTTGATTTTGACGGGGTCCCAACCTAGATAAGAGGTATCTTTGGGATTGTCCCCTTTCTTGGCCGCCACCAGGCCGGCGACCACTTGCCGTTCGTCCACCACTTCCAAAGAGGTGGACTTAGAGGTTGGAGACCGGGGAGCAGCACTGCTCGCCTCTACCATGGTCTTTGATCGCTTGGAGGCGCGATCATCACCGCGAGTGCCGCGAGCATCATCGTCCCGCGGCACTTTCCTTTTTTCCCTCTCTCGTTCCCTCTCTTTCTCCTTCCTCACATCTCGCGGTGAGGAAGTGATTTTGGCCGCAGGCTTGCGGCGACCAGCTCCGGGAGCTGGGCGACCAGTGGGGTTCTCCCCTGCCCGGAGACGCATGATGGCAAGGGGAGGATCCATCTTCCTCCTTGAAGCGTCCGCCATTTGCTTAACTCGTCCGGCGAGCAAATAGTACGATTCGGGCACGGCCGGGATAGCAACAGTGACTTGTTGATCTAACAAGAAAAAGACGTTAGGCGAGCAAGAATTTTGAACGAGCAAAAATGAATGGCGAGCAAGAATAAAAAGTTACCTTCTGGGACGGCGGCTTGGGCTTCAAGATGGTGAGGACTCGTGATCAAGCCAGCAAGTTTGCGACAATGAGCCTTCGAGAGATGGTGTATGTCGCGACTAGCAACGTCGCGAAGAGAGATGATGGCTAAGGTGAAGAGGAACTCGTCACTGATGTCGGGGTGCCCCCACTTCAAGTTCCTTGGACCTGCAAAACAACGAAAAGGATTAAAATTAGTCCTACTTATGAACTAGCAAGACAAAGTTAACCCTACGTTTGATTTTTCCAAAGCCTTCAGGCGACATGATGCGCGCCTGCCCGCCAGCAAATCCCTCAGTTGCTCGCCAATCTCCACCAATGAAGAAGAATTGGCAATGCCAACCCTTAATCTTATTGGGAACTCCCTCAACAAGTTTCAATCCGGTTTTCGCCTTGGCGTAATACCATCCAGCACCATCCTCGGAAATGGTCAAGGCGTAAAGGATCTCCACGGTTGTTATCTTATTTTTGTAGCCTTCAAGACCAAAGAGAGTCATGAAGGCTAGAAGACTACTCCAACCATTTGGAGTAATTTGAGTGATCGCCAGGTTCATGTCGGATAGGAAACGGCCGATGAGCGGATGAACGGGGAGCGGGAAACCCGTGTTCAACACATCCAAGTTGATCGCCGTGCAGCCAGGAGGGGGGCGATCAGCAGTCTCTCCTTTCTTCGGCACATACATGAAAATATCGTAGGGGATCTTGTATGTCTCACGGATGCTCGCCAAATCGTCCTCAACAACAACACTGGCAACTCTGCTCGCCGCATAATCCCCATCCTGAGCTTTCATGATTACCCTCGATGTGGGGGCAAAAGTCTTCGAGTAGCGAGCAGAGTAGTCCGCCCACTCGGTGTCACGAACAACTCCTTCTGGGATCCGGGATTCTGGTGTAGTTTGAGCAATGGGGAAGTTAATCTCCCTTAAAAACTCCCAAGTGAGAGTGGGGAATAGTTGCTCGCCACCTCGCTGGTCGACCTCTAGGTCGATTGAGCCCTCTATCTCCGCGGCCACTTCTGCAGAGTCTTCCCCCAAGTTGGAAGAAGTTTCGGGTTCACGAGCAAGGGGAGACATTTTTTCCTGCTCGCCTGAGCGATCAACAGCGTATGTCTCTACCGAGCGAACAACCGAATTCGCATCGGAGTCCGTGTCTTCGTCCACCAACAGCGTGCGCGGGTTTCTCGCCAATGCTTGGCGAACAGATCTGCGCAGAGAATCCAAATCTACGGGTCTCTTTTCCGGGTTTCGCCCGGGTCCGGATTGGGAGGAACTTGAGGGGGAAAAATCCATTCAAAAAAATAGAGATTTGGCTAAGTGTGATGTAATATACAAGGATAGTGCCGGCGATGGAGAAGTTACGATGGTAATGGAATCAACGGCACGGCGGCGCGAAGGCGGTTCACGGCCGGAGTAACAGTCGTGGTTACGAAAGAGAAAGAAAGAATACAGAATAGAGATTTAAAAAAAAGAGAGAATATGAAATAAATTACCTTCGACAAATTGAAATCTAGAATCTAGATGCAAGAATCACGAAGACGGAAAAGCTTTGAAATGTTTGTCAATGGCGGAAGCGTGAGAAATTCAGAAAGAAGAAAGAAGAAAGAAGAAGAAACTGACGCCTATTTATAAGGATGAGGCCGGGGCGAAAATGCAACATTTGCAAAATATTATAGGCTCCTATGGGCAAATTGGGGGTCGCGCGTGACTGACGCGATGCCTCGCATTCCGTGCCTCGGGAACCCAACCGTCGCGGCACGAAGGGGCGTTCGCTGTTGGTCGCGCGCTTAAGTTCCCATTGCTCGCCTACTCGGATGCTCGCCCGCTTAACCAACCATACTCCCTTTCTGCTCGCCCATTGTTCGAAGAAGAAGTTGTAGCTTGGTCTCAGTTGATCAACCCATGTTCAACATAAGGCCAAGCTAGGGGGCAATTGTTGATAGGCGAACAACTTTGCATTTAATCAACGAAAGATTATCATTAAACTTGATAACAGGATGACAAATGAAAGAGGCTAACAGCTTTGTGGGGCAAACAGTCGTACAGGGCGAGCAGTTTAGCAAAGAGATGACAGCCTGGTGGGACGAGCAGCCTTGCAAAACAGCTCTAACGTGGTAAGAAAGATATTGTGACGAACAGCCTTGCAAAGAACAGCTGTGCAAGCAACTCAAACCAAAATCAACTCAGGCGAACAGCTTCGTTATGGAGCGAGCAGAATCGTAAAATGATCCCAAGCGAGGAGCGAACAGCTCAGAACGCAAAGGACCATGACATCTAACGGAGACGTACAAGCGAGCAGCCGGTCACCGTCGAGAGTATCTCAGAAGTGCCAAAGATCAAGTACAACATGGGGAATCCCAAGAGTCACTAGCTTAGATATGGTCCAAGTGTCCTAACACTTGGCACCCATCCAATGAGCAATAGTGTAGATGTTGTACAAGTGTCCTAACACTTGGCAAAGATCCAATGGTTAAACCACCAAGATGGTGACACATGGCCACTTTGTATGTCTATAAATACTCCCTTCATGTACATGAAAAAAGGGAGAACAATTCAATACAAGTCAAAACTCTTGTCAAATTATTACTTGAGCTTTACTTATCAAAATTCTATGATCTTGATTCTTGTTTGGTGATCTTCATTAGATGAAAAACAGCCACTAACCTTCTTAGTTAGAAAAGGTCATCAACACTTCCTTCTCATCCCCAAGTGGTGGGGGTCTCAACTTCTTCTCACCTTTATCTGGAGGAGTCTTACTAATCAATTTCTTGAGTTTTGACTTTTTCTTCTTAACTCCCCCTTTACTCTCCAACTGGACCACGTCCACATCTTTCACCTCTTCATCCTTCAACTTCTTCCCTTTATCCCTATCAAAACAATCAAGATCGTAATGTTCATGGGTTAAATCATCAAGTGAAGGATTATCATAATCATAAATATAAGAACGGTTAGAGATAGGAGGTGTGTCTTCAACACAAGGAGTCAAGGATCAACGGCATCCATGCAATAACAGCTCCCATCCTCCTTCGGGTGTTTCATGACCTCATATAGGGAAATTTTCACCTCTTGATCATCAACTTTCAATGTGATCTTCCCATTCGCCACATCTAGCACCATCCCGGCCGTCGCTAAGAACGTTCTTCCCAAGATCAAAGGGACGTGCTCATCTTCCTCCATCTCTAGCACCACAAAATCGGCTGAAAAAATATGATCTCCAACTTTCACGAGGACGTCTTCAACCACACCTTGAGGTCGAGTAATAGACCGGTCGGCTAGTTGAAGCATCATCATTGTCGGTTGAAGTTCTCCACCTTCCAACTTCTTGAAAAGCAACAAGGGCATAAGATTGATGCTCGCTCCAAGGTCGCATAATGCTCCCTTCTTGACTCCATTCCCGATATCACACAAGATCGTAAAACTACCGGGATCTTTCAACTTCGGAGGAAGTGCTTTGTGCACTAATGCACTCACCTCATGGTTCAGCTGCACCAACTTGGGCTCATCTACTCTTCGTCTCTTCGCTATCAAGTCCTTCAGAAACTTGGCATAATTCGGCATTTGTTCCAAAACATCATAAAAAGGAATGTTAATATGCAATTTCTTAAAAACATCAAGGAATTTAGCGAATTTCTCATCAAGCTTTTTCTTCATAAAGCGCTGCGGATATGGGACGGGTATCACCGATTTGGGTACCCCCCATTCATCTCGCTCGGTCTCTTTTACTTTCTCACTTGCTTCATTTGCCTTCTTCCACTTAGGAACTCTCTCAATCTTCTCAATGTCTTCCTCTTCATGCTCTTTGTTCTCTATCTCAATTTCTTCCTCAACTGTCTCACCTCCATCTTTCTTATGTTCTTGTCCCTCCATCTCAATCTCTTCTTGGGGCGTCTCAGAATCAGCAGGCATCTGAGGACCATCATAGTTGGTTCCACTTCTTAACTGGATAGTCTTGCAATGCTCTTTCGGGTTCCCCTCCGGCATGGAAGGATATTTACCCGGCTCTCTTCCCAATAATTTTGCAATCTAGCTCATCTAAAACTCTAACGAAGTGAACCGTCGGTTGTTCTCTTGCTGAATTCGATTCAGCTCTACATCTCTCTTCTGGAGTTCTTGATCATGCTGATCACCTTTCTTATGCAATTCCTTCACGTCATACTCCAAATAGGACAATCTTTTGCTTCATTCCTCCACCTTCTGAAGGATAGCTCTCAATATTTCCTCAATCGAGGAACTGCCTTCTCCACCCGGGGGTTTTGAACCTGGAGGAACTATAATTCCGGCCTTCGGATTAGCATATGAAAAATTCTCATTCTTTCTCCATGTGTTCTGAGGAGGCTCCTGGCCCCCTTGATAGCTTTGGTTGTTTCTCCACTGATTAGGAGGAGACTGTGGACCGGGTGGTATAAATGGTTGGCCATAGGAGTGTCTTCCAAATTGATTGCCACCTTGTAGATACCTCCCTTGATTGTAGTAAGGTCCTCCCATATAGTTGGCTACCTCTTGCTGAACTGGGGGCTGGTCCACTTTCTCACTCACTGCTACATTTCCTCCAACCAAATTCTGCCCAACCTCAATGTTACTTATCTTCTCCATCATAGCCATCAACAGCTTCCTCGTCCCTTCACTCTCCTCAATATGATATGCCCTCTAAAATTCTGGGTCCTCATTCCAATGCCCGGCATTCGTGACAATATTGTCAACGATCTCTCTGCATCTAGTTGTACCATGGTTCAGAAACGCTCCATTAGCACACGCGTCAAGATAGGCTTGACCAGCCTTGCTGGCTCCACTATAGAAGAATGTCATGATATCTCCTTCATTGTACCCGTGCTGCGGGCACTCAATCAACATGTTAGAGTATCTTTCCCACGCCTGACGTAAGTTCTCTCCTGGCTTCTGGCGGAAAGAAGAGATCTATATCCTTGCTCTAATTGTTCTAGATGGAGGGTAGAATTGCTCGAGGAACAGACGCTCGAGCTCGGCCCATGTGGTTACACCTCCCCGTGGGAGCGTGTTATCATACCACTCCTTTGCTATTCCCGTTAAAGAGAATGGGAACAGCCTGAGCCTCTTGGCATCTTCAGACACGCCGTTATAATTGAATGTGGATGCGATCATCAGAAAACTCCTCAGATGAGCATGAGGATTCTCCTTCCCAACCTCCCCCTTGAATTGATTCTCGGTAAGTAGCTTTAGAATTCCAGGGGAAATTGAGAAGTAATTTGCCTCTACAGGAGGCAATGCTACTCCATCATAGTACCGTTGCGGCTGCGCCGCAAATCTTCCTCGAATAGCCATGTTCTGATCGGCGTTCTGAGGAACGGGCTGAGGAATAACATGGTGTATGGGTACTTGTTGGACTGGAAGTGGTTGATAGACTGGTGGTTGGTTGTAAACAGGAGGTGGAGGGTACGGGTATGCTGGGTAAGGGTATGGTGGGTATGGGTAATGATAATGTAAGTTGTTTTGTGGGTATGCAGGGTTGTTCTGAGGATTTTGGACAAGGTTGTGAGCTAGATTGTTTTGATTTTGTGTACCCGGGTTTTGGCTCTGGCTTTCCCTTGACGGATCTTGATTCTTACTGGTATTACCTCCAGAGCCGTCAACCCGGTCCACTGTCTAATTAAACTCATTTTCAACATCATCCAACTCATTACTTAGGCCCATATTATCGTTCCCTCCTCCGGCAGTGTTCATCCTTCTTAAAAAGGCTCGATTTCTTCTTGCTATTGTCTCAGGATCAAGCTGTATTCTCTCTTCGCTCGTTTCTCCTTGCGAGCGTGTTTTCATAAACCTGAAACACTAACAAAAGAATAAAAATGCAACTGCCGAACACGTACGAATTAAATAGAAAAATAAAGCACTCACTACTAACTACTAAGCTATCTACAAGTCCTATTCAAAAAACATACAACGCCATCCCCGGCAACGGCGCCATTGACTTTTACCGAAAATACTAACTTTCTACTAGTAGTTTTCCCGCAAGCGTACGTGTTCACTGTAGTATAAGCAAGTATAGCGACCAAGTATATCGTACCTCGGGATGGATTGTATGCGAATAGATCCCTGAAGATCTACGCGTTGTAGTTAATATGAGTGTGATATTTTTGGGTTTTTGAAAATTAATTAAAAGAAACTAAATTATCCTACGAATGCAAAAATAAAAATTAATCTAAGTATCTAAGGTGTGTTTTCAAATATGTGATGGTGATGCTCAGGATAGGAATCCCTGCGTATACTAACGGAGCAAGTACATAATCAAGATAATCGTGACGCTTAAGAAATAACCTAAGTAAAAGATTGTAAGATGAAAGCTCAAGAATTCAAACCCTAATACTTTATCCTAACAATCGACTTCACTAATCCACTAACAAGTTAA
Source organism: Ballota nigra (assembly GCA_947034835.1). Lineage (NCBI taxonomy): Eukaryota > Viridiplantae > Streptophyta > Magnoliopsida > Lamiales > Lamiaceae > Ballota > Ballota nigra. Next base: position 115,439,155 of record OX344722.1, on the reverse strand, counting down.
TAGATAGTATTTAATTAACGAGACCCTAATTTAACTAAGGTGATGCGGTCGTCCTCCCTAGATAAACCGGTAGATTAATTAACCCTTTCTAAACCCTCTCGTTAAGTCTACTAGTTGTTAAAGAGTGATAAGGTCGTCCTCTCTCTGAAATTTTTCGAACGAAATTCAAAGGTAAAGTTAAGATCGATTTTAAGAAATCATTAATTAAGAGAATTAAAACTAAACGTTACGAATTACCCTAATTATGTACTCACATCCTACTTCTACGAGTTCATCCTACCCTAAGCATGCAAAGGTTTTAGCTAGACATGGCTTTAACGAAGATAAAAACAATTAAAGAGATATCGAACATAAACATGGTGAGAAGAACTAAATTACTATCAAACATAAACTAGGGTTTAAAGAAAATAAATGCTAAGAACTGAAATTAGATTAATGAAAAAGAAATCTCAAGTGTTTAACGTCAACGAACTAACAAAAAAAAAACTAAAAAATAAAAAACAAACTAAGAATTCATAAGAAAACCTCGATTACACGTGAAAATTAAGCTTGCTCGTCTCTACTACATGTTCTCTCTCCAAAAGCTAACTCTAAAAGTGATGTGGTATGAAGTGGTATGTGATATCCCCTAAAAATGAGTTCGGAACAAGTATATATAAGCATTGGGCCGAATCGGGAACTCATGGGCCGAAAAATGAATCCGGAGGCAAAAACATGAGAGTGCTCGAGCAGCACCCGCTCGAGCGGGGGCGCTCGAGCTCAATAGCTCGAATGGTGCAGGGGCTCGAGCACTAGCGCTCGAGCTGGTCGAGTGAGCAAATGTTTCTGTAAGTTTTTGGGCGTTCGAGCAACATGCTCGAGCGGAGGTGCTCGAGCTAGTCGAGTGGGCGAAACTCTCTGGACGATTTCGGTGCTCGAGCAACATGCTCGAGCAGTGGCGCTCGAGTGCTCTCGCTCGAGCACTTTTCAGCAGCAGTACACTTGTTCGTAAAATCTTCATATCTCCTCAACCGGGAGTCCGTTTTGGTCGATTCAAAGTCCTACGAGCTCCTCTTTTCGCCCTATATCCATCTATGAGCATCAAAAAGACAAATTCATCAATGTGTAGAAATAGTACTCAATTGACTCTAAATACTCAACAAAATCGACTAAATTTTGGGCATTTCTAACGACGAATCATGACAATTTCACGCCTAATCAGTTACATTTAGGAAATCAATGAAGGAATTATGGCTCTGTTTGCATTTAGGAAAATCCATGAAATAGTAAAATAAAAAAAAATAAAAAAATTAACATTTGGCTGAGGTTAGGAAATAACTCAAGTATGAATGGTGGTAGTTGCGGAGGTAAGAGGCAGCGTAGTGGTACTTATAAGGGTTTTCATCATGAATTTTATGACTAGTTAGAATATATATGTAAAGTATAGCGTGAGAATAGTTCATACATGATCATTAAAAGGTATTAGTTGTTCTCATTGAAGGATATGAGTTGTTCTCACTGAAGGATATGAGTTTTTTTCATCGAAGAGTATTAGTATGTTTTGTACCCTTCAATGGTTCATGTATGACCCATTTTTCACTTTACGCATACTCACACACACACACACACACATATATAAATAAATACATATATATATATTTATATATTTATATATATATATATATATATATATATATATATATATATATATATATATATTTGTTGAACACGTATAATGTAAAGCTTAGTTATAGTTAAATTGATTTGCAATTAATTAACATTTAAAATAACTAATACTCTTTAATGAAACAATTTATGCCCTTCAATTAATTATAGATGACAAATAACTAATACCCTTCAAAATTAATATTTTTTTTCGTGATAAAAAAACTAACAATATTTTTTAATGAAGCCCTCATACCATTCAAATAAGTTTTACAGTGAAATGTTCACACAATATTTTATTATATATGTATGAGGTCTATGTGTCAATTAGTTTTGTTCATTAAAAAAATCATTTCAAATTTATTTTACATGTAAAAAAGTGTTTTTTTTTTTCTTATCATTAACGTCGATCGAAAACCTTGTAGTAATTAAGTTATTATAAAAATTGAGTTATGAAGCTGATTTTTTTTTTTATTTACATAAATTTAGATCGTAACAGTAGTAACAAAAACAGACACCATTACTAATTAATGAGTTGAAAACTATTTGTATAAAGTGGTCATTCTTTTCATGCATATTAATCCATTAACCACTGTTTCTACCAATTAATCACAATATTCATGCATGAATCAGGTAGAAGGGTAAAAGCGCAATGAACTAACCGCCAACATGTACCCCAAACTTAATTGTTATCCAATACCGCTCAATAATTAACTTACTGGAAAAATTATTTTTTTAGGATAATATTTTATGGGTGTTGTAAAATTAGAAAATTATTTTTATGAATTTGAAAAATTAGGACATTATCTTTACAAACTCGTAAAACTAGTAAACTATCTTTTTTATTTTGATAAATTTTGGCCAAATTTTATAAAATTCGGACCAACTGGACACATGATAATCGGTTTTTATTTGGGCTAAATTTTCCCATCATAAAAGATAATGTCCTTGTTTTGCAAGATTGTAAAGACTGTGTCCAAATTTTTCAAGCTAATAAATTAATATCCTGATTTTACAAGTTCGAAAAGATAGTGTCCTAAGAAAATAACTTTTAATAACTCGGACAACTGGATACTGACTCAAGATATTAACACAGGGCTTTGAGCTGACTAAGTAAGTTCGCCAATCAAATTATTTCGGCATTTGCATTAGCCATAATAGGATATTCAGACTTAAAATTAATTAGAGCGAGTAACTATTAGTTGTTTCTTAGCACTCCAAGTATTGTCATAAAAAAAAGACATTTTATGACAGAGTAACCATAAATAGATCGTCATGTCTCAACAAACATGACAAATCCACATCAACAACGGTAAAGTCTGGATGTCTATTAAAGGACAAACTAAGTTCAATGTTCCTTTAAAATTATATCTCATTTAGAAGTCCGAACTTATAGAAAGATGTGTAATTATTTTGTTTATATTATTTCCCTAACAATTCTCTCATGCCACAATAATCTTTTTTTTTTTTTAAATCAGAGTACAACACTAATAATGTTATTTCACCATGTAGATATTCATTCATTACACTCAAAAGTGTAGAGGAATATTAATTTCCATTCTCATCTCGGAACAAGCACGGCCTAAGTACATATGCATGTTTAACTATAACAATCACATGCTATTATGTACTACTGATGAATCATATAAACATTAGTATTAGTTACATTATGAAAAGGTACTATAATTTTTTTTAACTTATACTACATATTAAAATATGTATGCAACACAAAAGTTGTTATGATTAGTTTAATAAAAATATTAAATCAACAAATTAACTTACGCATGCACTTTGGTAATGTCACGTAGGGTTGGAAATTTTAACAATACACGCAAAGGGAGATAATATATATATATATATATATATATATATATATATATATATATATTTAATATGGTATATTTTGTTATCGGTTCATGATTTAATACATCTGGGTTCTTATGAATCTTTTTAGTTCAAAAAATACTATTAAAAATAGTACTGTCCAGGAATACGATGTTCCTGAAAATCTAGATCTGTTAAACAGATGGACTATTCCTAAGATTGAACCTAATACGGTTTATAAATTTGGAACTTTTGAAAAACTAGGTCTTAAAACTATTGTTAGGACCACTGAATCGTCTATTCCTCTTAATAAAAATGAGATGGTTATCAAACTTCTTAATAGAAGTGACATATTACCCTTTAAAGGGACTCACAGGTTTCTCCATATTGGATGTGTTCAAGTTGCTTTCAGACCTCTTACTCTGAAAGGTTTACCTGAGAGTTTTCTAGCCACTTTAAGAGATGGTAGAAATCTAAATTGGAGACAATCCCTCATGGGAATGGTTGAATCCAGTCTGGCTTTAATTTGGGCCAGTTTATTTTGATGTTTATCCTAATTTGTCTTTATCTTTAAGCGATGAAAATATTTTTGATGCTTTAACTTTAAATGTTAAAACTAATGGGTATAATTACATGCCTGGATCTGAAGTCATATGTATTTGTTATCGCATTTACTACAAACCTCTTTTTACTCTAAATCCTTTATGTAAAAGAATAGAAAAAGATATCAATGAGACTATTCTCATAGAAACTAATTTTAGTAAGTCTAATGTCACTACTAGAAAATCCATTAAATGGAAAGAAATAGATTTTCCAAAAAATTGGATTATTGAACAATCGGTTCCTATGATCCCTCCTACAAATAGTAATTTTCAAAAAATTACCCAGTCTGAGGATGGTATAATTACCGTTGGTTTTCATAAAGACCAGAGGAAAGATTCTAACTTATCCTCTGTACCTTCTTTGTCTAGATCCATATCTAGTCATTATCATATTTCTCCTCTAGATTATGAAGTCGATATACCTTCTTCTTCTAGAGCTTCTACTTCTTTTTACAGAGAAGATACTTCTTTTAAAAATGAAGATTTCAATAATGAAAATATTATTGTAAATAAAAATAATATTGTCCATAATAATGGACCTAACCCTGAAACAATTTCAGAAGTTAATTGGACAGTTTAGTTTTTATGGATTCTAAACCTATACTTGATTTTTCAAAGGGTTCTTCAACAAGAGCTCAGATTAATAGTGAGTTTAATAATTCCAAATGGGATAAATTCAGAATTTGGTACTTTAGATCTTTCAAAAAAGAAGAACTAAATTACTTTGTAAATTCTTTTTATAAATTCTGTGAAGAGCATAATCAAATTATTTATTATGTTCCTTGGTTTATAAAAACCTTTTATATTGATCAAATTTCAGTTATTGAACGGGAATATAAACTCGTCACGGGAAATTCTCAAAAGTCTGTTTACCCTCCCCAAGTTCCTTTCCAAATTGAAACAAATGGAAAGATTTTGGACTTTGCTCCTTTTTCAAAAATTTTGGAAAATAATGTTTTGAATATCACTGTTGATCATATCAACCTTCTTGTCAAACAAAACAATTTTTGTAGTCTTTTCCTCGCTATAATTGGCGATGAAATTATTTCTTTGCATGATAAAATTAATCGTGTTATTTCTCAAACTCAGACTAAGTCTGATTTTAAAAGAGATTCTAAAGAAAGTAATAATGATAATATCATTATTAAAACTGCTTCTTTTATTCAACCCCCTTTTGAATTAAAAAATTTTAAGGGAGAAACTTCCGTTTCTGATATTGAAAATATCATTAATAAAAAATTTGAAGGATTAAATATTTCCACTTTGGATGATGACTTAGAAGAAAGTCTTGCTACTAATGATTATGGTAGCCCTAGCATTAATAACAAAGATGTTATTAATAAAATCAAATGGGCTAATAAGCCTACTATGACTAATTATTATTATAAGAGACCTACTCCTATAGATGTTCTTCATGAAGAACAAGATAATGTTGTCAATAATTCTTATAACGGAAAAAGCGTTTATGAATGGAATATTGATGGCTACAGCGATAAACAGATAAATAATCAGGTTCATCGCATACTTATGTATAGTTCTGCATGTAAAACGTGTGGTGTGTCGGATATTGAAACAGCACAGGCTATTACTGTCGGTTTTACTGGCCAGCTTAAAGGTTGGTGGGATAATTATTTAAGTCCTTTTCAAAAGACTGACATTTTTTCCTCCGTTAAAAATGAAAATGGTGAAGTTCAACCCAATGCGGTCTATTCTCTTGTTCTTACTATTCTAGAACATTTTACTGGTAGATTTACTAATAAATCTGAAAATACCAAAACTCTTCTTTTAAATATGAAGTGTAAAACTCTTACCGATTTTAGATGGTACAAAGATACTTTTCTGTCTCGGGTTTATGAAATTAATGATTGTAACCAAGATATTTGGAAGAATAAATTTGTGGATGGTCTTCCTTATTTATTTGCTGAAAGGATTAAAAAAATCCTAAGAAAAGACTCTGATTCTATTTCTTATGAGTCTTATACTTTTGGTCAAATCATTAGTATTTGTGTTCAGGAAGGATTAAATCTTTGCAATGAACTCAAACTTAGAAATCAAATTAAAAGAGATAATCTCTTAGAAAGAAAACAGCTGGGTCAGTTTTGTGACCAATTTGGTATGGATAATCCTAGTCCTAAAGGAAGTATTTCTAAAAAGAAAAAGGATTTCAAAGAAAAACCTTATTTTAGAAAAAGAAAAAGAAGTTCTGATAACAAACAGAACAAAGATAAAAGTCATGATCATACTCATGACAAGGGTAAAAGAAAATTCTTCAAAAAGAATTATTCTAGCAACATAGTTTGTAAAAAATGTGGCAGGACTGGTCATTATGCTAATCAATGCTATGCCAAAGACAAGATTAAAACACTTGATATTGATGAAGAGCTCAAAAATTCTCTTTATAAAATAATTATGAATCCTGATGGTAATACAGAAATTGATGAATCTTATACTGATTCCGAAGAGCTAATCTCTAGTGATAACGAGGATAAAATTCCTTCAGAAAAAGCTGAATGTGATAATTGCATTCTAGGAAAACCTTGTCTTAATTGCATAGGTGACACTGATGACAATGAGTTTTATAAACTTATGAGTCAATTCCAAGATATGAATATTAATGTCTTATCTGACAATAATATTCTTGATCTTCTTAAACAGATTAAAGACTCTAGTTTAAGAGATAAAATTATTAATGATCTTCATGATTCTTCTAGTGAAAAGAATTCAAATCTTTCTAAGAAGATTACTAATAATAATTATTATAACATGGGAGAAGTTGAAAAACTTCTTAGGCTTAAAAATACTAGGCAAAATCCCATTACTATTAATGATTTAGTTCAAGAGATTAATAATCTTAAGAATAATGTCAAAACTCTTCAGAATCAAAATTCTGATCTTTCTATTCGACTTTCTCTCATTGAGAAAGGAAAAGGAAAAATCGATGATATTCATTTTCCTAATGATCCTCATGATAATATTGATACTGATAAAAATCACTTATCTGCTATCAGCATGTATATATCTCAAAAATGGTATACAAAGATTTCTCTCCTTATAAATAATTCTTATAGAAAGGAGTTTATTGCCATGATTGATAGTGGTGCTGACTTAAGTGTCATCCAAATGGGAATAATTCCCACAAAGTTTTTTGAAAAAACTACTCAAACTCTTTCGCATGCAGGAGGAGGATCTTTGCACATTAATTATAAGCTCAGAAATGCTTATGTTTGTGTTAATGGTTGTTGCATACCTAATGATTTTCTTATTGCAGAAAATATTACCAGCCAAATGATTATTGGTCTTCCTTTTCTTCAAAAGATATATCCCCTTACTCTTGTTAATGAAAAGGGTATTACAGGTTCTTACTATGGTAAAACCATTATTTTTGAATTCGTGACTAGACCAATGCATAAGGTCCTGAATTTTGTCCAAGAACAAATTGATAATAAAAATTGTCAAATCAATTTCCTTAAAAATGAATTAAATTCTCTTACCATTGATAATAAGCTTAAAAATCCTAAGCTTCAGGATAAAATAAAAATTTTATTTAACAAATTCTCTATTGATATTTGCAATGATTTTCCTAATGCTTTTTGGGATAGAAAGAAACATATTGTTTCTCTTCCTTATGAAGATGATTTTAAGAATACTATGATCCCGACTAAGTCGAGACCTTGTCAAATGAATTCTGAATATTTAGAATTATGTAAGAAGAAAATATCTTCTTTATTAAATAAGAAGCTTATTACTCCTTCCAAGTCCCCATGGTCTTGTACTGCTTTTTATGTTAATAAACATTCTGAACAAGAACGTGGAGTTCCCAGACTGGTTATTAATTATAAACCCCTTAATAAGGTTTTAAAATGGATTCGTCATCCAATTCCTAATAAAAAGGATCTTCTTGACAGATTAGTCAATGCTCTTATATTTTCTAAATTTGATTTAAAATCAGGTTTTTGGCAAATACAGATTAATCAATCTGATATATATAAGACAGCTTTTAATGTTCCTTTTAGACACTATGAATGGACTGTCATGCCTTTTGGGCTTAAAAATGCTCCTTCTGAATTTCAACAAATTATGAATGACATTTTTTATCCTTATAGTGATTTTATAATCGTCTATATTGATGATATCCTTGTGTTTTCAAAAGACATAGAAACTCATTTCAAACATCTTGATATATTTAAAAATATTGTCATAAAAAATGGTTTGGTCATTTCAAAACCAAAGATGATTTTATTTCAAACTAAGATCAAATTTCTTGGCCATATAATTGATAAAGGAAATATTATTCCTATTCAAAGAAGCATTGAATTTGGAAGAAAGTTTCCAGATATCATTACTGATAAAACTCAGTTACAAAGATTTTTAGGAAGTCTTAATTATGTTTCTTCCTATATTAAAAATCTTGCTGAAGATACTGCTATCTTATATGATCGGCTTAAAAAGAATCATTTACCTTGGAATGATAATCATACTAAGGCAGTTATAAAGATAAAAGAAAAGGTTAAAAATATTCCTGTTCTTAGTCTTGTTAATCCCTTATGGGAAAAAATTGTTGAAACTGATGCCTCAGATTTAGGTTACGGAGGTATTCTTTTACAAATTAATCCTGATAATAAAATAGAATAAATTGTTAGGTTCTATTCTGGCAAATGGAATGATTCTCAAAAGAATTATTCTACTGTTGCTAAAGAAATTCTTTCTATTGTCAAAAGCGTCCTAAAGTTTCAGGATGATTTATACAATCAAAAGTTTATTATAAAAACTGATTGTAGAGCTGCTTCTTTTATGCTCCTTAAAGATTTTGAACATAATGTCTCAAAACAAATGTTTGCCCGATGGCAATCACATCTTGCTTATTTTGATTATAAAATCATCTATAAGCAAGGGAAAGATAATCATCTTCCAAATTTTCTTACTCGTGAATTTATTTCTGAATGACAGGAATGAGTCAACATGGACGAGGTTCCAAATCCTCTAATAGAGGAAGAGGGGCTCATGGCCCTCCGTTATTTCAGCAAGGGAAAAAATCCCTTTACAACCAGAATATTTCTGGAATCGGCTCTTCATCTTCGGGAGCCCATGATAAGGAGTTCCAAGAATTCCTGAGACTTAGGGGAAAAAATGTCCCCGTTGAAGCTATGGCCTCAACCACTAACCAGGAAGCATCATATGCTTCAACTGCTCAAAGGGAGTACACTTACTTCGATTCCCCCAAGAGGGAACTTATTCTCATACTTGAGGATGATGAGGAAAGATTTAAAGAGTCTCCATGGACTCTCATGGGAAAATATGTCCCAAATCAATTTTCCACTACTTCGTCTTATAAGACGAGAGGATATTATGAGAGTATTCTCATCTCTCTTGGAAGTGTTGATATTCAGCATTTTCCTCCAAGTAAAACTTATAACTACTCAAAGTTTATTATTAAAAGGATTATATCCATTCAGGAATGGGGTATTTCTCCTTTCGCTGAAAAATAGGTCATTAATCCTGTTACTAATCAGGTTTTCCAGTACAATTACTGGGACTATCTTGAAAGTTTTTATAAAACTCTTTATTACCAAAATCCCAAGCATTCTCATACTTGGTTGATAAAAATTTGTGAAAATATCGGAAGGAATCAAATTCCTAACTGGTTTTTGGAATGGTGGAATACTTTCGGCACTGTTGCTGATATTTTACCAAGTGAGATCAAATCTCTTCTTGAGGAATACTCTATGGTAACTTCCTCACTTAAAACTCACAATACAAGTAGTAAAACTATTTGTATGTTTTTCAATGACTCAGGTATTCCATGGGTCGTTAAATGGAGGCCAGAATTTGGTTCTACAGAAATGGGTCTCCCATGCTTGTGGAGAATTTGTGCCACAAGATTTTGGAATAATTTAAATATTATCCCAAAAGACTCAAATGAGAGTCCTCTACAAGAGAACATCGATAGGATCAAATCCAAGATCGAAGAATATAAGAAAGGATTAAAGAATCAAATTTCTGATCCCAATGTGATGCCATCCTTTTCTTCTTTTTATAAGAAGTATGCTGGAGTTTTTCCCAAGGAAAAAATTATGGATCTCTTCATGAATCAAATTCAGGAAGACATTTTAAAAGATGCTGATTTTTCAGATTCAAAATCTGATGCATCTATGATTTCTGGCTCTTCTATGCAAGATGCACAGGATCCATTTGAAGAGGACCATGACCTCTCTTTACAGGACAGTTTTGATCTGTTAAAAAATTCTCTCAAAGAGAAAATTCGAGAAAAGAAGAATCCTTGATGGAGGAAAGATTTCCTGGAGATTGGAGGTATTTCAGAGTAGGATTGCAGCATGAAATCTGGCAGATTCCTATTCATATTAATTTTGATCAAAATCAAAATTTGATTAAAGATAAAAATTATCTTAAAGGACTCAAAAAGAAAATCAGAGTTCTTGAATATTTTATCCCTATCCTTGAAGTATCTTACTATGGACGACATGGGAATTTCCAACATTTGGAAAGATGCAAAAAGACTTTAAGTCTTCTTCGAAAGCAAGCTTCTCTTATGGCGATTTAACCAAGAAGAGATTCAAGAAAAAATGAGGAATCAAATTTCGTCATTGCTTAGGTCACCAGACAAAGTTCTGTTCATGAATAGTAATTACTATTCACTTTTGACTTTTACTATTCACCTTTTTTCTTTTTTTTGGAATCCGGGGTTTCATGTCCGGCTCTTCATCTATAAATAGGTTGTTTTTTTCTTTTGAGAGGCACGCTTGAGTTTAGACTCGCTCTCTCTTTTTCTCTCTCTACTCTCTCTGTAATATTGGCTTCGTGCCTTGTTTTCAATAAAAGGTGTTCATTCTGGTAGCTCATCGAGGTAGTTAAATACTGTTTTTATTTTCTGTATTTCAATCTTTAATTTTGTTATTGCCGCCTCAATGGTCGGCTAAATTCCTGTATTAAATCATGGCCTAACTTAGTATACTATACTATCATGTGCATTTGGAAACTTATTTTTCCAGTTTTTATTTGATATATCATAAGGTAGAGTTGGTTTAACCGGTAGGTTTGAGTTTTCTAGTGATATCTATGAGTTAACTATGTGGGCGTGCCCTTTTAGCCGTTATGCCGATGGATAGGCGCAGGCGTTTGTGGGCGTAATGCTTTTTTCAGGTTAACTCATAGACTATGGAATTTCTCAGTCAGTCCTATCTGTGTTTGGAAAAGATCCACAGGATACTACTGATATATCGAATACGATCTTGAAATATATGGTATCAGAGCCATGGGAGTATGGTATATTTTGTTATCGGTTCATGATTTAATACATCTGGGTTCTTATGAATCTTTTTAGTTCAAAAAATACTATTAAAAATAGTACTGTCCAGGAATACGATGTTCCTGAAAATCTAGATCTGTTAAACAGATGGACTATTCCTAAGATTGAACCTAATACGGTTTATAAATTTGGAACTTTTGAAAAACTAGGTCTTAAAACTATTGTTAGGACCACTGAATCGTCTATTCCTCTTAATAAAAATGAGATGGTTATCAAACTTCTTAATAGAAGTGACATATTACCCTTTAAAGGGACTCACAGGTTTCTCCATATTGGATGTGTTCAAGTTGCTTTCAGACCTCTTACTCTGAAAGGTTTACCTGAGAGTTTTCTAGCCACTTTAAGAGATGGTAGAAATCTAAATTGGAGACAATCCCTCATGGGAATGGTTGAATCCAGTCTGGCTTTTGGGCCAGTTTATTTTGATGTTTATCCTAATTTGTCTTTATCTTTAAGCGATGAAAACATTTTTGAAGCTTTAACTTTAAATGTTAAAACTAATGGGTATAATTACATGCCTGGATCTGAAGTCATATGTATTTGTTATCGCATTTACTACAAACCTCTTTTTACTCTAAATCCTATATGTAAAAGAGTAGAAAAAGATATCAATGAGACTATTCTCATAGAAACTAATTTTAGTAAGTCTAATGTCACTACTAGAAAATCCATTAAATGGAAAGAAATAGATTTTCCAAAAAAATTGGATTATTGAACAATCGGTTCCTATGATCCCTCCTACAAATAGTAATTTTCAAAAAATTACCCAGTCTGAGGATGGTATAATTACCATTGGTTTTCATAAAGACCAGAGGAAAGATTCTAACTTATCCTCTGTACCTTCTTTGTCTAGATCCATATCTAGTCATTATCATATTTCTCCTCTAGATTATGAAGTCGATATACCTTCTTCTTCTAGAGCTTCTACTTCTTTTTACAGAGAAGATACTTCTTTTAAAAATGAAGATTTCAATAATGAAAATATTATTGTAAATAAAAATAATATTGTCCATAATGATGGACCTAACCCTGAAACAATTTCAGAAGTTAATTGGACAGTTTAGTTTTTATGGATTCTAAACCTATACTTGATTTTTCAAAGGGTTCTTCCACAAGAGCTCAGATTAATAGTGAGTTTAATAATTCCAAATGGGATAAATTCAGAATTTGGTACTTTAGATCTTTCAAAAAAGAAGAACTAAATTACTTTGTAAATTCTTTTTATAAATTCTGTGAAGAGCATAATCAAATTATTTATTATGTTCCTTGGTTTATAAAAACCTTTTATATTGATCAAATTTTAGTTATTGAACGGGAATATAAACTCGTCACGGGAAATTCTCAAAAATCTGTTTACCCTCCCCAAGTTCCTTTCCAAATTGAAACAAATGGAAAGATTTTGGACTTTGCTCCTTTTTCAAAAATTTTGGAAAATAATGTTTTGCATATCACTGTTGATCATATCAACCTTCTTGTCAAACAAAACAATTTTTGTAGTCTTTTCCTCGCTATAATTGGTGATGAAATTATTTCTTTGCATGATAAGATTAATCGTGTTATTTCCCAAACTCAGACTAAGTCTGATTTTAAAAGAGATTCTAAAGAAAGTAATAATGATAATATCATTATTAAAACTGCTTCTTTTATTCAACCCCCTTTTGAATTAAAAAATTTTAAGGGAGAAACTTCCGTTTCTGATATTGAAAATATCATTAATAAAAAATTTGAAGGATTAAATATTTCCACTTTGGATGATGACTTAGAAGAAAGTCTTGCTACTAATGATTATGGTAGCCCTAGCATTAATAACAAAGATGTTATTAATAAAATCAAATGGGCTAATAAGCCTACTATGACTAATTATTATTATAAGAGACCTACTCCTATAGATGTTCTTCATGAAGAACAAGATAATGTTGTCAATAATTCTTATAACGGAAAAAACGTTTATGAATGGAATATTGATGGCTACAGCGATAAACAGATAAATAATCAGGTTCATCGCATACTTATGTATAGTTCTGCATGTAAAACGTGTGGTGTGTCGGATATTGAAACAGCACAGGCTATTACTGTCGGTTTTACTGGCCAGCTTAAAGGTTGGTGGGATAATTATTTAAGTCCTTTTCAAAAGACTGACATTTTTTCCTCCGTTAAAAATGAAAATGGTGAAGTTCAACCCAATGCGGTCTATTCTCTTGTTCTTACTATTCTAGAACATTTTACTGGTAGATTTACTAATAAATCTGAAAATACCAAAACTCTTCTTTTAAATATGAAGTGTAAAACTCTTACCGATTTTAGATGGTACAAAGATACTTTTCTGTCTCGGGTTTATGAAATTAATGATTGTAACCAAGATATTTGGAAGAATAAATTTGTGGATGGTCTTCCTTATTTATTTGCTGAAAGGATTAAAAAAATCCTAAGAAAAGACTCTGATTCTATTTCTTATGAGTCTTATACTTTTGGTCAAATCATTAGTATTTGTGTTCAGGAAGGATTAAATCTTTGCAATGAACTCAAACTTAGAAATCAAATTAAAAGAGATAATCTCTTAGAAAGAAAACAGCTGGGTCAGTTTTGTGACCAATTTGGTATGGATAATCCTAGTCCTAAAGGAAGTATTTCTAAAAAGAAAAAGGATTTCAAAGAAAAACCTTATTTTAGAAAAAGAAAAAGAAGTTCTGATAACAAACAGAACAAAGATAAAAGTCATGATCATACTCATGACAAGGGTAAAAGAAAATTCTTCAAAAAGAATTATTCTAGCAACATAGTTTGTAAAAAATGTGGCAGGACTGGTCATTATGCTAATCAATGCTATGCCAAAGACAAGATTAAAACACTTGATATTGATGAAGAGCTCAAAAATTCTCTTTATAAAATAATTATGAATCCTGATGGTAATACAGAAATCGATGAATCTTATACTGATTCCGAAGAGCTAATCTCTAGTGATAACGAGGATAAAATTCCTTCAGAAAAAGCTGAATGTGATAATTGCATTCTAGGAAAACCTTGTCTTAATTGCATAGGTGACACTGATGACAATGAGTTTTATAAACTTATGAGTCAATTCCAAGATATGAATATTAATGTCTTATCTGACAATAATATTCTTGATCTTCTTAAACAGATTAAAGACTCTAGTTTAAGAGATAAAATTATTAATGATCTTCATGATTCTTCTAGTGAAAAGAATTCAAATCTTTCTAAGAAGATTACTAATAATAATTATTATAACATGGGAGAAGTTGAAAAACTTCTTAGGCTTAAAAATACTAGGCAAAATCCCATTACTATTAATGATTTAGTTCAAGAGATTAATAATCTTAAGAATAATGTCAAAACTCTTCAGAATCAAAATTCTGATCTTTCTATTCGACTTTCTCTCATTGAGAAAGGAAAAGGAAAAATCGATGATATTCATTTTCCTAATGATCCTCATGATAATATTGATACTGATAAAAATCACTTATCTGCTATCAGCATGTATATATCTCAAAAATGGTATACAAAGATTTCTCTCCTTATAAATAATTCTTATAGAAAGGAGTTTATTGCCATGATTGATAGTGGTGCTGACTTAAGTGTCATCCAAATGGGAATAATTCCCACAAAGTTTTTTGAAAAAACTACTCAAACTCTTTCGCATGCAGGAGGAGGATCTTTGCACATTAATTATAAGCTCAGAAATGCTTATGTTTGTGTTAATGGTTGTTGCATACCTAATGATTTTCTTATTGCAGAAAATATTACCAGCCAAATGATTATTGGTCTTCCTTTTCTTCAAAAGATATATCCCCTTACTCTTGTTAATGAAAAGGGTATTACAGGTTCTTACTATGGTAAAACCATTATTTTTGAATTCGTGACTAGACCAATGCATAAGGTCCTGAATTTTGTCCAAGAACAAATTGATAATAAAAATTGTCAAATCAATTTCCTTAAAAATGAATTAAATTCTCTTACCATTGATAATAAGCTTAAAAATCCTAAGCTTCAGGATAAAATAAAAATTTTATTTAACAAATTCTCTATTGATATTTGCAATGATTTTCCTAATGCTTTTTGGGATAGAAAGAAACATATTGTTTCTCTTCCTTATGAAGATGATTTTAAGAATACTATGATCCCGACTAAGTCGAGACCTTGTCAAATGAATTCTGAATATTTAGAATTATGTAAGAAGGAAATATCTTCTTTATTAAATAAGAAGCTTATTACTCCTTCCAAGTCCCCATGGTCTTGTACTGCTTTTTATGTTAATAAACATTCTGAACAAGAACGTGGAGTTCCCAGACTGGTTATTAATTATAAACCCCTTAATAAGGTTTTAAAATGGATTCGTCATCCAATTCCTAATAAAAAGGATCTTCTTGACAGATTAGTCAATGCTCTTATATTTTCTAAATTTGATTTAAAATCAGGTTTTTGGCAAATACAGATTAATCAATCTGATAGATATAAGACAGCTTTTAATGTTCCTTTTGGACACTATGATTGGACTGTCATGCCTTTTGGGCTTAAAAATGCTCCTTCTGAATTTCAACAAATTATGAATGACATTTTTTATCCTTATAGTGATTTTATAATCGTCTATATTGATGATATCCTTGTGTTTTCAAAAGACATAGAAACTCATTTCAAACATCTTGATATATTTAAAAATATTGTCATAAAAAATGGTTTGGTCATTTCAAAACCAAAGATGATTTTATTTCAAACTAAGATCAAATTTCTTGGCCATATAATTGATAAAGGAAATATTATTCCTATTCAAAGAAGCATTGAATTTGGAAGAAAGTTTCCAGATATCATTACTGATAAAACTCAGTTACAAAGATTTTTAGGAAGTCTTAATTATGTTTCTTCCTATATTAAAAATCTTGCTGAAGATACTGCTATCTTATATGATCGGCTTAAAAAGAATCCTTTACCTTGGAATGATAATCATACTAAGGCAGTTATAAAGATAAAAGAAAAGGTTAAAAATATTCCTGTTCTTAGTCTTGTTAATCCCTTATGGGAAAAAATTGTTGAAACTGATGCCTCAGATTTAGGTTACGGAGGTATTCTTTTACAAATTAATCCTGATAATAAAATAGAATATATTGTTAGGTTCTATTCTGGCAAATGGAATGATTCTCAAAAGAATTATTCTACTGTTGCTAAAGAAATTCTTTCTATTGTCAAAAGTGTCCTAAAGTTTCAGGATGATTTATACAATCAAAAGTTTATTATAAAAACTGATTGTAGAGCTGCTTCTTTTATGCTCCTTAAAGATTTTGAACATAATGTCTCAAAACAAATGTTTGCCCGATGGCAATCACATCTTGCTTATTTTGATTTTAAAATCATCTATAAGCAAGGGAAAGATAATCATCTTCCAGATTTTCTTACTCGTGAATTTATTTCTGAATGACAGGAATGAGTCAACATGGACGAGGTTCCAAATCCTCTAATAGAGGAAGAGGGGCTCATGGCCCTCCGTTATTTCAGCAAGGGAAAAAATCCCTTTACAACCAGAATATTTCTGGAATCGGCTCTTCATCTTCGGGAGCCCATGATAAGGAGTTCCAAGAATTCCTGAGACTTAGGGGAAAAAATGTCCCCGTTGAAGCTATGGCCTCAACCACTAACCAGGAAGCATCATATGCTTCAACTGCTCAAAGGGAGTACACTTACTTCGATTCCCCCAAGAGGGAACTTATTCTCATACTTGAGGATGATGAGGAAAGATTTAAAGAGTCTCCATGGACTCTCATGGGAAAATATGTCCCAAATCAATTTTCCACTACTTCGTCTTATAAGACGAGAGGATATTATGAGAGTATTCTCATCTCTCTTGGAAGTGTTGATATTCAGCATTTTCCTCCAAGTAAAACTTATAACTACTCAAAGTTTATTATTAAAAGGATTATATCCATTCAGGAATGGGGTATTTCTCCTTTCGCTGAAAAACAGGTCATTAATCATGTTACTAATCAGGTTTTCCAGTACAATTACTGGGACTATCTTGAATTGAAATGACCAAACCATTTTTTATGACAATATTTTTAAATATATCAAGATGTTTGAAATGAGTTTCTATGTCTTTTGAAAACACAAGGATATCATCAATATAGACGATTATAAAATCACTATAAGGATAAAAAAATGTCATTCATAATTTGTTGAAATTCAGAAGGAGCATTTTTAAGCCCAAAAGGCATGACAGTCCATTCATAGTGTCCAAAAGGAACATTAAAAGTTGTCTTATATCTATCAGATTGATTAATCTGTATTTGCCAAAAACCTGATTTTAAATCAAATTTAGAAAATATAAGAGCATTGACTAATCTGTCAAGAAGATCCTTTTTATTAGGAATTGGATGACGAATCCATTTTAAAACCTTATTAAGGGGTTTATAATTAATAACCAGTCTGGGAACTCCACGTTCTTGTTCAGAATGTTTATTAACATAAAAAGCAGTACAAGACCATGGGGACTTGGAAGGAGTAATAAGCTTCTTATTTAATAAAGAAGATATTTCCTTCTTACATAATTCTAAATATTCAGAATTCATTTGACAAGGTCTCGACTTAGTCGGGATCATAGTATTCTTAAAATCATCTTCATAAGGAAGAGAAACAATATGTTTCTTTCTATCCCAAAAAGCATTAGGAAAATCATTGCAAATATCAATAGAGAATTTGTTAAATAAAATTTTTATTTTATCCTGAAGCTTAGGATTTTTAAGCTTATTATCAATGGTAAGAGAATTTAATTCATTTTTAAGGAAATTGATTTGACAATTTTTATTATCAATTTGTTCTTGGACAAAATTCAGGACCTTATGCATTGGTCTAGTCACGAATTCAAAAATAATGGTTTTACCATAGTAAGAACTTGTAATACCCTTTTCATTAACAAGAGTAAGGGGATATATCTTTTGAAGAAAAGGAAGACCAATAATCATTTGGCTGGTAATATTTTCTGCAATAAGAAAATCATTAGGTATGCAACAACCATTAACACAAACATAAGCATTTCTGAGCTTATAATTAATGTGCAAAGATCCTCCTCCTGCATGCGAAAGAGTTTGAGTAGTTTTTTCAAAAAACTTTGTGGGAATTATTCCCATTTGGATGACACTTAAGTCAGCACCACTATCAATCATGGCAATAAACTCCTTTCTATAAGAATTATTTATAAGGAGAGAAATCTTTGTATACCATTTTTGAGATATATACATGCTGATAGCAGATAAGTGATTTTTATCAGTATCAATATTATCATGAGGATCATTAGGAAAATGAATATCATCGATTTTTCCTTTTCCTTTCTCAATGAGAGAAAGTCGAATAGAAAGATCAGAATTTTGATTCTGAAGAGTTTTGACATTATTCTTAAGATTATTAATCTCTTGAACTAAATCATTAATAGTAATGGGATTTTGCCTAGTATTTTTAAGCCTAAGAAGTTTTTCAACTTCTCCCATGTTATAATAATTATTATTAGTAATCTTCTTAGAAAGATTTGAATTCTTTTCACTAGAAGAATCATGAAGATCATTAATAATTTTATCTCTTAAACTAGAGTCTTTAATCTGTTTAAGAAGATCAAGAATATTATTGTCAGATAAGACATTAATATTCATATCTTGGAATTGACTCATAAGTTTATAAAACTCATTGTCATCAGTGTCACCTATGCAATTAAGACAAGGTTTTCCTAGAATGCAATTATCACATTCAGCTTTTTCTGAAGGAATTTTATCCTCGTTATCACTAGAGATTAGCTCTTCGGAATCAGTATAAGATTCATCAATTTCTGTATTACCATCAGGATTCATAATTATTTTATAAAGAGAATTTTTGAGCTCTTCATCAATATCAAGTGTTTTAATCTTGTCTTTGGCATAGCATTGATTAGCATAATGACCAGTTCTGCCACATTTTTTACAAACTATGTTGCTAGAATAATTCTTTTTGAAGAATTTTCTTTTACCCTTGTCATGAGTATGATCATGACTTTTATCTTTGTTCTGTTTGTTATCAGAACTTCTTTTTCTTTTTCTAAAATAAGGTTTTTCTTTGAAATCCTTTTTCTTTTTAGAAATACTTCCTTTAGGACTAGGATTATCCATACCAAATTTGTCACAAAACTGACCCAGCTGTTTTCTTTCTAAGAGATTATCTCTTTTAATTTGATTTCTAAGTTTGAGTTCATTGCAAAGATTTAATCCTTCCTGAACACAAATACTAATGATTTGACCAAAAGTATAAGACTCATAAGAAATAGAATCAGAGTCTTTTCTTAGGATTTTTTTAATCCTTTCAGCAAATAAATAAGGAAGACCATCCACAAATTTATTCTTCCAAATATCTTGGTTACAATCATTAATTTCATAAACCCGAGACAGAAAAGTATCTTTGTACCATCTAAAATCGGTAAGAGTTTTACACTTCATATTTAAAAGAAGAGTTTTGGTATTTTCAGATTTATTAGTAAATCTACCAGTAAAATGTTCTAGAATAGTAAGAACAAGAGAATAGACCGCATTGGGTTGAACTTCACCATTTTCATTTTTAACGGAGGAAAAAATGTCAGTCTTTTGAAAAGGACTTAAATAATTATCCCACCAACCTTTAAGCTGGCCAGTAAAACCGACAGTAATAGCCTGTGCTGTTTCAATATCCGACACACCACACGTTTTACATGCAGAACTATACATAAGTATGCGATGAACCTGATTATTTATCTGTTTATCGTTGTAGCCATCAATATTCCATTCATAAACGCTTTTTCCGTTATAAGAATTATTGACAACATTATCTTGTTCTTCATGAAGAACATCTATAGGAGTAGGTCTCTTATAATAATAATTAGTCATAGTAGGCTTATTAGCCCATTTGATTTTATTAATAACATCTTTGTTATTAATGTTAGGGCTACCATAATCATTAGTAGCAAGACTTTCTTCTAAGTCATCATCCAAAGTGGAAATATTTAATCCTTCAAATTTTTTATTAATGATATTTTCAATATCAGAAACGGAAGTTTCTCCCTTAAAATTTTTTAATTCAAAAGGGGGTTGAATAAAAAAAGCAGTTTTAATAATGATATTATCATTATTACTTTCTTTAGAATCTCTTTTAAAATCAGACTTAGTCTGAGTTTGGGAAATAACACGATTAATTTTATCATGCAAAGAAATAATTTCATCGCCAATTATAGCGAGGAAAAGACTACAAAAATTGTTTTGTTTGACAAGAAGGTTGATATGATCAACAGTGATATTCAAAACATTATTTTCCAAAATTTTTGAAAAAGGAGCAAAGTCCAGAATCTTTTCATTTGTTTCAATTTGGAAAGGAACTTGGGGAGGGTAAACAGACTTTTGAGAATTTCCCGTGACGAGTTTATATTCCCGTTCAATAACTGAAATTTGATCAATATAAAAGGTTTTTATAAACCAAGGAACATAATAAATAATTTGATTATGTTCTTCACAGAATTTATAAAAAGAATTTACAAAGTAATTTAGTTCTTCTTTTTTGAAAGATCTAAAGTACCAAATTCTGAATTTATCCCATTTGGAATTATTAAACTCACTATTAATCTGAGCTCTTGTAGAAGAACCCTTTGAAAAATCAAGTATAGGTTTAGAATCCATAAAAACTAAACTATCCAATTAACTTCTGAAATTGTTTCAGGGTTAGGTCCATCATTATGGACAATATTATTTTTATTTACAATAATATTTTCATTATTGAAATCTTCATTTTTAAAAGAAGTATCTTCTCTGTAAAAAGAAGTAGAAGCTCTAGAAGAAGAAGGTATATCGACTTCATAATCTAGAGGAGAAATATGATAATGACTAGATATGGATCTAGACAAAGAAGGTACAGAGGATAAGTTAGAATCTTTCCTCTGGTCTTTATGAAAACCAATGGTAATTATACCATCCTCAGACTGGGTAATTTTTTGAAAATTACTATTTGTAGGAGGGATCATAGGAACCGATTGTTCAATAATCCAATTTTTTGGAAAATCTATTTCTTTCCATTTAATGGATTTTCTAGTAGTGACATTAGACTTACTAAAATTAGTTTCTATGAGAATAGTCTCATTGATATCTTTTTCTACTCTTTTACATAAAGGATTTAGAGTAAAAAGAGGTTTGTAGTAAATGCGATAACAAATACATATGACTTCAGATCCAGGCATGTAATTATACCCATTAGTTTTAACATTTAAAGTTAAAGCATCAAAAATGTTTTCATCGCTTAAAGATAAAGACAAATTAGGATAAACATCAAAATAAACTGGCCCAAAAGCCAGACTGGATTCAACCATTCCCATGAGGGATTGTCTCCAATTTAGATTTCTACCATCTCTTAAAGTGGCTAGAAAACTCTCAGGTAAACCTTTCAGAGTAAGAGGTCTGAAAGCAACTTGAACACATCCAATATGGAGAAACCTGTGAGTCCCTTTAAAGGGTAATATGTCACTTCTATTAAGAAGTTTGATAACCATCTCATTTTTATTAAGAGGAATAGACGATTCAGTGGTCCTAACAATAGTTTTAAGACCTAGTTTTTCAAAAGTTCCAAATTTATAAACCGTATTAGGTTCAATCTTAGGAATAGTCCATCTGTTTAACAGATCTAGATTTTCAGGAACATCGTATTCCTGGACAGTACTATTTTTAATAGTATTTTTTGAACTAAAAAGATTCATAAGAACCCAGATGTATTAAATCATGAACCGATAACAAAATATACCATACTCCCATGGCTCTGATACCATATATTTCAAGATCGTATTCGATATATCAGTAGTATCCTGTGGATCTTTTCCAAACTCAGATAGGACTGACTGAGAAATTCCATAGTCTATGAGTTAACCTGAAAAAAGCATTACGCCCACAAACGCCTGCGCCTATCCATCGGCATAACGGCTAAAAGGGCACGCCCACATAGTTAACTCATAGATATCACTAGAAAACTCAAACCTACCGGTTAAACCAACTCTACCTTATGATATATCAAATAAAAACTGGAAAAATAAGTTTCCAAATGCACATGATAGTATAGTATACTAAGTTAGGCCATGATTTAATACAGGAATTTAGCCGACCATTGAGGCGGCAATAACAAAATTAAAGATTGAAATACAGAAAATAAAAACAGTATTTAACTACCTCGATGAGCTACCAGAATGAACACCTTTTATTGAAAACAAGGCACGAAGCCAATATTACAGAGAGAGTAGAGAGAGAAAAAGAGAGAGCGAGTCTAAACTCAAGCGTGCCTCTCAAAAGAAAAAAACAACCTATTTATAGATGAAGAGCCGGATATGAAACCCCGGATTCCAAAAAAAAAGAAAAAAGGTGAATAGTAAAAGTCAAAAGTGAATAGTAATTACTATTCATGAACAGAACTTTGTCTGGTGACCTAAGCAATGACGAAATTTGATTCCTCATTTTTTCTTGAATCTCTTCTTGGTTAAATCGCCATAAGAGAAGCTTGCTTTCGAAGAAGACTTAAAGTCTTTTTGCATCTTTCCAAATGTTGGAAATTCCCATGTCGTCCATAGTAAGATACTTCAAGGATAGGGATAAAATATTCAAGAACTCTGATTTTCTTTTTGAGTCCTTTAAGATAATTTTTATCTTTAATCAAATTTGATTTTGATCAAAATTAATATGAATAGGAATCTGCCAGATTTCATGCTGCAATCCTACTCTGAAATACCTCCAATCTCCAGGAAATCTTTCCTCCATCAAGGATTCTTCTTTTCTCGAATTTTCTCTTTGAGAGAATTTTTTAACAGATCAAAACTGTCCTGTAAAGAGAGGTCATGGTCCTCTTCAAATGGATCATGTGCATCTTGCATAGAAGAGCCAGAAATCATAGATGCATCAGATTTTGAATCTAAAAAATCAGCATCTTTTAAAATGTCTTCCTGAATTTGATTCATGAAGAGATCCATAATTTTTTCCTTGGGAAAAACTCCAGCATACTTCTTATAAAAAGAAGAAAAGGATGGCATCACATTGGGATCAGAAATTTGATTCTTTAATCCTTTCTTATATTCTTCGATCTTGGATTTGATCCTATCGATGTTCTCTTGTAGAGGACTCTCATTTGAGTCTTTTGGGATAATATTTAAATTATTCCAAAATCTTGTGGCACAAATTCTCCACAAGCATGGGAGACCCATTTCTGTAGAACCAAATTCTGGCCTCCATTTAACGACCCATGGAATACCTGAGTCATTGAAAAACATACAAATAGTTTTACTACTTGTATTGTGAGTTTTAAGTGAGGAAGTTACCATAGAGTATTCCTCAAGAAGAGATTTGATCTCACTTGGTAAAATATCAGCAACAGTGCCGAAAGTATTCCACCATTCCAAAAACCAGTTAGGAATTTGATTCCTTCCGATATTTTCACAAATTTTTATCAACCAAGTATGAGAATGCTTGGGATTTTGGTAATAAAGAGTTTTATAAAAACTTTCAAGATAGTCCCAGTAATTGTACTGGAAAACCTGATTAGTAACAGGATTAATGACCTGTTTTTCAGCGAAAGGAGAAATACCCCATTCCTGAATGGATATAATCCTTTTAATAATAAACTTTGAGTAGTTATAAGTTTTACTTGGAGGAAAATGCTGAATATCAACACTTCCAAGAGAGATGAGAATACTCTCATAATATCCTCTCGTCTTATAAGACGAAGTAGTGGAAAATTGATTTGGGACATATTTTCCCATGAGAGTCCATGGAGACTCTTTAAATCTTTCCTCATCATCCTCAAGTATGAGAATAAGTTCCCTCTTGGGGGAATCGAAGTAAGTGTACTCCCTTTGAGCAGTTGAAGCATATGATGCTTCCTGGTTAGTGGTTGAGGCCATAGCTTCAACGGGGACATTTTTTCCCCTAAGTCTCAGGAATTCTTGGAACTCCTTATCATGGGCTCCCGAAGATGAAGAGTCGATTCCAGAAATATTCTGGTTGTAAAGGGATTTTTTCCCTTGCTGAAATAACGGAGGGCCATGAGCCCCTCTTCCTCTATTAGAGGATTTGGAACCTCGTCCATGTTGACTCATTCCTGTCATTCAGAAATAAATTCACGAGTAAGAAAATCTGGAAGATGATTATCTTTCCCTTGCTTATAGATGATTTTAAAATCAAAATAAGCAAGATGTGATTGCCATCGGGCAAACATTTGTTTTGAGACATTATGTTCAAAATCTTTAAGGAGCATAAAAGAAGCAGCTCTACAATCAGTTTTTATAATAAACTTTTGATTGTATAAATCATCCTGAAACTTTAGGACGCTTTTGACAATAGAAAGAATTTCTTTAGCAACAGTAGAATAATTCTTTTGAGAATCATTCCATTTGTCAGAATAGAATCTAACAATATATTCTATTTTATTATCAGGATTAATTTGTAAAAGAATACCTCCGTAACCTAAATCTGAGGCATCAGTTTCAACAATTTTTTCCCATAAGGGATTAACAAGACTAAGAACAGGAATATTTTTAACCTTTTCTTTTATCTTTATAACTGCCTTAGTATGATTATCATTCCAAGGTAAATGATTCTTTTTAAGCCGATCATATAAGATAGCAGTATCTTCAGCAAGATTTTTAATATAGGAAGAAACATAATTAAGACTTCCTAAAAATCTTTGTAACTGAGTTTTATCAGTAATGATATCTGGAAACTTTCTTCCAAATTCAATGCTTCTTTGAATAGGAATAATATATATATATATATATATATATATATAACTAAAATAAAGTTAATTAATGTTTACAGGCTAGAATATGTCGTCCATCATGATTCATGCATGGCCAAAATTTCTGGAATCATTGAATGAAATTTCTATTTATTTATTTAAAAACTGTCATGATGAATCCTGCATAACTTTTCATGAACGACCTTCTTGAACTAATTGTGGTGATTATATATTATTACATAAAAGACAATTATAAATTCTTCTTCTTTTTCAGTACTCTTCATGGATGAATTTATATTTCCGTGTTGAACCAATTGTGGTGCAGGACATCTTCTGCAGTTATATACTCTTGTCTGGCCAAGAATGCATTCTAATATTAATGCAATCTAGACTCAGTACATAAGGTGCCCATCCTCGAAGATTTTGATTCTGAAGTTGCAGTTTTTCAAAAGAGCCACAACGTCCGCCTTATTTTCTTCTCCAAATGGAAAAAGGGCAAGGAAAGCAAGACACGTGTTTAAAAAAAAAAAAAAAACTTGAATTTCGGTTCTGGTTACATTTAGAATAACCCATGAAATTGTAAAGTAAAAAACCAATTTCAGCAAATCAAGTGACCTTAGGACTTAGCTTAAAAATATAAATATTGGTAGTGGGCGGAGGTCGGAGGTGACCTGGTGGTTCTAAGGGTTTCATCATGAATCTTATGATTAGTGTGAGGCTTGGATATATATATAAATTGGTGCGACTAATATATTTTTAGTAGAATAATTAATATTAATCAGTAAAATAGTTTATTCTCTTCATGCATATTAAACAACTTACCTACTGTTTCTACAAATTAAGCACAATATTCATGCATGTAGAAGGTCGAAGGGTAAAACAATGAAATAACTGCATGTGAATTAACAACCAGCTTGAAATTACAACCAAACTTAATAATTACCTTTGTTATCCAATATCACTCAATAAAATAACTAAAAAAAAAAAATCATGTTTGAACATTTGAAATTATTTGCAACCTTCCGTAGAAAGTGGAAGTCCTACCTTCACCAGATCGATGCATTCCCACACATCGTCAAGTATGAGTAGAAAGTTCCCTCTCTGGGACAGGGCGTGATTCAATCTCCCTGCCCTTGCTCCCTCATCATCATCCTCATCGGAAAGATCCAAACCTAGCTTACGGGCTATTTTATCTTGTAACATCTTAATGCTACACCTTTGGGAGCTAACCACAACCCAAAGAACACATTTATTTCTTCCCAACACCTGGTTGTGGATGTGTGTTACCAAAGTCGACTTACCTACGCCACCCATTCCGTGAACTCCAATACTCGACACTTGCTCATTCTCCAAAAGATTCCAAATTTTTTTGAAATTAACCTGAAATTCCGCACCCTCTAATTCTGTTGTTGGACGTGGCAGCCCCTTGGGCGTGCTATCATCATCAGCGAGTACAAGTTCACCAAAGAGTCGACTCCGTTTATCAAGATAGCATATTCTTGCATTCAATTGTATAGCTTCGCCTCCGCCGAATATCTTGCTCATGAATCCTTTGTTTTTCTCTTGTTCTACCAACGTACGATATTCCCCTTCAACTTTTTTCACGTCCTCTAACCAAACCTCAACTTCTCGTTTTCTCTTTCGACCTTGTTGTTCTTCTTTGATGCAAATTTCCTTCTCAACATCAACAGCTCTTGCAATCAACGAATTGAAGTTACTATCCACATTCCCTAAATCAGAATCTGCAGAGCTGTGTTTTCCGGAGAAGGAGTCGAACAAAGTGTCCACTCCACGATTCACTAAGTTCTCCTGGGCAATCCCGCACGTGAATTCTATTGCTTGCCTCAACATCGTCCCTTTACGTTATTAAAATAACAAAATTAGAACTGGATGCAAAAAGATGTTGGTTAATTAGTTTGTAGATGATTTAAACATGTATGGTGCCATGGATTCATGTTCTGTTCCTATCTCTCTGTTATTGTTCCTAATGCATACAAATTTTTACATATATAGCTATTTCATTATACTATTGCCTTCTAAATATAAGGAAGCTGAATTCACATATCGGAATGACAACTGGACGTCAGGACATGTGTAATACCCCGTCCCGTTTTATACCTTTTATTTTACTAGAAACTTTATTTTATATTATTATTATCCTTGTTTCTTTTAATTTTATTATTTTGTGTGCTAACGTGTAATTTAAATATATACCCTAATTCAAATTCTCAAGTTCGAAAGAAATCGAACATTTCAAACGGATAAGGGATTTCGAGAAATTAATTATTCAAAGTTTAAAATTATGTTTTCGATCCGTATAATTTATTGAGAATAATTAAAATACAATAAAATATTAATTGAATTTGAAAACTGTATTAATTATAAAATTGGGATTAAACTCGTGAATCAAACGATCCCTAAGCCGTATTAATTGGGAACAAAAATATCTCAAGATAAAGGGGATCCCTATCCACATATTTTAATTTCTCTTTTTGAATTAAATTAATTACAAAATTAATCTCACCCACATATTATTTTCCAACCCTTAAAATTAATAAATTAATTAAATAATTTCTCCCTATAATTAATCAACTGCCGAAGACAAGGATGAAGAATTCCTAATCAGTTTCCAAAGAAAAGAAGAGTTCTCTCTCTCCTCAGTTAGCCAAAACGCGTATTTCCTTCGCTCTTCTCCCTTCTCTCTCGGCTCTCTCTTTCCCTCACGGCGAAAAAAATCGCCGGCGACCACCGTACGACCTCGCTCCCTTCAGCCGCGACTCCGTCGCGCCACCATCCCTCTCGCACCGCCTCCAGCACCGTCGCGAAGCGACAGCCACCGCTCCAGCCGCGACGCTGACGTGTTCCAGCAGCGCCTCGCCGCCGTGCGATGCCTCGCACAGCGCCGCTCTCAGGCCAATCGCTCATGTCGTCGCCTCCCTTCTCCGATCGGAGTCGCCGCCCAGCCCCTCCCTCTTGCAGCCTTCAGCCACCGCCTCGGTCGCCGCCGCCTCACCTGTTCCCAATCGAAGCCGAGCAGTGCCGCCGTGACCTCTCCCTTTCGTCGCCGCTCTTCCCTATACCGTCGCATCACCGATTCACCTTCTCCTTTGGGTGAGTTTTGATTTATCCATTTCTCAATCTTCAATTTCAGAATTAGTCCCTTTCGATTTTAAACTCACAAATTGTCTTTATTTTCGATTGATTTCACCACCGAAACCCCTCCACCGTTCCGATGAAGCCCGCTGCCCGTTTTTCGTAGAAATTCCGAACAACGCCGCAAGGCTGTCCAATTTATCCGGTGAATAATTATACGACGCCGTTAGGCCGCCCGTTTACCGCCACGAACCGAACCGAAACTCGACTCTGTGCTAATCGGAATACGCACGAGGGATCTAACAGTCTGTTGATTCAATCTCGGGACGTCTCTACAACGCAAGTTATCATTCGAAAGAATTTCAAGACAGTTGTAACTTAGCTTTAAAGTTAAGAGGTGGGTGATGATCTGTTGATCGATCTGCTTATAATACTCGACTAAATAAATCGAAAACAACTAATCCAACATAAATGTATCCCTATAATATAAATATTTGAATTACGTGATATATTTATATATGATACAAATATCTATTGTTTCTATTCAAATTAATCACGACTGCATGATTAAGGGCATTATCTGAGCATGAACCAATTTAAGTGTGAATTATGTGAATTCTCCCCACAATTTGAAATGACAGTTTTTATGAGAAAGAGGAAGGCGAGTAATCATTGAGCAGTTATGTTTGTGGATTGACACGTATGGTCATGAGTGACAATAGGTCAGATTCATGGTCACTGATATTATTTGTGGTGACCATGAGTGATAATAATTATTCAGATTCATGGTCACATGATTTGTTGGTGAGAAATGGTTTGGGGGAGATTCACAATGTGTTGGAAATGATTTTGGCAGATTAGGCCGTTACTTGAAAAATGACTTTGGGCTTTGCCTCTTACTGTGAATAAACTTGTGATATATCAATTATGTGAATGTGAAACCTGTCATGCCCAATTAATTATTACGTGAACTTGTTACTTCTGTGATATATGTTATTCATATTTATATGTCAACTGCTTAAATAAATTATATACTTTCTTAATGAGTATAATTTTAATATATTTCGGATTTACCAATCTCATGATGTTGCAAATCACCCATACGTGAGAATTCAAATCTCACGCCCCCCTTTATACAACCCTTGCAGATTATGATTTCGTGGAGCAAGGACAGTAATAGAGACGACACGGAGTTCCCCGCTTAAATAAAATATTACTGTTAATACTAAGCTTTATATTCATATATATATGTCTGAGTTACTTATTTAAATATTACACTCATTTCTTCCGCTGCATAAAACTCATCTCTCATTTTATCATCCCTCTTTTTATATCAAAAATTTTATAGTTCGGATTTTAGTTACAAGTGACACCTCGAATCTGAGATATTTATGTGTTTTGGATTCGGGGCGTTACAACATGGTACTAAACGAGTTTTATAAAACGAGTGCGGGCAATCCTAAAAATTTATATATAGTCTTCTATTGAGTTTTATGGATTTGTTAAAGTTTAATTTCCAAAAAAAAGAAAAAGAAAGAGGGATTTGGTAAAAGTTATGATCTTTGAATAAAGAAAATATGACTACGAAATGAGGAAAAGAAAAAAAAAAAAAAGAGAGATGGAATCTATTTTAATTCAAAGTATAGAGTGAAACTGATTCATATATAAAAGGTATGAGTTGTTTTACTAAAGGGTGTTAGTATTGAAGGGTACGGATTGTTTTTATTCAAACTTATGAATTGATAGGTAAACAAAGTATAAGTTATATCAAGGTTATGTAGGATCAAGTTTTACCCTGTACATACTCCTAATTTAATTGGAGTTAATATAAGAGTAAGTTTGTCACTTTTAATCACAAATCAAAGAATATGGATAATGAATAGTAAGACTCGAATATGGAAAAGACAAACTCAGTTGAATATACGTACTGGATATTTTGGAAGTTACTTCGACAGTATTCAATTGAATACCTGCAATCCAAATCTACTGTCAGTGTCACAATTAAGGAAAACAAATATACAATTAATTTTTAGTCAAAGCCAAAGCCTATTTTAAACGAAATTCGAGTTCAACACTTCCTCACCCGATTTAATTTCTAAATTTATTGAAAGTGATTTTTTTTTTTTATTTAAATTCAATAGTTAACTTAATTTTAATTATTCAAGCAAAGAGAATTCCTCAATTGAGAAACAAAAGGAGGAAACACATTTGAGATCTACGAAAGGGAACTCTAAAAGCTGTGTCCATAAGTTTTGTATGACTATTTATTTTTGATTCATAACCAAATTCTTTGTGCTTCATTTCATTGTTGACTGCGATTTACAAAATGTAAGAATTAAAAATTCCTTCCAAATTAGAAAGCAAACAAATATTGAAGAGTAGATCCATCGTCTACCGCTGGGTCATTCTAAAAACTACCGCAGTAAAGATTGAGAGATAGTAATAAAAAAAGTAAAATTAAAGTAACCCGAAAATGGTGAAGAAATAGATTCACCTGAAACCAAAGTTGTACGCTTCTTCTCAACAAAAATCACCAGCTAAAATATACGAAGCATACATCTGGACAATTATTTCATGTTATTTTAGATATGTGTGATTGATTACTATTAATATACGCGCGCTCTCTCTCTCTTCCCTTTCCTTATTGGAAAAGTAAGTAAGTAAAGACTAAAGAGGGAAATTTCTTGGAAGTTCGCCTTTTCACTTTTAATTTGACTACTTTAAGCATAAAGTGATCTTTTCTATCAATATGCTTCATATACAGACAATTTAGATAATAATATTGATTTACCGACAAAACTAAGTCCCACATTTCAGGTAACTAAACATCAAACCCTGTAATTCATATGTTAAAACTGAGACATATCTAAAGTTATAACCTAGGCACATCAAGTAATTAATAATTTCTTTTAGGGATTAAATAATTTATGGTGGAACAAGCTTTGATTCTACACCCATGCACTCCAATTTGAGGATTACTACCAGAAGAAGTGTTTAGTGGGCAATGACATGATATATTTTAAGTACAAGGTTCAATACATTACATTTACTTGTAAATATACATCATAATATTTGTACAGATAACAGTATTTGCTTCGTATAGGTTGATTTGATCTGGTGTATAAGTTTACACTTTACACACGCTATATATTTTTGTGAATAAAAAAATCACTACAAGAAAACATGAATTCGCCTATGATGATTATAAAATTTCTAAACAAAAAAATTTGTAGTGGAGAGATTGCCTACAAAAATTTCTAATTATATAAGCATATTCATTATCTACCTACAAAGAAATTTGCCTACGGATTTTTTGTAGGCAAATTGTTCGTGGGTAAATTTTTGTAGGCAAATTGCTTCTAGGAATTTCATTCCGTAGGCAAATTGATTCCGTATGCAATTTGCTTGTAAATTGGGTAATGAAGGTGCTTACATGATTAGAAAATTTTGTAGGCAGGTTGTAGGCAATTCCAGTATAAAAATTTTTTGTAGGAAAATTCCGTAGCCAATTATAAATTCGGAGGCAAACTTTTGTTTTCTTATAGTGGATGTTGCTATGCATTTTAAAGGATTTTGTAGCGAGATGGATGTTGTTAATTTAGGACAGATTGGAGATATTAATGAGGGATACCTTCTCAACTCACTTGGTATATGCTTTTATGAACTTCATAATCATTTTTCTGTTACTTATAGATATTTCTAAGTTGAAGTTACATGTTTCTTTCAAATGAAGGAATGAAATTGTTAGATAATCTCACTCTTTATATAATTAAGTTTATTTTGATGTTAATTTGTATATATTTTCAAAGATGTAATCAAATCAAGCCACTTATTAAAAGTAGAAATACAGAGTAGAATTAATTAATCCTTATTATAAACTTTGTCTCCTTATTTCTTCCACCGTCTTTCCAGGAAATAGAGGTTTATAAGAATCTAGGGTGCCCCAAGGGTACCTGGGCACTCCACAAATTTAAAAATCCTAAGCAAATTACAAATCAGTGGTGCGTCGCAGAAGCTCACCAGACTTGGTAAACGGATCAGCTTCAACACTTCTAGAAGGGCTTCACACTCTTCAATTCGGATATATTCGAGTTTTTCAAATGCAGAAGCAGAAAGCGGTAACCCCAGCTTCTCCATCTTGTTACACCAAAAAATTATTAAGCTTCTGATGAGGCGTAATTCTTTCATGGTATCAGAGCAAATAGGCTCACGCCCGGACGAAAATCCTGGGTTCGATTCCCGTTGAAAGCAACTCCACCCATATTAAATTGTCCACTCATTGGGCCTCCCCAAAGAGGGAAAATTAAGTCCGGCCCATGAGTGAGGGGGAGTGTTAAGGGAAATAATTAAATGGATTAATTATAAACCTCTCTACAAGTTCAGACTTTTAGATGAGGCGGAATTCTTGTATTTCCAGCTTGTGAAATCATCCAGTTGGCGTAGCTCAATGTCTTCAAGAGCCTGGAACCGGCCTTGAGGTGCCTTAAATTAGTCATACGTCAACAAGTACTCTATTCCTTTAGAATCAGAAGTACCAAGTTTACGAGGGATATAGGGTTGCTCAAGTCATTTAACAAACACTTGCTCGTACCCTCGCAAGAATTAAATTCCAGTTGTTGGACATAGTCCGCAACCAAAATAGTTGTGAATGCATTTTATTCTCCACCACTGAAGTATTCAAACACATACAACTTTACTGTATTCAAAATCACTATAATAATCTTCAAATCTATCTCCGGGGTCACCCACCACAATAAAATACGAAATACCCTCCTGCTGTTAAAATCGCTCAGTAGTTTCAACCTCCACAAAAACACCTCCAACCTTTCGTTTCCTTCAACCATGCCATGGTAGACAAAGATATGCTGAAGCCTTAATTCCTCCATCCCTCCTCAATTGCTGTCATTGAGAGGTCCAGCTCCCTTAGTTTCTTCAGCTTCCTCACACAAGGCACGTGCCAAAGCTCCCGAAGTAAGATTCACCAGGTCAGGTACAGAATCTGGCAGAGTATCGGATAAATCGAGGCTATCCGGTGAAACAAAATTTAATTTAAATGGCCTTTCACCAAAATTATTTCTTCTACTCAATTAAAAAAAAGGTAAATTCCAATTTAAAATTTTCATTTTTGCCTAAAACTTCTCATAATTTGTAAATTGCCACAAATCTTTTTTTAACTTCCCCATCGCACTTAGGGATGGCAATGGGGCAGGGCAGGGCGGGGTGGAGCGGGTACTTGAAGATCCATGTATGCCCCGTCCCTTGTGCGGGGCAGGGCGGAGCAACCCACTGTAGGGCACGGGGCGGGGCGGGGCGACCCACTCGGATCATAATAATTTACTTTCATGATAATGATACACAATATGCTTTAATATAAAACTAATAAATACTACTCCCTCCGTCCCTCTATTACCTTCCCCTCACTTTTGGGCACAATATTTAAGATGAATGTTAAAATATAGATATAGTACAAGTGATGTGATAGAGAGAGAAGAGAATAAAGTGGAATGTGGTTAAATGAGTGGATGTGAATAAAGTAGATGAATATAATATTATTATTTGATTTCCAAATAAGGTATGAGAAGTTTATAGTGGGACGGACCAAAATGGCAAAAGGGGAACATAATAGAGGGACGGAGGGAGTAATAAATATAAAAAAGGGACAAAATCTTTTTTACCATTAATTTAACATACAAACTCTTTTTTACCAAACAATTTATAAAAACTCTTTTTTTACCCATTTTACTAGATGAAATGTCTCATATACTCTTTTATTCTTATTCCTACTCTTTTATTCCTTTATCTCTTTATACTCCTATTCCTTTCCCTATTTCTACTCCTATTCTTTTCCATATATCTTATTCCTATAAATAATATTATATTAATTCCAAAAATAAAAAAAATTAGAAATATAATATTATATTAATTCCAAAAAGAAATAAATTTAGAAATATAATATTATATAATTTTACAATTGACAATGAAAATAATTTTTTTCAATATATATGTTTCGCAATAAATATTAGTTATTAATATTTTTATTAATATTATTTTTATTATAATAAAATAAAATATTTTTCGTGTTATTATAAATACCGATAAAAAAAACACTTTATATTATTAATATTAATTAATAAATTGACATTGTCCATTTTTTAATTTTTATTGAATTTCAACAAGTATTCTTGAAATACCGGAGACCTGTCGGAGATTTACTAAAACGTCATTCTCAAACATAATTTCGTGACGGACTCGTGTACTTTTTAAGTCGTTTTACACTAGAAAAAACAAAAAAAATATTAATTTAAGTGATATTCAAATATTTAATTTCTAATAAGTTTCAACAAATACTATTGAAAGGTTGGAGCAAGGTTGGAGACAGGACAGCGATTTGCTAAAATGAAATTTTCATTCTAATTATTGCGACGGAGCTGTGTCAGAATCGATTTTTAGGTCGTTTTACCTTAGGAACGACTAAATTGATACATGAATTTGAGTTAAATCTATTTTTTAAATTTTAATCGAGTTTTAACAAGTACTCTAGAAGAGTCGGAATATGGTAGGAGATAATACGGAGATTTGCTGAAATGATATTTTCAATCATAATTTTGTGACGGAGCTGTGTCAGATTCATTTTTGTATTGTTTTACCTTATGAACGACGAAAAAGATACATGGATTGAGTGGCATGAACTATTTAAATTTTATATAACTTTGAAAAGTACTATTGAAAGGTTGGAGTATGGTTGGAGACATGACGGAGATTTGCTAAAATGGAATTTTCATTCAAAATTTTGCGGCGGAGCTGTGCCAGAATCGATTTTTAGGACGTTTTACCCTAAAAATGACTAAACAAATTCATGAATTTGAGTGACATCTATTTTTCAAATTTTAATCAAGGTTTAACAAGTAATCTACAAGAGTCGGAGCATGGTTGGAGACATGATGGAGATTTACTAAAATAATACATTTAATCATATTTTTGTGACGGGGCTATTGCAGAATCGCTTTTTAGGTCGTTTTACCTAAGGAACGACGAAAATTATACGTGAATTGAGTGACGTCCATTTTTCAAACTCTAATTGAGCTTTAACCAGTACTATTGAAATATCGGAGTACGATCGGAGACAAGACGAAGATTTGCTAAAATGAAAATTTCATTCAAAATTTTGCGACGGAGTTGTGTCAGAATCATATTTCTTTGTGCTTTGTGTTTCCTGATTATGCTTTGTGAATCATGTTTTTTGTGCTATGTGTTTCTTAATTATGCTTTGTGAAATCATGTTTTATGCTTAGATTGAGTCTTTTGCATATCTATGTGGTCCTTTGTGTCTTTGTGTTCGGATTATGGCCATATTCGTTGTGCTTTTTGGTTGCTCCGAGTAAGGTGGAGCAAGTGTCTTTGTGGTTGAGTTTTTACGTACATGAACTAACTTTGTGTTTTTCTTTTGCAGGTGCGGGAACTAACTTTGTGTGTGTTCTTTTGGAGGTACGTGAGAGCGGGTTGGGCGATGAAGAACTCCTGTTTGTTTCCTACATAAGGGGCAGTGTACTGGCGCTGGACCAAATAGGTGGAGATTGTTGGGCTAAGGATAGGGTAATGGGTATTTGGCCCAAGCGAATTAAAAATCTCTGAGGCCCATGTCTCACTTCTCTTCTCCTTCTCTCCCAGAAGTCAGCGTATCTCAAATTGATACCGTAATCCCAATTACTATCAATCTACTTCTTGATTGATGCTTAAATTGTTGTCTTGGTTGGCTATAAATAATTGGAGATTATATTGTTTGAGATGTGGCGTTTAAAACGATCTTTGAGAGTAGTCCCAGAATCTGAGTGATATTCGTGGGAGAGGGAGAAAAGGGGTTTGGTTCGTGTGCCTGCACCGCCAGTCGGGAAGAGGAAACCTGAGCCCGCTAAAACCCTCACTCTTACGGTGGAGAAAAGACGGTGGCATCGATTCCCAACAAGTTGGAGTTACATATCACTAAAAGAAAGCATTTTGAAAATTAAAGTTTGATATGATTCTCAAAGTCAAACCTTAGGTCTCATTCTTAATCTTCACTTTGAAGGAGACTGAGATGTTGTAACACTTTTTGTTGCAGGGTAGGAAATAGGAATTGTACGAGTTAATTTATAAGTTTCTCGATCTGTGTGTGAGGTATCAGTACCAATTAATCTGGTTTTCTTTGAGTGATTTTCTCTGTGCAGAAAGAAGAACACAAAGTACTATGCCCAATTTGTCCTCCTACTCTTTAATCTAGCTTGTACCTAATTAATGTTGAGTTCTTGAATCAGGTAAATTGCAATCATTTTATGTTCCTTCTTATTACTTTTCTTGAAGTTAATTAGTTGAGTTTAGTTTTTTTCTAAAAAAGAGGTCATGGACTCTTGGTACTGTAAAGATCAATTGCTCCCATGTAAAATTATTGAAACTTTAAATTTGCTTTAATATGGTCTAATTGAAAGGAGAAGATCTTGTATGAGGCTGACATGAGATGGTGGAATGGAGTATAAATTGAGCATGACACATGAACACTTTGATAACTTTGATGGAGTGTGTATTAATTTGTGATATTTCATGCCATGAGACGGTCTCGCGCAAATTTTTGCCAATTGAAAATTATATTTTATACTGATATATCTATTTTTATGTATCCTAATTTCAGGTCATATTCCTTATGAATTTGCAACTATACAAAAATTGAACTGTTTCAGAATATAAAGTTATAAGCATTTTTATGGCACCAAGGCAATAGTGTTTAATACTCTTAGGTTATTCTTACTCACAATTAATTTAGTAACACATAAATGATATGATTGATGCAAATGCTGAGGAAATCAGTCACTTAAACAAAGATAAAAAGAATATTGAATTATCATAATTGTAGACTATGATATACATTATAATCGACTCTCTCTGTTTTTTGTTCTTTTACTTTATTAAAACTTGTATGTGCTACATTGTCCAGTTAGATTTGCAATTTGGAGATAGAACATTGCCGCGGTCCCTCGTGTTACTATTATCAGTCAATTTCCAAAGCAAACAATACGTACCAACTTTAATTTACAGATGCTTTGTTCTACTATTGTATATATCTTTTTTTTTTCCTTTTTCCCAATTTATTTTCCAAATTTGTATTTTTTGAAATATCCCAGAACTAATAACTTTACAAGCCTCTCATTTATGTTTAAGACCTAACTTACAGATCAAACATAAATTAGGTCTTATAATAATGATTTTGGTGTTGTTATGATGGTTTATTGACAAAATTCATTATTATGTTTAAAAAAATGTAGACAATATGAATAAATAAGAGAATAAAATAAATTAACGATATGTGTAATGTTGTCATGAATACAAAAAACTTGTATCAACTATACAAGTACCATATAACTTATGTCACCCTATTTTACTCATATTTAGTGTTTTTCTTATATTATAGTGGTCATTTTCATTGACGAGTACACATTTAATAATGCTTCACGTTGTAACGTTCTTATAGAAGTGAAGAAATTGGATTATGTTGCTCAATCAAACTCGATTTCACTCTTAAACTTGTATTTAATTGAATAATATGTTCTAAGACTGCAAATTAAGGACCCATGCACATTATAAGTCAATACACATTCACCCAATTTTTGAATAGTGACATTGATTTCATTGTTACAAAAATATGCATTATTCGCCCACTGCTATATACTCATATTTTTGTGTTTTAAACCAATAATATATGAAACAACACAAATATAAGATTGAAAACAATAGAAAATGGAATAACGACACATGTGACGTTAATGTTTTTACGAATTTACTTGTTTCTACTATATGGTTACCATATAACTTCTATCACTCTATAATAGACATATTTAAAGATTTTCCTATATTATGGAGGTCATGTTCATAAAAAAAAAACACATTTAATGATCAGCAATTCTTCACATCGTAACATTCTTTAAGAGTGATGCAATTGGATAATTTTTATCAATCAAACTTAGTTTCACTCTCACTATCATGTTTCTTATCTATGTATTAAAAATTATGGGGAACTTTTCTCGGAGAAGTAATTCTTTTATCGATTAAATTTTCATAGACACAATCATTATAAGGGTTATAAATTCTACTCACAACTTAAAAGTATTTTTCAGAAGCTAAATGTGAAAAAATTGAATCAAAAAAGTATTTTTAATCTTTTAATTGTGTTTGCAAACACTACTAACTAAATTTTGATAAACAATTGAGATTCCAATTAAGTAAGGTTGAAAATATCAATATCGATGAAAATATAGAGTCCTTAAATTTGTGAAAATATTGGTTGATATGTCGGTAAAATTAAAAAAATTATGAAAAATTAATAATAAACTTTTAATGCATATATAAATTTCACAATAGAATTTACTCAAATTTTAAATTTGTGATATTTATCGAAATTATGAATATTTTCTCGATATATACCAATATTTTGCCGATATTATGCTCAATTTATACAAAAAAAATCAAAATTGATATTGTGTATCGATATTTATCGATTTTTTTTTTATGGATATTGCGCTCAAGTTGCACAAAAATATAATCGAAATTAACTAATTAAGTATTTTGAGAAAAATTTATTACTCTTATAAGAAGTTGGTATCTTTCTCATGTTTATTAATATTTAATAAAGTTCCGAGTAAAAAAAATGTAAATATATAAGATTAAAACAAATTAGCTGAAATAACTATTAAACCCTATACAAAGTCATAATTAGCGATCCATATTGTTGTAAATCTGGAAGATTTGATATTCCAAATCTAGGAGATTTGGTTTGGACATTACTTAAGGACCAAGAATCATATTGGGTCTTACCCATTAGACTAGGGTTTTTACTATTATATATATCCCATTGTATTCATGAATTATGCACTCTGATACACAACAATACTAGTGGAACTCCTGGCTTGGATCGCCCCCAGACGTAGTCCTTCCGGACGAACTGGGTAAACAAACGATGTCTATTTAATTTACGCACTCAATTACAACACGTTATCAGCACGAGTCTCTACCCGCAATTAATCGGTACGAATTTCGATTTATTTTGAAGGGATCTAATCGGTTCCGCACACCTTTATTTTATTAATACGGTCA
The DNA here is from genome assembly GCA_947034835.1 of Ballota nigra. Lineage (NCBI taxonomy): Eukaryota > Viridiplantae > Streptophyta > Magnoliopsida > Lamiales > Lamiaceae > Ballota > Ballota nigra. Next base: position 115,399,804 of record OX344722.1, on the reverse strand, counting down.
GCATAATAATTGATTTGTTTGACTTGCTATGAATTGTCGCATACACCATCAATTAATTAACAAATCATTGTTGATTCATACTTGTCTAATTCCAATTGTTTGAAACCTGTATTTACTTGAAATTCTTGCCGACCGTCACCGAGCGATCGCGGGCATGGCCGCTCTCAGTGGCCGAACGCAGACCCAGCCGTGCCGCCGCGGTGCCGCCTCCGATGACACGCCACCTCTTCGCCTGTAACCCGCCGTTTGGAAGCCGCCGTGACCGCCGCACCTCTCCTTGCGGGGCCACCCCTGCTAATCTGGATTGATAGCGATGTGTCGTACATGATACGCAGGTTTTGGGCTGTTAATTAAATGAGTCTCTTTAATTATTTACCTTGGGCCAGTTTGCCTGAAGCAAACATGAAGATTGTATAATTATTCATTCGTATTAAATTTAAATTGTCTCTTGAAATTTACTAACCAATCTCGTGTTGAGTTTTCTTTTGGACTCAATGTCTAAATCGTTGCTCCACCCACTTGAGACGTGTCCAAGCCTCTAACCGAGATTAAACGGTACGTCTTTAATTTATTTTATATGAATCACATGTTTTATTGTGTACTTGGATAATTGATTTCGTTCCTAAATTTCCCTGTGTGAAATTAAATTACGTGAAAGTTATTTTTTGAATTAAATCTATGAACAACGGCCGTCGCCCGTAGTCGAACGACCGTCGTCTAACATCAGTCGAGCGCCCGTAGCGCCGCTTGCTGCCGCCGACCCGAGCCTGTGCCGCCCGTGGCACGCACCGCGCGCACCAGCGCCGAGTGCCGCCCGCAGCGTGCACCGCTCGCAACCAACGCTGCACGCCCCCAGGCGCGTTAGCGCCCAGCGCCGCGCAGGCCCGCGCGCATCCGCGCCCGTCGCGCCCGATGTCGCGTGCATCCGCGCCCCTCTCGCCCGGTGCCGCGCGTACTCGCGCCCGTCGCGCCCCAACGTCGCACGCCCGCGCCGCCAGCTGCGCACGTACGCGCCCGTCGTGCGCGCGCTCGCGCCCTCCCGCCGCGCACGCCTATGTCCGTTGCCGCACGCACGAGGTCGACCTACGAGCGTCACACCCGTCCGCCGTGCGCGACTCACGCGACGCTTTTCTTCGGATTTTTCATGATTCTTTAACCCGATTTGTTTGTGTTCTTGATATCATAAAATCCATGTTTCGCTTTATTATATAATCCTGATAATATTTCGTTAAATTGCGTTAATGTACATGAAATAATTATTCTAATGATTATTTCCTCTGTCCATTAAACCGTATATTTTCTGCAAATTATTTTCATGAGATTATCGTTATTTTTTTTGTTATTGCATGCTTGAGTGATTTGATTATCCTTCGTGCATTAACACTGTGCACATAGTTTATATTCCGCTTTTTATGCCCGGGTAGGCGGCGCCCGGTATTTGTCGGACCGTGAATTTATGCCTTGGGTAGACGGCGCCCAGTACGTGCATCTATGTGTCTTAGAATAATCAAATAAATCCTTATTCCTCCGTTGTTAATTAACTTGGTCATAACTCTTGCCATGTCACTTTAAAAATTATAGTGAATAATGTCCAATATTACCATGATAGGATTCGATGAGCTTGCTCTCGATGGTAATAACTACCTGACATGGGCGCTATATGTTGAGAGCCATCTAGCCTTAAATGAGTTGAGCGAAACAGTTCTCGAAGGTTCGAAATCCACTAACGCCCTGAAGGCGAAAATGTTGATTTTTATCATGAACCACTTGAGTGAGGAATTCATTATTCCTATCCTCATTTAGGGACCCCGGAATATTATGGAGCTCCCTGTAGGACCATATACTCCTCCCTCCGGTACAATACGACCGGTGTATGCACCGTATTGTAACTCAGTTGATGCAGAACAATCTGCCAACATTCCACGCTAGCAACCTTATACTCCAGCAGCAGTATAGGGATGATTATATTATTGGTTGCAAACGTGGAAGGGGAAGAGAGAGTAAGATGATCTGGGTTAAAGGCCGAGGTCGTCGTAAATCCGGTGGTCACTGAACCTCGAATTTCGCTCTTCAAAATCTGGCAAGGTTAAGCAGTCCTGCTACAGATGCGGATGCTGAGGCCATTGGTCTCGCACGTGTCGCACTCCCAAGCACTTGGTCGAGGCTTATCAAAAGCAGCAGAAGGACCTAGAGTCGAAACTCACCATGCCAGACTGCTTGAAGCAGACTTTGACCAAAACAACGTCGATCCTATGGGCATCAAGCTCAAGGACCTTGGAGATGATGAGTGATTTGTGTATTTGATTGTTTTAGTACTTTATTTTTGGATCCTTTCTTTCGGATATTTTATTTATGGATGAATTTATTAGCTTTGATGTGTTTACCTCAAATAGTTGTCCATGTGTTTATTCGGATATTGTTGTTTTTATTTATGGCTAGTAAACATATCAGTTATTAGGTTTGGGTTAATTTCCTCTGGCATGATAGGGTTGAGGTAGTGATTTATGATTGGTAGATAGCGCCACCACTCATACAATCTTATAGAAGAACTTTCTTCCTTCTCCCCTGGATTGTACTATTTTATACATCCGACCGTCAAATCTCCATATAGCCATGAGTATGAAATTTTATGACCCGAACTTATTTAAATTAAGGCATCAGCAGTTAAGTCATCCAGGACAATATATGATACGTAGGATTTTACCTAATTCGAATAGTAGAATCCTTCCTGTTGATGAATTTACTTGTGATGCATGTTCTAAGGGTAAGTTGATAGTGCGCCAGTAGCGCACTAAGGTTGGACTAATGTCTCCGGTTTTTCCTTGAAGTGAATTCAAGGGGACATTTGCAGACCGATTAACCCAGCATCAGGACCATTTCGTTATTTCATGGTCCTTATTGATGCCTCCACTAGGTGGACATTTGCATTTTGCTGTCCACCCGCAATCAAGCTTTTGCGAAGCTCATTGCGAAGACTATCGAGCTTGGAGCTCAATTCCTGGATTATCCAATTAAATCGATTTGCATGGATAATACAACTGAGTTTAGCTCGAAGGCCTTCACAGATTACTGTATGGCCCTGGGAATTTAATTGGAGCATTCGGTCCCCTACGTCCATACCAAAATGGTCTTGCTGAGGCGCTAATAAAATGTATCAGATTTATCGCGAGACCATTGCTTATGAACTCTAAACTACCCACCTCATGCTGGGGGCATGCAGTCCTACATGCATCCAAATCCGTCCAACTGCATATAATGATCATTCCTCCCTACAGTTAGTGTGTGGGAGAGAATATAGCATTTTCCATCTGCGTATTTTCGGATGTGCGGTATACGTACCGATTACGATACCCAAGCGAACCTCTTTGGGCCCACAAAGGAAACTCGGTATTTACGTCGGATTTGACTCTCCATCCATCGTGAAATACCTCAAGCCTTTGTCCGGGGATCAATTAACGGCCCGGTTCGCTGATTGCACGTTCGATGAAGATTACTTCCCGGCATTAGGGGGAGATCCGAATTCAAAATTGAATGAATGCCGGGAACTTACGTGGAACGTAAGTAATCTTCAGTATCTAGATCCGCGCACTAATCAATCTGAACTAGAAGTTCAGAAGATCATTAACCTGTAGAACTTAGCAAATAACCTGCCAGACGCGTTCACTGACCATAGAGGTGTGACTAGATCGCATATACCAGCAGTAAATGCTCCCCAAAAGGTTGAGGTCCCAAGTAAAATGAGTACTCATGCCCCCACACGCCAAAAGCGTAAGGGAACCTCAAGAGATAGTAACATACCTAAACGAAAGGCTAGCAAATCTGGTCAGTCGAATGGAAAATCTCTGGAAGAGATCCGTCTAGATAACTCCAAGTCTCAAGGAGACAAGAGTCCTAGTGATGAAGCACGTGCACAAAATATTCCATGCACTAGGACCGTGGAACGACCAGACCCAGATACAATGGGAAATGAGGAAGGTCTGGTTGACGTAAACGTCAAAGTCTCTGTGAATTTCACAGATACGGGAGAAACATGTAATATAAACATTACTGTCGTCGACGACACATTTGCAGCGTCAATAGCTCTTTCCATTATTAATGATCTAGATCCTGAACCCAAAACAATCGAAGAGTGCTGGAAGCGCCACGATTAGGTTAAATGGAAAGAGGCAATTGATGCGGAGCTCGCCTCGCTTAACAAAAGACAAGTATTTGACTCTTTCGTTCATACACCCGCGCGCGCTATCCCTGTAGGATATGAATGGGTTTTTTGTACGAAAACAAAATTGAGAAAATAATACTGTGGAGAGGTTAAAGCGAGGCTGGTAGCACAAGGGTTTTTCGCAGAAACCCGGGGATTGATTTTGATCAAACCTATTCTCCCGTCATGGACTCAATGTCATGGACTCTATAAAGTTCCGCTATTTGATATCTTTGGCAGTTAAGTTGAATCTCCAAATGAGGTTAATGGATGTAGTAACTGCGTACTTATACGGATCACTAGATGCCGACATTTATATGAAAATCCCAGATGGATTTAACATTCCTCAGTTAAGGGATGGAGAAAATCGCAGTATGTATAGCATACAACTGTGTAAGTTGTTGTATGGCCTGAAGCAATCGGGCCTTATGTGGTACAACCGACTTAGTGAATTCCTTCAGAAGAAGGGATACACGTTCGATAAAGCTTTCCCGTGCGTATTCTCGAAGAAATAGCAAGACGGTTTTTGCATCATATCTGTATATGTTGATGACCTGAACATAATCGGAACATGCAAAGAGATTGAAGAAGCCAGTTCAATCTTGAGAGCTAAATTCGAAATGAAGTCCTTGGGTAAAACCAAGTACTGCCTCGGCTTGCAGATCGAGCACCTCCCAGAAGGAGTCCTTGTTCATCAGTCGACCTACGTTAAGAAGGTATTGGATAGATTTCACATGGATAAATCTCATCCACTTAGCACCCCGATGGTAGTCCGATCCCTCGAAGTGGATAAGGATCCATTTAGGCCAAGAGAAGATTCAGAAGAAATTCTGGGACCAGAAGTTCCTTATCTTAGCGCTGTTGGAGCTTTGCTCTATCTTGCAAATTGCACCCGGCCGGACATTGCATTTGCAGTTAACTTGCTTGCGAGATATAGCGCTTCTCCTACGAGGAGACATTGGAATGGTGTTAAGCATGTTCTACGATACCTCCAAGGATCCCAAGATCTTGGACTGTTTTATCGTAAGAACCAAGACAAAACCTTGGTAGGTTATGCGGATGCCGGCTATTTGTTTGATCCCCACAACGCCGTATCCCAGACTGGTTATGTTTTTCTCTGTGGTGGAACCGCAATCTCGTGGAGATCGGTTAAACAATCCATGGTTACAACGTCTTCAAACCACTCAGAGATCATAGCTTTATTTGAAGCCGCACGAGAATGTGTTTAGTTAAGGTCCTTGGTAAAACACATTGGTGACTCGTGTGGTATCGCCAAGGGCGATACACCTCCCACCGTTATATTTGAAGACAATGCTGCTTGCATCGCACAAATGAGTAATGGGTACGTCAAGGGAAACCTGACGAAACATATTTCACCAAAGTTTTCTACCCATACGAACTCTAGAAGAGTGGCGTGATTACCATTCAAAAGGTGCAATCTAGTAACAATCTTGCAGATCTGTTTACTAAATCCTTACCTACGTCTACTTTTGAAAAGTACGTTCGTGGTATTGAGATGCAAAGACTTAAAGTGTTGTTGTCTTCAGGGGGAGCGGTAACATCGAAATAAATCTAGAAGATTTAGATCTAGAAGATCGAAAGATTTAGATCTAGAAGATCAATGACATTCCTCCCACTTATTATTGTGGCCGATCCTTAGCACGTGGAGTTTTTATGACAAGACATTTATGTCGTAATGTCCAAGGGGGAGTGTTGTAAATCTGGAAGATTTGATATTCCAAATCTAGGAGATTTGGTGTGGACATTACTTGAGGACCAAGAATCATATTGGGTCTTACCCATTAGGCTAGGGTTTTTACTATTATATATATCTCATTGTATTCATGAATTATGCACTCTGATACACAACAATACTAGTGGAACTCCTGGCTTGGATCGCCCCTAGACGTAGTCCTTCCGGACGAACTGGGTAAACAAACGCTGTCTATTTAATTTACGCACTCAATTACAACACATATATCAATCTATCAAGGCAAAGTTAAAAAAGGGGGAATCAATTACACATAATTTTTTTTTTATATTTTACGTGCAATTTTGAACAATAATATTGATTATTTTATTAAAATATATTAATATAATAGTAATATTATAAAATGATAACTAATACCATTTTAAATTGTAAAGTGAAGCTAATTTATAAAAGGACGTATCATTTATAAATAATTGTTTTGGTTAAGACTTAAAATAGACACTAAAAAACATAATAATATTAAAGAAAGAGAATTTTAGTAATATAAATAAAACTGGTCTAATGTAAAATAGTTTGAACGTACAATTGATTCACTATTATCACTTTATAATGATTACTTCATTTTTTAAATAATTAAATAAAATTTAAAATACACATAAAATACAAATCAATTGTACATCAAAATTAATTTACATAAGTCAAAGTAACGGAAATATAACAAGGTTGAACAAAGCCCATATTATTTCAATATATATATATCATTTTCCAAGTAAAAAGTATGTGTTCCATTATAAATATCTCTTCTTTTTATGTGTCACAAAAAATTGCTCATTTTTAATAAAACAACACTCCATATATTAATAAATAAATACAGTAATTTTCTAAAAAAAACTATCATTTATATTTTTATAATCTCTATTAATTTACACAAAATATGTGACCCACCATATATTAATAAATAATATACTGTTTTAAACGAAACAACAAGAAGAAAAAAAGAAAAACATATATGGTGGGATAGGGAGTAAGTTGGAACCCCACCTATACCATAATATTATGAATTCAAGTCATTTTTTAACCAAAAAAAAAAAAAGACCCTCACAGAATCATGTACCAAATGGCATCACTAATGTATACCTGATGTACGTTTAAGACATCAAAACACAATTCATTACAACATAGGGTCCTCTACTGGACAACCAGTATGTTTACATGATATAGTAAACAGTAAAAGTAAATTCAACCTTTGGAAACGGGCATTGGAATTGCACATCAATTACTCGAGAAATGGTGTCATAACTGCAGAGCCAAAAAAAACCAAACATGATGACTATACTGCATATGCAATTAAGGGCGGAGCCAGAAAAAAAAAACAGGGCGGGCTAGAATTAATATAGTACAAAAAAATAAAAGTTATTTTTTATCGCTATAAGGTAAGTTTATTACAACAAAAAATATTTAACTCAAAAGATTGATGAAGTACAAGAGTAAAATACAAGGGCTCTTATTTCAATCACTTCATCCCTATATAATTGTTTTTCTATCAAAACACATAAAAAAACTCGCTTATTACATTCTATAAAATTGTCAAAATATATACTCCTTCAGTCTACGAAAAATGTGCTTGTGATAAAAATAAATTTGACAGATTTGACAGATTACATTCTATAAAATGTGCTCCTTCAGTCTACAAATTTGACAGATTAAAAAAACCGTAAATAAAACAGATAAAGTAAGCGTATTTTGAGGTATTGTGTGATTTATTTATAAGTTAACCGATTGTTTGTGAGTATAAAATTAACTGCATTTGAAGTAATTAATTAAGTAATGGTTTTATGATAAAATAAAATAAAACTAGTGATAAAAACAAAATAAACACACTTATTGGATGGAGGGAGTATACTTTTAAAAGATTAAGTAATATTTATTAACAAATAATTAAAGGTCGTAGGAATAATTGGTTAATTTCTTGGTGGGCTGATCATAAAGTTTCTTATTTCTTATTATATAAAAAATAGGATTTCAAAAATTGGGGTGGGTTATAGCCCGTCCTAACCTATGCATAGCTCGCCCTCGTATGCAATAATTGCATGCACAGCTCACAAACTAGTGTATAGCGTGATCAACTCAAAACGTACACCAATTTCTTACCCGCTCAACAATAAAGGCGTGGTCCACATGAAAGCAACGGAAAATGAGACCATGGTCAAAATTTTAAGAGAACAGTCTAATGAAAATTGAGCTAACTAAGGGGCGCTTGGTTACCAACTCTTCAATGGTAATGGGAATGAGATTGAAAATTAGTGTAATTATGATGGTTTATGAGAACAAAATCACCACCTCCTCTCCTAAATAAGGTAATCACTACTCCATTTTGATTACCCTATTCTCTTCCTACAATCATCTTCCCCAATCATTCCCTCATTCCTCCACCAACAATCATTTGTTGTCTACTTCTATTCCAAAATTGGGGCATGACACTAGCAATAGAGTCATAATTGTAGCAAGTATTCCTCCAACACATCATTTTATTGTGGGGGCATGGATGAAAAATAATTTTCATTACTATTACCATTGAGGAGTTGTCAACCAAGCGCCTCCAAAGTATGCATAATCTAACGGATATTACCCAACCAATTTATTTTTAATCATTCAACTACAAATATATTATAAAATATAAATTTATATAAAAATAAAACTGATATAAACTGTGCAATCCTTTAGGGTGCACATTTATATTGTACGGAGAGTACATAATATATATGTTTGTATTGATTCTTGATATTTAAAATGATATCCATAAATTATATGTTTGTTTAATTTTGGGAAATTGTCTTCTAGGTGCTCAAAAAAGGGACATAATACTATTAGGTGCTCAACTTTCTAGACATTACTTCTAGGTGCTAAATCCTATAATCTTGCATCTATGTCATAGCCTTTCCTCTCTCCCTCCATCGGCTCCTCCCTCTTTCAGTCAACCCAGGTTTTCTCCCCTCCATATGGTATGCAAGTACATCTATCAAATCATATTCTACTTTAATTTGAATTTTCAAATTATGCTTATTGTATACTCTTCTTCTTGCATTCAGCTGATAATCTATGCGTTCTCCTCATCGGCCAAAATAATCATCTCAGCTGATCTATATCACGTTCGTTTCAGGCGAGCATTCATCCCTTTCTGTGTTTTTTGTATGATTTCCTGTTTTGTTTTATTTTGTGCACTTGCGTTCTCTGGTCTAAGTTTTTCTCCTTTTGCAGATTCCTAATTATCCGATCAGATATTCGTTCTGATAATTATTGCATTTGAATTGAACTTATTCATGTCCTCGAAGATCTTAATTAATGTTAGACGCAATGGGGAGTGCAAGTTGGTTGGATGCGAACAGAACACTAAGTTTTCAGAATTCATGTGTCATGTTATTGGTAAGTGGCCCGATATTCAGAAGTCTGATTTCAATTTTATATGCTCTATTGGTAGCTATAGCAATGTCTCTCTTGAATGCGATGACGACTTAGCCAATCTGATCACACTTTCATCCATAGTTGGTAGTCGTATTGTCAATGCAGATTTGTGTTCAAAGCCCTTAAGTATGTCTTCTTTAGGTGCATGTACCCCTAGTGATAATAGTCATTCCCCAAACCGTTCCAATGATCAATTTAATTCCCAATCAATTACTCCAGAACATTCCCCTAGTGAAGGTAGTGGTTATAACAGCAATAGTAGCAATATACAAGTAGATGGCAAACATCTAGAATTCGAGGGTAACAATGGTATACCTGTTTTTGACATGTGTCCTGCTGTGGTAAAACAACCATTGCTTTCAGATGATTGGGTGAACATAATGAAAGATGGTGTTGGGACAGAATTTAGGGGTGGAGCAGAACACTTTAGAACTGGTCTTATTAAGTACACAGTTAAGACTGGGTTTAGGTTCAAATTTGTTAAGAATAATAAGCAATACATCCACGCAGCATGTGTTGCATCAAATTGTGACTGGTTTATTAAAGCTAAGTTTCACAAGTTCACTAAGTACTTTGTTGTGTTCAAAGCCAACCTAGTCCATCGGTGTGTTGGTAAGCTTATAGGAAAAGACACTAAAAGGCTTGGCCCCCGGCTGGTCGGGAATTTCATGTTGTCGGAGGTGAAAGATAATCCAAACATTAGTGGGAAGAGTGTACTTCAGAAAATTAAGAAGTCGTACGGAATAGACATCCCCTATTGGAAAGCATTTCGAGCAGCGGAGCGGGCAAAGTCCGTCGTCTTTAGTGGTTTTAACGATTCTTACGATGAATTACGATGGTACTGTGATGCAATCAATCGTACCAATCCCGGCAGTGTGGTTGATCTCCAATCTAATAGTGAAAATCATCAGTTTGAGCGTCTTTTTATAGCATTCAAAGCATGTATAGAAGGATTCCGCAGCTGCCGTCCCATGCTATTTATTGACGGCACTTTATGAAAGGGCGAGCTAAGGGCACCCTGCTATCCGCTACGGGAAAAGATGGTGATAATGGTATTTTATTCTTTTTCCATGATTGTGTTTCAGTCTTGGTTTTGTTACTTCCATATAAAAACATATAAACCTTGTGTTGTCACATACCTTTTAACAATTATCCTCTAATTTTTCAGGTCTGTTCCCTGTAGCATTTGCTATTGTTTCAGCTGAAAACAATGAAAACTGGATATGGTTTCTGCAGAAGATCCGTGATTCGATCATTCACGAGAAACAAATCTTTTATATCTCAGACAGGCATCTTGGTATTCTTAATGCATTCCCTAATGTTTTTCATGAGCCAGTTCACTTCTTCTGCCTTTACCACTTGATAACAAACTTGAAGGGCCGGTTTTCAGCTGGATGGCCTTCCAAAATCCGCGATAAACTGGTTGAGCAGTTTAGAGATTGTGCATATGCTCCAGACACCAATATATTTAATCAGAAGATTGATTTATTCAAGAAGACAGGGGGAAAAAAGGCTGTAGAATTTCTGGAACAACTCCCATTTGAAAAGTGGGCATTTGCTTACTCTCCGCACATCTCTCGTTATGGTGAAATGACATCCAATGCTGCAGAATCATTTAACAAATGGATCCTAGATTCCAGGTCATTGCCTGTGACTCACATGGTTGAAGATATACGTTCCAAGATTAGCAATTGGTTTGTAAAACGTAGGGACGAGAGCAGTCGGTGGACTGGTGCATTTGTACAAAGCAAGGAAGATATGTGGAACCGATATATTGATGCAGGCTTGACATGGAATGTAGTTGTATGTCCTAGTGGTGTATTCAGCGTGGATTCAACACCTTCAGTTGTGGTGAACCTCTCTGATCGTACATGTTCATGTTTTCAATGGCATATCTGAGGCTTTCCTTGTGTACATGCTGTTGCTGTTATCCGGGTTGCAGCTGACTCGGTTTTCCCTTATGTCGAAAGCTGTTTCTTCACATCCTCATACCGTGACTGCTATTCTTCCCATATTTATCCAATTCCAGAGACCAAAAAATACAATTATCAACCCACCGGAGAGCAGCACAGGATCTTACCACCTTCTCTGAAACGCCCTCCTGGACGTCCCAAAAAGACCAGAATTCCATCATTTGGTGAGTATCGAAAGAGGAAGAAAGCAGCTTGCACCCGGTGTTATAAAACCGGGCGGCATGACCATTTAACGTGTGGTATGGGCGACGAAATGATTTCTAATCTTAGAGGTCCGTATTTAAACCAAGTTTGTTTTGTTTAGAATTTGTTTTTTACACTGCAATACATTTTGTCACAGTTTATCCTGTCCCCCTGTTATTAGGTACCACATCATACCACCCCGAACTATCCGAAGACAGTGACTCGTGTGGTGATGCATCCAATTCAAGAATCCCTAGCACCAGCAGCCCAACTGATGACCCCTGGGGTTTATTTGGACAACACCAAGACTGAAGAAGCACAATTTCTATTTTATCAGTTTAGTGATTATTTTTGTGGTTCGCAACACTCTTTCAATGGTGTTTAGCAACCATTTTTTTTTTCCTTTTTGGCGAAAAAATGGATAGTAGGCCATACTTGATCCGCTCCTTTTTGTATGCTGTACTTGTTTGCTCAGTTTCAATTGGTTGATTTGATTCAATCAACCAAGAGAAACTATGTAATATGGCATATGACATGTGTTTTTTGTTAAAGTGCTATGTTCTATATTAGCGCGCAATGTACGCCTTTTTACCATAAAAAAAAGCCTCAATGATCTTACTAATTTTGAACATCCAATTTTATATTTTTTGAACATGAGCAGTACCTGTTTTGAACTTTATTATACTGGAATTGAACTTAGTTAAATAAAATGTGTACATTCTTATTCATTTTTTAACCAACCTGGTACTCATTGTGTATATATAAATTTCATTCAGAGTATAACCCTCGAAACTTCAATTCCTACCTACTAAAAAAAAAAACACTCATCTGCTCAAGATCTCAGTGAAATGTCATCAGATATACATTCAGTCTCTTCTTCTTCAATGGGTCAAAGCATCCCCACAACCACGCCGGTTTGCCCAGCACACGGGTTAGTCAGTGTTGTGTACACTTCATACACTGAGCAAAATCCAGGGAAGTTATTCATTCGTTGTCCCCTTTGGGAGGTAAGTCGTTTCTTATCCATTTTCTGCTTTCCGCGAACATCACATTATGTAATACCCACACTAATCAATTCACCTTTTTTTTTTCTTTTTTACAGTCAGACAAGTGTCAATTTTTTCAGTGGTTAGATGGTGATATTCCATACCCTTACAAGATCTATGCTGCCCGAGTTGCGAGGAGGAAGAATAAGATCGAGGATTTACTAAACCAATCTCTGCAGAAACAGTCCATATTACAAAACCAAGTGAACTTCCTCCAAAGCCATGTTGATATACTGGAGGCACGCAACAACGAACTAAATCAAATTAACATAGAATTGGGAAGGAAGCTGAAGGGAATAAAAAAACGTTAGCAACCCTAAAAGCCCTCCCCCATTTCGTCTGTTCACTGTTATTTTGTTATTATTTTTAGGCGTATTCATATATTTTGTAATATATTCATCCCCAACTTATCATGTCTTCCAGCTGGCTTAATTGTGTAATGTTTTATTTCTACATAGATTGCAAATATTAATATTAATATCCTTTAATGCATACATTTAAATTACAGTTCCTTCTCCTACACGATTTTTTTTCTTTTATATTCTGGTCAACACGAATTTTGCTGAACTAGTAGTCGATTGACCCCATCAAGTTCAATCAATTTTTGAACATATGTTATTTTTTTTAACTTTGTCTATTCACTATATTTGAACTTATGTTTCCGTATTGTACTTATGCATCATAGGAAACCCCCATTGTACATTGTATGTAAGTATGTTTCATAAAATTGCATTATTGTATTTTCTTTTCTATTTTATAATATTTCTAATTATTATTTTTTTTATCTAAAATAGTATCACTGGAACCTTTTCCTTTTACCTACCTTAATTTGTATCCTTAGTATTTAGGCGTTTTTTTCAGATGCTTTCAAGTCGTTACATTTTTTTTTGGTCCACCTAATTTTGCAAGAATGGCCCAATGGCCCATCATATATTTCGATAGTTTCATTTTTTATTATCTGCCCATTAGACTCCACAAATTTTGCACTCCCGAGTCTACATATTTGTACTTCACCAATTCTTTATTTTGAACTTATAAAATATTTTTTTGAACTTATGCACTATACTAACTGTCCCACTGTACATTGTAATATACATACGCGACATCCATGTATTTCTGTTTTCATGGCTAGATCTTTTCTTTTTAGTTTTTTTTTTTTTGATCAATTTTATGAAAAATTAATAATAGATCTAAATAATTTATTTTATCTAAAATAGTATCATTGGATCCTTCCCTTTACACCAAGTTTAATTATCCTTATTTTTTATAGTTGTATTTTTTTATACCATTTTTCTAAGTCTGGGCATATTTGGTATTTTTTTTTTAATTCATGCTCATTGGGCCTTAGATTTTACAAAAAAAAAAAAAAAATGGCCCAACATTTATGGCCCAACACAAAAAAAAAAAAACTTATTTGTTTGACTCTTTTTTTCGACCGGTACCACTGATTGTGTTGAATAGACACAACGCATGCAAATCCAAGTGAAATCTCTTGGATAATCTTCCGTCCCAATGCTCCACCCCTTAGTTAACTGTCAGTTCCAAACTTTATAAGTAAATAAGTTGCCTTAATAAATTATTCAAACCCTCACTAACAAAACCCATTGCTCTGTCAGACGAGTCTTACCATGGCGGTTCATCTTCCTCCAGACATAATATCATACATTCTTTTACGGATGTCACCAAGCCTCTCACTAGGTGCAAGATTGTTTCAAAAGAGTGGAATCTCATGATTTCGAATCCACAATTTAAAAAATTGCACCTTCGTCAAATGAGGAACCAAAACAGGGTATCCCATCTTCTTCAACAGGAGCACTGCTTCATCCCCCTCCAATACACGAGATGTCTCAGAGAGAATATCGAAAACAGGAGAGTTGTATATTTGGGGGCTAGGCGGTTTGAATACCTTGCTTGCTGCAACTCACTTGTACTCATCTGCAACACGGATGATAAGTTCTTCATTGTTAATCCGTACACTAAGGAGCGCCGACCCGTGCCGCCGGACACCATTCGATACCCAACCCGGTCCAATGGTGCCAGCGTTGTTTTTGCGCTAGGGTTCAATCCCAAATCAGATGACTACCAGATTATGAGAATTGCGCTTTTCCATTCAATGGAGTATTCAACCGAGGTAAAAATTTATTCTAGGAATTCAAATCAATGGAGGTATCTTGGTGAGTTCCCATATTCTCGCATTTCACCATCACCTGGTGTTTTTTGTAGTAACTCATTCCATTGGATGCTTCATGATCCATATATTGCAGCTTTTAATCTAATTGATGATGCATTCTCTCTGATTGAACTCCCCTCAGAAATACTTGTGAACCACAGGCTCTACAATCTTGGCTCCCTCAACGACGAAAAACTAATTCTGTTTTCATGGTTATTCTGTCCGGGGCAACCTATTGATATATGGATACTAAATAAATACCCTGTCTCAGACTCATGGTCCCAAATTTCTGTCAATCTTGATATCCCCCTTTCTCATGTACATCGCATAATTAACTTTCAGCCACTTTTTCTAATGGAACCCAATCATGACAAGCTTTTGTTTAGGATTAACCCTGTAGGCACATATGGGTATTGGGATTTAAAGCAGGGCATTTTTTTTATGACATCAGGGTTTCCGGTTGTGAACGTATCTTCATCTATTTTCCCTTATATTCAAAGTATTGAATCCCCCTAGCATGCTATATGCCCCCCCTGTTATTAGTGTGTTTTTGTAAAAATTGATATGCGTATAATTTGGAAGAAAAAACAGGGGCTG
This sequence comes from Ballota nigra, assembly GCA_947034835.1. Taxonomy (NCBI): domain Eukaryota; kingdom Viridiplantae; phylum Streptophyta; class Magnoliopsida; order Lamiales; family Lamiaceae; genus Ballota; species Ballota nigra. Next base: position 115,384,464 of record OX344722.1, on the reverse strand, counting down.
CTTTTTTTTTGGTGGGGCTTATGCTTGGTTGTAATATAGCCAAGTTTGTTTTTTTTTTTTTTTTTTTTTGCCGTTTTGATATGTATCTCTATGTTGTAATCTGCCTTTTGCCATTTTAATGCAATATACTTTGGTTTATTTTCTTATTAAGCATATAAAGAATTGCTTTTTTGTGTTAATTTCTGAACTAAGTTTGAATTAATATACCATCTTAATTTTCGCGGGATTTTTTCGGTCTACATTTATTAATGTACTACTAGCCCCATTTACCCGGTTTGAAACCCGATTATTTATATTCGAATTATAGCTATAGTACAAATCATACACAAAAGTTCAAACAGTTAGTATGGCTGTTCAAAAAAATATATTCTTAAGTTCAATTGCTAGCCATCGTTTTTTTGAATAGTTCCCGGTTGGATGATTACATTTTAACATTCTTTGGACTGGGCCCAAAAAATTGATGGACTGGGCTCTCAAGTTTTCTATGTATATTAAATGGCCCACTTAAGCTTTATTTCGCACAATAATAAATTCAAAAAAAATTGGCTGTACAAGTACCAAACTTTCCACAGAAGTCATCCAATTTTCAGGTGTCTTATCAAACCGTCAATCCTTTTTCGCACAGTTTACTTGATTTTGTTGAAAAAATCTGACTACAGGATATGACTTGCCCAAATATATATTTTTCTACTACTTTTAACTTTTTAACTCTAGCCAATTTTGCTGAAATCTGTATTATTGGTCAGATTATATGTGTATTCAAATATATTACTCCCTAAATATATATTGGTCTTGTATAATGGCCCAATTTTACTAATAATACGGCCCATCACACACCTTTGAACTAAAGGACTTATAATCCCAGTTTATGATATATAGGACTTTTCACATTTTACCTATATGTTCAAAAGTGGATGTACCCAAGTTCAATTTTGATTTGAACCAGCTGTGTATGGCCCAATGTACCAATAATGCACTTATATGATTACAAAATCTATGAATACGGCTCATTAAACACTTTTAAAATGGACTTATATCTGTTTATGTGGACAACCTTATTTTAAAAACCAAAATATTCAAAACCAAATATCCCACTGGGTGAATTGAATTCTATTACACATCTAACATAGAATTAATTTACACCCCCAATACTCTGTGTCCTTGCTCCAATACTCTACATAAACTCTATAAAAAAAATCAAAAGTCGCCACTATCCATAAAAAATAATTTCCTTTTTGTTCAATCTACTGTAAACCATGTCGAAACCAGATGGACAGCTGTATTGATCTCCCATCAGAGATTATATCTGAGATTCTTGCTAGGCTGCCCGCAAAGCCTCTTGCGAAGTTTGAGGTCATATCCAAGGAATGGTATGGTTTAATATCTTCAAAAAAATTATCAAAAACCACAGGGTTCATATGATGAAACAGAATAAGGTTCATGTATTATTACAGCCTCAAAATCATTTCATTCCAATCAACTACATGGCCCCGGTGGACGGCGCCCTTATCCAGCGATTTGTCAATTAGAGGTTACGGGATGTAGAACACCTTGGCTCATGTAATGGGCTAGTGTTGGTTTGCAGCCGTGACGACGAGTTATGTATACTCAATCGCACCACCGGAAATCGCACCCCCGTGCCCCCTGAGCCTATTGATTTCCCTCCAAAGATCGATCGTGCTAGCACTATTTTTGGATTGGGATACTCCGACACCAGCGATGATTACTTCGTTCTCAGGGTCTCCCTGTTTCATTCAACAATTTATTCTTCGGAGGTCAAGCTCTTCTCCAGGAATTCTGGTCATTGGGTATCTCTTGGACCCCACCCTCACGAAAGAATAATGTCTGGATGCGGTGTGTACGCCAACGGATGTCTGCACTGGAGGATTTACAACAAACACTTGTCGGTGTTCAATCTGGATACTTATCGTTTCTCACTAATCAGTATTCCAATCTTTATTCAACAAACTTCCACATATTATCGGTTATACTCACTAAACAATGATAAGCTGGTTTTAATACAACCACTATACAATCCCAACCAATCTGTCGATATATGGATATTGCAAAATTATCCATTCCCTGAATCCTGGTCGAGGTATCAAATAACTCTAGATGTCCCTATTCACAACCCACGCTATATCAGTTTTCAGCCTCTGTTTCTTGTGGAGACTAGCAGGGACAAACTTTTTTTTAGGTTAAACCCAATTGGAACTTTTGGCTACTGGGACTTCACGCATAGGAGGTTCGTTTACACATATCTACAACCAGTTGCCAATATGCCAGCAGCCGTTTTCCCATTTGTGGAGAGCATTGAGTAGGAAATCCAAAATAGCACCTTATCTGGATTAGATTTTGGGTCCCCATTACATCCTATATGTTGTATTGGATAGTTTATGTCTTTAGTTTTTTGTGCGTCATACTTCAATATGAAATATGCCTTTTACTTAAGCATGTCTTTCTTTATTTTTATGACTTTCTTTTTATGTAACAATATTGCTGTGATTTTTGGAATGTTAAACTGTTAATGCTTTTACCTTAAGGTCGCTGACCAAAGTGTAAAATACCCTGGTTGGGACAAAAATCATTCACATGTTCAAATTACAATTTTGAACTTATAAAAACAATTTGAACTAGTTTCAGTTTTTTCTTTTGAACAAACTACATTTTTTGAAAACTAAGTGCAATTTCAAATTTGAACCAGTACATAACATGTTGAACATTAATACAAACCTCACAGTTATTCTCTATCTTCAAATATATTAGTCTTAAATCTATCACCATGTACATTATACATGACAATTTACCTTAAGGTCGCTGACCAAAGTGTAAAATACCCTGGTTGGGACAAAAAATCATTCACATGTTCAAATTACAATTTTGAACTTATAAAAAAAAATTGAACTAGTTTCAGCTTTTTCTTCTGAACAAACTACATTTTTTTGAAATCTAAGTGCAATTTCAAATTTGAACGAGTACATAACATATTGAACATTAATACAAACCTCACAGTTGACCTCTATCTTCAAATATATTAGTCTTAAATCTATCACCATGTACATTATACACGGCAATTTCAATTTCAACTTTCAGAGAAAAAAATAACACGATTTTTCATAAACACATGTTACATATAACATGTTTCATAAACACTTCAATTACTTCATCAAAAAGGAGATTTACACAACATTTTCTACTAATCTGCTACAGGAAACTTTCAAAAGATATTACCCATCATTCCTAAATCCCAACCACTGCAAAATCACATTTTTTTTTTCAAAACATAATTGAAACAGGATTACACCCTTCCAAAGTAACACACCCTCAGTATTATTATTGAACTTCAATTGAAACAGGATCCAAAAACCATTGAGCCATCCGTGCCCGATACTCCGCAGAACTTTCGTGCGAAAACTTGTACAAATTCGGAGTCTGGTTGAGCAATGTCTTTTCAATGTTGTAGCATAATATCACACCACAATCAACCGAATTGTCCGATTGCTCTGGGCAAACACTTGCTTTTGGCAATTCTGTTCTTCTCTTAAGCAGCTGGTGGGAAGGGGCCTTAATTGCAAATACCTCCCTCAGCTTCTTTTCAATATATTCCACCTGTTTTTCAAGAGCAATCAAATCAACCAAACCTCATTATTGTATTCATATATATAATTTTCATTCTTATAACTGACAATTTTTTATTGTTATACTTACTACATCCAGTGACCGTGCATAATGGACGTCTTTCCCATTATGCCTACGTGGAGGAAGGGAGTTAAAAAATCTCCACTCACAACTTTGTAGATCCAGCCGCAGCATTGTCCAATGATCCCCAGAGGATCTTAAATTTCTTCCGACACCTTTTGATAGTAATGGAAACACCATTATATCATCCATCCCGATTTTCTCGATAGGTTCGTCCAGCAGTTTCTTAACTGTACCTCGCGAATAGCTATCACCGTCTTTAATTAAATCCTGCATTTAGCGTCCACTTAACATAAATAACAGAATGTCCCAGAAAAAATTAAATAAAAAAATATAGACTGTGCCAAAATTCTCCACTTTACCCAATGACTTGAAGCGACTACACTAGCTTCTACTAGTAGCTACCCCGCAAGAGAACGGGTTCACTGTAGTATGGGCAAGTATAGGGACCAAGTATTATCGAACCCAAAGGATGGTGTATATGCGAATAGATCCCTGAAGATCTACGCGTCGTAGTTAATATGAGTGTATGTTTTTGGATTTTTGAAAGATTAATTAAAAGACTGAAATAAACTGAGTAAACTAAATTACTAAAGTAAACGAATTAACTAAGGGTTGGATTCAAATAAAAGATGGTGATGCTTAGGATAGGAATCCCTACGTATACTAACGGAGCAGGTACATAATCAAAGTAATCGTGACAAACAAGAATTAACCTAAGTAAAAGAATGCAAGGTGAAAGCTCAAGATTCTAAACCCTAATACTTTACCCTAACACTCGACTTCACTAATCCACTAACAAGTTAATGAATTGTGCTCAATTAATGAGACCCTAATTTAACTAAGGTGATGCGGTCGTCCTCCTTCGCTAAACCGGTAAATGAATTAACCTTTCCTAAACCCTCTCGTTAAGACTACTAATTGTTATTGAGTGATGCGGTCGTCCTCTCTCTAACACTTTCGTACTAAATTTAAAGGTGAAGTTCAGATTAATTATAAGAATTCATTAATTAAGAGAATTAAAACTAACGTCACGAATTACCCTAATTACGTACCCACATCCTACTTCTACGAGTTCATCCTAACCTAAGCATGCAAGGGTTTTAGCCGGACATTGTTTTAACAAAACTAAAAGCAATTAAAGAAACAACGAACATAAACATATTTAATTGAACGAAGAACATAAGAAACATGAACTAGGGTTGAAAGAAAATAAATACGAAGAACTGAAATTGAATTGACTAAAACGAAATTAAAAGCGTTTAAAGTAACGAACTAATGAAAAGAAACTACGAATTCGTATGAAAAACCTTAACAACGTAAAAGTAAAGCTTGCTCGTCTCGTTCCTCTCCAAAAACTAAGTCTAAAGTATTTCTAAAAGTTGGGGATCCTTCAAAACGTGTTTGGACGATGTATATATAGGCACCGGGTCGAAACGGGAGTTAATGGGCCGAAAATACGCATCCGGAGGCAAAAGTATACGGGCGCTCGAGCAAAACGCTCGAGCGGTCCCGCTCGAGCTGTGTAGCTCGAATGACACAATCGCTCGAGCGGTGGCGCTCGAGCTGCTCGAGCGTCGAATTCTCTCTGTATGTTTTGGGCGCTCGAGTGATTCGCTCGAGCGGTGGCGCTCGAGCTGCTCGAGCGCAAGAATGGTTCTGTATGTTTGCGCGCTCGAGTAAGGCGCTCGAGCAATGCGCTCGAGTGACCTCTAATCCTTCCAAATGATACTTTTCCTTCCCCTTCTGGGACTCATCCATATCTTTATGCTTCTCAATCCCTTCACTTTCAATCCCCTTCTCAACTTCATCTCCTTTAGGATCAATCTCTTCTTGGGGCGTCTCAGAATCAGCAGGCATTTGGGGACCTTCATAGTTGGTTCCACTTCTCAGCTGGATCGCCTTGCACTGCTCTTTTGAGTTCCCCTCCGGCATTCTATTCACGGACTTTGCAATTTGACTCATCTGGAGCTCTAAAGAGGTGAACCTTCGATTGTTCTCTTGTTGAGTTCTAGTCCACTCAACGTTCATCTTCTGGAGCTCTTGATCACGATGATCACCCTTCTTATGCAGCTCCTTCACATCGTACTCCAAGGATGACAACCGCTTGCTCCCTTCCTCCACCTTCTGAAGGATCGCTCTCAACATCTCCTCGGTTGATGCACCGCCTTCTCCACCAGGAGGTTTAGACCCCGGATCAACACCTGCAGGAACAGTAACACCAGCTTTTGGGTTAGCATAAGAAAAGTTATCATTCTTCCTCCATGTGTTTTGAGGAAGTTGCTGGCCTCCTTGAACTCCTTGTGTGTTCCTCCATTGATTTTGAAGTGGCTGAGGGCCTGGAGGCACAAATGGTTGGCCATAAGAAGGCCTTCCATACTGATTTCCACCTTGGTAGCCATTCTGATTGTAATACGGACCTCCCATGTAATTGACTACCTCTTGCTGTCCACTGGGCTGGTCTACTCTCTCATTCTCTACTGCATGCTCTCCACCCAAACTCTTCCCCAACTCGAGGTTGTTGATCTTCTCCATCATGGCCATCAATAGCCTTCTCGTTCCTTCTCCCTCTTCAACCTGATTAACTCTCTGAAAATCTGCATCCACTCCCCAAGCACCGGCATTCGTGACAATGTTGTCCACGATCTCCCTACATCTCTCTATGCCTTGATTGAGGAATGCTCCGCCCGCACATGCATCTAAATGGGCTTGACCATCCTTGCTGGCACCACTATAGAAGAATGCCATAATGTCTCCCTCGTTGTACCCGTGCTGCGGGCACTCAATCAGCATGTTTGAGTATCTCTCCCACGCTTGGCGTAAATCCTCTCCAGACTTCTGGCGAAAGGACGAGATCTCAATTCTAGCCTTGATCGTCCTAGATGGAGGGTAGAATCGCACGAGGAACAGACGCTCGAGCTCGGCCCAAGTGGTAATACCTCCCCGCGGGAGCGTATTATCGTACCACTCCTTGGCTATTCCCGTCAATGAGAATGGGAACAGCCTAAGCCTCTTGGCATCTTCAGACATGCCATTATAATGAAATGTGGAGGCTATCATGAGAAAGCTCCTCAGATGTGTATGAGGATTCTCCTTCCCGATCACTCCTTTGAACTGATTCTCAGTCAGCAGCTTTAAAATCCCCAGTCTATAACCAACCACCTGTTTACCAACCACCACCCCAACAAGTACGGCAACGGCGCCATTAACTTGATGCGACTACACTAGCTTCTACTAGTAGCTACCCCGCAAGAGAACGGGTTCACTGTAGTATGGGCAAGTATAGGGACCAAGTATTATCGAACCCAAGGGATGGTATGTATGCAAATAGATCCCTGAAGATCTACGCGTCGTAGTTAATATGAGTGTGATGTTTTTGGTTTTTTTGAAAAGAGAAAATAATCTAAACTAAATTACTCTACGAATGCGAAAGGAAAATTAAATTACGTATCTAAGGTGTTTTTCAGATATGAGATGATGATGCTCAGGTTAGGAATCCCTACGTATACTAACGGAGCAGGTACATAATCAAAGTAATCGTGACAAACAAGAATTAACCTAAGTAAAAGAATGCAAGGTGAAAGCTCAAGATTCTAAACCCTAATACTTTACCCTAACACTCGACTTCACTAATCCACTAACAAGTTAATGAATTGTGCTCAATTAATGAGACCCTAATTTAACTAAGGTGATGCGGTCGTCCTCCTTCGCTAAACCGGTAAATGAATTAACCTTTCCTAAACCCTCTCGTTAAGACTACTAATTGTTATTGAGTGATGCGGTCGTCCTCTCTCTAACACTTTCGTACTAAATTTAAAGGTGAAGTTCAGATTAATTATAAGAATTCATTAATTAAGAGAATTAAAACTAACGTCACGAATTACCCTAATTACGTACCCACATCCTACTTCTACGAGTTCATCCTAACCTAAGCATGCAAGGGTTTTAGCCGGACATTGTTTTAACAAAACTAAAAGCAATTAAAGAAACAACGAACATAAACATATTTAATTGAACGAAGAACATAAGAAACATGAACTAGGGTTGAAAGAAAATAAATACGAAGAACTGAAATTGAATTGACTAAAACGAAATTAAAAGCGTTTAAAGTAACGAACTAATGAAAAGAAACTACGAATTCGTATGAAAAACCTTAACAACGTAAAAGTAAAGCTTGCTCGTCTCATTCCTCTCCAAAAACTAAGTCTAAAGTATTTCTAAAAGTTGGGGATCCTTCAAAACGTGTTTGGACGAGATATATATAGGCACGGGTCGAAACGGGAGTTAACGGGCCGAAAATACGAATCCGGAGGCAAAAGTATAGGGGCGCTCGAGCAAAACGCTCGAGCGGTCCCGCTCGAGCAGTGTAGCTCGAATGGTGCATTCGCTCGAGCGGTCGCGCTCGAGCTGCTCGAGCGCTGAAATGACACTGTTACTTTTGGGCGCTCGAGTGATTCGCTCGAGCGGTGGCGCTCGAGCTGCTCGAGCGCAAGAATGGTTCTGTATGTTTGCGCGCTCGAGTAAGGCGCTCGAGCGGTGGCGCTCGAGCAATGCGCTCGAGTGACCTCTAATCCTTCCAAATGATACTTTTCCTCGTCCGCACTAATACCAATCGTATTTCTTCAATATCTTCTCATCCGGGCATCCGTTTGAGTCGATTCAAAGTCCTACGAACTCCGTTTTTCGTCCTCTCTTCACCTATGAGCATCAAAGAGACAAATTTATCAATGTATAGAAATAATGCTCAATTGACTCTAAATACTCTATAAACTCGACCAAAACTAGGGCGTTTCTAGCTACGAATCATGACAATTTCACGCCTAATCAACCCCCCCAAACTTACCATGTTGCTTGTCCTCAAGCAACGAAATAATAAGTCAAGTGAAATTGTTAGGAATGAATCAAGAATCAAATCATGCAAGTAATTGAACTCGAGCTTTAAAGATCAATCACCCGTATACTCACTCACTTTCTTTTATCGTACTCATGCAACAATAATGAGAAACACCAAGATCAAGCATGGATGTGCACTCAACGGTGTGTTTCACTCCCTCACAAGTGTATAACAGTGTTTAAGGGACTCACTCAATCAATCAATCACACATATTGGGAGCCATAGGCTCGTAAATGCTCTCAACTTCGACCATACTCTAGAAATCAATGCCGAATCAAACAGGACTTTCAAAAGGTTGTAATGTAGGCTCTTTGGACAGGTGGGATAACAATATGGTAAAGTGACTCAAGTGAATGGAGAATAGAAATTCAAAACTTCGGTACTTTGAGATTAAAAACGATCTACTTCAAACATATTCAATCACTACACTTTCACTTTCAATTCTCTCAACACTTCAATTTTTTTCTTTCTCTCTTTTTCACTTTTTCAATCACTTCATTATTTTTTTTCTTTTTCGCACAACACATGAGCTCATTTTTTTCTTCTTTTGCTCATTCTCAAATTTTTTTGTTCTTTTTCCCACATCTCAAAACTTCATCACACCTTTTTCTCATATTCACTCAACAAACAACCTTTTCCTTTTTCAATTCACTTCGACCCTTCATATTCACACTTTCCTATTCTCCACTCAAGTTGGGACAAAAAGGCTTAGGAATTGGAATAGTGTTCATATGTGCTAGCAAATAAAATAGGCTTTAGGCTCAAAGGGGCTAACAAGAGATTCAATGTCATTGGTAAGGAAAATTTTGGCTAAGTGACTCAATAAAATCAATGATGGCCTAAGATCACATTCGGCATATCAAACTAGACACAATCTAGAAGCAAGAGCACATGCAAGTTCTAGCATCCTCTAAGGTGACGATCCACTCACAAACGAAGAGATTAAATCATGCATTTAAATCTCGTAAGGCACAACTCTCACGGCTTTCACATCCATGCTAGTCCTAGTGAATTCTCACTCTCATCACACAAGTACTCAAAAGAAAAATTCATAAGCATACAAGTTCTTTCTCAAATCAGCTCAAATTCAAACACTCACACAAGAAAACTCCTAACTCATCCTCACAATTCACCCTACTCATCAAATCATACTCAAAGATAGCAATCAACAAGCATAAGGTGATTGATAGGCATAAAATATTGAGTAACAAAACAAATTAATAAAAGCCCAAGGAGCATCTCAAGGCACAAAATAACTAACTCAACTCAAAGATAAGGGGTGCATGCATGTGCAATGTAACAAGAAACATAAAAAAAACTCCACCCCCCCAAACTTCGACCTTGCTAGAGGTCTAAGTTTGGGGTTGTGGGTTACCTCAACCAAATAATCCAATTTCTCTCAATAGCTTTGCACACTTCCTTGTCTCAAGTTGGTTCCTTCAATCTAAATAACTCCATGATACCTTTACTCCTTTAGAGACAAGCCTACAAAATAAAACTCTCAAGTACGAGGTTAAACATACGACTCAAAATACTCCCTAATAATATAAAAGGAAAATAACTAAAAACACTCAAAAGCAAATAAAAATGGGTTGCCTCCCATTCAGCGCTATTTTTAAGGTCCTCATGCCGGACCAAGCTCAAAGGAGCTTATGGGACATCATACTCAAATTTACCTCCCTTACTCTCATAAGAGTGGTGTTTGAACTTCTTTCCTTGATGCCCCTCCATCATGAGCCCCTTTGCTCTCTTTTCATCCCCAAGTGTTATGGGTCTCAACTCCTTCTTCCCTCTATCTGGAGGAGTCTTACTAAACAATTTCTTGAGTTTGGACTTTTTCTTCTTAACTCCTCCTTTCCCTTCTAACTAGACCACGTCCACTTTCTTCACCTCTTCATCCTTCAACTTCTTCACTTTATCCCTATCAAAATAATCAAGATCATAACGCTCATGGGTTAAATAATCAAGTGAAGAATTATAAAATTCGTGAATATGAGAAGAGTTAGGGATATGAGGTGTGTCTTCAACACTAGGATCAATTGCATCCATGCAATACAAGCTCTCATCCTCCCTCGGGTGCTTCATGGCTTCATATAGGGAGATCTTCACTTCTTGATCATCAACCTTCAATGTGATCTTCCCATTTGCCACATCTAGCACCATCCCCGCCGTAGCTAAGAACGGTCTTCCCAAGATCAATGGAACGTGATCATCTTCCTCCATCTCTAGCACTACAAAGTCGGCTGGAAAGATGTGATCTCCAACTCTCACTAGGACGTCTTCAACAACACCTTGAGGTCGAGTAATAGACCGGTCGGCTAGTTGAAGCGTCATCATTGTGGGTTGAAGTTCACCACCTTCCAACTTCTTGAACAGCGACAAGGGCATGAGATTGATGCTCGCCCCAAGGTCGCACAACGCTCCCTTCTTGATCCCGTTCCCAATGTCACATAGGATCGTGAAGCTCCCGGGATCCTTCAGCTTCGGTGGAAGCGCCTTGTGCACTAATGCACTCACCTCGTGGTTCAGCTGCACCAACTTCGGCTCATCCACTCGCCGTCTTTTCGCGATCAAGTCCTTCAAAAACTTCGCATAGTGCGGCATCTGTTCCAAAGCATCATAAAAAGGAATATTAATGTGAAGTTGTTTAAAAACATCAAGAAATTTAGCAAATTTTTCATCAAGCTTCTTTTTCATGAAGCGTTGTGGATATGGGACGGGTATCACAGATTTGGGTACCCCCCATTCATCTCTTTCTGTTTCTTTCACTTTCTCCCTTGCTTCCTTTGCCTTCTTCCACTTAGGAACTCTCTCACCCTCCTTACTTTCCTTCCCCTTCTGGGACTCATCCATATCTTTATGCTTCTCAATCCCTTCACTTTCAATCCCCTTCTCAACTTCATCTCCTTTAGGATCAATCTCTTCTTGGGGCGTCTCAGAATCAGCAGGCATTTGGGGACCTTCATAGTTGGTTCCACTTCTCAGCTGGATCGCCTTGCACTGCTCTTTTGAGTTCCCCTCCGGCATTCTATTCACGGACTTTGCAATTTGACTCATCTGGAGCTCTAAAGAGGTGAACCTTCGATTGTTCTCTTGTTGAGTTCTAGTCCACTCAACGTTCATCTTCTGGAGCTCTTGATCACGATGATCACCCTTCTTATGCAGCTCCTTCACATCGTACTCCAAGGATGACAACCGCTTGCTCCCTTCCTCCACCTTCTGAAGGATCGCTCTCAACATCTCCTCGGTTGATGCACCGCCTTCTCCACCAGGAGGTTTAGACCCCGGATCAACACCTGCAGGAACAGTAACACCAGCTTTTGGGTTAGCATAAGAAAAGTTATCATTCTTCCTCCATGTGTTTTGAGGAAGTTGCTGGCCTCCTTGAACTCCTTGTGTGTTCCTCCATTGATTTTGAAGTGGCTGAGGGCCTGGAGGCACAAATGGTTGGCCATAAGAAGGCCTTCCATACTGATTTCCACCTTGGTAGCCATTCTGATTGTAATACGGACCTCCCATGTAATTGACTACCTCTTGCTGTCCACTGGGCTGGTCTACTCTCTCATTCTCTACTGCATGCTCTCCACCCAAACTCTTCCCCAACTCGAGGTTGTTGATCTTCTCCATCATGGCCATCAATAGCCTTCTCGTTCCTTCTCCCTCTTCAACCTGATTAACTCTCTGAAAATCTGCATCCACTCCCCAAGCACCGGCATTCGTGACAATGTTGTCCACGATCTCCCTACATCTCTCTATGCCTTGATTGAGGAATGCTCCGCCCGCACATGCATCTAAATGGGCTTGACCATCCTTGCTGGCACCACTATAGAAGAATGCCATAATGTCTCCCTCGTTGTACCCGTGCTGCGGGCACTCAATCAGCATGTTTGAGTATCTCTCCCACGCTTGGCGTAAATCCTCTCCAGACTTCTGGCGAAAGGACGAGATCTCAATTCTAGCCTTGATCGTCCTAGATGGAGGGTAGAATCGCACGAGGAACAGACGCTCGAGCTCGGCCCAAGTGGTAATACCTCCCCGCGGGAGCGTATTATCGTACCACTCCTTGGCTATTCCCGTCAATGAGAATGGGAACAGCCTAAGCCTCTTGGCATCTTCAGACATGCCATTATAATGAAATGTGGAGGCTATCATGAGAAAGCTCCTCAGATGTGTATGAGGATTCTCCTTCCCGATCACTCCTTTGAACTGATTCTCAGTCAGCAGCTTTAAAATCCCCGGTGATATCGAGAAGTTGTTCGCCTCAACAGGAGGCAAAGCCACTCCATCATAGTACCGTTGTGGCTGCGCTGCAAACCTCCCTCTAATCGCCATATTATGATCTACGTTCTGAGGCACGTGTTGAGGATTAGCAGCTGGTACTGGTACTTGTTGGGGTGGTGGTTGGTAAACAGGTGGTTGGTTATAGACTGGGGGTGGATGATATGGGTATGGTGGGTAAGGATAAGGTGGGTATGGGTAATGTTGGTATACTGGGTTGTTAAAAGGGTTATTTGGGTTTTGTGGGTAAGCAGGGTTATGGTTATGAGGATTATGGACAAGGTTCTGAGCTGGATTCCCTACGTTTCGTGTATCCGGGTTTAGGCTCTGGCTATCCCCTAGTGGAATTTGATTCTGGCTACCACTAACTCCAGTGCCTTCAACTCGGTCTACTGCCTGATTGAACTCGTTGGCGGCATCGTCCAACTCATTATTGATGTCCATTGGTTCCTTTCCTAAGTCGGCAGCGTTCATCCTTCTCAAGAAGGCTCGGTTCCTTCTGGCTATTGTCTCAGGGTCCAACGGTATTCTCTCTTCGCTCGTATTGCCTTGTGAGCGTGTTTTCATAAACCTGAAACACTAGCAGAAGGATCAAAACGCAACTGCCCAATTGAGTAAAAATAAAAATAAAAACAGAAATTAAATCACCCACTACTAACTACTAAGCTATCTACAAGTCCTATTCAAAAGCATACAACGCCATCCCCGGCAACGGCGCCATTAACTTGATGCGACTACACTAGCTTCTACTAGTAGCTACCCCGCAAGAGAACGGGTTCACTGTAGTGTGGGCAAGTATAGGGACCAAGTATTATCGAACCCAAGGGATGGTATGTATGCAAATAGATCCCTGAAGATCTACGCGTCGTAGTTAATATGAGTGTGATGTTTTTGGTTTTTTTGAAAAGAGAAAATAATCTAAACTAAATTACTCTACGAATGCGAAAGGAAAATTAAATTACGTATCTAAGGTGTTTTTCAGATATGAGATGATGATGCTCAGGTTAGGAATCCCTACGTATACTAACGGAGCAGGTACATAATCAAAGTAATCGTGACAAACAAGAATTAACCTAAGTAAAAGAATGCAAGGTGAAAGCTCAAGATTCTAAACCCTAATACTTTACCCTAACACTCGACTTCACTAATCCACTAACAAGTTAATGAATTGTGCTCAATTAATGAGACCCTAATTTAACTAAGGTGATGCGGTCGTCCTCCTTCGCTAAACCGGTAAATGAATTAACCTTTCCTAAACCCTCTCGTTAAGACTACTAATTGTTATTGAGTGATGCGGTCGTCCTCTCTCTAACACTTTCGTACTAAATTTAAAGGTGAAGTTCAGATTAATTATAAGAATTCATTAATTAAGAGAATTAAAACTAACGTCACGAATTACCCTAATTACGTACCCACATCCTACTTCTACGAGTTCATCCTAACCTAAGCATGCAAGGGTTTTAGCCGGACATTGTTTTAACAAAACTAAAAGCAATTAAAGAAACAACGAACATAAACATATTTAATTGAACGAAGAACATAAGAAACATGAACTAGGGTTGAAAGAAAATAAATACGAAGAACTGAAATTGAATTGACTAAAACGAAATTAAAAGCGTTTAAAGTAACGAACTAATGAAAAGAAACTACGAATTCGTATGAAAAACCTTAACAACGTAAAAGTAAAGCTTGCTCGTCTCGTTCCTCTCCAAAAACTAAGTCTAAAGTATTTCTAAAAGTTGGGGATCCTTCAAAACGTGTTTGGACGAGATATATATAGGCACGGGTCGAAACGGGAGTTAACGGGCCGAAAATACGAATCCGGAGGCAAAAGTATAGGGGCGCTCGAGCAAAACGCTCGAGCGGTCCCGCTCGAGCAGTGTAGCTCGAATGGTGCATTCGCTCGAGCGGTCGCGCTCGAGCTGCTCGAGCGCTGAAATGACACTGTTACTTTTGGGCGCTCGAGTGATTCGCTCGAGCGGTGGCGCTCGAGCTGCTCGAGCGCAAGAATGGTTCTGTATGTTTGCGCGCTCGAGTAAGGCGCTCGAGCGGTGGCGCTCGAGCAATGCGCTCGAGTGACCTCTAATCCTTCCAAATGATACTTTTCCTCGTCCGCACTAATACCAATCGTATTTCTTCAATATCTTCTCATCCGGGCATCCGTTTGAGTCGATTCAAAGTCCTACGAACTCCGTTTTTCGTCCTCTCTTCACCTATGAGCATCAAAGAGACAAATTTATCAATGTATAGAAATAATGCTCAATTGACTCTAAATACTCTATAAACTCGACCAAAACTAGGGCGTTTCTAGCTACGAATCATGACAATTTCACGCCTAATCACCCAACAACTTGCTGTGAACACAACTACATTCTCAATTTCTTCCTTCTCTTTGTACACGTTCTTCAGTAAACGAGTCCAGCCGTCAACCACCTTTTCAAATAAACAAGTTCAGTCGCTAACTATCTAAGTGCACTTATATATACTCCCAATTCCAAGAAAAATAAAACAATATAAATCTAAATATACTTACTGGTGAAGATATGCGTTCATGATGCAGAACCGCAAGAACCTCCTTCAACGTTATGTCCGACATATCTTCGCCACCATCCCAACACACAGATCTACAACAACAAATCGTATTTAATATAATGTTAAATCATAGATTTTTTTTTCATGTAATTTTGTTACCTTTCTCCCCCCTCCTCCCACAGTTGTGTGATTACTTCTTTAATATGAGGGGTTGTCTTCAGTACAGCCCCCTTAGTTTCATCCCACATGTGTCCCGGTACTGGTATAT
The DNA here is from genome assembly GCA_947034835.1 of Ballota nigra. Classification (NCBI taxonomy): domain Eukaryota; kingdom Viridiplantae; phylum Streptophyta; class Magnoliopsida; order Lamiales; family Lamiaceae; genus Ballota; species Ballota nigra. Next base: position 115,368,793 of record OX344722.1, on the reverse strand, counting down.
TTCTAGTAGCCCTCGACAATCCTCCTAGGCGGGAACATTCGGGGCTGAACTCAACCGGCTTCTTGTCTGCCTTCTTCGTCCTACTTTTAACCCGCTTCACCATACTGCTTTGTTCTTGATTTCCATTGCTTCTCTTTTTCTTTGCAGTAGCGTTTGTCGTGTTTATCACATGGCTTTCAACTGCAGGCAGCCCTCTTTCTTCGGTGTAGGGGATTATAGCCCAATGACCAACGTTCAGCTCAACATTCTCTTGTACATCTTTAAAATCTTTCTTATTCTTCTTATTCGATTCGTGCTATTGTTCTATTAGCTCAATCTGCCTTATTGTATCTGGATGTTCACATATCTGTGTTGTCGTCAGTTCCCACTCTCCTTCATAAATGCCCTCATCGCCACCAACTCCCACATTTACTCCATCTCCATCTCCATCTCCTATAACCCCCTTTCCAAGTTCTCGCACACTGGTATCCTCTGTACGTGGACTGGTCCCCCCCCCCCTTTGAACGTCTAGCTTCACCGCTTATATCATCTACATTTACTTCAGCTATATCGCATATTATTATGTCTCCATGTTCTTCAACCTGAGGCCCACCCGTTTGCTGTTCGTTCTCTGAATTTGACAATTCAACTTCATCCTCTCTCGCTTTAACTTTGCTTCCGAGCTTTGCCTCAAGCCTCTCAATCGTCCTCTTCAACGTCTCAATCTCACCATCTTTCTGTATCATCATTTGCATGCACTCATCAAGTTGTCTCACCAACGACAGTTTCTCTCTCCTAAGCACCTCATTCTCACTCGTCAATCCGGTGTCCTCGTTGTACAATTCTTTTTCCTTTTCACTATAAGTTCCAGATGCTTCCTCCATATGAGGCGTCAAATTAAGGCTGAAAGATGGCCCGTCATCAGCTACCATGAAACCACCAAATTCTTCACCGTTCTCCCAATTATTAATCAATTGTTCCTTGTCATTCATTTTATCCAGTTTGCATGTAATATTTTTCCGACCCCAAGGTCCATCGCTATAGTCTTCATCATCTCCCAGATTTGCATCTCTATTAATATCCCCCACCAGTTTGTCCAGGTCAATTGTGTCGTCATACAGCTGTGTAGAAACATCAATAGCGGGCTGCAATTGCATGGATCCTTTCTGTGATGGCTCAACATCTCCATCTGATATACCAGTACCTTGATCATCCTCATTCGAACTTTCATACAACACACTTTTCATCAAACCTTTCTCCAAATAAGTAGGTTCTAGACAACAATTAGTCATCTGCATTTAATTGAATCTATATTACACCACTAGTAATTGTGCTTTAAATGGATAAATGTTTTTTGTTCTATGTAAAACCTGTTAAAGCTACCAATTTTTCTTTAATTTATTAATTAAACTATCACTTACGTAGCACTCCTGCAGCTTAACAAGACTGATCTTTTCCATTTTCTTGCTCAAAATAGACATGTCCCACTTTAAGAACCTTGGGAATGCAACATCATTTTCTGGCTTCACCAATGACGTATGCTCACACATCAAATACTGCATGACACAAACACAGCAAATAAAAATATTACATAACACCTAGTTAAGTTCGATTACACAGATATCAACCTGAATAACAAAGTACTAATTTACAGCCACCAACTTACCGGTAACAACATTGCACATCCTCCAATAATGAGGTTAGTGCTCCCCTGTATCTGTGAGACTAGATAGTCCGCTATGTACTGGCTCCAATTGTAATTGCATAATCTCGACAGATCCTCCAGGTACACAGTCAAATGAAACGACATGGACCCATTCTGTCCCGGAGCTAACACTACTGCTAATAAGTAGTTGTGAGTTAACCTTACCACGTCCAGGATGCTAACTTCATCACTATCTTTCACCACAGCTTTCAGTTTGTCAAGAACGAAGTGCTTATACATAAACATCTGGCTCTTTTTCTCTCTCATCTCCCTCCCAAAACACCGATCCACCCAAGTTGGGTTTGCATATGATGTACACGTCAACGGTACTCTCACATCCCCACCAACAATTCCAAATAACATCTGTACATCTATGTTTTTTATACCTATCTCTCGCCCACCCACGATAAAGCTTTCAGTTTTTTTATTGAAAGTCCTTAATATATCTTGGATATCACTCTCTACCTTATTGCACTTCTTCTTCCAAACAGAATGTTTTGTTTCAAGTAGAGCACTGATCAGTAACCAGAACGGTGTTTTGCGCATTGCATCCAAATGGTGTTGCTGGTATTCAACTTCCTGAAGCTCCTTCATTGCACTTTTCAAATTGCTCCTATAATATGTTGTGTTGGGTTTAATCCTAACTCCACCTGGTAGTTAAATAGTATACAAAAGTGACTAATATAACTTTTGAAATTTGCAATTTAACTTTAATATACATGTTATTATAATATTACAAAAGTGACTAATAGCTTACCAAATGGATTAGCAGGCTTAAGTTTTCCAGATTTCCCATGCCACCCAGTCTTTTCACGTTTGCATCTCCTTCGCCCCATGTAATATGCATCTGCCACCACACACATATTTTTTTGCATCATCTGATATCATTTTTACACTCTAAACCTAGTAGTAAGATTATATTAATAGTTAAATACCTTCAGAATTTGATTCGTCTTCGTCATCTGTTATCTGTTTCCTTTTCTTCCGTTCAGAACTATTTCCGCGCTTCAATCCACCATTAGACTTTATGCATTAAAGTAAATCGCACAAAACAAGCACCAACAGTGACAACAAATAAATACAAATTTGTTTTTGAACAACAATATCGCAAGCTCATGTAAGTCTAAGAATCACTGACCTTCAGACTCGGTTTCAGACACATAATATATGACTCTATATCGCTTCCTTCCACCTTTCTTAAAATCTTCCAACACCATGTCTTCGCTATTTGAGTCTGAAATAAGCAAAAAAAATTGCTTATTTGAACTTTTGCATAAGGGAAATTGCCTTGTAGGTGCTCAAAAAATGGTCATAATACTATTAGGTGCTCAACTTTTTAGAGATTAATTCCATATATGAACTGTTGCATAATCTAATCAACTCAACACAACAGTTCAACATAATAGTTCAATGACTAACCTAATCAACCTATTTGGATCTACTAACCTTCACTCGTAGTGTCTGAAACATAATTCTTCCTGTGATGTCTCTTCCTTTCCTTAGTATACTTTCCCCGTAAATCTCTTGCAGATTTTTCACCAACTGATGTTAACAACACCAATACAACTTTCAGCACTCGGTTTGAAAAGTAAATTAAGTATACAAACTGAACAATAATAAATATTAGGTGTTTATTTATCACATGCAAAATCTGAATTCGAATATCTGAACTTATCTTAACAACAAAACACCCAAAAAACACTCTTGTTTTTATAGTTTAGGGCATTATACAATTTCTAAAAAAATCAAACCTTTGATTTTTCCTTGCTTCAAACGATCAACTATTTTTTTGGCGCTTTTTTTTACAACTGTTCTTCGCGACGAAGACTCCTCCTTGCCTCGTCCTCCATTTTTTCCACCTCGAACTCTCGTCATCTCCACAAAAAAATAATATATACAAAAATACCCAAAAAAATGGTTAAAGCTCATAAACAAACATGACATTTGTAATAAACCACTATCAAAGTCTGCAACTTCACCTCAATTCCTCAACAATGGCGAAATGAAGAATTCTTGGTTCTGCCTCTCTCCTTCTCCACCGAAAATTCAAAAAATGTTTCGATTCTTGTGAAATCACATATCTATGTTTCCATTTTTCGTGTATGAGTCAAACAGTAGCTGATGGGACAAGACAAAGTTAGTTTTTTGGGCGGGTATGGAAGCTGACAGAAGGTAGAGGCACAATTGAAAATAAATGAAGAATTTTGGACCTATTGTACATTTGGGGTTTTTTTAACACTTAGAAGTAATACACACTCAAAAAATGGACCTAGTAGTACTTTACCCTTTAATTTTTAAGAAATATGAACGTAGTTATAAAACATTATAAAGGTTACCTTCTCAAGATCCTTTGTCCATCCGTGCTCTGTAAGAAATTTATTTTGGGAGTCATGCCTAGCAATTACTCCCACCGTCCCAATTTTGTTTTTCTGTTTGACTATGCGCGAAGTTCAATGTGAAAGTTGAATTTTAGTAATTAAATTAATAAAGTAGTATTGAGAATGATGGATGGTGAATAAAGTAGTATTGAAAATAGTGAATAGTGAATAAAGTATTATTTAAATGAATAAAATAGTTTCCATTTTAGGAATAAGAAAAAAAATTGGGACGAACATTTTTTACAAATGGAAAAATAAAACTGGGACGGAGGAAGTACTATGATATTAATTTCACCGATCTTATGTGCCATGCTTCTCACCAATTCATGCATCTTCACACCTGAATTAAAATCGATGCTTTCCAATAAGGAGACTTTCACTAATCTAGTAACTATTCAATGGTCTTCGTCGCGAGCTCCCCTACTCTTCTTTCCATCCACCAACTTTTCTATAATTAAATTTCTGAACGGTTCCTCTTTTAGTATTTGGTAGTCCTCAGGATATAGAGAGCAATACAAGAAACAACGTTGATCATTTGAATTCAGTCGATCAAAAATTAGGGGGCGATTGCTTAGCAATTCTTCAATAGGAATGGGAATGAAAATTTATTTTCGTCTATGCCCTCATAAGAAAAATGATATGTTAGGGGAAGAAGTGTTCCAATGGTGACACCATTGCTAGTGTCATGCCCCAATTTTGGAATAGAAGTTGACAACAAATGGTTGTTGGTGGAGGAATGGGGGAATGATTGAGGAGGAGGATTGTAGGAAGAGAATAGAGTAATCAAAATAGAGTAGTGATTACCTTATTTAGGAGGGGAGGTAGTGATTTTATTCTCATGAACCATGCTAATTACACTAATTTTCAATCTCATTTCCATTACCATTGAAGAGTCGTTAACCAAGCGCCCCCTTCCATACATTTTTGCCCCATTGCGGACTCATCCAGTGCTCGAAGTTCATGTCTCCATTCCCGAATCTCAGTAACTCCACTCACTCCTCCAGATAGAGTAATGATCCCCAGTGGCAAACCATCACAGATTTCTACCATCCGTTTTGCAATTCCTTCTACTTCAGAATCTCTAAGAGCTGACGTCGCATCTTGTTCATGATTTTTAAGGAACAAGTTCCACCCTTCATCTTGGCACTTCATTTCTTGACACACATTCAGTGAATGACTTGTGATCATCCACTTGGTATATATAATTCTCGATGGGTCTTTGATACAGTATTCGAGTTTTATGACTTTCATAGTCTTTTCTAAAGGAGAAGGAAATTTATTCCCAAAGTAGCAGAGGTACTCAAGTAAGAAACAGAGTTACAAGATTATGTAATGTGAGTGCGGAAGCCGCAACAGTAACAATGTTAGATCACCTTTTGCTACTACGTATTCTAGGATTTAGATACAAATCTGACAATGAGAAATTAAGAATATCCCGTAGAAAACAGGCACCAAGTTTTCAAATTAAATCAAAATTATGAGATTTTAATCACAATTCATTTGGATTGATTCCTATTTATGTAACCTTAATGAGTCTACAACCATTACCTCCAAGATCATAAACAGGACTTAACTTTTTTCATATTTTTATATTAAAATAATCAGGTTTTTTAATAATACCAATATAGTAGGATGAATTTCAAATTACAACCAATATTAATTTTAAACAATTTAATATCATCCCATGTATAAATTTTTCTTTATATAAGATTACAATTACAATACTAATTCAAATTATCACAATTAAGAGACCTAATACAATCCACTTGACAAAATAATATGGAGCATAGGAATTAATTACAATTAAAAGCCATTTACGAAGCTCTAATTAGCCTTTCCTTTCCTAATGATCCACAAATCAGTTGAAATTCAAGGGAAAATCTTATCCAGAGATTCCAAATAATGAAAAGCAAGAACACCCATTGATAAAATCTAAAAAAAAATACATCTACATGATATTGATTTACCACAAAAATTATTGTGATGTACAATTTGGTCGACGATAGTGGAAAGTTTAGGATTGCCAAGAATAAAATTCGGAAACCACGACAAGCTCAGACCATATAGACTACAGCTAGACATAACTCGACTGATATATACTCACTCCGTGGAGAATATGGTCGAGACAAACAGGGCAATGTGTCAAGATCAATCACACCAATAACAATCTGAAACCGATCGGCATGATCTTTTTTTTTTTTACGAGTATATGATAGTAAATGAACTATAGTTGGTCGATCCATATATATGAACGAACATGCCAAACCATTAAATTGGAATAAGCCTAAAAAACAACAACGTTGAAGATAAGATTGAAACGTAAAAATTACCAACACGAATCCATTGAATTTTTTGAAAGAAAAAGACAGCGTTACATCTAATTTTGTCGGTACAAGACACACGATGAATAATTTTATCATACAATTAAGAATGGAAAAAAAAACACAAAAAATTTGAACAAAAAGAAGAACGTTACATCCAATTTCGTCAGCACAAGACACGCGACGAAAATTTTTATCCTACAATTGAGAATGCAAAAATAAAGGAATACAAAAAATGAAAAATAGTCGAGCACGCTTTATCAAATGAATCCCCGGAGACCAACCATCGAAAATAATGCCCAAGAAAAATAGCAAACATAGACAATATAGTCGGATGACAAGACAAAAGTGAACAAAAAAGGGAGAGGAGGACCACAAATGAAAATGAAGATGACAAAGGCAAAATTTATAGAAAAAAATAGTCATCGATCAAAGGACGAGATGAAGGATGGAGTAAATCGATGGACAAGATGGAATGTACACCTTGACTCAATGAGGAGTCAAGGTTTGAGAGATGAGAAGGGGGGGGGGGGGTGCCACATAGGCATTTTTTGCTTTGCCTATATAAGGGTATTGATTGATATGTGTGAGTCTCATACTGTGGTGTATGGCATAGGTTTACATGCAACAAGTTTATGATAAGCATATTATGAAATTGTCAGGTACCAAATATTCAATTAAGAGTATCGAAAATTTATTAGGAGTATCAAAAGTTGGGGTAAGAAAAAAATCAATAACAATTATATAATATAACCTCGATTTTTTATGCTTCTGATAAAAAAAATTATACTCTTGATTAAATATTTAATATTTTAAAGTAGTTTTATAATAAATTTAACATGAACTATTTTCATAAAACTTTGCTATCATACATATACAAATTTTCGATTTAATATTTGACACAAGTGAGAGTGACTTTCAGGATGAAACTTTCCTTGTTATTAAGTTAACATGAACTATTTTCATAAAACTTTGCTATCATACATATACAAATGTTCGATTTAATATTTGACACAAGTGAGAGTGACTTTCAGGGTGAAACTTTCCCTGGTTATTAAGACAAGTTGGAGTTACAGTCATATTTTTTTGTTTGTTTGTTGGGATATGCAAAGTTAAAAGATTTGATTTTCGAAGTGTATTAGTGAGGAAGTTTAGTACTTTTCAATAATATCATAATCACGAACAAATATACCGTTCTGAAATTGTTGGGATGAATTTCGAATACTTATCACTTTTCAAATGTTGTGTTACATCTCTAATATTATTCTTAAAATTTTTATTTGGTGGACTTGAACCATTCAACACTTGTCACTTATAAATCCATTTTCTCAAATCAAATCGGTCACAATCTTATTAACACATACAGCATTAGTCTTGTGTAAGATCAGATGAAATTTCATAATCTTGAGATGCAGCATTAACCTTCAGTATTTACTATTTACATACAAAGAAGAGGCTTTACTACCATTTTACAAAATCATGCTTAGATTTGTTTGTTTTAGCAATTAGAAGTTTTATTAATAATTGAAATATCATGCATCTCGCCCAACCTTGTTTTGCCAGAACTATCAACCAAACACCACATCAAATGCCAGCATTTCACTTTTTCTACAAATAAAAAACATAGCAAAACACCACATCAAAGGCCATTATTTCACTTTTCTACAAAGAAAACATAGCAAAACACCACAACATTAAAAAGCATGCAACATCACATGTAAAAGAAGATACGTACAGTTGAGAATCACTAAAAGGAAAAGGTAGGCCATTAGAAGCAAAAATAGTAGAAAATCATTATAAGCTCTGCCTCCTTATTTGTTCTACTCCAAAACCAGTAAAAAGAGGGTTGTAAGAATCTGGAGTGCCCCAGTTTAGGAAGGGTGCCTCTAATCTTGGGCATCGTTCGAATCTAAAATATTGAAGTAAATTACAAATGAGTGGTGCATCGCAGAAGCTCTCCAGACTTGGTAGCTTGTCCATCCACAACACTATTAAGTTGGGGAGAGAAACCACAAGGGCATCATCACCTACTTGTATTATCTCCTCCATTTCTTCACACTCTTTAATGGACACATATTCTAGTTTTTCAAATATAGAAAGTGGCAACCCCAGCCTCTTCATCTTGTTACACCTGGAAACGGTTAAGCTTCTGAGGGATGAAAATGCTGATGATGGAGTCGGATTAGCTTCAATTTCCAGCTTGTGGACCACACCCATGAAATCCTCCAAATTATATAGCTCAATCAATTCAAGAGCCTGGAACCGAGATTTAGAACATTGTGGTGCCTTGAATTGGTCATATGTCAACAAGCACTCTGTTCCTCCCGACTCAGTAATTTTCAACTCCTGGAGGGATGCGGGATTGCTCAAGTCATCCAACAAGCACTTGCTCATACCCTTACACAAATGGAATTCCAGATTTTGGATGTAGTCTGCAGCCAAAATAGTTGTTAGTTCATTTTCTTCAGCATTGAAGTCGTAGGCACAGACAAGCAATTCTCTTGTGGCATCATCATTCTCCCAATCATCAATATAAGCATTGTAATCACCCACCAGAATAGAATACGCAACACCATCGCGCTTGCCTGCAACCAATCTGTTAAAATCACTCACGTGTTTCAGCCCCACCTCAAACACCTTTAACCCTTTCCCTCCTTCAACCAAGTCTGCCAGTACATGCCATGGTAGGCGGAGAATCTGAACCCTTAGTTTCTCCATTCCTTGGGGGACATCCTCAATTGACGTTTTTGAGAGGTCCAACTCCCTTAGTTCCTTCAAATTTCCCACACAAGGCACATGTCGAAGCCTCCTACACCTCGCAAGGAGCAACGACCTAAGGTTCATCAAGTCAGATATAGAATCTGGCAATTCCTCGATTTTAGTATGAGACAAATCGAGTGTGTGTAGGCCACACATCTGTGTAAAAAATGATGTTGCTATCCGTTTTAAAACATCATTGTGGTGCAAAAGCAATGTTGTTAATTTTGGACAGTTTGGAGATACTCCATCTGGAATTTCAAGTATCGAATTCTTCATCAAGGAGACCTTCTCAAGATCCTTTGTCCATTCTTCCTCTGTTGGAATTTCATTTTGGAAGTCCTGCCCAGCAATTACCATGGTTTTACCTTTAGTAATTTCATGCGCCATGCCTCTCACCAGATCATGCATCTTCACACACTCACCCTCCTCTCGATCAGAAATGCTCTCCAATAAGGAAACTTTCACTAATCTACTCACTATTGAATGTGCCTCGTCATGTTGAGCTGCCCTACTCTTTTTTTCACCCACCAACTTCTCTGTAATTAATTTTCTATATAGTTCCACTCTTGATATTTGGTAATCTTCAGGATACAAAGAACAATACAAGAAACATTGTTGATCATTTGGATTCAGTCGATCAAAACTGTATTTAAGTACCCTAAAAACCTTTTCTTCCATCCATTCGTGCCCCATTACAGACTCTTCAAGTACTCTGAGTTCATGTCTCCATTCCTGGATCTCAGTTACTCCACTCACTGCTCCAGCTAGAGTAATGATCCCCAGGGGCAAACCATCACAAATTTCCACCATCCGCTGCGCAATTCCTTCTACTTCAGGATCTCTAAGAGCTGATGTAGCATCTTGTCCTAAATTTTTAAGGAACAAGTTCCACCCTTCATCGTCACGTAGAGGTTTTACGACAATCTTTTCCTGACAATTCATTTCTCGACACACATTCAATGAACGACTTGTCATTATCCATTTACAACCTTTTATGGAAAGGGGAATTCCTACCTTCACCAGATCGATGTATTCCCACACATCATCAAGTATAAGTACCAAGTTCTCTCTCTGGGACAGTGCAAGTCTCAACTTCCCTGCTCTTGCTCCTTCATCATCATCCTTATGGGAAAGTTTGAGACCTAGTGGATGAGCTATCTTATCTTGTAACATCTTAATGCTACATCGTTGGAAGCTAACAACAACCCAAACAACACATTTATTTCTTTCCAACAACTGGTTGTGGATGTGCTCTACCAAAGTTGACTTACCCACACCACCCATGCCGTGAACCCCAATGCTAGACACTTGATCATTCTCCAGAAGCTCCCAAATTCTTTCGAAATTATCCTGAAATGCAGCGCCCTCCAACTCTCTTGTCGGGCGTGGCAGCCCCTTGGACGTGCTATCATCATCATCAGCTAGTACAAGTTCACCAAAAAGTCGACTCCGTTTATCAAGATTACATATTCTTGAATTCAGTTGTATAGCTTCGCCACCACCAAATATCTTCCTCATGAATCCTTTCTTTCTCTCTACTTCTACCAACATACGATATTCCTCTTCAACTTTTTTTACGTCTTCTAACCAAACCTCAACTTCTCGTTTTCTCTTTCTACCTTGTTCCACTTTGATGCGAATCTCATTCTCAATGTCATCAGCTCTTGCCAACAACGAGTTGAAGTTACTATCCATATTCTCTAAATCGGAATCATGGTTGTCCTTTCCGGACAAAGATTCAAACAAAGAGTCGACTCCACGATTTACTAAGTTCTCTTGTGCAATCCCGCATGTGAATTCTATTGCTTGCCTCAACATCTTCCCTGCACGTTATTAACTGCATAATAATGCAATAAACTGTTATTAATTAGTTTCTAGATAATTTAAGTTTATGGGATCATGTGTTTATGACTTATCCTTCTCAGTTATAATTCCTATTGCAAAGGAAACTCTCTTCCAAAGATACCAATTTTGACATAGTTATTTAATTATACCCAGCCCTATTCTGCGAACAGCACTTGAGTGAGTAGGGATGACAATACGACATGTACATACATTCAAGACTAAGTATCTTGTAAATCAATTTCGCACGAAATTTGCCGTTTTCATTGTACGATATTATTATCAAACTAACATTATTAAATGAAACAACTAATACCGATAAAAATATATACAAAATGCAAAAAAAAAATAATAATAATAATTCACATCATAACTTGCCTACTTTTCAAATAACAAAAATTTATGATATCAATTTTATACCATAAACGAGTTTAACCAAATGGTGAAAAACACATTTGAGATCTACTGGTCAATTTCACAGAGAGGAAGCTCAAAAGCTGTGTCCATAAATTTTGTATTACTAATATTGAAGAGTAGATCCATCATCTACCGCTGGGTAATTCGAAAAACTACCGCAGTAAACATTGAGAGATAATAATAAAAAGTAAAAATAAAAGAATGGGAAAATGGTGAAGAAATAGATTCACCTGAAACCAAAGCTGTACGCTTCTTCTCAACAAAAATCACCAGCTAAAATATATGAAACATATCTGGACAATTATTTCATGTTATTTTACATATTTGTGATTGATTACTACGCGCGCTCTCTCTCTCTCTTTCCTTTCTTTATTGGAAAAGTAAGTAAAGACTAAAGGGGGAAATTCCTTGGAAGTTTGCCCTTAATTTGACTACTTTAAAAGCATAAAGTGATCTTTTTCGTGACCAAAATATTAATAAAGAATTCTTGAATCTGCATTTCTATCCATATGCTTCATATACAGGTAATTTAGACAATATTGATTTACCGACAAAACTATTAAGTCCCAACATTTCAGGTAACTAGACATCAAACCCTGTAATTCATGTGTTACAGAGCAACATACCTAAAGTTATAACCTAGGCACATCAAGTAATTTTTTTTTTTTTTTTTTTTTTTTAAAGGTAATCAATTACAATAGTTTCCTAACATAATCAATTACAATAGTTCCTTCGACCACCGGGTACATGGCAACATCTTTTCATCTCGCTGTAGACCGGAACCGCAATCACCACAAGAGGGGGACCACCCGAACCCGCAACTCCGAACCACAACCGCACTGCAGCCGGAACCGCAACCACCACAAGAGGGGAACACCACCCCACCACAATAGGGGAACAACCACCCCACCACAAGAGGGAAATAAATTCCCTCTCCGTGTCTCGAACCCAAGACCTCTGGGTCTTAGGTGGTGGCCTCAACCACTTGAGCTACCAACACTTGACAGCACATCAAGTAATTTAATAATTGCTTTTAGGGATTAAATCATTTACGGTGGAACAAGCTTTGATTCTACATCCAACAAATTGAGCAGATTATGCACTTCAATTTGAGGATTACTACAAGAAGTGTTTAGTGGGCAATGACATGATATATGTCAATTACAAGGTTCAATACATTACATTTGTCAAATTTTATCAAGAGTAATTAATTAGCTCGGAAAAAATATTAAATAAAGACGTTGGAAACATACCTGAGGTCTACACATACTCATACTCACAGTTTTTTTAAAAGTAAATTTCATAATAAATAATGTAGGAAGTTACACGTTTCCTTCGAATGAAATGATGAAATTTTGAGATGATTTCACTCTTTATTACTTAACCATTTAAATTATACCAAACTACAAAAATACAGTTTTACTCTTCTTAAACTAATATTTACTTCTAAAACTCACTTATTTATATTCCACTGCACTACATTTTACAATATACTTTGTTTATCAAAGAACTAAATTTCTTTCAATAAATAAACGGACTAATAAACCTCTAATTTTACACTTTTTAACACTAATAAACAATTTTTTTCATTAAAATATACATTATTTGGTTGGGATAATTTAATAGTTAACGGGAGGAGTACTAACTTTTGTAATTTTCTAAAACTATATTTAATTTCCAAAAATGCCTCCAAATTAGAGGCCAATAAAAGGGTGAACCAACTGCCAAATAAAACCAAGGGCGGATCTACATTCAGGCAAGGGAGGGCAGGTGCCTTGCCTGAATTTTGAAATGTTAGGTATATATTCTATACCGAACTATGTAATTAAGTGATGCATATCTTAGAGTGATTGGTCAGGCGTTGTCATTCCTTAGGGCGGTGGTTCGAATTCCACCTCATCATATACTTTCAATGTTTTTGTTAGTTTGCTTAAGTAATTTTTTACTTTAACTTTTTCTAGTAGTTTTTAAAGTAATTTCTAATTATATATATAAATTGATATTTATTTGTTATTTTTCTCTAAGTACTATCTTAATCTAATTTTTTTTGTTACTTTACTTTATGTATTTTAGGCACACTCTCATATATATTAGGTGGACCAGCACTAACTCAACAGTTGAAATTATTTCCACTGAAAAATATAGGTTGATTATATTGAAAAATATGATTAGATTACACTGAAAAGTAATTTTCAGTGTAAACAGTCTCAATTGTTGAGTGAGTGCACCATGCACCAAGTGCACAGGATAGTTACTCTATATTTTATTATATATGATTTGATATTATGAGAACAACTAATTAGTTAAAATATTTAATATTATTTAATTGTGAAACAATTAGTAAATTTAAAAATTATTACCTTACAGTAAACAAATTAATATTCTCACAACAAATTTTACTGTGAAACTTATTCGCTCAATACTTTGCCTATATACATATATTAATTGCATATGCTTATGACCAAGTGATGCAAATTATTTCAATATTAAAATTTTTATTTTATTTTGTATCGTGCCCTCCCTGCATTTAGTTTTTGCGTCCGCCCCTGAATAAAACATTGCGATATAATAATAATATAATAAATAACAGAATAAAAAATTAATAGGGGAAAATTGAAGAAGAAGATGTAGATCTACCTGAAAGGAATCAAGGATGAAAGCAATGTGTACGGCTCTCCTGAATACAAGATTTTAAATTATGAAGAAATGTGGTTGGTATTGGCTGCCTTTACTAATATCCTATACTAATGCTCTCTTTTAATTCCCTTTTTCGGCTATTCAAAAAAGAAAAAGAAAAATCTCTTTTTAGGAAAGATGTTGGATATTTCTTGGAAATTAGGTTGGATATTTCGTGGAAATTAAGTGGACTTTACTAGCACAAGATCCTTTGGCCTTGATAGATTTCACACATGAGGAATGAAATATAATTAGTGTAGTATCCGCGTGGTGCTCGGTTATTTTTTAATAGTATAAAATTATATTTTTACATATTAAATTAAGATTAACTCCAAAAAAAAAAAAATACTAAAGTTGTTATTTAAAATAGGGTTAATTGCAAAAAAAATCACGAACTTTATAGTCTTTATCAATTACAACATGAACTTTTAAAGTTTGCAATTTGATGCACGGACTAATTTATTTTTGCAATTTGATACATGATGTAAATTTTTGAGGTTACTCTATACATGGTGTGAATTTTTTGCGATACTAACACTATGTTGCAGCCAAAGCCGCGACAAAAAACACGTCACACGCCACATCAAATGTCAAATCTAGAAGGAAAAACATTTTTCTTTTTTAATTTCAAAACATTTTTTATAAAATATTTCTCAAACACATATTAATAATGGTTAAAGATAGTAAAAACAAATTGTTTTAAATTCGTATATTATGAAATATTTTCTACATAAACTAAAATACACCAATATTTATGATTTATTATTAAATGTGTTAAGAGCAATATTTTATAAATGAACTTTTTTAAATATTAAAAATAATAAAATTTTGTAGATTTGACGTGACATGTGGCGCATCTTTGATGTTGACTCCGACTGCCATGTAAGCATACATATCGATGGAAATTCACACCGTGTATATAATTGCAATGATAAATTAGTTCGTGCATCGAATTGCAAACTTTAAAAGTTCATGTTGTAATTGATAAATACTATAAAGTTCGTGATTTTTTATGCAATTAACCCTTTAAAATATATAAAGATTTGTAAATTGGTTATTTGGTAAATGATATAAAAAAAATTACGGGGTCCAAAGTTCAAATCTGTGTTGCTACATATTTTTTTATTTGACTTAATATTAACATGCCACGTGAATTTCACATAATCTTTTTATTCTAATTTTGATATTTATTCCTAAATATTTATGAAAAAATAATATGTGAATGACAATTACGGTACTTATTATTTTATGGTGAAAACAACTAAAACCTTTACAATTAATTATATTCAACTAATATATTTAGTAAAAATAACAAATATCATTTATATTTGATAATTTGAGTGAAAACAATAATAACAGATAGCCTTCAAATAAATTTCACTCTATACATACTCATCCTTATTTACATCAAATGTTTATCATTAAATTACACAAAATAAAAAATCTCCATCTCATTTTTTTCTCTTTCAATCTAGCTAATTACTTGTATCACATTTGTTATGGGAAACTTTTCTCGAGACGGGGGAATATTTCTTTTATCGAGTAAATTTTCATGGATACAATTATTAAAAAGGTTATAAACTCTACACACAATTTAAAAGTATTTCTTAAAAGTTAAAAGCCATAAAAATATTGATTCAAAAATAAGTATCTTTAACTTTTTCGATTGTATTTGAAAACGCTCTTAACTAAATCTTGATAAACCATAAGCTCGTAAAGGCCAAAAATAGGCCCACTAATCAAACAAATCTTGATGAATAAACCTTAACCCACAATATATTATCTGACAAATTCTCCACCGCACAGGATCTAGATCAAGAGGGGACCACCCGAACACGCAACCCTAAACTACAACCACACTGCAGCCGAAGTCGAAACTGCAACCACCATACAAATGGAACACCACCCCACCAGAAGAGGGGAACACCACCCCACCACAAAAGGGGAATAAATCCTCCCTCCATGTCTCGAACGACCTTTGGAGTTTTGGATGGTGGTCTCAACCAATTGAGTTACCAACACTTGATATTTATAGTACGACATTACTTTTCACTGAAAATTGAAATATTCATTGAAATAATATGGGCTTTGTTCAACCTTATTTTATTTCTATTACTTGACTTGTGTAAATTAATTCTGATGTGCAATGGATTTTTATTTTAAGTGTATTTTAAATTATATTTAATTATTTAAAAAATGAAGTAATCATTATAAAGTGATAATAGGGAATCAATTGCACGATCAAACCATGTTATATGGACTAGTTTTATTTATATTACTGAAATACCTTCTTTAATATTATTATGTTTTTTTTATGTGTCTATTTTAAGTCTTAATCAAAACAATTATTTATAAATGACAAATCCTTTTGTAAATTAGTTTCATTTTACAATTCAAAATGATGTCTTCTCCGTCCCAAAGGAATTTGCACACTTTTCATATTTGGACGTCCAACAACAATTTGTACACTATTAAAAAGAAAACATTGGTTTGCGTGTATACTCACACAAATATACACATATTTACCCATATATCATTATTTTATCAACTTTTTTTATTCACGTGAAATTCCAGGATTGCAAATTCATCTGGGACAAAGGATGTATTAATTATCATTTTACAATATTATTGTTAAATTAATATATTTTAATAAAATAATTAATAGTATTGTTCAAAATTGCACATAAAATGTAATTAAATTTTACGTGTAAGTCCCGTCAAAAAAAAAATTACGTGTAAGTGATTCCCTTTTTATTTTTTACTTTGCCTTTATAGATTGATATATGGATCGCAAATTATATATGACTTTGTATAGGGTTTAATAGTTATTTCAGCTAATTTGTTTTAATCTTATATATTTGCATTTTTTTAAGAAATATTATAAAGCATGAGAAAGATACCAACTTCTTATAAGCGTAATATTTTATTTCAAAATACTTAGATAATTTCGATTATGTTTTTGTGTAAATTGAACACAATATTCGTAAAAAAAGAAAATTAATAAATATCAATACACAATATGAATTTCGATTATGTTTTTGTGCAAATTGTGCACAATATAGGTAAAATATTGAAAAAATATCGGTAAATTAAAAACAATCGAGAAATATCCATAATTTCGATAAATATCACAAATGTAAAATTTGATTAAATTCTATTGTGAAATTTGTTGTAAATAAGTGAGTAAATAAAGAGACAACGTTTGTTGACCCAGTTCATCGGGAACGACTACGTCTGGGGGCGATCCAAGTCAGGAGTTCCACTATTATTCTTGTGTATAAGAGTGATTACAATAATGAATACAAAGGTATATTTATAATACTAAAACCCTAGTCTAATAGATAAAGCCCATTGGGTTTCTTGGTCCATAAGTAATGTCCATACCAAATCTCCTAGATTTGGAATATTAAATCTTCCAGATTTACAACACTCCCCCTTGGACATTACGACATAACATAAATGTCTTGTCATGAAAACTCCACGTGCTAGGGATCGGCCAAATAATAAGTAGGGAGGAATGTCATCGATCTTCTAGATCTAAATCTTCTAGATTTGTTTCGGGGTTACCGCTCCCCCTGAAGACAACAACACTTTTAGTCTTTGCATCCCAATACCGCGAACATACTTTTCAAAAGTAGACGTAGGTAAGGATTTAGTAAACAGATCTGTTAGATTGTTACTAGATTGCACTTTTTGAATGGTAATCACGTCACTCTTCTGGAGTTCGTATGGGTAGAAAAACTTAGGTGAAATATGTTTCGTCAGAAAAACTTGGGCTTGAGGGAGGAGTATATCATTTTGTTGTTGGAAACGGTCCTTCAGGGACTTCCACAACGTTCCAGGATCTCTCTCAGTGAGATAATCGTTTTTCAGGTCCTAATTAAGATGATGCCTAAGAAAAATCAAAGCTTTCACCTTTTGGGCGTCAGTTGATTTTGGATCATCGACAATCGTGCCGCTAAGGTTGTTTGAGGCTAGATGTATTTCAACATCTAGCGTCCATGTCAGGTAGTTACTACCATCAAGAGTAAGTTCAGAAATTCTCTTTTGGTAATATCAGACATTATTCACTACAATTAAAGTGATACATGGGTAAGAGGATTGACCAAATTTATAGACAACGGGGAGACAAGGATTTATTTAGTTACTTTAAGGCACATAGATGCACGTACTGGGTGCCATCTACCCAAGGCATAAATTTACGGTCCGACAAATACCGGGCGCCGCCTACCCGGGCATAATATGCGGACTATAAATAAAATAAACTATGTGCGTAAAATTAATGCATGTAGGATAATAAAATCATGTAAACATGCAAAACAAATAAGGGAGATAATCACATGAAAATAATTTCTAGAAAATATACGTTTTAATAGACAGAGGGAATAATCATAAGAATAATTATTTCATGTATATTAACGCAATTTAACGAAATATTTTCAGGATTAAAAAATAAAGCAAAACACGGATTTTATGATATCAAGAACACAAACGAATCGGGTTAAGAAATCACGAGAAATCCGAGGAAAAACGTCGCGTGAGTCACGCACGGCGGACGGGGGCGACGCTCGTAGGTCGACCGTGTGTGTGCGGCAACGGGCACTGGCGTGCACAGCAGGTGCGGGCGAGGGCGCGCGCGATGGGCGGCACCGGTGTGCGCGACGGGAGGCGCGATCGCGCGCGACGCTGGGCGGCACTCGGCACTGGTAGGCGGTGCGCGCGCTGAGGGCGGCACTCGACGCTGGAGCGCGGTGCGCGCTGCGGGCGGCACGCGGCGCTGGGGCGCCATGCGGCGAGCAGGCGGCACGGGCTCTGGTCGGCGGCAGCGAGCGGCGCTACGGGCGCGCGGTTGCTGCCGATCGGCGGCCGATCGTCTACGGGCGACGATCGTTGATCATTGATTCAATTCACGAAAATAATTTTAACGAAAAATAATTATACGCAGGCATATTCAGAAACGAAATTAAATTTCAAAGTACACAACAAATCATGTGATTCATATAAAAATAAATTAAAGGCGTACCGTATAATCTCGGTTGGAGACTCGAGTTGATAACGTGCTGTAAATAAGTGCGTAAATAAAGAGACAGCATTTGTTGACTCAGTTCGTCGGGAACGACTACGTTTGGGGGCGATCCAAGCCAGGAGTTCCACTATTATTCTTGTGTATAAGAGTGATTACAATAATGAATACAAAGGTATATTTATAATACTAAAACCCTAGCCTAATAGATAAAGCCCATTGAGTTTCTTGGTCCTGTTGATGATCTATTCCTAATCGGTGTTGATTAGTGGCTGTTTTTGCTAAATAAGATCATCAAACAAGTACTAAGATCATGAAATTTAGTTAAGTAAAATCCAAGAAATAAATTTGCAAGAGTTTAAGCTACTTTTTCAATTATGGAAAAATTTCCCCCCTCATGCAAATGAGGGGGTATTTATAGATATACAAGGAGGTTATGTGTCACCTTTCTAGTGGTTCAACCATTGGATTTATGCCAAGTGGTGGGACACTTGTACAACATCTAAACTATCTTCACTTGGATGAGTGTCAAGTGTTTAGACACTTGGACCATATCTAAACTAGTGACTCTTGGAGTTCCCAATGTTGTACTTGGTTTTCAAGACCACTTTGCTGCTTCCTTTGGTGACTAGTTGTTCGCTTGTATATTCTCGTTGGATGCTACGGTCCTTTTGTTCTCCGGCTAGGGTAATTATCCCAAGGGGCAAACAATCACAAATTTGAACCATACTCTCTGCATCCTGTTTTACTTCTGGATTTGTAAGAGCTTCTCTAGCATTTCGTCCCAGCTTTTTCAAGAACAAGTTCCACCCTTCATCTTTACTTAGTAGGCTTACGAGAATCGGTTTTTCAATATTCATTTGTAGACACACTTCCGACGAACCTTTCATGGAAAGTGGAAGTCCTACCTCCTCCAAATCAATGTGTTTCCACACATCATCAAGTATGAGTACAAACTTCTTTTTCTTTGACAGTTCATGTTTCAATCTCCCTGCCCTTGCCTTCTTATCATCATCATCCTCATTCGAAAGATCAAGATCTAGTTTACGGGCTATTTTATCTTGTAACATCTTAATGTTGCACCCTTGGGAGACTACAACCCAAAAAACAATTTCATTACTTTCCAGGAGTTGGTTGTAGATGTGTTCTACCAAAGTTGACTTGCCCACGCCACCCATCCCGTGAACTCTCCTTCTCCAGAAGCTCCCAAATTCTTGTGAAATTATCCTGAAATGTGGCACCCTCCAACCCTGTCGTCGGACGTGGCAGCCCCCTGGTGTCGTCCTCACTGACTACAAGTTCACCAAAATGTCGACTCTTCTCATCAAGATCACGTACTGTTGCATCCAGTTGTACTGCTTCATCTCCAGTATCAAACATCTTTTGCAAGAATCCTTTCCTCTCCTCTTTATTCTTAAAGGCAATGTATTCCTGTTTCACTCTTTTTACTTCCTGGAACCAAACGGTAACTTCTTTTCTCTTTCTTTTTCTATCTCCTTGCTTACGAATGTCCCTGTCCAGATCATCTGCTCTAGCCTTCAATGACTTGAAGTTTCTCTCCAGATTTTTTAAACTGTGGTAGTAGTTTACTTTTCCTTTAAAAAACTCCCATCCAGGCACTATTAAGTTATCCTTTGCAATCGAGTAGATGGATATTTTTTCTTGCCAAGACATTTTATCAACTTCTTCCCTGCAATGTATGACATAATTATAAATTTAGTGTTGGATGCAAAAAGATGTTGCCATTAGATTATAGATGTATATATGTATGATCTAAACTAATGGAAGGGGTGACTTATGCTATGACGGTGGCGGTGAAGAT
This sequence comes from Ballota nigra, assembly GCA_947034835.1. NCBI lineage: Eukaryota > Viridiplantae > Streptophyta > Magnoliopsida > Lamiales > Lamiaceae > Ballota > Ballota nigra. The sequence goes on along the minus strand of OX344722.1, from coordinate 115,347,870 downwards.
AAATTCGACTCCACAAATCATTGAGTGGGGAGGAGTCGACGCTGGTTAAGTTTACTTGGACAAAAAGAGGAAATAAAGTGGCTTAATGGGGACGATTGGGTTTAGCATGAGATCAGGTCTGAGATGCAGATAGTAGTTTAGTAATAGAGGTCTTATTCGACCACCTTTTGAGATGGAGATATTATCCTCGTTTTGGGGGAAATTGAAATGTTTCAAAGAGGTTAGGGCTTGGGATTTGTGGTCTAAAAGGGTGATGGGGACGTTGTTTTCCTCGCCGTATTGGTAGCTTAGGATATTTCCATTGAAAATGAGTTTTGAAAACTTGAAGTCTGGGCTTTCTTCTTGAAAAACAGCGAGTGTCCTCCAATTCAATTGTTTAACCAACTTTTTTTTTTTTTTTTTTTTTTTTTGATGCAGGGAAAAAAACAATTGTCCTATGATTTTGAGGACAATTGTGTAGTTTACACAACTGACTATTAGGCGGCTGGATAAAATTGATGATGATCTGGGTTTAGAGGGGTCCGAAGTGGAGGAAAGAAGGAATGCTGAGGTTGAATTACTAAAATTAAAAGATGAAAGAACAATGGATCAAGGAAGGAGGTTTAAATTTTAAATCTTTTCATAAAATGATCAATAGGAGAATCAAGATGAATGAGATTTGTGGGCTATTCTTGGAAGACAGATGGGTGTAGTCAATGAGTGGAGTTAAAGAAGGGGTTAAAGCTCACTTCGAAAAGCTTTTTCAATCAGAACAGTTTAGAAGGCCAAGATTTGCTTCTTGTTTGGGGAATAGTCTTTCAAAAGTGAAGAATTCCATTCTTACAGCCAACTTTTCCAAGGAAGAAATTAAGGAAGCTGTCTGGAGCTGTGACTCCCAACACAGTCCGGCTACGTTCAAATTATTTAAGATGAACTGGGATTAGTGGAACCTGATATTACCAAGCTTCTTGAAGAATTATACACAGACGGAAAGATAGTGAGAGGAGGAAATCCTTCCTTCATTGTTAATCCCAAAAAAATGAGACACAGAGGTTGGAGGATGTTAGTCCTATATCTTCGATAGGAAGCACTTACAAAATAATTGCAAAATTGTTAGCGATAAGGATTAGCAAAAGGTTGGAGGTGGTTATAGCTGATTGTCAATATGCTTTCATCCAAGGCAGTTGGATCATGGATAGTATTGTCTTTTAATGAGGCTATTGACGAAGCAGGAAGGAAAATAGCAAGAATCTTTTTCAAGGCCTACGACTTAATGGGATGGGAGTTTCATGATCATATGACGCATCTCAAGAACTTTAGGCCGAAATGGTGTTAGAAATATATGATAGGGAGTCTTAATTTAACCCAAAACCATTGTTAAAGTGTAAGTATGTAGCTGTTAATTCATGCAAACCATGCATTTGAGATAGTTGTGTTCGAGTTTAAGGAATGTTGGATCGGGTGTCATCACATCAGAGGCAACATTCATATAAAAACGGGTATAACTGAAAACGGTTAAAGGTAGTTTTCTGGTGTGACTTTGCACACTTCATGCACGGCGGTTGGAGCTCGGTTTGTACCAGAACTTGGCCTGATTATCAAGATGAGGTGGGAAGCTACAATTAGGCTCAAGAATTCGGTTGTAACTAACTCTACACAACAAGCTACAAGGTATTGAGTTCAAGTCTAGAGTTCTTATCAGTTTTTTAGCTCTATTCTTTGTAAAAGATCCATCATAGTGTTGATCAGTAAAGGTTTTGCAGAGCTCCATAGTGGATGTAGATTAATTCATAGTCGAACCACTTAAATCCTTGTGTTTCTTTTTTCATCATTATGTTTCTTTCAATCTTCATTAAGTGAACCATTGTGAATTGCATTGTTTTTTCACAATAATTGGCGCCGTCTGTATTGAATCAAGATGGCTTCAGGGAAGTTTGAGATAGAGAAGTTTACTGAGAAATCCGATTTTGGACTCTGGAAAGTCAAGATGAAAGTACTCCTCATCCACCAAGGCCTGTATGATGCATTGAAGGATAAGTCAAAATTTCATCTGGTTCAAAACCAGATGATCAAGCCAAGATGATGGCCAAGGCTCACAGTGCAGTGATCTTATGCCTTAGTGATAAGGCTCTGAGGGAAGTTAGCAAGGAGACTACAACAAAGGGGTGATGGACAAGTTAGAAAGTCTCTAAATGGTAAAATCTCTGGCAAATCGATTGTATATGAAGCAGAAGTTGTATGGTTTCAAAATGGCAGAAGATAAATCTATTTTGGAGCAGTTAGATGAGTTCAACAAGATCTTGGATGATTGATTAGGCGTGAAATTGTCATGATTCGTAGCTAGAAACGTCAAGTTTTGGTCGGATTTATTGAGTTTTTAGAGCCAAATGAGTACTATTTCTATACATTGATGAATTTATCTCTTTGATACTCATAGGTGAATCGAGGACGAAAAACGGAGTTCGTAGGACTTTGAATCAACTCAAACGGATGCCCGGATGAGAAGATATCGAAGAAATACGAGTGGTATTAGTACGTGTGAAGAAAAGTGTTAGTTGCAAAGGAAGGAAGGCCCATTCGAGCATCGTCACTCGAGCGCCCCATTCGAGCTAAGGGCTCGAGCGCATAAAACATACAGAACGTTTGGGCCGCTCGAGGGGTATAGCTCGAGCGCCCCGCTCGAGCACCAGAACTGCTCGACCAAGATAGCTCGAGCGCCCCGCTCGAGCTCCTGATTCGTTCGACCAAGATAGCTCGAGCGACCCGCTCGAGCGGGTCTGCTCGAGCGCTTCCAAGGCATTTTCTCCAACTTTCGTTTTTCGGCCCACGAGTTCACGAATCGGCCCGTTGCCTATATATACCTCTTCCAAACACGTTTTGAAGGATCCCCGAACGCACCACATCACTTTTATACAGAATTTTTAGAGAGAGAAGGAGGAGAAGAGACGAGAAAGTTTTAGTTTTACGTTTTTGAGGTTTTTCTTACGAATTCACATTACGATTTCACGTTTTAGTTTTGTTTCTTATTATCTTTTGTTCTTGAATACGTTGAGACCTCGTTTTGCTAATTAATTTCAGTTTATTCTTTTAAATCTTAAAACCCTAGTTTATGTACGATCTTTTCTTTGATTTAATTACCATGTTCATGTTCGTCACTTGTCTAATTGTTATTGTTTACGTTAAATCTATGTCTAGCTAAAACCCTTGCATGCTTAGGGTAGGATGAACTAGTAGAAGTAGGTTGTGGGTACGTAATTAGGGTAACTTGTGATGTTAGGTTTTAATTCTCTTGGTTAATGAATTTTTAAAATTAATCTAGACTTCGCTCTTGAATTTCGTTCGAAAGGTGTTAGAGAGAGGACGACCGTATCACTCTTTAACAACGAGTAGACTTGACGAGTGGGTTTAGGAAAGGTTAATTCATCTACCGATTTAGCGAAGGAGGACGACCGCATCACCTTAGTTAAATTAGGGTCTCATTAATTAAGCACAATCTATTAACTTGTTAGTAGATTAGTGAAGTCGAGTGTTAGGGTAAAGTATTAGGGTTTAGAATCTTGAGCTTTCACCTTGCATTCTTAGACTTAGGTTATTTCTTGTGTGTCACAGTTATTCTGATTATGTACCTGCTCCGTTAGTATACGTAGGGATTCTAATCCTAAGCATCACCATCTCTCATTAGAACACAACCCTTAGTTAATTCGTTTTTTTTAATTTAGTTTAATTAGTTTAGTTTAGTTTTAATTAATCTTTCCAAAAATCCAAAAACAACACACTCATATTAACTACGACGCGTAGATCTTCAGGGATCTATTCGCATACACACTATCCCGTGGGTTCGATAATACTTGGTCATTATACGTACTCTTACTACAGTGAACCCGTCCGCCTGCGGGTAAGCGACTAGTAGAAGTTAGTAAAATCGTATAAAGTCAATGGCGCCGTTGCCGGGGATGGCGTTTTATGCTTTTTGAATAGGACTTAACGATAGCTTAGTAGTTAGTAGTGAGTGCTTTCTTTTCTGTTTTATTTTTATTTTTATTTATTCGGCAGTTGCGTTTTGATCCTTCTGCTAGTGTGTCAGGTATATGAAAACACGCTCACAAGGCAATACGAGCGAAGAGAGAATATCGTTGGACCCTGAGACAATAGCTAGAAGGAACCGAGCCTTCTTGAGAAGGATGAACGCGGCCGACTTAGGGAAAGAACCAATGGACACCAATAATGAGTTGGAAGATGCCGAGAATGAGTTTAACCAGGGGTTGAACCGGGTTGACGGCACTGAGGGCAACACCAGTAAGAACCAAGATCCGTTATGGGATAGTCAGAGCCAAAACCCGGGTGCACAAAACGTCATCAATCCAGCTCAAAATTTTGTCTAAAATCCTCTGAACAACCCTGCTTACCCACAAAACCCAAATAACCCTTTCAACAACCCAGTATACCAACATTACCCATACCCACCATACCCTTATCCACCATGCCCATATCATCCACCACCTATGTACCAACCACCTCCAGTTCATCAAGTACCAGCACCACCTGTTGCTCCTCAGCCTGTGCCCCAGAACGCAGATCACAATATGGCTATTCGGGGCAGGTTCGCGGCACAACCGCAGAGGTACTATGATGGGGTGGCGTTGCCTCCTGTGGAGGCGAACAACTTCTCGATTTCCCCGGGAATTCTAAAGTTGCTTACCGAGAATCAGTTCAAGGGGGTGATCGGGAAGGAGAATCCTTATACACATCTGAGGAGCTTTCTCATGATAGCCTCCACATTCAATTACAATGGCATGTCTGAAGATGCCAAGAGGCTTAGGCTGTTCCCATTCTCATTGACGGGAATAGCTAAAGAGTGGTATGACAACACGCTCCCACGGGGAGGTATTACCACTTGGGCTGAGCTCGAGCGTCTGTTCCTCGAGCGATTCTACCCTCCATCTAGGACGGTCAAGGCTAGAATTGAGATCTCGTCCTTTCGCCAGAAGTCTGGAGAAGATTTACGCCAAGCGTGGGAGAGATAATCAAACATGCTGATTGAGTGCCCGCAGCACGGGTACAACGAGGGAGACATTATGGCATTCTTCTATAATGGTGCCAACAAGGCGGGGCAAGACCATTTAGACGTCTGTGCGGGCGGAGCATTCCTGAATCAAGGCATAGAGAGGTGTAGGGAGATCATGGACAACATTGTCACGAATGCCGGTGCTTGGGGTGTGGATGCAGATTTTCAGAGAGTGCATCAGGTTGAAGAGGGAGAAGGAACGAGAAGGCTATTGATGGTCATGATGGAGAAGATCAACAACCTCGAGTTGGGGAAGAGTTTGGTTGGAGAGCATGCAGTAGAGAATGAGAGAGTAGACCAACCAAGTGGACAGCAAGAGGTAGCCAATTACATGGGAGGTCCATATTACAATCAGAATGGCTACCAAGGTGGAAATCAGTATGGAAGGCCTTCTTATGGTCAGCCATTTGCACCTCCAGGGCCACAGCCGCCTCAAAATTAATGGAGGAACACACAAGGATTTCAAGGAGGCCAACAGCCTCCTCAAAGCACATGGAGGAAAAATGAGAATTTTTCTTATGCTAACCCAAAAGCTGGTATTATTGTTCCTGGTGTTGATCCGGGGTCTAAACCTCCTGATGGAGAAGGCGGTGCATCAACCGAGGAGATGTTGAGAGCTATTCTTCAGAAGGTGGAGGAAGGAAGTAAGAGGTTGTCATCCTTGGAGTACGATGTGAAGGAGTTGCATAAAAAGGGTGATCAACGTGATCAAGACCTCCAGAAGATGAACGTTGAGTGGACTAGAACTCAACAAGAGAACAATCGAAGGTTCACTTCTATAGAGTTCCAGATGAGCCAGATTGCAAAGATGGTGAATAGAGAGCCGGGAAAATATCCTTCCATGCCGGAGGGGAACCCGAAAGAGCATTGCAAAGCGATCCAGCTTAGAAGTGGAACCAACTATGAAGGGCCTCAGATGCCTGCTGATTCTGAGACGCCTCAAGCTGAGATGGGAGAAAGAGAACACAAGAAAGATGGAGGTGTTACTGTTGAGAAGGGGGTTGAAAGTGAAGGGATTGAGAAGCATAAAGATATGGATGAGTCCCATAAGGGGAAAGACTTTGAGGAGATAGAAAGGGTTCCAAAGTGGAAAAAGGCAAAGGAAGCAAGGGAAAAAGTGAAAGAAACAGAAAGAGATGAATGGGGGGTACCCAAATCTGTGATACCAGTCCCGTATCCACAGCGCTTCATGAAAAAGAAGCTTGATGAAAAATTTGCAAAATTTCTTGATGTTTTTAAACAACTTCACATTAACATTCCTTTTTATGATGTTTTGGAACAGATGTCGCATTATGCAAAGTTTCTGAAGGACTTGATCGCGAAAAGACGGCGAGTGGATGAGCCGAAGTTGGTGCAGCTGAACCACGAGGTTAGTGCATTAGTGCACAAGGCGCTTCCTCCAAAGCTGAAGGATCCCGGGAGCTTCACCATTCTTTGTGATATCGGGAACGGGATCAAGAAAGGAGCACTATGTGATTTAGGGGCGAGCATCAATCTCATGCCCTTGTCGCTTTTCAAGAAGTTGGAAGGTGGTGAACTTCAACCCACAATGATGACGCTTCTACTTGCCGATCGGTCTATTACTAGACCTCAAGGAGTGGTTGAAGACGTCCTAGTGAGAGTTGGAGATCACATTTTTCCAGCTGACTTTGTAGTGCTAGAGATGGAGGAAGATGAGCACGTGCCACTGATCTTGGGAAGACCGTTCTTAGCTACGGCGGGGATGGTGCTAGACGTGGCAAATGGGAAGATTACATTGAAGGTTGATGATCAAGAAGTGAAGATTTCCCTATATGAAGCCATGAAGCACCCGAAGGAGGATGAGAGCTTGTATTGCATGGATGCAATTGATCCTCGTGTTGAAGACACACCTCCTATCCCTAATCCTTCTGATATTCATGATTTTGTTAGTCCTTCACTTGATTATTTAACCCATGAGCATTATGATCTTGATTATTTTGATAGGGATAAAGTGAAGAAGTTGAAGGATGAAGAGGTGAAGAAAGTGGACGTGGTCCAGTTAGAGGGAAAAGGAGGAGTTAAGAAGAAAAAGTCCAAACTCAAGAAATTGTTTAGTAAGACTCCTCCAGATAAAGGTGAGAAGGAGTTGAGACCTATACCACTTGAGGTGGGGAAGGAAGCAAAAGAGCTCATAATGGAGGGGCATCAAGGAAAAGAATGCAACCACCACTCTTATGAGAGTAAGGGAGGTAAATTTGAGTATGATGTCCCATAAGCTCATTTGAGCTTGGTCCGGCATGAGGACCTTAAAAATAGCGCTGAATGGGAGGCAACCCATTTTTATTTGTTTTTTAGTGTTTTTAGTTATTTTCCTTTTATGTTACTAGGATGTTGTTGAGTCGTATGTTTAACCTTGTACTTGAGAGTTTTATTTTGTAGGCTTGTCTCGATGGAGTGCCAAAGAAGTGGAGATTGAAGGAACCAACTTGAGACAATGGAGTGTGCCAAGTTGATGAAGAGAAACTGGATTGTTTGGTTGAGGTAACCCACAGCCCCAAGCTTAGACCTCTAGCAAGGTCGAAGTTTGGGGGGTGGAGTTTTTTTTATTTGTTTTATGATTACATTGCACATGCATGCACCTCTTATCTTTTGAGTTGAGTTTGATTGATTATTAGATTGTTGAGATACTCCTTGGGGTGATTTTAATTTGACTCGCTATTGCATATTTCATGCCTATCAATCATCTTATGCTTGTTGATTGCTATATTTGAGTATGATTTGATGAGTAGAGTGAGTTGTAAGGGTGAGTGAGAAATTCTTTTGTGTGAGTGTTTGAGTTTGAGCTGATTTGAGAAAGAACTTGTATGCTTGTGAATTTTTCTTTTGAGTACTTGTGTGATGGGAGTGAGAATGCACTAGGACTAGCATGGATGTGAAAGTCGTGAGCTTTTGAGCCTTATGAGATTTTGATGCATTAATTAATCTCTTCGTTTGTGAGAGGATCGTCACCTTAGAGGATGCTAGAACTTGTGTGTGCTCTTGCTTCTTGATTGTGTCTAGTTTGAAATGCCGAATGTGATCTTAGGCCATCTTTGATTTGAGTGAGTCACTTAGCCAAAATTTTCCTTACCAATGACATTAATCCCTTGTTAGTCCCTTTGAGCCGAAAGCCTATTTTATTTGCTAGCACATATGAACACTATTCCAATTCGTAAGCCTTTTGTCCCAATTTGAGTGGAGAATAGGAAAGTGTGAATGTGAAGGGAGTGAATTGAGTTGAAAAAGGGAAAGGTTGTTTGTTGAGTGAATATGAGAAGAAGGAGTGATGAAGTTATGAGATTTGAGTTGTGGGAAAGAACAAAAAAGGTTGAGAATGAGCAAAAGAAAAAAAAAAAGCTCATGTGTTTGTGCGAAAAAAAATGAAGTGATTGAAAAAAAGTGAAAATAGTGAGAAAGAGTTAGAAAAAAAAATTGAAGTGTTGAGAGAAGTGGAATTGAAAGAGTGTTGATTGAATATGTTTGAAGTAGTCTGTTCCTAATCTCGAAGTGCCAAAGTTTGACTTTCTATTCTCCATTCACTTTAGTCACTTTACCCATATTGTTATCCCACCTGTCCAAAGAGCCTACATTACAACCTTAAGAAAAGTCCTTTTTGATTCGGCATTGATTTCTAGAGTATGGTCGGAGTTAAGAGCACTTCCAAGCCTATGGCTGCCAATTTGAGTGATTGATTGTTTGAGTGAGTCCCTTTATTATTGATATACACTTGTGAGGGAGCGAAACACATCGTTGAGTGCACATCCATGCTTGATCTTGGTGTTTCTTGTTATTGTTGCATGAGTACGATAAAAGAAAGTGAGTGAGTATACGGGTGATTGACTTTTGAAGCTTGAGTTCATTAGCTTGCATGATTGGTTCTTTGACTCATCCCTAACAATTTCACTTGACTTATTATTTCATTGCTTGAGGACAAGCAATATGGTAAGTTTGGGGGGGTTGATTAGGCGTGAAATTGTCATGATTCGTAGCTAGAAACGCCCTAGTTTTGGTCGAATTTATTGAGTTTTTAGACCCAAATGAGTACTATTTCTATACATTGATGAATTTGTCTCTTTGATACTCATAGGTGAATCGAGGACGAAAAACAGAGTTCGTAGGACTTTGAATCGACTCAAACGGATGCCCGGATGAGAAGATATCGAAGAAATACGAGTGGTATTAGTACGTGTGAAGAAAAGTGTTAGTTGCAAAGGAAGGAAGGCCCATTCGAGCATCGTCACTCGAGCGCCCCATTCGAGCTAAGGGCTCGAGCGCATAAAACATACAGAACGTTTGGGCCGCTCGAGGGGTATAGCTCGAGCGCCCCGCTCGAGCACCAGAACTGCTCGACCAAGATAGCTCGAGCGCCCCGCTCGAGCTCCTGATCCGTTCGACCACGATAGCTCGAGCGACCCGCTCGAGCGGGTCTGCTCGAGCGCTTCCAAGGCATTTTCTCCAACTTTTATTTTTCGGCCCACGAGTTCACGAATCGGCCCGTTGCCTATATATACCTCTTCCAAACACGTTTTGAAGGATCCCCGAATGCACCACGTCACTTTTATACATAATTTTTAGAGAGAGAAGGAGGAGAAGAGACGAGCAAGTTTTAGTTTTACGTTTTTGAGGTTTTTCTTACGAATTCACATTACGATTTTACGTTTTAATTTTGTTTCTTATTATCTTTTGTTCTTGAATACGTTGAGACCTCGTTTTGCTAATTAATTTCAGTTTATTCTTTTAAATCTTAAAACCCTAGTTTATGTACGATCTTTTCTTTGATTTAATTACCATGTTCATGTTCGTCACTTGTCTAATTGTTATTGTTTACGTTAAATCTATGTCTAGCTAAAACCCTTGCATGCTTAGGGTAGGATGAACTAGTAGAAGTAGGTTGTGGGTACGTAATTAGGGTAACTTGTGACGTTAGGTTTTAATTATCTTGGTTAATGAATTCTTAAAATTAATCTAGACTTCGCTCTTGAATTTCGTTCGAAAGGTGTTAGAGAGAGGACGACCGTATCACTCTTTAACAACGAGTAGACTTGACGAGAGGGTTTAGGAAAGGTTAATTCATCTACCGGTTTAGCGAAGGAGGACGACCGCATCACCTTAGTTAAATTAGGGTCTCATTAATTAAGCACAATCTATTAACTTGTTAGTAGATTAGTGAAGTCGAGTGTTAGGGTAAAGTATTAGGGTTTAGAATCTTGAGCTTTCACCTTGCATTCTTAGACTTAGGTTATTTCTTGTGTGTCACAGTTATTCTGATTATGTACCTGCTCCGTTAGTATACGTAGGGATTCCAATCCTAAGCATCACCATCTCTCATTAGAACACAATCCTTAGTTAATTCATTTTTTTTATTTTAGTTTAATTAGTTTAGTTTAGTTTTAATTAATCTTTCCAAAAATCCAAAAATAACACACTCATATTAACTACGACGCGTAGATCTTCAGGGATCTATTCGCATACACACTATCCTGTGGGTTCGATAATACTTGGTCATTATACGTACTCTTACTACAGTGAACACGTCCGCTTGCGGGTAAGCGACTAGTAGAAGTTAGTAAAATCGCATAAAGTCAATGATCTTGAAAATATTGATGTCAAGATAGGGGATGAAGATAAGGCTCTCATCTTACTCAATGCTCTTCCAAAATCTTATGATAACTTCAAGGACACACTATTGTATGGAGGAAAAGAAGGCATCTTTCTGGATGATGTTCAGATTGCTCTTAAATCCAAGTTACTACAGAAGGGAGTTGATCATAAGAAAGCACATGAGAAGGTCTCACTATCAAAGGAAACCATAAGAAGAAGAACCAATTCAAGAAGAAATCAGCTCCTGAAAATAAGAAATTTGAGAAGAAGACAGAAATCTCTCAATAATCAGAAGAGATGAAGTGTTTCCACTGTAAGGAACATGGACATTTCAAGAAGCAATGTGCCAAATGGAAGGGTCTACATATCTAAGTTCAAGAATCATCCAGCAACCCAAAGCAACCAAGCAAATCAAGTGACTGATAAACCAACTGATGCAGGTTATGAATCTAGAGGCATTGTCAATAACCTCATCTGAAGTTGGATCTGAGTAGGTTCTCGACTCAGGCTGTACATTCCATATGAGTCCTATAAGAGAGTGGTTTACAGATTTTAAACATCGGAATGGAGGATTTGTGTTATTGGGTAATGATCAAGCATGTAAGGTAAGAGGCACAGGATCAATTAAGCTCAGGATGTTTGATAGGGCTATAAGGACTCTTCTGAATGTCAGATATGTTCCAAAACTTAAAGAAATCTTATATCACTTGGTATGTTGGATTCCATGGGTTATAAGTTCCAATCTGAGAATGGTGAACAAACAGTATCAAGACACTCTACTGTTGTGATGAAAGGAATAAGGAGGAATGATCTATACTTCTTGAAAGGAAGCACAGTAACTGGTAGTTCACATGTAGCAAAGGGCAAAGATAATACTTTGTTATAGCACAGGAGACTAGCTAATGTGAGTGAAAAGGGGATAAAAGAATTATCCAAACAGAACTTATTAGATGGAGATGAAATCACAAAGTTGGGGATATGTGAGCATTGTATCTATGCGAAGGCAAAGAGGATGAAGTTCAATACTAGTTCACATACAACTTGAGTATGCACATTCTGATCTATGGAGGCCAACAAAGAATCTCACCAAGAGTGGAGGTAGGGATTAAAACCGCTTTCATCCCGTAACTTTTTACCTTTTTCTTTATGGTCCCGTACTTATTTACTTTTCGATTTAGTTCCACAACAATTCAAATTTTTACCCAAATTAGTTCCAAATGGCAGAAAAAATTCGTGAAACGGCATCATTTTGGTCACGTGCCGGTTACGTGCTAATATTTTCCGGCGAAATAGGATGACAGGTCCCATTTTGCGGACGCGGCACGCTAACTAACTAATTTCTCTTATAAAATAAATATAAAACTAAAAAAATATTTTCCAACTCATTTTTTCAATTAAAAAAAAAACCTTAAAACTTAAATCTAAAAATAAAGCTACCTGCAATTAAAACAAAAACAAATCAAAGCTACCTCTAAAATTTTCTTTCTTCTAAACTCTTCATTTCGAGTTAATTGCAGAAAGTTTTGGCATCCAGAGAATTCGAAGAAAATACAGGGGGTCTCTTCATTTTGATTTGTTTTTGTTTTAATTGCAGGTAGCTTTATTTTTAATTTTAAGTTTTAAGGTTTTTTTTTATTGAAAAAATGAGTTGGAAAATATTTTTTTAGTTTTACATTTATTTTATAAGAGAAAATATTTAGTCAGCGTGCTACGTCTGCAAAATGGGACCCATCATCCTATTCTGCCGGAAATGATTTTAGCACGTGACCAAAATGATGTCGTTTCACGAGTTTACTTGCCATTTGGGACTAATTTGGGTATATTTGGATTGTTGTGGGACTAAATCAAAAAAGTAAATAAGTATAGGACCAAAAAGAAAAAGGTAAAAAGTTACGGGACAAAAACGGTTTTAATCCCAGTGGAGGTAAGTACTTTATGTCCATTATTGATGATTTTTCAAGAAAAGTTTGGGTTTACATCTTGAAAGCTAAGTCTGATGCATTAGATAAGTTTAAAGAGTGGCTTACTGAAGTTGAGAACATAAGTGGAAAGAAACTGAAGCATCTAAGAACAGATAATGGTTTAGAGTACTTGTCTGAAGAATTTAACCAGTTTTGCAAAGATAGAGGAATTATAAGGCACAAAACTATACCTGATACTCCACATCAGGATAGAATTGCAGAAAGAATGAACCAAACACTACTTGAAAGAGTTAGATGCGTGCTAAGTAGTTCTGGTTTTTCAAAGAGTTTCTGGTGTGAGCTAGTGCCTACTGCAGCCTATCTCATCAACAAATGTCCATCAACAGCCTTGAAGTTTAAGACCCCAGAGGAGATATGTAGTGGAGATAGTTTAAGGATATTAACCTTTATAATTTCATCCAACAAGTGGGCTTGTTGACAATTCTTAATTAAGTATTTTAATTAAAAACATATAATGTAATTTAATTATTAAAAAACTTAACTAATTAAAATAGGATTGTAGTTCAACACTCTTAATTTGATTATTAAAGTGTTTTTCCATGAATTTGATAAAAAAAAAATTTCATTTACTTATTTGATTATGTTATGCAAATTTTTAAGTTTATAATGAGATTGTGAATTCAAACAAGGACAATTTTGACATTAATATTTGAATATTGGCAAAGTATTATGTGAATAATAGTCACAGTAACTATTACCGTGAACAACAAATTACTAATATCTGACGAAGTGGTATAACTCAAGTCAAATGGTTAAAATCCCACTACCTATGATACAAAGGTCGTGGGTTTGAGCCACAACTTTATCCATAAAAAATATTAATACCTTATGTTGAAATAACTAACACCTTTAGTGAGAATAACTAATACCACTTCAACTAATAGCTTTAATAAAAAAAAAAAAACTAAATACTATTTGGAGCTGATAATTTTAGTGTAATTCACTGATACTTTTAGTTTAATTTACTAATATCATTCAAACAAGTTTCATTGTGAATATTGTTCACATAATACCTTCTCTTGAATATTATTTGTTAGGAACATGCTTGGCAAAAAAATCGATTCGAAGTATTCGTATATCTTCTAATAATTCGATATGAGTTTCAAATCAAATATAAATCACATATACTATTCGAAAAATATTCGATTCGAATTCGATATTTGAAATAATTTTACGAATACGAATTCAAATATTGTGGTATTTGATTCGATGCTTTAAATCCCTCCAACTCTATCTTTTAGAAGTAACTTCGATTATATTGACATGTACGCTTCCAACCACTGCAACACAGATCTTTTGTAAATAAATGTCGCACATATTTATAATTTTAAGGGTATGCTAGGTTGAAGCTTTTGGATTAAGTAACGAAAATTAAATTCTAAATAGATGTTTGATTTCAAGTTATCATTCCTCAAAAAATAGGATTCATTCTTTAAATGTAAGGAATATTCCGTTCCTCCCAAAATTTGTGAAATTTCAAATATTAGTCAATTAAATAAATTTAAAAATAAAATTGATGTTTTTTGTTTAAATAAAATTTCAAACTAGAGTTTCTCTCATATATAAAATTAATTTTTTAAAGAATTATATTTCATTTTAAAAAAATTATAATGATAATCACTTTTTCTCACTTGACAAACAATATAAATACAAGAAATCTATCATTATTATTATTCACTGTTATTTTAGAGTTCCTATTTTAATTTTTAATTATGAACCGAGTAGGCCCTAAATATATAATTGGATGCAAAAAGATCTCGCCGTTACATTATAGATGCATGATATGTATGATAAGTCGATTTTTCCATCTTTGTTATTGTTCCTAGTGCAAAAGGAATAAAATGTACCCAATCTGGTAAAAATGACATTTAATTATCATAAAACAACAGACGAGGGGCGTGGGATACATTCATTCTAGAATGAAATAACATTTTAATATTATACCTAATAATTATAAAAATAAAATTATGTATTACGAGAATGTATACTGAAAAATATACAATTTTCTTTTTATCTATCTAAATAATACTATATCAATAAAATTGACTTTCGTGCAACACACCGGAGGGTGTTTCACTAATTCTGAGCATTATTACAAGAAAATTTAAAGACAATTTTAGGTATCATATAAATAAGTTACATACCTCCAGCTGTTTTGTACATTTTAGAAGTTACATGATAACATTAAACTGTATATATGTTTCCGTCACCGCAACACAATTCTTTTGGAAAAGTAACTGTCTCAAATAAGAAAAAACACAAATAAAGTAATTTTGTATTAAAGAAGAAGTTGATTACATTTTTCCAATTATTCATTGGGCATATACATAACTTATATAAGGTATACAAGAGGTCCAACATTAAATATAGGTGTATTTTTAAATGAGCACAATTATTTTCACTAATCAATAACAATTGTTTTAATTAAACAATCATAATTATTTTTATTGAAAAGTACCATTAAAAGCAATTGTAAATGAGAACAATAATAACTATTCGAAAAATGCAGTCCGTGCACAAGGAACAACTCCTCAGCAAAATCTTGAGAGCCAATTCTTTTTTTTCTTTTCTTTCTTTTAAGCAATCTTAAGGGATACTAATTAAGAAAAAGATTAAGTAAAGAACTAGGAAACAGATCTGGGATCTACATACTCAGTCACAGCTCAAAGACGAGCTCAAACTTGCCTCTCTTTTTCTTTTTTAAAAAAAAATCATAATAAAATTATTGGTACTTTATTTCTACATCAATGTAACATGTAGACATGCTAAAAGAAAATTGGAACAGCTGGTTCTCCAGTTCCAATTCTAACAAATTTAGGGGTAATCGAAATGGGTATAGGTTTGATTCTTGTGTAGAATGTCTTTCATTCCTCCCAAATTAGTGAGAAATGAGGATCCTCACAAAGTGAGGAATCAAACCTCTAATTTTGATTCTATTCCCTTACACCAAACACCCGATTTTCATTTCAATTTCATTCCTTCCTTCTAAAACTCCTAATCAAACACCAACTATCATTTACTTCCTATTTCTCATCTCTAAAACCTCTCAACCAAACACCCCCTTAGAACTGGAACGAAGAGGCGGTTCGTGCCCAATTTTTCTTTTTCTTTTTTAATCTCATTACTTTCACCTATAAATATTATCTTATTTCCACTCCAAAATTATCCAAAATGATTAAAAGCATTACTTTCTCCTCATCTCTCTTGACTCTACTCTAAATTCTCTACTTAATAATATTAGTATATACTATATATTACACTACATATTGTTTAATATTCACTACACTCCAAAAATTAAGATTTTAAGTTGTACTCCCTCCGTCCCAATTTAGATTACCCATTTCAAAAGGGCACAAATTTTAAGAAATGAATTGTTTATTAATATTTTTTAGTATAAAGTAGTTTTTTAGGAATTGTTTATTAATACTTTTGAGTATAAAGTAATTTTTTGGGGGTTGAGTTTGAAAAAGTGGTATTACTTTTTGCCATTTTAGGAAATGAGTAAACAAAAAAAATCTTCCTTTTTGAGGCTTTTGGATAAACAAAATTGGGACGGAGGGAATAATTATTAATTTTGAATAGTTCAATTTATAAATTTGTAATAATTCAATTAGTTGGTAATAATAGATACTAAAAACTTATTTCAAGTTAGAATTACTAAATTGTAATAGGTCCATTAGTAATATAATCTTCAAATTAATTTGTCATCTACATTACTTCAAATTTATAATATTTTGTAACAGTAAATATTCCTTAATTTAGATCTAAAAATTAAGAAACTAAAAGAAAATCGGTAGAATCAGAACCGTCGGTTCCAGATTTTGGATTTTTTGGACCTTAACAGGCGGTTTCGGAACCGTGAGCATGTCTGTTAACAAGTTACATGTTTCCTTCGAATGGAGTGATGAAATAGTGAGATCTCAGGGGCGCTTGGTTAGGAACTCTTTAATGGTAATAGGAATAAGATTGAAAATTAGTGTAATTATGATGGTTAATGAGAACAAAATCACTACCTATCCTCCTAAATAAGGTAATCACTACTCCATTTTGATTACCATATTCTTTTTCTACAATCCTCCTCTTCAATCACTTTGTCATTCCTCCACCAACAATCATTTGTTGCCCAATTTTATTCCAAATTTTGGGCATGCCACTAACAATGGAGTCACAATTGTAACAAGTCTTCACCCAATATATCATTTTTATTATGGGGTCATAAATAAAAAATAATTTTCATTTCTATTACCAATGAGAAATTGCTAATCAAGCGCCCCAGTCTTTATGGAGTACTAATTACTGAGATTCTTTGAAACTACATTTTCGTAAAATTAACGACCTCCTAAATTAATTAGAAGCCAATAAAAGTATAACCCACTGCTGGATTATGTACACCACAAACTGAAGTAGTTTTAAATATTTGGGAGATAATAATGAATAACTGATTAAAAAATAAGGGAAATTGAAGAAGATGTAGATATACCTTGTAGCAAAAGGCGAAGCCCTCGCCCCCAGGGCCCCCACCCCCTGGCCCGACAGGATTGGGTGGAGGAAGTAAATCATGGTGACTCAGCGGCCCATTAGGTGGGAGGACCAGTGTCTGGTGCCCACAAGGAGCTATCCCCCACATTGGAGGAAGATGTAGATATACCTGAAAGGAATTAAGGATGAAAGCAACGTAATTTCGAGAATACAAGATCTGAAGATTTTAAATCCCGAAAATATGGTTGGTATCTGAGCTTTAAGGATGAGTACTCGGTGGTATTATATTGGCTGCCTTATTATACTGCTATATATGCTCTCTTTTAATTCTTATTTACCGCTATTCAAAAAAAAAAAAGATAAACTTTTTTTCCGGGTAAGAGGTTGGATATTTTGTGGAAATTAAGTTTACACTAAGCACTAGACATGCTCAAAAATAACCGGAACCGCCGGTTCGAACCGGAACCGCCGGTTTTGGAACCGCCGGTTCCACGGTTCCACGGTTCCGGTTCCGGAACCGAACCGAAACCGTAAATTACACGGTTCGGTTCCGGTTCCACTAAAAGTCGGAACCGGAACCGGCGGTTCCGAGGCGGTTCCGGCGGTTCCGAGGCGGTTCCGGCGGTTCCGAGGCGGTTCTACACTTAGAATTTTGAGTTTATTTCTTAATTTTTAGTTTTAAACTTAGAATTTTTAAATTTATTTTTTAACCCCTCCCCCAAATTTATTTTGTAAACTCAAGTCCAATTTCTTTAACCCCTCCCCCAAATTTATTTTGTAAAATTTAAGATTTTAAGTTGTAAACTTGTAATTAGTAATTTGGAATAATTCAATATTCACTTTGTAAATTTGTAATATTTCAATTAGTTTGTAATAATATATATTAGATACTTATTTTAAATTAGAATTACTAATTTGTAATTGTTCAATTACTAATTTGTAATAGTTCAATTACTAATGAATTTTTTTTCATTTAATATGTCATTTACATTTAGATTAAAAAACCAAAAAATACAAGTAGAAACCCTAAAAAACTAAAAAAAAAAAACTAAAAGTGACTTAGATTTTTTAGTTTCAAACTTAGAATTTCTAAGTTCATTTTTTTTAAATTAAGCTCAAGTCCAATTTCTTTAACTCCTCCCCCCAAAATTTATTTTGTATAAATTAAGATTTTAAGTTGTAAACTTGTAAATTTGTAATATTTCAATTAGTTTGTAATAATAGATATTAAATACTTATTTTAAATTAGAATTGCTGATTTTTAATAGTTCAATCACTAATTTGTAATAGTTCAATCACTAATGAAATTTTTTTCCATTTAAAAAAACCCAAATACACAAGTAAAAACCCTAAAAAACTAAAAAAAAAAAAAAAAAAAAACATTAATTAAAAACCGCCGGAACCGGCGGTTCGGAACCGGAACCGCCGGTTCGAGAACCGAACCGAAACCGGTTTTCAGCCGGTTCGGTTCCGGTTCCTCCATTACCATTTTTGGAACCGCCGGTTCGGAACCGGAACCGGCGGTTCCGGAACCGTGAGCATCTCTACTAAGCACAAGACCCCTAATAGATTTCACACGTAATGAATGAAACATTACTAGCGCAGTATTACGCGGTTCTTTCTAGCAGCATACCCCATCTGTCCCCTCTTAATTTTTATAGGTGGAGTGATACAAATTTTAAAAAAATATTTTATTAATTTTTTAAACCAATAAATAAAAAAGTATTTCGAATTAAAATAAGTATTATGAGTGTTTTATTTTTATATTTGGAGTGTGAGTTATTTTGTGGCATTACAAAAAAATGTAAAAATTATTAGGGAAGGAAGGAGTATTATAAAGTTATTGGAAAAATTTATATAAAAATTATTAATGTTAAATCTATATCTATATACATATATAAACAAGATTCCCTTTGGGAACGAATTATGAAAATTATAAAGTAATTTGAAGATTTTTTTAATATATTTGGAAATTTGATAAACTAATCTAACTAACAACTTAAAAAAAAAACAGGATAGTCCACTAAAAATAGTAGCTACCTGTTTCCCGCAAATTGCATTACCACACCAGGAAAGTTTCTCTTAATTGGTGGATATTTTCTGCATGAATGATGATTCTTTATAGGTAAGAGTGATGCTGCTTTGAAAAAGAGTGACATACTCACGCTGCACAGCTATAAATTTTTTATACTATTTTCTATTTTTTAATCTATCAATACACTAATCTATTAATTTGAATGTGCACCATATACTCTGATTTTTATTTATAATATCATTTTTATATATGAACTTAGTGCTAATAATAAGAATTAATTAGAAAGGTAATAGTGGAGAGAAACGAGAGTAATTATTCTGTCTAAATGTCTCTATAAAATGATGCATAAATAAATTTCATGATATTTATCTTCTTTCTTGAGAGTTTTAATTTTAATTTTTTTATTTAATTAAAAATAAAAATAAGAGTTCACCGCATAGAAATTGTATAAGTACTTACAAATACTTACAAATTTAGTAGTAACACAACAAGTGGAGTATGAAAACAAAGTAATATGGTAAGCTGTCTTTTACCCTTCCAAATTTTTTTATTACTTTATCAACAATTCCAATAATATTTTATTTTCTTAGCAATAATGAGACATCATGATTACAGCTGATATTATTGGACACGCGTGTTGACTTACCATGTTACATAAATTATAATTTAGATCTTAACAACAAAAAATTTTAACCTGATTTGTATATAATCGTTATTAGACTATGGTTATTAACAACCTCCCCAGCTCAACCTCTAAATAAATAATTTATTTGTCTTTCCTCCACATAATCAATTTACAATTCAATTCAACCTCAATTTTTTCACACTTTATTAATAACCTAATCCAACCTAAAATAATTATTTATTTTGTTATTTAATAATAATCACATATACTCCACAGTCAATTTTTATTATATAAAGATGTAAAAAATATATTAAATTATATTATATTCAAAATTCGTAATCGTAAAAAGTACATCTACATTTAAAATAGGCTACATCCTCAATAACAAAAAAAATACAAGAATAATATAAAATTGTATGAAATAGAACTTAAGAGAAATGATGATAAAAATATAGAAGAGAAAAATAAAAAATACGTGATTTTGATTTAAAGTATATCGATATTGGTTTCTATATGTAGACTAATAAAAAATATGAATTTTGATATATGCATTTATATTTATTTATTTTTTACATATTTTATGCAAAAAAATAAAAAATTTAAAATGTATTTAATGAAAATTAACCTAATCAATTGTAAAATGACACGTGTCATAATATTGGAAGACAATGGGTCACGTTTGTTTTCGTCTTGAGGTGGATGGGGGGAATTCGGATGGGAAAAAAAAGTGGATGGACGAAATCCTGTGAATAGTAATCATTTGTTTGTTTTGAGTTGGATGTAGTAGGGGTGGATGGGGCTTTATGTCAAATCAATAATGATGATATATTATTATATTATTATTTATTAAATAGGTAATGATTGAATGATTGTGTTGAATTGTAATATAAAATAATTAATATTATTATGTATAATTATATAATTATTTAATTATATTATATTATTTGAATTGAATTAAAACACAAAACAATTGAATTAATAAAAAATTCATAATGAATTATAAAATCATTTTAACTTGTTTGCCGTCTTAGAAAGATTTATAATAACATTTTTGTTCTTTTTTTTTAAGATTCATAATATTATTTTTATTCATTTTTAAATTTTGTGTCTAATAATGAATTATAAAATAAAATAAATAACCAATCTTTTAATGTATATATATTCAATACAATTTTTTTATAAGATGCATTTATTTGTATGGTAGGCATAATTAATGAAAATAGCAGTTAATTTCATGGATATTTAATATTAATATGTTTTCATTGAATTTTTTGTAAACAATTTAAAATAAATATTATACTAATTTAATTGATGGTGTATTATAAAGTAGAAGATAGAGATTAATGGGCCGCTGAGTCACCATGATTTATCTCCTCCACCCAATCTTGTCGGGTCAGGGAGTGGGGGCGAGGGCTTCGTCTTTTGCTACATAAGATAGAGATTAAAAATATATATATATTTAATGTGAAAAGATAAAGTTGATTTGATAGATATTGAGTTATGTGAAAATAGGGGTGTAGGTATATAATAGAAATAAATGTGTATTTGGATGGGGATGAGATGTGCAAATTCAAAAGATGGTTGGGACGGGGGAAAGCCCATCCCCCATCCGGCCTTCGTAAACTGAAAACAAACAATTTCAAGTCCTTGAAGTTTTGCAACCTCCGGTCGGCCTCCTTTTTTTCTTTTTTTTTTTTTTTATTTCAATTATTTTTGTCTTTAGTGATAAGAAGATAGTTTATTAATAAACATAGTCTTACCATTTTCAAATTGTAAACATAAAATAAATTTTCAGTTGCATTGCTACGGGTCTCTCTCCCTCCCTCTACAACTAGCTATCGGCTGATATTGTTAATTAAGTAGATTTTATTTTTCAATTAATTGATTACTATATATATATATATATATATATATATTATACCTTTACATGTTTATTTGAAGACACTTGATTTTTATTTTTTAATTAAGCTTAAATTTGGCTATTAGAATATTTGCAATTTATTACGTGGGACATCATAATAAGTTTAGATGATACATAAATTTAAGATAACATATCTAAATGTTATAAATTATACTATTTTTTTATAATTATACTTATGTATAAGAAATATATAAATTATGCATATTATTTTGAAGTATCTATATCTATAACAAGCTTTACTCTTGTATACACCAAGTGCACCGTAATTTAAATGTATTTTTACAAAGTCACTCCTAATATTAATGAAAAATTATTCTTATTTACACTAAAAAATTACTCCATGTTAAATCATGATTACATGGGACACATTTCAGTATAAACAAGGATAATTTTTCAATAATATTAAAATCAATTTTTTAAAAAATACACTTAAATTACACGGTGCACCTTGGTACAAGAAGTTTACTCCTATAATAATTTTTAGAGAAATACACAAGATACTACAGTTTGAGAGCCTTAAATGCAAAATAAAACATGAGTTTCCCCATGATACAATTTCATACATTTGACTAGTATTATGTAATTTTATTTCTATCAGCATTCTCTCTCCTCCAAAAAGATAACTTTCCACTCTCTCTCTTATAAAATATTGCAAAAATATATATCTCTCTCTCCCCTCACACATGTCACTCTCTCTCCCCTCTCACACATATATCTCCCTCTCTCTCTCTCCTCACACAAATATCAGAATACATTTTTCTCCTCCTTTCAAAATTATTTTCTCCCTAAATTCAATTCTCCATCTCTAGTGCGGCTCATATCCTCACGCCGGACCCACCGGTGGTCCACCTTCGCCCCACCGCTCCTCACGTCGGAGCACCACCACTCCACCTCGTCTTATCCTCACCCAAATCGCATGGATGGAGGCACGGTTTCGATGTTGGAGCCCCAGGACCGAGGCAGCACTGTGGCCTTAGATCGGCGCCCGTCCGGTCTCAGATCTTTCACCCTCGAAAGCTTTGCGGCCTCAGATTGGATGAAATAGACGACAGAAATTAAATGTGTCTGGACCGAGACTTATCGGCAGTGAGCCACAACGAAAGAGATCCGCCATGACTTTTTCATCGTGCTTGGAATCGGAGGATGAACGTCTGCCCAAACAGCATAGAAGACAGGCGCCATGGTTAACGTTTCGTCTCAAAATTTAAGGAATGTGGAACGGTTCAAGTTCTGAATTTTTTTATTTTTTTATTTTTGTTATAAATTGGAAGAAGCAGTAGAGGGATTTTGGTTGGGGATTTTTGTTATAAATTGGAAGAAACAACAGAGGGATTTTGGTTGGGGATTTTTGTTATTAATTGGAAGAAACAACAGAGAGTTTTTGGTTGGTGATTTTTGCTATTAATTGGAAGAAACAACAGAGAGATTATGGTTGAGGATTTTTGTTATAAATTGGAAGAAACAACAAGAGAGATTTTCGGGAGAGATGATGTTTATGGGAGAAGAGAGAGAGGGGAAAATGGAAGCAGTTAAGAGAAAGGGGAGATGGAGTTTGGAGATTGATGTTGGGAAATGTTGGGAATTTTTCTGTTTTACTACTAGCTGATTCAAAATATGAAAGCATTTGAAAGTTTTTGGAGAAAATTTTCCTATATGTTCACTAATTAGCGGCATGTTCATAATCTTAGAGCGTGTGTTCATAATTTAGGGAGCTTGTTCATATTTTTTCTGCGTTTGTGCACATATTTTTTTGCCGTCTGTTCATATTTTTCTGCCGTTTGTTCAGAATATCTTCGGCCTGAACAAATTTGTTGAGAAACCTCCTCGGCCCCTCTGGATGTTTGTGTGGGATGCAATGCAAGATCCTACTCTAATAATGCTAAGTGTGTGTGTTGTAATCTCCTTAGGAGTTGGAATTGCCACTGAGGGGTGGCCCAAGGGTATGTATGATGGTGTTGGAATAATCTTGTGCGTTATCTTGGTGGTGACGGTCATTGACGTTAGTGATTATAAGCAATCTTTACAATTCAGGGACCTCGATAAGGAAAAGAAAAATGTAGTTGTTCATGCATATGTAATTTTTTTTATTTTTTTAGCTGTTTTTCATTAATTTTTGGGCTGTTTTGTGCCCAATTTTACATATATAATACTTTTGAATTTTTTATATGTAATTCTTAAATTAAAAATGAAGGAAATGTTTTTTAATTTTGAATTTGCTTAAATTCTCAAATATTTAAGTTTCATGTTCGAAGTGTTCATAAAATTTATGTTTATGTTCAAAATTATTATACACCCGAAAATAACAAATATTTATGGTCAAATTCTTACCTCGGGAACCGCGCAATAAAGTGTCAGCCAGTCATTATTGTGTCAATTTTTTAATGAATTTAAGAGCTGACAGTATTATATGAATTTTGGATTTTGAAAAGGCATGTGGGGACCACCAAATGTAGCAAAAGGCTACATGGAATTTTTTGTGCCCTATTTTGTTTTTAAGCTCTTAGGAATGTAGTAAATAATAACCACCCCTAATTTTTATTTATGAAGAACTCAAGTTGTGCCAATTTGAATATTTTACTACTATATTTTCGCTCATAGATAACATATAATATCAGTTATTTATGAGCGAAATGGTCAGTTATCTAGGAGGGGTTATCAATGCTCCTCCCTCATAGATAACAGATACTAACCAATAAATATATGTTATCTATGAGCACTCCGCTTATCATATCTTACTCATAGATAACTGCTAGATTAGTGTCCCGAGTATAACGCGGAATTTTAGTGAAAGTTAATTATACATTATAATGCATATATTTAATAAAATTTATACACTATAAAACAATATAATTATATTATATAATAAATATATTCAAACATATGTCACATATTAAACATAGTTAAGTCAATAGGAAAATGATATATTAAACTCAATTTGATAATAAAAAAACCAAATAATTAAAATTTTGGTGCATTGTTTTCTCTTGACAATAAAAAATCATCAGTTAAATGTTATAATTTTAAACAATTAAAAAATCAAGTGATCATTTAATCGATATATATTTAATATACTTAATTTTATTTTCTTTAATAAATTAAGATTTCTAAATACAAAATCCTTAATATAGTGGTAAAAGTCTTTAAAGATTAAAGATTAAAGTTTCATATAAATATATTTTTTAAGTTCAAATAAATCAATTCAATTATTATACATAGAATACATATACTTAAATTACATGTTTTGGATTGTTAATATAAATATAGGTCAATTGCAAATATGATTAAATAACATGTAAATTGGTACAATTGTAATAAAATTTATAATATGCTTTTATAAATTCAAGTTATATACAAAAGATATTCTAATTTTGTATGGTTTTTTAGTTTGGCTTAAGTGGTAAATCTTATAAATTGTACCCATGTGATTTAGGGTTCAAATCTTACCTATTCTAGAAAAGATAACTGAATAAATCTATTATCTTTTATAATTTATTTATAATTAAATAAATAATTATATTTTTTTCCAATTTTTAAATCCTGTAATTAAAAAATTAAAATATACCCAATAAAAAGACTAAACAAAAGTCATACTTTCATTAAATTGCAAAATATCCCAACATTAAAAAAAATTCATCAACACATCCATCTCAATTGTACCCAAAAGTTAAAACCTACACATATTAATACTCAAATATTCACAAGCTACTATTGTAATACATTCTCCAACAAAAAGTCATTTGAAAGTTAAAAGAACTTCAATCCATCAAGAATAAGACATCTGAAACTCAATTGTTTGCTCTGTACGTACTTCATTTGAAAGTCGTTCTGCAGAAAATACACAAATATAATCAATTTCTGCACAAATTCTATTTAAATCCAAATAAATGAAACAAAAAAGTACACTTCAAATCCAAATAAATGATAAAAAAAAAAAAAAAACAAATTCCAATCAACAAAGAGCCATTCTAATCAATAATATAATTCCCAGAAGTAAGAAAAGATTCTTCAATAACAGAACACATAAATAAAGGCTAAAATCAAGAATCAAATTAGGCAAAAAAAAAAAACAAAAAAAAAAACCCTTCTTCAAGAGCAATCGCACTCAATTCCACTACCAAGTAAAACCCCCCAAAAAAAGTCACAAGATAAACAAGCTAAAGCACAAATGCAAGCCCAGAATCAAACCATTTGCAAAAGAAGAATAAAGAAAAGGGTAAAATCATGTTACCCCATCTGAGGAGTCAAAGCCAAACCATTGCCCAGCTGAAGAATTCCATAGTTCAATGATATTAGTGATGGGTTTTTCTGGGCGGATGCAAAGGCACAACTCAGCATTAACCGCCACTGAAATTATACACACATACAGAGTTGCTATAAGCAATCCCCTGGCATAATTGTTGGTAATATTCGTCATTAATCAAACAGAGAACACACAATCAAACAGTGAACATACAATGCAGCAGGTACCTATGGCTTTAAGAAACTGTGATTTATGCTCCATCTTTTGAGAAATCTATCCCTTTTCAAAATAATGAAATATATAGATTGCATCAACTAAAACATTTGAGGAGCCGATTTTGAGTGTTCAAGCTTTTACGTACAAAACTGATAAATATTCAAAATATAGAATCTAAATAATTTCAAGAATACCTGGTAAACGCACATGAATAAGACCAATTAGGACAGCCAAGTGCCTCCCTGAACTTGAATGCAAGATTTGTGGATATAACAACAGAACTTTCTCTAACATTACATAACAAAGAAGACAAATTAAGATAATAACATTACATTCCTCTCCCACAAATTTTGTATCAAGGCAAAAATCTAATCTTTTTCTCTTTCGGAGACGAAATTACTTAGTAGTTTGCTATGATCTACTGTGGTCTGAAAAAAAAAATTGACAGCAGTTTTAGCAATCTTTTTTGGTCATTGATGTATTCAGCAATTTTTTTCCTGGCAAATTTCTAGATTAGCTATATATAAGAATGAAGAGAACACAATCTGCTATCTCATGGACCCTTTTGTGTCCGTCGATAATTACTTTTGCCCTTTTTCGTTCTATAGCTTTTACTGAGCATGTCACTACCAAAAAAAAAAAATGCCCAATTTACCAGTACTTATAAAATATTAACGTACCTTTATGCGAAATCATATTCTTGAAAGCTTACCGTTGTAGGTGCTGAAAATGCAAGAAATCCAGGTTTATCCAATAATAATTTGTTATTGCTTTTGTCGATTTCTGATGCAGGTTTACTTTGAGCATCATTAGAATGTTCACCTAAACTCTCTCCTTTTGCAGCATTTACTTTTAACCAGTTAACAACATCACCAAATGTCTCCTGCAAATAAGGCAGCTAAGAAGAAACGCTAATAATGCTTACAAAAAATCATATTTGCATAATCCAAAAGTTTCTTTGTCACAAACACATAACTATTTATCCAATCAAAATACAATTAATTCAAGCACAATCATGATAAACCAGTTGTGACAAAGAATTATAATTCCAATGTCCACTAAATGAAAAGTGAGTGTTCTGAGGTGCTAAAAATTCATTGATGAAGCAAAATCATACTCCAAATATCCATACAACACAGAACCGGAGACAGAACCCATCAATGTCTGCCCATCAAATCAAATACATCTAAGAAGAAAACAGTACACAAAAAATGAGAAATTGTCAAGTTCCAAAGAGAGAAAAAGGGGAAAAAAACAACTCCTCCACAGCTAGACAACTGTACTTGCAACAGCAAAAAAAAAAATCCACTTGCCAACAAATAGTTAAGACTCTAATACTTTTCCAAGAAGGTTTCTTAATCCAAGTATTTGTTAATCATAAATTGAAACAAGCTAGGGCAAATTATAAACTCTGGATATGATATTAAGGTAGACTCACCTTGATTGAAAAATCTTGTTGAATCCTCTCTCCTCTCTTCTTCACTCTATAGGAATACAAGCACTTCAACGTAGGGATAGGCGTGTTGCATTGGACACAATAACTGATACACCGTTATTTAGATTCAGTTATCTATGAGCGAAAATGTAGCAGGGTTTGTCTGAAAATCAAAATTGAATTTATAATATTTTAAAGATAATGTTATTATATATATTTTGACTTTTATTATTGCATTTTAATACAGTCTTAATGAATAACGTTTTCATAAATGAATTAATAAAAGTTTTTTTATACTTACAAATTAATTTGAATATAACTAACATAAAATCTCTCTAATTCAATTGTGTCGCTCGGAATTTTTTCTTTAATTGAATAATGATATTTTTAACAAATGAAATACTTCACACAAAATTAAAAAACATAATATATATATTGATAATTATATAATATTATAAATTATGAGATTTTCCGCATAAGTTAAAAAAATTTACAATACACATGTACCAAATTTTAAGATTAATATATTTTTAGTGTATAAATGAAAAATATATTAGCCAAGCATCGCACAAGAGTAATTCTAGTTTACTATAAAAAAAAAAAATTAAAGTATTAAATATTTTGTTACACCCGATGATTACTACCCGACCCATCGAGTATCGGACATAAACCCACTTACTATAGCGGGCTCGAATAAGAGTTGTCCGCCATCTGGACAGACAGCCGGGCAGGGACCTAGAGGCTACCCGACGCGAGCCTCCGGGAGTTGCCGGGCAGGGCACTTATAACCCACAGGCCCGGGTGTCAGGCGGTCAGCGACGAGCTCCGGGGCAAACGCTCTACCCGCCTACCCGTAAAAGAACCACCGAGGTACTCTCGTCCAAACTCGTCTCCCGGTACCCGAGTACCCGTCTGCCCGACCCCAGGCTGCGCCAGCTGTGAGAGGACGTCGGGTGCCATCAGTCCAGAGGATGTGACAGGGTCAAAGAGGGCAGTTGGGGGCTAAGTCCCATCATCTCAGGGGTGGCAGCGCCATGTGGCGTCTCCTCATTGGCTCGTAGAGGGGATTGTAGTCACTCATTACCTTCCAGCTAGGAGTAGGGGGGGCCCACAGGTCCACCAACCAAGCATGGGGAAACCCACCTTGTACACTATAAATAGGGCTTTTAATGCCCAAATGTAACACAGAACACACTTATTGCAAATATACTCTTGAGAGCTCATTTACTCTCTCACTTATTACCTCTTGTTGTTATAAATATCGAATCCTACCCGCTAGGAACCCGGCAGCGAGATCCGACATAAATCGTTGTCAACATTTTGGCGCTAGAAGAAGGGTGACTAATATCGAAGTACACTCGGTTTCGTTCATTCAGTCACCTCGAACAAAACTTCATCCACTTTCATTCCAAAAATGACCACTTCAAAGGCCACACGAACCCAGCAGCAAGTCGAGGACATCGGCGAAACCGCCACTCCGGCTCCGGCCACGGCGGAAACCCTCCAGGGTCCTTTCGAGTTTTTATCGGCGATAAGAACTCCGGAGGACCTCCAGGCCGCAAGGGCCCTGATCGAACACTGTTAGGCCGAGATCGACGCCGCTCCTATCCGCACTCACCGACCTGGAAAGGAGCCAGCCCGGACCAGGGCCACCAGCCAGCCACGGCAGGAGCAGGAGGCGGCCAGGAGGGCCGCCAGTAACCCTCGGCCTCAGAATCTAAAGAGACGCCTCGACGAAGAGCCCGACTCACAACGGGCTTCTCGCCGCCCTGCGGGATCAGTCTTCTCAAGACTAGGGTCCCAGGCTCGGGGAACTGCCCGCCCTTGCGAGTCCAACGCCAGCTCCAGACCCCGGGAGCGAGAACGGGCACGATCCCCCAGGCGTCACAACGACGCGGCCCCGAGGCCATCGGTCCGTGACCGCTTGGGGGACAACCCTCGTCCCCGTTCTCCGCCCGCGGCCGACAGCGCTATGGCCGCTATCTTGAAGAAGGTCACGGACCTCGAGGCCAAACTCGAGAGACGGGATGGGCAACACCATGTC
Organism: Ballota nigra; assembly: GCA_947034835.1. Classification (NCBI taxonomy): domain Eukaryota; kingdom Viridiplantae; phylum Streptophyta; class Magnoliopsida; order Lamiales; family Lamiaceae; genus Ballota; species Ballota nigra. Next base: position 115,318,248 of record OX344722.1, on the reverse strand, counting down.
GCCCACATGCCTAACTCCCCTCTTGCCGATATACTGGTACGGGCCCCCGCCCAACCAAAAATCAATGTGGCCGCCGTGGGCCAATATGACGGGGAGACAGACCCCGTCACCCATCTCAGCAAATACTCCACCTACATGATCTCCATGGGGGCAACGGATGCCACCCAATGCAGGATGTTCCCTTTAACCTTAGGTGACAGGGCTCACCGATGGTACTCCTCGCTTCCCGCGGGGAGGGTGGTTTCGTTCCACCAGCTAGGGGAACTGTTCTTGGAACACTTCTCCTCGATGGCGCCACGTCTGGCCGGCGCCAATCGCATGGCCAACTTAGCCTAGGGGAAGGACGAGACGGATCGGGCGTACATCGACCGGGTAGACCGCATCATTATGGAAGGCGAGCCCGTCGGGGACGAGGTCAAGCTCGTCGGGATCATAGGCGGGCTCCGCCTAAAAATAAAATTGTGGAAATCAATGAACAAGGACTACCCCAAGTCCTACGCGGAGTTCCGGCAGCGAGCCGGAAAAATCATCTATAACGTAGACATCCTGGCACAGCGGCTGGGCGAGAGCGCCCCTGCCGAGAAGGAAAAACCACGCGCCCAGGCAGGCACCACATCAAGTCGGAGGAACTTTTCCTACCGGGCTCCCCAGCCTTTCAAGCCCTTCGATTCCGTCGAGGTGAAGCTGGCCGAAAAATTATCGGCCACCCCAGAGTACGTCTATGTGCAGATCCGGGACAAAAATATGATGCCCAAGGCACGGCCATGGGTCCACAAGCCGGGGGTGCATCTCAACCCCAACAAGTACTGTCACTACCATCAAACCGTCGGGTACAACACAAGTGAGTGCCGCGACCTCCTAAAACAGCTCTGGAGACTCTTCGAGGAGGGGAAGCTGGAGGAGTTCGTAAAGAGGCCTGGGGCTAGGCCTGAGGCTCAAGCTGTTGCCCACCCCGTGGAGCCAAACCGGGAGGCAGCCCTCATATGCCCACCAATGCCAGAACATCAGGCCCGACGGGCGGTCAACATGCTCTCCCCGGTGGGAGGCTTCGCGCCCACCACCTCGCTGTCCAACCGCAGGCAGAAGAGCGAGCTGCTGGCAATGAACAACGTCCACCAGATCACCATGCCGGTCAACATGACGGCAAGAGAGACAAACATCCTCGCCTTCAAGGAGGAGGATCGCACCGGGGTCATCTACCCAAACCACGACGCCCTGGTCGTATCCGTCAACATCATGGGCGTCACCGTCCATCGCATGCTCGTCGACAACGGGGCCTACTGCAACATTCTCTTCAAGACCGCGTTCGACCAGCTGGACAGCTCCTTTGAAAAGTATGTGGAGCCATGCGACCAAGTCATCAAGGGCTTCGGCGACGCCACAGTGAAATCCTACGGGATAGTTAGGCTAGCCATAGAATTAGTTTCTAGTATAGACGTTGAGGTTAAGGCTTCGAAACAGCTCGACTTTATTATTGTCGACCAGCCGTCAACCTATAACGGGTTTCTCGGCAGGCCATTCGAGCACGAGTTCGAAGCCGCCGCCTCAGCATTCTATTATTGTATCAAGTTCCCAACCCCCTCCGGGAAGGTTGGGACTCTTAAGGGAAATCAGAAAATGGCACGCGGATGTTTGGCGTATATCGATGTTATTTCAAATTCTGCAAATCTAGATTATGTCTGCACAATCGGGGAGAGAGACATGGAAATAAACGAAGAAAACCCACCCACTACCCGCCCGATGGAAGAAGACTCACCAAATTTCGAAAACATCCAAGTCGACCTGGAGCCAAGGCTCGGGTACGAACCCATGGAGATCGACAAAACCCTAACGGGACAGATCGACGATCCACGCTACGGCGAGCGGGGAGCCAGTCCGATCGAAAAATTGATTTCGGTCACGATGAAGAATCGGCCGGAAGTAAGTGTTCAACTCGGTTCATCGATGACCGACGAGATGCGGGCAACAATGACCGCATTTTTGGAAGAAAATTTAGACGTATTCGCATGGTCCCACGAAGATATGGTCGGGATCGATCAAGCCATATGTTCACACCAATTGCACATTGACCCATCACGCAAGCCAATCTCACAGAAGAGAAGAAAATTCGGCCCAGACAAATACGCGGTCATCGCCACTGAAGTCAAAAAACTGCTCGACAACAAGCTCATCGGGATGGTCGACCCCAACGACAAGCCCCAATGGGTATCCAACGCCGTCCTCGTCAAGAAGAGCAACAACACCTGGCGGCTGTGCATCGATTTCACGGCCCTGAACAAAGCTTGCCCAAAAGATCACTTCCCGATGGGGCAAGAGGAGGACAGCTGGATGACTCCCATTCTGAAATACATCTGCGACGGCCAGCTCCCAAACGATCGAGTAGCGGCGAGACAGTTACAGCTTCGGGCGGCATGGTACACGATCATCGGGGACCAGTTATACAAGCGAGGCTTCGCCCTACCCCTCCTAAAATGCATAACGCCGGGGAAGGGAAGGAAGATCTTGATAGAAGTCCACGAAGGACGTTGCGGGAACCACGCTGGCGGCCAGGTGCTCGCCCAGAAGGTTATCCGGCAGGGATATTTCTGGCCCACCCTAAAGAAGGACGCGATCAACTACGCGCGAGCATGCCATAAGTGTCAAGTCTATTCGCCAGCAATCCACCAGGCTCCAACCGAGCTCGCCTCAATTCTGAGTTCGTGGCCGTTCGCAAAGTGGGGGATCGATCTCATTGGTCCTTTGCCTACGGCCCCGGGCAGCGTCAAGTACGCAATTGTCGCCGTGGATTACTTCACCAAATGGGCGGAGGCGAAATCACTGAAAACGATCGATCAGGAGCATGTTATCAGGTTCATCTGGCGTAATATAATCTGTCGATTCGGCCTCCCACAGATAATCATCTCGGACAATGGAAAACAGTTCGACGGGTTGGAAATGGAGAGATTCTGCCAGAAACACAAGATCAAGAGGTTATTCTCGTCACCCTACCACCCCCAGTCGAACGGGCAGGTCGAGTCAGTAAATAAGATAATCAAACACACGTTGAAGACAAGGTTGGAGGAGAGCAAGGGAACATGGGCGAGCAAGCTACCCGAAGTGTTATGGTCATACAGAACAACCTGTCGCACTGCAACCGGGGAGACTCCTTTTGCTCTAGCCTTCGGAACGGAGGCAGTCATCCCGAGCCTCCGCACCTCACAACCCATGGGGACCGAGAACGACCAAGCCATGCTAAACGAGTTGGACCTGCTGGAGGAGAGAAGGCTGTCCGCAGAACAAAGAAACATAGCTTACAAACGCCGGGCTGAAAAATACTTCAACTCGAAAATCAAAATCAGGGAGTTCGAAACTGGGGACCTGGTGCTCCGACGGACGGTCGGGCAACCCAAGGGGGCATTTGGTCCGAATTGGGAGGAACCCCTAAAGGTCTCCAGGCGCCTAGCCAACGGAGCCTACGAGTTGGAAAGCCTTGAGGGCAACCCGGCCCAATACCCTTGGAACGCCTCCATACTCAAAAGATACTACCAGTGACGGCGAAATAGTTTAGCCTAAGTCATCATGACGAGCAACCTCGATGTAATCGCTCTTCGAGCGTAAAGTTGTAATGAATAAAAGCGGTTGTTAATTCAATCCCATCTTCGTGAAGTCGTTGCCCGACATTCGGTTAAAGCACTTCATTAATTAATCTCTTGGTTAATTCTTTAAGCGGTTGTTAATTCAATCCCATCTTCGTGAAGTCGCTGCCCGATATTCGGCTAAAGCACTTCATTAATTAGTCTCTTGGTTAATTCTTAAAGCGGTTGTTAATTCAATCCCATCTTCGTGAAGTCGCTGCCCGATATTCGGCTAAAGCACTTCATTAATTAATCTCTTGGTTAATTCTTTAAGCGGTTGTTAACTCAATCCCATCTTCGTGAAGTCGCTGCCCGACATTCGGCTAAAGCACTTCATTAATTAATCTCTTGGTTAATTCTTTAAGCGGTTGTTAACTCAATCCCATCTTCGTGAAGTCGTTGCCCGACATTCGGCTAAAGCACTTCATTAATTAATCTCTGGGTTAATTTTACAGTTGTTAGTTCAACCCTATCGTCGTGAGTTTGCTGCCCGTCTACCGGCTAGAGCACTTCATTTTTTATAATCCAATTACGTTATTAACCCGATCGTCAAACTGAGTTCAAAGAAACAAGAACGAAAGCGAAATAAAAAGCAAAGGAGATTTCATTAAAAAAGTTCACGGAAGGGAAAGTACAAAAGGCCCGCGGCCAGCAGACTTAACAAAACAAAAGAAAAAATAAGAGGGTTCACGGGGCCGCTGCGTCCACCACGCCCGGATCCTCGGTCGCCTCATCGTCGGCCAGAGGGTAGATGAAGGTCGTCGGGTCTCCGAGGAACGAAAAGTCCAGCCCGCGATCGACCAGATCCTTCAGGGTAATGTCGTAGTCCGGGGAGGGGGGATTGGACTCGACGTAACTCTTCAGGTCCTCCAAGGGCCCGGAGTAGTCGACCTCGGGATTCCGACGGAGCAGGGAGCGGATCGAATCGGCGTAGGCATTAATGTACACCATGGACCCGGCAGACTCGCTCTCGGCAGCCAGTCGGGCACGCTCAGCCTCCAGGCGCGTTTTGGCCTCAGCCGCAAGAGCCTCCTTGGCTTGGCGGACTTCTTCAGCCATTCTCGCCTCGGCTTCGGCGAGCAACCTCTTCTTCTCCTCCTCCAGCTCCGCCCGGCTCTTACGGGCAACCTCCAGCTCCTCCCGGAGTTTTTGGTTCTCCTCATCCAGCCGAGCGGCCTCGTCGCGCTTGGCCTGGAAGTTGGCTTTGTAGGCGGCCAGAGTCCGCGCATCCCGCTCATAGTCGAGCATGATGCCCTCCAAAGCGATGGCATCGCGGGAAGCTCTGATGGCGGCAGAACGGAGACAGTCCGGGAGGCCTTCTGGCAGTTGATCGTCCAGGACCGAGGCAAGTTCACCACTGCCCGGCGAATCTCCTCCGGCCAAGATTCCGGGACGGCCTCCGCATAAGGAGGATCCTGCGAGGGCAGGAACTGGAGAACCTCAGGAGGGGGCAGGGGATCAGGCCTACAGAATGCCGGGAACACAAGTTAGGAGAAGTGAAATACACGAAAAACATGGGGCGACGCGGGCAAAACACTTACGTGAGGTGGTTGCCCCAGCTGAGGAAAGAGAAGTCGCTTCTATCGTGAGAGGCCGAGGCCGGGCCCCCAAGGGTCGCCTCGACGGTGCCGGCTATCAGCCCGCTGCTGGCCGGGTCCACATCCATGGTCACCATGGCCGGGTCGACCGAAGTTTGACCCTCCACCCGGGCCTGTTTCGATGGTCATTGGCCATCCGTCGGGGAGGAGGTTGTCGGAGGCGCCGGGGTCGCGGGTGGACTGCGAATCACCACCCCGGTAGCGCGGACGGCTCCCCGCTTCGCCAACCTCGCCATGGCATTCTTCTTGGGAGCCATGTCTACGGTCTCCTCGGAGGATTCTACGTTGACGACCGGGATGGCTGCCTGGCCGGCTTCGGGTACCGCCCTCGGGGAGGCTGCCGCGGAAGTAGACGGTGTGGATGATTCGGCCGGGAAGCGCTGCGCTGCAAGAGGAATAACATGTTAAAAATCGAGAAGGCTAGAGCGAGCAGGGAAAAGAATGAGTCGGGGAGAATCTTACCACCAAAATCCAGATGGCGCGGGAAGGTTTGGAGCCCGGACAACCATCTGTACTCGTTGTCGTTGAGGAGATCGACGTCACGGTTATCCGCGCTCTCAGACTTCACCAAGGCAAGTGCCTTCCTGAAGTCGTCGGTCAGGTCGGCCTGGTTGGGAACCACACAGCCTGAACAGTGAAAGAAGAATTAGATCAGTACTAAGGGATGAAAGAGAAATTCAGTATTTACCTCGGCGGTTGCGATCCCGATACTCCCGGGGAACTGGGATGGTGTGCCCGTCAACACCAACGCTCTCCCAAGCGCCGCCGACCCACCACCACTTTTCCTGCCAGTGCGTCACCTTCGACGAGATGCCGAAAACGATGGCGTCACCACCCCGAGGCTTCACGGAGTAGTACCCGTGGTTCATTCGGCCAACCGAGGCCACGGTATAATACAAGTAGTTGATCTCAGACGGAGTAGGCATACGGTGCAACCCGCTCCGACCGAGAGCAACCATTGCCCCCAGAATGTAGCTCCACCCATTTGGGGTGATCTGGGTGATCGACAAGTTCCAGGCAGCGAGGAGCTTGGAAATGGCCGGGTGAAGCGGGAAGCGGAGCCCGGCATGGAGTGTGTCCGAGTTGATGGCGATTAGGCCTTCCGGAGGTTGGTCAGCCCGTTCATCCTCCCGGGGAGCGTAGAAGAAGACGTCGGAGGGCGCCTGGAAAGTCCAATACAGCTCCTTTAGATCGGCGTCCGGGGGGAGGCAGCTGGGGCGGCGAGAGGCCACAAATTCGGTGTCCCGGGCCTCGAGATATGCATGGGCAGAGCGCCTTCGAACGAACCGGCTCATATATTTCGAGTAGTCGAACCCGATTAGCCGGCTGTCCACGTAGTCTATTTGGTCGGGCACAGCTTCCTGCACGAACAGAAAATTCTCGGCTCTGGGCGGGTAGGATGAGACCGGGGAAACGCTTAGAGTCTCCCCCTCTCGTTGGGGACTCATCCCCTCCAAGTCTTCAGCGAAGGCATCCACATCCGTGGAATTACCCTCGCCCTCTCTGACGGCGGCGGCGCGGGACGTTCCCTCCCCGGCCGGGTGGATAGGCCTCTCGGCATCGGCGGCGGCGGAAGTGAAAGGCATCGGTGACCTCGATGCTTTCAGCGAAGTCACTCATGGCGAATAGAGAGAAGAGAGTTTTGAAAAAGGAAGCCAGAAAATACCTTAGGACTCAGAAAAGATCGCCGGAATCTGGGAAACTCGCCGGAAAACTGGAATCTTCCTTAGGGGGGCACAAGATTGCAAGAGAGTGAAAATGGTATAATGGGCTGAGAGCCCCTATTTATAGAAGAAATAAGAGGGACTGGATTGCAAAAAAATGGGGTCAAAAATGGAATAAAGCAAAACTCAGGGGGGCGCGTGGGGGCCACGCGCGCAACGGTTGGGGAGCAGGTTCGGCGGACGTGACCCCTGGATTTCTGCGCATCAGTCACGCCATCCCATGACGTCATCAGGCGCGGCATACGAGGCGTCGTCTCGGGAGCCGAAACGTCACCCCCAGGATTCAAATTCAAATTCAAAAGTCTGCAGTTCGACCAGCCAGCCACCCGACGACTGCGGCCCCCCGATGTCGGGCTGGTGGGGCAATTGTTACACCCGATGATTACTACCCGACCCATCGGGTATCGGACATAAACCCACTTACTGTAGCGGGCTCGAATAAGAGTTGTCCGCCATCTGGACAGACAGCAGGGCAGGGACCTAGAGGCTACCCGACGCGAGCCTCCGGGAGTTGCCGGGCAGGGCACTTATAACCCACAGGCCCGGGTGTCAGGCGGTCAGCGACGAGCTCCGGGGCAAACGCTCTACCCGCCTACCCGTAAAAGAACCACCGAGGTACTCTTGTCCAAACTCGTCTCCCGGTACCCGAGTACCCGTCTGCCCGACCCCAGGCTGCGCCAGCTGTGAGAGGACGTCGGGTGCCATCAGTCCAGAGGATGTGACAGGGTCAAAGAGGGCAGTTGGGGGCTAAGTCCCATCATCTCAGGGGTGACAGCGCCATGTGGCGTCTCCTCATTGGCTCGTAGAGGGGGTTGTAGCCACTCATTACCTTCCAGCTAGGAGTAGGGGGGACCCACAGGTCCACCAACCAAGCATGGGGAAACCCACCTTGTACACTATAAATAGGGCTTTTAATGCCCAAATGTAACACAGAACACATTTATTGCAAATATACTCTTGAGAGCTCATTTACTCTCTCACTTATTACCTCTTGTTGTCATAAATATCGAATCCTACCCGCTAGGAACTCGGCAGCGAGATCCGACATAAATCGTTGTCAATATATTTGATTAAAAATATCAAAAATCTCATCAGTATTATCAAAATGGGAATGAAAAATATCAACAACAATTACAATATGATATCATTCACCCAAATTTTTAATACTCTTGATCAAATATTTAATATTTTAAAACAATTTCTTGAGCTTATCATAAACCAATTGCATATAAAACATACTTAAAGTTATTTCTAATCGAGGTGTAGTAAAATACTAGGAGTATGTATAATTTAAAATTTGTTCATACACAAATTAATTTACAGTACTTTTTAGTAGAATAATTTATATCCTTGAGTGAAAATAACTAATATACTGACTTGTAAGCGACTACACTAGCTTCTACTAGTAGCTACCCCGCAAGAGAACGGGTTCACTGTAGTATTGGCAAGTATAGGGACCAAGTATTATCGAACCCAAGGGATGGTGTATATGCGAATAGATCCCTGAAGATCTACGCGTCGTAGTTAATATGAGTGTAATATTTTTGGGTTTTTGAAAAGATTAATTAAAAGACGAAAATAAACTAAGTAAACTGAAATACTAAAGCAAACGAATTAACTAAGGGTTGGATTCAAATAAGAGATGGTGATGCTCAGGATAGGAATCCCTACGTATACTAACGGAGCAGGAACATAATCAAAGTAATCGTGACAAACAAGAATTAACCTAAGTATAAGAATGCAAGGTGGAAGCTCAAGATTCTAAACCCTAATACTTTACCCTAACACTCGACTTCACTAATCTACTAACAAGTTAATAGATTGTGCTCAATTAATGAGACCCTAATTTAACTAAGGTGATGCGGTCGTCCTCCTTCGCTAAACCGGTAAATGAATTAACCTTTCCTAAACCTTCTCGTTAAGACTACTAGTTGTTATTGAGTGATGCGGTCGTCCTCTCTCTAACACTTTCGTACTAAATTCAAAGGTAAAGTTCAGATTAATTATAAGAATTCATTAACTAAGAGAATTAAAACTAACGTCACAAACTACCCTAATTATGTACCCACATCCTACTTCTACGAGTTCATCCTAACCTAAGCATGCAAGGGTTTTAGCCGGACATGGTTTTAACAAAACTAAAAGCAATTAAAGAAACAACGAACATAAACATAATGAATTGAACGAAGAAAATAAGAAACATGAACTAGGGTTTAAAAAGAAAATAAATACGAAGAACTGAAATTTGAATTGATAAAAACGAAATTTAAACGTGTTCAAAGTAACGAACTAATGAAAAGAAACTAAGAATTGAAAAGAAACTAGAATTCGTATGAAAAACCTCAACAAAACGTAAAATAAAGCTTGCTCGTCTCCTTCCTCTCCAAAAACTAAGTCTAAAATTATTTCTAAAAGTCGGGTCTATGATGTTCTGTTCAAAACGTGTTTGGAAGAGGTATATATAGGCACCGGGTCGAAACGGGAGTTAATGGGCCGAAAATACGCATCCGGAGGTAAAAATCAATGGGCGCACGAGCAAAACGCTCGAGCGGTCCCGCTCGAGCAGTGTAGCTCGAATGACACAATCGCTCGAGCGGTTCCGCTCGAGCTGGTCGAGCGTTGAAATCATTCTGCATGTTTTGGGCGCTCGAGCGATTCGCTCGAGCGGTGGCGCTCGAGCTGCTCGAGCGCAAGAATAGTTCTGTAAGTTTAAGCGCTCGAGCAATGCGCTCGAGCGGTGGCGCTCGAGCTAGTCACTCGAGTGACTTCTAACTCCTCCCAACTGATACTTTTCCTCGTCCGCACTAATACCAATCGTATTTCTTCAATATCTTCTCATCCGGGCATCCGTTTGAGTCGATTCAAAGTCCTACGAACTCCGTTTTTCGTCCTCTATTCACCTATGAGCATCAAAGAGATAAATTCATCAATGTGTAGAAATAATGCTCAATTGACTCTAAATACTCTATAAACTCGACCAAGATTGGGGTATTTCAAGCTACGAATCATGACAATTTCATGCCTAATCAACCCCCCCAAACTTACCATATTGCTTGTCCCCAAGCAATGAAATAATAAGTCAAGTGAAATTGTTAGGAATGAGTCAAAAAATCAATCATGCAAGCTAATGAACTCAAGCTTCATAAGTCAATCACCCGTATACTAACTCACCCCCTTCATCATACTCATGCAACAATTACAAGAAACACCAAGATCAAACATGGATGTGCACTCAACGATGTGTTTCACTCCCTCACAAGTGTATAACAGTGTTTAAGGGACTCACTCAAACAATCAATCACACAAATTGGCAGCCATAGGCTTGTAAGCGCTCTCAACTCCGACCATACTCTAGAAATCAATGCCGAATCAAAAAGGACTTTTCTCAAGGTTGTAATGTAGGCTCTTTGGACAGGTGGGATAACAATATAAAGTAAAGTGACTAAAGTGAATGGAGAATAGAAAATCAGACTTCGGAACTTCGAGATTAGGAACAGACTACTTCAAACATATTCAATCAACACTCTTTCAATTCCACTTCTCTCAACACTTCAATTTGTTTTTTTCTTTCTCTTTTCACTTTTTTTTCAATCACTTTTTTTTTTCTTTTTCGCACAACACATGAGCTCATTTTTTTCTTTTTGCTCATTCTCAATTTTTTTTCTTTCCCACAACTCAAATTTCATTCACACCCTTATTTTATCACCACTCAACCATCAATAACTCTCCTTTTTCAACTCAAATCAATCCCTTCACATTCACACTTTCCTATTCTCCACTCAAATTTGGACAAAAAGGCTTAGGAATTGGAATAGTGTTCATATGTGTTAGCAAATAAAATAGGTTTTAGGCTCAAAGGGGCTAACAAGGGACAAATATCAATGGTAAGGAAAATTTTTGGCTAAGTGACTCAATTAAATCAAAGATGGCCTAAGATCACATTCGGCATATCTAACTAGACACAATCAAGAAGCAAGAGCACACACAAGTTCTAGCATCCTCTAAAGTGACGATTCACTCACAAACAAAGAGATTAAATCATGCATTTAAATCTCGTAAGGCTCAACTCTCACGGCTTTCACATCCATGCTAGTCCTAGTGCATTCTCACTCTCATCACACAAGTACTCAAAAGAAAACTCATAAGCATACGGGTTCTCTCCCTAATCAGCTCAAACTCAAACACTCACACAAAAGAATTCTAACTCACCCTTCACAATTCACTCTACTCATCAAATCATACTCAAAGATAGCAATCAATAAGCATAAAATGATTGATAGGCATGAAATATGCAATAGCGAGTCAACTCAAAATCACCCCAAGGAGTATCTCAACAATCTAATAATCAATCAAACTCAACTTAAAGATAAGGGCGTGCATGCATGTGCAATGTAACAAGAAACATAAAAATCTCCACCCCCCCAAACTTCGACCTTGCTAGAAGTCTAAGTTTGGGGTTGTGGGTTATCTCAACCAAATAATTCAATTTCTCTCAATAGCTTTGCACACTTCCTTGTCTCAAGTTGGTTCCTTCAATCTTCACTTCTTTGATACCTTTACTCCTTTAGAGACAAGCCTACAAGCAACTTACTCAAATACGAGGTTAAACATACAACTCAAAATACTCCCTAATAATATAAATAAAACACTTAAAATAAATGAAAGCAAATAAAAATGGGTTGCCTCCCATTCAGCGCTATTTTTAAGGTCCTCATGCCGGACCAAGCTCAAAGGAGCTTATGGGACATCATACTCAAATTTACCTCCCCCACTCTCATAAGAGTGGTGTTTGAACTCCTTTCCTTGATGCCCCACCATCATGAGCTCTTTTGCTCCCTTCTCATCCTCAAGTGTTATGGGTCTCAACTCCTTCTTCCCTCTATCTGGAGGAGTCTTACTAAACAACTTCTTGAGTTTTGACTTTTTCTTCTTAACTCTTCCTTTCCCTTCCAGCTGGACCACGTCTACACTTTTCACCTCTTCCTCCTTCAACTTCTTCACTTTATCCCTATCAAAATAATCAAGAACATAATGTTCATGGGTTAACTCAACAGGTGAAGGACTAACAAAATCGTGAATATGAGAAGGATTAGGGATAGAAGGCGTGTCTTCAACATGAGGATCAATTGCATCCATGCCATACAAGCTCTCATCCTCCTTCGGGTGCTTCATGGCTTCATATAGGGAGACCTTCACTTCTTGATCATCAACCTTCAACGTAATCTTCTCATTCGCCACGTCTAGCACCATCCCCGCCGTAGCTAAGAACGGTCTTCCCAAGATCAGGGGAACGTGCTCATCTTCCTCCATCTCTAGCACTACAAAGTCGGCTGGAAAGATGTGATCTCCAACTCTCACTAGAACGTCTTCAACAACACCTTGAGGTCGAGTAATAGACCGATCGGCTAGTTGAAGCGTCATCATTGTGGGTTGAAGTTCACCACCTTCCAACTTCTTGAAAAGCGACAACGGCATCAAATTAATGCTCGCCCCGAGGTCGCACAACGCTCCCTTCTTGATCCCGTTCCCAATATCACATAGGATCGTGAAGCTCCCGGGATCCTTCAGCTTTGGTGGAAGCGCCTTGTGCACTAAAGCACTCACCTCGTGGTTCAACTGCACCAACTTCGGCTCATCCACTCGCCGTCTTTTCGCGATCAAGTCCTTCAAAAACTTCGCATAGTGCGGCATCTGTTCCAAAGCATCATAAAAAGGAATATTAATATGCAATTGTTTAAAAACATCAAGGAACTTAGCAAATTTTTCATCAAGCTTCTTTTTCATGAAGCGCTGTGGATACGGGACGGGTATCACAGATTTGGGTACCCCCCATTCATCTCTTTCTGTTTCTTTCACTTTCTCCCTTGCTTCCTTTGCTTTCTTCCACTTTGGAACTTGTTGATGATCTTTTCTAATCAATGATGATTAGTGGCTGTTTTTCTTTGTTAAGATCACCAAACAAAATCTAAGATCATAAAATTTGATTAAGTAATATGCAAGAAGTAAATTTGCAAGAGTCTTGGTAATATTTTGGATTATGGGAAAAAATCTCCACTCTTCATACAAATGAGGGGGTATTTATAGATACACAAGAAAGCCATGTGTCATTACCCTAATGGTTTAACCATTGGATTTTTGCCATGTATTGAGACACTTGTACAACATCTAAGATATTAACCATTAGATTTATGCCAAGTGTTAAGACACTTGGATCATATCTAGACTAGTGACTCTTGGAGTTCTCAATGTTGTACTTGGTCTTTTGAGATAACTCAATTGTTTTCTCTGGTGGCCTTTTGCTCGCTTGTATATCCTTGCGGGGTATCATGGACCTGCTGGTCGCCACTTGTCTTTTCTCCTTATATTAATTTATTCTTTATACTTTGCTATGTTGGTCGCCACTTGTCTGACTACGCTCCTGGTCGCCAACAGCTTTGTTCTTCTTTGTAACTTGTCTGACTACGCTCCTGGTCGCCTCTTTCTTGGTTTTAGTTTTAGTTCTTTTAATTCTTCATCGTTGTTGCTCGCCTGGTCGCTCATCAACATTGCCCCCTGACTTGTTCTTTATTAGGAAAGTATGACTAATAAGGAGCAAGGCACAACTTTTGATAGAATGCCTCTTGTATTTATTAGGCGGGCAACAGATCTTAACTTTCGTTAGGTGGGGAACTTTTAAGCGAGCATACGGTCATCCGGGCGAGCATGAAGGTATTAGACGTATATGCAACGGTTGGATTCTCAATGGTCTCGGGACTCGAAGCGTCGTGGGCGGCAGGTGACATCATTGCCGCCCACGTCCATGCTATTTTTGCGGGTAGGGGCCTATAGAATTTTTGTAAATTCTATTTTGGCCCCCGTTTTTAACCCTTATAAATACTTCATCTTCTCCCTCCTTTCATTCTTTCGAAATTTTTCATCTCCTCCGCCATTAAAGTGCCCCTTCGAGCTTTTCGTCGTCCATTCTTGTCGAGTTCCCGATCGAATTCACGTGCAATTTCCAGGTAATCCTTGATTACTACTTTCTAAACTTATTTCTTTCTTTGATTTTGCTTTTGATTTCGTATTTAATCTGTCTTATTGAAAATTTTTGCGCCGCCGCTACTCATTCTCCAGCGCCGCCGTCGGTCTCCCGGCGTCTCTAAATTTTTATATCTTTTCATTTTCCTTTCTTCTCTTTTATTCCCCACAATGTCCTCTTCGAATGAGGGTGCCTCAATCGAGATTTTTGAACGGAACCCTGGGAAACGTCCCATGGAAGAAAACGCTTCCCCTGCTCCTCGCCGATCGATTCGACAAGCTCTGGCACAAAATCCAAGGACACTACTGCTCGACGAAGAGACGGGTTCGGAGGCGTCCTCTGTTGTTCGCTCAGTCGAAGAACACGCCTCTGAAAATTCTGGCGATGATGAGGTCCAGAATTCTGCTGGTCGCCTTGATGCTGGAGGAGCGACTTCTTCTGACTTGGGAGAAGATTCAGAGGAAGTGGCCGCTGAGATTGATGCGGAGGGCGACCAGTCTGAAGTGGAGCGACCACCACTGTCGGTCACTTGGGAGTTCCTCGAGGAGATTGGCTTTCCCACCTCCAGAGTGGCTCCTGAATCTCAAATCCCTGAAGGCGTTGTTCGCCAAGATGAGTGGGAGGAGTATGTTGCTCGCTATTCTCGTGCTTTCCCTGTTCGCCCCCGTGCAATCGTGCCCGCTCAAAAGAATATCAACACTTATGCGGCGAGCAGGATTTCGAGCCTAGTTGTTGAGGACGACTTGGAGGGTTTCAGGTCTTATTACAAGATCCCATACGACATTTTTCTCTATGCCCCCAAGGAAGGAGAAACTGCTGATCGCCCCCCTCCAGGCTGTACAGCGATCAATCTTGACATTCTTAACACGGGGTTTCCCTTGCCGCTCCATCCCCTCATTGGTCGCTTTTTGGAGGACATCAATCTAGCAATTACCCAAATTACTCCCATCGGGTGGAGTAATTTGCTTGCATTGATGACCCTTTTTGGCCTTGAAGGGTATAAAAAACAAGCTTAGCACGGCGGAGATTCACTATGCCTTAGTTATCTCAGCCTGTAGCGAAGAAGGTGATGGTTGGTATTATGTAAAGGCGAGGACCGGGGTGAAGCTCATCACTGGGGTCGCCAACAAAGTTAAGAGTTGGCATAACCAATTCTTCTTCATTGGTGGAGATTGGCGAGCATCGGCGGATTTTTCTGGCGGCCAGGCGCGCATTAATACTCCCGAGTGTTTTGGGAAAATGAAACGTAGGCATCCTTGTTTTTCTTTTGGGACCGCGTCGAGGACTAATTTTAATTTTTGTCTCTTTGTTGTTTTGCAGGACCCAGAGCTGCGAGGTGGGGACAACCAGCATTGAGTGACGAGTTTTTCTTCACCTTGGCCTTGATCGTGTTGCGAGATCCTGCTACTTGCGACATAAACTATCTCTTGAAAGCCAATCATCGGAAGATTGCTCAACTCTTCACGAGTCCTCATCACTTGGAGGCTCAAACAGACATCCCTGAAGGTAAATTACTTAACTTCTTTGTTCGCTTGCCCGTCTGGTCGCCCCATCTAATTCTTTCTTGATTTTTAAAAACAGATCGGTGAGTGACCGTTGCCATCCCAACTATCCCAGAGTCTTATCATCTGTTGGCCGCTCGAGTAAAGCAGATGGCCGCTGAAGCGCCTACAAGAAAGAGACAGGATCCACCCCTCTCTCTCATGCGTCTTCGGGCTGGGGAAAAACCAGGCGCTCCTGGTCGCCAATCTAAAGGAGCCCCCAAGGTTGCTACTTCCTCCCGTGGTGGGGGGAAGGAAAAAAAGAGAGGTTCGAAGAAGACTCCCCGAGAGAGTTCTCGTGGCGAGAAGGAGGTCACCGATCGACCATCCAAACGTTCTAAAACTATGATCGAGGCGAGCAGCCGAGATCCAAACTCTCCGGCTCCAAGGCCTTCTTCCGTTGAGGTCGTGAGTGAGCAACAAACCGTGTCTGCTATATTGGTGAAAGAATGAGCATCAAATGATCGCACGTATTTGGGATATGACCCTGTAAAACTGAGGGAGTAAGTTCCCAAATTCTTCTCCGATGGTCGCTTGTTTAAATCTTTTTCACTTTATTTAGTACTTTACTTTCTTTCTAGGTATAAACCTGAAAAGCATCCTGGGCGAACAGAAGTGCTTCACAGTGTTAGCTGTGTCAAAACTCCCCCTCCATACCTGGACATACCGGACTCTCATGTTCGCCGGGCGACCGAGATGGTTCCTCGTGCTTGGACTAGGACTGCCGAGGAGATCATCCAGGATCAAACTGCCAGCGACAATGCTCGCTTGGTCGCCTACAATGCCAGTCATCAAGCTGTGGCGGCCCAAAGACTACTGGATCAAATTATTCTGTTGGAAAGGACCAATCGTAGTCTTGGCCGCAAGATTGAAGGCTTTGAGGCGGAGAAGGCGGCTGCCCTAAAGAAGAAGGATGAGGAGCTCGCCCAGGAGAAAGCTGAACACTCCAAAGCGATAGCAAATTTGGAGCAAATGTATGACGCCTCCTTGGCTAGCGAGCAATTTGCTCTGAATCAATCGGAGAAGCTCTCTCTTGAGTTAGGAGTGGCCGATGAGCGAGTACGAGCGCTAGAGGTTGAAAAGACAGCCATGGTCGCCCAAGTGGAGGAGCTTCAAGCCGAGGTTGCTCACCTCAAGCAGGAGAATGTCGGGATGGTCGCCTACGACCTTTATGCTCAAGATGTGGCGGACAACACCAACCTGGGGTATGTCTGTGCTTATGCTGAGAGCTTAAGATCGGTGAAGTTCGCTCTGGACCATAACTTAGACGTTTTGGCCACTGCAAAAAAGGACTTTGTTGATTATGTTCAAAGCAATCCCCTTGGTGAAGGGTTTAGGCTTCCCTTGGCTGATCTTGGGGAGATGGGAATTCCCTTGGACATTTTTGGTGAAGGTGTTGAAATTGTTCCTCCCGAGTCTTCCGACGAGCAGCCGAGTAAGGAGGCGGACATCTTCGATGGCCTTCACTCTCTCCCCTTGACCCCGATTGAAGGAGCGAGCACCTCCGCTGTGGCGACCACGATTGTGGCGGCCACTACTGAAGAAGCGCCTTCTGCTCCGGCGATTACGGATGCGCCTCCAGCTCCTCCAGCCTGAAGATCTTGTACTTTTTGTTTCTTTTTAAATTTGTATTAAGGCTAGCTTGTACTCTTTCACTTCCCTTTTGATGCAACAACTTGTTTTCTTAATGAATGAAAAGTTTGAATTTTTGTTTCTATTTCTTTTGTTTCTTTCTTGCTCGCGCATTTTTCTTTTTTAGAATAAACATTTTGTGCCTTAATGCTCGCCTGATCGGCTTACATGGGCTTATTGTCTTTTAAAAAGACTTGCCTTAAATAACTGGGCCTCTTGGTCCTTTCATGGACTTGGCTTTGAATTGAATGTTTCTCTCTTAGTCGCCCATAAATCGGGGCTTTGTTATCCTCGTGTGGATTTAGCCTTGGGTCTTGTTCGCTCTTAGCACTGTTGCTCGCCTCCTGCATGACTGTCTTGAGCGAACAACTTACTTTATCAAGCGAATAATTTTGACAACTATTTTTGCAATACAACATATATATTCATAATATACAAGATCCTGAATATTTTCCATAGTATTTACAACTGTGTTTTCAGATAGATGCGAAACGTCATGGAATTTTGAATTAAATTTCTACATTTTCTTTGCAACTTCCTGTCTATTGATAATACTTCTTCAGCAAAGCTGCATTCCAGGAGTATTGGGCCGGGTTGCCTTTCATGTCTTCTAGATCATAAGTGTCGTTGTCCCATTTCTGAGTTATCTTGTATGGGCCCTCCCAAGTCGGTCCAAATACTCCTGGTGACGTTCCCAAAATCTTTTTGAGCACGAGGTCTCCAATTTTGAATTCTCTGACCTTTACCTGTGAATTGTAATACTTTGCGATCCTTCTTTTGTATACCGCGTTCTTTATTTCCGCCGAAATTCTTTTTTCATCAACTAAATCCATCTCTGCAGCTAAAGTTTCGTCGTTTGTTTGTTCATTGAATGTTGCTGTTCGTTCCGTTGGGACCTTCAATTCTACAGGTATCACTGCTTCAATTCCGAACGCCATGGTGAAAGGGGTCTCTCCCGTACTTGTCCTGTGGGATATTCGATATGCCCATAGCACCTCTGGTAGTTCTTCTGACCACTTTCCTTTTTTATCCACCAACCGGATCTTCAATATATGTTTGATTATTTTGTTGACTGCTTCCACCTGGCCGTTGGACTGCGGATGATATGGGGTTGAAAAATGCTTTTTAATTCCCCATTTTTCGCAAAAAATTCTTATTTTCTTGCCCTCAAATTGTCGTCCGTTATCTGTCAGGATTGCCTGTGGGACTCCAAACCGACATACGATGCTTTTCCATATAAAACTTATCATCTTTTCTTGTGTGATTGTTACGAGTGCCTCCGCTTCAGCCCATTTTGTGTAATAATCCACAGCTACCACGGCGAACTTCACATTTCCTTTTCCAGTTGGGAAAGGTCCAATGATATCAATCCCCCATTTTGCAAATGGCCATGGACTATTAACTGCTATCATTTCTGTTGGTGGCTTGTGGATGTTGGGTGCAAATATTTGACATCTGTGACAAGTTCTTGCTACTTTGATAGCATCTTGCAGTAATGTTGGCCAGTAATACCCTTGTCTGACTGTCTTGTAGGCCAATGCACGCCCCCCAGCGTGATTTCCGCAGACGCCTTGATGAATTTCCTGTAAAACTTCCTGTCCTTGCCTTCTTGTTAGGCATTTCAATAGCGGAAGCGAGAATCCTCTTTTGTACAACTGATCGTCCATGATTGTGAATCTTGCTGCTCGCCTGGCTATTTTGGCTGCTTCCTGAGGATCCCCCGATACTTCACCATCATGGAGGTATTTGACAATAGGTGCCCTCCAATCATCTTCTTCGCCTTCTTCGTTTACTTGATTTACTTTGTAGTCAAATGTTGATGGACGACATATTTTTGTGATGGTGATTTCTGACAACTCTGCTGGACCTGTGCTGGTGGCCAGGCGAGCCAACGCATCTGCTTGGGCATTGTTTTCCCTGGGTACCTGTTCAATGTATATTTGTTCAAACATGGAAGCAAGATGGGCTACGATTTTCTGGTATAGTGCCATGCTCTCATCTCTAGCTTCATATTCCCCTCGGACTTGGTTAACTATCAATTGCGAATCTCCGTATATTTGTAACCTCCTTACCCCGACTGCTAATGCCAGACGGAGTCCGGCTATCAGTGCCTCATATTCGGCCTCG
Organism: Ballota nigra; assembly: GCA_947034835.1. Classification (NCBI taxonomy): domain Eukaryota; kingdom Viridiplantae; phylum Streptophyta; class Magnoliopsida; order Lamiales; family Lamiaceae; genus Ballota; species Ballota nigra. The sequence continues at coordinate 115,298,994 of OX344722.1, read as the reverse complement.
TTATTTGTTGCCATAAAATCAAATCGCACTGCTGAGGTAAAAATTTGTCTGTCTGGGCTGATTAGCACTATTCCGGCTCCTGATGCCATGTTGGTGGATGATCCGTCGACATACATATGCCACGGATGATTATGACCTCTCGTCGGATCTTGAGGAAAGGTTAGTTCGATTATGAAGTCGGCCAACGCTTGTCCTTTGATCGCTGTTCGAGGTGCATATGATATCCCAAATTGGCTTATTTCAAGGGACCACTTAAGGAGGCGACCAGCAGTGTCTGGTCGCTGCAGAACTTGTCTTAACGGGAAAGTTGTCAGGACTTCTACTTGGTGGTCGAAAAAATATGGCCGTAATTTTCTGACGCTCATCACCAACGCGTATGCCAGTTTCTCCATCGGGGAATATTTGACTTCGGCTTCATGCAACGCCTGGCTTATATAGTATATAGGCAGGTGAAACTTTCCTTCTGCACGAACCAAAACCGAGCTGATGGCCACCTCTGAGGCTGCCAAGTAGAGGTATAATTTTTCTCCTGGGACAGGTTTGGATAAGATTTTGGTATCGCCAAGATATTCTTTCAACTGTTCAAATGCCTTCTGACAATGATCTGTCCATTGGAATCCGCCTTTCTTTATAGCATCGAAGAAAGGTCGACATTTGTCACCAGACCTTGATATGAATCTATTCAGAGCTGCCAGACATCCTGAAAGCCGTTGCACTTCCTTGACGGATCTTGGTGGCTGCATGTCCAGAATAGCTTTCACCTTTGATGGATTTGCTTCAATGCCTCGCTGGCTAACAAGATGTCCGAGGAATTTGCCTGAATGGACTCCGAAGCTGCTTTTTTTAGGATTCAGCTTCATGTTATATGCTCGGAGTATCTCGAACGTTTGTGTTAAGTGTTCCAAATGGTCTTCCTTTCTTGGGCTTTTCACAACTATGTCGTCCACGTATACCTCCATTGTTTTGCCAATGTGTTCATTGAACATTTTGTTGACGAGTCGCTGATACGTGGCACCTGCATTGATTAACCCGAACGGCATTCTCTTCCAACATAACAAATTTTTGTTGGTGTAAAAAGCCGTACTCTCCTGGTCGTCCGGGTGCATGGGTATCTGATGGTAGCCCGCAAATGCATCCATGAATGTGAGGAGTTCATGTCCCACCGTGTTGTCCACTAGTTGGTCTATGTGTGGCAATGGGAAATTGTCTTTTGGGCACGCAGCATTCAAATCCGTGAAATCAATGCACAGTCTCCACGCACCATTTGATTTTTTCACTAATACGGGATTTGCCACCCATCTGGGACATAGCGCCTCTTTGATAAGGTCGTTGCTTAAAAGCTTCTTTACCTCCACATCCAATGCTTCGTATTTATCGGGTCCAAACTTCCTCCTCTTCTGCTTCACCGGTTTTCTAGTTGGGTCAACATTTAGCTTATGACTGGCATGCCCAGGGCTGATGCCTACCATATCTGCATGTGACCATGCGAATACATCAAGATTGGACTTTAAGAATTCTTCCATCTTGGATCTGTAAGGCTCTGGGAGCTCAGATCCGATGAAGAGTTCTAAGTCTTCTCGGTTCGGGTCAACTCTGATTGCTTCCAACTCTTCAACTGGTGTTGCTTTTCTTTTTTGGTCTTTCCATCGAGGATCGATGATGGGTCCATCCAAGTTGAGTTCATCTTCAACTATCATCGGCTCCGCTCCCATCCGTGGTTCGATGTCTTCATCTTTGTTTGAACAAGATGCAATCTCTTGTTCCTTATGCTCGCCACGGATTTCCTGCTCATCGTCCTGTTGTTCGTCTATCTCCATCATTTCTGTATCGATGGATCCCATAACATCGTTGGATACTGAAGGTTCATCTCCAGCGCTCCTGCTCGGCTGTTCGTCCACCATTGACACCTGGTTGTCTTTAGGCTGCATCTGCAGGAGGCATTCACGAGCTCTTTTTTGATCGCCTTTAACTGTACCTGATCCCTTTGATGTCGGAAACTTAACACAATAGTAGTACGTTGAAACAGCCGCTTTGAATTCATTGATAAAAGGACGACCGAGAAATCCGTTATAGGAAGATTGTTGATCTACTACTAAGAATTCTAGCATTCTAGTCATCCTCCTGTCAGGATTCTCGGTCGATACAAGTTCGACTGATAACGTAACTACTCCTAGGGGATCGGTTACAGCATCACCGAATCCCACTATCTTATGATTACATTGTTTCACATATTCCTCACAATCTCCTATTTGATCTAATGTGCTTTTAAACAGAATGTTGGTGTATGATCCAGTGTCCACAAGTAGTCGGTGGACTCTGGTCCCCATGATGTTAGCACATATGATCAGCGAGTCATTATGCGGAGCGAGCACACCGTCCAAATCTTTTTCTGAAAATACTAGGTCTCCCGTCTTCTTGGTGGCCTGGTTGACTCCTACCTCTTTCACTTGGGCTACCGCCCTTAGCTCCGCTTTCCTTTTCCTCTTTGACATCAGAGGCCTTCCATCTGAACATCCCCCAATGTGTCCACTTGATTCGAGCATAAGAACTTCCCGCATCGGCTCTGCTGGTGTTGTTGAGACTCTCTTTCCCTTCTTGGTTGCTTTGGTTGGTTGGTCGTCACTGTCCTCGTCATCCGAACTAGGCAGATTGACCTCCCTAGGTCTTTTTCCGGGTTCCCTCTTCACGAATTCGGACAGTTTACCTTCCTCATAAAACCTCCATAATTGTTTCAATAGATCACGGCATTCACTAGTGAAATGTCCGATGTTCTGGTGGTAAGCACAGTATTTGTTTGGATTCAACTTTCCGCGTTCTTGCCGGATCTTTCTTGGTTCCGACAACATGTCTCTGTCTTTGACGTTGTTGTACACCGCCTCTATTGACATAGCCAGCACCTGATTTAACCTGTCCTTCATTTCTGCTCCTTCGTTAAAAGCTTTCATGTTTTTCGGAGCCTTGTAATCACTCCCCATGGGTTTCTTTCCAGCTTTCTTGGGATCATTCTTATCACCCAGCTCTTTCTGCAAAGCCTCTTGCATCGATACATGAATCCCAGCCTTGTGTCGAAACTCCATGTATGTTTTTGGACACGTCAAGTGCATTTCTTTCCACAACTCGGTTCCTTTTTTCAGCCCTGCCATTACTGCAACTATTTTTGTGTCTTCACTTACCATCTCGCCTTCCAACAGAACTTTATCGAATCTTTCCAAAAATTGCTTGTCCGACTCTTCGTCTCCTTGCTTAATGTCTGCCAGCCTGTGTCTCTGCGTAAGGTAAGACCCGACCGTGGAGAAGTGCGAGAGAAATTCCTTGCTGAGTTGCATGAACGAACTGATGGAGCCTGGAGTTATTGCAGAAAACCATCTGTGAGGGCCGTCACCAAGAGTCAACGGAAAATTCCGACATTGAGTTGCATCGGATGCCTTAACCGATATCATGTAATCGGTATATTTGGACAGGTGTACTTTCGGGTCTGAATTTCCTTCGTACAAATTAATGGCTGGGAATTGTACTTTCTTTTGTACTGGCGCATTAAGGATATCCGGGGACAAGGGTGATGATGGCAACATCGTCGATCCGTCGCCTTTCTTTTCCTCCAACTGTTTTTGCATCTCTTCCACTGCTTTCTTCAAAGCTTGCCACTCATCTGGAGACGTTTTTCCGCTAGAAGGCTGTTCGTCATGATTGGGTTCAATGACCTCTTCATGACGCAGTCCCTTGCTAACGGGACGTTTCTCTTGAGTGGCGTGCCTAGCGATGTTACTGGCTCCATTGGGACCTAGTCGCCCAAAGGCTGATCTTCTTAGCCTTTCATGTACTGAGCGGCGAGCAGCAGGGTGCGTTTTCCCCGGTGCTCGCTCCTCGCCTCTCAGTTGATCGTCCCTATGTGTTCCGCGATAACTTGCTCTTCTTGTGCGATAGTGGCTTATACTCCTTGTGTCCCCGCTGCTCGACTCCTCACCTGTCCCCGGAGTGGACTCTCCTCGACTTCCAAGTCTTTCACTTAAAGGAGCTTTCCCTTTATTCCTACGGATTTCTTCGCTGTCAACCTCGTCATTTCGTGCGTCTTTTCTTCTTTCGCTTCGCTGCTCGCTCGCCCTGTTGGTCGCCGCCTGCGTCCCTGATGGCCCGACCATTTGTCGCCTTTGCAATGCTTGTAAAACAGCAATCGTTTTTGCTAGCTCTTCGGGATTTTGAGCAAGAGCTTCTACTTCCGGCGGGATTGTATCAATGGTAACTTGGACGTTTCTTTGCGAAGTTGCTTTTACTGTACGTGCATGTCCTTCAGTAGACGAAACCCTAGTTTTTGACCTACGACTTGGAGACGTGCTCAAATGTCGTTCTTCTTGTGATCGAACCATTTTGGTTACCGAAGGACAAGTGGTAAGCAAATGAATGGGGTGATTTTATCTCCAACAAACACCTTTCGTAAGAGTTACTAGCTTTGTTTGTATGAATATGGTTGTTTGAAAACCCTAGTTCATACACACATGCATTTAAACTCTCAAAGTAATGTATAGATGACTGATTTTGCTTCAAATAATGTGTACATTTGATTTCCGATGGCTTCTTCCCGGAGTCCGGCCGGATTTTGCAGATTTCGGTGAAGATCTTCAACCTTTCTTCGAATTTTTTATGAAACGGAGGTTCGCCCCCTTCCTCTAGCGCCAATTGTTGATGATCTTTTCTAATCAATGATGATTAGTGGCTGTTTTTCTTTGTTAAGATCACCAAACAAAATCTAAGATCATAAAATTTGATTAAGTAATATGCAAGAAGTAAATTTGCAAGAGTCTTGGTAATATTTTGGATTATGGGAAAAAATCTCCACTCTTCATACAAATGAGGGGGTATTTATAGATACACAAGAAAGCCATGTGTCATTACCCTAATGGTTTAACCATTGGATTTTTGCCATGTATTGAGACACTTGTACAACATCTAAGATATTAACCATTAGATTTATGTCAAGTGTTAAGACACTTGGATCATATCTAGACTAGTGACTCTTGGAGTTCTCAATGTTGTACTTGGTCTTTTGAGATAACTCAATTGTTTTCTCTGGTGGCCTTTTGCTCGCTTGTATATCCTTGCGGGGTATCATGGACCTGCTGGTCGCCACTTGTCTTTTCTCCTTATATTAATTTATTCTTTATACTTTGCTATGTTGGTCGCCACTTGTCTGACTACGCTCCTGGTTGCCAACAGCTTTGTTCTTCTTTGTAACTTGTCTGACTACGCTCCTGGTCGCCTCTTTCTTGGTTTTAGTTTTAGTTCTTTTAATTCTTCATCGTTGTTGCTCGCCTGGTCGCTCATCAACAGAACTCTCTCAACCTCCTCCATTTCCTTGCCCTTCTGGGACTCATCCATATCTTCATGCCTCTCAATCCCTTCACTTTCAATCCCCTTCTCAACTTGAGGCGTCTCAGAATCAGCAGGCATCTGAGGACCTTCATAATTTGTTCCACTTCTAAGCTGGATCGTCTTGCACTGCTCTTTCGGATTCCCTTCCGGCATTCTATTCACTGACTTTGCAATTTGGCTCATCTGGAGCTCTAAAGAAGTGAACCTTCGATTGTTCTCTTGTTGAGTTCTAGTCCACTCAACATTCATCTTCTGGAGCTCTTGATCACGTTGATCACCCTTCTTGTGCAGCTCATTCACATCGTACTCCAAGGATGACAACCGCTTGCTCCCTTCCTCCACCTTCTGAAGGATCGCTCTCAACATCTCCTCGGTTGATGCACCGCCTTCTCCACCAGAAGGTTTAGACCCCGGATCAACACCTGCAGGAACAGTAACACCAGCTTTTGGGTTAGCATAAGAAAAATTATCATTCTTCCTCCATGTGTTTTGAGGAGGTTGCTGGCCTCCTTGAACTCCTTGTGTGTTCCTCCATTGATTTTGAAGTGGCTGAGGACCTGGAGGTACAAATGGTTGGCCATAAGAAGGCCTTCCATACTGGTTTCCACCTTGGTAGCCATTCTGATTGTAATACGGACCTCCCATGTAATTGGCTACCTCTTGTTGTCCACTTGGTTGGTCTACTCTCTCATTCTCTACTGCATGTTCTCCACCCAAACTCTTCCCCAACTCGAGGTTGTTGATCTTCTCCATCATGGCCATCAATAGCCTTCTCGTTCCTTCTCCCTCTTCAACCTGATGCACTCTCTGAAAATCTGCATCTCCACTCCAAGCACCGGCATTCGTGACAATGTTGTCAACGATCTCTCTACACCTCTCTATGCCTTGGTTCAAAAATGCTCCGCCCGCACAAGCGTCTAAATGGTCTTGCCCCGTCTTGTTGGCACCACTATAGAAGAACGCCATAATGTCTCCCTCATTGTACCCGTGCTGCGGGCACTCAATCAGCATGTTTGAGTATCTCTCCCACGCTTGGCGTAAGTCCTCTCCAGACTTCTGGCGAAAGGACGAGATCTCAATTCTAGCCTTGATCGTCCTAGATGGAGGGTAGAATCGCTCGAGGAACAGACGCTCGAGCTCGGCCCAAGTGGTAATACCTCCCCGTGGGAGCGTATTATCGTACCACTCCTTGGCTATTCCCGTCAATGAGAATGGGAACAGCCTAAGCCTCTTGGCATCTTCAGACATGCCATTATAATTAAATGTTGAGGCTATCATGAGAAAGCTCCTCAAGTGTGTATGAGGATTCTCCTTCCCGATCACCCCTTTGAACTGATTCTCGGTCAGCAGCTTTAAAATCCCCGGTGATATCGAGAAGTTGTTCGCCTCAACAGGAGGCAAAGCCACTCCATCATAGTACCGATGTGGCTGCGCTGCAAACCTCCCTCTAATCGCCATATTATGATCTACGTTCTGAGGAACGTGTTGAGGATTAGCAGCAGGTACTGGTACTTGTTGGGGTGGTGGTTGGTAAACAGGTGGTTGGTTGTAGACTGGGGGTGGATGATATGGATATGGTGGGTAAGGATAAGGTGGGTATGGGTAATGTTGGTATACTGGGTTGTTAGGAGGGTTATTTGGGTTTTGTGGGTAAGCAGGGTTGTTAAAAGGATTATGGACAAGGTTCTGAGCTGGATTCCCTACGTTTTGTGTATCCCGATTTAGGCTCTGGCTATCCCCTAATGGAATTTGATTCTGGCTACCACTAACTCCAGTGCCTTCAACTCGGTCTACTGCCTGATTGAAATCGTTGGCAGCATCGTCCAACTCATTATTGATGTCCATTGGTTCCTTCCCTAAGTCGGCAGCGTTCATTCTTCTCAAGTAAGCTCGGTTCCTTCTGGCTATTGTCTCAGGGTCCAACGGTATTCTCTCTTCGCTCGTATTGCCTTGTGAGCGTGTTCTCATAAACCTGACACACTAGCAGAAGGATCAAAACGCAACTGCCGAATGGATAAAAAATAAAAATAAAAACAGAAATTAAATCACCCACTACTAACTACTAAGCTATCTACAAGTCCTATTCAAAAGCATACAACGCCATCCCCGGCAACGGCGCCATTGACTTGTAAGCGACTACACTAGCTTCTACTAGTAGCTACCCCGCAAGAGAACGGGTTCACTGTAGTATTGGCAAGTATAGGGACCAAGTATTATCGAACCCAAGGGATGGTGTATATGCGAATAGATCCCTGAAGATCTACGCGTCGTAGTTAATATGAGTGTAATATTTTTGGGTTTTTGAAAAGATTAATTAAAAGACGAAAATAAACTAAGTAAACTGAAATACTAAAGCAAACGAATTAACTAAGGGTTGGATTCAAATAAGAGATGGTGATGCTCAGGATAGGAATCCCTACGTATACTAACGGAGCAGGTACATAATCAAAGTAATCGTGACAAACAAGAATTAACCTAAGTATAAGAATGCAAGGTGAAAGCTCAAGATTCTAAACCCTAATACTTTACCCTAACACTCGACTTCACTAATCTACTAACAAGTTAATAGATTGTGCTCAATTAATGAGACCCTAATTTAACTAAGGTGATGCGGTCGTCCTCCTTCGCTAAACCGGTAAATGAATTAACCTTTCCTAAACCTTCTCGTTAAGACTACTAGTTGTTATTGAGTGATGCGGGCGTCCTCTCTCTAACACTTTCGTACTAAATTCAAAGGTAAAGTTCAGATTAATTATAAGAATTCATTAACTAAGAGAATTAAAACTAACGTCACAAACTACCCTAATTATGTACCCACATCCTACTTCTACGAGTTCATCCTAACCTAAGCATGCAAGGGTTTTAGCCGGACATGGTTTTAACAAAACTAAAAGCAATTAAAGAAACAACGAACATAAACATAATGAATTGAACGAAGAAAATAAGAAACATGAACTAGGGTTTAAAAAGAAAATAAATACGAAGAACTGAAATTTGAATTGATAAAAACGAAATTTAAACGTGTTCAAAGTAACGAACTAATGAAAAGAAACTAAGAATTGAAAAGAAACTAGAATTCGTATGAAAAACCTCAACAAAACGTAAAATAAAGCTTGTTCGTCTCCTTCCTCTCCAAAAACTAAGTCTAAAATTATTTCTAAAAGTCGGGTCTATGATGTTCTGTTCAAAACGTGTTTGGAAGAGGTATATATAGGCACCGGGTCGAAACGGGAGTTAATGGGCCGAAAATACGCATCCGGAGGTAAAAATCAATGGGCGCTCGAGCAAAACGCTCGAGCGGTCCCGCTCGAGCAGTGTAGCTCGAATGACACAATCGCTCGAGCGATTCCGCTCGAGCTGGTCGAGCGTTGAAATCATTCTGCATGTTTTGGGCGCTCGAGCGATTCGCTCGAGCGGTGGCGCTCGAGCTGCTCGAGCGCAAGAATAGTTCTATAAGTTTAAGCGCTCGAGCGGTGGCGCTCGAGCTAGTCACTCGAGTGACTTCTAACTCCTCCCAACTGATACTTTTCCTCGTCCGCACTAATACCAATCGTATTTCTTCAATATCTTCTCATCCGGGCATCCGTTTGAGTCGATTCAAAGTCCTACGAACTCCGTTTTTCGTCCTCTATTCACCTATGAGCATCAAAGAGACAAATTCATCAATGTGTAGAAATAATGCTCAATTGACTCTAAATACTCTATAAACTCGACCAAGATTGGGGTATTTCAAGCTACGAATCATGACAATTTCACGCCTAATCATATACATTTTAGTGAAAAATGCATAATCTTACTATTTTCAACTCATACTCTTCACAGGGCCGTGCCTTTTTGGAGGCGAACGAGTCAATCGACTCAGGCCCACAAATTTTGTGATTTTTTGAGGGCCTTGAATTATTTTTATATATATATGTATTACTTATATATAATATATATAATTGAATAAGCTTTAAATTTAAGTATTTAGTATCCTAACGGACGAAAGACTATCATTGTTTCCTTCAGGTCATGGTTTCGATACCTGATGGGTGTCAATTATTTAACTTTTTGTTAGTTTTCCCAATTTCAAGTAGTGTATACCCATTATTAAATTAGATTGTCTAATTAAAATTTAACATACACGATTGAGACTTAATTAGTGTATTTTTTAATACCTTTATTAATTAAATTGTAAGTTATTAATTAATCGGTTTACCGCCATCTCACAAAACATTAAAGGTATATTTGTTTTAAGACTCATCCGAAAAGATTTATAATTTTGTGACTCATGCCTCATGTGACTTTGGTATTTGAAATTCAGTTTTTCGAATCTCAAATTTAATATATACCTAAAAATACTTATAAATCTTTTTTTTAGTCCTAAATTGATAGTTTCTAATTTTCAAGTGCTAGATTGATAATTTTATATATTTTAGGCCCTGAATTGATAGAAACAATCTTTTAGGTCTTAAATTGATAATTTAACAATCTTTCAGGCCCTAAATTAACACTATTCAAACCTATTACTATTACTTTTCACAAAATCCAATATAATCACATTATCATTTTTTTATCACTCTCAATCTCCAACTTTTCTTTCATACTATATAATTATGCATCATTTATCACTAATTAAATATTGATTTGACGTAAAATAAAATTTCACCCTACCAAAATCTCAATACAGACACATACCTATATTATTCATCTAGATTTCACATCCTAAAATTTCAATATACAGTCGTGATTTCTCTGCTCATCTAAGTTTTAAAAAAATAAAAATATCCCGAGTATTTAGTATTATTTTATTTTCTTCAAAGTCTCACAACATTGACAATTCATGAGTAAATCAAAAAGAAATTATTGAATTTTAAATATAAGCATAAGTGTCCTTTTTTAAATATTGTACAATATTAATTTCACAGCATTTAAATTTATATTGTCTTTAAATTAGTATAGTTGAAAAGACCATCGAGGGTCCAATTTTATTCTTGACTCAGGTTCTATAGTTCCTAGGATCGGCCCTGACTCTTCATATCCTTCGACTTAAACTATTTAGTGAATACAATTTGTACCCTTCAATAATAAAAAAAAAAACTAATATTCTTCAGTGAAACAATTCATAATCTTCATTTATAAACTAATTTTATTCTATACTTTGTCCTATGTTAGATATTAAACTAAGATTAATTCAAAGAACATTCACTAAAATAATTATTCAAAATAAGTAAGAATTTGTAAATTGGCGTACTTGGTACAGGACATAAAGTTTACGCCAGGTCCAAGTTCAAACTTGTATTACTATATAAAAAAATTAAATAAAGAAATGATACATCAATACAATATATTGTGAATTTCATGAAAATGTAACATGTCATTTAAAACAATTTCAAACTTCATGCGAACGGGACATGCCATTCAAATGCATCTCAAGATGACATATTATTATACTAAAATCTTTGATAAGTTATTCGTAAATATTTATGAGAATATATTATGTGAATAATATTGTACGGTAATTATTATCGTGAAAATAATTTACTAATATATTATATAGAAACAATTAATGCCTTAAATGAGAAAATTTATTCTTTTCAACAAATAATTTAGTGAAATTAGTGAAAATAACTAAACTCCTTCGAAATTAGTACATTTAATTAAAACAACTAATACAATTTAATAAAACAACTGATAAATTCAAATAAGTTTCACGATCAATATTATTCACATAATATTCTGTCAATATTTATTCACACACTTAATACTTATTCACATCAAATCTGATAATATTTTTACAAATCATAATTCCTAAAATATAAAAGATATGTTAGTTTCACGTGATTGAAAAAATAAAAAAACCAATAAAATAACCAAAAAATAAAAATAAAAATATAAATTATAATATGTCACACATGGTTTTAATATTCTTGAGTTTTAAATTGAAAGGTTCTATCTATCTTTTAGGTCCTAGATGTTTTCTATTTTTCAGACCCTAGATCAATAAGAAAAAAAAAAATAAGCCTTAAAATTAATAGTTTTCCTATTTTTTAGGCTCTAGATTGAAATTATTTCTTATTTAAAATAAGATGGGTAGAAGAGGGTGTCTGGCTGAGCTTATAAGCTCCTTAAAACATCTTATAAGTTGTTTAAGAGTTTATAAGTACTACCAATGTATTTGACAAAATAAAATGTTTAACAGCTTATAAAATTATAAAATAAGCTCCTAACATCTTATAAGCGGTAAAAAAATAATTTGAGATTTCTCAACTTATTTTTCTAACCACCTTCATCCCAACCATCACCCTGAAACTACCCCACCCCATCCCACCCCTCCCCTCCCCAACCCCCACCCACCCTACCTCAAGATAAAAAAATAGAAAATAAAAAATATTTGTTGTAAATTATCAAAAATATTATAAGTTGTATTAGTCAAACACTTTAGCAACTTATAAATTATTTAAAAATTATATCTTACAAATTCTTAAAACAACTTATAAAATGTTAGAGCTTATAAGATATTTCAAATAAATTTAGTCAAACACCTTCTAAATAGATGGAAGAGTATATAATTAGGCCTCTCTGACAAATTCTCCACCATTGCAAAGGACCGAGATTCCAAGCAATTCCAAGTACCAAAACTCTTTATCTCCACATGCATAATCATCTACATATACTTGCATCTGGGATTATCCACCAACTTACTTTTTAATCATTCAACTACAAATATATGTGATAAAGATATAAATTTATCTAAAAATAAAACTGATTGCAGAATACTAGTATGCAAATATAGAAAATCGAATTTGAAACATGTTGGTAAATTAAATTTGATCACACAAGCGACATCTGTTACAGCCTATAGAAATAACAAAAAGATTAATAATATGTGCTGTCCTATATTAGAACCTATTGACTGTTGCAATTATACAATTAACGTATACTCAGCATTCATCTCATACAATTAGTTTCATCACATCAAAAGGTTTTATTATACATCAAGAATTGTATAACGCTCTACTAGCCGGCTCTTCAAAATTATATTTACATATCAATGAGCATCCAAGATCCAAGTTTCATTCCTTTGTCGCCTTACCCTCGCCACGAGGCATCTTCTTCGATCCCACTACAAAACAAACATCATTGAAAGATGGGCTCAGCACCAAATGCATATATACACAACATAAAAACACCTGATCGTGGAGAAGCTCCAAATTATAATTGCACAAATTAAAAAAAAAAATTAAAAAAAAAAATTAAATTACTAGGGAATGGAGAAGTTCATTAAAACATGTGTGGGCATTTATTCACACAATAAACACAAGGCATATAGAGAGAGGGGGAGGGGAGAGATTGCTTACCATCCTCCACATCCTTCTCTCGATAAAAGTGAGGAGCTATCTCCAACAGCCATTCCGGTTTTAGTTCGGTCACCTGTATGCATGGGGATTTTCCACATATGAGCTTCATAATCACAAGGTAAACACATGTAAATCCATAGAGGATATAGTATGATCATACCTGCCGCATGTACTCCTTAGTTGTTAATACCAATTCATGGTAGATCACCCATCTTGGTAGCAGCTGTAAGAAATAAAGAAAATGGGAAAGACACATTTAGTGGCATAAATCTTTAATTGCTGCTTTGCAAAGTGACAAAGTAAAATGACACTACATATATGTATATGTGGAACATTTTATTGAATCTGCAAACAATATGCTATAGCAAGGCACTAGGCACAGAGGAGTTGAGGGCTTAATTATTTCAAATCCATAATCATATACCGTCTAGAAACTGTTGGGATGAATTTCAAATTACTATCAATTTTCAAATATTTAATTCATCGTCTTATGTTACTCCTGCAATTTTTATGATGAATTTTTTTTATTGGATTTTCAATGATGAACTTGAACCAGTCGACACTAGTCAATTATAAATTTATAAATCTAAAGTTATTTTCTCAAATCCAAAACATTAATTCAATTCAGTCATGATCTTATTGAATGAAACAGCATTAAGCTTCGACTAGATCAGACCAGAATGCGTAATCTTGAGAAATGGCATTAACCTTCAACTCAAGAGAGATTCATTATTACTATTTAAGAAAAAGAAGAGGTTTACCTGTGCTAAACCAGAGCTCGGATGAAGATGAACTGTCTGTGGATACTTGACAGTTCTGTAGGATCCACTTTTTTGTAGCCTTGCTGAGTGAGGAAAAAACCCAGATGTTATGGCTTTCTTTATTGCATCTAAATCATTTGAATTTGAAGTCACTTCAATTTCAACCCTTTCCAACAGCCCTTCCAGCTGATCCCGTATGTCTCTAGCTCTCTTCATGCTCCTCACCTGGAAATATACACACATCATCGTATTTCAAACATTCAAAACTTTGCAGCAAGCAAATATAATGTCAAATTGCTCAATGATAACTTCCTTATCTAATACATAAATGAGGGATTCCAGTCATTTTACAAATTCATGCTTAGATTTGTTCATTTTAGCAATTAGAAATTTTATTAAAAAATGAAAAACCATGTACCTCGCCCAACCATTTTTCCAGAACCATAAAACCAAACACCAACCTACATCACACATCATTATTTCACTTATTCTCATAAGCAACACTTTATTATGACAGAAAAACATAACTAAACACCAAAACATTTAAAATCATGCAATGATGACAGAAAAACATAACTAAACACCAAAACATTTAAAATCATGCAATATCACATGCCAATATTATTCTTTCCCAAATTCCACCCAATCACAAACAAATGTTAATTGTTATTTCTCCCGAAATACGTTTACCATCTAGTAAAGTCAATTTCTATAAATTAATGTGATTTAATCACAACCTCAAGTTATTACCATGCATACTCTCTCTGCCCCGTAAAAGATTTCACACTTTTTGTAATTGTGAGGGGAATTTCAAATGTGGAGTCCTTTCTGGGACGGCAGGAGTAATATAGTTCACTTGAATCATATCACTATCCCAAGGAGTAATGTTTTAAGACAAGATGCACATATTTTTTGTAATATCTGGATTACCAAACAAAAATTGATCACATCAACCAAACAAATGATCAATATTAAAACAAGTGACCAAACTGCAAAGAATCGGAAATAAACCTGAATATAGTTCTCATAGCACCATTGAGTTGAAAAATTAGTTTCCTTCCATGAGCTATAGACCTGAACAACCATCAAGACGTCAATGTAAGTTAAAACTAAACAAATTTGCAAGAAGCAACAAATTGGTTACTTAGATTATACCATGTCAGACTCCAATCTAAAAACCCATGTCATTATTAATTTATGAAAACACTTGTATTATGTAGACAGAAGTGATTCATTATTTTTTTAATAAGGAGGTTCTTTTTTATGGGGTAAAGCTTCATATTTTAATTTCATATCCAAATTCTCGTTTGTCAAACCAGATTTTGGTAAAGAATTTCAAATCCTATAGAATTTTACCCTATAATATATCTAATATACTTATTTTACTTTTTTCAAACACAATTTTCAACAATCAATCATACATCTCTCACTTTTAATCATTATAATCTACCCAGTGCAACATTCACTCTCCTTTTCACTTTACACTCTCTCCCCTACTTTACACACAATTTTCAAAACAAAATCAATCATCTATTACCTACATTTTCAAAATTCTATCATATCAAATCCTACAAAATCTACTCTCCCAAAACATATACAAAATCCAAATACATATTTTACTGTTCATAAAATCCAACTACTGGATTTCAAATCCAATGGAATCCATAAATTCATAAACAAACATCCCTAAGAGTATTCATATTGAATCAATCACCATAAACATTTAAAAAAACATTAACAATGAGAATACAGTCTAGGTACATGCATGACAGCATTGAACAAAATTAGTGTTGATAAAAACATCAGAGAAGATGGAAAAGGAAGAACCTTCAACAATGCAATATGATCTCCAACATTTCCCATGTGAAAGTTCAGACGTGCATTATCAGCATGAACTTGCTTGTCCTTGGGGCGATAAAATATCGAGTTTCCAATGGATAGCATAGCAGCAATAGATATGATCTCATCAGAACACTTGTACTTGTCAGAAGCAACAATCATCTTTGATTGCATTGGATCAAGTGGGAACTCCGACATCTTTCTGCCCATTTTTGTCAATTCACCATGCTTGTTAAGTGCACTCAGAGCATAAAGTAATTCCAAGGCCTTCAGTAGAGCTTCGGATGGCGGAGGGTCCATGAAGTCAAAGTTAAGCAGGTCATTGATGCCAAGGCTCTTGAGCATGAGTACTACATTGGCCAAGTTAGTCCTTTGTATTTCAGGCACAGTATTATCTTCAAGATCATGATAAAAATTATAAGCAGTATACAACCGAAAGCATTTCCCAGGACCAGTTCTGCCAGATCGACCGGCTCGCTGGTTAGCTGATGCTTTTGAGATTGGGGTTATCAATAATGATTCCATCCCCGATCGAGGATTGTAAGACTTCATCTTGGAGAAACCTGGATCGATGACATACTTGATCCCATCTATTGTCAACGACGTCTCAGCAATATTAGTAGCTAAAACAACTTTGCGTGCACCTTCAGGTGTGGGCTCAAATATTTTAGCCTGCAATTCTGTGGGCAAATTTGCATAAATTGGACATATGATAAGTTCTGCAATTTTTGTCCCCAATCCTCTAGTCCTATGCTTCAGAATCTCCTCAGCAGTTTCGATCTCCTCCTGCCCGGTAAGGAAAACCAGAATGTCACCATCTCCTGGTGGCTGTGTCACATGAATTTGAAGAGCAGTAACAATGGCTGCATCCAAGTAGTCAGCTTCTGGAGCTTTGGTATAATGTATTTCGACAGGGTATCTCCTTCCAGGTATTTTGAAAATTGGAGCAGAATCAAAATAATCGCTGAATTTCTCTGCATCGAGTGTGGCACTTGAAATGAGCAATTTAAGGTCAGGACGGAAACGAGAGATATCCTGTCAAGAAAAAATGGTAGAATGAGACGAGAATAAATATCTTGTGCCCAACTTTGTTAATATGAATGTCTAAGAGGCTGGGAGCAATGACTGAACAACCCATGACATACAAGGATATAAACAAGTGGGACAAACATTAGGAAGTAAACAGACCGATCAATAGCAGGAGGGAAAAAAATAAACTGAAAGCACCCAGATGATGTAGTAGAAGAACCTAATCAGGTCAAAATAGTTACTATAAAACCCTGTATAAAATTAACTAGTTTAAGATTTGCTTGGTTAGGCATGGTTCAAGGTCCTTTATTAATTTTGCAGACATGTGATAGGATTTGGCTTGTGAATGCAAAATTAGAACTGCTGTTGTAGTAAAGTTGTATTTAGTGTACTGAATCAAGTAATAGTAATTATAGGAATATGTGATGTCTGATTTCGAGCTTATTTGAGCATTATAGAGACCTCTAAGGTCTATTATAACTAAAATCTCTGTACCACACCACAGTTGATTTATAAGAAAAATCAATACGCTGTTCAGCAACTGCCAAATAAGTTGGGATGGTAGACTAATACTACTAACATTTTTCTTAATTCAAGATAACTCTACAGTTTTTAATACTATTATTTCTCCATCAAAGAAAAAAGGAAATATATATTAAAAATGCAGTCAACACCTTCCCAATAAGACAGCAACATCCACACAAGATGATCATATCCAACTTTCTACCAGAGTTATCTCAGTTTAATCACAATGCAATACAATCTGATCCTTTAGTTTATCTTTAAGGCATTGTTTATCTATATTATTAAAAAATCTCATATCATCAAGGACATCCAACATCATACAACATTTATATCAAGGATCCAGTTTCTACCTTGACCAAACCAAATAGGACGTCCGTTGAGAGAGTTCTTTCATGGGCTTCGTCCACCATAATTACACTGAAAATAATACATTAGATATTAATCGCGACTCATAAAAGATATTATCAAATATTTACTGCTGAATAGAAAAGCACCTGTAACTTGCAAGGTCAGGTTCTCCAAGGAATTCACGTAATAACATACCATCGGTCATATACTTCAGAAGTGTCTTATCTGATGTACAGTCTTCAAATCGGATAGAATAACCAACCTAAACATCAAAATGTAATTAGTTAACACAATGCATCCTGGTGGTAAATGAAAAGGAGTTGGTTGTGGAACTAGGAAACAAACAAGGGGTAATTTAGGCCACATGGAAAGAGCCTTGCATATTTAATAAACACACACACACACGCACACACAAGTAGCTAAACAGCAATGCTATACAATCATATTCAAGCTTTCAAGAGATAAAGTTCATGAAAACAATTTTTGATTTGTAACATTTGTTGCGATTATCAGTTGACAGCTTAATTTTGTCTAACAGAATGTCAATGTTCCCAACAATCTAGTTAGTTGATATTTATTGACTACACAGCCAAAACGTTAAGAAAATTGTAAAAGCAGAAAGCACACCTCGTGCCCAAGTTTTACTCCCATTTCTTGAGAAACTCGAGCAGCAACACTCATAGCAGCAACACGCCGTGGCTGGGTACATCCAATCTGTTGACATATGCCGTTATCATAAGCATTCGAGTTATAGTTGAGTATAAACAACCAGTTTCAATTTTATCGAGATATTACATATATCATAATATTGGATCATATATATGAATAAGCAGAATAAAGTCAAGGATAGGATCCACTTGCCCCCAAAAGTCTGCAAAAAGGTATGTATAGAAAGTTAAGCTATGACCACAAACAAGGCAACAACCATGTGTTTAGACTGATATATCAAGATTCAATCATAAGGAGTCAGGTCGCAGCATTAGCACTAAAAAAAAGTATGACACAAATCAAAACAAACATTATGTCCCCTATATACACTTTGCTTGAAAGGAATTAGTTGAAAAGACAAAATATATATGAACAGTAAAAAATGCAGGCAGCGAAAAAAATAGAAACCAAACATAAAAGGGAACTACACCAAGTATGCATGATACCTATCTCCAGTAACATTATAATTCAATATAGTTGTTGCCTTGTAACATCACCTCTCCCAACTACTAATTAATATTGAAGCAGACTTAAATTGTTCACGGGAACTTTGTTGGTTTAATTTGCAATCAAATATTTCAAAATGGTGTTCATCATATAATTATAAATAAGGAAAAATTAAATAGTCAATCTTCAGTTCCAAAAGCTATTGCCTGTGCAACAATGATTTTATACAGAGTTGATTGCTCCATATGCCCAGATAAATTTATTGTTTAAGTTATTAATTCAACAAGACTACATAAGTTTTTGCAAATGGTATTTTAAAACAAAAGGTTAAACCAGAAAATAGGATCAAACAGACCCGTGTACCTTTCCTCGCTTACTGTATCCTGCTTCATGAAGATATTGGGGTATCTGTGTAGTTTTCCCTGAACCTGTCTCCCCAACAATAACAAGAACCTGCAATGAATCACGACAGTTTAAACACATAAAATCCGAATATATTTAGTAAATCAATTATTTCTGTTCATCAGTATTTCATATTGAGAATATGTGTGCTAGAACTTTCAATCATTTTACTAGGACAAATCTGAAATACGTAACATAACAGATCAGAATCTTGGAAAAATATCAAGGGAACAAATCAGAAAGGAAACTAACCCCACATCTGAGCTACAAATTAAAACAATAGTAATTATTATTATGATAATACTAAAAACTGATGGGAACGATCTGAAAAAACTGTCAAACCTGATGGTCATTAACAGCTTGGAGTAACTGCTCCCTGTATGGATAGATTGGCAAAGTCTTTCTATCACTCTGAAAATTACCAAGCCAATAAAAATGTCAATGCCATATGCAATAACATAATTAAATATATATATACTTTTCAAAACTATATGGCTGAAATACCATATGCAATAACATAATCAAAAACAAAAATTACTTCTTAAAAGTACACGGTTTAAGGGACTTCATCCCAAGATTGCTCTATATTCTTTTTTAGGAATAACCGAAAAGATCATTTGAAATCCAAACAGCACATACCCTCTTCTGGCTTAAAAGTGTCTAGACCATGCAAAAATTTATTAATTTTATAGGGAACATAGCTTTTTTTCCGATAGGAAAGGAGCAAGTCTTGTATGAGATGAGACGTGATACTTTTGCAAGTTTTTGTAAAGCTCAAGTGTTAAAAGTACTACAAAAACAGGTAAAAATATCACGTCTCATGTATGTGACTGCCTCATACAAGTTTTTGAGAATTTAATTAATGAAGAGAAAAAATGCAAGGGATGAGGGATCCCTAACCCATAAATAGGACTACATCAGTTACAAGCAAAACCTCTAATCCCTAGCTAACTCCAAAACACTTGCGTCTAAAGAGAACTATGGTCAGACAACCAAATGAGGAGAAGGTTTACAAGTCCAAGATCAAAGAGTTGTTTCCAAATGTGGATATTAGGATTAGGAATATGTCAAAAACCAGGAAGGAGCTTTTATTTCAGTCCTCGACAAATATAATAAGATATAATCCTTTCTCTCAGTCAAAATATCTTACCATTTTTTCATATTTAGTAACTAAAGCTGATTATGAGTTCAACAAAATAATTTACAGATTAAGACGAATGTCAAATGCAAAGCCAAAATAAGATTTTCCAACATGTGTTTTCTCATTATTATCTATCCAACCAGCATATCTACAATTACTGATCTACATCTGATGCTAAATTTATTGAACTAATAGTTCGACATAATACACTTCTACTCTAGCAGTCCAGGATTCAAATCAACACTTATGAAGCAAAAGGACTGAAGCACACACCTGGAGTTTTTCCAATGCTGTTTTGGCAGCAGATGCCTCAGGAGAATCCACAGATAACTCTTGGTCAACCTGCAATACAAAATGGTATCAAGAGAGTTGCAACAACTTTGTGGAGAACATCTAATTTTGTTTTGCACAAGCTGAATGTACATACGTTAACACCATCCATGACTGTTGCCTTTATAAAGTCTATTTGATCTTCAAACACAAACCTACAAAAGGAGTAAAAATGAGTACACAAGAGCATTAAGGCAAAAGAAAAATTTCTGAACTCCCAAAAGTAGATCGCCAAGGTCAAGGTGTACTGTCAATATAAGCTCATAGAGTTTTTTGTTCTGGATGGGGGTAAAGGCAATGCCAGTACACTATATTAGAACTCACTCATAATCATCATGTGCCTGCTTCTTATCCTTTGATCCATATTTAAGAGTTGCTTTGCCTGAAACATAATGATTGTATGATTAGTGATTGAAGAACATAGAGTGACAAAACAAAAACAATTGCCGGACACATCAACAATTACCAATCTGATGATCCTCCCATGCTTCTTGTTCAGCAAATGGGTTCATCTTTTCTTCGGCAGCAGGATCCCTGTGTGGACCAAAGGCAAGTTAAAAGAAATTTACTGCAACTCTTATATAGAATCTATGATGGCGTACAATGCGCACTTAGCCTAAATGGTAGCACTGGTTGTAGAAGCATTTAGTTTCCTGGTAATGAAATAAACCTGTAACGCTGCAATGCCACAGCAAATCGTTGTTCTTGATTTACTCCACCATCCTGATCATATGCTTCAGGCATCCTATACTGAGCTTCACCAAAGCAACAAAATAAAGAAATGTAGATTGTAATCGATAAACACATTGCACATAGCAAATATGACAGACAGGATTATTAGGATTCAACTACAGATAATCAAATCTCCTTATAAAATTTCTGGCTGAAGCAATACTTAATAACTTGATTGGAAACAACCTTTAGGCAATAATCCAAAGAGTCAAAGGGTATGTGGATGCATGTATACATATTATATCAGGTTACAACACTCAGATGTGGATTAAGTATTTTCCATGCAGGTTAAGACAGCATCAAGCGTAGACAAAGAGCTACTCAGGAGGTATAGTACAAAGAAAGTGTTAAAACATATATAGCATAAAAACCTGATTACCTCATTTGTATAATCAGACTCTTCATTCCTCTTCTTGACAAGATCATATATTTGTTTCTTGTATCTGCCAAAATTAAATAACATTAGGATGCATTTCTCAATGTAAATGATTAGCACACAACTTTAAAATTCTTAATTTGAAATATGAATCGATGTGCAATGAAGCATCAAGTTATATGTTTAAGAAATCATGCAATTTCACAAACAACTTGTTGAAACAACAAATCAAAAGACCAACTGCACCATGTAAAGCTGTCATTTTTAGAGGTAAGTTTAATAAATCCATGTCCCAAGCTGAATGGGGCATATTTTAGTGGCTTAAAAGTTATGAACTAGAACAAGTATTCAAAAAACTCAAGACTATAACGCCAATAGGCCTCCAAAGTAAAATGCTATTTTATAATCTTATACATATATATATGGTAGCTGAAACAGATACATGAGAAAAAGGCACGTACAAAACAAGAGGCATGATGATATAATTGGTCAAGCTCACAAACAGTAATACTTGATCACAGCAGCAAAAAAGTTCTGAGTTTTTTCCTAATTGTGGAGAGCATAAAAAGGAATGAGAGATACTTTATATCACCATCCTCACATCATGACTCCACATTATGATGGATTTGGCAATGTAAAACTGAGAGAAATACAAGGGGAGAAAAGCTGGCTAGACAATACAGACTTCCAATTATTCAGGAAGCATGCTTCTAACTTATGTCCAAATTCAGTAGAGAGATCAGTTTATCCACATGGAAGCATGCTGCTAACTTATGTTCGGCTTTTGTTGACTAAATAAGCTATATTAAACTAGTCTCCAGAGATATTAGGACATCAAAATACATTCCCACAATATAGCAACAATAACATAAAGGCAAATATTTCTTTGATTGTCAAACACCAGAGTAACATTCGAGAAGAAACCGGCAACCTTAGAAGTCTTGATTAAACAAAATTCAGCTAGAAAATTTACCTCAGCTCACGGAGTTCTGTTTCAGTCTGCTTGATACCTTCGAATAAATATTGCTCGTCTTCTATATCATCTCTGGATTACCCAAATAGACAAGGTGCAAATAACAAAATCAGCAAAACAGGATACATCTATTTCAACTTTTAACTGGAAACCAATATGTTGACTTCATTACCTGAGCTCCTCTAATTTCTTTTGCTCCCTTTTCTTCAGATACTCTTGCCTTGACACTTTCCTAATACAGAAGCGAAGATAATATGCGTTAGTGTAAGTGAAATGCCTAATATAAAGCAGATTGGTATTGTAGAATGAAAGATCTTAGGCAACCCTCACAAATTCCCAAAAAAAAAAAATCTGAAAATATTAGAATTGCAATTTGAAAATATGCTGACTGAATAAATATCTAAAGTACTGTGGCACCAGAGGCTTCCGAGCATAATGTAGTTAACAAATCCCACATCAGGTCTCTAAACCAACTATATATTGGGATTCTGATTCTCCCCATGGGCTGTTTTCTAGGAACAGATTGAACCATGATAAATAGGTATAGCAGAGCTCCATTTAGAGTGGCGGGGACAGCATGACCATGTGAGAGTGTAAGGAATAGTCGAACCAAGGACCAGCACACAGGACATTCACCTAGTAGACGAACTTGACATAAACAATTGAAATTTAAGAGAATGATATGACAAACCTTAATGTCCCAATGCCATCATTCTCCAAAGCGTCAGATCTCCGAATTGCCTCTTCTGTTAATAAATGCATCAGAATGAACAGAGTTGAGCCATGAGAAGAAGAAAAGAAAAGTAAGAAAGATTCCTCTTTTGACTTACATATAAGGGCCCATTAATTTTTATAATATGACATGTTAATACAGATTTTCACTCAAACTATTAATTAACAGTGTTACAGGAAATCAGATTTTTCTTTCTACACCTTATGAGTTCAGATAACTGCAATCCTTCTCTGTTAGAAAGAAACTGAACAAACATATGCAAATCTGTTCCTCTTCCTTCTACAAAAATTTTCAAGTGCCCACGCATCTAAGAACCAGTCCAAAGATGCCTCTGTTCAAAACTACCACCACCAGAAAAAATACTTCACATGGACCCCTTTCAGATCTATATTTAGGGCACACTTTTCATATATTGAATCAGGTTTGTGCTTCATGTAACATATATAGATATGGAATATGACTTTTAAGTTACCAACATTTTTAGGCACAGACCATCGTATGGAGCTTTACACATTTATGTAATGTACAGGCCCCAAAAAAATTGATAAGTGCCACCAAAAAGACAACAAAGAGAAAAAAATGTTATGGTGGTTCATTAGCTAAAGTGCTAATACAGAACATATCAGCCTCCACAAAAATTGTCTCATTGCACACATATAATTTGTATAAATTGATAGAGTGAAGCCTTAAGTGGGGATATCTGAAAATGCAGATACAAAAGATAGCTTCACACAATAAATAATAAAAGCAACATATCTATAAATAGATTGTTTACCTTCTTCCTTCTTTGTTAATTTCTGATCAGTCAACTGTAAAGATGGAAATAAAAGAATTAAGTTTAATATTTTACTATGCCAA
Organism: Ballota nigra; assembly: GCA_947034835.1. NCBI lineage: Eukaryota > Viridiplantae > Streptophyta > Magnoliopsida > Lamiales > Lamiaceae > Ballota > Ballota nigra. Next base: position 115,275,085 of record OX344722.1, on the reverse strand, counting down.
TTTACAGAATGTTATAGGGAGGTGCTACAACTATGATCACAAATATGATAAAAGCCAAAAATACATATATACATCCAAGCATATATATGAAGTTCAGCACTCCATACTTAAAGTAAGTGCTGAAATATACTCGAATTGCGAGTTGAATATATTGCTTAAATTGTTGAAATAATTGGTGAAAAGCAGTAGAACAATTATCATGTGGACTATAAGTAGATTGACAAACTCAAGTCAACATGCTAATTCATTGTTTGTACCTTCCTGGTCCCCGCTGCATCACGTTCTCTAAGTCGATGTTCCAACTCCTCCCTTTCTCTCTGATCACGCAGTCGTTCTTCTTCTGACTAAAACCAAGAAAGAGTGCATAGAACATTGCAGAACAGGGAAGTTAAAGAAAAAATTGGAAACAGAAACACAAAGATACAGAGCAAAGATCAAAAGAGTACAGCAAAATGGAGAAAGAATAGATTCTTACAAAAAAAGCAATAGGAGAAAACTAATGAGGCATTATCCTGAAGACAACAATGAACATAGAGTTCACAAAACCTTCTATCACATTTTCTACACAAAGGGCATTCCATATGTAACATAAAGCACTGAACAGCTCCTACTTTTGTGACATGGTTTAACAAGGCCAGAACTCCAACCTAGATCCTTGAAACCAAACTTTGCATTATCAAGTACTCAAAAAGCACTTTTGGCATTATGTTTTAAAATATTTATCAGTAATTTTTTTCCTACCTATGTCCTTAATTTGCAAATGGAGTTACACAAAAGCTAGCTCAAAAATAAATATCTAAAACCAAGACCACATGGTGTAAAGAGGCAACCAAATGAGAAGATTAAACCAAGACGAAAGCACCTAGCCTCAGGTAGATAAAAATGTACCTCTGAGCCATCGTCTTCATCACGGGAAGTCCGGCTTTTTACTCGTCTCTCTTTGCCTTCATGTGCTACTACCTATACCACCAAATTCCATAAACAAAAACCTCTCACTTATACAATAACTGATGAAGTATCTTTTAGTAAAAGACAAAACGGATGCTTAATAAGAATATAAGAATGGGTGCCTCATCATCTATGTCATCCTGAGGTTCACTTCTTTTCCTGAACTTCTTTCTTCGAGTTTCCTCCTTTTTAGGTGATGGGGCAGCAGGAACATTATCATCGGTATCGTCATCTTCCTCCAAAATTGTGTAGGTCCTTTGTTTTCGTGCAAGCATTGCAGCCTCTCTTTCTTGTTTTTGATATAGCTAACAAGAGGAAAGAATAAAAGAACAAGTATTATTACAATAGATGGTCCTTATGGTATTTAAGAAAATGATCGAGTTAATTTGACAGAAGAAGACAATCAACACTCACATTTGGCCCTGATGCCTTACGGTCCACTCTGGCAAAAATTTCTTTGGCAAACGTGACTGTTTCAGCAGAAGATGAGACTCCCAACTCTGTCAGTTGATTTACAAGCTCAGAGGGAGATGAAGCTTTCTTAGCTGCAAGTATATGGCAAACAAACCAGACTTTAATGTGGATTAGAAAAACTACTTTTCAATTGCCATAGGTTGAATAATCTTAAGTGTGGAAATAGTCATGTGCAACATGTAATATTTGGAGATAAAAAGGCACAAATGTACATGTTTTACATTACAAAAAAGGTCAGCATTGAAAACCAACATACACAATGTTATAACATATTGGACGATAGTGGGCTGCGAATAGCCCAGAAGGGACATCAATCTATCGGAAACCCATGTCTTCAGATCACCCATTTTAACTGCAAAGACAGAAAAGAAGAAAGTTATACAATCTGCCACACCTTAAGTCAAGATGAGCAATAAACATTGTAGGCCTCGCGCTCTAGCCTTATAGCACCGGGGATGTGGGGAGCGTGAAAATGGTGGCAATTTTTCTTTTCTAAGAAACAATATCCTAACCCTATTATTTGAAGAAACCAAGCAGCACACACGCAAAAAAAAAAAAAAATTAGAGAGCGCGGAGGGCGGTGCCGAAGCAATACGCTGGGCAATCGATATTCAGACGAAGAATTCGCCAAAAGAAGAACAAGGAGTACCTGGGAGAGCAGCGCCCGAGCAACGATGGCGACGGTCGGATTAAGGCGCGGTGGAGTGTTACGAATGGAGAAGGTCCTGTGATACGAATGAAGACGACCCTGTTCTCGTGTGAATGTTAATTGTATTAAGTTTTAGGTGATTGATGATTAAGCGTTGTATTGTTTTTTTTTATTGGGCTCGGCCCATTAATAGTGGATACTACTGTTGTAAGTGGGCTAACCACATCCCCTCTTTCTCAGGACGATAAACTCTGCCCTGCTTCTTTTCGATCCATCTTTCCTAAATCTCGTTCGTTTCTTCAATCAATTGGCTCGATTGTTACATGGAGGCCGGACTGGGAATACACTGGGCAATCGAGATTTTAGAAGAAGGACCAATTTCCCCTTAAACCCCAGTCAAATTCAGCGCGTATTGATGAATGTTTCCGTCAAGATTCAATTGTGAAATTGAATTGATTTTGATGAAATCCCTAATCTGCAAAAGAAACGGAAAAGAGTAAAAAAAACAGTCTAATTTGTGTTTACAGACATTTTTTGTTTTAACAAAGTTGATTTTCTGGTTTTTTTTTTTTTTTTTAATAAAAGAAAATTAAGTAATTAAACCAATTGCATTGATTCTTAAAAACTTTAAATTAAGTCCTGTATCTTTCAAATTGACTTGTGAACAAATGAGGACTATTTTTTACTAAAATATTTATTTTAAATACTACATTACTTTTATTTTCTTATTTAAAAAAAGGGTAAATTATAAAAAATCACGAACTTTATAATATTTATCAAATACAATATGAACTTTTAAAGTTTGCAATTTAATACACGAACTAATTTATAGTTGCAATTTGATACATGGTAGTATAATTTTTGCGACAACACTTACGCTTATGTGGCGGCCGAAGCAACCACCAAAAACATGACACATGTCACGAATGATATTAGTAGGGTTGTTCACGGTACAGACCAAAACAGATATTTGAAAATATATGTGTCCGTACCAAAGTTCGGTTATTTAAAATCAAGTGTCCGTGTCCATACCGAAATTTCGGTAGGGTACGGATATTTTATTTTTCGATACGGATCGGAGCGGATTTTCGGTTACAAACGGACCGGATCGGTACGGAGCGGATAAACGGATATTTTAACCATTTTTTTATCATTCTCTCCTTTTAAATCAATTTTTTAAAAAATATGCATGCACACTCACACGAATACTACACAACTTCAACTACAATCAAACATATATCATTACAAGCTCGAATATAGCACATTGTTTGATAATGAATGGTTAAAAAATTAATGTAAATAACCACCAAGGAGGAAAATTGATAGAGACGAGATCATGATAGAATTATTATATGAAAATTTGGAGAATCAATATTATTATTTTATTTAATTAGATTAGATTATATTATATTTTATTTATATTTAGGTATTATATTTCTTGTCCTCTGAGTCAATTTAGCATTATAAATAGGAGTATTGTATTTCATTGTAAGGAGTAGATTATTGAATATAAAAATACTAGGGTGCAACCCCGCGAATTTCGCGGTCTGAAACTTTTTACCGTGAAAAAAAAACTTGCTTGCATTAATATAATATTTAAAATAATTAATATTTCATATTATGCGTAAATATTTTATTTCCATTAGTAAATCAAAACTTTTTTTTGCCATCACTATAATTACTAATCCATAAAAAAATTATTGCACATATTTTAAGAAAAAACATATACATTAATTATATAAAATTTAACAATCTTTTACTTATTTATGAATTACAATACTCTTTTAATATTTGTATGTTAAAAAATATTTTAAAAAAAATCAAAATCCTAGTCTATAAAAGAATATCTATATTTTGCAATTTAATAATCTATTTTGGTCGTATAATTTTATCCAAAAATAAAATTTTCTATTACAATCTATTATTGAAGAAAATATATTTTATTTGGTTGCAAGATCTTTTTAGTATCATACGCAATTTCGGTGAAAATATCTTTTCCAAAATATTTCGAATTCTCTCCTACAAATTTCACATATATGAATATGTTGCAAAAAATAAATCCTAAAAACAAAACATCCAACAATGAAAAAAGAATTGCTTGCATTATTTTATTGTTTAAAAGAATATTTCATATTATACATTAATATTTTGTTTACATTGATTGAATTTTATTCGGATTTATAGTATACTATAAAGAATAACAACTCTAAGTTTTACAAATAATTAATTCCTAACAAAAACTAAAAAAAAAATCTTCATCCGTCGATTTCCAAATTATCCCGATAAACTGGGGCCGTGAGGCCGTTTTTGTTACAGTGATGCTCCGGGTTCGGATCGTCATACCAAGTATTTATTCATATTTATGCAAGAAAAAAAAATGACGGTTCAATTAGATTAAAATAAAATTGATCTCTTACCCGATGTGATGGTTTGCGGTATTCCGATGCGGTTCAAGGTCGCGGTGGTCCGAGGGAAAAAAATTCATGAGGAGGCAGCGGTTCGTGAATAACCTGAGAAAAGAGAGACAGCAATGTGAGAGAAGAAGAGAAGAGAAAAAAAATATCTTATAATAATATATTCTCAAACCTCTCCAAGATGATGTGTCAACACCACCTTATTCTTAGGTTGATGTGGCATGTCTCAAATCTCTCCATTTTGAAATACTGTGCTCTCATTAAAAGTTGATTAAACTTTTAATCACGACCCTTCGTTCTATATCATTAAATCTAAACCATTAATTTATATTTGCATAATTAATGCAAATAGATATTTTTTCCATTTTCTTATTTAGTTATTTTTAGAATTTATTATAAATCATATTTTTTCCAAACCTTAATGTAATTAAAATATGATCTATTTATTGAATGAATCTAAATTTATCATTTCTAAGTTTGAGTTAGTATATATAATATAATATAATGTTCGATTATTTTTTCCTAAAATAAAAGGTATATAGTTATATATTCCAAAGAATATTCTTATGTGATATATTCTTATTATGGACAAGATATAATATTGCATTTTTTTTTTTATAAATAAGAGCATATTGTATTTCATTTTTTCACATCAAAGTTTCATTTGTTCCACTCTTTTGCTGAGATTTCTCCCATCAATTGTTGGTTAGTTATATATCTATTGTTATTAGTGTATTTATTTCAGTTTAAGTGCTCACAATTTGATTAGATTTAAATATCAATATGAATGTAATAATAATTGTTGATTTATGCTCTACATCGTTCAGTTTAAATATTCTTCATGTGCACAAATAATAAATTTAACTATACCATGTATTTTTATCTGAATAATTATGATGGTTTATTGTTGTAATTTAAATCTCATTTTAGATTTCAAGAGTATGACACCTCAATTTTCTCTGATTTCTAATATCAAGAGTGAGAGCCAAAAATTGACCGTTAAAGTCAGGATTGAAAAAGTTGGACAATATTTTTTAATGATTTTATAGAGACAAGTTCTACTTGGAACTCATTTTGATCGATGAACGGGTATGCGTAACTTTAAAGTTTATTTCAAATTTTGTATTGTTTCTTATATAAATTAATTTCTTACCGTATACTCCCAATAACTAATAATGTTGATTAATTTATAAATTATTCAATATTAAAATGGAAATTGATTATTATTAAATTATTAGTCTAAGTAATGTTATTCCATAATTGTTATTAATTTATGTGAATTTTGATGTTTTTTTTTTAATTATTTAGTTTGTAGGATATACCTATAGAGTTTAGTGAAGGGCACGGGCCATAACTAAACAAACCCCATAATTTATTGTATATACCTCGAAATTTTTTAAACAAAAATACTCTTATATTAAATGTCTACAAGAAAATAAATATAATATATTTTTTCAGTAAGCGAAATTCGCGTGGGTACACTCTAGTTATACCTATAAAGAAAAATCAAACCATGAATGAGAAAATAAAGAGAAGTGAAGATGATTAGAGTTGTAAATTAGAATGAAGACTAAAGTTAGATTTGACATTTATAGAAAATGCAAAATGAAATATACGGTTGAGATTAAAAGTATAAAATATATGGTGTAGATTAAGTCTTAATATGATTTAAAATATACCTAAAATAACTTTTAAGGAGAATGCAGGATTTTGAAATAAAATGATTTGAGAGGTGCCACATCATTTTAAGAGAAATGTGGTGCTGACACATCATCTTGGAGAAGTTTGGAAATATAGTATAATAAGATTGGGTTTTATCCCTTTACCGTGTTTAATTTGTATTATTCCAGTATTCATATCGAATCAATGGAATTACACGTTTAAATATGTTGCGTTTATTCGAGTATTCTTAGAATCAGCTGATATTACGTTCCCGCTGCGTCAGTTGGTATCCAGAGTCAGTAACGACTCTTATGATGCCTCCCAGACACAGTTCTAGGCATCATGAAATTGCTCTCCTAAAGGAGCAATTGACGGATGTTGCTCAAGAATTCGAGACTCTACGCCTCGGTTTTTTTAATAATGTTACCCAAAAAGTTCACAATTCCATAAAATATACCAAAACTTTCACAATCTTCAACAGGGCAACCGTACAATCCAGGCGTATTCAAAGGAATTTTCTCTCCTCCTTGGAAAAATTAACACTCAAGAATCGCAAAAACAGTTGGTGTCTCGGTATATTTGGGTTTGCGCTTGCAATTTCATGAGCATATACTTTTGCTCAACCCGGATTCACTGTTTGATGCACATGAATATGCATCCAAACTAGAACGTTGGTTCTCCCGCTGTCAGTCCAGTGATACAGTTCCATCACCAACAGATCGGAGAGCTTGCTCTCAAAAGCTGCACAACACCGAAGGCTCTGTCACCGCATCCTCATGCCACAGGATTTCGACAGCAATACCGTCGCTTCCAGGCATCCGACCACTCCTCAGCACCTCCTCACCGACTGAAATCACCGACCACTGATTAGGCGTGAAATTGTCATGATTCGTAGCTAGAAACGCCCTAGTTTTGGTCGAGTTTATAGAGTATTTAGAGTCAATTGAGCATTATTTCTATACATTGATAAATTTATCTCTTTGATGCTCATAGGTGAATAGAGGACGAAAAACGGAGTTCGTAGGACTTTGAATCGACTCAAACGGATGCCCGGATGAGAAGATATTGAAGAAATACGATTGGTATTAGTGCGGACGAGGAAAAGTATCACTTGGGAGGAGTTAGAAGTCACTCGAGTGACTAGGTCGAGCGCACGCGCTCGAGCGCATTGCTCGAGCGCTTAAACTTACAGAACTATTCTTGCGCTCGAGCAGCTCGAGCGCCTCCGCTCGAGCGAATTGCTCGAGCGCCCAAAACATGCAGAGAGATTTCAGCGCTCGACCGGCTCGAGCAGAACCGCTCGAGCGATTGTGTCATTCGAGCTACACTGCTCGAGCGGGACCGCTCGAGCGTTTTGCTCGAGCGCCCATGGATTTTTGCCTCCGGATGCGTATTTTCGGCCCATTAACTCCTGTTTCGACCTGTGCCTATATATACCTCTTCCAAACACGTTTTGAAGGATCCCCAACTTTTAGACATCACTTTACATAGAATTTTTAGAGAGCGAAGGAAGAGAAGAGACGTGCAAGTTGTAGTTTTACGGTTTTGAGGTTTTTCTTACGAATTCACGTTACGATTTCAAGTTTTAGTTTCGTTTCTTAATAACTTTTTTCTTAAATACGTTGAGACCTCGTTTTTGTTAATTAATTTCAGTTTAATCTTTGATATCTTCAAGGCCTAGTTTATGTTCGATCTTTTCTTCGTTTTCATTACCATGTTCATGTTCGTCACTTGTTTAATTTATTTTGTTTACGTTAAATCGATGTCTAGCTAAAACCCTTGCATGCTTAGGGTAGGATGAACTCGTAGAAGTAGGTTGTGGGTATGTAATTAGAGTAACTTGTGACGTTAGGATTTAATTCTCTTGGTTAATGAATTCTTAAAATTAATCTAGATTTCACTCGTGAATTTCGTTCGAAAAGTGTTAGAGAGAGGACGACCGTATCACTCTTTAACAACGAGTAGACTTAACGAGAGAGTTTAGAAAAGGTTAATTCATCTACCGGTTTAGCGAAGGAGGACGACCGCATCACCTTAGTTAAATTAGGGTCTCATTAATTGAGCACAGTCCATTAACTTGTTAGTGGATTAGTGAAGTCGAGTGTTAGGGTAAAGTATTAGGGTTTAGAATCTTGAGCTTTCACCTTGCATTCTTATACTTAGGTTAATTCTTGTTTGTCACGATTACTTTGATTATGTACCTGCTCCGTTAGTATACGTAGGGATTCCTATCTTAAGCATCACCACCTCATATTTGAAAACACACCTTTTGTTACTTAGTTTAATTTTCCTTTTGCACTCGTAGGATAATTCAGTCTTTTAATTAATCTTTCAAAAACCCAAAAACATTACACTCATATTAACTACAACGCGTAGATCTTCAGGGATCTATTCGCATATACACTGTCTCTTGGGTACGATATACTTGGTCGTTATACTTGCTAATACTACAGTGAACTCGTTCGCTTGCGGGTGAGCGACTAGTAGAAGTTAGTAAAATCGCTTCAAGTCAATGGCGCCGTTGCCGGGGGTGGCGTTATATGCTTTTTGAATAGGACTTGTCGATAGCTTAGTAGTTAGTAGTGAGTGCCTATTTTCTGTTTTTATTTCTTATTGTTATTTTTATTTATTCGGCAGTTGCGTTTTGATCCATCTGCTAGTGTGTCAGGTTTATAAAAACACGCTCACAAGGCAATACGAGCGAAGAGAGAATACCGTTGGACCCTGAGACAATAGCCAGAAGGAACCAAGCTTACTTAAGAAGAATGAACGCAGCCGACTTAGGGAAGGAACCAATGGATCTCAATAATGAGTTGGACGATGCTGCCAACGATTTCAATCAGGCAGTAGACCGGGTTGATGGCTCTGGAGGAAGTGGTGGTCAGAATCAAGACCAGTTCGTGGATAGTCAGAGCCAGAACCCGGGTGCACAAAATGTAAACAATCCAGCTCAGAATCTAGTCCAAAATCCTCTGAACAACCCTGCTTACCCACAAAACCCAAATAACCCTTTCCACAACCCAGCATACCAACATTACCCATACCCACCATATCCTTATCCACCGTACCCATACCCTCCACCTCCTGTCTATAACCAACCACCTGTGTACCAACAACCTCCAATTCAACACATACCAGCACCACCTGTCGCTCCTCAGCCTGCGCCCCAGAACGCAGATCAGAATATGGCAATTCGGGGCAGGTTCGCGGCACAACCGCAGAGGTACTACGATGGAGTGGCCTTACCACCTGTTGAGGCGAATAACTTTTCAATTTTCCCAGGAATTCTCAAGCTGCTTACTGAGAATCAATTCAAGGGGGAGGTTGGGAAGGAGAACCCTCACACTCACTTGAGAAGTTTCCTCATGATAGCATCTACTTTCAATTACAATGGCTTGTCTGAAGATGCCAAAAGGCTCAGGTTGTTCCCATTCTCTCTTACGGGAATAGCCAAGGAATGGTATGATAACACGCTCCCACGGGGAGGTGTTAACACATGGGCCGAGCTCGAGCGTCTGTTCCTCGAGCGATTCTACCCTCCATCGAGAACGATTAAAGCGAGAATTGAGATCTCTTCCTTTCGCCAGAAGTCTGGAGAGGATTTACGCCAAGCGTGGGAGAGATACTCAAATATGTTGATCGAGTGCCCGCAGCACGGGTACAACGAGGGAGATATTATGGCGTTCTTCTACAGTGGAGCCAGCAAGGCTGGCCAAGCCCACCTAGATGCATGTGCAAGTGGAGCTTTTCTGAACCAAGGGGTAGCGAGGTGTAGAGAGATCGTGGACAATATTGTCACGAATGCTGGTGCATGGAACGAGGATTCAGAATTTCAGAGGGTACGCAAGTTGGAGGAGAATGAGGGTACGAGGAAGCTGTTGATGGCTATGATGGAGAAGATCAGCAACCTTGAGATGGGGCAGAACTTGGTTGGAGGGAATGGAGCAGCAAGCGAGAAAGTGGAACCACCCACGAATCAGCAAGAAGAGGCCAACTATATGGGAAGGCCTAATTACCCACAAGGGGGGTATCCACAAGGTGGAAACCAGTATGGAAGACCATCTTATGGTCAACCATTTGTACCTCCAGGCCCACAGCCGCCTCAAAATCAATGGAGGAACACACAAGGGTATCAAGGAGGCCAGCAGCCTCCTCAAAACACATGGAGGAAAAATGAGAATTTTTCTTATGCTAACCCAAAAGCTGGTATTACTGTTCCTGCAGGTGTTGATCCAGGGTCTAAACCTCCTGGTGGAGAAGGCGGAGCATCAACCGAGGAGATGTTGAGAGCGATCCTTCAGAAGGTGGAGGAAGGTAGCAAGCGATTGTCCTCTTTGGAGTACGATGTGAAAGAGTTGCACAAGAAAGGCGATCATCGAGATCAAGAACTCCAGAAGAGAGACATCGAGTGGAATCGAGTTCAGCAAGAGAACAACAGAAGATTCAATTCTATCGAGTACCAAATTAGTCAGATCGCAAAGTCTCAGCCAAGGGAGCCTGGCAAATATCCTTCAATGCCCGAGGATAACCCAAAGGAACATTGCAAGGCTATTGAGTTGAGAAGTGGGACCAAATATGATGGTCCTGAGATGCCTGCTGATTCTGAGACGCTCAAAGAAGAAGTTGAGACAGAAGGGATAGAGTCTCAAAGTGATGGAGTTGAGGTTGAGAAGGAAGGAGTTAAGATGAAAATTGATGATAAGAGTCAAGATATAGATGAGACCCAGAAGAGCAAAGTGCCTGATGAGGAGATTGAGGAGATTGAGAGAATTCCAAAGTGGAAAAAGGCAAAGGAAGCAAGGGAGAAAGTGAAAGAAACTGAGAAAGATGAATGGGGGGTACCCAAATCGGTGATACCTGTCCCATATCCACAGCGCTTCATGAAAAAGAAGCTTGATGAGAAGTTTGCTAAATTCCTTAATGTTTTTAAAAAGTTACATATTAACATACCTTTTTATGATGCTTTGGAACAGATGCCGAACTACGCCAAGTTCCTGAAGGACTTGATCGCAAAGAGACGGAGGATAGATGGACCCGAGCTAGTGCACTTGAACCACGAGGTGAGTGCTATGGTGCACAAGGCGCTTCCGCCTAAGCTGAAGGATCCCGGGAGCTTCATCATTCTTTGCGATATCGGGAACAGGATCAAGAAAGGAGCTTTGTGTGATCTCGGGGCGAGCATTAATCTGATGCCTCTTTCGTTGTTCAAGAAGTTGGAGGGAGTTGAGCTTCAACCCACGATGATGACACTCCAGCTTGCTGATAGGTCCATTACGAGACCTCAAGGAGTAGTGGAGGATGTTCTAGTGACGGTGGAGAATCACGTTTTTCCCGCCGACTTCGTAGTACTTGAGATGGAAGAGGATGAGCATGTCCCGCTGATTTTGGGAAGACCGTTTCTAGCTACTGCCGGGATGGTGCTTGATGTAGCGAATGGGAAGATCACGGTCAAAGTTGATGATAAGGAAGTGAAGATAGCTATCTACGAAGCTATGAAATACCCCATGGGAGATGAGAGTTGCCACTTCATTGACATCACGGATGCTTGTGTTGAAGACACACTTCTAGACCCTTGCTCTTTCTATGTTCATCAATTTGATTATCCTATTCTTGACGATCTGTCTTATGATTCTTATGATCTTGATTATTTTGACAGCTTGAAAGACAATAAAGACGTCAAGTTCTTGGAGTTGAAGAAAGTAGAGGATGAAGATGACTTGGAAGCTGAGGAGTCAACTTTCGAGAAGATGTTCGATAAGGCGCCACCATTGGAGGCGAAGAAGGAGTTGAAGCCGCTGCCCGACCACCTTAAGTACGCGTACTTGGATGAGACCGACAAATATCCGGTAATTGTATCTGCCCTTTTATCTGATGATCAGCTTGAGAGACTTTTAGTGGTGCTTCGTAAGCACAAATCTGCTATAGGATGGTCGATCGCGGATATTAAGGGAATTAGCCCCTCGATTTGCATGCATAGGATTAGATTAGAAGAGGGTAGAAAACCGATAGTGCAAAATCAACGTAGAGTTAATCCGGTTATTCAAGAGGTGATACATAAGGAAGTGTTGAAGTTGTTAGATAGCAACATGATTTTTGCTATTTCTGATAGTCCATGGGTGAGTCCGTTACACGTAGTTGCTAAGAAGGGGGTACCACGGTGATTAAGACGGAGTCTAATGAATTGGTAGCCACTAGATTAGTGACGGGTTGGCGTGTATGTGTTGATTATAGATAGTTGAACAAGGCAACGTGTAAGGATCACTTTCCTTTACCGTTCCTTGATCAAATGATAGATCGATTAGGTGGTTTTGAGTATTACTGTTTCTTAGATGGGTACTCGGGGTATAATCAGATCATGATAGCCCCCGAGGATCAAGAGAAAACCACCTTCACCTGTTATTATGGTACGTTTGCTTTTAGGAGGATGCCGTTTGGGTTGTGTAATGCACCCGCCACCTTTCAAAGGTGTATGATGGCAATTTTTCATGGCTTGATTGAAAGGATTATGGAGGTTTTCATGGACGACTTCTCCGTTTACGGGGAGTCGTTTGATAAATGTCTAATCAATCTTGAAGTTGTGTTGAGCAGGTGCGAAGAGACGGACTTAGTGCTTAATTGGGAGAAGTGTCACTTCATGGTAAGAGAGGGTATTGTTCTTGGACATCATGTGTCCTCGAAAGGTATCCAAGTGGACAAGGCGAAAGTGATTGCTATCGAGAAGCTTCCACCACCTTCGACCGAGAAGGGGGTTCGGTCATTCTTAGGACACGCGGGTTTTTATAGACGTTTCATAAAAGACTTTTCACAAATAGCTAAACCCCTTTCGCGGCTTCTTGAAAAAGAAGTCGCCTTTGAGTTTACTAATGAGTGTTTAGTGGCTTTCAACAGGTTGAAAGAAGCGTTGGTGAATGCCCCGATACTTGTCACACCGGATTGGTCTAGCCCGTTCGTGCTCATGTGTGATGCTAGCGATTATGCGATGGGGGTTGCTTTGGGGCAAATTCGTGAGAAGCGTTTTCACGCTATTTATTATGCCTCGAAGATGCTGAATTCTGCTCAAGTGAATTACACTACGACCGAAAAGGAGCTGTTAGCGGTCGTGTATGCTTTTGATAAATTTCGACCCTACCTAGTAGGGACGAAAACAATTGTATATACGGACCACGCGGCGATTCGGTATCTTATGAGTAAGAAGGATGCAAAGCCCCGTCTCATTCGTTGGATCTTGTTGCTCCAGGAGTTTGATGTAGAGATCCGAGACAAGAAGGGATGCGAGAACGTGATAGCCGATCACCTTTCGAGATTGGAGCTCACCAAGGAGAACACCGTGGAGGATCGAGAGGTGAACGATGAATTCCCTGATGAGAAGCTCTTTGGCTTAGGAGACGTCCCTGTGTATAGAGTAGAGGGGAGGGCACCTTGGTTTGCAGATTATGCTAACTATTTAGCAAGTGGAGAGTTGCCCGTTGAGATAGACTCGGTGCATCGGAAGGCATTTTTGAAGAAGGTTAGGGAGTTCATTTGGGATGACCCCTACTTGTTCAAAAGAGGGATCGATCACGTGTTGAGAAGGTGTGTGCCAGAGGAGGAATGGAGTGATATCATAAGGCATTGTCACGCCTTGCCATGTGGAGGACATTTGGGTGGAGAGAAGACCGGGAGGAAAGTCCTTCAATCTGGTTTTTATTGGCCAACTCTGTTGAGAGATTGCATGGAATGGGTTAAGAGGTGTGAGAAGTGCCAACGGTTCGGCTCCATTACTAAGAGGGACGAGATGCCTATGCACGTGTTCATGGAAGTCGAGATATTCGACGTATGGGGGATTGATTTCATGGGTCCATTTCCTCCTAGCAATGGATTCTTGTACATTCTCGTATGCGTGGATTATGTCTCGAAGTGGATTGAAGCTGTCCCAACGCGAGTGAATGATTCCCGAGTGGTCATCGAGTTCTTGAGGAAGAACATCTTTGCAAGATATGGAGTTCCAAGAGCTTTGGTTAGTGATGGGGGAAGTCATTTCGTGAACAAATGGATGGAAAAGCTGCTGTCCAAATACGAGGTAAGTCATCGAATCTCTACTGCTTATCATCCTCAATCTAACGGTCTTGCAGAGGTTTCCAACCGTCAAATCAAGGAGATCCTTGAGAAGACGGTGAGCATAAGTAGGAAAGATTGGGCGATGAAGTTGGATGATGCACTTTGGGCATATAGGACAGCTTTCAAAACTCCTCTTGGTATGTCGCCATATCAATTGGTTTTTGGAAAGGCATGTCACTTGCCCGTGGAGTTGGAGCACAAGGCATATTGGGCGATCAAGAAGCTGAATTTTGATAGTGCCTTGGTTGGTGAGAGGAGATTACTCCAACTGCATGAGTTGGAGGAGTTTCGAGACGTTGCCTACGAGAATGCCCGAATTTTCAAAGAGAAGATGAAGAAGTGGCATGATGCACGATTGTAGAAGAAGGAATTCAAGGTGGGTGATCAAGTCCTCGTATTCAATTCGAGGATGAAGCTGTTTGGTGGAAAGCTTAAGTCCAAGTGGAACGGGCCGTATATTGTGAAGGGAGTGCATAAGAGTGGATTCCTTGAAGTTGAGACGGACGATGGACAGAAATTCATGGTGAACGGGCATCGAGTGAAGAAATTCTTTAACTTCTCTTATGAGAATAAGGGAGGTATTTTAGAGTCTCAAGCCCCGTGAGCTCCTTTGAGCTCGGTCCGGCAATAGGACCTTAAAACTAGCGCTTAATGGGAGGCAACCCATTTTTACTTGCTTTTATGTGTTTTGGTTATTTTTCGTAGTTTTTGGGAATCGTAAGTGTTAACCTCGTTTGTTGAGAATTTTCGTGTAGGCTTGCTTCGTGGAGTGTAGTTCTGAGAGAGAGAGCTTAAAGAGGAAAGTCATGAAGTTGAGCACGTTTCGAGTAGGAAAGCATTCGAATCTTGGAGTTAGAGGTAACCGAACCCCAAACGTCGACCTCTTTGCGAAGTCGAAGTTTGGGGGGTGATGTTTCTTTTCGTTCATTATTTTGCATTGGTAGAGAGTCGAGTTCATACGAATTTTGTGTACTTACTCGTACGTATTCATTCATTTCAAACTTTGTTATTGCGTAGCAAGAACAAAGTTTGGGGGGGTGTGTATTCGTACTTCGGGTTCGTACACGAAAATTCTATGAAAAATTGTCGATGCTTGAGGATCGTTGAGTCGAATTGAGTGAGAGTGCTGAGTTCGACTGGAATTGGATTGGTGATTTGCACATATGGAAGAGACCCCAACTCCTCGGTCGAATGAGCGACCGGGCTTAAATCGAGGAGTTCTCAGGTTAGTTCGTGTTTTGGTTGAGTGTTATAATTGTTCGAGCTTGGTTCGGATGGAAATTTCGAGTGTTGAACGTTAAAAAACGAAGTTGAAAATTTGGGTCGCTCGAGCAGCTCGAGCGCCACCGCTCGAGCGAATTGCTCGAGCGCCCAAAACTTACAGAACTTTTCTTGCGCTCGAGCACCCAAAACTTACAGAACGTTTTCACCGCTCGAGCAGCTCGAGCGCGATCGCTCGAGCGGGTCACGGGTTTTACCCATCTTTTGGCCCCATCTATAAATACCCCTTACATACATTTTCACACACTTACACACACTGAGAGGTGCGAAAAGGGGCGAATTTCGGCGGCTTTTCACGATTACTCACGATTTCTCCCCGACTTGCTCAATTTCTTCACATAATCTTCCATATATCTTCATCCAAGGTATGTAATCTCTGTCCCTTGCCGATTAACTCATAGTTTAGGATTGAATTAGGGCTAATTTGAGGCATATGAACTAGGATTCATGTTAGAGTGGATAATTTAGGGATTTTTATGCAAAATTCGTTGTTTACTAATTCCTTATGTAGGAATGTTGATGATTTGCCATGGGTTTGCTTATTTCACTCTCAATTTTGAAATTGTATGAGTAGGATAGGTGAAATTTTGAGTGTGAGAAAGTAGGAATTTGAGAAAGAAATGGGTTTTGCATGTTGAGATGAAATTTTGGTGAATTGAGAAGGTATTGAGCATAAATAAGTATGAATTGAGTCTTGAGCATGTAAATTACATAGTTTGTGTAATGTTACTTCATGATAGACTTAGTTAGTGGCATTTTTTGGGTTGAAATGGAGGAATTAAGTGTTGAAGACTTGAGAA
This sequence comes from Ballota nigra, assembly GCA_947034835.1. Classification (NCBI taxonomy): domain Eukaryota; kingdom Viridiplantae; phylum Streptophyta; class Magnoliopsida; order Lamiales; family Lamiaceae; genus Ballota; species Ballota nigra. The sequence goes on along the minus strand of OX344722.1, from coordinate 115,258,760 downwards.
CTTTGAACGAAAAACATGGTTTCATTGTTGTGAATTGCTTTGAACGTGATTGAATGCTTTGAAATGAGTGTTGCTTTGAACTTGAGAAGAGCATGAATTGTGAGTTAAATCGAATTGAGATGCATTACTTGGAATTGCTTGAGTATGAATGAGTGTTAAACTGCTGTGAACTTTAAGAATGCTGCTTAAATCCTTGCTATGTCATGGTTAGGTACAATGGCTCCTAAACACAAACTCTTGAGCAACGAAGAATTGAAGGCGCTCACGGACGAGCTTAGGCGGAAGAGTTTATTGCCTTCGAGATGGGGAGGGTTGGATTATCAAGATGATTGGCGGTACGTCGCTTACAGATGGAGCCTCATAACCGGGAAGGTAGAAAAGACCCGAAGACCCGTGGTGAGCTTTATGTAGGACCTGGGGATTGAGGAGGAGATACGAAGAATATTTACCGGGAACAACATGACCGAGTTCTTCGATATGTTGCTACACATGGAGACTAACGCCGATTTGGTGGAACAATTTCTCGCCACAGTGGAAAAGACGGGCACCGACTCCTTCAAATTCAAATACCAGAATGAGTGGCAATATCACGAGGTGGGAGTTGTCAACCTCGCATTCGGGCTCCCAGCCCTATCTCGTCCCAACCGTGAGTTAAAAGCGTACAACGCTAATGCGTTTTGGAAGGAAATAGCGGGCGGCTTGGTTGGGGACTACAAAGGGCAGCACGCGAGAGCATCGGCTATCCGTAACCCGGTGATCAGATATTTGGAGCGGATATTGGGGAACACGATTTATGCCCGGTCTGAGACGGGGACGGTGACGAGCAAGCAGCTCTATGGAATCTGGTGCCTTTTGAACAAAAATGACCATGACTTTGGAAGGGATTTCCTAGAGCACCATTTCGAGGCTCCATTTAAGCTTGGAACGAGAACCTCGAAGATCCGAGGAGGAGGGTTGATTTCAGTTTTGATGAAGCACCTCGGATTCGAGCCGTGTTCGGGACCTTGCAAGGGCATGGATTTGGGATTTGAGCAAATGAATAACACTTGGATGTTTGAACACTGGATGAGTAAGTATTGCATCAGATATAATGATGATGGCTTGTTCCCGCTGCCGAACAAGAAGCTCGTGACGTTGGTTGGGATGAAGAAGGATAACGTCGGGATGAACGGAGAGCAGCACCTCGCTATAGGTGCTAAGTACACATCTGAGATCGATGGCAAAGGACTCCGGGACGTTAGGCCTGTTAAGAGGAGCAGAGGAGAAGGCACGAGTGGTGCCGGATCGAGTGGAGCAGTGGATCTGCAAGAGGAGGAAGAACAAGAGTACGAAGAAGGAGGAAACACTGGTGATGAGGCAGGAGCTGATGTGGGTGAAGGAGGTCAAGGAACTCAAAAAATGGAGTTTGGGACACCTGATGCACCAACTCCAGAGCCGTGGTACCCGAGCCAGATGGAGTGGTATGGGATGCGAACCGATATTCAGGGCTTGAGGGCAGATGTTACGGAGCTTCGCACCACTCAAAATCAGTGGTACACGGAAGCCTCTAGTATGAGAGGAGAGTTTCAAGGTGTTCGATCGGAGGTTTCAGATTTGAAACGCTGGATGGAGGCACTCTTTGTCTCCCACTTAGGATCTGATCACCCTAGCTACCGGCCACCACTACCTCCAGATGCTTGAGAGTCCCGGGATGCCCCCAATTTTCTTTCCCTTTTTCTTTTCTTTTCTCTTTCATTTCTTTTCTTATTTACTTCTGTTTTTGAGTGTGAATTGTAGTGTTTGCGTGGAGTGCATGTTCTATGGGATTGTATTGGAAGTCTTTTAACTTATAAGGGATTCGTTTCGATTTGCTCTGATTGTTGATTGATGATTTCATGCTTACCAACTCTTCTAGACTGCTTATTATTGATTCTTGAGTATGACTCAGTGAGGAGAGTTGAGTCGTGAGAGTGAGTTGAAAATTCCTTTGTGTAAGTATGTGAGTTTGAGCTGATTAGGGAGAGAACCCGTATGCTTATGAGTTTTCTTTTGAGTGCTTGTGTGATGAGAGTGAGAATTCACTAGGACTAGCATGGATGTGAAAGCCGTGAGAGTTGAGCCTTACGAGATTTAAATGCATGAGTTAATCTCTTCGTTTGTGAGTGAATCATCACTTTAGAGGATGCTAGAACTTGTGTGTGCTCTTGCTCCTTGATTGTGTCTAGTTAGATATGCCGAATGTGATCTTGGGCCATCTTTGATTTAATTGAGTCACTTAGCCAAAAATTTTCCCTACCAATGACATTGAATCCCTTGCTAGCCCCTTTGAGCCTAAAGCCTATTTTATTTGCTAGCACATATGAACACTATTCCAATTCCTAAGTCTTTTTGTCCAAATTTGAGTGGAGAATAGGAAAAGTGTGAATGTGAAGGGAGTGAATTGAGTTGAAAAAGGAAAAGGTTGTTTGTTGAGTGAATATGAGAAGAAGGTGTGATGAAATTTTGAGATGTGGGAAAAAGAGAAAGAATATTGAGAATGAGCAAAAAGAAAAAAATGAGCTCATGTGTTTGTGCGAAAAAGAAAAAAAAAAGTGAAGTGATTGAAAAAAAAAGTGAAAAGAGAAAGAAAAAAAAAATTGAAGTGTTGAGAGAAGTGGAATTGAAAGAGTGTTGATTGAATATGTTTGAAGTAGTCTGTTCCTAATCTCGAAGTTTCGAAGTCTGATTTTCTATTCTCCATTCACTTGAGTCACTTTACCATATTGTTATCCCACCTGTCCAAAGAGCCTACATTACAACCTTGAGAAAAGTCCTTTTTGATTCGGCATTGATTTCTAGAGTATGGTCGGAGTTGAGAGTGCTTACAAGCCTATGGTTGCCGATATGAGTGATTGTTTGTTTGAGTGAGTCCCTTAATCATTGATATACACTTGTGAGGGAGTGAAACACATCGTTGAGTGCACATCCATGCTTGATCTTGGTGTTTCTTATTATTGTTGCATGAGTACGATAAAAGAAAGTGAGTGAGTATACGGGTGATTGACTTTTGAAGCTTGGGTTCATTAGCTTGCATGATTGATTTTTTTTTACTCATTCCTAACAATTTCACTTGACTTATTATTTCATTGCTTGAGGACAAGCAATATGGTAAGTTTGGGGGGGTTGATTAGGCGTGAAATTGTCATGATTCGTAGCTAGAAACGCCCTAGTTTTGGTCGAGTTTATAGAGTATTTAGAGTCAATTGAGCATTATTTCTATACATTGATAAATTTGTCTCTTTGATGCTCATAGGTGAATAGAGGACGAAAAATGGAGTTCGTAGGACTTTGAATCGACTCAAACGGATGCCCGGATGAGAAGATATTGAAGAAATACGATTGGTATTAGTGCGGACGAGGAAAAGTATCACTTGGGAGGAGTTAGAAGTCACTCGAGTGACTAGGTCGAGCGCACGCGCTCGAGCGCATTGCTCGAGCGCTTAAACTTACAGAACTATTCTTGCGCTCGAGCAGCTCGAGCGCCACCGCTCGAGCGAATTGCTCGAGCGCCCAAAACATGCAGAGAGATTTCAGCGCTCGACCGGCTCGAGCGGAACCGCTCGAGCGATTGTGTCATTCGAGCTACACTGCTCGAGCGGGACCGCTCGAGCGTTTTGCTCGAGCGCCCATGGATTTTTGCCTCCGGATGCGTATTTTCGGCCCATTAACTCCCGTTTCGACCCGTGCCTATATATACCTATTCCAAACACGTTTTGAAGGATCCCCAACTTTTAGACATCATTTTACATAGAATTTTTAGAGAGCGAAGGAAGAGAAGAGACGAGCAAGTTGTAGTTTTACGGTTTTGAGGTTTTTCTTACGAATTCACGTTACGATTTCAAGTTTTAGTTTCGTTTCTTAATAACTTTTGTTCTTAAATACGTTGAGACCTCGTTTTTGTTAATTAATTTCAGTTTAATCTTTGATATCTTCAAGCCCTAGTTTATGTTCGATCTTTTCTTCGTTTTCATTACCATGTTCATGTTCGTCACTTGTTTAATTTATTTTGTTTACGTTAAATCGATGTCTAGCTAAAACCCTTGCATGCTTAGGGTAGGATGAACTCGTAGAAGTAGGTTGTGGGTATGTAATTAGAGTAACTTGTGACGTTAGGATTTAATTCTCTTGGTTAATGAATTCTTAAAATTAATCTAGATTTCACTCGTGAATTTCGTTCGAAAAGTGTTAGAGAGAGGACGACCGTATCACTCTTTAACAACGAGTAGACTTAACGAGAGAGTTTAGGAAAGGTTAATTCATCTATCGGTTTAGCGAAGGAGGACGACCGCATCACCTTAGTTAAATTAGGGTCTCATTAATTGAGCACAATCCATTAACTTGTTAGTGGATTAGTGAAGTCGAGTGTTAGGGTAAAGTATTAGGGTTTAGAATCTTGAGCTTTCACCTTGCATTCTTATACTTAGGTTAATTCTTGTTTGTCACGATTACTTTGATTATGTACCTGCTCCGTTAGTATACGTAGGGATTCCTATCTTAAGCATCACCACCTCATATTTGAAAACACACCTTTTGTTACTTAGTTTAATTTTCCTTTTGCACTCGTAGGATAATTCAGTCTTTTAATTAATCTTTCAAAAACCCAAAAACATTACACTCATATTAACTACAACGCGTAGATCTTCAGGGATCTATTCGCATATACACTGTCTCTTGGGTACGATATACTTGGTCGTTATACTTGCTAATACTACAGTGAACCCGTTCGCTTGCGGGTGAGCGACTAGTAGAAGTTAGTAAAATCGCTTCAAGTCAACCACAACCAGCGATTCCCTTTACCCTCCTCCGCCTATATTCCGTGCTTTCTACCGTCTCAATCGTCGTCAATTCCATCAGATAACAAAGGGATAACATACTCAGGGGGTTTTCTCGATGAAGAAGAGTTCATTGACACCAGAATCCCTATGGCGCACCAAGTTGAAGAAGACGAAGATCTTCCACCTGTGTACGATGATGTCCCTTTTACACTTTCTGATGAAGAAGACATAAGGGATGAAATTTTGTTTCCTGTGGCGGCCATTGAAAGAGTCTTCTGCGCTGAATCTTCCGATACAAAGGAAGATCAATTTGGGCCTAAAGTCCTACCTAACCAAATTTGGGCTTGTACTTTAGATGGTAAACTTGGATCTGCTAATAAACATAACCTATTCTGGCCAATTGATAATCATGGAGGACATGGGCCTACGGATTGTAAGTGGAAATTTTGCTTTAATGGACCTTTTAATTTGGAGCCTATCAATATTGATTTGGAGAATGGGTTGAATTTCGATGGACCACCAATTTTTGATGTGGAACCCCTTATTGTCGAGCCACCCGAAGATGAGTTGTGCCAAGATTTTGATACGAACCTTACTGGTGATATCGTTTTTCCCTCGCAAAATAAATATAATTATTTTATTAATAATGATAGTTATTTTGTTGATGGTTTTTCAAAATTCACTACTCCCTACCGCCTTAAGACTTTGGGTCACGTCCACACTGCTGACATATTCGAGCTTAAATATTTAGAGGCATTATTTTATTCCACTGGAGATGAGATTGGTTTCGATTCGAGGGCGAATTGTTTCGAAGAGGGAGAGAATGATGGAGACAAGATCATGATAGAATTATTATATGAAGATTTGGAGAATCAAGATTATTATTTTATTTAATTAGATTAGATTAGATTTTATTTATATTTAGGTATTATATTTATTGTCCTCTAAGTCAATTTAGCATTATAAATAGGAGTATTGTATTTCATTGTAAGGAGTAGATTATTGAATATAAAAATATTGGGTTTTATCCCTTTACCGTGTTTAATTTGGGTTATTCCAGTATTCATATCGAATCAGTGGAATTACACGTTTAAATACGTTGCGTTTATCCGGGTATTCTTAGAATCAACAGATATTACGTTCCCGCTGCGTCAAAAACACAATATATAAAATATATATGTAATTAAAAAAATTGAAATATCTTGTGAATGGAAAGTGCAATATTAAAATCATGTTAATCGTAATTCACGACACAAGATACATCATATCCAAGTTTTTGTAAGAAATGAATATACATGAACAATGAAATTAAAAGAATAAAAAATTAAATTTAAATCATTTTGATATACAACTAAACATAAGTTAACCTTTTAAAAACTTAATATTTGTATTCTGAAAAGGAGGAGAAATTATGATATCGTATAGTTGTACTTGAATTCAATAACATTATAATAATATTTGATAAATAAAAAATAAAAAATAATTAAAATTTAATACATATTTAATTCGGTTATTCGATTCGGTTCTGTATGGTTACATTCAGTCTTTTGGTACGGTTAATTTGATAATATCCAGATCCGTACCAAAAAAATATTCGGTTCGGTTTCGGTACGGTTAAAGTAAAAAAGTACACGATTTTTTTGGTTCGGTTCTTTTTCGGTGTGGATTTCGGCACGGGTTCGGTAATCTCCAAACTCCATGAAGAGCCCCAGATATTAGTTAAAGACATGTCAAATGCCATTGATGATATTAGTTACTACTAAAGAGTATTGGATAAAAGTTATTAGTTGTTTTACTGTAAAGTATTAGTTGTAAACCAATTTCACTGTAGAACTACTCCACACAAGATTAACTCATTTAAATAAATAATTATTTTGACGATATTTAATAAAGAGGGCATCTGACGTGGCATATGACATATCTTTAGAGCCGACTCTGAGTGCCATGTAAGCATAAGTATCGCTGAAAATTTCCATCATGTATCGAATTGCAATATTAAATTAGTTTGTGTATCATATTGCATACTTTATGTTGTAATTGATAATGACTATAAAGTTATTGAATTATTTTGCAATTAACCCTTAAAAAAATCACACATTTTAATAAGTAAGTCTCTTGTACAATTGGTGCATGGCACACTCATTCAACAGTTGAGGTTGTATACACTAAAAAGTGTGGATTGATTACACTGAAAAGTTTTCAGAATTATCAATTTTCAGTGTAAACTTTTTAGTGTAATCAACCCACACTTTTTCAGTGTAAACTTTTTAGTATAATTAACTCACACTTTTTCAATGTAATCAACCCACACTTTTCAGTATAAACAACTTCATATATTGAGTGAATGCATCATGTACAAAATGTTAGTGTTAGTGTCCCAGAGACAATCCATCGTAAGGACATAATACTAAGATAATATTCAGATTTGATTTAATATTATTGATGGTTTAATATTAAATGTATGACATTACAATTATCTGAATATGATGTTTGATTATTTGCATATATTCTTATTTGTGTTCCCATGAATCACTACTGTCATTGAGTGAGTGAGAACTCAGATGACCGAAATATGATTCCTAAATAGCCCCGATCAAGGATCATCAAGAATGGGATATTGATGATACAATTGAGATTGGTGTGCGATCTGCATTATACTCTATGGGAGAGTGTAGTAAGATCTCACTTACTACGAGATACTAGGTATCTCATAATGGATGCACAGATACCTTAGAAGGTATTGGTATACCCATCCGAGAAATCGTTTGATATAATTTCACATATTGTGTCTATGGGTGTCTCGGTTAGAGGGAGTGATGTGATACTCCTCTGACTTGAGGTCAATACGCACAACATGTGTGGAGTGATGAACTTTGACCATGACCGACGATTGCACCCTCCAAGGATAGATATGACATGGATTGAGTTCATCACGAAATACATGTGTGTGGTAGTTGAGCCAATAATAGGATTTATTCCTCAACGTGGATTTAGATAAAATACTCGTCTTCTCATTATAATTGGATCTAAGTCGTCGACCGATGCGCATCAACTTAGACTTTGTGCCTAAGTGTGATATACTTGATCAATTAGTGATTTGAGATAATATGATTAAGTTATTTGAATAGACACTTCATCATGTTCAAGACTTAATCGGGTATTCGCGAATGAAAAGAAGATAGCACAATATCCTACAATATTACAGGTAGTTGCAGATTTCTTCGCAACGTACCTCGTATATTGAGAATATCTGATTTATTGTCTATGATTCAATTAAGACCGTTAATTTGACTAATCGCTCGATATACGAGGGCCTAGTGGGTCACACAACAAGCAATGACAGTTCACCAATTATAGTTGGTTGATTAAGTATTATATTAGATATAATATTTAATTTATGGAGAATATAATAATAATTATATTTGGAATTAATTATTATTATTTAATTAAATTGGATTTAATTAAATATGATATCCCAATAATAATATTTGGAATATTATTATACAAGAATAATAGATATGGTCAATATGTTATTCATGGGAACATATTTAGAGAAATATAATCCGTAGAGATTATATTTGCGGGCCAAGCATATTATCTTGCTTAGGAATTAAGCCAAGATAATCCCTATAAATATGTGTCATATGGGAATTCAGAAATACACACAAGAAATATAATTTCTCCATAAAATCTCTAGCTCGAATTTTCCTGGCAAGTTCGTCTTGAGATTCAACGCTGACAATTAGTGCGGGTTGGTGAATAACCGTTGCGTGGATACCATAGTTGAGGATTCCACGTACAAATCGTTGTAAGGATTTATATGTTATTATTTATCCTCTATGTTTTATGTTATACAACCATATGCAGATTGGTTGTTGGTGAATCGTTTTCTTCTGCTGCGCCGAACATGGTGTTCGTGCCTCTAAAACCCAACACAAAATGCATATAAGACCTTGGTCATTTTAATATGTAATCAATTGCAAAGATCTTGTAGGCAAATTGTCTATAATTTAAGGAACTAATTTATAGTTGCAATTCGATGCATGGTAGTATAATTGTACCTACAACACAATTTGTCTACGGAAAATGTATAGACCCGTTTTCTTAATCTAGTAGGAACTAATTTATAGTTGCAATGGCGATACATGGTAGTATAATTTAAATCACGACTTTTTTTTGCAAATTGCAACTTAATATAAACTTTTGAATTTTTGCAAACAAAATCTCAACTTAACATTTGGTTGTGATTCAAACCAGCAAAAAAAATTTATTGTTCAAAAATGATGTTTCACTCACCTGGCAATAAATAATAAATTGTATTAATATATATAGATTAGTTCGAATGGCAACACATAAATAATCATCATTTTCGGGACAATTGAAATCTGTATTTTGGTTAGAATTGCATTCAAATGTTAAGTTGGAGTTTTGTTTGCAAAGATTAAAAAGTTCAGATTAGATTGTAATTTGCGCTAAAGTTGTGATTTGATTTGCAATTAACCTTATTTTTAATTAATCATCTTAAGATGTAAATGAGATATTTATAATGCTAAATAATTTAGAGAGAAAAAAATTTAATAGCTGAATATAAACTACTAAATAACTTAGAGAACAAAAAATTTAATAGCTGAATATAAACTAGTACTAAATAACTTAGAGAGCAAAAAATTTAATAGCTGCATATAAACAAATCAAATCTAAACTATTAATATATATAATAATACTGATTATAATTTCTGAATAATTTGATACTCCAAGTCTTTATAAAATTAGTCCAACGGTCTTGTCTCCATCATTATCTCCCTTTTTGAAACAATTCGCCCTCAAATCACACTCCAGATCGTCGCCAAAGGGATTAAATAGCATTTTCAAATAATGCATCTCGAAAATGGCAGCAGTGCGTACGTTGCCCAAAGTCTTGAAAAGATCAACAAATGATAGTTTTAAAGAAGTGTAAAAAAAATACTATCATTAGTGATGAAAAAAATGATACTCCCTCCATTCAATATTACTACTTCTATTTTTCCAGCTGTTATTTTTTGTCATAAGTTCAAAAGAGTATTATGAGATATTGTGAGGTTTATTAATCAATAAAATTAAAAAAAAAAATATGACTAGTAATATTGGATGGAGGGAGTAGTTATTAACTTCATGTCCAATTCTACTATCATAAAATGCAAGTTGCCCAAAGATACTTAGTTTTAATTCTAGATTAAATGGGGAGATTTTAAAATATTTAGTAAAATCAAATCATTTGAAATTTATTGATTCTTAAATCCATTAATTTTCAAATCCTTTAAATCTCAAACGACTCTATAAAAACACGAATTAAAGGAATCGGTTGTAAAAATCAAATTCGAACTTGAATCCGTCAAAGCAACTCCACAAAAATAATTCACAGATATACTTCAAATTTCTTTTGAGTGGTGAATTTAATGAATCGATCAATTAAAAAAAATAAACACTACAAAAATTATGTACTGTTATCACAATCAAAATTCAAATTAAACTAGATTTTCTACTATTTAATAAGTAAATATGTGTATCCATGAAATAATTTCAATAGTTACAAATAGTTTATAAAACTTCCAATTCTCGTGATATTTGACAGTTTTCAAGTATCCAAGGTTGCTCCAAATCTTCACAAGTGTCCCAAAATTGTCTCACCGAACACATATTCTTGACCACCATAAATTTTGAGTTGAATGGAACAAAAGACTTGACAATAATTTGTAGTCTCATGTGACATCTCCGAGGTATGAGCTTTGATTCATATATATATAAAATATACATATTTTTTTTTTATTATAATTTCAATGCTCTTAAAAAGTTTAACTAGAAAAATTATAATGCGTAAACTTTCTTGTAATTTTATCTCAAATGTGTAACCTTCAAGTCCACTTCATAACTTGCTATCATGCAAAAATAAAAATAAACAAATCTAAAAAGTAGACTTATAATTAAAATTAAATTCGTTTACAATCAGCCATTGCATTTAAATTAAACTAAATCAGAAAAGCAAGAGTGCGCATTTTTTTTCACTCAATGGGACTTTCTCTTTATTCTTATTGCAATTAGCATTTAGCACTCAAAACATGTAATCTAAATATAAAATTAATTAACATGTGTGATGACGACAAGACGTAGTCTGATTCATTTATCTCCTAATTCGATTTAAATTTTTGTCCAAACTAATTCATCATGTTTAAATATCTCATCAATTTTAGATTAATTTCATTGTTATTTTGGTGCATGCAATTAGACTTTGAATGATGAAAATGAAAAGGAGTAAGGATATCGCCTAAAAATGCAGGAAAGCAACAACTTTGGTTGTAACAGCCACATGGATACATTGACGAAGAATACTTAGTTTTAACTAAAAAGAGCAAATTAACAAACTAATTAATTAAGTTAAGACTTAGAATGATTAATGCTTTGCTAAAACATAATGCCCAAAATTATCGGTGAGAGACGTGGGTCCCATAATTGAATACACATTTTGTTTTGCTTCTTTTATTTGAAAATTTGTTGATGTACTTTATGTTTGATTGGCTCTCTTGAGTGTTTCCTAAGTATATATATGATGCTGATGAAGTTGGTCATCGACACATGCACCATTATTGCGAATATGAAGGAACACATGCGCCATTCATCATATAATTGCAAAAATATACATGTGGAGGAAACTTTGTACGAGCCCATCACATATGCTAATTTATCAAGTTAATTTAGTTTTGGCTAAGTTTAGTGTAGACATAATTGGTTTGTATTTTAGGTATATTTTAACCGTATTAGTTATTTCATTAAAATGTAGTACTTAGTTTGACAGTATTAATTGTATCATTAAAATATATTAGTTGTTTTACTATAAAGTATTTGTTACAAAATGTGTGCATGATAAAACTTGTTTACAGAAGATCAATTTTTTTTTTATGTAATTTACGATTATTTTATGAAAATAAAAATTATTTAGTTTTTATCTTCAAATTGCATGTTTTTGTCAATTGTGAGTTTTTATAAACTGGAAAGTTATAAAAGTATCACAAAATTCTGTGCAACACAATGAGTACACAATGCATGAGACGTGATAAATTTGAGCGTTTTTAGTATTTTTAAAAACTTGAGTACTATAAGAACTTATAAAATTATCACATTTTATGCAAGACGACCTACTCCAGCACTATTTATTAGTTTGCAAATATTTTGTGACAATTTTGAGTGTACAAGTAGTATCTCTATACCATTGTCCTACAATTTAACATACTAATAGTTATTTGGTGATATCTAAACCAACTATAATTGCATGGCATGACTCGTATCATTGGTACACACCATCCAACAATATTCATACACTGTATATAAGACTCGTTTATATTACTACAATGCTTAATGACATGGCCCGTGTAATTGACACTAGTCAAAAAACACCATATGATAGATGACACAACATTCAACATAATTTTACATTAATGACAAGTTTTACATGAAAATAATTTATAATAAATTTATAAAAAAATTATTTTTAAAGTATTAATATAAAGAATATTAAGAATCTCACTAAGGGTATAAAAAAATGGGTTTAGTGGTACCATATTGTTGATAGATAGTATCAACAACAATTAAAATTAATACGATTGACTCGAATTCTTGATGCTCTTGGTGAACTTAATATAATTTTCAGTACTTTAATTAAATTTTTGAAACTTCAAAATAGGTTTATAGTAAATTTATTATAAACAACTTTCATATAATTAAACCAATTCGCAATTAATTAAGCGCTCAAATAGCCCATGGCGTGACTCATGTCAGTTACACGAGCCACTAAACATTGTTATGAGGCATGGAACATCTACAACCAAATATAAGAATCTAGTCTACGTCATGTCGTGCCATTAAGTACCAAAACAAATTATCGTTATTATCTCATCACCATGGTTGAGCCGCGAAGCATGAAATACTTTACACTGAGGGAAAATAATGTCTTGAATGAAATTGATTTATACGTAAATTATTTTGTAATATTTTTTAGTGTAATTAATTAATATATTTTAGTATAATTAACTTATACCCTTTAATTAAACAATTAGTATTCTTTGTATCCTTCAATAAAAATAATTATACCTAAAAAATTAATACCTTTCCATAAAAACAACTAATATTTTTTAGTAAAAACAATTAATACTCTTCAAATGGTTCAGGTATGGACTATGCTAGAGAAAAAAATATTAGACCTACCTTAGGGTAGCAATATTTTTGTTATAAATAAATGAATATGTATAGTGTATAACGTGTTCATATATAAACTATATTGCATTGTCTTTTAGTAGAATTCATACTCTTTACATGAAACTGTTGATAGGCGAACATAAGTCAATAAATGGCGAACAAGGATTAAAGCTACATCAAGGATTATGAAGAGCCAACCTCAAATCAAGGGTGATCAACAAAGAAAATCAAGTTGGGGTGCATCTACCAATTTTAGAGGTGAATAAGGTGACGAACAACACCCCCGACGAACAACTAATGGGCGAACAGGTATTAAGACTCGAGACCAAGAATGAGCCAACTGTGAAGTCATCAATGACGAACAACTTGGTCAAACCATGATACAACAAACAGCCAAAGAAGTGTGTACAAGTGAACAAAGGACAAAGATCCCAGAGCCATAAGGCGAACAACTTCCAAAGTACACCCTCAAGAGGCGAACAACTTTCAGTTGAAGGGTCATCAAGATCATACAAGCCGACCTAGGCGAACAACAATGAGTCCGAGATAAGACCCAAAAGAAGACTTTGTAACTAAGATTCAGCTTAGATAAGGTCAAACTAAGGTCAAAGGACATATGTCAGGCATGCAAGCTAGGGAGACCAAGAGTCAGTAGCACCTCATGCTTGCTAGCCTCTATAAATAGTTGTTCTCCAGCTGTGAAATACAAGTTCAAATTCATAAATACTCCCAACACACACAAACACACCTAAAACGTGCACACATACGAAATTAATTCTATTTCGACTTTTGTACATCCAATTTCATAACCCGAACCCCGATTTACCATTTACGGTGGTAATCAATCACACGTTATTGATTGGTGACGTAAAAACGGATTAAAACAGCCACTAATCCTTACGATTAGATTCGTTCACCAACAGAAACAACTAATACCTTTTTAGTAAAAATATGCATACTTTTCATACTCTTCAACTCATACTATTTAGTGAAAACAAACGTATACCCTTCAAAACTAGTACGTACTTCCTCCGTCTGGGGATTTTCTCCACACTAATTTTGGCACACATTTTATGAAAAATATACTTTTTGAGTAAATGAGTGACATATGGGTAAACATGTGTATATTTTTCTGAGCGTGCACACATCAATGTTTTTTTTTAAATGTGCAAGTAATTTTGGGACAGACGAATAAGATAAGTGTACAAATAATCGCGAAGAAATTTCATTTAATAAAAACAACTAATACTCTTTAGTAAAATAATTAATATCATTTGGAATAATTCATGTATGAAATAGTTTCACTCTATACTTTGCACAAATAAATATGCTAAATTGCCCTCTAAATTCCTTATAAGCGCGCAAATCTCGAAAGTTCATGATTTTCTGCCGCAAAATTGGTTAAACAATTTTGTGTGTTTTATCCACCCCCACCCCCACAAGTATATGCAGTTTTTCCTTAAAACAAAATTCAAAGCCAAATTGAACTAAACCAAACTTGTGTATCAAAATTTAATTTTGAACTTGAGCTTGACATTTTCAAAATATTACAAAAAATTGTAAAGAAAAAATTATCATGTCTTATGCATAAAACAATTTTAAGTAAGAGTCTAGCTAAGACCTTCAAATGATGAGGTTTTAAATTCTCAAATCAAAACTAAATTTGTATCTCTGATTCTCTACGAAATAAGAATGTCTTTTTTTTTTTTTTAATGAAGGTTTAGACAAGAGAGAAATCCAATGACTAGTCCATGACTTATGCACAAGCTTGGAAGTTATATTAAAGTCTCGCATACGTAGTTTTTACTTTTTAGTATTTTTTTTTCTTTAAAAAAAAATCAACTGAACGACTCTATCATGCTTGAATGGTACAACTACAGTTTAGAAATGTTGAGTCCAAAAAGTCCCCATCAATTTAAGTGCATCTGATCCAACTATACAAGTGTATAACATTTCTTTTTTAGATAATTTTTGGTCACGCTCGTTATGAATATTAAGGATAGTTTGATCAGGGTATTGATTATAGGGTAATGAAAATAATTTTATTAATAGTGATTGATATTTACCTATCCATTACCCCCTACTTGAATGCCTTTTTAATCACTTTAATTCTTATTATCCTATAATTATAGCTCCCAACTAAGCGAATTCCTAATCTTAAAATTTCAAATTCTTTTTAATCTTATTTTATTCATAAATTAGTGCCTCTTGCTTCAAATTCTTTAGTGAATATAATAATGAAGAATTATTTTTCCTCTATACCCTGTAATGAAAGAGATTACGCCGAGAAAATAATTGTCTCAATGTTAATTACATTGTTAGCATTGTACTTTAGCTTTATATTAAGAGAACAAAAAATATTGTTATTTTGTTTAAAAACTGACTGTTGGTTGAAAAATAGTGCAATGATTAAGTAGAAATGATTACAGAGCTCGAAGGTAAGTTAATTAAAATGATACAACGATTTATTTATTTTGAGTCTCATTATTCGTACAAAGTATAATGAAAATAAATTTTTTTTTTTTTTTTAAATTTTTCTTGACCATCACAATTATTTTTGCTAATTCCTATCCCATCCCCTATTAAAAATAAAAATGAAAACAAGTGTACCCTCAATATTTCTTCATTAGTTAACAACATATTTATTAGAGGTGCAAATGTGGAACACCAAACGGGAAACTCGACTTTTGACAAGAAAAATTTCTCATTCACCAGTCCGCATTTGATGTCATGTAGATCAATTTTCCCACCAAATTAATGCTGAGATCACCCAATTTGTGGGTACCACATGAGCACCTTCGATAAATTAATCGACAAGTAATGGAGAAATATTGCATCTCTTGTTAAAATTGGATAAATTTGCAAAAAAAAGATTAAGTTAAAGGACCAACATTTTAAAAAGTTAATTGTTCTAGAATGGATATGACCAAGCTTATCGAACTAACATTACAATTTTCTCTACTTAATTACCCTCGTTACCTAATTTGGGGTTGGGGGGTGGGGGGATATTTTATCAAATTTTTACTTAAGCATATCAATTTTTCATCAAAATGCTTTTACCACCCTCATCCTTTTACGGTGATAGAACCCACCATTTGAAATTTGTTAGTTATTTTATAGGGTAAATTTTATGTGACATTAGTGAGATGGGACCATGTTTGTTATTTGGGTCATATTTTTTTTTTTTAAATATCATTGGATTAAAGTTCTATAAACCCATGAATCATATGATAGAGTAAATGAAACTTGTCTCATGTATAAAAACCGTCTTATATACGAATTGTTTTTTTTTTTTTTTTTATATCCTTCATACTGACACTTGAGTTTTAAAGGAACAAATATTCAAAATTAACTAAAAGTATAAGAAATAGTTAGTGGAAATGGAAGTATAACTAATAGTTATTAACCTAATTAAACTAGGTACACGTACCATTACTAATGGAGAGTGATAAAATTAATAATGTAACTTTGGTGGTGCATGCTAGGGTTAGGTCTTGGAAGGTGTTGAATAGTGGGAAGAAATAGAGCAATAAAGCCAAAGAAAGGTATCTTTATCTTTCTGCTTAATAATGTCACTCACAAGGCGTGGGAGAAAACAAGTGAGTGAGTGAGTGGCCAACCTTTCTTGGCAAGGTGGTATTCTTGTCATTTTCACCATCACTTTAGAGTTAAGAGGGAAATAACTATGTACTCTTTGCTCACAAGTCAAGTCACTTTGCCCATACAATTTTATAAAATGCAAAAATAAATAATTATATTAATTACTCAAATTTAACTAACTTAGGTGGTGGTCATCCATATAAATACTAATATTACTTGTTTTAAGTTATTAACATTGTAAAGAGTCTTCAAATCTCGACTTGTAGCTGGAAAATGCAGGTGTAAAATTAAGGGGTATTTCAATTTTGCAAGTGATTAATGTGCATTTGAAAATGAATTTAAATTGATTTTAGAAATAAAATTAAAAGTATGCAACTGTGTAAAATAAAAGTATTTTTAGTGTTTTTGAGAAGTAGGTAGTAATTTTGAAAAAAAAAAAAACATTGCATAGCTAGTTACAAAATATTTTGAGAGTCACTTAAGGCTGGTATGTGATTACTTCTTGAAATCAATTTTAAAAAGAAATATTTTTATCAACCAATAAAGTTTGCAGACGCTCACAAGTATGTCAAGAATTTATATTTATTGTATCCAATGAAATGCCATGATCAATACATTGCTTCAGTTTATGAGTAAGTCTTTTATAAATCCAACACAACACAATATAGCTGTGTTTATTATATGATATTGTTATTAAACTTACATTCTAATAAAACAACTATTACTATTACAAATACATATAAAATGCAAACAAATTCAAGGTGAAACTGATTTATAGTTATTTTGTCTTAATTTTTCCAAATCAATTCAAGATCATTCATTATTATCTTTGACTAAATATCGACGTATTAGGTATGTTAACTGTCTCTTGTTATTATAAGGGTACATAATTAAGGAGTTGTGGGGGCTTATCTCAAATTAAGTCCTAATGAATGGTTAGGTACTTAGGTCCAAATTAGAGGGGATCGAATGACATATTAATGCATTGAACCAATGTATCTATGTTTAGCCCTCTTATTGATCATATAGGAGGGGACGTCCCTTTGTATGAAATGACATTTCTAGCCTACCCCCAGTTTTTTCTCTTAAAGTATTTTCATAATATATATTATTATTATTTAAAAGGAAACATATTATATACACTTTGTGCATCCTATATTATAGATTGTAAGTATTAATATTATTGCAGTAAAAATTAATACTATTGCTTATAAAAATTACTCACTCCGTCCACATTAGTTCTCAAACTTATGTGACACAGTTTTTAATTTTTTTTGCTGAAAACTAGTTTTTTGAGAGTTTTATTTGAACATAAATTTGTATTGCGTGTTTGAGTGTTATTTTTATTTTAGGAGAGTGAAAAATATTGTGAAATTAAAAATAAAAGTGTGAGGTTTATTGTGGAATGAAGGGAGTAATATAATTTTTCAGAACACAAGGGTGCTACACAATATCTTAATTAAGAACGTACTTATAAGGTGGGTGTAGAGACGTGTGATTAATTTGTATCACATTGTTAGAAACTTGGGAAAAATTCAGATTTTGTTCATAACTCAAAACCAAAAGTTTAAGCACCTGTACTCATTGTCTCACTAGAAGGATTGAGAATTTGTAATAATTGGAAATGCACTTACTACCACTTCTTTTACTTACTATTTTATATAATTGAAACTCACTTTATGATGTTTGGTGTAACCATTTCAACTTCCATCCTATATAAAAACCAGCAAATACATTCACTATATAATTGAAACCACTTTATGATGTTTGGAGTAGTATCTATTTTAGCTTGGAACTTTTGACTTTTAAAAAAGAATAAAATCGACCCTTTAATTTTTATTTAATTAAAACTGCTATATTTCATTAAATCAAGTCCTTCTACAAACATATGTATATTAATAACTTAATAGACTTTTAACGATTGGTCTCATCGCACATTACGTTCTACTAAGCTCCTTATCAATAAAACTAAAAAATTTTGCTAAAGAATTTATTATAGTTCTTTTATGTCAATTGCACCCGTTGGTACCGTTGAACTTGTGCAATTTTAACCTACAAATTTTCAACAGAATGCACATTTCTTTTTTCAGAAACAGTTCGTATGCCGAAAAAATATTAATACTATTCAGCATAAAAACTAATACTTATGTACATATATGAACTAGTGCTTTTTTGTATGAAATTTTACTTTTCATTTTGTGTTTTTGGTTCCTATGACCCATTAAAAATGGTATACCAACTGCGCAAAAGTTTTTACCTCGTGATTTTGAACCCATAATCTAAAGAACAACATATTCTATTTTAATTTGTGTTTATTCTTGTATTAACCTATATATGAAATACCAAAACAAAATAGACAATCTAATGCTGCATTTACCACCAAATTAATCACAATCACACAATGTGCAACCACATGGCATATACGATATGTACATATATCATCACTTCATATATATTCCATAGTAATGCTCCCAAACAACGTGCAAACCGTCTATTAAACTGAATTAAAATTCTAATTGCAAAAGAACAAAAGAATAGGAACATATGATAGACAATGTACAGCTATATGTTGCGACTTAATGCCGGCTAACAATGGGACACTAAACGCTGCGTTTTGCTCAAATGGATTGGGAAAGCCGGCTTATAAGTAAACTTTGCTTGCGAACAAAGGCCTGCGCTGTCGTTATACTTCTTTTTATTTTTTTTCCAATTAATTACTACAAAGCATCAGCTCGTGACAAAGTTGTACTATTAACATTGTGAGTATGAACCAGCTTCCAAGTGGCTTTTCCAAATTATGATTTATTAGTATATACTTATAACAATATTTATATTTTTGAGATGGTGGAATTCTTTTTTTTTTTACCTTGTTTAGTAATTTCAATAAATTTTTATTCACCGATTTTATTCCAATTTTTTAAGCTTCAATGTACATTTTAGGCGAAGTGTACGGTGAATCCAGTTCACATTTTTTACTTTTTTAAGTTGCACAATTGTCATGTATTTAAATTCGAAACATATGACTTGGTTCTGTTTGCTAACTAGATTAGTGGAATGTAAACTTGTTATTAATTAATGACATTAAATATTCAGCAAATATTTTTATGTTTCCTTCGAGAAAGGTATTAACAAATTTATATTTATAATATGAAAGATGTATATAACATAGGGAGGGTCTGGTTTCATTATTAACAATGAACACTACACTAGAGTTTGTTGCAGTTTCACTTTGATATGATTATATTAGGTTATGTGGTTTAGTGTCAACTTTGTCAAGTCATGCTTAAAATTTACTTAATCCAAGAATTATAATTATAATTTAAATTATAATTATAATTACTTACACACCAAATATATCTACGAATGAGAATCTTGAGACAACCTTTGCATTAGTGGACTGACGATCATATATAGAACTTAATTAATTAAAAATGATAGGCTAAACAAATCGAAAATACTTAATTATCATCGATACAAGTATCAAAATCTCCATCTGGTTATCTAATCCAATTTAATTTTGAATATTAAGTTGTTCTCTTTTAATACACGTCAGTCAGATGTTAATTGATGATGTCATTTAATACATGTGACGTGTACCAAAGATAATAAAATTTGAAATAAAGAATATGATGTCATGCTCCACTCATAAAATCTACAAAAACTAACCCTTCCATTAAATAGACCAACATTAACTATACGACTATTAATGAATCAACATATGCACAAGTTGGTGAAGAAAAATAGACAAAATTTATTCTAATGTTTGGACCATGTTAAAAGAACTTGGATGAGTAGAGTTGCTGAAATAAAGAGCAGTTGACAACTTAAAGGCGGGGCCCAGCCCCATATACTGTGGATCTTTGATTTCATTATATTGAAATTTTTTAAAAAAGTAATAATTTAAAATCACATTGAAGAGATTGGAAAAAGTCCAAAAGAATAACTGCCAAAAAGAAAGAGTGGAAATCCCATCTTTCACTTGGCATTGTGGGCTTCCTTAATATCAAGACAAAGGAAAGAATAGTATTTTAGCACTTAATTAGCTTCTATGCTTTTTCTTATCTTCAATCTCGGCCGTCCAATCTCGCCCCTTGGATGATCACAGCCGTTGGATTGTGCTGGTGTGGGATTCTCAGTTGGAGTACATGTGCTGCTACCATCTTTCTTTGCTTTATTTGTTATTTATTTATAAATTTTTAATTACCCCTTTTTTATCTTTGCTTTCATGCATGGATTTCTCCTCCCAAACATAGTGTGAGTCAGATACAAGAGATGAATTCTTTTTTATTTCTTTATCATTTTCTCTAACTTAATGCTAGCCATCATTCACAACAAAGTTTTCTTCAAATTTGATTTTTTCTTCAAGTTTCAACTACCCTATAGCTACTACTACTTCTAGTAAGAGCAACAAGAAGAAGAGAGAGAAACAAAAAGAGAGAGAGTGCTGCCTTAGTTGCTAGCTAACTTATCTTTCTCTGCTGCATACTTTTCTTGCTCATCAGATCTTCTACACCACAAACTTGATCAAATCTTGAGTTTATATTCATCAATATAAGCTCAAGCTTTTCAAGAAAAGTCAAATCCCATATTCTTCATAAGCTCAATTTGATCTTTTTTCCCCTTAAATCCTCTGTTTTAGTCTGTTATGGAGAAAGATCAAGATCAAAAGCACAAGTGCAAATTCTGCAGCAAAAGCTTCCCATGTGGTAGATCCTTGGGTGGACACATGAGGTCTCATTTGATCAATCTTTCGCCATCCGATCGGAAAAAGAGGGACGAGAAGCTTCCGAAAAAGAAACTCCCCACTCTCATCAACCCCGATTCTTCCTCAATGGACGGTGGAGATCAAATTGGAAGCAACGGCCTTCGCGACAACCCGAAGAAAACGAGCAAGTTGACGAAGGTGAGCGAGGAAGATTCTTTGCTTCAAGAGAAGGCCTGCAAGGAATGTGGCAAGAGTTTCCAATCTTGGAAGGCCTTGTTTGGCCACATGAAATGCCACTCTGTCAATGGAAAAGTAACAACCAATGTGGGTGAAGATTCTTGGCAAAGCTATGATCATGATGATAAACTGATCATGGATAGCCAATCTGATAATGAAGCAGCAACCCCATTTTTCAAAAGAAAAAGATCAAATAGAATGATCAAAAGGTACACATCTAACACAAACTCATCTTCTTTAACTGAGATTGATCATCAAGAAGAAGAGGAGGTTGCTTTGAGTTTGATCATTCTTTCAAGGGATAAAGGCAAATGGGGTGGGGTCAATTCTTTTGATGAGTCTTCTGATCATAGCTTTGAGCTCATAGAAGCTGATCAAACTTCTAAAAAGCTCGAAAATGACTCCAAAAGTAGTGGTGAGGAGTGTCTTAAGATCAAGAAACTGAAGCAAATAGACCCCAAAACTCCCCCTAAAGACAAGAAAAAACCAAGAAAGAGGAAATCAATCGAGGCGAATCCATTCTGCTCCGACTCCCAACCCCCCAACGAAAACGAGCAAACGAGCAAATTCGCTTGCTCAATCTGCAAGAAAGCCTTCCAATCATACCAAGCTCTAGGTGGCCACAGAGCAAGCCATAAAAAGTTCAAAGGCTTATGTGCTCCAAGAAGCGAAAACAGCTTAGAAACCGAAAACTCCCACATTCAAAGCGAAAACCCGATCACAAACAAGGGGCATGAGTGTCCAATCTGCCTCAAAGTTTTCTCATCAGGGCAAGCTTTAGGTGGACACAAGAGATCACACTTGGTCGTTGATCAGACGAAGAGCAATCCAACGGTCGAAACAGAGGAACCGGTCCAAGAAATCCGAGGCTTTCTTGATCTCAACTTGCCTGCCCCAGATGAAGAAGAGGAAGAAGAATGCAATGAGTTTAAGCCATGGTGGATAGCAACAAGCCATCAACAACAGCCGTTGCTCGGCCTACTTTCGAGCTGATGATCATGGATTACACAAGTGTATAGATTCATTGATTCTTTACATAAAATTCAAAGTGGAAAAAACAGCACTATACCATAGTTAGGCCCATCTTACTAAACAGATTTCAATTACAGTTTTTTCTTGGCCATCTTTTTTGACATGTTCTAGCTTATTATAAGTTACCATTCATAGACTATGTAACATTTTATTTGATCATAATGTCTCTATGATTTTATTATAATGCAAATTCAAATTTGGATTCTTGGAATGGTTGTTTAGCTCATTTTACTGACATGACCTGTTTCTTGTGTGGTAAAACTGCACAAAAAAAGACCAAATTACCCTTGACGAAGGGAAATTCGTGACCATTGTCATCCGAATTGAGTAGTTCGAGAGCTCGAAGTGGCTTGTTATGGCTCGATTATTTCGATAAAAGAGCCAAGTTTGTAAATACTCAATTTAATAACGATTTGACTTGTAAGTCTCCATATATAAGGATTTAAATGTAATAAATGAGGACTTATAAGGTTTAAACTTGACTCGTTAAACTGACTTGTGAATCGAGTTGAACTATATTTTCAGCCCATTAATGTAATCAAGCGAGCTCAAACTCGACTCGAGTCAAATAACAACACTATGCAGGCATGATTAATTTTAGTAGAATTCGAAGCTTCATCTTGGACAATTTTGCCCTTATGAGGGTCCCCATAATGCTAAAAAACACACTGATTTTAACTCAAAACCATAAGCTAGCTACAATTCTTGTGCTGTAATAAGTTCAACTTAGCTCACAAGGGAAAATGAGTGGTAAATGAACAACCAAGTCATAAGCAGTTGGAAACATTTCTATAATTTAATATAAATTTTGCAAGTGAACTGAAAGTGGTTGCTTAACCACCCACCTTGTAACACGACTGCCCATCAATTTTCCTCTTATTAATAATTAATCTCAATTATACATAAAGAAATGTAGGTTTAATTATGTGTATTTCATTGACCCTGCTTGTATTAGTGCCATCACCAAATTAGGACCACTTGGAATACAAAATTTTGTCCAAACACACATCTTTTGTGAAATGTCATAAATCAAAGTTAAAAAGATTTTTTTTATATCAATAAATCATTTATTTATGAAAAATAGTTTAATGTTGCAGAAGAAGTAAAAGAACTAAAAGCATGGTGTCGTCTAAGTAGAGGTTAAGTGAGATTATGGATAAGTTAGGCAGACTTAATCCACAGTTTTGACCGAAATTGAAATGGTTTAGTTGATTATCTAACCCATGTTATGCTCATTATCAGACTTTTTCAGAGCATAAAACAATACTTGAAAAAAATTCAAAATTGGTTCGAGCTTAAGTATAAATTCGATTAGGTTTGTTAGGCTCGCATTCTAATCGAGCTCACACAATTTTACTAATTTACTTCGAATATATAAATTATAAATAAAATAAAAATATTTAATTGATGACGTTGTCTGAGTTATCGAATCGAGTTAGAATATTTTGAGTCTTTCTTTAAGTAGAGCTCGAGTTCAAAAGAATTGAGTTCGATCAACCTCCACAGGTTTCGACCTTCAATATTTTTAATTGAGTCGAGTTTGAACTTGATACTGCTCGACTCGATTCATTTACCTCATAAGTTGGAAGAGGTATAATAATTAAAATAAAGCATTTTATGATCGAAAAGACCACAATTTGGACAAGGACCCGCATTATTCCGAGCTCGGACGGGTTAGATCAACTAGAACCGATTATAATACTGAAAATATACTTTTGAAGTTAATTTATTTGAAGAAGTTTAGATATACTTATAGTAGTGTATTTTCTAGTGTAAAAAGCTAGTAAGCCAAATATCAGTATCTTAGCTTGGATTACTTAGAAGCTCACCGACTCTTTTTGGCTCATTAAGGACTCATCTAACGTCATTATAAATAGGGGGTGATGAAGGGTTATAATCAAATTTCATGAAATAAATCAAGGGTTATTAATTATATTGAATATATACTACATGCGTAACATGACTAATTGACTAAAAATTATGTAGAGGAATATTTTGTAACTGAAATGGGGAATAAAAATTTATTAAGTTGTAAAGAATATGAAATTTCAATAAATATAATTTGAAATTTACAAAATAAAGTGTAATGGGCAATATATATAAAAAAAAAAGTGAATAAGTCAGAATGTAAAATAATACTTCATCTTCTTATTGAGATACTCCTTATTTATAGTTTCATGTCAATCGTTGTAGTAAAAAACTAATACATTCATAATTTAGTTAATTAGTTATTAATTTATTTAAAATAGGTGCGTCGGGCAAGTTGACGCTACAAGAAAGAGAGTTTGGCTGAGCAGCGTGATTGTTCTTCGTGAATAGTTGGGGTAGTTGTGAGGTTAAAGTTAATAAAATACATCAAATTATTTGCATTAAGCCTAATTGCACTAATTCATCAAATTGTTATTGAAATTGATGTTAAAGAAAAGAACGCACACACGCAATTACAAAAGACAAAAAAAATACGAAATTTGTTCACCCAATTCGTCTTACGACTACGTCTGGGGGCAATGCCAAGTTAGGATTTTTCACTATATTTTTCTAATATTGGATACAAAAAGAAAACATCTATTTATATAGGAGTAAGTCTCTTGTGCATTTGGTGTATGATGCACTCACTCAACAGTTGATAATGTATACACTGAAAAGTTAGTTTCAATTACACTGAAAAGTTAGTCTCAATTACACTGAAAAATTTTCATTGAAAATCAATTTTCAGTGTAAACTTTTCAGTGTAATTGAGACTAATTTTTTAGTGTAATTTGGACTAACTTTTTAGTGTATACAGTATCAACTATTGAGTGAGTGTACCGTGCACTTGGTGCATATGAGACTTTCCCATTATATAGATAGCAATGAGTCCTAACCCTAAACACATCAGAATCGACTGGGCCAAAAATATGGGCCAAAAAATTCGCCGGTCTTAGTGTACAATCCATTCAGGCTCCATACTCCAACAATTACATCTAAATAGCTGATATTTTCTTCACTGAACAAAGTAATTAATTTTTGACACATAAACATATTAAGAAAAACGCACACAAGCAATCACGAAAAACAAGAACAATAGATTTGTTTACCCAATTTGTCTTACGACTACGTCTGGGGGCGATGCCAAGCCAGAGTTTTTCACTATAATTTTCTAATTCCGAATACAAGGAGTAAACATTTATTTATAAGAAATGACCCTAAGTCTAAAATCAGGATTGACTGGGCCGAAAAAGTGGACCAAAAAATTCGGCCCGTCCAACTCAGCCGGTATTGGGCCATAGTGTACAGTTCATTCAGCTTCCACACTCCAACAAAACATGTAAACTAATTTTCAATTTAAATTTATCTCGTTTGTTTATACGTGAGTCATAAGATATTTTTAAGAATGCATTTCCGTCAAACTATACATAACCTTTCAATTGATTCACAAACTCTTTATTCCCCAATTTGTGGTTAATAGGGTTTTAAAATGGTTTCATGAATTGGTTGTAGAATAGATGGGGAGGGAAAAAATATTGTACTTAGGCTCCGCTTGGTAGGGCGTATAAGGCCGTATTATGGGGTGTTGTATAATTAATATTCTGCTTGGTAGGGCATACTAAAATAATATCGACCCGTTTCTTATATGCCGACCCTGTAAAATAGTAAGGCGTAATACCTCCAAAGCACTATTCACCTTTACAAAATTAATTCGATCCGAAAGGTCGTACTATTTTATTATTGGTTTGTCACACGGACCGCCGCCGGACCGCCGCCGGACCACCGCCGGACCGCCGCCGGACCGCCGTCGCCGGCGCCGGAATTTCGCCGGACCGCCGGAATTTGGCCGGAATTTCGCCGGACCGCCGGAATTTGGCCGGAAAGTTGCCGGAAAGTTGCCGGAAGGTCGCCGGAGGCTGCCGGACCACCACTATTCCTAATTTTTATCTTTTTTATTACTTCCTACCAAGTAGTATAAGAATTTTGCATAAATTAGTAGGACCTTTTTTATATGTCCTACCAAGCAATTTTATATGACTTTTCTATACTAAATTTATACCCCCTCCTAAAATTAATATTGCCTACCAAGTGAGGCCTTAGTATACAATATTTAATAGAAATACCACTTGAAAAAAATCACGTGAGATGCACATATAAAAAAGAGGAGAATTTGTATTAAAAATATATTTTAATTTGTATAGTTTGGTGCAACAAAAAATAGTTCGATAGCTTATATGCAATTTCAACGATAGTGCAATTAAGCCTATTTTCTACCATACATTTATTATAGTAAATAAATTAATAAATATAGTATTTAAATACAATAAATGATTAAAAAAGTGATTTTTTTTTCTTTAAAGCTTTTTAAATATAATTTGATGAAAATATGCTCCCAAATATTGGTGTGGCTAATATTTTAGGCCCAGTCTACTTTACATTTAGTTGGATCCTTTTATATTTTTTGTAAATCTAGAAGATTTATTATTCCAAATCTAAAAGATTTGATGTGGACATTACTAATGGACTAATAATCCAATGAACTTCATATCTTAGACTAGGGTTTTACTCTTATAAATATACCATTGTACTCAGAATTGTATATACTTATACACAAGAATATTAGTGAAACTCCTGGCTTGGCTCGCCCCCAGACGTAGTCGTTCCTGACGAATTGGGTGATCAAATCTTGCTCCTTTAATTTACGCACTCAATTACAATACGTTATCAGCACGAGTGTTCTGCATAAAAAAGTGCGCGAATTCTCAAAGGGATTATTTACTCTGCAAGCCATAATTCGGTAAGTTCTCAATTCAGAGAATGAATATATAATCAAATTTTAACTCTCGTTATTGCGGTGGGGCTTTAGTTTAGCGGTCATCCTTATCATGGGGTGATTATTTGAAGCAATGGCATATGCACTTCCGTTTTTAATATTTGATTGATTATGTGCAAAGATAGGTGCTACAATGTGCAGTTGCGGTAGGTATGGTGTATATATTTAGATCAAATTTATTTCAAGCACATATTATATACACCATATCCATATATAATATTATGTTGATAGTTTACGGTCATGTGCATGTATGAATATGTGGCCAATTTATTGGGATACCACTTATACTTTCGACTATATGGGAAGCACGAGACTCTGTCCGAGACCAAACAGTACGCCCTAAAATTAATTCTCTACAAATCATATGAATTAATCCCCGTACCGAATTCTTTGATCCATGAACTACATGTTTTATGTGCACTAGAATTATAGATTCGATTTTATTTCACATATGCGATTTATTGGATCAATTTATTTCTTGAAACAAAAAATTAAACGGAGGGGATACGACGAACGCATGGCCGCCGCTCGAAGCCGGACGACTGTCGCCCGTCGTTCGCACAGCGCCGCTGTGCGCCTCGCCCCAGCGAGCACCGCCGCGCGCCCCGCCCAGCGTAGGCCGTCGTCGATCTTGGCCGCCGACCGCGACAACCCGCTGCCCGAAGCAGCCTCTAAGGCGCCGCCCGTCGCACCGCCCGTTGTGCCACCCATTGCACCGCCTCGGGGCTCCCCTATGCGCGACGTCGAGGCGGAGCGCCGCCTTCGTGTTGCCCGCGATGCGCCCGCGGGAATCACCAGAAAAATTGGCCCCAATCGTGCCTGCAGGACACGATCGGGGGTGGGAGTCGCGCCCTAGGGGCGCGATCACCCACGGCAGTCGCGCCTGCAGGATGCGACTGGCCGCGATTTTTCCTTTCTCGTGTTTTGGCTCCCGCCGTCTGCCGCGTGCACCACTCACGCCTTCTGTGCATTCGTGATTGCACGCAGCGACGTCCCCTCCCGGAATTTTATGAAACTCTTGCCCACTTTTAGACTCATTTTTTGGCATCACAAAATTCTAATTAATTTTAATCTTAAATCCTGAAAATATTTCGTTAAATTTCGTTAATATACATGAAATCTTTAGAATGTTAAATTTGCATGTTTATTAAGTCTGAAATTTTCTTTGAAATTATTTTCATGGATTAGTTCTCAAGAAATTATATATGAATTTTGTTACATATGCATGTCTTTATGATTTAATTATCCTACATGCATGATTACCCCCCGCACATAGTTTATTATTTATAGTCCGCATCTTATGCCCGGGTAGGCGGCGCCCGGTACTTGTTGGACCGTAATTTATGCTTAGGGTAGACGACGCCCAATTCTTGCTTCTATGTTCTCTAGAATAATCGAATAAATCTTTATTTCTCCGTTGTCAATAAATTGGTCACAACTCTTACCATGTCACTTTAAAAATGTAGTAACGTATGATATTGTCATTAAAGAATTTTATGAGCTTGCTCTTTATGGTAATAACTACTTGACATGGGCACTAGATGCCGAGATCCGTCTAGCCTTAAATGAGTTAAGCGAAATAATTATCGAAGGTTTGAAATCCACTAACGCCCAGAAGGCGAAAACGTTGATTTTTCTCATGAATCACCTGAATGGGGAATTCATTTTTCAGATGCTCATTCAGGGACCTCGGAATGTTGTGGAACTCCCTGAAGGACCATTTCCAACAACAAAATGATATACTCCTCCCTCCGGTACAATACGATTGGTTGAGACTCCGTTTCCAAGACCTTAAGTCTATAACGAAGTATAACTCTGTTTTGCACTGTATTGTAACTCAGTTGATGCAGAACAATCTGTCAACATTCCACGCTAGCAACCTTATACTCCAGCAGCAGTATAAGGACAATTATACGATTGATTGCAAACGTGGAAGGGGGAGTGAGAGTAAGATGATCTGGGCTAAAGGTCGAGGTCGTAATACATTTGGTGGTCACAGAACCTCGAAATTCGCTCTTCAAAAATCTGGCAATCAAGATAAGGTTGAGCAGTCCTGCTACAGATACGGATGCAGAGACCATTGGTCTCGCACTCCCAAGCACTTGGTTGAGACTTATTAAAAGCAGCAGAAGGACGACAAGGGGAAGGCCCCTTGAGTCGATCTCACCATGCCAGCCTGCCTGAAGCAGACTTTGACCAAGACAACATCGATCCTCTGGGCATCAAGCTCAAGGACTTTGGAGATGATGAGTGATTTGTGTATTTGATTGTTTTAGTACTTTATTTTTTGATAAAACAATTTATATTTTTGGATCCTTTCTTTCGGATACTTTATTTTATGGATGATATTATATTTTAGCTTCGATGTGTTTACCTTAACACAGTCCATTAAATTTACTTGGATATTGTTATACATGGCTAGTAAACATATCAGCTATTAGGTTTGAGTTATTTCCTCTGGCATGATGGGTTGAGATTGTGATTTATGGTTGGTAGATAGCGCCACCACTCATACAATCTTAAGAGATAGGAAATATTTCCATAACTTGGTAGAAGATTAGGGAAGTATATAACTACAATAGCCAGTGATAGTATATTAATAGTGGGCTCCGGAAGAACTTTCATTGTCCTCCCTATGGGTACCGAGCTCATAATCGATAGTGCTTTATTGTTTCCACAATCTAAGCGTACCCTCCTCAGTTTTAGAGATATCAGGATAATCGGATATCATATTGAAACTGAAACTGAGAACAATAATGAATACCTTTTAATGACTATTACTCGAGGTAGTCGTAAACAAGTTATAGAAAAACTTCCTTCATTCTCCTCCGGATTGTACTATTCCTATATCCGGCTGTCCAATCTCCATCTAGCCATGAGTATGAAACTTCATGACCCGAACTTCTTTAAATTATGGCATCAGCAGTTAAGTCATCTAGGACAAACTATGATACGTAGGATTCTATCTAATTCAATTAGTCATAATATTTCGAATAATAGAATCCCTCCTGTTGATGAATTTATTTGTGATGCATGTTCTAAGGGTAAGTTAATAGTGTGCCCGTCACGTACTGAGGTTGGACTAGAGTCTTCGGTTTTCCTTGAACGGATTCAAGGAGATATTTGTGGACCGATTCACCCAGCATCAGGACCATTTCGGTATTTCATGGTCCTCATTGATGCCTCCACTAGGTGGACATATGCATGTTTGTTGTCCACCCGCAATCAAGCTTTTGCGAAGCTCATTGCAAAAACTATCGAGCTTGGAGCTCATTCCCAGACTATCCAATTAAATCGATTCGCATGGATAATGCTGTTGAGTTTAGCTCAAAGGCCTTTACAGATTAATGTATGGCCCTGGGAATTAAAGTGGAGCATTCGGTCCCTTACATCCACACCCAAAATGGTCTTGCTGAAGCGCTAATAAAACGTATCAAACTTATCGCGAGACCATTGCTTATGAACTCTAAACCACCCACTTCATGCTGGGGACATGCAGTCCTATATGCATCACACTTGATACAAATCCGTTCAACTGCATACAATGATCATTCTCCCCTACAACTAGTGCGTGTGAAAGAACCTAGCATTTCCCATCTGCGTATTTTCGGATGTGTGGTATATGTTCCGATAACATTACCGAAGCGGATGTCTATGGGCCCACAAAAGAAACTCGGTATTTACATCAGATTTGACTCTCCATCCATCGTAAAATACCTCACGCGTTTGTTCAGGGATCAATTGACGGCCCGATTTACTGATTGTACATTCAATGAAGATCACTTCCCGGTATTAGGGGGAGTTCCGAATTCAAAAATTGAATGAATGCCGGGAGCTTACGTGGAACGTAAATGATCTTCAGTATCTAAATCCACGCACTAGTCAATCTGAACCGGAAGTTTAGAAGATCATTAACTTGCAAAATTTAGCAAACAATCTGCCAGATGCGTTCACTGACCATAGAAGTGTAACTAAATCGCATATACCTGCAGTAAATGCTCCCCAAAGGGTTGAGGTCCCAAGCAAAACAAGTACTCATGCCCCCACACGCCAGAAGCATAAAGGACCCTCAAGAGATAGTAATACACCTAAATGAAAAGCTAGCAAATCTGGTCAGCCAAATATAAAATCTCTAGAAGAGATTCGTCTAGATAACTCAAAGTCTCTAGGAGACGAGCGTCCTAGTGATGAAGCACGTGCAGAAAATATTCAATGCACTAGGACCGCAGAACGACCAGACCCAGATACACTGGGAAATAAAGAAGGCCTGGTTGAGGTAAAATGTTGAAGTATCTATGAATTTTATAGATACGGGAGAAACATATAATAGAAATATTACTGTCGTCGACGACACATTTGTAGTGATAATTGCTCTTTCCATTAACGATCTGGATTCAGAACCCAAAACTATTGTCGAGTGCCGGAAGCGCTCCGATTGGGTAAAATGGAAAGAGGCAATTGAAGCAGAGCTCACATCGCTTAACAAAAGACAAGTATTTGGCTCTTTCGTTCGTACACCCGCACACGCTATCCCTGTAGGATATAAATGAGTTTTTTGTACGAAAATGAAATGAGAACAATACTATGGGGAGGTATAAAGCTAGGCTAGTAGCTCAAGGGTTTTTGCAGAGACCCGGTATTGATTTTGATCAAACCTATTCTCCCATCATGGACTCAATAACGTTCCGCTACTTGATATCTTTGACAGTTAAATTGAATCTCCAAATGAGATTAACGGACGTAGTAACCGCATACTTATACGGATCACTAGATGTCGACATTTATATGAAAATTCCCGATGGAGTTGACATTCCTCAGATGAGGGATGGTGAAAATTGCAGTTTGTATAGCATAAAACTGCAGAAGTCATTGTATGGCCTGAAGCAATCGAGGCCTCATGTGGTACAACCGACTTAGTGAATTTTTTCAGAAGAAGGAATACACATTCGATAAAGCTTTCCCATGCGTATTCACGAAGAAATCGCAAAATAATTTTTACATCATATCCATCTATGTTGATGACCTGAACATAATCGGAACATGCAAAGAGATTGAAGAAGTCAGTTCAATCTTAAAAGCCGAATTCGAAGTGAAAGCCTTCGGTAAAACCAAGTACTGCCTTGGCCTGCAGATCGAGCATCTCCCAGAAGGAATTCTTATACATCAGTCGACCTACGTGAAGAAGGTATTGGAGAGATTTCACATGGATAAATCTCATCCACTTAGCACCCCTATGGTTGTCCGATCCCTCAAAGTGGATAAGGACCCATTTAGGCCAAGAGAAGATTCAGAAGAAATTCTGGGGCCAGAAGTTCCTTATCTTAGTGTTGTCGGAGCATTGCTCTATCTCGCAAATTGCACTTGGCCGGACATTGCATTTGCTGTCAATTTGCTTGCGAGATATAGCACTTCTCCTATAAGGAGACATTGGAATGGTGTTAAGCATGTTCTATGGTACCTCCAAGGGTCTCAAGATCTTGGACTGTTTTACCGTAAGAACCAAGACAAAACCTTAGTAGGTTATGCGGATGCTGGCTATTTGTCTGATCCCCACAACGCCATATCCCAGACTGGTTACGTTTTTCTCTGTGGTGGTACCGCGATCTCATGGAGATCGGTTAAATAAACCATGGTTACCACGTCTTCAAACCACTCAGAGATAATAGCTTTGTTAGAAGCCGCACGAGAATGTGTTTGGTTAAGGTCCTTGGTAAAACACATTGGTGACTCGTGTGATATCGCTAAAGGCGATACACCTTCCACCGTTATATTTGAAGACAACGCAACTTGCATCGCACAAATGAGTAATGGGCACGTCAAGGGAAACCTGACGAAATATATTTTACCTAAGTTTTTCTACACATACGAACTCCAGAAGAGTGACGTGATTACCATTCAAAAGGTGCAATCTAGTGACAATCTAGCATATCTGTTCACTAAGTCCTTACATACGTCTACTTTTGAAAAGTACGTTCGTGGTATTGGGATGCGAAAGCTCAAAGTGTTGTTGTCTTCAGGGGGAGCGGTAACCCCGAAGCAAATCTAGAAGATTTGATCTAGAAGATCGATTACAATCCTCCCTAACTTATTATTTGGCCGATACCTAGCACGTGGAGTTTTTATGACAAGATATTTATGTTATGTCATAATGTCCAAGGGGGAGTGTTGTAAATGTAGAAGATTTATTATTCCAAATATAGAAGATTTGATGTGGACATTACTAATGGAGCAATAACTCAATGGGCTTCATATCTTAGACTAGAGTTTTACTCTTATAAATATACCATTGTACTCAGAATTGTATATACTCATACACAAGAATATTAGTGAAACTCCTGGCTTGACTTGCCCCCAGACGTAGTCGTTCCTGACGAACTGGGTGATCAAATCTTGCGCCTTTAATTTACGCACTCAATTACAATATTTTTTATAGATATGGCCTGAAGTTTGCAGGGTCCCATTCAGCTTACTATATTTTATTTTATTGGAAGCTCTATGAATTGATTTTTTTTATTTAAATAACAAATCATTTTAATGAACGAGGATGTCAATCTAACATTCTCCTTTTTTTGGACGAAAAAATAATGAGTGAATCTAATTCAAATATATAGTATGTATTTAGATTTTGAATTCAATTTTAAATTAATTTTGATTTTTTTAAACTTAATTTACTTCATAAACTTAAAAGGTAAAAATTAATTTGAAACTAAACTCAAAATTCTAATACATATTATACATTTAAGTGTATACAAGAATGTGTGATCAACAATCTTATATAATGCCAAATTCAAAATACAGAAATAAAACCTTTAAACAAATATTCGAGTTAGTAAAATATATAGGCGAGAAGAATAATTAAAGATCAAGAAATATAGTTTGTCACAATTTTAGAAAATGATAGTTAAAGAATCTAAACTTATTTGCCATTAACTTATTCAAGATATAAATTGATGAGAACAAAGATAAATCAATCAAAACAAAACAAGAAAATGATAATTAAAATAAGACTCAAGCTCTAGTGAAAACTTATTCACATGATAGAAACTGAAATCATTATATCCATTTAATAACATCATAATTTATAATATTAATTTAGTAATATAATTACATTTATATAGTAATATTTTAACAGTTATTCACACAGTTCAACATGTTTATACTTTTAAATATTTGTAGTATTGAATTATAAAAGTATGGTGTTATTAAATTGAATATTTGATACTATTATGAATCTAGTTTTATACGGTGAATAAGTTTCAAGTGAGAGTTAATTGCCTCAACTTAATTGAACTTCATTTAAAGAAAAAAAAATAAAGAATTTGAGCATTTATTTTACAATATGTTATTAGTCAGTTTTGCATCAAATTTAAGTAAGAAATGTCTTACTCCATGGAATTAAACATTCATCATAAAACAATTAATTAAGAAATGAAAATGAAAATAAAATTAGGTTTTCACTAATGAAGTGGAGTATTAATTAATTGCCGATCATCCCCCAATATATTTAATTTCTTGCATGATAAGTTGATAACTATAAAACGCGTAACTCGAAACAAAATAGAATGATATGTCATTTGGGAGTAGATCGATTTGAGACTTGTTTTTAATTAGACAGCCGGCCACTTTTGAGATCTATTTCACAATATAAGATTCACCCATAAAAAATTGCCATTAAAATAAAATAAAAGGATTTCATTCCACGAAATTGTAGATAAACATCATTAACAAGAAATAGTTTATTTAATAGATGAAGGACTTGTACTCATCCCCCAATATATTTCTTGCATAATATAGAACTCACAATTAATTAATTCAAACATTAACATTAAATCCCAGATTCTTTCTAGCAGTAGCAGCACCAGCGGGATGTGTACAACATCTGGGAGTAGCTCCTATCTCGCCGCAACAAGTAAGATCGGCATCAACCCTTTGCAGCAAAGCCACACCAATAATCACCACTATCACCGCCAATATCCACGCTTTCACCATAACCAACCTCATTTTTTTTATTCCAAGCTTCTATTTTTTTTTAAGAGGTTGTGAGAAATAATATGGCTAATTTATACTAATTGGAATTGAATTCAAACGAACCCCGTTTGGAAGATAATTTGTGATCATTAATGAGTACGAATTAATGCTTGACAAGTATGGATACAATTAAGGCCTTGCTAATCCATATTTGGATAGTATTATTGATTGTTATATGAGTTTTCAATAATTGTTGGTTAGAGATAGTGGTAGATGAGATAGAGATGAAGATGGAAAAAGGAGGATGAGGTAATCCAATAAATAATAGATCTGTTTTTAGTTAGTGATTTAGAAAGAGTTGGATAGAGCTTTATGTCAAATTAAAATTAATATTGTAATATTTTATTATTGTTAGTTAGTGAGATAATGATTGAGTGAGAGAAATGTCGGAAATATGATAAAATAAAAATGTAGGAAAAATGATAAGAAAAAATAGGAGAGAGAATAAATGTGTAAGGAAAAGTTGGAAGGATAATAAGAGGGTGAGCGAAAAGTAAGAGAGAAGATGAGTGAGTGAGGAAAAAGATATAAATAAAATGTGTAGATGTATAACAAGGGTGAATATATATTTGAATGCGGATGGAATTATGGGATGGAGGATTTCTCATCCTTATCCAAATGGCCCATCCCTATCCAAATAGGGGTGAGAGTTGTTTCATTAAGGAGGACTCATATACCAATTAAATTGTACTCCATTCGATACAACAATAACAAACAAGTTTCTTTTTGCATATAAACTAATATATGTATAAAATTCATGATAACTCATTTAATTCATAGTAAAATTTCAATTTTACCCTTATTCACAATAAACTATGAAATTAAGTAGAGACATTTTATGAAATTAAATAGGGGTACTTTAGGAAGAAATATAATTAATACTCATTGAAATGTTAAACAAACCTATGTACGTAGTTAGTCATTTCAAAATAACATTCTTGTCTATTATTATTTGACGAAAGGAGTATAATATACTTGTTCCATTCAGCAATAATAGACAAGTTTATTTTTACACATAGATTAAGATATGTATAAAATTTATGATCAACTTATTTAATTCATAGTATACTTCTTCTTTACCCTTATTCATATTAAACTATGAATTTAAACAAAGACACCTTATGAACTTTAATAGGAGCTTTTTAGAAAGAAAAAAAGTAGTTAATACTTTTTTAAATGCAAAATATGTTTATATAGTGGAACATCTCAAAATGATAATGTTATCTATTATTATTGAATGTAGGAAGTAACAATTAATGAGGACTCATATTATTAATTGTTATAAAAGTTCTCATTGATTGTTATATTATACAATTAAGACCTTGCTGTAATATCTTTAGGCAAAGTCTCATTAGCAAGGTCTTAATATTATTAATTGTTAATTTTCTATATGAGTCCTCATTAATAGTTATATTATACATTTAAAATCTTACTAATTATATTTGGATAATATTATTAATTGTTATATGAGTCATCATTGATAAGGCAAACTCTCATTAGCAAGGTCTTAATATTATTAATTGTTACTCCCTCCGTCCCAAATTTGTTTACCCAAAAGCCCCAAAAAATGAAGGTTTTTTTTGTTTACCCATTTCCTAAAATGACAAAAAGCAACACAATTTTTTCAAACTCAACCTTAAAAAAGTTACTTTATACTAAAAAATATTAATAAACAATTCCTAAAAAACTACTTTATACTAAAAAATATTAATAAACAACACTTTTCTTAAAAACTGTGCCATTTAAAATTGGATAATCTAAATTGGGACGGAGGGAGTACATTACAATTAAGACCTAGCTAATCATAGTTGGTGTTGGTGATCAAATTTAATTGATAGGATTAGTGACTGTTTTAATTCGGTTTAAGACCACCAATCAATTACGTGTGATTGATTACCACCGTAAATAGTAACTCGAAAATTCAAGATGTGGAATGGTAAACACCTAATTGATAGGATTAGTGATTGTTTTAATTCGGTTTAAGACCACCAATCAATTACGTGTGATTGATTACCAGTTGGAAAGTATTATTAATTGTTATATGAGTCCTCATTAATTGAGTTTGCCTCATTGAGGACTCATATAACGATTAATAATATTAATTTTTTGGGTTTGGATTTGAAATATGAGTTAACCAACGATTTTGGGCTCGAAAGAAAATTCTTATCGATTTAAGATTTTATTCATATAAAACTATCAATTAAAGATTCATAATTTTAACACCATTAACAAACTAAATAACATATGTTGGCGAGTAGGGTTGAAAGTAGGCCAGACCAGGTCAGACCTAACATTGAAAAGTCTAGGCCTACTTCACAAAGGCATAGCCTGAGTCTGGCCTATTATCTACGATAGACTTTTTTTTATAGACTCGACCTAGTCTTTTTAACTAAACAGGTTAGGCCTACGGGCCTTTTAGAAGTCTATTTAAACTTGATTTACATATTTTTACTACTGTCAATTCTTTACATTTTTTTAAAATAGTCTAAAATTATTTATGTCTATTTTTACTACTGTCATGTCAAATCGAGGTTGTTAGCATTAACTCAAAAATATAAACTGAAATTTTTTAAAAATTAAATGAAAAACTAAATGTGATAAATTGTAACTTTGAAATTATTATTCATCCTTTCACGATTCATATTTAATAAAATAATGTATATAGAGTGCGTCTTGTATAAGACCGTCTCATGATATGAGACAATAAAAATGGGTATAACTATGACATTGATTCATTAACACTTTAGTAGGGGCAGATGTTAATTTGTGTTGTCTCATGCCATGAGACGGTCTCATACAAATATTTGTCAATATATATATATATATATATATATATATATATATATATATATATATATATATATATATATATATATATATATATAGTACATCATTTTAAATAGGCCGACCTGTTAGGTTTTTAAGGTCTTTTACAAAGACTAAGTTTAGCCTACTTAAATAAATAGGTCTTTTAATGAGCTTTGACCCGACTTTTTTAATAAATAGGTCAGGCCAGGGTAGGCCCTTAGTAGGCCAGGTCGTAGACCTTTGTTGGGTGGCCTGACCTATTTCTACCCTTATTGGCGTGGCAGTTAAATGCCACATAATATTTCCAAATTCCATGACATTAAAAACAACTAAAACAAATTAATAATCAATTAAAATGAGGGCAAATCAAATAAAAATTATCTTTTCATCTTCTTCAACAATACACGTCCGCGTCCATCCTTTTCATTCTTTCTTATTTTCTTCTCTTTAAAGCAGTATGCTTTCCTATTAATTATAGGTTGCCATAATTAATCAAATTCTTGAATTAGGCCTTGATCAATTCTTAGTTTGTAATCAATTTTTCAAGGAAAAATGACATATTATATTAAGAGAATTTCTGTAAATTAGATAGTAATTAAAATAATGTTGCTTTGGGACCAGTCATAGAAGAAACAACAAGATCTGTAGTTTGTGTCGTTGCTCGATTGGATATTTTTTTGGATGAAATCAATTTTTTTCTCTAATCATAAGGTTGCCACCTACTATGTAAATATCTAGAAGTATGAAACACTTTCCTTGAAATGTCTTAAAATTCAATCTCCATCTAAAAGTATGATATTATTGTTTTCTGACTACAGTCGCATGATTATAAACTAGATGGTTGTTCCGTGTTCTGTTTTTAGGATAATGATATTACTTAAGTGACACTGTTATGCTTATCATTTATTTTCAACTTTTTCCTTCTGCAGGCAACGATTAAAGAATCGAGAATCTGACCCTTAAATCCGAGGCTAATAAATTAATGAACAGCTCTGAGAAACTCTAGAATGAAAATGCCACACTAATGACATATATAATTTATAGCAAAAACTTGTATGAGACCGTCTCATGGCATGATACCATACAAATTAACACCTACCCCTACCAAAGTGTTAATGAGTCAATGCCCTAGTTACACCCATTTCCATTGTCGGTCTCACACAAAACCTACTCATAATTTATTATATTTGATTGCCTTCTTCAGCTGATTGATCTCAACTTTTTTGCAGATTGTATTTTCTCCTGCATTAAGCAACAGGGAGTTTAAACCTTTTAAATTCTATGCAGCTCCCATGTTACATATATGTTCAAACTAGGAAATACAGCCTAACAAGGTTATGATGGTCGGAGATAGCCTTAAGGACGATGTAAGTTTATTTTCTTCAAAATCACACTTTTTTATTTCACTATTTCATGCTTGTTCAAATTCTTCAACTGTAAAAAAATCTTTGAGGTAAATTGTTTCACTCTTAATGCGCGCATTGTAGGTGGGATGTGGAAACGAGCAGGAGATTTTATGTACTTGTTCGATGAATTAGGAAGGTACGACTCTCCTGAATACCAAAATGTGGAATTTAAGCAGGATTACAGAGTGTCCTTTCTTGTTGATGCTCATTCAATCCTAGAAAAGAATTTCGATATAATTGCTGGATTCTAATTCTTTTCAATGAATATGTTGTTAGGTAGCTAGC
The DNA here is from genome assembly GCA_947034835.1 of Ballota nigra. Classification (NCBI taxonomy): domain Eukaryota; kingdom Viridiplantae; phylum Streptophyta; class Magnoliopsida; order Lamiales; family Lamiaceae; genus Ballota; species Ballota nigra. The sequence continues at coordinate 115,218,839 of OX344722.1, read as the reverse complement.
TTATGAAACTCAACATTGCGTTTTTCATTTTCTTCAATTTCTGGTTGCTTACACAAATGCTAGGGCATATAATTCTCACTTCTCTGGGTTTTTAAGGTAGGTTTGGCAGCTTTAGTGGGTAAATAGGACTCTGCCACGTTGTGGTTCTTATATGTAGGCATGCTAGATATATAAACTCAATAATGACTTAATGAGTTAATTCTTTTAAATATGTTTTATTCTCCTCATCTAATAAATATAGATCCTTGTCGTTTGGAAAGGATTTTGCATTGTATATATGTGATCATTTAATAGTCTGGTCAGAATGGTAGAAAGAGAAGTGGACAAGGATCCCTTAAGGAAGGTAAGCTTAAATTTTCGTCGTTGCAAATCTCTTACCTGAACTGATCCTAAAAGCCTTATTATTTTTATATGCTATCAGTTCTGATTTATGCTCCATTTATTTGTAGGTTTATTCTGTCTTGGTTGATATTTCTGAATCGAGTTATTCATTGATGTTGGTCTCTTCGCGCATAATTATTCTATTTCGAGAGGTACTGTTGATATTGCAAGCATAATTTCACTCTCTGAATTAAAGATTATCTATGTTGTTGATTTTTGCATATTGAGCTAAGTTATATGGTATGAATGCAGGAACAAGTTTAGAAGAAAGACTAATAAATTGGAGTGAAAGAAGTGATAGTTACTAGAGTGATGACCAACTTGTGTTGCTTAACACGGCCAGAGGCATTTGATAGAAGGTCAATAGTATTCTTTTCAACAAATGTAAAAATCAACTCATCATTGAGTTAGCATCATGAAATAGAGATGATTTTGAACATATATTTTGTCCCTATAATTACCTTTGGTTGTTTCATAATATTTTTGTTGGTATAATATATCGATTTATTTGCTTTAAAAGTTTGTAGATTATCGAGAGAAATGTAATGTGAGGCTTTTAAAATTATTTCATTTAGTGACAGGAAATTTTAGATATGATGAAGGGAAGTTTACTAGTTAAATATACCATCTAGTGAGAGGCAAAATGTGAAATTAGTGACAGGGATTTTTTGTCACTAAAAAGAACTTTTAGTGATGTTAAATTCACTCTCATTAAATACTTATTAGTGACAGGACTCTATCCTATCACTATTGATCTTTAACTACAGAAGCAATGACTAGAGGCCACAACAGGAGATTTACCGTCACTAAAAGATATTAATGATGATGTTGATGACCTTATTCCGAATTAGATAATTGTGGCTGTCTTAAGCATGGAAGATCATCAAACAAAGGGTAAATCAAAGATTAAACCTAGATTCTTATAAGTAAAGGTTGGGAAGAAAATTTGCAAGAGTTTTGCTTGTTTTTGAATAATTGAACCCCCTTTTATTATCTCATGAAGGGATAAGTAGGAGGTGTCACTTTCTTAATCACCTTCATTTACATCATGACAAGTGTTAAGACACTTGTTATCTCCTTAAGTTATTACATCTTCATACAATGACAAGTGTTAAAACACTTGTTTGTTCCTAATGTAATGCCTAATTATTGGGATTTCTGAAGATCTTCCGAGGTGCCCTCTTGTTCGTCTGCTCGCCTCCTTTTTACTTCTTCTTTATCCTTCTTGGTCAAGTTGGTCGCCTCCCTTTTATGTCCAAATGACCAGCTGCTCGTCTCCTCTGACCTGGTCACTTGACCCAGCTGCTCGCCTCCTAGGGCTTTATTCCCTGCTGCTCGTCCTTTTTGATTTTTTATTCTTAATGACTTCCTAATCTTATTATTTTTAACATATTTTATCTTAGTCACGTTTCCCGGCTGTTCGTCTATCAACAATGCCCCCTAGTTTGGCATATAAGGATAAATTTTTACCCTTTTTGTCAAACTATAAATTAGGCTATATTTCTACAAGAGGAAGCGAACAATAGGGACCCTGCCCTTTACGTTTTAATCGAGAGCGACCAACTGGGATTTGAATTTTTGGGCGGGAACTTTGGAGGCGACCAGCGGGGAGTGCCTCTTGAACTCGCGACGTTTCACTTCCCGAGATGCGGAACACGAGGCGACGTGGGCGGTTGGTGACATCAACGCCGCCCACGCGTGCACCTCCCGTTTTGCACATAGGGGTCCCATTTTTTGAGTTTTTTCACTTTCGCCCCTGAATTCATCCTTATAAATAGCTCCTTCTTTCCTTTTTCTTTCTTTTTCGCGATTTCCACCAGAAAACCTCCATTATTTTAATTTCCGAAGCTTATCTTTCGATTTCTTCTTCTCTTCGTTGATTTCTTGAAATCAAAAGGTGAATTTCTTGGTTTCTTAATCTTTGTATTACATTGTGCTTTCGATTTTACGTTTTTTCTTGCAATTTTTTGTCATTCATTCGTCGCTGTCGCCATCGCCGCCGTGTCACCGCCATCGCGCCGCCACCTTCGTTTACTTTCGTTAATTCGCGCCGCCATTACTGTCGCCTTCTTGTATTTTTTCTTTTACTTGACTCTCCATTTCGAATGGCGTCTCCCTCTTCGAGCAACACACAATCTATCGAACTCGTTGGCCGGAATCCGGGAAAAAGGCCCATAGAAGATGAACAGTCTCTCCATGCTCCTCGCCGCTCACTTCGGCGAGCAATTGCGCAAAACCCTAGGACCTTGCTTGTTGACGAGAATACGGGTTCCAAGGCGAGCTCTGTTGCTCGCCCCCTTGACAATTTATATGCTATAGAGAGCTCAGGCGAGCAGGACGTCCAGGGCCCTGCTGCTCGCTCCTCGCCAAGGGAAGGGACATCTTCAGATTTGGGTGAAGACTCTGCCGAGGTCGCCCCCGAGATTGAGGAGATGAGTCTCCCTGGAGACACGGGGGAGAGCAGCGGGCAACAAGTCCCTACCGAGCAGATGGCTCACTCAAGAAGCGATCAGCTGGGCATTACTTGGGAATTTCTCCGGGAGATCAATTTTCCCATTTCAAGACCAACTCCCGAGTCCCTTATCCCAAAGGCTGTAGTTCGGAGGCAAGAGTGGATCGACTACGCCAACCGTTATCACAACACTTTTCCCACTCCTCCAAGAACTATTATGGAAGCTCGTCCATCATCTTACACAGCGAGCAAAGTGGCCAGCTTGGTTACGGATGAGGACTTGGTTCGGATACGGTCTTCATACCACATTTCGTATGACTTTCACCTGTATGCCCCTAAGCAAGGAGAGACGGCTGGTAATCTGCCCCCCTGTTGTACTGCTATCAACCTGGATGTACTTAACACCGAATTCCCTCTTTTTCTTCATCCGATCATTGGGCGATTTCTGGAGGATATGAACCTAGCCATAACTCAAATCACTCCGAATGGTTGGAGCAATCTGTTAGCTTTCATCACCCTCTTCGGGTTGGAAGGTTATAAGAATAAAATTAGCACCGTGGAGATTCATTACGCGATGACCATCTCCTCGGCTATCAAGGAAGAGGGACCTGGGTGGTACTATATCAAGGCTCGTAGCGGAGTTAAGTTAATCGAGGGAGTGCCCAACAAGGTTAAAAGCTGGCACAAACAGTTTTTCTTCATCGGCGGTGACTGGAGGGCGTCTTTTGATTTTTCGGGAGGACCAGGGTGTATAAAATCCCCTACGCATTTTGGGGAAATTCGGCGTTGGTTTCGCTTCTTAGTTCATCATATTCGGGGTGAACTAATTTTAATCTTTCTCCCTGTTTTGCAGGTCCGCGTATTCTAAAGTGGGGGCACCCTGAGCTAAGCGAGGAGTTCCTATACGTTCTTGCTTTGATTTCTTTGCGAGACGTAAAAAAATGGTAGCATTGGCCATCTTTCCCAAGCGCATTGCCGTAAGCTTGCCTTAGTCACCACAAGTGCCCATCACTTAGAGGCTCAGGCTGACATTCCCGAAGGTAACCTTTTTCACGTACTTTTACTTTACTTATTGTTATTATTCTTGACCTGTTGGTCGCCGCCATTGTGCTATTCTCCTTACTTTTTATGTTTTTGTTTTCAGTTCAAAGGGTAACAGTAGCCATTCCTCAGATCCCTGAAAGTTATCACCTCCTCGCTCGTCGAGTCAAACAGATGGCGGCTAACCAACCCTCCAAGAAAAAGAAGTTCGATCCCTGCACCTCTCTTATTAAGCTAAGGGCAGAAGCGCATGATGAGGAAGAAGAAGTTCCTCAGGCACCTATCCCTACTCCTCGCCTCCCCCCTTGCTCCCCGCCTCCTAGAGATAACCGGGGGAAGAAAAGGCTAATAAAAGAGACGGCCCCCCCGGAAGGACGATGACCGCTCAAAGCGAGCAAGGGGTCAAGGCCAGGGCTCGGGCCAGACGAGCAGGGCTGTTGCTCGCTCCTTCTCCGTGGAGGAGGTGAGCGAACAACAGGTGGTGGGTGCCATAGTTGGTGCCAGAGGGAGGAGTTCATCGCCGGACAGCTCCTACCTTGGATATGACCCTGTTAAGCTAAGGGAGTAAGTATCTTTTCCCAGTTGCTCGGCTGCTCACCCCCTCTTCATTAGCTTAACTGATTTTTGTATTTTTTGTACAGATACAAGAAGGAAGACTACCCCGGGCGGGCTAAGGTGCTCCACCAAGTTAGTTGTGTCAAATCTGCCCCCGCCTATCACAAAATCAAGGACTCACACGTCCGGTGGGCTACAGAGTTTGTCCCTCGCTCTTGGACGAAGACTGGCGAAGAAATTCTTCAGAGTCAGAGTTGGAGCGACAACGCCCGTCTCCTGAGCTATAACGCGAGTCACCAAGCTATCTTCGATCAGAGGGTCCTTGACCAAGCCATTGAGCTCGAGCGGATGAACCGGGGCTTAGGACGGAGGATTGAGCTGCTTGAAGCAGAGAAAGACACTCAGCTGAAGAAGAAAGAAGAGGAGTTGGCCAAACTGAAGGCTGAGTTTGAGAAGGCCAACCACTCCTGGGAGAGGAACTTAAAGGCCTCCGAGGATCGAGAGAAAGTGGCTTCCAATGCATCGGAGAAACTGAAGTTGGACCTGGGGGTAGCCACCGAACGCTTGCAAACTCTAGAGACGGAGCGGGTGGGTCTGGTGGAGCGAGTCGAATCTTTAAAGGTTTATGTCGACCGGCTCAAGAAGGAGAAGAAGCGAGCCATATCCTACATGATGTATGTGCAGGATGTAACCGATAATACCAATCTTGGTTACATTTGTGCATATGCGGATTGTGTAAGGTCCGTGAAGTATGCTTTGGACAACGCTCTTGACGTGATGACCAGTACCGTCAAAGACTTTGCGGACTACGTCATCGAGAACCCTCCAGCCGCCGGCTTCGATATCCCAGTTGCTGACTTGGGAGAGATGGGGGTGAACTTGGATATTTTTAAAGATAATTCCGAGTGGTTGCCCCGAAAGAGAGAACCGAGGAAGTGGATAAGGATGCCACAGTCTTTGACGCCCTAGGTCCTCTTTTTCCAGATCCTCTAGGTGAAACCAGTACCTCCACCGCTGTAGGCGAGCAGCAGGTCCCTGTGGCGACCACCCACGATGTTCCTCCACCTCCTCCTTTCGAAGATCCCCCAGCACCACCAGCTCCTCCGGCTCCTGAGTCTTGAAGTCCTTTTTGCTTATCTTACTTTTTTAGCTGATTGTGTTAGGAACGATGTACTCTTTCTTTTGTTAATGTACTCCTCTTAGAACTTTAATGAAATGAATTCGCACTTTATGTTTCATTTGTTCGTCTTTTATTTGCCTCTTATTTATTTTTGCTTAAGTATTTCTCTCTGATTGAAAGTTAAAATACTTTTCTTTGCAAACTCGTGTATGTTGATCATGTAAGGGTCTTATTGGTTCTTTAAGAACTTGACCTCCATATTTCCTTTCATACCCTGTTGCTCGCCGCTTGCTATGTTTGTGCTTAAGTGCATTTAGCTTTGGGGCGAGCAACTTTATGTCATGGGGGCGATTAGTTGGGCTTTTGTGACTTGGGGGTCCTGCCGGTCGCCTCCTTCTGTACTTGTGTTTATAGCACTTGATTATTTCCGGCGAGCAGCTTTCCTGTTAGGCGAACAACTGGGTTTTGGCACCTTTGTGTTTCTTTAGCTACACAATACAATGAATAATCATCTTTACTTACAAGATTTTGCCAAAAAAGTTTGAAAATTTTATCAATCTTACAAATGAACAAATAATAGTCTACATAGAAAACTTTACTAGTCTACATAGAGAATTTTACATCGGTTTCCTAATTACAGATAATATTTCTTTCAATAAAGCTGTGTTCCAGTTGTATTGGGCTGAGTTGCCTTCCATGTCTTCAAGGTCATACGTGTCGTTGTACCACTTGTGGGTTACCCTGAATGGGCCCTCCCAAGTCGGTCCAAATACTCCTGGTAGTGGTGCTAGAACTTTTTGGAGTACCAGATCTCCGACTTCAAATTCCCTGACCTTCACTTGCGAATTGTAATATTTCGCGATTCTTCTTTTGTATATTTCATTTTTCATTTCTGTTGAAATTCTTTTTTCGTCAATCAAATCTATTTCTACAGCCAGTGCTTTATTGTTTTCTTGTTCATTAAACTCAGCTATCCTTTCAGTTGGTACTTTGAGCTCTACAGGTATAACTGCTTCGGTACCGAATGCCATAGCAAATGGTGTTTCTCCGGTACTAGTTCTATGTGATACTCTGTATGCCCAAAGTACCTTGGGCAGTTCTTCCGACCATTTGCCTTTCTTATCCACCAGCCGGATTTTTAGGATATGCTTGATTATCTTGTTAACTGCCTCGACTTGACCGTTAGACTGAGGATGGTAGGGTGTTGAAAAATGTTTTTTGATACCCCATTTTTTGCAGAAATCTCTTATCTTCTTTCCTTCGAACTGCTTTCCATTATCTGTCAGTATTGTCTGCGGGACTCCAAACCAGCACACTATGTTTTTCCATATAAAGTTGATCATCTTTTCTTGTGCTATTGTTACCAGTGCTTCGGTTTCGGCCCATTTTGTGTAATAGTCCACGGCCACTACTGTAAATCTTACATTACCTTTTCCAGTTGGGAAAGGTCCTATGATGTCTATCCCCCACTTTGCAAATGGCCATGGACTATTTACTGAGATGAGTTCCGTTGGTGGTTTATGGATGTTAGGGCGAACAACTGGCACATGTGGCATGTTTTTGCAACTTTGATTGCATCTTGTAGCAGGGTTGGCCAATAGTATCCTTGTCTTACTGTCTTGTATGCCAATGATCGCCCTCCTGCATGATTTCTGCATACCCCTTCGTGTATTTCTTTTAATACTTCCTGCCTTGCTCCCTTGCCAAACATTTCAGTAGGGGCAGTGAAAATCCTCTTTTGTAAAGTTGGTTATCCATGATAGTGAATCTTGCTGCTCGTTTGGCTACCTTGGCCGCTTTCTGCGGGTCTTCGGGCATTTTGTTATCTTTAAGGTATCTGTATATTGGTGTTCTCCAATCTTCTTATGTCAATTCTTCTTCAATCTGATTGATTTTGTAGTAACTGGTGGATGGGTTTGATATCTTTGTTATTGTGACTTCTGACAGTTCTGCTGGTCCCGTGCTAGTAGCCAGGCGAGCAAGTGCATCTGCCTGTGCATTGTTGTCCCTTGGCACTTGTTCGATATAAATTTGCTCGAAGAGTGAAGCTAGGTGAGCAACAATTTTTTGGTACAAGGCCATGTTTTCATCTTTAGCTTCATATTCCCCACGGACTTGGTTGACTATCAGCTGGGAATCTCCATAAATTTGGACTCTTCGAACTCCCACAGCCAGAGTTAGTCGTAATCCGGCTATCAGGGCCTCGTACTCAGCTTCGTTGTTCGTCGCCATGAACTAGAACCTGACCGCCGAAGTGAACACTTGCCTGTCTGGACTGATTAGCACTATCCCAGCTCCTGCTGTTGTGTTATTTGATGATCCGTCCACATACATATGTCATGGATGGTTATGACCTCTCGTCGGATCTTGAGGGAAGGTTCATTCGACTATAAAGTCGGCTAACACTTGTCCCTTGATCGCTGTTCGAGGTGCATAAGATATTCCGAACTGGCTTATCTCTAGTGACCACTTGAGGAGGCGACCAGCAGTGTCAGGCCTTTGTAGAATCTGTCTTAGTGAAAATGTTGTTAGCACCTCCACTTGGTGATCAAAGAAGTACGGCCTTAGCTTTTTCACACTCATCACCAATGCGTAGGCTAACTTTTCCATGGGCGAATATCTGATCTCTGCTTCGTGTAAGGCCTGACTTACATAGTAGATCGGTAAATGGAACTTTCCTTTCGCCCGAACTAGGACCGAGCTGATTGCCACTTCTGACGCTGCTAGGTATAGGTATAGTTTCTCTCCTGAGACAGGCTTTGATAGAATCTTGGTGTCACTAAGATATTCCTTTAATTGCTTGAATGCTTGTTGACAATTGCTTGTCCACTGGAACTGTCATTTCTTGATAGCATCGAAGAAAGGTCGACACTTATCACCAGATCTTGAAATGAATCTATTCAACGCTGCTAAACATCCGGTTAGTCGCTGAACACTATGCCAAAAATGACTTTCGACCACGGGGAAAAGACTACGGGTATCAATTCTGACCGTTGTCTTAAGTGTTACGCCCGTGGTCTTAGGTATCCCCGTTGTCTTAAATTCAGGGTTCTCAACTTAAGACCACGGGGATAAGCCCCCGTTGTCTTTTCCCGTGGTCTTAACTCAGTCTCGCAACATAAGACAATGGGGATAATCCCCGTTGTCTTTTCACGTGGTCTTAGGTATTTTTATTTATTTTATAATTTTTTTTATTTGGTTAATTAATTTGGTATAAAATGGACACTTAGAAAAAAAAATTCATATCATCTCTTTATCCCTAGCTAGCTAACCCACGCGTAATTTCCATCGACCTCAATAGTGTTCCACCACCACCACACCACCACCACCACCACCACCACCACACCACGCCACCACTGCCGCCGTCCGACGCCTCCTGCACCAGCGTCGCTCAGCACTGCCTCCACCTTCGCTCAGCACCATCTCGTGTGCAATTATGAATCCCTCCGTGAACCGCCGGCTTCGTCCACCTTCGTGAATCGCCAACTTCGTCTACCGGCGTGAACCAACTGCTCATCCTCCATCGTGAATCGCCTAGGTCAGATTATCCCCAGGTAATTAAGCTCAAATTTTTCTGCCCTAGCCCCAATTTTGCCCTAGCCCTAAATCTCGCTCTGTTTCTTTCTCTCTCTCTCTCTCTGTGTGCGCGAGCGTGTGTGTGTGTATGGTGAATTTGTGATCTCTGTGTGTAGCAGCATGGAATTGATTATTTTGCCCTGAACCAATTAATTATCGAAGTGCCGAGAGAGATTGAGCGGCGTCGTCGTCGAGGGAGAATTCAAAGCTTCCAGAGCCAAAAATAATTTGATCTTTCGATTATTATTTCTATTATTGCTGGCACTTTTCGTAGGATTCTATCGCTAATCATACTTGTGTTAAAGAAATTGGTGCTTTAAAAATATCTCCTACAATTATCATGTTTGTTAGAGAGGCAAATGATCAATTAATAGCTGGAGGGTCCTACGGTAGCTGATAATCTGTAAGAGAATAGGTGTAAAGTTGTTGTTATCAATTATCATGTTTGAACATTATAGACATGGGTAAGTTTTTTTTTTTCCCGATAGGATAGACATAGGTAAATTTTGGCTTATGTTTTGCTGCGTTTTCTTAGGCAGATTTGGGATTATTATTTGCTTGTTGTTTGGATTATGATTGAACAAAAAGATAGAATCCACAGTCTGTTTAGATAAGTAAGAGGGGTCATCACACGTCTTTCCTTTGAGTAATGAGTTTGGTGGAAAAAAAGATTATTCGAGGTCAAAGTTGAGTGGGAGTGGGAGCAGGGCTGGGCTGCACATTTGTTGAGAGAGAAAGTGTATTTGAGTTAGTGAGAGATAGAGATGAGTACTAGCGGGTCTCAACTCAAGTGAGATGACCGACCATTGAGTTTGCACATAAAAATATGACTTTTTCCAAGTCAAAAAACAAATATACGAGTACTCTGTTTCACTTTCTCAATGCCACCAAAAGTTGAGTAAAAAAAAGAGAACTTAATTTCTTCGTACATTAGTGTGTTTTGTTATAAACATGCATGTACATTTTTTTTTTGACACAATATTGTTCCTGATTTACATAGGAAAAAGTAGCAGAAATCTCTTCATAAACTTCACTTGATTTTAAAACCCGGAACCGTGAAATTGAAAATTAAGAGTCCATACTTTTGATTGAGCAGTTTTCAATTCTGTTATTTTATCATGGATAACAGGGTAAGTAACGAAAGTTTAAATATTAGTGTTCTTTCGTTAAAAAAAATTAATTAATGTCCATAGAATAGAAAGTGAAATAAGAGTAATGAATTTGAACCTGGGGAGGATTTTTAAATAGGTGATTGTTTTGAAATTGTGCAGGAGAGGCAAAAGGTTGGCATTTTAGAGATAAGCTTCCCTGGAGTTTCATTTTTCAGGTACCTATATAGGTTGGTGCATCAATAATAGTACTCTACTAGTTTGCTTGCTGTTTGTGGTTACTATTTTTGGATCTAGGCATGATTCCTCGCCAAGTTAATGATAATTATGCTGTAAATATTATGTTAACTTCATTCATGTATGCGTGATTATTTAGTTTTTGACATGATGCGTGATTATTTAATTTTTCTAACACAGGAGCACTAGTATTACTGTGTGATTTTAAGATATTCCCACTTAAGGCTTCAACCATATCAATTTATATAAAGTATATTTGTGCAGTGAGACAATTTTTGTGGAGGCTGATGTGTTCTGTATTAGCACTTTAGCTAGTGAACTACCATAACATTGATTTTAAGATTTGCATATGTTTTCTCAGTTTCTTTCTAACAGAGAAGGATTACAGTTGTCTGAACTCATAAGGTGTAGAAACTTAAAAAAAAATCTGATGTCATGTAACACTGTTAAGAGTTTGAGTGAAAATCTTTATTAACATGTCATAAAATACAAATTAATGGGCCCTTATATGTAAATCGAGAGTGGAATTAATTAGACAATATTGCCCCCTGTTCGCTCTATAAGCTTGAAAAATAAATCTGCCTAATTTAGGAAGGCTCTATTATTTGATACAGAATCAACAAATAAATGAATTATCACTGAAAATGTTCGGTCAGTTCTCTTGGTAGAGGGTGTACCGTAGATGCAGGAATGTTATCCTTCTGCTGCCATTAGTTACACATATGCAGCCAATTGAACTATCTTAGCTCTTCGCGTATGCAGCAATAGTTTTGTGGTTGCTACAAGGTCTTTGATATTTTTTTTTTCTGAATTCCGAGGAAAATGAAAATCTTAAAACAGATATGGAACAACAGATTCTTGCATGTTTAACTATCACACCCTTAACTAACATAAGTTGACTTATATTTAACAACATGTCCTTCTCTTTATATGCAAATTCTGATGAATTTCATCAACTATGTTAAACAATAAAGACACTTGTATGCAAGCCACGATCGTACATGGATAAAAAAATGTAATTAAAAAAAAGTAATTAAACAACAAAACAATCTCATACCAATGATAATTACAGGAAAATGTAATGAACTAAAAGTTGAATGTGCATTAAGTGTCAATATACTTCAATGGAAAAGGTTAGGATTTTATGTGAAAAAAATCAATTCGAAAAGATGAACAAGTATAGAAGCCTAAAATATGTCATTTCCCATTTATTTGATCCCTACCCTAAAAATACAACCTCTAGCAAGAAACAACCAGAACAAGAATGAAAAAATGAAATAAAGGGAGCATTGACCTGTTTATTATTTTTTTTGGTAGGAAAATATTGGCTTCACATTATTGATTCATCGCCTACTTTTCTAGGAGTTGAATGGTAATCCAAACAGATTAGTAGCTAGCACAAAAAGGCAAAAAAGATCAGAAATATGTCTATACCCTGTCAATCATTACCAAAGAGACAACATCAAGAATTACAAATCAGCGATAAAAAGACATCATAGGGAACAGGTCATCAGTTTTGTAAAATACAAATTTGGTGCTACACCTTAATTTCCTCTAAATAATAAATAATTTTCTTTTGGTTTGGGTGATTAAATTGAGAGCATTAACTAATTTGACTTTACAATAACAAACGAACAGAAATGTTAGTATGTTTACTCGTACTAAAATTTAGAAACAAAATAATGCTTATTAGGAGTTGGCTTTGTTTTGAACAATTTTTATTATCGAATTGGTAAGAGTAGTTTAATATCTTAATTTTCAAATTAGGAGCATTCATAAAATGGATAAAGAATGGATGTGGAAGGATAGGCTGTCACACGAGTATGCTTTTGGAGTAGAGTTATTCCTAAAATTTGCGAAACAAAATGCTTCTAATCCGGATCTAATATTCTGCCCTTGTGTGAAATGTGGAAATTTAAAGAAGAATTCTGTTGACCACATAAGGGCACACTTGATTCGTGATGGTGTGGATAGAACATATCACACATGGGTATTGCACGGAGAGAGAACTACAAATAGGTCTTCAATGCATGATAATGATCAAGAAGGGCAAGATAATCATAGTTATTTTCCACGGGAGCCCTTAGAAGACATGGTGCATGCGGCATACGAAAATTCCAAAACTCCAAATAAATTCGTAGAGTTACTTGAGGATGCGGAGAAGCCTTTATATCCTGAATGTACCAAATTCACAAAATTGTCCGCAATTGTGAAACTCTATAATTTGAAAGCCAAACATAGTTGGAGTGATAGAAGTATGGCTGACCTACTTGTGTTATTTAAGGATATGCTCCCAGATAACAATGAGCTGCCTTCAACTATGTATGAAGCAAAGAAGTGTTTGACAACCTTGGGAATGGAATACGAGAAAATCGATGCATGCCCCAATGATTGTCTTCTATATTGGAAGGATTTCAAGAAGGATGTAATTTGTCGTACTTGTGGGGCATCAAGATGGAAGGTGGGTAAGAATTCTAAGATAATTGAAGGGGTTCCAGCGAAGGTACTATGGTACTTTCCACCTATTCCAAGGTTTAAAAGAATGTTCCAAAATAAAGAATTGTCTCAAAACTTAACTTGGCATGCCGATGAGAGAGTGTGTGATGACAAAATGCGTCATCCTGCAGATTCACCATCTTGGAAGGTAGTGGACCATAAATGGCCAGATTTTGTCTCAGAGTCTAGAAATCTTAGATTGGCATTGTCTGCAGATGGGATCAACCCTTATAGTAACATGAGTTCTACATATAGTTGTTGGCCTGTTATATTGATCACGTACAACCTTCCTCCATGGATGTGTATGAAAAGGAAATTTATGATGCTCACCTTGTTGATCGCCGGTCCTAAGCAACCAGGAAATGACATCGATGTTTATTTGCAGCCTCTGATTGATGACTTGAAAAGTTTATGGATAGGCATTGATGCATATGATGCATACAAAGATGAAAAGTTTAGACTTAGGGCTGTCTTGTTATGGACGATTAATGACTTCCCGGGATATGGAAATTTGTCTGGTTGTGTTGTTAAAGGATATAAGGGATGCCCTATTTGTGGTGAGAAAACATGTGGAAAATGGCTGAAGCACAGTAGGAAAATGTCGTTCACAGCGCATAGAAGGTTTCTAAATGAATATCATCCTTATAGAAGGCAGAAAAAGGCATTTGATGGAAAACAAGAATTAAATCCTCCTCCAAAACCATTGAAGGGTCATGAAGTGTTTACTAGAGTTTCTGGAATTCAATACAACTGGGGAAAAAAGAGTAGTGATTTATCAAAGGAGGATCTAGGGTGTTGGAAGAAGAAATCTATTTTCTTTGAACTTGAGTATTGGCAACATCTACATGTCAGACATGTTCTTGATGTCATGCACATTGAGAAGAATGTGTGTGAGAGCCTCATTGGTACTCTTCTTGACATTCCAGGAAAAACAAAGGATGGAGTAGCAGCGAGACGAGACCTTCAAGAGATGAATGTGAGGAATGAGTTGGCCCCTAAGGTTGGGGAAAAGAAAACATATTTACTAAGGAAGAGAAAGTGAAAGTTTGCTCCTCTTTGTTTGGGATGAAGTTACCTACCGGTTACTCGTCTAATATTCGAAATTTGTTATATATTTTTACATTATAGGCATCTACACACGCATTTGATCACGCTAAATAAGAGGGAAAGATTTGTATTTGTGAATCCATGGAAGTCATCAGCGTCACAAAGTGAGGATGAAACAATTGTGGATAAGTACAATGAAGATAGGTCAAAGGATCTTGCAAAAATATTGGCTAGCACAACTAGCAATCAACTAGTTATGGTGTCGTGCAATCTTACTGGGTGAGTATGTTTTACTAAATAATTTTTAATATATATGCTCTCCATATATGTCACTCGTATAACTACACATTTATTATATCTTTTGTGCGTAGTGGTCATTGGGTTCTTACGATTATTAACCCACACAAGGGAGAAGTTTGTTTCATTGATCCCCTTTACTCCATCATTAATCCTGAATGGAAAAGCGTAGTGGACATGTAAGTTTATTCATTTTTCATTAATGAAATAGTTAGCTGTGAATTTGATGTTAATCGTAAGATGTTTATGTGGTTGTCTATTAATGTAGGGCTTTAAAAATCTTTAATGCGAGCGTCATGAATAAGAGATCGAAGAAAAACCATGCATGGAACATAATCAAGGTAGAAAAAATTATATATATATATATGTGTGTTTTTATTGATCGAATTAGTGTTTAATGAATTTTTTTACTAACGTAGGCACCTAAACAACCTGATGGAAAACAATGTGGTTACTTTGTACTACGCTACATGAAAGATATAATTGAGTTTGATGGAGTAATAGAAACGGATTCGATCCAATCAGTGGTAAGAATAGTTTGTGTTGATGATGCTTATGTGTGGTGTCTTACTTTGGTGTTTTTTTAGTTGTGTTTACAATTATGCTTACTACAAAAAACATTGAATATTGAATGCATTAACTTTTTTCTTGTGTTTCTTTTGTACTTTAACAGTTTCCACAAAAGAACTACTCAAAGAAAGATATTGATGACGTGCGAGAGGAGTGGGCCGATTGTCTTTCAACTTACATGGGATAAATGATCAGCAATACAAGATGCGGCAGTGGGAAGTTTGATTGTTTTTTATGATTTGGAACTTATCAATGCAGTTGGATATTATTTTAGATTTTCATGACTTAATTAGTAGGAACAATGGGTGAAATTGATATTTGTAAGGACTTATATGATAACAATGTTTGTTTTTTATTTGATGATGCTTGTTTTATAAATCTCTTGCATTCATTTGAAAAAAATATATATTACCACAGGAAAAAACATATGACAACGAACTGAATATGGTTTTGACAACGGGTAAAACCTGTTGTTGAAACCATGGACATTGAGAAAAGACGACGGGGATAAAATTATATAACGGGTAAAATCCGTTGTCTTATATATATACAACAACGGTGATTCCCCGTTGTCGTAAGTAAATATCAACCGTAGTGGATGGGCTCGTTGTTGTAGCTCCAAGCTTTTGACAACGGGTATAACTCGTTGTCTAAAGAGCTTAAGACCATGTGTATAATAAGGTTACGACAACGGTTAATCACCGTTGTCTAAAGTGCTTAAGACCACGGGTTTAATAAAGCTATGACAACGGTGATTAACCGTTGTCTAAAGTGCTTAAGACCACGGGTTTAATAAAGCTACGACAACGGTTAATCACCGTTGTCTAAAGTGCTTAAGACCACGGGTTTAATAAAGCTACGACAACGGTTAATCACGTTCTTAAGACAACGGTGGGAAACCCGTTGTCAAATGTCCAGACCTACGACAACGAGCCCATCGACAACGGTGGGAAAATACCTACGACAACGGGGATTCCCCGTTGTCGTATCCCTTTTCTGGCATGGTTCGAACCTCCCTAACCGATCTTGGTGGCTGCATGTCCATGATTGCTTTAACTTTTGATGGATTTGCTTCGATGCCTCGTTGACTGACCAGGTGCCCAAGGAACTTTCCTGAGTGAACCCCGAAGCTGCTTTTCTTCGGGTTCAGTTTCATGTTGTACCCCCGAAGTATTTCAAATGCTTGTGCGAGGTGTTCCAAATGATCTTCCTTTTTAGGGCTTTTTACGACTATGTCGTCCACGTATACTTCCATTGTCTTGCCAATGTGATCATCGAACATCTTGTTAATGATTCTTTGGTACGTGGCCCCTGCGTTGATTAACCCGAATGGCATCCTCTTCCAACATAATAAATTCTTGTTGGTGTAGAACGTTGTGTGTTCCTGGTCGTCAGGGTGCATCGGGATTTGGTGATACCCGACGAATGCGTCCATGAAGGTGAGGAGTTCGTGTCCCACCGTGTTGTCCACCAACTGATCAATGTGAGGCAATGGAAAGTTGTCCTTAGGGCAAGCGGCATTCAAATCGGTGAAGTCGATGCATAACCTCCACGTGCCATTTGGCTTTTTCACTAACACTGGATTTGCTACCTATCTGGGGCATAAGGCTTCTTTGATGAGATCATTATCAAGTAGCTTCTTTACCTCCACATCCAGTGCTTCATATTTGCCAGGCCCGAACTTCCTTCTTTTTTATTTCACCGGTTTTTTTGTTGGATTAATATTTAGCTTATGACAGGCATGCTCAGGGCTGATGCCTACCATATCAGCATGCGACCATGCGAATACGTCGAGATTAGACTTGAGGAATTCTTTCGTTCTGGATCTGTATGGCTCAGGGAGCTCAGATCCAATGAATAATTCCAAATCTTCTCGATTCGGGTCGACTCTTATTGTTTCCAGCTCCTCAACCGGGGTTTCTCTTCTTTTCTGATTTTTCCAATGAGGATTAATAATGGGCCCTTATAGGTTAATCTCATCCTCGATCATTGGTTCCGCTTCTAGCCTTGGCTCTATGTCTTCAACTTGATTTAGTCTGGGTACAACCTCTCTTCCCTGTTGCTCGTCGGAGCCCTCCTGCTCGTCCTCGCCCTGCTGGTCGTCCACCTCCATCATTTTGGTGTCAACGAACTCCATGATTTCATCCAATATGGAGGGTCATCTTCAGCCCTGTTGCTTGGCTGTTCGTCCATGACGGATACTCTGTTGTCGTTAGGTTGAAGTTGCAGGAGGCATTCCCGAGCTTTCTTTTGATCACCTTTAACCGTACCTAAACCTTTCGAAGTTGGAAATTTAAGACATTAGTAGTACGTTGAAATGGCCGCTTTGAATTCATTCATAAAAGGTCGACCGAGAAACCCGTTGTAGGCAGACAGTTGATTTACAACTAAAAATTCTATTATTCTAGTCAGTCTCCTTTCGGGATTCTCGGTCGATACAAGCTCGACCGACAATGTAACTAAACCTAAGGGAACGGTTACAGCATCTCCGAACCCTACTATCTTATGGTCGCATTCTTTTACATATTCTTCACAATCACCTAACTAATCTAGTGTGCTCTTAAATATGATGTTTGTGTAGGAGCCGGTGTCCACGAGCAGGCAGTGGACTCGGATTCCCATGATGTTGGCACAGATGATCAGTGAGTCGTTATGCGGGGTGAGTATCTCATCTAGGTCTTTTTCATAAAACACCAAGTCGTCCGTCTTCTTGGTAGCCTGGTTTACTCCAACTTCCCTAACTTGGGCTACTGCTCTCAGATCTGCCTTCCTCTTTCTTTTGGATATTGGTGGCCTTCCGTCAGAACAACCCCCCACCGGTCCTGATGGTTCAAGCATTAGGATCTCTCGGACGGGTTCAGCTGGCGCTGTCATCGTCTTTTTCCTTTTTTGATCCCTCCTGCTCGGCTGTTCATTACTCTCACCGTCTTCCGAGCCGGAGGATACTGCCATTCTTGGTTTCTTTCCCGGTTGTCACTTCACGAATTCTGATAGTTTTCCCTCTTCATAGAATCTCCACACTTGTTTCAAGAGGTCCCGGCATTCACTCGTGAAATGGCCTATATTTTGATGATACGCACAGTATTTGTTGGGATTCAACTTTCCTCGTTTCTGCCGTATCTTCCGGGGTTCTGACAGCTGACTTGAAGCGAATTACACTAACTTCTACTAATCGCTCACCCGCAAGCGGACGGGTTCACTGTAGTAAGAGTAAGTATAGCGACCAAGTATTATCGAACCCAAGGGATAGTGTATATGCGAATAGATCCCTGGAGATCTACGCGTCGTAATTAATATGAGTGTGTTGTTTTTGGATTTTTGGAAAGATTAATAAAAACTAAAATAAGCTAAGTAAACTAAAATACCAAAGAAGACGAATTAACTACTGGTTGTTTTCAAATGAGAGGTGATGATGCTTAAGATAGGAATCCCTACGTATACTAACGGAGCTGGTACATAATCAGAATAACTGTGACACACAAGAAATAACCTAAGTCTAAGAATGCAAGGTGAAAGCTCAAGATTCTAAACCCTAATACTTTACCCTAACACTAGACTTCACTAATCTACTAACAAGTTAATAGATTGTGCTTAATTAATGAGACCCTAATTTAACTAAGGTGATGCGGTCGTCCTCCTTCGCTAAACTGGTAGATGAATTAACCCTTCCTAAACCTTCTCGTTAAGACTACTAATTGTTATTGAGTGATGCGGTCGTCCTCTCTCTAACACTTTCATACGAAATTCAAAGGTAAAGTTAAGGTTAATTATAAGAATTCATTAATCAAGAGAATTAAAACTAACGTCACGAATTACCCTAATTACGTACCCACATCCTACTTCTACAAGTTCATCCTACCCCAAGCATACACGGATTTTAGCCGGACATGACTTTAACAAACATAAAAGCAACAGAAGAAACAACAAACATAAACATAATGAATTGAACGAAGAAAATAAGAAACATGAACTAGGGTTTTTAAAAGAAAGTAATTCTGAAAACTGAAATTTAATTAACTAAAACGAAGTTCAAAGCGTTTAAAGTAACCAAGCTAATGAAAAGAAACTAAGAAACGAAAAGAAACCAAGAATTCGTACGAAAAACCTCAACAAAACGTAAGTAAAGCTTGCTCGTTCTTCTCCTCTTCCTCTCTCTAAAAACTAAGTCTAAAAGTGATTTCTAAAGTTCGTCCCTTCAAAACGTGTTTGGAAGAGGTATATATATGTACCGGGTCGAAACGGGATCTCATGGGCTGAAAAACGAAATTTGGAAAATAAGCCTCGGAGGTGCTCGAGCCGTCCCGGTCGAGCGGGGCGCTCAAGCTGTGTTGGTCGAATGATTCAGGAGGTCGAGCGGGGCGCTCGAGCTGTGTTGCTCGAATGGTTCAAGAGGTCGAGTGGGGCTCTCGAGCTGTGCCCCTCGAGCGGCAAAAACGTTCTGTAAGTCCGGAGCGCTCGACCTACGTTGCTCGAGCGATGGTGCTCGAGTGATGGTGCTCGAATGGCCTTCCTTCCTTGCAACTAACACTTTTCTTCTCACGTACTAATACCAATCGTATTTCTTCGATATCTTCTCATCCGGGCATCCGTTTGAGTCGATTCAAAGTCCTACGAACTCCGTTTTTCGTCCTCGATTCACCTATGAGTATCAAAGAGACAAATTCATCAATGTATAGAAATAGTACTCATTTGGCTCTAAAAACTCAATAAAATCGACCAAAACTAGGGCGTTTCTAGCTACGAATCATGACAATTTCACGCCTAATCAACCCTCCCAAACTTACCATATTGCTTGTCCTCAAGCAATGAAATAATAAGTCAAGTGAAATTGTTAGGGATGAGTCAAAGAATTAATCATGCAAGCTAATGACTCGAGCTTCAAAAATCAATCACCCGTATACTCACTCACTTTCCTCTATCATACTCATGCAACAATAACAAGAAACACCAAGATCAAGCATGGATGTGCACTCAACGATGTGTTTCACTCCCTCACAAGTGTATATCAATGATTAAGGGACTCACTCAAATAATCAATCACTCAAATTGGCAGCCATAGGCTTGTAAGCACTCTTAACTCCGACCGTACTCTAGAAATCAATGCCGAATCAAAAAGGACTTTTCTCAAGGTTGTAATGTAGGCTCTTTGGACAGGTGGGATAACAATATAGGGTAAAGTGACTAACGTGAATAGAGAATAGAAAATCAAACTTTGGCACTTCGAGATTAGGAACAGACTACTTCAAACATTTTCAATCGACACTCTTTCAATTCCACTTTTCTCAACACTTCAATTTTTTCTTTCTCACTCTTTTCACTTTTTTTTTTCACTTCATTTTTTTTTCCCGCACAAACACATGAGCTCATTTTTTTCTTTTGCTCATTCTCAATTTTCTCTCATTTTCCCACATCTCATAACTTCATCACACCTTCTTCTCATACTCACTCAACAAACAACATTTTCCTTTTTCAACTCAATTTACTCCCTTCACATTCACACTTTCCTATTCTCCACTCAAATTGGGACAAAAAGGCTTAGGAATTGAAATAGTGTTCATATGTGCTAGCAAATAAAATAGGCTTTAGGCTCAAAGGGGCTAACAAGGGATTCACTGTCATTGGTAAGGAAAATTTTGGCTAAGTGACTCAATAAAATCAAAGATGGCCTAAGATCATATTCGGCATATCAAACTAGACACAATCAAGAAGCAAGAGCACATGCAAGTTCTAGCATCCTCTAAGGTGACGATCCTCTCACAAACGAAGAGATTAATTCATGCATCAAAATCTCATAAGGCTCAAATCTCACGGCTTTCACGTCCATGCTAGTCTAGTGCATTCTCACAATCATCACACAAACACTCAGAAGGAAAATTTGTAAGCATACGGGTTCTCTCTCAAATGAACTCTAACTCAAACACTTACACAATAAACTCCTAACTCAAATTCACAAATAATCAACTCATCAAATCATACTCAAAGATAGCAACCAACAAGCATAAGAGAATTGATAGGCATGAAATATTGAGTAGAGAGTCAACTCAAAATCATCCCAAGGAGTATCTCAACAAACCAATAATCAATCAAACTCAACTCAAAGATAAGGGCGTGCATGCATGTGCAATGTAATCATAAAACAAATAAAAAACTCCACCCCCCCAAACTTCGACCTTGCTAGAGGTCTAAGTTTGGGGTTGTGGGTTATGATTAGTGTGAAAATTGCTAGAAATTCGTGTAGCATTTTTGCTAAATTTAATTGGATTTCTTGCATTTATTTACATTAATGTGACCATTTGTGCTTAATTGTCGAGAAAGGCATTTGTGCTTATTTTGCAGAAAATTTGAGAATTTTAGAAAAAAATACGAGCCTTCAATTTATTGAGGTCGTGCGAGGAGAAAAATCGAGAAGAAAACGAGTAAAATTAGAGGAGAAATTATTTGGGCTTCAATTTTAATATCACAATTCACGGCCCGGAGGCCCAAAGTGTCGGCCCATTTAAAAATTAATTGGTGAAGGCCCAAAGTAAAGAATTGAGAAAAGGAATCAGCTGCAAGCTTGGCCACGTGAAATCGTGAAATTGAAAGAAAGAAACAAAAAGCTGTGGGCCCCACCACCAACCTAAAATAGAAAGAACAAAGCTGCATGTTGAAAAAGGAAACCCATTTCCTTTCAAAACGAAGAGAGAAAAAAAAAAGTATAGCAGCTGGGCCAAGTCTTCTTATCATCGAAGGGAGAGAAATACGATCGCCACCGGAAAAGCACACCAGAGAAAGCCACTCAGCTCGCCGGAAACCACCGAGCCGCTCCGCCCAAAGCTCGCGCCGGAAAAGTGATTCCGGGAATCCGCCGTGCCAGAAATCGAAGCAGCTCATCACCGGAATCCTCACGCATTTACGGCAGCAAGCTCAACACCGGGAAGCTGAAATTGCGGAGCAGAAGCCACGATGCCAGGAGCAGCTCAGCCGGAATTTCGGAATCGCGCTGGAAAAGCTTCGAAGCTTTAATGGAGGTCGCCGGAATTGCAAGCCCTTCACGCCTGGATGCTCGCTCCGCCGGAAATTCCAACAGAAACTTTCGCCGGAATTTGCAGAAGCTCCACCGGAAATAGCACCATCTCTACCTCACGCCATAGTCGCCGGAAAAGCTCATTCGCACCGGAAACTGCCCGCCACCACCTCGCGAAGCTCACTCTGGAAAAGCCGGAATCCGCGTCAGAAAGCTCCTCTAGCCGAAAAGATGCTCGCCAAACCGGTAAATCTATGCAAAGCGGCCGGAAATTCACGCTGCCATTGAAGCTCGCCGGAAATTGCGAAGCTTGCCGCCTTGTCAGAAATGGGAGCTCAACACCAGGTCGCCGGAATTAGCACCGCGTCGCCGGAAAATCGAGCAATATCGTGATTCGTGAAAGAGTTTCAGCAACTTTTCAGAAACGCGTTCCCGAGCTCGACCAAGCAACTCGATCGAGTCACCCGACTCGTGCGAGTCATTGTCGGTTTTAAAGAGTTGCGAGCAAATTTTGTCTAACTCGACCGGGAGGTCAGCTCGAGTTGGTCAACTCGGTCGAGTTGACCGGGTCAACTCAGCGAAAATTTTGAAAAATCCGAAAATTCACCATTTTTCAGGGATTTAATTGCAAATTCGTCTCAAGTCCTATTTCCACACTATATATACTTCATTTCTCAGATTAGAAGAAACCAACACAAGCCAAAAACCCTAATCCCCTAGATAGTTTTCTTTTATTTTTTTCTTTTGCATTTTTTTTCTTTTAATTTCTAGAATAGATTAGATTAATATTTCATTACTTGTTTTTACATTTCAAGCAAGGATTTGAGCTATTGAAGATTTGTATTTCCATTTCATCACAAGAGGTGATATCTTTCTTTTAATTCAAGTCATGAGTAATTTCATTTTTATTTGTTATTTTAGCTTATTAGCCATGTGTGTCTCTTCTAGAACCATGGGCTAATTTTCTTTGCTTTGAGTGTTGAATCAATGTATGAAATTAGTGTGTTGATGGATTTATAGCTTTGATTATGCTTATTTCTTGATGTGAATGTTTCTATTGATGAGTTTTGTATGTCTCAATTAATTAGTTGATTTGATTAGCTTAGGTATTTAATTTTGTGTATTGCAACGAGAGTTGGATATGCATGATTGGTATTTAGGTGAAAGCTTTGGGTAATTAATTTGAGTTAAATAGTAATCGGTTGCCCGAGAGGGGGTCGGTTGCTAGATCCCCCTGTTGATAGGCGAACATCATCCAGCATGAAGCGAACAAGAGTTACGGGCTTAAACAAAGATAGTCAACAGTGGGGTGCATCTACCAATCTGAGAGGTGTATAAAGTGACGAACAACTCCCCCGACGAACAACTAATGGGCGAACAGGTATTAAGACCTGAGACTAAAAATGAGCCAACTGTGAAGTCATCAATGACGAACAACTTGGTCAAACTATGATACAACAGCCAAGGAGGTGTGTACAAGTGAACAAAGGACAAAGATCCCAATGTCAAGCTGAACAAAGCCATAAGGCGAGCAACTTCCAAAGTACAACCTCAAGAGGCGAACAACTTTCAGTTGGAGAATCAACAAGATCAATCAAGCCGACCTAGGCGAACAACAATGAGTCCGAGATAAGACCAAAGAAGACCTTGTAACTAAGATTCAGCTTAGATAAGATCAAAGGGACACATGTCAAGCATGCAGGCTAGGGAGACCAAGAGTCTTGGACACCTCATGCTTGCTAGTCTCTATAAATAGTTGTTCTCCAGCTGTGAAATACAAGTTCAAATTGATAAACACTCCCAACACACACAAATACACCAAAACCTACACATACACGAAATAAGTCCAATTTCGACTACCGAATTTACAAATTCAATAAATTCATACCCCGATTTACCATTTACGGTGGTAATCAATCACACGTTATTGATTGGTGACGTAAAAACGGATTAAAACAGCCACTAATCCTTACGATTAGATTCGTTCACCAACAATTTGGCGCTAGAAGGAGGGTTCGAACCTTCGGTTTAGTGTGATTACACAAGAACTTCAAGTTGAAAACTTGAAGATTCATAAGAAATCTCAAGAAAAAATATTTGAAGATACAAACAAAAGTGTTCTTGGTGTTCTTGGTGTTCTTCAATTTATAAATTAAGAAGTAATTTAAATTGAAATGCATCAATCTAAAGAGACCCAAGGATCACGTTTGTCAAAAAGACCATCTCAGACCCGGGCCACGTCGGCCGACCACCAAGACCGTGACCCGAGATATGTGAACAGGTCGCAACATACAGCCATAACACATAACCTCCCCCCTGAGATGGAGGCTTTGGCGAACAACCCCAACGAGTTGGCTAAAACCATAGCTGCTCTCCAGGCCCTCCAGAGGCAACAAGAGCAGATTAGGCCAACACAAGCAAGGCCAAGGGACAAGTCCCTAGAGGTTGTTAGACCCAGGACTACTAGGGGCGAACAGCGAGAGGTTGATAGTGTCCAAGTCAGACGGAACAAGGGAAAGGCCAAGGTGGTCGACCAACGAGAAGTACAGGCTGAGTCTGGTCGCGGACGAACAACTATGTCTAGCCATGGAACAACACGTTCCAGTGCCCAAGACAGGCTTAGCCAACCCCAACCGGAAGCTGCTCGCCGAGGAGCAGATGATGGGCGAGCAACTTTTGAACAGCCTCGCCCATCCGTCCATGAAAGACTCTCCCGGTCAGCCTTTAGGCGCCTAGGGCCAAATGCGGCGAACAACATTAGGAGGCAAGCCCAGGAAGTGCCCACTCCAAGCGAGGGACTGCGACGAGCAGAAAGGTTAATGCCTTTGCTCGCCGAACAGCCTCTAAGTCAGGGGGCACCTCTTGATGAATTATCAAGCCTAAGGAGGGCTGTGGAGAACATGCAGGGGCAACTAGACCAACAGAGGGGGATGGGAACGACCAGCATGCCATCCTCACCTTTGGCAGCTCACATTTTGAAGGCCCCGATACAGAAAAAGATTCAATTTCCGGCTAGCATTCAATATGAAGGCATCGCCGACCCCCGGGTCCACTTAACGAAGTATACGGACTACATGGTCTCCGTGGGAGCCAGCGATGCCACCCAATGCCGGAATTTTCCTTTAACATTGGGCGATCGGGTTCACAAGTGGTTTTCATCAATGCCGCCGGCATCAATCCACTTGTTCGTCCAACTAAGTCGAGAATTTCTTTCTCACTTTTCAACGGCGGGGTTGTATCTTTCCCAAAAACACCGGCTGTCAGATTTGAGGCAAAATGATGATGAAACTGACCGGGCGTTTATGGAAAGATTCGATAAAGTTTTGCTAGAAGGAGAACCGGTGAGCGAAGATACAAAGATCGTCGCTGTGATGGCCGGGTTGAAAAAAGGGTCAAAGTTATGGAAGGAGGTACGTCTGAAGTGCCCAAAGACTTATGCCGAGTTCAGAAACCAAGCTGGCATTTTCGTTTCCATGCACGAGGCCCTACAAACAAATTTAGGGGAGAACAAAGCTGATCCTAAGGAGAATAACAAAAAGCCCGTCGGGACAAGCTACAGGGTCCCGAAAAACATGAAAGCATTCACTGAAGGATCGGATTTGAAGGAAAAATTGAACCAAGTATTGACAGTATCAGTTGATACTGTGTATGAGAGCGTAAAGGAGAAAGAGTTGCTTTCCCCACCATGTAAAATCCGCCAGGATACTGGCAAACTCAACCCAAACAAGTATTGTGCCTACCATCAAAGTGTGGGGCATTTTACAAGTGAGTGTAGAGATTTGCTTAAGCAACTCTGGCGATTTTATGAGGAGGGAAAGCTCTCCGATTTCGTTAAAAGGCAACCTGGGAAAAGAGCTCGGGAGAACAACTCAGAAGACGAAGAGGATGGTCAACCTCAGAGAAACAACAAACCCGGGTGACCAGTTCCCAGTATGCCAGCTCAACCTTTAGAAGATCTGTTCATGATGGAACCCGCAGGTCCCGCGGGAGGGTGTTTTGATGGACAACCACCCGACTCTAATCGAAAGAGGAAAGCGGAGCTACGAGCGATTGGCCAAGTACAAGAAATGGGAGTTAAGCCGTCAATCATGCAAACGGCAGAATTAATTTTCACCGAAAAAGACCTTGAAGGCGTCTTAACTCCGCACAATGATTCACTCGTAATCTGCGCAAAGATTATGGGGACCAGAGTCCACAGATTGTTGGTGGACACCGGAGCCTACACCAACATCTTATTTAAGAAGACCCTCGATAATCTGGGAGATTATTCGGGTTATGTTCGGAATACAACACATAGAATCATAGGCTTCGGGAATGCTGTGACAACACCGTTGGGAATTGTAACATTAGCAGTACAACTTGTAACGGCTAATGAACCCGAAAGAAATATAACAAGAATGGTAGATTTCTTGGTTGTAGACCAGGAGTCGACCTATAACGGGTTTCTTGGCCGACCTTTTCTCAATGAATTTAAAGTTGCATGTTCCACTTACCACTATTGTTTGAAATTTCCAACAGCTAGTGGAGCAGGCACAATTAAAGGAGACCAACGGAGAGCACGAGAATGCATTCAACAGCTACGAGCAAAATTTGTACAAATATCCATGATGGAAGCAACAAGTTATCCCGTCAACGAACCATCAATACTGAACAATATGATGGACATGGACGACCACATGGATGCGGACGAACAACACTTGGACGAGCAAGTGTTGGACGAGCAACTCGTTACCACCCGCGAGGAACCTCCATCTGACGAACAACAAAGGGGTGATGACGAACAACCCTCAGTGGGGGACTTGGAGGGCCAAGTACAAACGAACAACAATGGGACGGAACCAACTGATGATCTAGAACCCCGCCTGGGGGCAGAGCCCATGGACATCAAAAATGATTTCAACCCTGAGGAACCC
Source organism: Ballota nigra (assembly GCA_947034835.1). Lineage (NCBI taxonomy): Eukaryota > Viridiplantae > Streptophyta > Magnoliopsida > Lamiales > Lamiaceae > Ballota > Ballota nigra. The sequence goes on along the minus strand of OX344722.1, from coordinate 115,192,039 downwards.
ATACTTGATCCCCGTTGGAAGGGACAAAAACGACGAGCGACTCCAGTCGAAGAGCTGGAGGCATTCAAAGTTAATCCCGACAACGAAGATCTTGAATTATTCATAGGATCTGAGCTCCCAGAGCCTTATAGATCCCGAATGAAAGAGTTCCTCACCAAGAATCTAGATGTCTTTGCTTGGTCTCACGCAGATATGGTGGGGATAGACCCGAAACATGCTTGCCACAAGCTGAACATAAATCAAGCAAGAAAGCCCGTCCATCAAAAACGAAGGAAGTACGGCCCAGACAAATACCAAGCGTTGAATGAAGAAGTTAAAAAGCTGTTAGACAACGATCTGATCCGTCAAGCACTTTGTCCACAATGGGTAGCAAACCCTGTGCTGGATATCATCAAATCCCAATGCATCCTGATGATCAAGAAAGCACAGCTTTTTACACTAACAAAAACTTGCTGTGCTGGAAGAGAATGCCCTTCGGCCTCATCAATGCCAGAGCAACATATCAAAGGCTGGTGAACAAGATGTTTGACCAACAAATCGGAGACACGGTGGAAGTCTATGTAGACGATATCGTAGTCAAAAGTCCCAAGAAGGAAGACCATCTTCAACATCTGACTCAAGTGTTCGAAATTCTTCGACACTATAACATGAAGTTGAATCCAAAGAAGAGCAGCTTTGGAGTTCACTCGGGGAAATTCTTGGGCCATCTTGTTAGCCAGCGAGGGATTGAGGCCAACCCTTCAAAGGTTAAAGCCATCATGGATATGCAACCACCACGTTCGGTGAAAGAAGTGCAAAGACTCACCGGGTGCTTAGCAGCATTGAACCGGTTCATATCCAGGTCAGGGGACAAGTGCCGTCCATTCTTCGAGGCCGTCAAAAAAGGAAAGTTTGCATGGACTAACAACTGTCAAGCGGCCTTCGATCAACTTAAAGAATACCTGGGAGATGTCAAAATCCTATCAAAACTAATCCCAGAAGAAAAGCTCTTTCTATACTTAGCCGCATCAGAAGTTGCCATCAGCTCCGTTTTGGTGCGCGAAGACGGCAAATTTCACCAACCTATATATTACGTCAGCCAGGCTTTACACGAAGCAGAGATCAAATATGCTCCAACCGAAAAGCTGGTGTATGCTTTGGTTATGAGCGTGAGAAAGTTACGACCATACTTCTTTGACCATCAAGTCGAAGTTCTAACAACTTTCCCGCTCAGGCAAATTCTCCATCGCCCCGATACTGCAGGTCGTTTCTTAAGATGGTCACTGGAGATTAGCCAATTCGGGGTGACCTATGCTCCTCGAACAGCGATCAAAGGGCAAGCATTAGCCGACTTTATAGTCGAACTAACTTTCCCACCAGATCCGACGAGAGGACTTGATCATCCTTGGCATCTCTATGTGGACGGATCATCAACCAATATAGCCTCGGGGGCAGGAGTAGTTTTAATCAGCCCAGATAGACAAGTATTCACCTCGGCAATCAGATTTGGTTTCATGGCAACCAACAACGAAGCTGAGTATGAAGCTCTTATTGCTGGTCTCCACCTATCTCTCGCAGTTGGTGTCAGACGCTTGCAAATATTTGGCGATTCACAATTGATCGTGAACCAAGTCCGAGGTGAATACGAAACAAAAGATGATCACATGATCGAGTATCAACGGATTGTTGCTCACCTAATATCCATGTTGCAGCAAGTTTTCATACAACAAATTCCAAGGACGAGCAACACTCAAGCAGATGCGCTTGCTCGACTAGCAACAAGTGAAGGACCCGTAGAGTTGGCAGATATTATAGTTACAAAGATGAAAGATCCATCAACAGTAAGTATAATGTCAACCAACTCGACGATCAAACCAGTGAAGAAGACTGGAGAACAAGTATAGTCAAATACTTGAAAAGTGGGGAAAAACCAAACAATCCTTTTGAAGCTGTCAAGCTAGTAAAGCGAGCCGCCAGATATACTCTGGTAGGCGAGCAACTCTTCAAAAGGGGAATATCAGTCCCACTTCTCAAGTGTTTGCCTAGGGGGCAAGGGCAAGCAGTACTCGAAGAAATTCACGCCGGAGTATGTGGAAATCACACTGGGGGGCAAGCCTTGGCGTACAAAACCATCAGGCAAGGGTATTATTGGCCGACATTACGTCAGGATGCGATCAAGAAAGCAAAAACTTGCCATCAGTGTCAGATTTTTGCCCCAAATATTCATACCCCGGCCCAGGAGCTCGTGTCAGTATACAGCCCATGGCCTTTTGCAAAATGGGGGATGGACATCATTGGTCCTTTCCCGGCTGGAGTAGGAAATGTTCGATTTGTCGTTGTAGCAGTCGATTATTACACTAAATGGGCAGAAGCAGAGGCCATGGTGAACATCACGCAACAAAAGATGATCAACTTTATTTGGAAGAACATTGTCTGCCGTTTCGGAGTTCCACAGGCAATTGTGACAGACAATGGTCCACAGTTTGATGGACAAGAGTTGAGAGAATTCTGTGCAAAGTGGGGGATCAAAAAACATTACTCCACACCTTATCATCCCCAGTCAAACGGACAAGTTGAAGCTGTGAATAAGATAATCAAGCATACATTAAAAATTAGACTGGCGGAGAGCAAAAGTGGTTGGTCTATCGAACTCCCGGAAGTCTTGTGGGCATACAGAGTTTCTCCCAGGTCTAGCACCGGAGAAACACCCTTTGCTATGGCTTTCGGAACAGAAGCAGTAATACCTATTGAGTTAAGGACCAGTACGATTAGGACGACCAACTTTGATGAACAAGCAAATAATTCTGCTCTAAGTGCTGAAATGGATTTGCTCGAAGAAAAAAGACTCAATACTGAGTTAAAAAATGCAACATACAAGCAACGAGCGGAGCGTTATTATAATTCCCGTGTAAAAGTCCGGGAATTCAGAGTTGGAGATTTGGTTCTAAGAAAACTGCTCGCCCAATCTTCAGGAGTACTGGGACCAGCTTGGGAGGGCCCATATCGTATAACGGAAAAATTCGTAAATGGCGTATACGATCTCGAAGATATGGAAGGCAAGCCGGCCTCATACTCCTGGAATGCCGTACATCTCAAGAAGTACTATCAGTAAATGGGCGAACAATTATCTTGGGGGCAAGTGTGGCGAATGCAAGTGAATCAAGCAAATGGAATGGATTAATGGATTGGAATGGATCAATGGATCAAAAACTTGCATAATTTTTTTGAAAATTTGGTTAAGTATAGATTAAAAAGTTGCTCGCCACATTTGTATAGTCTGGTGCTGCGTCTTTTAATTTTGAATAGAGTTGCTCGGCAAAAATCTATAAGCGAGCAAGTTTTTAGTTTATGTTCAAAGTTGTTCGTCATATTGTATATGTAAGTGATGAACAGTCTTATAACACTTGTAATTTGTTCAAAATGTAAATACAGTAGTTGTTCGTCAGCAAAGGAAAAAGTCCAAAAGCTCGAGGTACAAGTCCATTCAAAGGTTGTTCGTTTTACAAATGAACAGAACCTAAGGACCAAAGCCACTTAAAGGTTGTTCGTTTTAAAAAAAAAATGAACAGAACCTAAGGCTGAACCCTGATTCCACTAAAGGCAAAGTTCAATTCGAACAAAAGCCCAACACTATATGTTATAATTGTAAAGGCATTGACAGAAATGTAAAGGCAATTAACATATATAAGAAAATGAGCGAACAAAAGAAAGACATCCATTAATCAAAGGCATTGAGCCTAAAAAATAGTACAATGATTCAAGAAGTCAAGTACTACAAAAGGAGCGAACAACTATTACAAAGAAGAAGAAAAGAAAAAAGCTAAGTCTAAGGCCTATTGCTGCTCGGCTGGAGGAGGATCTTGAGTTTGCTCGGCAGGAGGGTCAATAATCAAATCTTTGGCCAAGTCCTCCGCAGCCTTCCGTTCAATCTCCTCGGCATTTTGCTCGCCCGCGGCAGCCGGCTCCTCTTCCTGCTCGCCGTCATCAACAATTGGTGGAGGATGAGTGATGGTGATACTGGGGTCAAGTTTATCAAATTTAACCCCTAGCATAGCCAAGTCCGCCAACTGGATTTAACGTTGTTCGGCGGAGGATAGTTCTCAAGGAACTCGTTCAAATCCTTGCTCATCTCCTCCACCATGTCCTTGTAATCATAGGCATCAGCCGTGCGGATGCTGTCCGCGTAGGCACAAATATATCCAAGGTTGGAGATGGGGTCGGTGCGAGCTTGAACCTCCTCTTCAAGTTGCTCGCGGGTAAAGAGGTTGGCTTCTGCCTCCCGGAGACGAGCATTCTCCGCCTCAAGCTCAACAATTCTTTGTTCAGCCGCAGTCAATTTCTTCTCCCCCTCACCGAGCAAAACCTCTTTGTCCCCAAGCAGGGCCTCTTTGTCCTTCAGCTCTTTGGACAAGACTTGAATCTCTTCAAGGCGCTTGTGCTCAGCATCAATGTAAACATTGATCTGGTTATTGAGGCGAGCAATTTTAGCCTCGTATTGGCCGACCAGGCCATCCTTCTCTTCAGTAAGCTGCCGAGCAGTATTCGCATAAAGGCGAGCAGACTCTTCTTGCTCGGCAACTTGGGCAATTGCCCTTTGGGCAGTAACGAGGCCGTTGGCGACGAGCATCATTGAGAGGTGGAGATTGTCCATTTGCCCCTGTTGGAGGATGGCTTTGTCCAAGGGACGCGTCCAGGCTCGGGCGACCAACTCCGTCGCCTTGCGAACATGCTCGCCAGGAATCTCCCTTATGTTAACGGGAGTTTTCGAGCAAGCGTACTGATGTACAACACTTGCTCGACCAGGATAATCGTCAGCACGATATCTGCGAACGAGAAAGGAAAGGATACTTAGAAGAATAATAAAATAAGATGATGGAACTTGTTCGGCAGAAGCTAATGTGGACTTACTCCTTAAATTTTCGCTCATCCCAACCCAGATGGGTGAGATCCTCAGGGCCGCGACCAGAGGTAGAATCCTTGCTCGCCTTGCCTGTTCTTTCCACAGGCTCAGTAGAGCGACGAACAGCATCCCCCTCTGGACGAGGATGACTGTGACCCACTTTCTCCTTCCCCTTGCCAGGGACATCGTGGGACAAGGGAGTCCCGTCAGCTTTCTTTAAACGTTTCCCCCCATGAGGAGGGGAAACGGGAGGGGGCCGAATTTGGACTGGGGGGGCGGCCTGTCTCGGAATTCTAGCCCCCTCAGGCTTGTTCGACATGGCGAGCACTGCTTGAGGAGGGTCACCTCTCCTTTTCTTCCCTTTTGGCGGCCCCATTTTAAGGACCCTTTGCTCAAGGAGAGCGTAACTTGGGGGAACGGCAACTGTTACTTGCTCGGCTAAAAAAAAAAAAAAATTTAGGCGAGCAAGTTATACAAGATAATGACGAACAAAGTTCGAACCGGGAGTTAGAAATTTTCATACCTGGGGGCACCTCAGCTTGAGCCTCCAGGTGGTGAGGGTAAGTCAAGAGGCGAGCAGCTCTTTGACACCTTGCTCGGCAAAGATAGTCAATAGTCCTATCTGCCCTATTTCGGAGGCCAACCAAGCACGAGGTAAACAGAAACTCGGAGCTCAACTCCTCCTCTTTCGAATCCCACTTGGGTAGACGAGGGCCTGCGAACAAACAAGAAAAGTTAAATTAGAACTACTTAGCCCAAAAGCGAGCAAGAAACAAACTTACGTTTCAGTTTTCCATAGGCTGCTGGAGAATTTATTCGTCCAGGGCCGCCGTGTGGACCAGAAGATGCTCGCCAATCACCCCCAATCCAGAAGAAGTGTTGCTTCCAGTCACGAACCTTGTTCGGCACCTCTTCCACCATTTTCAACCCAGTTCTTGCCTTGAGATAGTGATAGCCTTCTTCTCCCAAGGGGCAGCTTGTAATTGTCATCAAGTAGTTGATCTCTTCCGCAGTGATCCGATCAACATACCCCTCCAAGGCGAACAGGCACATAGAGCCTAGAAGGTTCATCCACCCAATTGGAGTAATTTGGGTGATGGCCAAGTTGGTCGCCTCCAGGAATCGACTAACAACGGGTGGAAGAGGCAGCTTTAATCCGGCAATCAAGGTGTGAAGGTTGATCGCCGTACATCCGGGGGGTGGGCGATCAGCTCTTTCCTGTCTCCGGGGGGCCCACAAGTGAATATCGTATGGGATTTTGTAGTCCTTCCGGATAGAGTCCAGTTCATCTTCGCGAACAACACTTTTTATCTTGCTCGCCTGGTACTCAGTTTTCACCTTATCCATTATTTCCCTCTGGGAAAGGGGAAAGCTGTTCGCATACCTTTCAGCATATGTTCGCCATTCGAATAGTCGAGCAACCCCGGCTGGGATCTCGCTTTCCCGCATCTTTGGGGATGGAAAATTGATACCCTCCAAAAACTCGCGAGTGAGTTCGTTAAGGTCTGGATCTTCAGATTCGGCAGAAGACGAAGAGCTTTCATCCCGATTGTTGTTCGCCGCAACCGTTAGTTCTCTCCCAGATGGGCCCACACCGGTGTCCTCCACAGAGCGAACAACTGAATCCACGTGAAGATCCGATGCCGAAGAAATCTCGAAGGGAGGTTGATCGATGGGGACCGCAACTGGAAAAAGTGGGTCTAAGGTCTCTTCAGTCTTATTGCTCGAGTGCGAAGACATGGAAGAGGAAGAAAAATCCAAGCGGCGGTAGAAAGAGTTGCAGACGGCGGCGCTATCCCGGAGAAGACGGTGGTGCTCGAACCCACACGGCGGCGATGGCGTTTTCGAGAGAAAAAGTAAAGAAGAAGATAGGAGAAGAAGAGTAACTATCTGGGAGTTGAAGTTTGAAGCCAAACGCTGAAGGACGGACGTCGGAAAGCTTGGAATCGCCGGAGGAAAGTAGAATTCGCCGGAGCACTGTAGCAAGAGGGGGAAAAGTGGGAAAAATTTCAGTTTTCCCACTATTTATACCCCAAGCAAAAACGGGGTCCCAGATATGATTTCTCGAAAACTCAGGGGCCGAATGGAGAGAAAACGGGGTTAACTCCTAGCTAACCCACAAGTTGAAGGACCTATAAACAATTATAGGGGCGCGTGGCCTCGGGGTTGTTCGCGCGTGAACGGCGCGCAATCATTGCACTGGCGTCATCTTCGTGATCTCCCCAGATCATGGGAAGACGAAACGGTTATCCCAATGTTGCTCGTCACAAAGATGATGTTCGTCCAAGTCTTGACCAGAACAATATCCTAACTGCAGTTGCTCGCCACAAAGTTGCTCGTCTGATGCAACATCTAGTCAGGATAGGGGGCAATTGTTGATAGGCGAACATCATCCAGCATGAAGCGAACAAGAGTTACGGGCTTAAACAAAGATAGTCAACATTGGGGTGCATCTACCAATCTGAGAGGTGTGTAAAGTGACGAACAACTCCCCCGACGAACAACTAATGGGCGAACAGGTATTAAGACCCGAGACCAAAAATGAGCCAACTGTGAAGTCATCAATGACGAACAACTTGGTCAAACTATGATACAACAGCCAAGGAGGTGTGTACAAGTGAACAAAGGACAAAGATCCCAATGCCAAGCTGAACAAAGCCATAAGGCGAGCAACTTCCAAAGTACAACCTCAAGAGGCGAACAACTTTCAGTTGGAGAATCAACAAGATCAATCAAGCCGACCTAGGCGAACAACAATGAGTCCGAGATAAGACCAAAGAAGACCTTGTAACTAAGATTCAGCTTAGATAAGATCAAAGGGACACATGTCAAGCATGCAGGCTAGGGAGACCAAGAGTCTTGGACACCTCATGCTTGCTAGTCTCTATAAATAGTTGTTCTCCAGCTGTGAAATACAAGTTCAAATTGATAAACACTCCCAACACACACAAATACACCAAAACCTACACATACACGAAATAAGTCCAATTTCGACTACCGAATTTACAAATTCAATAAATTCATACCCCGATTTACCATTTACGGTGGTAATCAATCACACGTTATTGATTGGTGACGTAAAAACGGATTAAAACAGCCACTAATCCTTACGATTAGATTCGTTCACCAACACCCCCATCAATGGACATTAGGTATCTTAATTTGATAATTCGGGTACTTAGTGAAGGGGGAATTCTAGAGATGCATCGTGTGTTTTTAGATATTCACGATCTTAGGAGCTTATGGGACATAATTAGGAGTTGCTAGTTAGTCCACGTTGTTCACCTAGGCCTCAAAAGGGATTGGTCTACAAACTTTCGTGATCGCTCTTAGCAAACATCTAGAAAAAGGCAATGATAGGTTGTGAATTTGTCACACACACTAATGGATTACATTGTGAAGACACTCGAAGCATTTTTCTCTCGCACTTTCTTAATTGAAAGTTAGTTTAATTGTTTAATCGCTTTCTAGATTTAATTTTTGCATTAGTTTAATTTTTGAATGTCTACTTGCTCGTCACTATAGTACCATGCAGACGCACAACTTTGGGGCTCCACTGCATTCCTAAATCCTTTGGGTTCGATAACTACTTGGTCTAAGTCTACTTTCACTACTACGACGATCCCGTACTCTTGCGGGGGAGTAGGAAAATATTTTTTCGAAAAACTCCGACCAAGTCAGGTTACCTCAACCAAACAATTCAGTTTCTCTCAATAGCTTTGCACACTCCCTTGTCTCAAGTTGGTTCCTTCAATCTGAATAACTCCATGATACCTTTACTCCTTTAGAGACAAGCCTACAAAATAAAACTCTCAAGTACGAGGTTAAACATACGACTCAAAATAACTCCCTAATAACTAAAAAAACTCAAAGCACTACTAGAAAAATGGGATTTAGTGACGCACCAAAGCGTCACTAACATCAATATTTAGTGACGTTTTTGCTTTAGTGACGCCTCAGACAAGCGTCACCTGATTTGGCGTTTCAATCGCCTATTTTTGTGATGCATGGAAGCGTCATCACCCATTTTTGTTATGACGCTTTTATGCGTCATATTAACATTCATTTAGTAACACTATTTGGTGACACTATTTGGCGTCATGGTAGTGTGTTGTATTGATGCTTTTTGGCGTCTCATAAAAGTTCCTAACTAACTTACCTACCCCATTTTGTGACGTTTGTAAGCGTCACAAAATGATTATCTTGTAACACCACCATGCATCACGTTGGACGATTTACGTGTCACTTTTTGATGTCACTAAATTATAAATAATTAATTTAACTTACTCATTTAGTGACGCTTATACATGTGACTAAATTATTGTCTAGTGATACAACCTTGTTTCACAATATATATTTTTTGTGGCGCATTTTTATGTCACCTAATACTAGCAACTAATGTAAAACAAAATTTTGTAACTCTTTCTTATGTCATGTTATACTAGCAGCCAATTTAACTATAAATTTTGTAGCGTTTAGTAACAATATACATAAAATTAAAATAATACATATGCATACAAGTAATACTATACCTATATGCACATCCTTAACCTGGTCAACCATATATAATAATTTAATACTTCCAATAATATTGTCATTCACTTATAAACACAAAACCAAATATACTCCAACAAAAAATATCGTCATTCAGCTTTGACATCTAAGAAGTAACATCACCAAAACAATAATTTAAAAAAAAAACTATCAAGTCCAATCCAAACAAAAAATACCAAATTATTTAGTTCAAAGATAACTTGCACCTAAAGTATGCATGGTAAAAGTCATTTTGCTCCACCGCCATATCTTGCGTCTTCCACTTGAACCTATAATAATGAATAAAAAGGAATATAATTTATACATGAAAATTTAAAAAAGTCTAAACTTGACCTACAAAACGATTATCAAGAGAAACTTACCAAATGCTTTGGCCAAGCATGTCATGTCCTATAGCATGTCCAACAACTTTGACACCTCCAACTTTTCAAATTAGTGGTTCCTCATATACAATTACCACAGTAATTTTCACTTCGCAAATTTCAGGTCCTAATAATCTCCATTTCCTAAAAGTTTAGCGGGATTTAAACTTTCAATGGTGCCTTTTGTCACATTGTCTGGATCACGGATGCCTTTTAAGAGAACTTTTGCTCCAACCTGTTAAAATAAATAATATTATATTTTAAACAATAAACAAACTAGTTTTACCAATATTTTTATATAAGGCTTAAACAAGTTTAAGTTATTTTAACCATGCAAGTGTGAATTACTTTAATCATGTGAAATAGAAATAACTTGGTGAAATTAACCTTAAATGACAATAAATAACTAGTATATGATTCACTACTATATTTACAAATTGTAAATAATATTTGAATATAACTAATACAAAAATTAATGTGAACAATGACACTAAATGAGTGTAATATAACCATTGAAATTAGAAAAATTGACATACTAGCTTTCACAGGTTATCACCAATACAAGAAACAAGACAAATATGCTCCTTGAATACTGCATAAGAAAAATTAGTAAAATCTCCATTTTCATCACTTTCCCCCAACAAAGTTATAGGAATTGTTCATAACTTCATTATGATTGGCCTCTTACCTAGTTCTACATCAAACAAAAATGAAGATTGCCCTAAAGGGGCTAACCAAACAACACACTAATCAAATATCAACTCAGAAAAATAAGCAACACACTTTAGCATAAAAGATCTAAAATTCACTAATCAGATTCCAAATAATTATAGAAATCAACAAAGAAATAGCAGATTCCAAAAAAAAAAAAAAAAAAAAGAAGTTACAAAGTTATATGTACCTTCAAGGGGCGAGGATTGACACTTAATGGTCCAGCAGATTGGCAAGAGCGGAATTGCATTATGATAATGGGGCTCTGATGTCTGATTGTCCCCTCAGCTCCCCGTTTCTCAACAACCTTTCAATTAGTGTGTTATTCTCTTCGAGTTCTCTTTGCAATTTTTCTTTTTCCATATCTAGGTGATGAATATCATCATGGCTAAGGGAATGACCTCCATATACCTCTTTTGCCGTTAATCCAAATCCATACATGCGTACATGTCCCCCTTTATCTTCGCCAAGGTGGAAGTTGGTTTTTTAATTGTTGTATTTTTTTCCTGTAAACAAGTTTTATACAGCATTTGCAGCTTTGGGATTCGATGTATTGCCGTCTTGTGAATAACACTTTGAAAAATTTCAGCTTTAGTCAAACCACTTATTCCCGACTCCTCGTTATCCATATCATTTTCTTCTATCCCAACATTATGTAAAGCTTCTTCCTACGAAAAAAATAAAAAACTAACTTCACGAACATTAAAAACTAACCAGGTGGCTTAGCCCACCTGGCCACCGGGTTCCTCACTCTAGTGAGTGACCTGGGTTCGATTCCCTTTGGGAACGAATTGGGAGGGAGTTATAAGGTAGGCTTGGAGATTTCTGGGAGTGTATGGAGACTTGGTGAACTAATCTAACAACTAACATTTACCGATAAAAAAAAAAAAAAAACTAGAGTGTAAGTGAATGATAAACACTAAATGAAACGGGATTATTTATACAAGTAAATATATATGTATATATTACTAAAAACCATCCTAGGTGTATGATAATTGAAAAGTCAATCAAAATAATTAAATAAAATATTATAACTTTGTGAAAAATCATAAAATTGTCAAAGCACTGTTTAAATGTTTGAATTTGGCCTTAAGACCCCATATGTCACAGCGCTATGAGTCTGACCGTCTCATCATTTTGATTCTGAAATGGCACTATGGAAAATATTCTGAGTACGGAGTCAAAAGTTATGACTATTTGTTCCACATCAGAATGCAATTGGTATTTAGAAAAAAAAATGGTAAACTTAAATCAAACAAAATCTGCAAGGTTAACAAGACCAAAACTTGAATCAAAGAACACATAAAATTGACCAAGGAAAACAAGAACGACTCATGTACAACTGCGGTGGTGGGGGGATTCAACTCTACCATTGCACATATAATTTCATTTTTAAGTTTCAAATTTCAGTTTTTTTTAAACATCATCTTTTTTCAACAACAAGTGGGGGGATATGGGACATCCGAAAAAGACCACGCTAAATTACCAGGGACTAATTTGATTTCAGATATATCTTCCATCATCCTTGGGCAAAATATAAGGCTAACATTTTCTTCTAAAATGAATTACACAGACTCAGCTACCAATTTTAATAATTATTGTTTCAGAAGGAAAGATAGGTGGTAAGATGTATCTAGAATTAAGAACTTGGGAGGTCATATAGGTACTTTAGTCTAGGAAGTCACGGTGAAACTCTAGAAAACATTAACAGAAAATAATATGAACAATGAGGGGGCAAGTGGATCTACTACATGAAAACCAATCTTTTGTTGCTTCCTAGACAAAATTCAAGTTAATTAGAATGTCCAATCTACACATTGCAAAGCAGCCTTATTACATTACAATATTAACTTAGTTTGTATCACGTTTGTTTCAATTTCAAGAAATTATTGGACTTCCCATTTTATTCAATACTCCCTCCATCCCCAAACACTTTTTATTGTTGAATTTTTTCTCATATTTTAGCAAGTAAGTTTTTATTAGTATTTGAAATGATAAAGTGATTTTTAAGATAGGGTATTATAAATCTATTTCTCTTCTATTATAAAATAGCTTCAAAATTACATTACCATTAATACTAATAAAAAACTCGCTCGTTTAAACACGAGAAAAAGTCATTTGTGAAGAGTGTTTGGGGACGGAGGTAGTATGATTTTTGTGCAAAGATCCAAAAGTTTACTCAGTTTGTATCTGTTCTATTAAAAGGCTGGATTTCTACAACAGCCTTTTCAGCAAACAAGTCTCCTGATAGATTGACAAAGCTAATACACCCTGAAGAAAACCCAATCATTAAACACCTTTAAAATGTACAGATATAAACATAGGAGCCTTTGAGTGATTAATTATTTGCATAGGGAACCTATTCAACAATGAAGAAACTACAAAACTTCACATTCAGTATAGCATATATCCATCTTGCAATAGATTACCAGTTTAGTCATTAACCTACCATCTTTGCATACTCTTATTTATGGGGAAATCATGATATTAACTCTGTGTGTGCGTGGTGTATGTGCGCGTGTGTGTTATCTATGAGAGAGGGAGATGATTTCTTTCACTTCAAAAATAAGGTATGGCTCTTAATACCTATTTCAAGTATATGAGTGTCTAGATTCATATTATAGTCCAATATCATCTGACTTGAAATTTAAAACATATCAAAAGCATCATGCATGTCATGTCAAGCCATACTAGTTCTTATTCTTAAAATAACCAAGCTGACACATCTCAAGTAAGGAACAGGATATACATCAGGAAACAAGAGGCAACACAAAAAGAAAATTTACTTCTTATCACATAGTATGTACTTTTGATACTCATGTAAAAATATTCCACCAAAGAACAATATAAAAGATTCAAAATACATAAAATAATAAACAAGAAAAGGGATATACCATAGTTGTACGTAGATTAGCCTATTAGAATAAAGAAATGGGAATCACAGTTGCTGGCGGAAATAAACTAATTTCTGACTCTTTTTTTGGGTAGCATACGCTGATAATTTTTTCGCAATAGTAGAATTACCGGAGCAATTCATGAGACACTGATCCCAATCGACTAAAAAGGGAATTCTTCTTCGTCTCAACAATATGTAAACAATTTGTCAAATAAGAAAACTAGAAAAAGGATTGAACTCTCATCGGTGATACAAATCGGAGATGAAATTAATTAGAAACTAAGATGAAATTAATCAAAACGAGAGGAACCCATACTTGAAAATAAAACAATTAATTAGTTAAATCATCAAGCAATTGGAATTGGATACCGACAAACCTATTTCTTTGCTTCGGAGAAAGTAGAACTCGATCCCACGTTGAAGAATTATAGGGCTCCTACGACAGAAGAATTCAGAGGTGAGACAAAACTGCTAGATTAATAATTCTAGGGTTCATTTTGGCGCGAGGAAATTTTGGGGAAAGATTTCGGTGAAATAAGGCGTGTTTGAAAGATACGTCAGCGTCATAATATATTTAATCAATTTAATAAAATAAAATTATGAATACTATTTTTATGGGCGAGATTTTTAGGCGTCAGCAAATCTTTGCGAACAAAGGAACCGTCAATACATATATAATATTATGACCCTTACTTAAAAGGGTCATAAAAATAGCGTTACTACATGGGAGTATTTCTAGTAGTGAAGCAAATAAAAAAAATAATGGGTTGCCTCTCATTCAGCACTATTTTTAAGGTCCTCATGCCGGACCAAGCTCAAAGGAGCTTATGGGACATCATACTCAAATTTACCTCCCTCACTCTCATAAGAGTGGTGTTTGAATTTCTTTCCTTGTTGTCCCTCCGTCATGAGCTCCTTTGCTTCCTTCTCATCCCCAAATGGTATAGGTCTCAACTCCTTCTCACCTTTATCTGGAGGAGTCTTACTAAACAATTTCTTGAGTTTGGAATTTTTCTTTTTTACTCCTCCATTCCCTTCTAACTGGACCACGTCCACTTTCTTCACTTCTTCATCCTTCAACTTCCTCACTTTATCCCTATCAAAATAATCAAAATCATAATGCTCATGAGTTAAATAATCACGTGAAGGACTAACAAAATCATGAATATGAGAAGGATTAGGGATAGGAGGCGTGTCTTCAACACGAGGATCAATTGCATCCATGCAATACAAGCTCTCATCCTCCCTCGGGTGCTTCATGACTTCATATAGGGAGATCTTCACTTCTTGATCATCAACCTTCAACGTAATCTTCTCATTTGCCACGTCTAGCACCATCCCCGCCGTAGCTAAGAACAGTCTTCCCAAGATCAGGGGCACGTGCTCATCTTCCTCCATCTCTAGCACTACAAAGTCGGCTGGAAAAATGTGATCTCCAACTCTCACTAGGACGTCTTCAACCACTCCTTGAGGTCTAGTAATAGACCGATCGGCAAGTTGAAGCATCATCATTGTGGGTTGAAGTTCTCCACCTTCCAACTTCTTAAAAAGTGACAAGGGCATGAGATTGATGCTCGCCCCTAAATCACATAGCGCTCCTTTCTTGATCCCGTTCCCAATGTCACATAGGATCGTGAAGCTCCCGGGATTCTTCAGCTTCGGTGGAAGCGCCTTGTGCACTAATGCACTCACCTCGTGGTTCAGCTGCACCAACTTCGGCTCATCCACTCGCCGTTTTTTCGCAATCAAGTCCTTCAGAAACTTTGCATAGTGCGGCATCTGTTCCAAAGCATCATAAAAAGGAATGTTAATGTGAAGTTGTTTAAAAACATCAAGAAATTTTGCAAATTTTTCATCAAGCTTCTTTTTCATGAAGCGTTGTGGATACGGGACTGGTATCACAGATTTGGGTACCCCCCATTCATCTCTTTCTGTTTCTTTCACTTTATCCCTTGCTTCCTTTGCCTTCTTCCACTTAGGAACTCTCTCAATCTTCTCACTTTCCTTGCCCTTCTGGGACTCATCCATATCTTTATGCTTCTCAATCCCTTCACTTTTAATCTCATCTCTATCTTGGGGCGTCTCAGAATCAGCAGGCATCTGAGGACCTTCATAGTTGGTTCCACTTCTAAGCTGGATCGCCTTGCAATGCTCTTTCGGGTTTCCCTCCGGCATGGAAGGATACTTACCCGGCTCCCTATTCAATGATTTTGCAATCTGCCCCATTTGAAACTCTATGGACGTGAACCTCCTATTGTTCTCTTGTTGAGTTCTAGTCCACTCAACGTTCATCTTCTGGAGCTCTTGATCACGATGATCACCCTTCTTATGCAACTCCTTCACATCGTACTCCAAGGATGACAACCGCTTACTTCCTTCCTCCACCTTTTGAAGAATAGCTCTCAACATCTCCTCGGTTGATGCACCGCCTTCTCCACCAGGAGGTTTAGACCCCGGATCAACACCTGCAGGAACAGTAATACCAGCTTTTGGGTTAGCATATGAAAAGTTCTCATTCTTCCTCCATGTGTTTTGAGGAGGCTGCTGGCCTCCTTGAAATCCTTGTGTGTTCCTACATTGATTTTGAGGCGGCTGTGGCCCTGGAGGTGCAAATGGCTGACCATAAGGAGGCCTTCCATACTGATTTCCACCTTGGTAGCCATTCTGATTGTAATACGGACCTCCCATGTAATTGGCTACCTCTTGCTGTCCACTTGGCTGGTCTACTCTATCATTCTCTGCTGCATGCTCTCCAACCAAATTCTTCCCCAACTCGAGGTTGTTGATCTTCTCCATCATGGCCATCAATAGCCTTCTCGTTCCTTCTCCCTCTTCAACCTGATGCACTCTCTGGAAGTCTGCATCCACATTCCAAGCACCGGCATTCGTGACAATGTTGTCCACGATCTCCCTACACCTCTCTATACCTTGATTCAGGAATGCTCCGCCCGCACAGGCGTCTAAATGGTCTTGCCCCGCCTTGTTGGCACCACTGCAGAAGAATGCCATAATATCTCCCTCATTGTACCCATGTTGCGGGCACTCTATCAGCATGTTTGAGTATCTCTCCCACGCTTGACGTAGGTCCTCTCCTTGCTTATGACGGAAGGAAGAGATCTCAATTCTCGCTTTAATCGTTCTCGATAGAGGGTAGAATCGCTCGAGGAACAGACGCTCGAGCTCGGCCCAAGTGGTAATACCTCCCCGTGGAAGCGTATTATCGTACCACTCTTTAGCTATTCCCGTCAATGCGAATGGGAACAGCCTAAGCCTCTTGGCATCTTCAGACATGCCATTGTAATTAAATGTGGAGGCTATCATGAGAAAACTCCTCAGATGTGTGTGAGGATTCTCCTTCCCGATCACCCCCTTGAACTGATTCTCGGTCAGCAGCTTTAGAATTCCCGGGGAAATCGAGAAGTTGTTTGCCTCAACAGGAGGCAATGCCACTCCATCATAGTACCGTTGTGGCTGCGCTGCAAACCTCCCTCGAATGGCCATATTGTGATCTGCATTCTGGGGCACGTTTTGAGGATTAACAGCTGGTACGGGTGCTTGTTAAGGTGGTGGTTGGTAAACAGGTGGTTGGTTGTAAACAGGAGGTGGATGATATGGGTATGGTGGATAAGGGTATGGTGGGTATGGGTAATGTTGGTATACTGGGTTGTTGAAAGGGTTATTTGGGTTTTGTGGGTAAGCAGGGTTGTTCAGAGGATTATGGACAAAATTCTGAGCTGGATTGATAACGTTTTGTGCACCCGGGTTTTGGCTCATACTATCCCCTAACGGATCTTGGTTCTTGCTGGTGTTGCCATCAGTGCCGTCAACCCGGTTCAACCCCTGGTTAAACTCATTCTCGGCATCTTCCAACTCATTAGTTATGTCCATTGGTTCTTTCCCTAAGTCGGCAGCGTTCATCCTTCTCAAGAAAGCTCGGTTCCTTCTAGCTATTGTCTCAGGATCTGCAGGTAACCTCTCTTCGCTCGTATTGCCTTGTGAGCGTGTTTTCATAAACCTGACACACTAGCAGAAGGATCAAAACGCAACTGCCGAATAAATAAAAATAAAAATAAAACAGAAAAGAAAGCACTCACTATTAACTACTAAGCTATCTACAAGTCCTATTCACAAAGCATACAACGCCATCCCCGGCAACGGCGCCATTGACTTGAAGCGAATTACACTAACTTTTACTAATCGCTCACCCGCAAGCGGACGGGTTCACTGTAACACACCGTCCCGTTTTATACCTTTTATATTCCTAGAACCCTTATTTTATATTATTATCTCGTTTCTTTTAATTTTATTATTTTGTGTGCTATTGTGTAATTTAAATTTATACCCTATTTATAAATTCCTAAATTCGAAGAAAGGAATTGAATCTTTCAAACGAATAAAGGACTACGAGGAATTAAATATTCAAGTTTAAATTAAAGTTTTCGATCCGTATAATTTATCGAGAATAATTCAAATGCAATTAAATATTAATCGAATTATAAAACTGCATTAATTATCAAATCGAGATTAAACTCGTGAACCAAACGATCCCTAAACCGTATCAATTGGGAACGAAAATATCTCAAGACAAAGGGGATCCCTATCCACATATTTTTTTAATTTCTCTTTTTGAATTAAATTAATAACATAATTAATCCTAGCCACATAATTATTTTCCTTCTTTTAATTAATTAAATAAATCTTCCTTATAATAATCAATTGCCGTGAAGAGTTCCTAAAATCAGTTTCCAAAAGATAAGAATAGTTATCTCTCTCTCCACAATCAAAACGTGTATCTCTCTCTTCAGGGAAGAGAAAACGCGTCACTTCTCTCCCTTTCTCTTCCCGGCGACGAAGCGTCTCGCCCTGCTCTGCTTCTTCTCCGATCAGCCACGCCGCTCACGCCTCTTCTTCTCCGATCAATCAGGCGACGCCTCTTTTTCCGCCGATTAAGCGCTGCCTCTCTTTCTCCGTCGCGCGACCGTAGTAACGCCTCTCCGTTCCTCCGATCGACGCCTCTCCTCCTCCGGCGAAGCCGCGACGCCAACACTCCTCCTCCGATCAGAAATTGCCACCGTCGCAGCGCCACCACGGGAGTAACGCCGTCGCAACGCCGCCGTCCTCTTCGCACGGCACCGCCATCACGTCGCCCAAGCGCCGCCACCGCCATCCCTTCCTTCGGAAGCCGCTGCCGTCGCCTCTCTTCAGACGCCGCCGCTTCAGGGTCCACCCACTTCTTTAGGTGAGTTTCACCGTTTGCTCTTTTCCGATTAATCTATCAATTAACGACCCCTTTTCGATTTAATCTCACAAATTTCATTTCGTTTCCTTTGGTGTTTAATCGATACGATATTGCCCTCTTCGTCCTCTCCGATCGAAGCCGAAGGACGGACCGCTACCCGGGTTTCCTGGTGAATCGAACCTCGAACCGGAGCTCGTAAGATTGTACCTTTTTCCTTCCTTTTCGTAATTCCGGAAATTTATTGAGACCCTTTTCGGAGCCTTATAACAAGAATTAGAGGAGATGATTTTTTTTAAACTGTGATTTTCTATTTTACTTCTTCTGTTAAAACCATATTGTGTTTTGTTGGGTTGTACCCACTTGAGTTTTGAGTTGATGATTAGCAGTAGATAAGTTTTCTTGTGTTGGGATGCTTCGAATTATTGGGACCTTTGAACACAAATGGACTAGTATTTCTTTTGTAAAGGTTTAGTGTCACTGTTTTAGTGATATAGTGTTATTGGTTTTGTCCATTAGTATTTTTTATGCGTTGGTATTATTGATTTGATGATAATTTCAATTGTTTAAACACTTTTGTTTTAAATCCGTAGACAAAGGGAAACTCGTCTTCTCCCTTGTCTCGGGTTAAACGGTTGTATCAAATGAAAAACAATTTAGTAGAAAATAATAGTACTATTTTGTTTTGAAAATGATACAAGTTAATTAAATTAATAATACTAGTATTATAGGAAAATACTTATATTCAATTTATTTGTTATGGAAAAATCCTTTTTAAAAACAAGTACTTCTTTTGAATGAGAAAAAGAAAAATATACATCTTATATTATTCCAAGTAATTATTATATAAGATTCTTTAAAATTTATTTAAAGATAAAGGAAGTTTCATTTATAAAATATAAATGATATTCAATGTTCTTTTAAAATAAGAAAATGGAATTTTAGAAAGTAAGATATTAATTTGGGACTTATATTATATAGGTATATTTTTATAAATTTCTTATTTTTATTCTTTTTAAGAAAAATAATTAAAATTATACTTTTAAAATAGTAAAAGTTTTTACAAAAGGATAAAGGGAATTAAAAGATTGTTTGGTAGAAATTTAGATAGTCATACAACAAGAGAGTTAGTAAGTACACCCCAATACACCAACCTTTTAGAAGTGGTGTATTTACCAATATAGGGTGTGGCCTATAAGTAAGTTTATCCAATAGAACT
Organism: Ballota nigra; assembly: GCA_947034835.1. Lineage (NCBI taxonomy): Eukaryota > Viridiplantae > Streptophyta > Magnoliopsida > Lamiales > Lamiaceae > Ballota > Ballota nigra. Next base: position 115,172,182 of record OX344722.1, on the reverse strand, counting down.
TTAAGACAATAACCATCTCGATTCTCGTAACACAAACTCTCAAGTTTTCCTAATAATTCAAAGGTCAACTTTTAATCAAATTATTTCATATTAGGATTCAGTGCTAGTTGGAATACGCACGAGGGATCCGACCATCTGTTTGTATATTGTTCTCGGGACCCGGAGCAAACAGGTGGGTGATGATCGGTTGATCGATCTGCTTATAATACGTTGTGCTGGTATTTTCTGAACTCGACCAATCAAACCTAAAACGATTAATCCAACATAAATGTATCCCTATTATATAACTGTTTGAATTATGTGATATAATCATATATGATACGAAATACCTGTTGTTAAATCCAAATCAATCACTGTTGCATGACTAAGGGCGTATGTGAGCATGAATCAATTGTTGGAGTTATACGTGAAAGTATGCTTTTACTTTGTATAACTCGTGTATCAAACACTCGTTTTATGAGAATAATTCTTTTATCGCATTTGCTTTAGTTATGATTGAATGTTGAATTTCTATTGCAAACCGTTCAATATATAGTACGTGTTACAAAGTAGTTAATGTGGTGATACCCGATCACGGAAGACGACATTAACAGTTTACTTGTAACTAAACGTACATTTTCACGGCCTAGGTGGAATTGAACAATCCGCCGTGAAAGGTCGATGTGTAAGGCTCAGATTGGTCTGTCTTGACTAAGAGATTGCACTAGCACATTTAGTATGTGTTGAAGAGGTCCTACAGCGAGGATAAATTCTTCTGTTCTGAAAGGTGAAGAATTAGACCTCAGTGGTTGTTGATTTCTTAATCTTCGTCACTTAAATAGGACCGTGTGTGCTTAGTAGTTACTGCTTTGATTCATGTTGGGTGAGAATCATTGCGACTTCGAACTTTGTGTCTTGGGCAGTAATATTAATCATACGACGGTTGCTAAGATTTAATACGGAGAAACGCGTGCGAGTACGGCTCGTGTGATTAGTCCCCTTGGTGGGCTCAGAAGTTTTATTGTACCAAATCTTGCAAGTGAAGAATTAGTTTCTTCGGTACGAATAATAATGTTGAGCTGTCTTTACTCCAAGGTGAAAGATGTTAATTAATTTAGAGCTATTCAGAAGCTTAATTAATTAATGGACTTGATAATCTTAAACGCGGGAGATAATAACCGGGAGCCCATATTATCGTAATATGGATTAAGATGGATAGTGCAATATTAATTTATTAGTGGTAATAATTAATATAAATGGGCTGAATTATATTGGGGCTCAATATTGAAATTCAGAAGTCCATTAGGAGGTCCAATCTTAATTCTCCTTAAGGCCCCTCAAGTAGCCCATTAAGTAGCCCAATAATGATAAGGTGATTAAAATAAAAAGAAAATTATATTGCTGATTTTTCTTTAAATTTTCGAAAATAAGTGATATTAGGAGAAATTAGATTTTGTTGATTTTCTTGGAAAGATATTATGGAAGATATGTATTCTAGAAGTACAAGAATATCTCATATATTCAAGAAGATCCAAATCTTGAATTTCACACCTATAATTTTCGAAAATTGCTATTTATTATGGAGGGTGAGATTTTTGTGGAATATTTTATTTTGGAGAAAAGAATATATGAGATATATTCAAGATTTCTTAGAGTCTAAGAAAAGATTTTCTCCAAGCCCATATCTCCTACAATTTTCGGCCAACCCCCTTATAAATATGAGATGATTATTTCATCTCCAAGTACATAATTCCATGTGTTGGAAAAATCAAGAAGCATAGATATTTTTCTTTTTCCTTAGTTATTAAATTACTTGAAAACGTCTCCCACCGGCGATCAAGTGAGGTGAAAAGGGAAATACTTGAGAAGGCTTTGGGTTGATAGAACGTGATTACAAGTGTCCCGTATATCCAAAGGCCATTACTACGAGAGGTACGTTAATCGCATATTTACTTGTTTAATTCCGCCTAGTTAAATATGTGAAATTAATTTAGCATGCATGATGATAATTAGTTGTTGGAATTATTATTTGAATTAATTAGGATTAATTCATGATAGTAATAATTGTATTTAAATTCGTATTTAAAATTCATCCCGAATAGATTCCGGGCACCCCTATTTTCCCAACAACTGGTATCAGAGCCACGGTTTCGGGCTCTGAATTTTAAATTGGAATTTAAATTGTTAAACATTAAATTTGAAATTGGATAGTAGAATTGTTATATCTTTTTTGCAGGTATCCAATTGTCATGGTTTTTAATGTTGTTAATTTCATGCGTGTGAATTAATTTGTTTTTTTAATTCGATTCGTTCGAATTCGTTTTTCTCGTGAGAAAATCCACGAGTAGATTAGTTGTTTTTATTTTGATTCGATCATTGTAATAGACTAGTCTAGATCTAGTATTTATTTTTTTGTAAAAATAAATTGTAACCGGATCGTGACGAAGAATGAAGAATTAAAAACGGCGTACCCGGACGACGCATACATGCGTGGCGCGTGTATGGAGGTAAAATCATGCAAGGGGTGAAGAAAACGAGGACGAACGGCGAAAAAACGGCGCACGGGGGTGCACGGCGCACACCGTGCGCAACGGGCGCACGGCGCCGCGCGCACGGCGCGCGCGCCTCGGCAGGGCGCTGCAGCGCCTCGGGGCGCCCCAGGCAGCGCCTCGGCGCGCTTCTGTGCAGCGCCTCGGGCGCGCCTCGGGGCCGCGCTTCGGCGTGCCTCGGGCGCTTTTCCAGCGCTTCTCAGGCCGGGAAGCGCGCGAGCCCACTTCGTGGGCCGACGCGCGCTGTAGCTCAGGCCGTGGAATTTTTTCGGTTCGTGTTTTTTTTTCGTATGATTTTAAATGTCGTCCCGAACCCCAAACGATGCTGTTTTTGAAGAAGTGTTGTTGTTCGAGTGGGAGCACGTCGAGACGAACGTCGGAAAGCAACAAGGACAATTTTTTTTCGCATCAAGACGTGAAGAAATTAAACTGTGACAATTGGATTTGAGTGCTCCAATGTGTTTAATTTTGTTTTGATGGATGTTTTATTTCGTGCACTTATTATTATTTGTTAATATGTGTTTGCATGAATTTAATTGTCCAAGAAAAACCTTACTTTCGAAAATTACTAAGTATGTTTTTATAATCGCAATTTTATTCCGGATATTAAAATTGGATTATTTTGACCTCCATAATTTATTTATTTGTGAAGTTCTTTTGGAATACATTTCCCCCTCGGATCGGCCAAAAGAACGGATTTCACATGAATAAATTCCGAAAGGATGATTGTGGATTATTACTAGTGGCGGTATTGACCCTCACCACGAGTGGCTTGCTCAAAGCGAAATAATAATCCTGTATTTAATTATGGTTATTACTTAGGCATAGGAAATTGATATTAACTTACTCCCCTCGGAGTCCCTGTCAGTTTCTATGTGGTCAAAGTGGGAGCCAACTATTAATTTTGAATTAAGGATTTGCAACTTTTAAGTTTGTAATCCGCTTGAATGTGTTTAAATGTATAGACCACCCCTCGTGGCGCATTTAAATTGTTTCGAGATGTTGGCTGATGCATGATTATATTGTTTTAAGGTTTCAATATAATTGATGTGATCAAATTTATGTGATAATTTCGTATTTTTTCTAGATATTGATATGAATGTATGTTTTATTCTCAGTTCATCATGTCGCAACCTTTTAATCCACTGTTTAGTATACTTAAAGATAACAAACTTTTTGGTGGAAACTATGTTGATTGGAAATGTAATATAAACATGGTCCTTCCTGCGCAAGAACACTATTGGATATTTAGCGTTGACGTACCCAAGAAACCTAATGATAAGTCAAGTAATGGGGAAAAGACGATATTCGATGATTGGAAGCATTCCAATGAGCACATGAAGCACATCATCTTGACATTTATGTCTGAGGATTTGAGGCGCATTCATGAAGGCATTGAAGCGGCTGTTGACATCATGAATAGCCTTGAAGAGATGTTTCAACATCAGAACCCCATGGCGAATTTGTTCACCATTCGTGAGAAGCTCACGAAGGAAATGGTGAAGGGAACACCCGTAAGGGATCATGTTCTTAATTTTAGGCGCGAGTTTGAGAAACTCGAGTTTCTTGGTGCCGAACAAAGTGAAGAAGGTCAAATCGATTCCATACTCCTAAAGCTATCGAGTAGTTTTGATGGGTTCTTTTGGGAATACGTGTTATCTGAACACAAGTTCACTTTGGATACCCTGCTCAAAGCTCTGATAACGGTAGAGTCATACTTGGGGAGTAAGGACGAGGCTTTGGTGATCAAGAACCTTTTCTCGAAATCTAGGCCAATGGAAGGTAAGATTGAGAAGGAGGTAGTTGATCGGAACCAAACCAGTAGACTCACTTTGGGAGGCAAGAAAAGAGCTTTCAAGCCGTACGGCGTGAGGATACCCGGTAAGAGTAAGTGCTTCAATTGCGGGGAAAGAGGACATTGGAGGTCTACCTGTTCTAAGCCTAAGAAGGCGGTAAAGAAAGGTAAGTCTCATGCTTTAGTCGTTGAAACATATGTTGCGGCGTATGCTGCCCACGTTTGGGTAGTGGATACCGGGGCAACTGATCATATTTGTTTCACTCTTCAGGGGTTCCAGCTAACCCGGCGACTTAGCAAGAATGAGATCACCATCACTTTGGGCGATGCTACGAGAGTGGCAGCCGAAGCAGTGGGAGTCGTGCACCTATCTTTTGAAGATAGAGTTTTAATTTTAAGAGATGTTTTATACGTTCCGAACTTTAGAAAGAATTTAATTTCGGTTTCTAAGTTGTTCTTTGATGGATATTCAGTTACTTTTAATGAAGTTGTTACTGTTTCTTTTAAGAATGATATTATCTGTCATGGAACGTTGGTAAACAATCTCTATACGATTAAGTGTGCACACCACTCAAATAATGAATCTAATAACACGTCGATCATTTCGAGCAATAAAAGAAAGCGTTCTTCGGAGATGAACGAAACACTTCTATGGCATCTTAGACTAGGTCATATTAATCTAAAGCGGATAGAGAGATTGGTGAAAGACGGATCCTTGGAATCGCTCCAAGTCGAGCCGTTTCCAACTTGTGAATCCTGTTTAGAGGGTAAGATGACCAAGAGGGCATTTGGAGCCAAGGGGAATAGAGCCATGGAAGTGTTAGAACTCGTTCATACCGATGTGTGTGGTCCAATGACGATCAAAGCGAGAATGGGGTATGAGTATTTCGTTACCTTCATTGACGATTACTCAAGATATGGGTACATTTACCTTATGCGGCATAAGTCTGAAACTTTTGAAAAGTTTAAAGAGTTTAAGGCCGAAGCCGAGAAACATAGGGAAAAGAGTATCAAGTTTCTACGATCAGATCGTGGAGGCGAATACCTCAGCGATGAATTCTTGAACTACCTATCGGACGAAGGGATTGTATCCCAGTTGACCGCACCGGGAACCCCTCAACAGAACGGTGTGGCGGAACGAAGGAACCGGACTCTTTTAGAGATGGTCAGATCCATGATGAGTTATTCGGATTTACCCAAGTCGTTTTGGGGTAATGCCTTGGAAACGGCGGCTTATATTCTAAACTTGGTGCCATCCAAATCGGTTCCTAAAACCCCAATGGAATTGTGGACCGGGCGCAAGCCCAGTCTAAGACATTTGCGGATTTGGGGTTGTCCGGCATACGTGCTAGACAAGGAAGCCGGTAAGTTGGATCCACGTTCGGAATTAAGGCTGTTTATAGGATACCCGGCCGGAACGAAAGGGTGCATGTTCTATAGTCCCAAGGATCAAAAGACCGTGATTAGTACACACTTTAAATTCTTGGAGGAAGACTATATGAACAATCGAAAGCCTAAAAGTGAAATTACCTTAGAAGAATTGAGAGGTCAAACCTCGATACCAAGTATACAAGATGATGTACCACACGTCACATCTTCACAACCGGAGCCCCGTCGTAGTGGGAGGGTTCCTAGACAACCCGAGAGATTCATGGGGATAGGAGAATCTTCGGATTTGGTTCCCGGTGTTGAATCAGACCCATGGACATACGATGAGGCAATCCAAGATAAAGACGCGGAGTCATGGCAAACGACAATGGAAGCCGAGATGGGTTCGATGGATCATAATCAAGTGTGGGAGTTGGTCGAGCCACCCAGTGGGGTAGAACCCATTGGATGCAAGTGGGTGTACAAGAGGAAAAGAGGACCGGACGGAAGGGTTGAAACCTTCAAAGCAAGGCTTGTGGCCAAAGGGTATACTCAGAAAGAAGGGATCGATTATGAGGAAACCTTTTCGCCTGTAGCTATGCTTAAGTCCATCCGTATTCTCTTGTCGATCGCTGCGCACCTAGATTACGAGATCTGGCAAATGGATGTCAAGACGGCCTTCCTTAACGGAAGTCTTGACGGCATAGATATCTATATGCAACAGCCCAAAGGTTTCATTGAAAAAGGCCAAGAGAATCTCGTATGCAACCTCAAGAGATCCATTTACGGACTTAAGCAAGCATCGCGTACTTGGAACCAGTGTTTTGATCAAGTGATAAAGTCTTATGGGTTTGATCAAAACGAGTTCGAAAGTTGTGTGTATAAGAAGCGTGACGGAACTGCGGTGGTATTCTTAGTATTATACGTAGACGATATTCTGCTCATTGGAAACAATGTAAAGGTATTGTCAGACGTAAAGGTATGGCTGTCAAAACAATTTGATATGAAGGACTTAGGGGAAGCCGGTCACATCCTTGGGATCAGAATCACTCGCGATCGCAAGAAAAGGATGTTGGGCTTATCGCAAGCTTCATACATTGACACTGTTTTGAAGCGATTCAGCATGCAAGATTCCAAGAAAGGTTTTATACCTTTTAGGCACGGAATCCATCTATCGAAAGAAATGAGCCCTAAGACGCAAGCGGCGATAGATGACATGAAAGGTGTTCCGTACGCTTCGGCCGTAGGAAGCCTTATGTATGCAATGCTGTGTACGAGACCGGATATCTGCTTTGCCGTGGGCATGGTGGCAAGATATCAAAGTAATCCCGGGAAAGACCATTGGACTGCCGTAAAGTGCATCTTGAGGTATCTGAAAAGAACTCGGGAGCGGATGCTGATTTACCAGTCGGATAGTCTAGTTCTCGTAGGATACACGGACTCGGATTTCCAATCAGACATAGACTCAAGAAAGTCAACCTCGGGTAGTGTGATTTGCATGGGAGGAGGAGCCATTTCATGGAGAAGCGTTAAGCAGAAATGCATCGCCGATTCGACCATGGAAGCCGAGTATGTAGCTGTTTGTGAAGCAGCGAAAGAGGCAGTTTGGCTCAAGAACTTCTTAGTGGACTTGGACGTTGTTCCGAATTTGCCCGACAAGATAACTGTCTTTTGTGACAATGCCGGAGCAGTTGCAAATTCAAAGGAACCGAGAGCCCACAAGGCCAGCAAACACATAGAAAGAAAATACCATCTGATACGAGAAATCGTTAAGAGAGGAGATATAGAGGTGGCAAAGATAGCGTCGGGTGACAACCTAGCGGATCCATTCACAAAGGGTCTGCCTCAGACTACATTCGAGAGACATGTGGATGGAATGGGAGTCAAGACTATTGCCAATCTGCTTTAAGTATAAGTGGGAGGAATTATTAGGTTAGTGTAGGTTGACATGAGATGTCACGTAGAGCTACTACACTAAGACATGCGTGATGTATACTAAAAGCAGACTTTAAGTATAAGTGGGAGATTGTTGGAGTTATACGTGAAAGTATGCTTTTACTTTGTATAACTCGTGTATCAAACACTCGTTTTATGAGAATAATTCTTTTATCGCATTTGCTTTAGTTATGATTGAATGTTGAATTTCTATTGCAAACCGTTCAATATATAGTACGTGTTACAAAGTAGTTAATGTGGTGATACCCGATCACGGAAGACGACATTAACAGTTTACTTGTAACTAAACGTACATTTTCACGGCCTAGGTGGAATTGAACAATCCGCCGTGAAAGGTCGATGTGTAAGGCTCAGATTGGTCTGTCTTGACTAAGAGATTGCACTAGCACATTTAGTATGTGTTGAAGAGGTCCTACAGCGAGGATAAATTCTTCTGTTCTGAAAGGTGAAGAATTAGACCTCAGTGGTTGTTGATTTCTTAATCTTCGTCACTTAAATAGGACCGTGTGTGCTTAGTAGTTACTGCTTTGATTCATGTTGGGTGAGAATCATTGCGACTTCGAACTTTGTGTCTTGGGCAGTAATATTAATCATACGACGGTTGCTAAGATTTAATACGAAGAAACGCGTGCGAGTACGGCTCGTGTGATTAGTCCCCTTGGTGAGCTCAGAAGTTTTATTGTACCAAATCTTGCAAGTGAAGAATTAGTTTCTTCGGTACGAATAATAATGTTGAGCTGTCTTTACTCCAAGGTGAAAGATGTTAATTATTTAGAGCTATTCAGAAGCTTAATTAATTAATGGACTTGATAATCTTAAACGCGGGAGATAATAACCGGGAGCCCATATTATCGTAATATGGATTAAGATGGATAGTGCAATATTAATTTATTAGTGGTAATAATTAATATTAATGGGCTGAATTATATTGGGGCTCAATATTGAAATTCAGAAGTCCATTAGGAGGTCCAATCTTAATTCTCCTTAAGGCCCCTCAAATAGCCCATTAAGTAGCCCAATAATGATAAGGTGATTAAAATAAAAAGAAAATTATATTGCTGATTTTTCTTTAAATTTTCGAAAATAAGTGATATTAGGAGAAATTAGATTTTGTTGATTTTCTTGGAAAGATATTATGGAAGATATGTATTCTAGAAGTACAAGAATATCTCATATATTCAAGAAGATCCAAATCTTGAATTTCACACCTATAATTTTCGAAAATTGCTATTTATTATGGAGGGTGAGATTTTTGTGGAATATTTTATTTTGGAGAAAAGAATATATGAGATATATTCAATATTTCTTAGAGTCTAAGAAAAGATTTTCTCCAAGCCCATATCTCCTACAATTTTCGGCCAACCCCCTTATAAATATGAGATGATTATTTCATCTCCAAGTACATAATTCCATGTGTTGGAAAAATCAAGAAGCATAGATATTTTTCTTTTTCCTTAGTTATTAAATTACTTGAAAACGTCTCCCACCGGCGATCAAGTGAGGTGAAAAGGGAAATACTTGAGAAGGCTTTGGGTTGATAGAACGTGATTACAAGTGTCCCGTATATCCAAAGGCCATTACTACGAGAGGTACGTTAATCGCATATTTACTTGTTTAATTCCGCCTAGTTAAATATGTGAAATTAATTTAGCGTGCATGATGATAATTAGTTGTTGGAATTATTATTTGAATTAATTAGGATTAATTCATGATAGTAATAATTGTATTTAAATTCGTATTTAAAATTCATCCCGAATAGATTCCGGGCACCCCTATTTTCCCAACATCAATTTGATTGCAAATCGAGGATTTTCCCTCCACGTTTTAAAATGTCAGTTTTATAAAAGAATGGAAAGTCAGTAAGTACGGAGTTGTGGTACGGGTATTAAATCCAACCTCCGGGGAGCTGTTGAGGACGCCCCCAGAATCAAGGTTGTTGATTCAAACAGATCTGGTCCCCGGGTCAGACGCCTACGTTGCGCACTGGGAATAAGGCCATTGATGGTTTGCGTTATTCTATTTTGTCAGTGGTTGGAAGGAGTAAGGTTTTTGGAAGTGGAACAAGTCGAGTATGGTCGTACGAAAATGGTTTGGAAGAGATTTACAATATGTGGAAAGTGATTTTGGCAGATTGGGCCGATACGTGAAAATGGTTTTGGGCTCTGCCCCCTTAATGTGAATCAACTTGTGATATATCAATTATGTGAATGTGAAACCTGTTATGCCCAATTAATTATTACGTGAACTTGTTACTTCTGTGATATATGTTATTCATATTTATATGTCAACTGCTTAAATAAATTATGTATTTTTCTCAATGAGTATAATTTAACATATTTCGGATTTACCAATCCCATGACGTTGCAAATCACCCATACGTGAGAATTCAAATCTCACGCCCCCCTCTTTTTACAACCCTTGCAGATTATGATTTCGTGGAGCAAGGACAGTAATAGAGACGACACGGAGTTCCCCACTTAAGTAAAATGTTACTGTTAAATACTAAGCTTTATATTCATATATATATATATATATATATATATATATATATATATGTCTGAGATACTTATTTAAATATTACACTCATTTCTTCCGCTGCATAAAACTCATTTCTCATTTTATCATCCCTTTTTATATCAAAAATTTTATAGTTCGGATTTTAGTCACAAGTGGCACCTCGAATCTGAGATATTTATGTGTTTCGGATTTGGGGCGTTACATTCACTGTAGTAAGAGTAAGTATAGCGACCAAGTATTATCGAACCCAAGGGATAGTGTATATGCGAATAGATCCCTGAAGATCTACGCGTCGTAATTAATATGAGTGTGTTGTTTTTGGATTTTTGGAAAGATTAATGAAAACTAAAATAAGCTAAGTAAACTAAAATACCAAAGAAGACGAATTAACTACTGGTTGTTTTCAAATGAGAGATGATGATGCTTAAGATAGGAATCCCTACGTATACTAACGGAGCTGGTACATAATCAGAATAACTGTGACACACAAGAAATAACCTAAGTCTAAGAATGCAAGGTGAAAGCTCAAGATTCTAAACCCTAATACTTTACCCTAACACTAGACTCCACTAATCTACTAACAAGTTAATAGATTGTGCTTAATTAATGAGACCCTAATTTAACTAAGGTGATGCGGTCGTCCTCCTTCGCTAAACTGGTAGATGAATTAACCCTTCCTAAACCTTCTCGTTAAGACTACTAATTGTTATTGAGTGATGCGGTCGTCCTCTCTCTAACACTTTCATACGAAATTCAAAGGTAAAGTTAAGGTTAATTATAAGAATTCATTAATCAAGAGAATTAAAACTAACGTCACGAATTACCCTAATTACGTACCCACATCCTACTTCTACAAGTTCATCCTACCCCAAGCATACACGGATTTTAGCCGGACATGACTTTAACAAACATAAAAGCAACAGAAGAAACAACAAACATAAACATAATGAATTGAACGAAGAAAATAAGAAACATGAACTAGGGTTTTTAAAAGAAAGTAATTCTGAAAACTGAAATTTAATTAACTAAAACGAAGTTCAAAGCGTTTAAAGTAACCAAGCTAATGAAAAGAAACTAAGAAACGAAAAGAAACCAAGAATTCGTACGAAAAACCTCAACAAAACGTAAGTAAAGCTTGCTCGTTCTTCTCCTCTTCCTCTCTCTAAAAACTAAGTCTAAAAGTGATTTCTAAAGTTCGTCCCTTCAAAACGTGTTTGGAAGAGGTATATATATGTACCGGGTCGAAACGGGATCTCATGGGCTGAAAAACAAAATTTGGAAAATAAGCCTCGGAGGTGCTCGAGCCGTCCCGGTCGAGCGGGGCGCTCGAGCTGTGTTGGTCGAATGATTCAGGAGGTCGAGCGGGGCGCTCGAGCTGTGTTGCTCGAATGGTTCAAGAGGTCGAGCGGGGCGCTCGAGCTGTGCCCCTCGAGAAGCAAAAACATTCTATAAGTCCGGAGCGCTCGACCTACGTTGCTCGAGCGATGGTGCTCGAGTGATGGTGCTCGAATGGCCTTCCTTCCTTGCAACTAACACTTTTCTTCTCACGTACTAATACCAATCGTATTTCTTCGATATCTTCTCATCCGGGCATCCGTTTGAGTCGATTCAAAGTCCTACGAACTCCGGTTTTTGTCCTCGATTCACCTATGAGTATCAAAGAGATAAATTCATCAATATATAGAAATAGTACTCATTTGGCTCTAAAAACTCAATAAAATCGACCAAAACTAGGGCGTTTCTAGCTACGAATCATGACAATTTCACGTCTAATCAACAGCATCTCCTTATCATTCACATTGTTGTATACAACCTCTATTGATGTGGATAGGACATGGTTTAACTTTTCCTTCAACTCGGAACCTTCATTGAAGGCTTTCATGTTTTTGGGAGCCTTGTACTCTCCTCCTGACTTCTTCCCCGATTTTTTAGTGTCGGTTTTATCTCCCAATTCCCTCTGTAAAGTTTCCTGCATTGAAATGTATATGCCAGCTTTATGTCTAAACTCGGAATATGTCTTGGGAAAAGCCAGGTGCATTTCTTTCCATAAATCCGTTCCTTTATTAAGTCCTGCCATTATTGCCACAATTTTGGTGTCTTCACTCACCATTTCTCCTTCCAGCAGGACTTTATCAAACCTTTCAAGAAAAGCCCGATCAGATTATTCATCTCCTTGTTTTAGATCCACAAGTCTATGTCTTTGCGTGAGGTAAGATCCGACTGTCGAAAAGTGCGACAGGAATTCCATGCTAAGTTGCATGAACGAATTTATGGAACCGGGGGTGAGTACGGAAAACCATCTGTGGGGGCCATCACCATGGGTTAATGGGAAATTACGACATTGTGTCGCGTCAGATGCCTTCACCGATATCATGTAATCAGTGTATTTAGATAAGTGTACTTTTGGGTCCGAATTCCCTTCGTACAAGCTAACAGTTGGGAACTGTACTTTCTTTTGAACCGGTGCGTTCAATATTGCTGGGGACAATGGTGACGATGGAAGTACAGTGGGCCCCCTGCCATTTTGGGCATCTAACTGTTTTTTCATTTCCTTCATTGTCTTCTTGAGGTCGAGCCACTCGTTTGGAGGCGCTCCTCTGTTAGAAGGCTGTTAATCATGATTTGGTTCAGGACCTTCCTCACGATGCAGTCCCTTACTAACGGGATGTTTCTCCTGTGTGACCCGCCGGACCACATTGCTTGCCCCATTCGGACCTAAACGGCCAAAAGCTGACCTTCTGAGCCTGTCGTGGATCGAGGGGCGAGCAGCAGGGTGTGCCCTCTCCTCACTTCTTTGAGAGCTTTCTTTCCTATATTCTTTATGACTCCGATTCCTTGTTTCCCTGCTGCTCGACTCCTTGTCACCCCCTGGAGTAGATTCTCCTTGGCTTCCTAGCCGTTTGCTAATCGGGGCTTTGCCCTTGGCCTTCCTTGCTTGTTCGCTATCAACTTCATCTATTCTTATATTATTTCGTTGTTTAGCTCTTCGCTCCGTTACCCGGTTGCTCGCCTCCGGGGTCTTAGATAATCTATGCCCTGCTGCCCGATTGCTCGCCTCACGGGCGCTTGATGGTCCAGCGGCTTCCTGTCGCCGTTGTAGGGATTGCAATACGGCGATTGTTTTTGCCAATTCTCCCGGGTTTTGGGCCAAAGCCTCCACTTCAGGGGGAAGAGTATCGATAGTGACTTGAACATTTTATCGAGACATCGTCCACACCGTTCGTGCATGATCACCCGTTGATGACACCCTAGTTCGGGACTTACTAGCCGGATGTGTGCTTGATTCTTGTGGTTCTTGTGATCTTGTCATTTTTGGATATCAAAATGTCATTTGATGAAAGTCTTTGTGTTTATGAATGTGGATTTAAAAACAACTAGCCTTGCATGTATGAATTTGGTTTGTTACAACCCTTATTCATACATGCATGCATTCAAGTCTTTAAATCTTCAAACACAACATCTCACAAACACCAGTCAACACCTACGAACCCAGTTTCCGGCGACCTGCTACCAGATTTTTGCAGATTCCGGCGACTTTTCACAAGGATTCTTCAAATCTTCAACCAAAGGAGGTTCGGACCCTCCTTCTAGCGCCAATTGTTGATGACCTTATTCCGAATTAGATAATTGTGGCTGTCTTAAGCATGGAAGATCATCAAACAAAGGGTAAATCAAAGATTAAACCTAGATTCTTATAAGTAAAGGTTGGGAAGAAAATTTGCAAGAGTTTTGCTTGTTTTTGAATAATTGAACCCTCTTTTATTATCTCATGAAGGGGTATTTATAGTGGTACAAGCAAGTAGGAGGTGTCACCTTCTTAATCACCTTCATTTACATCATGACAAGTGTTAAGACACTTGTTATCTCCTTAAGTTATTACATCTTCATACAATGACAAGTGTTAAAACACTTATTTGTTCCTAATGTAATGCCTAATTATTGGGATTTCTGAAGATCTTTCGAGGTGCCCTCTTGTTCGCCTGCTCGCCTCCTTTTACTTCTTCTTTATCCTTCTTAGTCAAGTTGGTCGCCTCCCTTTTATGTCCAAATGACCAGCTGCTCGCCTCCTCCGACTTGGTCACTTGACCCAGCTGCTCGCCTCCTAGGGCTTTATTCCCTGTTGCTCGTCCTTTTTGATTTTTTATTCTTAATGACTTCCTAATCTTATTATTTTTAACATATTTTATCTTAGTCACGTTTCTCGGCTGTTCGCCTATCAACAGATGACATTTCAATTTTTAGCCACATTTTTTCCATTCACTAAAAGTAATTTTTCTTGTAGTGAAAGTTTACACTAAAAACTGATTTTCAGTGTAAACTTTTCAGTGTAATTCAACCCCATTTTTTAGTGTAATTGGAACAAACTTTTCAGTGTAAACAGGGTCAACTGTTGAGTGAGTGCGCCATACACCAAGTGCACAAAAGAGTTACTCTTTATAGTTTTGTGTCAATCGTTGTAGTCCAAAACTAATACATTCATAAATTTAGTTAATTAGTTATTAATTAATTTATGATAGGTGTGTCGTGCCAGTTAGCGCCACAAGAAAGAGAGTTTGGCTGAGCAGCGCGATTTGTTCGTGAACAGTAGGGCAGTTGTGAGATTGAAATATCATCAAATTATTTGAATTAGGTCTGATTGCACTAATCCATCAAATTGTTATTGAAATGCATCTAAATAATTTAAAGGGGCGGTTAGTTAACAACTCGTCAATAATAATGCGAATGAAATTGAAAATTCATGTAATTATGATAGTTCATAAGAACAAAATCATTACCTCCTCTACTAAATAAGGTAATCACTACTCCATTTTGATTATCTCATTCTCTTCCTGCATTCATCCCTCTCAATTATTCCCCTATTCTTCCACCAACAACCATTTGTTGTCCACTTCTATTTCAAAATTGGGGCATGACACTAGTATTGGAGTCACAATTGGAACAATTCTTCCCCCAACATATCATTTTTATTGTTGGGGTATAAATGAAAAATAAATCTTCATTTTCATTAACATTGAAAGTTGCTAACCAAACACACCCTTATATTTTTTTTCAATTGAACAAAGTAATTAAATTTTGACACATAACCCCGTGAATTAATTTTCAAGTTAAATTTATCTCGTTTGTTTATATGTGCATCATACGATATTTTTAAGAATGCATTTCCGTCAAATTATGTGATTGTTTGCAATCACTACTTGATAAGTAGAATTGATTTTTTTTAAATCTATTTTTAAAAAAAATCAATTCTATATTGTTTGCAAGTCAGAGTAACCACCTTAAAATCTATTTTGGAGAAGAAAAAAAAAACCTGCTTTTAGATTTTGAGAATTGGTTTTTTGTATATTTGTTTTCATTAGTTGATTTTCATGCAAACACTTTTAAAATCACTTAATTTTAAAATAGATCTCACCTTTTATTTTATTACAAAAATCACTTAAAAATTACTTTTGATTTACAAACTCTTTATTTCCCGATTTATAATTGTTCGGGTTTAAAAAAATAATTGGAACCGTGAATTGGTTGCAGAATAGATGAAGCGAGAAATTTAGTGCTTAATATACAATATTTGATAGAAATACCACTTGAAAAAAAATCAAGGGTGTAGAAGTTGGAAATCGCTAATCAGACGGATTTGGAACGCCTAGCGCCTAGGCCGTCTAGGCGGGGACTACTCGTTGGAGGTTTTTTTTGTTTAATTCAATTTTTTACCCTCTATATCTCAGTAATACAGTAAAAATCATTTGATAGTATTTTAATACGATTAATTTTTTTTTTTTTTGCAGTAACAAGTTAACAACATAATATCAACTTCTATATGCAAATAGTCTTATTAGACAATCACACACATTTATCAAATTAATTGAAATTATTCAAACGATATTGTTTCAAGGCGGAAAAAATAAAATAATGAATATATTGTATGTCTAGGCGGATTACACTATAAATCGGTCGGCTGATGACCGCCTAGCGCCTAGGCGCCGCTTAAGTGGGGGCCTAGAAGGATTTTTGCAACACTGGAAAAAATCACGTGAGATGCACATGTAAAAGATGGGGAGAATTTTGGCCTGAAAAATTAGTTAATTGGTTATTGTATTAAAAATATATTTTAGTTTGTATAGTTCAGCGCAACAAAAAAATAATTCGATAGTTTATATGCAATTTCAACGATGGTGCAATTAGGCCTATTTTCTACCATACAATTATTATACTAAACTAGTATATCATCCGTGCGTTTGCACGGTTTATGAGTACAATATTAATATAATGATATTTTTGTTACAATTATATCAACTAAGAAAAATTACATGTTCATTTTGAGTGTTAAATGAAGTAGAAATAATTAGTTTATCTATAATTCTATATATATTTTCTTTATACAACCTATATGTTGTTAATTTTTCATTTTCAAAATTTTGATATATATATTACAATCATTTTTATCCTTTTGATGCAATGCTCAATGTTTGTGATTTTATTATTATTATTTTATTTTATTTTATTTTTGCTTTTCAAATTAAGCACATAAAACATTTTGCGCTCAAAATGTGGAAAACGTTTATTTTGTTAAATAAGTCAAATTTGAAAGATATTATGTTTGTTTATAAATTTTAAAATATTTACTCATAAATCTTATTGATTGTTTAATATTATTGATTGTGGAGGTCGTAAGTTGGAGTTTTTTTAGATTTAGGGTTCTTCGTCAAATTGAAATTATGAAATTGGGGGTATTTAATTTAGTTATTGTGTGTATATATACATATGATATGATATTTTATGTGGAAATAAAAAAGAGAAAGAAAAAATAGTTGTTAAATACGTGTACTCCAGCGTGGCGGTCCGGAGAGACACGTCACCAACTACCGGTCGGAGACGGGCGGAGACACAAAAATATGTATCGGGTTTAAATTCATTAAAATGTTGAGTTTTTATAATTTAATCGTGAAGTTCAGGCTTAAATTGAAAGTTGAAAAAAAGGTGGTGTATTTATATGCAATTAACCTTTTTTCTTAAATATTTTGATAAACTAAATAGTTAAATTAGTAAATTAAAGTTTTTTCAAATTTAAATATTAGCTAGATTAATTTTTTTTTCCTTTTTTAGCAACCTATTTTTATATGCGAAATTTAGTTACTATTTTTCCGTATATACACATGCGCTCGCTCACATACATACTGTACAAAGTATGTATTTAATTTGATACAATTTTTTAACATATTGTTATAATATATTACTAAAACTCCTACATATAACCTCCAGAGATTGATCTAGTAATGTGGGTTTGAGACTTAGGAGTATACTCCTCTCTAGATTTCAGGTTCGAAACTCACAAGACGTGATCAATTTCTGAGAAGTACCAGTTTATATAGATTATTTCTCTGACTTGAAATGGGTTCCCCGCTAATGGACGACATGTTATGCTTTCGAGTTTTGCTCTAGAGGACGGTGGGATACGGGTTCTTGGCCCGGATATCGTGTCATAAAAAAAGTCTTACATATATAAATATAAGTAAATTAATTTAATTTTTAAATCACATCAAAATAAATTAATAAATTATACAACTCATTCTCCTACCAATTAAACAAAAATATTTAAATTGTAAAATTATACATTATTATAATAAAAATATGATGCTCCAATTTAGACCACGTTTTTTTAGCCATAATTTTTTTTATTATTATTAGAATGAAAAATTAAGAAAATGAAATATGTGTAAATATCTATATTCATGGTATTTTTAATTAATAAAAATAATAAAAGAAGATTAAAATTTTTATATCCCCAAATTAAAGTCTTTATTAAAATATTACATCAATTTATGTTCATTGGTATTTATTATATTAATTAATAAGTAATTTATTAAATATCATAAAAAATTTGGGAAAAAATCACAGATGGTCCCATAACTTTGCTCGAGTCCATAAATAGTCCTATAACTTTTTATTTTATCAATTTTAGTCCCTTTTGTCTCAATTTTAGTCCTCTCATGCAAAAAATTGGGGATTCCGGTGAGATCCTCTCAAACAACAATTCAAATCTAAAATCCTTCAATATACGATCAATATAACTAAAGGAACAACAATTCAAATCTAAAACCATTTAATATACGATCAATATAATTAAAGGAACACCAATTCAAATATAAAATCCTTCAATATACAATAATATAATTAAAGGAACCAATATTCAGACAATTCATCTATCAAGATAGTGAAAAATAGTGGTATACCTTTTTCCTTTTTAGCTTCTCCATGCTCAGTAATTACGACGGTAAGTTGCTTTAAAAAAAAAACAATAAAATTACGATGGTCCTAATGTGGAAAAGAAAAACATGTTATTGAAATTAATAGTAGTTTCACTTTTTCCTCTATGAATGCTCAAATAATTGCTCCAGGAAGCATCAGCAGAAATACTCATCCCCAATTTTTTGCTTGAGACCACTAAAATTGAGACAAAGGGGTTTTTGCTTGAGAGGACTAAAATTGAAACAAAGGGGACTAAAATTGATAAAATAAAAAGTTATAGGACTATTTATGGACTCAAACAAAGTTACGGGACCATCTGTGATTTTTTCCCTAAAAAATTTAGTAATAGTCTTTTGGTGTCAAAATTTTGTTTCTATTAATAGTATACGTTTTTGTTATTATATATGTATAGATATATAAATAAATTTAGTATTTAAATAAAATAAATTATTTAAAAAGGTGCTTTTAAATTCTTTTTCTTTAAATTTTTAAATATAATTTGATGAAAATATGCTCCCAAATATTGACGTGGCTAATATTTTAGGCCCAAACTACATTACACATACTTGGACCTTTTCTTATGGGCTAGGCTAAATACCCCTCCAACTTCGAGAGATACACCTCCCAAATTTTTATTTATACCAAAATACCCTTTATTCTTATTTATCTTCATCTTTCTTCCGATAAAGAAGCCGCCTATCCATCCATGATCCATGTCGCGCACCATTGGCACAACTGCCGCCGCAACCAACTTGCCTATCTCAAATTTTCATTTAAATTTCTTTTGGCAAATATTAAAATTTCAATTTTTCCAAAAGAATCTTGCTATTATTAATTCAATCAATAAACCTGAAGCTTACTTGAATTGATTACAAATTGAGCAGAATTGGAACAAAACGACCACATTGCTTCATAATATTCAACCTTGAAGGTTGAGGAGATTAAAAGAAAAAAAGAGAGAAATAATTGAAGGGAGAAGAAATAGAAAACAGTAGGAAAAAAATCAAACAAAAGGCAACAAAACATATCAACACTAAAAATTGATGGAACAGTGGTTGACGGGATGGGTGGCGGGCGGGATCTTATTTTTCTGCACGGGTTGAACATCTAGAATCTTCTAGCAGAAGCGGTGGAGAAATGGTCCGTGGTGGAGGCGCGCTTGGTTGCAGGCGCGGTAGAGGAATGGTCCGAGAGGATGCAGAGTGAAAGAGATGGAAAATAGGTATAGAAAGAAAAAATACTAGGATTTTGTGGGAGGGTAGAATTGGTATTTTGATATAAAATTGGGTGTATCTATCTATCTTGGAGGGGTATATAGTCGAATTCTTTTCTTATACGTAGGGCCAGAAGTTTGCAGGGCCCACTATTCAACTTGCTATAACTTTATTTTAGGAAAAAATCCATAGAACTAAATTTTAGGTTATGTCTCAATATAAGTACTTATTTTAAAAGGAGACTCACTATTTAAACCCCAAAATCCACTAAACATACCCCATTATATTAAAAATAATAATAGACATATATAAAATGACTAAGTTATCTTTTTATATATATATATATATATATATATGGATAAATTATCTTCTAGGTTTTGTTGACTTTAATTTTAGTTTTATAAGTTATTTAATTTTAAAATCAGCGTATTAAGTTTAAATTAATTAATTTTTTATTTTCCTTTAAATATTTGAAAATTAAAAAAAAAAATTGGAAAGTATTTGAAAAAATCGACTAAATATTTAAATAATAAAAGTATATGAAATTTAAAAATTCAATTTCAAAAATTATTTAAAATCTGAAATTAAAAAAAAAAAAAAACTATATCTTCTAAATAATTAAATCAAAAATAGAATTTGATTTTGAAAATAATTAGAAACCAACTAAATTTTCAAAAATAACTAAATTAAAAAACCTTCAAAACTATATAAAAATTAATTAATTTTTAAGTTAATTATTTACGATGAATGAAGTTACTTTTATATAATATTTTTCTGATTTTATTTTACTATAATCTTTTTCTTTTGTTTTTATTTTTTATTTTTTATCTGATTTTTTGAAGATTAATTTTATTTTCTTACTTAATTAAAAATTTATAATTTTTTATTTTATTGTTTTTTATTAAAAAAAATTCAATTTAATTATTTTTTGTAATTTATATATTTCTTAAATTTGGTTGGTTTTTATAATATTTTTTAAAATACATTTAATTTTTTAAGATTTTTTTTAACTTTCGATCAAAAGTTAAAGAATAAGAAGGAGTAATATTTTTTTCTTGAAAAAAGAGTTAAGTAAGAGAATATGAAATAGGAAAGTGTTATTTTATATTTTGATAGCTAATTGATATCTTTGGCAGTTAAAATGAATCTCCAAATGAGATTAATGGACGTAGTAACCGCATACTTATACGGATCACTTGATGCCGACATTTATATGAAAATCCCCGATGGATTTGACATTCCTCAGATGAGGGATGGTGAAAATCGCAGTATGTATAGCATAAAACTGCAAAAGTCGTTATATGGCCTGAAGCAATCGGACCTCATGTGGTACAACCGACTTAGTGAATTTCTTCAGAAGAAGGAATACACATTCGATAAAGTATTCTCATGCGTATTCTCGAAGAAATCGCAAAATGGTTTTTGCATCATATCCGTCTATGTTGATGACTTGAACATAATCGGAACATGCAAAGAGATTGAAGAAGCCAGTTCAATCTTGAAAGCCGAATCCGAAATAAAAGCCTTGGGTAAAACCAAGTACTGTCTCGGCCTGCAGATCGAGCATCTCCCAGAAGGAATTCTTATACATCAGTTGACCTACGTGAAGAAGGTATTGGAGAGATTTCACATGGATAAATCTCATCCACTTAGCACCCCTATGGTTGTCCGATCCCTCGAAGTGGATAAGGACCCATTTAGGTCAAAAGAAGATTCAGAAGAAATTATGGGACCAGAAGTTCCTTATCTTAGTGCTGTCGGAGCATTGCTCTATCTCGCAAATTGCACTCGGCCGGACATTGCATTTGCTGTCAATTTGCTTGCGAGACATAGTGCTTCTCCTACAAGGAGACATTGGAATGGTGTTAAGCATGTTCTACGGTACCTCCAAGGGTCTCAAGATCTTGGACTGTTTTACCGTAAGAACCAAGACAAAACCTTAGTAGATTATGCGGATGCTGGCTATTTGTCTGATCCCCACAACGCCATATCCCATACTGGTTACGTTTTTCTCCGTGGTGGTACCGCGATCTCATGGAGATCGGTTAAACAAACTATGATTACCACGTCTTCAAACCACTCAGAGATAATAACTTTATTTGAAGTCGCATGAGAATGTGTATGGTTAGAGTCCTTGGTAAAACACATTGGTGACTCGTGTGGTATCGCTAAAGGCGATACACCTCCCACAGTTATATTTGAAGACAACGCAACTTGCATCTCACAAATGAGTAATGGGTACGTCAAGGGAAACCTGACAAAATATATTTCACCTAAATTTTTCTACCCATACGAACTCCAAAAGAGTGATGATTACCATTCAAAAGGTGCAATCTAGTGACAATTTAGCAGATCTGTTCACTAAGTCTTTACCTACGTCTACTTTTGAAAAGTATGTTCGTGGTATTGGGATGCAAAGACTCAAAGTGTTGTTGTCTTCAGGGGGAGCGGTAACCCCGAAGCAAATCTAGAAGGTTTGATCTAGAAGATCGATTACATTCCTCTCTAACTTATTATTTGGCCGATACCTAGCACGTGGAGTTTTTATGACAAGACATTTATGTTATGTCGTAATGTCCAAGGAGGAGTGTTGTAAATCTAGAAGATTTATTATTCCAAATTGTTATAAATCTAGAAGATTTAATATTCCAAATCTAGGAGATTTGCTGTGGACATTACTTGAGGACCAAGAATTATATTGGACTTTATCCATTAGACTAGGGTTTTACTATTATATATATCCCTTTGTATTCATAAATTATGTACTCTCATACACAAGAATATTAGTGGAACTCCTGGCTTGGATCGCCCCCAGACGTAGTCGTTCCCGACGAACTGGGTCAACAAATCGTGTCTCTTTATTTACGCACTTATTTACAACACGTTATCAGCACGAGTCTCTGCCCGAGATTAAACGGTACACCCTAGAATTAATTCCCGTTGATTCTCATGAATTAATTCCCGTACTTGAAATTATTTGATCTATGTTTTACATAATTTATATGTTTGAATATAATTATCTTGATTGATTCATATATTTGTTTTTATTTGAATCATATGCGTTATTGAGTTAAATTCGTTAATTTAATTCTTGGATCGAGATCGAAAAATGAACGCCGACCACCGCCGTGAGACGCGCGTCGACGCGCTGCCCATAACGGCCCCGGAGCGCCGCCGCCTGAAGCGGCCTCGTTACCGCCGCGTCTTCGCGCCCCCGAAGATGCGGCCCCGCTGCCGCCCTCGCGCCGCTGTTCTCCACGCGGCCATGCCGCCGCTACAGCTGCCCGCGCGCCCTTCGTCGCCGACGTGGCCGGAAGCCACCGCGCGCGACGCGGCCTTGCGCCGCCGCGCTGTACGACAGCTTCCCCCATCGGGATATCCGCCGGCGTGCCATCCCAGCCGCCTCCGCACGCCCCCATGCGCCGCGTTGAGGCGGCGCTCCTTCTCCTGCGGCCGATTTCGTGTCGGAGAAGGAGAACCAGGGAATCGGCCTCGATCGCGCCTGTAGGATGCGATCAGAGGCTGGGTGTCGTGCTCTCAGAACGCGATCGCCCAGGCAAGTCGCGTCTGGCTTCGATTTTTTTATTTTTGTTTTTCTTCATTTTTCCGATTCTCTCCTCTCGCCGTGTGCACCTTGCACGTCTTACGTGCACTTTTAGACACATGTTGCGATCACCCCTTGTGAATTTTGTGATAATCCCGATCTTGCTTCGGTTTCGTATCACAAAATTTATATTATATAATCCTGAAAATATTTCGTTAAATTGCGTTAATATACATGAAATAATTATTCTTATGATTATTTCCTCTGTCTATTAAATCGTATATTTTCTGTAAATTATTTTCATGTGATTATCGTCATTACTTGTTATTGCATGTTAATGTGATATTATCCTAAATGCTTTAATCCTACGCACATAGTTTATTTATAGTCCGCTTTTTATGCCCGGGTAGGCGGCGCCCGGTATTTGTCCGACCGTAAATTTATGCCTTGGGTAGACGGCGCCCAGTAATTAAATGAATCTTTGTATTTCCCTCGTTGTCAATGAACTTTGTCACCCCTTTACCATGTCGCTTTAATTCATTGTAGTGAAATATGTCTGACATCACTATGAAAGAATTCGATGAGCTTGCTCTCGATGGTAGCAACTACCCGACATGGGTGCTAGATGCAGAATTCTATCTAGTATCAAATAGGTTGAGCGAAACCATCATGGAAGGTTCAAAATCTACTAACGCCCAGAAGGCGAAAGTGTTGTTTTCCTTAGGAACCACATGAATGAAAGTCTGAAATTTCAATATATCACACAAAGAGACCCTGGAATGTTGTGGAAATCCCTGAAGGAACGTTTCCAACAACAAGAACATATACCCCTCCCTCAATCGCAATACGAGTGGCTGAACATCCGTTATCAAGACCTGAAGTCAATAACGGAGTGCAACTATGCATTACAGCGCATTGTAACCAACCTAATTCAGAACTTTGTATCTGTGTTCCACGCTAGTAACCCTGTACTCCAGCAGAAGTATAAGGCCAAACTCTCATTTGGTCACAATCGTGGAAGAGGAAGAGTGAGTAAGAAATTCTGGACTAATGACCGACGTCATAGTTTATCCGGTGGTCGCAAAACTCGGTTTACCGCTCCACGAAAACCTAGCTCTCAAAGCATGATTGATCAGTCCTGTTTCAGATGCGGATGCAAAGGCCATTGGTCACGCACGTGTCGCACTCCCAAACACTTGGTCGAGGCTTACCTAAAGGTGAAAAAGGAAGACGAGGAGAAGGCTACAATTTATGAACCTGAAGATGACAAGCTGCCTGAAGCAGAATTTGATCAAGACAACGACGATCTCTTGAGCCCGTAGCTCGAGATAGGAGAGACAACAAATTGATTTGCGTATTTAGTTATTCTTAGTATTTTGTTTTCTGAATAAAAGAAATTTTTATTATGTTTTGGATCCTTTTCTTTCGGATATTTTATTTATGAATGAATTTATTAGCTTTGATGTGTTTACCTTAATAGTTGTCCATGTGTTTATTCGGATATTGCTGTTTTTATTTATGGCTTGTAAACATATCAGCTAATAGGTTTGGACAATTTCCTCTTGCATGATGGACGCCAATAGTGATTTATGTCTGGTTGATAGCGCCACCACTCATACGATCCTAAAGGATAGGAAGTATTTTCATAACTTGATTAATCGTAAGGGGAGTATAAGTACAATTGCGAATGATAGTACATTGATAGTGGGCTCTGGAAGAGCTTCCATTGTCCTCCCCATGGGTACTGAATTAATAATTAAAAATGCTTTATTGTTTCCGCAATCTAAGCGTACCCTACTCAGTTTTAGAGACATTAGAATTAACGGGTATCCTATTGAAAATAAAACTGAAAACGATAATGAATACCTTTTGATAATTTGTACTCGAGGTAGCTGTAAGCAAGTTATAGAAAAACTTCCATCCTTCTCTCCGGTTTGTACTATACCTACATTCGGCCGTCTAGTTCCCATCTAGCGATTAGTATGAAATTCCATGACCCAAATTCCTTTAAATTGTGGCATCAGCGGTTAGGTCATCCATGATACACTATGATACGTAGGATTCTATCTAATTCAACTGGTCATAATATTTCGAATAATAGAATCCCTCTCGTCGATGAGTATTTCTGTGATGCATGTTCTAAGGGTAAGTTGATAGTGCACCCGTCGCGCACCAAGGTTGGACTAGAGTCTCCGGTTTTCTTTGAGCGAATTCAAGGAGACATTTGCGGACCGATTCACCCAACATCAGGACCATTTCACTATTTCATGGTCCTTATTGATGCCTCCACTAGGTGGACATTTGCATGTTTGCTGTCCACCCGCAATCAAGCTTTTGCGAAGCTCATTGCGAAGACTATCGAGCTTAGAGCTCAATTTTCGGATTATCCTATTAAATCAATTTGCATGGATAATGCAGCTGAGTTTAGCTCGAAGACCTTTACAGATTACTGTATGGCCCTGGGAATTAAAGTGGAGCATTCAGTCCCCTACGTCCATACACAAAATGGTCTTGCTGAGGCGCTAATAAAACATATCAAACTTATTGCGAGACCATTACTTATGAACTCTAAACTACCCACCTCATGCTGGGGGCATGCAGTCCATGCATCACACTTAATCCAAATCCGTCTAACTGCATATAATGATCATTCCTCCCTACAGTTAGTGCGTGGGAAAGAACCTAGCATTTCCCATCTGCGTATTTTTGGATGTGCGGTATACGTACCAATTACGATACCCAAGCGAACCTCTATGGGCCCACAAAGGAAACTCGGTATTTACGTCAGATTTGACTCTCCATCCATCGTGAAATACCTCGAGCCTTTGTCCGAGGATCAATTGACGGTCCGGTTCGCTGATTGTACGTTCGATGAAGATTACTTCCCGGCATTAGGGGGAGATCCGAATTCAAAATTGAATGAATGCTGGGAACTTACGTGGAACGTAAGTAATCTTCAGTATCTAGATCCGCGCACTAATCAATCTGAACTAGAAGTTCAGAAGATTATTAACATGTAGAACTTAGCAAATAACCTGGTAGACGCGTTCACTGACCATAGAGGTGTAACTAGATCGCATATACCTGCAGTAAATGCTTCCCAAAGGGTTGAGGTCCCAAGCAAAATGAGTACTCATGCCCCCACACGCCAAAAGTGTAAGGGACCCTCAAGAGATAGTAACACACCTAAACGAAAGGCTAGCAAATCTGGTCAGTCGAATGGAAAATCTCTGGAAGAGATCCATCTAGATAATCCCAAGTCTCTAGGAGACGAGAGTCCTAGTGATGAAGCATGTGCACAAAATATTCCATGCACTAGGACCGTGGAATGACCAGACCCAGATACAATGGAAAATGAGGAAGGTCTGGTTGACGTAAACGTCGAAGTCTCTGTGAACTTCACAGATACGGGAGAAACATACAATAAAAATATTACTGTCGTCGACGACACATTTGCAGCGTCAATAACTCTTTCCATTATAAATGATCTAGATCCTGAACCCAAAATAATTGCAGAGTGCCGGAAGCGCCACGATTGGGTTAAATGGAAAGAGGCAATTGATGCGGAGCTCGTCTCGCTTAACAAAAGACAAGTATTTGGCTCTAGCGTTCGTACACCCGCACGCGCTATCGCTGTAGGATATAAATGGGTATTTGTACGAAAATGAAATGAGAACAATACTGTGGAGAGGTACAAAGCGAGGCTGGTAGCGCAAGGGTTTTCGCAGAGACCCGGGATTGACTTCGATCAAACCTATTCTCCCGTTATGGACTCAATAACGTTCCGCTACTTGATATATTTGACAGTTAAGTTGAATCTCCAAATGAGATTAATAGACGTAGTAACCGCGTACTTATACGGATCACTCGATGCCGACATTTATATGAAAATCTCAGATGGATTTGACATTCCTCAGTCAAGGGATGGTGAAAATCGCAGTATGTATAGCATACAACTGCGTAAGTCGTTGTATGGCCTGAAGCAATCGGGCCTTATGTGGTACAACCGACTTAGTGAATTCCTTCAGAAGAAGGGATACACGTTCGATAAAGCTTTCCCATGCGTATTCTCGAAGAAATTGCAAGACGGTTTTTGCATCATATCCGTATATATTGATGACCTGAACATAATCGGAACATGCAAAGAGATTGAAGAAGCCTGTTCAATCTTGAGAGCTGAATTCGAAATGAAGTCCTTGGGTAAAACCAAGTACTGCCTCGGCTTGCAGATCGATCACCTCCCAGAAGGAGTCCTTGTTCATCAGTCGACCTACGTGAAGAAGGTATTGGAGAGATTTCACATGGATAAATCTCATCCACTTAGCACCCCGATGGTAGTCCGATCCCTCGAAGTGGATAAGGATCCATTTAGGCCAAGAGAAGATTCAGAAGAAATTATGGGACTAGAAGTTCCTTATCTTAGCGATGTTGGAGCTTTGCTCTATCTTGCAAATTGCACCCGGCCGGACATTGCATTTGTTGTCAACTTGCTTGCAAGACATAGCGCTTCTCCTACGAGGAGATATTGAAATGGTGTTAAGCACGTTCTACGATACCTCCAAGGATCTCAAGATCTTGGAATGTTTTATCGTAAGAACCAAGACAAAACCTTGGTAGGTTATGCGGATGCTGGCTATTTGTCTGATCCCCACAGCGCCATATCCCAGACTGATTATGTTTTTCTCTGTGGTGGAACTGCAATCTCATGGAGATCGGTTAAACAATCCATGGTTACCACGTCTTCAAACCACTCAGAGATCATAGCTTTATTTGAAGCCGCACGAGAATGTGTTTGGTTAAGGTCCTTGGTAAAACACATTGTTGACTCGTGTGGTATCGCCAAAGGCGATACACCTCCCACCGTTATATTTGAAGACAACGCTGCTTGCATCACACAAATGAGTAATGGGTACGTCAAGGAAAACCTGACGAAACATATTTCACCTAAGTTTTTCTACTCATACGAACTCCAGAGGAGTGGCGTGATTACCATTCAAAATGTGCAATCTAGTAACAATCTAGCAGATCTGTTTACTAAGTCCTTACCTACATCTACTTTTGAAAAGTACGTTCGTGGTATTTGGATACAAAGACTTAAAGTGTTGTTGTCTTCAGGGGGAGTGGTAACCTCAAAATAAATCTGGAAGATTTAGATCTAGAAGATCGATGACATTCCTCCCTACTTATTATTTGGCCGATCCTTAGCACGTGGAGTTTTTATGACAAAATATCTATGTCGTAATGTCCAAGGGGGAGTGTTATAAATCTAGAAGATTTAATATTCCAAATCTAGGAGATTTGGTGTGGACATTACTTGAGGACCAAGAATCATATTGGGCTTTATCCATTAGACTAGGGTTTTACTATTATATATATCCCTTTGTATTCATAAATTATGTACTCTCATACACAAGAATATTAGTGGAACTCCTGGCTTGGATCGCCCCCAGACGTAGTCGTTCCCGACGAACTGGGTCAACAAATCGTGTCTCTTTATTTACGCACTTATTTACAACACAAATCTAGAAGATTTGATGTGGACATTACTAATGGACCAATAACCCAATGGGCTTCATATCTTAGACTAGGGTTTTACTCTTATAAATATACCATTGTACTCCGAATTGTAAATATATATACACAAGAATATTAGTGAAACTCTTGGCTTGGCCCGCTCCCAGACGTAGTCGTTCCCAACGAACTGGGTAAACAAATCTCGTCTTTTATTTTACGCACTCAATTACAACAAAAACAACAATTCTTCAAACTTGCCACTGAAAATTCAATAGAAATATAGAATTATGGACACATCAACTGCAGGAAATCATCTAATTTGACCAATTCATTTAATAAGGAACAATTAAGAATATATTTTTTAAGCAAAATAAAATAAACAATGTTCGAATTTTAATTCTGAATATATAAAGCAATATACCAAATTTACAGAGTTAAATATGACTGCCCGCATGGGCATAGCTCAGTTGGTTCCTAGGTGACAGATTGCTACAAGGACGCAGGATCGAGTCCTGGGTGGCAGATTGCTACAAGGACGCAGGATCGAGTCCTGACAGCCGTGTGGGTGTTTTATCCCTCCAATATGGGGGATAACTCCTTGTGGGCACCAGGCACTAGTCCTCCCACCTAATGGGCCGCTGAGTCACCATGATTTACCTCCTCCACCCAATCTTGTCGGACCAGGGGGTGAGGGCCCTGGAGGCGAGGGTTTCGTTTTTTTTTTTATTTTTTTGCTACAAGAGTTAAATTTGCCTTAAATATATTAATTTTGAATATATAAAACAATATACCAAATTTACAGAGTTAAATTTGCCTTAAATATATTAATTTTGAATATATAAAACAATATACCAAATATACAGAGTTAAATTTGCCTTAAATATGAAAAGATCACAAACATAACGACTAAAAGTTTAAAAAATCAATTTTTTAGTTATATATTTGGTAGCTATAAAAATATACTTGGCAATTTTAGAATATTTGACCATAGATGATACTGTTAAATTATGGACACAACGTAATCTTACATGCCACAATTAGGATTCCTTTTTAACAAAAAAATTAAATGTCAAGTAAATTCTGTGAAATAATTCAAATTACGCAATTATCGAATATTAATTTCTGAGGCAATTCAAGGTTATATTAAATAAAACTATTAGTGTGAAAATTGCTCGAAATTCATGCATTTAATTTGCCTATTTTAATTGAATTTCTTGCATTTATTACATTAATTTGATTATTTGTGTTTAATTGGCGAGAAAGGCTTTTGTATTTATTTTGCAGGAAATTTGAGAATTTTAGAAAGAAATACGAGCCTTTAATTTAATGAGGTCGAGCGAAGAAATTAAATCGAAAAGAAAGCGAATTGGGCTCCATTTTTAATCCAAAGTTTTCGGCCCAAATCAATTAAATTCAAGCCCATGTTTTGCAGCCCAGGTTGAAACAGTTAAACCAAGGCCCAAAGTTGCTGGCCCATCTAAGTATTATTTGTGGCCCAAATTAAAAAGAGTAGCAGCATTTGCCATTCACGTGGATTCTGGAAGCAAGGGAGAATATTGGCATACGGGCCCCACGAACTTTTTCAAGAAGGAAACAATTTTGACCATTTCTCATAGCAAGAGAGAGAAATAGAAGAAACCCATTTCGTCAATTGAAACTCGCCACTACCGGAATTTGCAAATGCCATGGCCGGAAATTAATTCAAGCTACCACCATCAGTCACGCCGGAAAGCTGTAATTCTCGCTGGAATTTCAGAGCCACGCCGAGGTCGCCTGAAGTTTCGCCGGAAAAGCCAACTGGCCAGAAATTGAAGAAGCTCGCCGGAAAAACGTTTGAAGCTTCGGAATTCGCCGGAAATTGCAGTTTGTCGTCGGAATTACTGGAGAATCTTCGAACCAGAAAGCTTCGTTGCCGGAATTTCGAATGTCAAATACCGGAAAGCTTGGAAGCTTCACGCCTGAAACCGAGCTTCGCCGGAGTTCGAAGCAGGAGCCGCGCCACCGTCTCGAAGCAGCCGTGCCGGAAAATGAAGGGTACACCATGGCCGATTTGCAGCTGAGGACGAGGAAAGGGAATTGGGGACCACCTCCTGGGCACGTGTCACGAATTTGAGTTGAGAGAAAATGTAGGGGGTCCCACCTTATTTGTTGCCTCGTGGAGCTGAGTGAAAGAAAGTGGGCTGGGCCCACAAGTAAAGAAATGCAAAAAAGGATGCAGCAACTTCATCACTTCAGCTATCAAAGTCGTATTTTCAGCTTTTACTCGAGCAAGCAACACAGCAAACCAAGTCGAGCCAAGTGACTCGTGCGAGTCATTGTCGGTGACAACAGAAAGTTGGGAAGAAATTTTGCCGTACTCGACCGGGAGTCCAGCTCGAGTAGGTCAACTCGGTCGAGTTGACCGAGCCAACTCAGCAAATTTTGTAAAAATTCAGATTTTCATCATTTTTTAGGGATTTAATTGCAAATTCGTCTCAAACCCTCATTCCCACACTATATATACAACTTTTCATCAGATTTAGAGGGGGGCACATATATTTTCGAGGGCCCCTCTCCCCACACACACTCCTTCACACATTAGATAGTTTTAATGTTTTCTTAGATTAGAATTAGATGGTAATTTCAATTTCTTGTAAGGATTTATGCTTTGAAGATCATTTGAGGTGATATATTTCTTTAATTTCAAGCTTTGATGGTTAATTTCATTTTTATTTGTTATTTTAGCTTATTAGTCATGGGTGTCTCTTCTAGAACCATGAACTAATTTTCTTTGCTTTGAGTGTTGAATCAATGTATGAAATTAGTGTGTTGATGGATTTATAGCTTTGATTATGCTTATTTCTTGATGTGAATGTTTCTATTGATGAACTTTGTATGTCTCAATTAATTAGTTGATTTGATTAGCTTATGTATTTAATTTTGTGTATTGCAACGAGAGTATTAGTTGATTTGATTAGCTTATGTATTTAATTTTGTGTATTGCAACGAGAGTTGGGTATGCATGATTGATATTTAGGTGAAAGCTTTGGGTAATTAATTTGAGTTAAATAGTAATTGGTTTACCCGAGAGGGGGTCGGTTGCTAGATCCCCCATCATTAGACATTAGGTATCTTAATTTGAATATTCGGGTACTTAGTGAAGGGGGAATTCTAGAGATGCATCGCGTGTTTTTAGATATTCACGATCTTAGGAGCTTATGGGGCATAATTAGGAATTGCTAGTTAGTCCACGTTGTTCACCTAGGCCTCAAAAGGGATTGGTCTACACACTTTCGTGATCGCTCTTAGCAAACATCTAGAAAAAGGCAATGATAGGTTGTGAATTTGTCACACACACTAGTGGATTACATTGTGAAGACACTCGAAGCATTTCTCTCTCTTGCACTTCTTTAATTGGAAGTTAGTTTAATTGTTTAATTGTTTTTCTAGATTTAATTTTCGCTTAGTTTAATTTTTGTATGCCAACTTGCTCGTCACTATAGTACCATGCCAACGTGCAACTTTGAGGCTCCACTGCACTCCTAAATCCTTTGAGTTCGATAACTACTTGGTCCAAGTCTACTTTCACTACTACGACGATCCCGTACTCTTGCGGGGAGTAGGAAAATATCTTTCGAAAACTCCGACCAAGTCAACTAACACATAGAATCCATAGGGAATACCCATGAATCCAATTGATTAAAAATAACCATGGCAACATACAAGAATTTTGGCAACCGAGAAAGCAGGGGCGGAGCTAGACCAATTTTTTTGCGGGGGCTAAAAATAGGATTTAAATATACTACCTCCGTCTCAAATCTATTTTTACAGTTGACTTTTTGAGACTTTAGTATAAGAGTTGATTTGTAGTGTTTAAATTGATAAAATAATTTTTTGATGATGGAATATTATTCAATATAAGTGGATGAAACAAAGCAAACATATTTTTGTGCATAATTATTAGTGAAATGAGATGTAATTTAGAGGTCTTTGTAATGGATGAATAGTGCACTGTGAAGTGATCTGAGTATTAATCATAATTTATATCAAAGGTTCAATAATACAAAATAATAAGATAGAATGTATAAATACAAATTAAAAGAAATTTATATTTATACAAAATATTATCTAAACTTAGAATAAAAATGCTTCATTACCTTTGGAAAAAAATAGTGATGGTTTTAAGTTGATGAATTAATTATTACCTAATTCCTTTATAGATAAGAGTTAGAAAAGACAATTAAAAATTTAGCCAAGTAGTAAAATAAAGATTCTAATGTAGGGATTTAGGGTGGAATTAAGGTACTATATAAAAAGTGTGGTTTGGGTGGAGTGGGAAATTTCATTGTTGAAAATAGTGAAGAACATGATAAAAGGTAAAAAGTATACTACATTTATCTTAGTTTTGTTTTCTCATTCCACCATTCATCTTATAAACACTTCTAATTTACATCTCATTCTACTAATAGTTACACATAAAAATATATTCCTTTTGTCTCATTCATTTAAATTGAAAAATACCATCCATAAAAAAAAAAAAAAAATATCCATTTAAATATTACAAATAAATTGCACATTAAAATCTTTGAAAATTGGGAAAACAAAACTTTGGAAGGAAGAGTAGTATAAATTGAGACAAAAATAGATTATGAATGTTGGAGTATTATTTTAGGGGGAGTTTTTTTATTTGATTAGTGAAGTTCTTAAAAAAATTTCACTTGACCATTAATGTGTAAATAAATTTTAATTAGTAAATGCATATATAATAGTAGAGTTTTTCCATCAAGTTTGGGGGGCTAAAGCCCCCACATTGCTAGGGAAGGATACGCCCCTGCGAGAAAGGACCAAAATCGAAAACAAATTATTGACAAAATCAAGAGGAAGAAAATATAAAGGTTGGGCAAAGCACAAAACGAAGAAACAAATATGATCCAAAGAGGCAATCTAAAGATCGAGAAAATACAAAACACAAAGCAACCATACATCGTACGCACGAATCAAAAGGACAAAAACAAAAGTAGGAAAAAAAGGTAATACACAGACAAATAACATTATTATTTTTATATCAATGAATCAAGAAAGACTACAAACTCCCGACGATATTACATCATTGATCAATGAATGGATTAACAATCCATTAACAAAATTGAAGGAAGGAACAACCTATA
This sequence comes from Ballota nigra, assembly GCA_947034835.1. Lineage (NCBI taxonomy): Eukaryota > Viridiplantae > Streptophyta > Magnoliopsida > Lamiales > Lamiaceae > Ballota > Ballota nigra. The sequence goes on along the minus strand of OX344722.1, from coordinate 115,138,355 downwards.
CACTTATAGATACACTAATATTACATGAATAGCTCCAACACGACAACTACTATCCAAGACACTACGACAACAAGAAATTTTATGCACGAAATCGAGCGAAGAACCGAAAGGAGCAAAGCCTCGACAACGTCCGGCAACAACAAAAACGAAGGGAACAAACGGGTGGAACCAGAGAGCAGGACGAAAAGTGAATGAAAGAATGATAGGTGGTGTGCAAATTATAGATAAGATTGAGGAAAAATGGACAAACCCGATCAAGATGAAATAAAAGAACAGTCTAGATCAAATTGCAATAAATTTTCTGGCTTGTAATTTTATTTATTTTAATTTTTTTCCTCAATTAATGGACAGTAGAATTAAGTTATATCTATTCACACTTTTGTAGTTTTGTTAACTATACTTTTCTCGTTAATAAAGTACGAGAAGGAATATATCCTCTATTATACTAATAAGGAGTTGGTCTTGCTTATGTGTCGTTATATGGTTGAGTTTGCTTATGTGTCATCTTGTGGTTGATTCTGCTTACGTATATGCTTATGTGTCATCTATGTCCTACATGACGTGCTTGTGAAAATCATATGTGTCAATTCATCATGCTTATGTGTCATTATATAATAAAGAGTCTAATTAAAAAATATATGCATATACATAGATTCGAACCTAGGACCACATGAGTACAACTTATGATTTTAACCAGTTAAGCTAAACTATGAACATACATAAAGTTGGAATATCTATTATATATAACTTGAGTCTATAAAAATATATTAAATTGAATTGATCAATTAAATTTAAAACTCTAATTATATGAAATATTAATATTTACTTAACTTATTGTTATGGTCTCACTATATTTAAGGGTTTTCAATTTAGAAAATTCTAATTTGTTAAAATAAATTAAAAATGGAATTAAACATATTAAATAATTTTGATTTTTTTTATTTATTAAATGATTGATTGAATTTTTTTATTTAAAAATAGAATAATTAAAAAAATTAATATTTAATTGACAAATTTTTATTTTCTTGAAAACACAGTGCACCAATTTTTTTAATTATTCGAATATTTTTAATCTCAAATCGAATTTAATAGGTTGTTATATTGACTTAACTTTGTTTAACATTTGATAATATCTTGAATATTTTGAATATATTTCTTATATAATTATATTATATTATTTTATTGTGAATAAATTTATAATGTTATTGTATATGTAACGCGTTATAATGTATAATAAAAATTTTACGAAAATCCCGCGTAATACGCGGGACACTCATCTAGTCTATAATTATATAAAAGCAACAATCACGGTAGAAAGGAATGATAGTTCTGCTGCCAAGGTGAACTACACTTGCTTTCTCATGCAACCGTGCACTTCACCCTCTCAAATTTGTGTGAAAATATCTACCTTATAATTTTTAATTTTTATTTATGGCTTCGGACAAAAATCTTTCATGTGATAGAGTTTTTTTTTTTTTTTTTTTAATTTCGAGGTAGAATCCAATCTTTGCAATTCACGGTCAAAACGAGCCAGCGGGGCGGGGCGGGCTAAAACCCGCAAAAGCCCGCCTTTTGGCGGGGCGATGCGGAGCGGGCCAAAAATTTAGCGGGCTGCAAAATCCCAACCCAACCCACTTATTGGCGGGCCGCGGGTTTTGGCGGGCCGACTCACTTTTAATTTTTTAATATATTTTTTATTTAAAAAAATTAAATATATATTTTAAAAGCTCTAATATATAAAATTCATCAAAATCAAATATAATCAAACAATTTATCTTGATAACTATCACTATAAAAATATTAAAATAAAATTTATTATCTTTAATTAGAAAAATAATTTTCGAGAAATTGAAGTTCACAATATATTAACAATAATAATTCATAAAAATAGACTCCGACAATGCAAATTCATCATCTATGAATATATATTTTACAAAATAGCCCTAAAAAGATATTTTAATAGTTGATAATGTACAAAGAGTACAAAAAATTATTTTTAAAAAAAACTTTTTTTAAGGCGGGCCAGCCCGCCCCCAACCCGCAAAAGCCCGCGGCCCAAACGGGCCAGCCCATTTAGGCCCGCTTCCAAACGGGCTAAGAAATCTCTAACCCAACCCTCATTTTAAGGATGGCGGGGCGGGACGGCCCAATGAGTCCAACCCACTTTAACAGCTCTACATATCATAAGAACTCATTAAATTAATTTAATATTTTCTTGCATTCATTAGACTTTGATAAGTGAGATATATGTATAAAAATTTGTGCATAAACCCACGACATGCTCATTTTCAAATTTAAATATCAAACTAAACTTCAACTTTGTGACTTTTCATGTACACCTTGTGTAATATATAGTTGTTTTTTGGTACAAAATGATTCCAATTATTTATGAATGTCCACCTTCAATTCGACTTGGAGAGTCACATTGCGGATATTTATTTCCAACATTTTCGTTTATATTATAGTATTTTTGTCTGATCTCTTGCGTGTTTTGCATAACAAGTTTTATAATGACGCTTTAATCTTTTTCACAGGTCAACACTAAATGACACTTGAGATTAATCAAGGGAATCCATTCCATGAATAGGGCTGTAAAGATTCAAATGATCTGGGCAAGCTATGTACCTGAATTCAAAAAATAAGAGAAACCTTCATATTTTACAACTTTGAATAACAAAATTTTGTGCTCTTGCTTTAAGTAGGACTATTTGTTAATGCAAGTATACATTATTCCCTTCGCAATTTAACAAGGTATTTTTATGCTTCAGCAGAGTAAGAATGCACGATTCGCAATGTCAGAAATCATTTGGTTTCAAAATTTGAAAAACTCACAATTCAGGTATGTTAGTTATCCTTATAAAATCCACATTAACCTTTATTTACACACACACTGAGAACTTTAGCATTTATAAATTATATTTGAATTTCAATCCAAACAGTTTAAAAAATAATCTATACTTAAAAGAAGCATTTGCATAGTGAGGTGTAAAATCCTTTTCTTTAGGCTTAACCAGATTAGCATTTGCATCACTTTTTCAAAAGGTTCTTTGTTACTTTTCTGAAAGGTATTTCATTAGTTCAGGGGAATTACTATCACACAGAGAATGAGAACTTATCAATTGATCTTACAATACACGAGGAATTTCCAAGTTAGCATGCTTTATGAAAACCGCCTTTGTATAATTCTTATCTGTAAAAAGAAAAAACAAACAATTAAAAGAGCAGCCAACATATATTATGATACTAACATTTAGCATATGAAATGTTCAATCGAGCTAAATGCACCAAAATGTACTTCATCAAACAAAATTATTCAAAATCTTATTAATGTTCTTAAGCATATATAACATTAAATATTAGGCAAAAGTTTTGATTAAAATCAATGCTTCATACGCCAGTGGAAACCAGTCAACTTATCATTTAGTAGATATCTCAATATATCTGGATTCTCCAAATACAGTTGACCTAAATGTAAAGGGTAAAAACCATATTGGAATGACAATAAATTTTAATCCCACTAATTTGATAAAATCTGACTTGGGGCAAATAATACTTATAAATTTGAGCAACGCAAGATCATCTTCAAAAAATTTACGTTGTTCTTGCTCCTTACATCTAATTTAATAGTTGTTCTCAGAATGAATGTGAGATGCCAAAGTGTGCTCGGTAAGCTATAAGCCTGGTGTAAATATGAAATATCCCACAAAAAAATTACACAAATGTTTGCCAAAAATAAAAAAAACCATTAGGAAAATAACTCCATGGATTGTTAATACAAAAAAGAAAAAAAATTCAATCTACAGGGAATAACACTAATCCGAAGAAGTGTTAAATCTGTTAACTTGATTGTAATCTTACAGTTCCGAATGTTTTTCAGATCTGGGAGTATCTGCTCATAACAACAAATAGTAGGTAATAAAATCATCAAAATGATTCCAATTTCAAGAAGATGCCGATAAAAGCATTACCTTTAGATATTCAGATGCACATATGATATAAAGCCTAGATCTTGAAATTGAGATAGGGAAAGATTGGGGAAAAAACTTAGAAGCAGATGATTAGGAAATTGATTGCCTCTATGCGGCTTTCAGGTCAATGGGGTGGTTTTGCAGGTTGAGGGAAAAAAAAAAATCAGTTAGGGTTTGTAGGGGCGGGAAGAAACCATAATTGACTGTGCAGCGTATACGAGCACATACTGTGGACGAAAAACAGTAGATGTTCCGTCCACAGACTACTACTCCATCTTTCCACGAAATACGGTCATGTTACTTTTTGCACGGTTATTAAGAAAGTTGATATAATATGTAAAAAGTAAGAATATTGTGTCAAATCAAGTACAAAATAAATTATTTTAAAAATGTTATGTGTGTATGTTAAAAAAGTAGATAAAGTTTATTCTTTCCATTTTAGGCAACATGACTATTTTTCGTGGACAGCCAAATAAGGCAACCAGGACTATATTTCATGGACGGAGGGAGTAGCATTGAAGAATATAGCGGAAACTAGCATAAATGGAGTCAACCGATTCTTAGTGGTAAAAAGGAAAGTTAGTAAGAGGGTGTTTGGCTAAGTTTATTTGAAACATCTTATAAGCTCTAACATCTTATAAGTTGTTTTAAGAGCTTATAAGATGTCTTTTTAAGTAACTTATAAGCTGCTAAAGTGTTTGACTAATACAACTTATAAGATCTTTGATAATTTATAAAGTTAGTTTCATATAAATTCACGACCTTTATGCTTAGTATCAATTTAATCACGAACTTTTAGATTTTTGTAAAAAGACTCAACCCTTGACACTGTTGTAATTTAATACACGTTTTTTTTTCTTCCGGCCCGCAACCGATGACGTGGCTCGCCAGAGCGCGTCATCTTGCCATGTAGTACACATGTTTATTTTATTTATATATTAAATCCACATCATAAGTAACCATTATCATTTAAATAACATCTTTCTACTTAAAATTAAAATAACAACCAAATAAATCTAAAAAACTAAGAACGTAAAAAGATTTATTACATATAATTTATGTTGGTTGTTGTTTAATTTATTTGGTTGCTATTTTAATTTTAAGTAGAAATGTGTTATTTAAATTGTAATTGTTATTTGTGATGTAGATTTATAAAATAAATAAAGTAAACATGTGTAATCTTACGTAGCAAGATGACACACGCTCCGGCAAGCCCCGTCATCGGTTGCCGGCCGGAAGATAAAAACATGTATTAAATTGCAATAGTATCAAATGTTGAGTTTTTATACAAAAATCTAAAAGTTCGTGATTAAATTGATACTAAGCATAAATGTGGTGAATTTATATGAAATTAACTTAATTTATAACATATATTTTTGAAATTTATAAAATTATTTTTTTCTATTTTTTATGTTGAGGTAGGGGTGGGGTGGTTCCAGGGTGAGGTGGGTGGTTGGGGTGGAGGTGGTTAGGAAAATAAGTTGGGAAATCCCAACTTATTTTTTTACAGTTTATAAGATGTTAGAAGCTTATTTTATGATCTTATAAGTTGTTAAGCATCTTATTTTGCCAAACACATTGGCAGTACTTATAAGCTCTTAAACAACTTATAAGATGTTTTAAGAAGCTTATAAGCTCAGCCAAACACCCTCTAAGTCTTGTATGAAACTGTCTAATGGCATGAGACCATGATAATTGGTATAATTAGGGCACTGATTCATTAACACTTTGATAGGGGTGAGTGCTAATTTGTATTGTTTTATACAAGTTTTTGCCAGAAAGTTAATGGGAAATTTTGCATTTTTGCTTCTCAGTTGGTTGGATGGGGTGTGTTCATTTATTATGCCGTATTTATTTGCTATTCAAGGCAGAATTTACATTGTGTTGCGTCATATATGTGAATTAGGCCCAAAAAAGGAGTTAGGCCATTATATTTTCTTTGGGCCCAGGTTAAAAAACAATCCCCTCTTTCATTAATGCATTCCATTTAAAAAATATTTAGAAATAGATCTTAAAAAACTTAATAATATTCTGAAAATATTCCTAAAAATGTGTATGTTTGGTTTTTTTTTTGTTTTTTGAATTAAAAATAATTCCAAAAATTATTAAATTTTTTGGATTTCTTTTCAAATATTTTTTGGGTGAAGTGCATTGATAAAAGATAAGATTGTATTTAATATGAGCTTTTTTCTAAGGGATTGGACAATTATTAGATATATGTATATATCGGGTTTGTGTAGTAATTTATATGGCTGAGGTTAAATATAGTCCTATCTTTTGTTAATACACTCCACCCAAAAAATGTTAAAACTTGACAATTTTCTATATATATATATATATATATACAGAATACTTTTTTTTCTGGAAATTGTTAAATTTTTCGAATTTTTTTGGTGGAATGTATTTACAAAACATAGTTTTGTATATAACCTGACCAATTTATATATTATGAATTGTACACTTTTTTAATAATCGTATGGATAATTCAATACTACCATGTTATACATTTAATTAGCCATGAGTATTTATAAGAAATCATGAAATTTGATCGATGTATATATTTTTTAAACATAACTTTTTCAAATAATGATAAATTCATATATTTGTAGAAAAATAATTATTAAAAAAGATTAAATGAACAATTTTCTTTTTTTATTTCTATCAGAATTTTTTGAATACTATATATTGTAAATACTCAATCCGTGCATCGCACAAGAGAATTACTAATATATATTAAAAATGAAGTGCACATTGCAAACGTAAGATAAATTTAAATCATGGTACACAATCTAACCCTTTTGAAATTATAAAATCTGAACAATAAAACCTTGCTTGTTCAAATCTATCACCAACATTCATGGGCCATGGCTCTATTATCTGAATATCTGAGAACAATTCGCATACACATATGTTCCCAAATCATTACATAATGGGGGGAAAAAACCGTACGTATCTGGTTCACAAAGCTGAGATCCATAGAACTCTAATACACTATCTGACATATATAAAGATTTTGTTAGACCCATTTTATATATGAGCCAAAAATGAGACAGAGTTCCTCTGAACCGAATTCACACAAATATTACTCTTGCATATTGCTATACGCACTAAGATCACATCATATATCTTCCTAACTACACAAATTCAATATCTAAAACACCACACAAAAAAGACACAAGTTAAACGTGTGAAAACTATATGAACTTATAAGGAGGAATCATCACTTTGTTGCAGCAGCTTCTTCACGACTAACCTCAGCCACAGGCTCGATATTTCCATCGCTCAGCACCTTCCCTTTCTCAGCAGCACCCTGTACCTTTTCACTGGCCATTGGACGGAAATTCTGGACAGCTCGATGGATAAGGGTGTACTGATTCAAGAAATGCCAAGCGGATGAAACGTGCTGCTCTGCTACTGGTTCGCATTTGGAGTATATATCCTTGGCAACGTACTCACACTTGGCGTATACTGTCTTTGCGAGCTCTGATGCAGATTCCACCACTCCTGTGTTCTGAACATCGGACATGACCGAACGAGCAGCAACGGGAGCTTTCTTTGTGTTCTTGAATGCTCGTCTGTATATACGCTTTAGAGCTTTGGGAACGCGTCTTTGCATTCTCTTAACTGACTTGTCGATCTGCAAGAATCCCCGATTTGTTTAAATTGCGGCCATTGTTCGTGTATGATGAATACGATAAAAAATGAGTTAAAAAGTTTTTTTGTTCCATAGCTGGTCTACTATCCAACTTTGGTTTTAAAATGTTGGGTCTTTTGATTTAGTCCCAATATGAAAAAAAAAAAAAAATCCAATTTCGGCCCCAGAATCGATGAAAAATTGAAGATAGTGTCGTTTTATATTACGAAAGATTAATTTGGGGCCAAATTTAGACAACAGACAAGTAATGGGGCCAAAATTGGACATTCGCGTGACATAAAATGACACAGCTATTCAGTTTTCCGGTAATTTTAGACCACAATTGGGACTAAATTGAAAAATATTAACCTTTTTTAGACCAAAATTAAATAGTAGACAAGTCATGGGAACAAAAAAAAACTTTTTAACTCCGAACAGATGTTGTCCGAGGTTCGTAAAGAGGTAAATAACTGGAGAGGCCATAAAAAGTGATGTTAAGGTAAAACAAAAGAATCCAGAACCATTAACAGAAGTGAAACCAAATATAAAAAAATAACCTTGGCTATCTATATGCTCATGTAATTACAACTAACAAGAAATCCTAATTATTAAAAAAGCAAGCATGTTCAAAGAAAAGGAAGACAAAGGGATCATAAGATTATTGTATAGGCAAGGTATAAATTAGTTCTAGGAGATTCATGAATCAAAAGGCACAAGAATCGGTGGCAAACTTTTCTGAATCAGGATTAGGAAAACCACAAGCAGTCTAGAATATTGATTGAATCATATAACTATGCATCAGCAATCTAAGCCTTTATGGGGGCTGAGTGAGTGTTTAATTCTCAAACTAAATGCTTCATTTTACCAGGATCTATCCGGAGTTCATCGTCGTGGCAAACAAGTTGGATTGTTTATGTATAGATAATATAAATCAGAAAACTACTCTTTTTCAATCTATTAGGTATTAGCTCCAACTCCAGCTACATAGTATTGCACAAAATCATGGCCAAGCATATCATGGGATGATTATAAATTCCTACACCTCCATGTGATCTTTTTCTCTCAATTAGAGACATTTTAATTTCCAGAATACAATAACATAAACTTCTGTAAAACAATACCAATATCTTCTCACCGAACATTAGATTTGGACCAACAAGCAACATTAAAAATTTGAGTATTCATAAAAAAATAAAAAATAAAAAAATAAAAGTTGGCAGTGGAGATTAACAGGGGTGATGATATAACTTCAAACATGGGGAATATAATTAATTGAATGCTCAACCTCTCATTCCCTGTAAATTGAATATTTATAGAAACAATGTATAGCAGAGGAGATTTAACAGGGATAATTGAATATTTATAGAAACAATGTATAGCAGAGGAGATTTAACCGGTCGGGATCTCCTGTTACACAATGGTGTAACATCTTCTGTTACACTTATCCGATGAATGACATGTGGCATTATTAAATGAGATTAACTTGTCTAGATTAACTATGGTATAAAAAAAATTCATAATTCTTTATTTAAAATCTTACCAAATATATTTTTCTCAAAACAAAAAATCTTAGCAAATATTATGTTTACAATCTATCTTCAAAATTCTTGTCTTCTCAATGATCACATCTGCAAAAAAATTTAGCAACACTGGTTCACTTATGTTGCTAAAAAATCTACAAATAATTCCCTTTATATCATAACCATTCTTCAAAAAATCAAATTCAAAGATTAAGTTTTTACGGACAAAGAAATGGAGAAGAAAGAAAAAAAATGGATGAGGTTTTTTTAATGTTATATAGCTATGAAAACTAGCGATCAAATCAATTTGAAGAGAATTGTGTGATGTTTAATATTTATAAAATGGAATTTGTATTTAAATTAATTAATTAATCAATAATACAATCAAAATTAAGATTGGATTAATGATCCTATCTATGTGGTTTACCACGATGATGAATGCTTATGCAGATGTGTCCATGGTGATGAGCACTCACATTATAACCTCTTATACAGATTCATTTTACTAGCTTGATTTTCTGTTTACCTTTTTTTTCCTGTGTAAATCAGTTTTTAATGATTTATTTCAGTCTTAATTCTTATTTATCAAGAACTCTATCTGTGTCTAGTATAAATCTGCTATATCTCCCTCTCTCTTGCCAGCGTTCCAGAGTTTAACAAATTAATCTATGAAATTTATTTGATTGTTAATTTTGAAAATTCCCCTTTTTATATAATCTCTTGATCCCTCCGTTGATGTGATTTTGTTTGGAGAGAAAGAAAATAGGGAAAGATTTCAGATTCATGATGTATTCCCTTTTTTGTAGGATTTTTTTAAACCACGGTTAATCTAAACAAGTTAATCTCAATTAATTATGCCACATGTCATTCATCGGATATATGTAAGAGAAGATGTTACACCATTATGTGACAGGAGATCCCGACCGAGATTTAACAGAGATAATGATAAAATATCCTTTTCTATTCAATAACTTCAAACCTAAAATATATATTGAACTGATTGAATGCTCAACCTCTCAATCCCTGTAAATTGATCGACTACAACCTCAATTAGGTCAAACAATAATCATGTAGAACAACCATAACCAGAAAAACAAATTATACCTTGCGATCGACGAATTTGAGGCATTCAATAGGAACATAGTCATATTTTCCCCAAATGGGGCCGGCAAAGCTCCAAACGGTGTTCTCCACGGCGTTGATACCGGGCTTCAGAGGGCCCAAATTCTCCTTGAGACGGCTGTACAGTTTCGCAACAATCGTAAGCAAATGGAGGACCAAAACCACCACGAATCCCAAGTACTTGAGCTTCTGCTCATCCGCCTTCGCAAACGCATAAAAATCAAATTGAAAACAGAAAATTCAATTGGGGGGGGGGGGGGGGGGGGGGGGGGGCTACGAAAATCGTTGAAGATTAAAACCGTACGGGTTTTTTAGGGCTGGGCTCTGCTTCCGCCATGATGGATATTCAGAGAAGCGCGAATTGTTTCGTTCTTCTTATTTGGTATTGAGGGAAATCCGAGATTTGATTGAATAAATGGGTGCTATGCTATACTATGCTATGCTATAATTACATACAAAATCGACCTCTCCTCCTAAATAAGGTAATCACTACTCCATTTTGATTATCTTATTTTCTTCCTACAATCAGCCTCCTCAATCACTCCCCCATTCCTCCACCAACAACCATTTGTTGTCAACTTCTATTTCAAAATTGGGGCATGTCACTAGCAATGGTGTCACCATTGAAACACTTCTTCCCCTAACATATAATTTTTTTTTATAAGGGCATAGATAAAAATAAATTTTCATTCTCATTACCATTGAAGAATTGCTAACCAAGCGCCTCCTAAGACGTTGCCCCATGCACGCGATAGAAACATGAAATATACCATAGTAAGTTCTCTCTCTTTCTTCCCCCCTTTTTTTAAGTGTTTTATTTATTAGTACTATTGTCAAATGTTAACTTTTAAAATAAAATAATGAATAATACTAAAAAATAAATAGAATGGGTGATAAATATTAAGTGGATTTGGAGTTTAAAGGTTATGTATAATAGAGTAATATTTTTACAATTTATAAAATGAGAAATTTATTGTTGGATGACCCGGAAAAAAAAGTGTGAAACTTACCTCAAAATGGAGGGAGTATATTAATTATTATCATTTAGAAACACATCTAAATTATATGGAGAAGCTTACTAATATTATATGGAGAAGCTTACTAAAATTTTAAATTATATATTTTATGATTTTTTTTTAAGTATTGAGTTTTTCTAATGCATTTAATTTGGAGCATTATATTTATACTTTGTAAAAATAAGTATTGAACTTTTATTTAAATTAAAATTCATTGTAAAAAAAAACAAAATGTTTGATCTAAGAGGGCTTAGAGATTTTTTTTCCTTTTGTCTCCAATCAATGTGGGAAAAAGACATTCTTTTATTTTAACAATTAAAGTCCAACAATCTTCATCTTGGTAAAATAAAATTACACTTTATCGTCCTTGACGATACCAAATAATCATCATTCTCAAACAAAGAACACATACTCCATCATATGAATAGAACACTTAGAATCAACCATTCTATGAATTCCGTTGGCATATGTCGAAAAACACCTATTAAAATTTATGGTGCAACTCTTAGCTTTTGACCCTCCTAGAAGTCCTTCATCCATCGTATCTTCCACCACACACCTTAATCCATGTCAAACTAATGCACATGTGGTCATACTAACATCATCACACCCTCGTTCATTGCAGTTGGACATGCCATGAGGATGTTCATGTCCTCAATCAGAGGACATCTGATTCTTCTAACACAATGTTAGCAACTTGTTCGGAGTTATATGCTGACGTGCTCCACCTTGACATTTTTGCTTTGTATGCCCAGGTTACTTGCACTTCCAACTAGACGTGCTCAAAATTAACCGGAACCGGCGGTTTGAACCGTAAAATACACGGTTCGGTTCTGGTTCCCCTAAATTTTGGAATCGAAACCGCCGGTTCGAACCGGTAGTTCCCTGCATTCGAATCTAAAAAAAATAGCCGTTTGTAGCCGTTGGAACCGGTGGTTCGATTCGAACCGCCGGTTCCAACGTCAATTTTTTTTTCTTTGTCTTTCCCCCCTATAAATACTACCTCATTCAACTCCAAAATTCACCCCAAAGCAAATATTACTTTCTCTTCTCATCTCTTTCAACTCTCACACTCAATTCTCAAAGTTTTCATATTAGTAGTTCTCTAATATATCTAATTAGTTACTATACTATACTATATTACATTACATATTATTCTTTATATATTGATACACTTACATAGTTACATTACATTACATATACATTTATATTATTAATATTATGACAAGCCGTCAAAGTAAGGGAAAGAGTAAAGCTTCTTCCACCTCTTCCGTTCGTCGTCCAAATTCTATGCCACCACCGCCGCCGGCACCGGTCGAGTAGAGTTTAGAAGAAATCGAGTACGAACTTGGTCCCGGTTATGAGGATCCTCTTGAAAACGAGGAGCTACCATGAGCTCCACGACGTCCTACTCAAGAAAGTGAAAACCACCCAACCAACGAGATCGGGTCTACTCCAACTCCAATTCCAACTCCAAGTCGTTGTAAACCACTTAAATCGTCTATTTTTGCACGTCACTTTAGAAAAGTGAACGATGAGGTAAACGATAAATTTACCGCTCATTGCAACTATTGTAACGTTGTCTATTCTTTTGTGAAAGGAGGAGGATATGGAATATTATGTCAGCATATAAAATTATGTCACCCGGATAAAGATGACTTTGATTCAAGTCAAACACAACTTGGTGGTCATGGATTTACGGCTTCAACCGGAGGTGGAGGAGTTGAAGGCGAGGTAAATAATTCCCTTTCTCTATTGGAATAAAATGGGGTATGTTTAGTAATATATGTTAATTTTTAAATTTTATTGGGGTATATTTAGTAGGTGAGGTGGGTTTAGAGGATTTTGAGGTTTGAGTAGTGGGACTCTTTAAAAGTGTTTCAATTCAAATTTCAATTTTTACTTTTTTCTCAATTTAAGGTTTGTTTTAGATTTTTGTGTCTCAATTCAAGATCCAATAAACAATTATTTTCAATTTAAATTCATACAATATTAAAAAAAGTAAAAAATTATAGACGTTCGTCATAATAAATAAAAAAATTATTAATTAAAAACATTAAATTTTTTTAATATGATAATATTTCTATTTTTTTTCTATATCACTGTGTATTAATTAAATTTTAAAATTTAATTTATTGTTTAGAAAAATGATAACTAGCATTTTGAAATTAAATAACTAATATTTTACCATATACAATGAGAAAAGCTTATATGGGAAACTGTTACTTTTAATTTTAAAATGCCAGTTGTCATATTTTTAAAACTTTAAATTAATACACGATGATAAAAATTAAAAATATTAATTATATTAATAAAATGTCTCTAATCTTTTTTATTTATGACAAATGTCTCTAATCTTTTTAATATTTTCATATTGAATGAATTTAATTTAAAAATAATTATTTGTTGGGTCTTGAATTGAGACACAAGAATATAAAACAAGTCTTAAATTGAGAAAAAAAAAGTAAAAATTGAGACTTGAATTGAGACATTTTTAAAATGAGTACTTATATTGAGACATAAACTAAAATTTGGGTCTTGATATGAAATTAATCCCTTTATTTTATTTGAAAGCTCTCTTAATTGTTTTTTTTAATAACAAACCATTTTAATGAACAAGGATGTCAATTTAACATTCCCCATTTCTGGGACGAAAAAACAATGAGTGAATCTAACACAAATGCATGGTAAGTATTTAAATTTTAAGTACAATTTTAAATTAATTTTAATTTTTTAAAGTTCAATTTACTTAATAAATTAAAAAAATTAAAATTGATAAAAAAAATTGAACTCAAAATTCATATACGTACATACTATGCATTTGGATGCATACAAGAATTTGTGGTCAACAAACTTATATAATGTCAAATCCAAAATACAGAAATAAAACCTTTAAACAATATTTGAGTTAGTAAAATAAATAGGCGAGAAGAATAATTAAAGATCAAGAAATATAGTTTGCACAATTTTAGATAATGATAGTTAAAGAATCTAAACTTATCTTCCATTAACTTATTCAAGATGTAAATTGATGAGAACATAGATAAATCAATAAACAAAACAAGAAAATGATAATCATAATAAGACTCGAGCTCTATTGATTCACATAATAAAACTGAAATCATTATATTCATTCAATAATATCATAATTCATAATATTAATTTACTAATATAATTACATTTATACAATAATATCTTAACAATTATTCACACAATTTGACAAGTTTATACTTGTAAAATATTTGTGGTATTGATTTATAAAAGTATGGTATTACTAAATTGAATATTTGATAGTATTATGTATTTAGTTTAATACAGTGAACAAGTTTCATGTGAAAGTTAATTGCCTCAAATTAGTTGAACTTCATTAAAGAAAAAAAAAGAGTTTGAGCATTTATTTTACAATATATTATTAGTCATTAATCTTACACATAAATTTGCATCAAATTTAAGTAAGAAAGGTCTTACACCATGGAATTACACATTCATCATAAAACAATTAAGAAATGAAAAAAAAATAAAAATTAGGGGTTCACTAATGATGTGGAGTATTAATTATAACTATCACTCATCCCCCAATATATTTAATTTTTTGCATGATAACTTGATAACTCTAAAACGCATAACGCGAAACAAAATAGAAGAAGATGACATTTGCGAGTACATTTATGAATTGTTTTTAATTAGACTGCTGGCCACTTTTGAGATCTAGTGTTGATGACCTTTTTATGATCAAGATGATTAGTGACTGTTTTTGCTAAGGAAGATCATCAAACAAGAACTAAGATCATGGGATTTAGCTAAGTAATGATCAAGAAATAATTTTGCAAGAGTTTGACTCTTTTATTCAATTGTCTCTCCCTTTCTTCATGCAAATGAAGAAGTATTTATAGATGTACAAGGTGACTATGTGTCACTATTTTAATGGCTTAACCATTGGATCTTTGCCAAGTGTCAGGACACTTGTACAACATCTAGGCTATTGCTCAATGGATGAGTGCCAAGTGTTAAGACACTTGGACCATATCTAAGTATGGTGACCTTTGGAATTCCCAATGTTGTACTTGGTCTTCATAATCACTCAGCTGCTTTCTTTGGTGACCGATTGTTCGCTAGTACATCTTCGTTGGGCGCTAAGGACCTCTTGCTCGCCTCGTGTTTGGACTTGATGCACGCTTGCTCAAGTGATCGCAAGGTTGTCCGCCTTTTGCCTTTATTTTTTGCCTTGGTTATGTATTTATTTTGTCCTTTACTCTTTTGGTCGCCTAAAATGTATCTGGTTGCAATCCTGCTCGCCCGTAGGGTTGATTCTCCTTAATACTCTGATGGTCGCCTGCTTCTTTATCTTAGTCCATTGACTTCTTGATTTCCGATCACTGTTGCTCGCTTAGTCGCCTATCAACATTGCCCCCTGACTTGTTCTTTGTTAGGAAAACTGTTAGACTAATGAAGAGCAAGGCATGATTTTGATAGAATGGTAGTTGTGTATGTGTATGGAGCGAGCAACAAATTTTTGAATTCTTTTGAGCGGGAAAAACGGCGATCATCAGAGCATTTAGGCGAACATTGGAGCATTCTGAGCGTTGGTGACGGTTGAGTTCCCGATGTTCTCGGGAATCAAAACGTTGTGGGCGGTCGATGACGTCATTGCCGCCCACGCTTATTTTCCTTTTTGCGTATAGGGGCCTATACAGTTTTCAAAAATTCCACTTTGACCCCCGATTTTAAGCTTTATAAATACCCATCTTCATTTTTTCATTTCACTTTTTTCGAATTCTTGCTTTCTTCTCCATTGGAGCTTTTCTTCAAGCTTTGGCATTTCGATTTCCAGGAGATTCTTGGTCTATTTCTCGTAACTTCTTCAGGTAATCATTGATCATTGCCCTTAATTTTGTTTTTGTTTCGCTTATTTCTTCGATTTCTTCATTTCTGTATTTTCCGTTCGCAACTCCGCCATCGCCGCCGTCTAAGCGCCGCCGTGCTCCGCCGTATTCTGTCGTTTTCATCGTAATAGTCTTTTATCTTTGGTTTCTTCCTTGAAATCCCTCATTGTTTCCTTTTAAATGGCTTCTTCGAGTGATACCCCATCACTTGAAATTATCGAACGTAATCCTGGGAAACGTCCCATGGAAGAAATCTCTTCCCCTGCTCCTCGTCGTTCTGCTCGCCAAGCCTTTTCTAGAAACCCCAGGACTTTGCTAGTGGACGAAGAGACGGGATCTGAGGTGTCCTCGGTTGCTCGCTCAATTGAAGGCCAGGCTTCAGATAATTCTGGCGAGGAGGAGGTCCAAAACTTTGCTGGTTGCCCAGATGCGGAAGGAGGGACCTCCTCAGACTTGGGAGAGGATTCGGAGGAAGTGGCCACGGAAATCGATGTTGAGGGCGACCATCCTGAAGTGGAGCGACCACGGTTGGCTGTAACTTGGGAGTTTCTTGAAGAAATAGGTTTTCCTACTTCCAAGGTAACTCCTGAGTCTCAGATCCCAGAAGGCGTTGCTCGCTCCAGTGAATGGGAAGACTACGCTGCTCGCTATTCCTAGGCCTTTCCCGTTCGCGCCAGAGAGTTCATGTCCGCCGAAGTAAATGTTTATACGGCGAGCAAGATCTCGAGCTTGGTCATAGAGGACGACTTGGATAGTATAAGGTCCCGGTATAAAATTCCTTATGACATATTCCTGTATGCCCCCAAGCAAGGAGAAACTGCTGATCGCCCTCCGCCTGGCTGCACGGCGATCAACCTCGATATCCTCAATACGGGGTTTCTGTTGCCTCTTCACCCCATCATTGGTCGCTTTTTAGAAGATCTTAACTTGTCGATTACCCAAATCACTCCCATTGGGTGGAGCAATTTGCTCGCTTTGATGACCCTCTTCGGCCTCGAAGGATACAAGAATAAACTCAGCACGACTGAGATTTTATATGCCTGGGTTGTCTCGGCTTGCAGCGAGGAGGGGGTAGGTTGGTATTACGTCAAGGCGAGGACAGGGGTTAAACTTATCGAGGGAGTTCCCAACAAAGTTAAGAGTTGACACAACCAATTCTTATTCATTGGTGGTGATTGGCGAGCATCAGTGGGATTCTCAGGCGGTCAGGCGCACATAAATACTCCCGAGCGATTTGGCATAATTAAACGTATGCTTTTCTTCATCTTCCCTAGGACCGCGTTGGGAACTAATTTTAATTTTTTCTTTCTTTTTGTTTTGTAGGTCTAAAGGTGCCGAAGTGGGGTAATCCAGGCCTTAGTGAAGAGTTTTTATATACATTGGTTGTGATCGTACTCCGGAATCCGAGTGATCGTGACGTTCTGTACCTTTCAAAAGCTCATTGCCGTAAGATTGCCCAACTTTTCACAAGTCCTCATCATCTAGAGGCTCAAGCCGAGATTCCCGAAGGTAATTATTATTGACACTTTACATTTTTGTTCGCTTGGTCGCTTGTCTTGGCTAACTATCCTGCCCGACCCTTTCCATTTTTAAACAGGTCAAAGGGTGACTGTTGCTGTGCCAACCATCCCTCAATCTTACCACTTGCTCGCCGCGAGGGTTAAACAAATGGCTGCTGAAGAGCCAACTAGGAAGAGGCAAGACCCGCCCTTGTCACTCATGCGCCTTCGGGCCGGAGAAGAGCCAGGCGCTCGTCCTCGCCCGCGAGCATCCACTGCTCGTTCCAAAGGGGCCTCTAAGACAGCTTCTTCTTCACAGGCTATGGAGAAGGACAAGGCGAGAAAGAAAGCTCCGCGGGGCGATTCGCGCGAGGAAGGGGAGGGAGTCGAGCGAACAACAAAGCGCTCTAAGGTTGTCACGGAAGCGAACAACCGTGCTCCTCGCTCCCCTGCCTCCAAACATACTTCTCTCGAAGTCGTGAGCGAGCAACAAACCGTTGCCGCTATTTTAAACAAAAAGGCACGATCCTCCAGTGATCGCTCATATCTGGGGTATGACCCCGTAAAACTGAGGGAGTAAGTTTTCAAATCTTTACTCTGATGATCGCTACTCCGCTATATACTGTACTTATGTTTGTTATTTATTTATTTTTTAGGTATAAGCCTGAGGAGCATCCTGGGCGAGCAGAAGTGCTCCATCAGCTCAGTTGTGTAAAGACTCCTCCTCCTTATTTAGATATTGCAGATTCCCACGTCCGGCGAGCAACTGAGATGGTCCCTCGTTCTTGGACCAAAACCTGTGAGGAGATCGTTCAGGGGCAAACGCCAAGCGACAATGCTCGCTTGCTCGCGTACAACGCTAGTCACCAGGCTGTGATGACTCAGAGGCTCCTGGATCAAATTATACTTCTAGAGAGGACAAATCGTAGCCTTGGTCGCAAGATTGAAAGCTTTGAGGTGGAGAAGGCTGCCGCTTTAAAGAAGAAAGATGAGGAACTTGCGTAAGAGAGAGCTGAGCATTCCAAAGCAGTGGCAAATCTGGAACAGATGTATGACGCTTCTGTGGCTAGCGAACAGTTTGCACTGAACCAGTCAGAGAAACTTTCTCTTGAACTGGGGGTGGCCGACGAGCGAGCAAGGGCTTTAGAGGTTGAAAAGACGGCCCTAGTCGCCCAGATGGAGGAGCTACAGGCCGAGGTTGCTCGCCTCAAAGAAGAAAAGGTCGGGATGGTCGCCTACGACCTTTATGCTCAGGATGTGGCTGATAACACCAACTTAGGATATGTCTGCGCTTATTCTGAGAGTCTAAGATCAGTGAAGTTCGCTTTGGACCACAACTTAGACGTGTTGGCCACTGCAAGGAAGGACTTCATTGACTATGTTAAAGATAATCCTCTTGGTGAAGGGTTTGTGCTTCCATTGGCTGATCTTGGGGAAATGGGAGTCCCCATGGATATTTTTGGGGAAGGTGTTGAAATTGTTCCTCCCCAATCTTCCGGCGAGCAGCCGAGCAGGGAGGCAGACATCTTCGACGGCCTTTATTCTCTCCCCTTGACTCCCATTGATGGGGCGAGCACTTCCGCCGCGGCGACCACTGCTGCAGCTGCCACTATTGAAGAAGCATCTCCAGCTCAGGCGACCACGGATGCGCCTCCAGTTCCTCCAGCCTGAAGATCTTGTATTTTTTGTTTCCTTATATTTTGGACTTTTGTTAGGGCTTGGTTGTACTTTCGTTCTCCTTTTGCTTGTAACAGATTGCTCTTTTTATGAATGAAAAAGGTTGAACGAAAACACTCTCTCCTTTGCATCAATTTCTAATTCCTTTGTTACTCACTATATACAATGTTGTTCGCACACACATTTTTTTTTTTTTTTAGGTATCTCTGTGCCTCAATGCTCGCCTGCTCGGCTTAAATGGGCTATTATTGTCTTTTAAAAAGACTTAGCCTTAAAAAATTGGGCCTTGTGGTCTCTTCGTGGACTTGGCCTGGCATTTCGTTTGCATTCAGCTCTATTGCTCGCCCCCTGCATGGTGACTTTTGAGCGAGCAAAAATGCTTTGTAGAGCGAACAACTTAGTAACAAAAATTCTACATGTACATAAATACTCACAAGATCTTGAAAGCTTCATTGTATTTACAACTCTGTACAAGTGATGCAAAGACTGAATAAATTCTTACAAATGCCAACTAAGACTTGTCTATTGATAATATTTTTTTAACAAAGCCGCATTCCAGGAGTATTGGGTCGAATTGTCTTTCGTGTCTTCTAGATCATATGTGCCGTTATCCCATTTTTGAGTTATTCTGTACGGGCCTTCCCAAGTTGGCCCGAATACTCCTGGTGGTGGTGCTAAAACTTTCTTGAGCACGAGATCCCCAATCTTGAATTCTCTGACTTTCACTTGTGAGTTATAATATTTTGTGATCCTCCTTTTGTAAATTGCATTCCTCATTTCTGCCGATATTCTTTTTTCTTCAATCAAGTCCATTTCTGCTGCTAGTGCTTGGTCATTTGTCTGCTCGTCGAACGTCGCAGTTCGTTCTGTTGGAACCTCCAATTCTATGGGTATCACTGCCTCGATGCCGAATGCCATTGTGAATGGAGTTTCGCCGGTACTCGTCCTGTGAGATACTCGATACGCCCATAACACTTCTGGCAGCTCCTCCGACCATTTTCCTTTCTTATCGACTAACCGGATCTTCAGTATGTGTTTGATTATCTTATTGACTGCTTCGACTTGACCATTGGATTGGGGATGATAGGGAGTTGAGAAATGTTTCTTTATTCCCCACTTCTCACAGAAACTTCTGATTTTCTTGCCTTCGAATTGTCGCCCGTTGTCAGTCACAATTGCCTGTGGCACTCCAAACCGACACACGATGTTCTTCCAAATGAAGCTGATCATTTTTTCTTGCGTAATTGTCACGAGTGCTTCTGCTTCGGCCCACTTTGTGTAGTAATCCACGGCCACCACTGCAAATTTCACATTTCCCTTTCCTATTGGAAAAGGTCCTATAATATCGATTCCCCATTTTGCGAATGGCCATGGACTATTAACTGCTATCATTTCGGTTGGTGGTTTGTGGATATTGGGGGCGAATATCTGACATCTGTGACATGTTTTCGCAACTTTGATAGCATCTTTTAGCAATGTAGGCCAATAATATCCTTGTCTCACTGTTTTGTAGGCTAACGCACGTCCCCCAGCATGGTTTCCACATACGCCTTGATGAATTTCTTGCAGGACTTCTTGGCCTTGTTCTTTTGCTAAACATTTCAACAACGAGAGCGAAAATCCTCTCTTGTACAATTGTCCATTGATTATAGTGTATCTTGCCGCTCTTTTAGCTATCTTGCCAGCCTCCAACGGGTTGTCCGGTTTTTCGTCGTCTCGTAGATATTTAATGATCGGCGTCCTCCAATCATTTTCATCCATTTCTGCGTTGACTTGATAAATTTTGTAATCCTCGGTGGATGGGTTGGACATCCTGGTTAATGTAACTTCGGACAATTCCGCTGGTTTGGTGCTTGTTGCTAATCGAGCGAGTGCATCTGCTTGCGCATTGTTGTCTCTTGGTACTTGTTCGATGTATATTTGTTCGAACATGGAGGCCAAGTGAGCAACAATTTTTTGGTACAAAGCCATGTTTTCGTCTTTTGCTTTGTACTCTCCCCGAACTTGGTTAACAATTAGTTGAGAATCTCCGAAAATCTGTAATTTTCTTACTCCCACCGCTAATGCTAGCCGCAATCCAGCGATCAATGCTTCATATTCAGCTTCATTGTTTGTCACCATGAATTCGAAACGAACAGCTGAAGTGAAGACCTGTCTGTCAGGACTTATCAAAACTATTCCTGCCCCCGAGGCCGTGTTTGTGGACGACCCGTCAACGTACATGTGCCAAGGATGACTATGTCCTCTCGTCGGATCTTGGGGGAAAGTTAGTTCGACTATAAAGTCGGCTAATGCTTGCCCCTTGATCGCTGTTCGAGGAGCATACGAGATCCCGAACTGGCTGATTTCTAAGGACCACTTCAGGAGGCGACCGGCTGTGTCAGGCCTATGCAATATTTGTTTGAGCGGGAATGTTGTTAATACTTCCACCTGGTGGTCGAAAAAATATGGTTGTAGTTTCCTTACGCTCATCACTAGCGCGTATGCTAGTTTCTCTGTTGGCGAGTACTTGAGTTCTGCTTCATGTAAAGCTTGGCTTACGTAGTAAATGGGCAGATGAAACTTTCCTTCTGCTCGAACAAGTACCGAGCTGATTGCCACCTCTGAGGCCGCCAGGTACAAATACAATTTTTCTCCTGGAATTGGTTTAGCAAGAATCTTCGTGTCACCGAGATATTCTTTCAACTGCTCAAACGCTTGTTGACATGCGTTCGTCCATTGAAATTTCCCTTTTTTGATTGCCTCGAAGAATGGCCTACATTTGTCTCCGGACCTAGAAATGAACCTGTTCAATGCTGCTAGGCATCCGGTCAACCGTTGAACTTCTTTTACTGACCGGGGCGGTTGCATCTCTATGATTGCTTTTACTTTCAATGGATTTGCTTCAATCCCCCGTCGACTGACCAGATGTCCCAGGAATTTCCCGGAATGGACCCCAAAACTGCTCTTTTTGGGATTTAGTTTCATGTTGTAGGTCCGGAGTATTTCAAATGTTTGGGCAAGATGTTGCAAGTGATCTTCTTTCCTTGAGCTTTTAACGATGATATAGTCCACATACACTTCCATTGTCTTCCCGATGTGGTCGTCAAACATCTTGTTGACCAGTCTCTGGTAGGTGGCTCCGGCGTTGATTAACCCAAATGGCATCCTCTTTCAACATAACAAATTTTTGTTGGTGTAAAACGCTGTGTGCTCCTGGTCGTCTGGGTGCATTGCGGTCTGGTGATACCCTGCAAATGCATCCATGAACGTAAGGAGCTCATGTCCAGCTGTGCCATCAACCAATTGGTCGATATGTGGCAATGGGAAGTTGTCCTTTGGGCAAGCGGCATTCAAGTCGGTAAAATCGATGCACAGTCTCCATGCCCCGCTTGCTTTCTTGACCAACACCGGGTTCGCTACCCATTGCGGGCATAAGGCTTGTCTGATCAAGTCGTTATCTAAAAGCTTTTTAACTTCCACATCGAGCGCTTCATACTTATCGGGCCCAAATTTTCTCCTCTTTTGATGGATTGGCTTTTTCATTGGGTCGATGTTGAGCTTATGGCAGGCATGCTCGGGGCTGATACCTACCATATCTGCATGTGACCATGCGAACACATCGATATTTGCTTTAAGAAACTTCATCATTTCAGATCTGTATGGCTCCGGGAGCTCAGATCCTATGAAGAGTTCTAAGCTCTCTTGGTTCTGGTCGACTTTTATTGCCTCTAACTCTTCAACCGGAGTTGCTCTTCGCTTCTGGCTTTTCCAACGAGGGTCAATAATGGGCCCTTCCATACTCAATTCATCCTCGACTTCCATTGATTCCGCGCCTAATCGTGGTTCAATATCCTCTGTCTCCATGCTAGCCGTTGTTGTATGCTCTGTTCTGTTGCTGGTTGTCGCAGCTTCTTCATTTCCCATATGGCTTGGTTGCTCGTTTTTGTCCACCTGCTTGTCACTACTTTGCTGTTCGTCATCGCGTTTCTGCTCGTTATACTTTCCTGTTCGCCATTGCACTGTTGCTCGTCTACTTCCATCATTTCAGTATCGACGGACCCCATAATCTCTTCTAGGATGGAGGGTTCACCTTCGTCTCTGCTGCTCGGCTGCTCGTCCATCATGAATATCTGGTTGTCTTTAGGCCACATCTGTAAGAGGCATTCACGAGCTCTTTTTTGATCGCCTTTAACTGTACCTGACCCCTTTGATGTTGGAAACTTAACACAATAGTAGTACGTTGAAACAACCGCTTTGAATTCATTGATAAAAGGTCGACCGAGAAATCCGTTATAGGAAGACTGCTGATCTACTACTAAGAACTCTAGCATTCTAGTCATCCTCCTGTCAGGATTCTCGGCCGATACAAGCTCGACTGATAACGTGACTACTCCTAGGGGATCGGTTACAGCATCACCGAATCCCACTATCTTATGATTACATTGTTTCACATATTCCTCACAATCCCCTATCTGATCTAATGTACTTTTGAACATAATATTCGTGTATGATCCAGTGTCCACAAGCAGTCGGTGGACTCGGGTCCCCATGATGTTAGCACATATGATTAGCGAGTCATTGTGCGGAGTGAGTACACCGTCTAAATCTTTTTCTGAAAATACTAGATCCCCCGTCTTCTTAGTAGCCTGGTTGGCTCCTACCTCTTTCACTTGGGCTACCGCCCTCAGCTCCGCTTTCCTCTTCCTTTTTGACGTCAAAGGTCTTCCATCTGAACATCCCCCAATGTGTCCACTTGATTCAAGCATGAGAACGTCCCGCATCGGCTCTGCTGGTGTTGTTGAGACTCTCTTTCCCTTCTTGGTTGCTTTGGTTGGTTGGTCGTCACTGTCCTCGTCATCAGAACTAGGTAGATTGACCTCCCTAGGTCTCTTTCCGGGTTCTCTCTTCACGAATTCGGACAGTTTACCTTCCTCATAAAATCTCCACAATTGTTTCAACAGATCACGGCATTCACTAGTGAAATGTCCGATGTTCTGGTGGTAAGCACAGTATTTGTTCGGATTCAACTTTCCGCGTTCTTGTCGTATTTTCCTTGGTTCCGACAACATGTCTCTGTCTTTGACGTTGTTGTACACAGCCTCTATTGATGTAGCCAGCACCTGATTTAACCTGTCTTTCATCTCCGCTCCCTCGTTGAAAGCTTTCATGTTTTTCGGGGCCTTGTAATCACTTCCCATGGGTTTCTTTCCAGCTTTCTTGGGATCATTCTTATCACCCAGCTCTTTCTGCAATGCCTCTTGCATCGATACATGAATCCCGGCCTTGTGTCGGAATTCCATGTATGTTTTTGGACACGTCAAGTGCATTTCTTTCCACAATTCGGTTCTTTTTTTCAGCCCTGCCATTACTGCAACTATTTTTGTATCTTCACTTACCATCTCGCCTTCCAACAGAACTTTATCGAATCTTTCCAAAAATTGCTTGTCTGACTCTTCGTCTCATTGCTTAATGTCTGCCAGCCGGTGCCTGTGGGTTAAGTAAGACCCAGCTGTTGAGAAATGAGACAAGAACTCCTTGCTCAACTGGGCAAATGAGGTAATAGAACCAGGAGCCATTGCTGAAAACCATCTGTGTGGACCATCTCCGAGGGTGAGTGGGAAATTTCGACATTGAGTTGCGTCTGTTGCCCCTACCGAGATCATGAAGGCCGAATACTTTGTTATATGGATATGAGGGTCTGAAGTTCCTTCGTACAAGTTGATGGCCGGAAACTGTATTTTCTTCTGGATTGGTGCATTGAGAATTGACGAGGATAACGGTGAGGATGGGAGAGAGGTTGATCTGACACCTCCCTGGGATTCTAGCTGTTTTTGTAATTCTTCAATTGCTTTCTTCATCTCTTGCAACTCACCTGGGGGAGTTCTCCCATCGGAAGGCTGTTCATCATGATTAGGTATAACCTCCTCATGATGCAGTCCCTCCCCGATGGGGCGTTTCTCTTGAGTTGCCTTCCTTGCAATGTTGCTGGCTCCATTTGGCCCTAGTCGGCCGAAAGCTGATCTCCTGACTCGATCATGCACTGATGGGCGAGCAGTAGGGCGTGGTCGCGCATCATTTCTCCCAGATTGTTCTCTCGTGGTTGCATGTCTTGTTCCCAACCTTTCCAACGCACTAGTCCGAGAAGTGCTTTTACTCGACTCACTTACCGGACTCGGCGATAATTCCTCTCGATTTCCCAAGCGCTCACTTATGGGAGCCTTTCCTTTGTTTCTACGGACTTCCGCGCTGTCGGCTTCATCACGGCGCGCATCTTCTCTCAACTTGCATCTCTGTTCGCCTGTTCGCCCCTGCTCGCCCCTGCTCGCCGTTGCTCTTGATGGCCCAGCTGTTTACCGATTTTGTAAAGATTGGAGGACAGCAATCGTTTTTGCTAGTTCTTCGGGGTTTTGAGCAAGAGCTTCCACTTCCGGTGGAATTGTATCGATGGTGACTTGAACATTCCTTTGCGAGGTTGCCCTCACCGTCCGGGCATGTCCTTCGGTGGAAGAAACCCTAGTTCTTGACCTAGGGTTCGGGGATGCGCTCGAATGTCGTTCTTCTTGTGACCTAATCATCTTGGTTGTTGAAATGTATGGGATAAACAGAGGATTGGGGTGATCTTGCTCCTAAAAACACCCTTCTCAAGAGTTACTAGCCTTGTATGTATGAATATGGTGGTTTGAAAACCCTAGTTCATACATGCATGCATTTAAACTCTTAAAATGATGTATTTATGGATAACTTTGTTCCAAACGGTATGCACACTTGATTTCCGGTGATTTCTTCCCGGATTCCGGCGAAAATCTTCAAGCTTTCTTCGATTTTTGGAAATCGGAGGTTCGATGTCCCTCCTTCTAGCGCCAATTGTTGATGACCTTTTTATGATCAAGATGATTAGTGACTGTTTTTGCTAAGGAAGATCATCAAACAAGAACTAAGATCATGGGATTTAGCTAAGTAATGATCAAGAAATAATTTTGCAAGAGTTTGACTCTTTTATTCAATTGTCTCTCCCTTTCTTCATGCAAATGAAGAAGTATTTATAGATGTACAAGGTGACTATGTGTCACTATTTTAATGGCTTAACCATTGGATCTTTGCCAAGTGTCAGGACACTTGTACAACATCTAGGCTATTGCTCAATGGATGAGTGCCAAGTGTTAAGACACTTGGACCATATCTAAGTATGGTGACCTTTGGAATTCCCAATGTTGTACTTGGTCTTCATAATCACTCAACTGCTTTCTTTGGTGACCGATTGTTCGCTAGTACATCTTTGTTGGGCGCTAAGGACCTCTTGCTCGCCTCGTGTTTGGACTTGATGCACGCTTGCTCGCGTGATCGCAAGGTTGTCCGCCTTTTGCCTTTATTTTTTGCCTTGGTTATGTATTTCTTTTGTCCTTTACTCTTTTGGTCGCCTAAAATGTATCTGGGTGCAATCCTGCTCGCCCGTAGGGTTGATTCTCCTTAATACTCTGATGGTCGCCTGCTTCTTTATCTTAGTCCATTGACTTCTTGATTTCCGATCACTGTTGCTCGCTTAGTCGCCTATCAACATCTAGTATTTCACAATATAAGATCCACCTACAAAAAAATACCATTAAAATAAAATAAAAGGATTTCATTCCAGGAAATTGTAGATTGACATCATTAACAAGAAATGGTTAATTTAATTGATGAAGGACAAGTACTCATCCCCGATGCCTCCAATATATTTCTTGCACATAGAACTCATAATTAATTCAAACATTAACATTAAATCCCAAATTCTTTCTAGCAGCACTAGCGGGATGGTTGCAACATCTGTGATCGGCTTCGAACTCGCCGCAACAACTAGCATTGGCATCTACCCCTTGCAGCAAAGCCACGCCAATCATCACCACTATCAGCGCCAATATCCACGCTTTCACCATAACCAATCTCATTTTCTTTATTTTATTTTTATCTCAAACTTCTTTTGTTTGTAAGAGGTTGTGAGAAATAATATGGCCAATTTATACAAATTGGAATTGAATTCAATTGAACCCTGTTTGGAAGATAATTTGGAATTGAATTCAAATGAACCTCGTTTGGAAGATAATTTGGAATTGAATTCAAATGAACATCGTTTGGAAGATAATTTGTGATCATTAATGATTACGCATTAATGCTTGACAAGTATGGATACAATTAAGGTCTTGCTAGTCATATTTGGATAATATTATTAATTGTTATATGGGTTGTCACTTGTCAGTAATTGTTGTATGAGATTTTGTTTGGTTAGATATGGTTTTAGATGAGATAAAGATGGAAAGAGAAGGATGAGTGTAATCCAATGAATAATAAATCTGTTTTTAATTAGAGATGGAAAAAGAGTTGGATGAAATTTTATGTCAAATCAAAATTGTAATTTTTTATTATTGTTAGTTAGTGAAATAATGATTGAATGAGAGAAATGCAGGAGAAATGATTAGAAAAAAAGTAGAGAAGATCATAAGAAAAAGTAGGAGAGAGAATAAATGTGAAAGAAAAAGTTGGAGGGATGATAAGAGGGTGAGAGAAAAGTTGAGGAGAAGATGAGTGAGTGAAAAAAAAAAAGTGATGTGATTATATAAAATAAAATGTAAATAAATGTGTAGATGCATAATAAGGGTAGATAAATATTTGAATGTTGATGGAACTTACCCATCCAAAATTGGATGTGATGGAGGATTTTCCATCCCTATTCGAATGACCCCATTCCTAACCAAACATGGCTGAGAGCTTGCTTCATTAATGAGGACTCATATACCAATTAATAATATTATCCAAATATGATTAACAAGGTCTAAATTGTACTCCATTCGTCCGACAATAATTGACAATTTTCTTTTTATATATAGATGAAGTTATGTATAAATTTCATGATTGACTCATTTAATTCATAGTAAACTTTCAATTTTACTCTTATTCACAACAAACTGTGAAATTAAATAAAGTCACTTTAGAAATTAATAAGGGTACTTTAGGAAAAAAAATGTAGTTAATACTCATTGAAATATTAAACAAGCCTACGTAGTTAGTCATCTCAAAATAACAATCTTGTCTATAATTATTAGACGAAGGGAGTATGACATACTCCCCCATTCAACAATAATAGACAAGTTTCATTTTATACACAATTTAGTTAATTAGTTATTAATTTGACAAATTCTAGGGTGCATACTATGCAATTAGAATTTGATCCCAATTTGAAAATTAATTTTGACTTTTCGCGGGTCTGTTGACTGCCCATACAAAATTCGCGGGTCTGACAACAAACCGGATCGCAAATGGGTTGCGCGCTTCGTACCAATACCCTAAGTTATCATCATCAATATCCCAAGTTATATCACCAATACCCCAAGTTATATTATTAATACTCCAAGTTATAATCATCAATACCCCAAATTATATATTAACAATACCTTAAAAATTACTCAATAATATCCCAAGTTATAATTAAAAGTGTGCTCATTCATTATTTTTCTATGACAAACAAATTGACCAAACAACCATAAGCAATGCAAGAATGGTAAAGTAATTAAGGAAGACAATCAAGATAATCCTCCAACTAATTCACACGGGTATAACTAATTTATCTATACCATATCTAGTGAATTCGCATAGGACTGATCACAACACCGCCCATAGCTCTCGCTAAATTTCAAAGTTAAGTCTCTGCCAAATCGGCTCACCACCAAGCACCGCCCCGTCTTTGCGGCGCACTTTTACTACTGTTGTTGTGCTTAATTCTCCCTGAGGCAGAACATTCATTTCCTCTTTTCAATTGGCCCGCTCTTCCATTTCGAAGTCTGGCCTCATTCTCCCAAAACCGTTGTGCATCGTGAATCAATCGACGTCGGCCTATAAATTACCGTCATGACCACCGCGTCACCATTAATGGCGGAAGAAGCAGAAGACTCGTCGAACGCCGAAAGGAAGAAGAGATGACCTGCGTTTCCAACCCAATTAATGGAGTGACCCGCGAGTTCTTTATGAATCTTAAAAAGTCAAAATTAATTTGCAAAATCTATGCATTTGGATATAACCAATCTATTAATTTATTTATAATAGGTGCGTCACGCCAGTTGGCGCTGCAAGAAAGAGAGTTTGGTTGAGCAACGCGATTTGTTCTTCGTGAATAGTTGGGGCAATTGTGAGATTAAAGTTAATAAAATATCATCAAATTATTTGCACTAAGTCTAATTGCACTAATCCATCACATTGTTATTGAAAATGCATCAAAATAACTAATATTTTCTTCACTGAACAAAGTAATTAATTTTTGTCACATAAACCCGTGAACCAATTTTTAAATTAAATTTATCTCATTTGTTTATATGTACGTCATACGATATTTTTAAAAATGCATTTCCATCAAACTATGGGCGTGTTTTAAAAATATAATCATTTTGAAGAAGCAATATTAATTGATTTTTGTGGTAAACTTAAAAGTATTAAGTGTTTGGAAATAAAGTGATTTTAAATTAGTAAATAAAGGTAATTTTATTAAAAGAAAAAGAAAAGTGATTTTAAATTAGATTTAGGAAATAATGTGTTTGCAAAAAAAATCATTTTTATTGATAGTGGGGTAGTTATGCTCAGAATGGATTTTAACGAATCCAAAAGCATGTAAAACCTGCTTGGGCAAAATTGATTTTAATTGTTTAAAATAGTGATTGCAAACATTGTAAAAAGAATTTTAAAAAAAATGATTCTATCTATAAAGTAGAGTTTGCAAACAATCACTATTTATACTAAAAAAACAATTCCCCCTCCCCACACACACACTTTTTATTTCCCAATTTGTGGTTGTTAGGGTTTAAAAAAAAAGTTTTGGAATCGTGAATTGGTTGCATAATTGATGTTGAGGAAGAAAATTTGTGCTTAATATACCATATTTGATAGAAATACCACTTGAAAAAATCACACTGAGATGCACATGTAGAAGATGAGGAGAATTCTTGCCTGAAAAATTAGTTAACTGGTTATTGTATTCAAAATATATTTTAGTTTGTATAGTTCGGTGCAACAAAAAATAGTTCGATTGTTTGTATGCAATTTCAATTTTCAACGAGAGTGCAATTAGACTTATTTTTCTACCTTACATTTATTATACTAAATATATTAATAAATGTAGTATTTAAATACAATATATGATCAGAAAAAGTAATTTTAGTTTTTTTTTTCTTTAAAGGGTTTTAAATATAATTTGATGAAAATATGCTCCCATATATTGGTGCGGCTAATATTTTAGGCCCAATCTACATTACATTTAGTTGGACCCTTTTTTCTTATAGTTATGGCCTGAAGTTTGCAGGGTCCCATTCAGCTTACTATATTTTATTTTACTAGATTTTTGCCATTTACTTTAATATAACAATTCATTTCTTCTTAAACTAAACACATAAATTACTAAACTACCCTCCGTCCACGAAAATTTTACCCGGTTACTGTAGAGCACAGTTTTTAATGAAAATTGGTATTTTATTGAAAAAGTGAATAAAGTAGATAAAGTAAGAGTATTGTGGTGGGTATTGTGGGACCCATTTTTTGTTTGTGAGTGTAGTTTATTTCCAAAAGAGGAATGGGTAAAAATTTGGTGGACGGACAAAAAAGGAAAGCGGGTAAAAATTTGGTGGACGGAGGGAGTATTTACTTTATTCTTGGCACTTTTATCCTTCTACCATAGATTGATTGCTTCCAGTATTAATAGTCACTGGTTGCAAATCAGTAGTCTACAACACCCAACAATAAAAAGAAAAATGCAAACATGAAATAAAAAATATTAATTAATCACATTAATATTAGATAAATAATATAAATTTAGTTTCTTTAATCCGTGAGCATGACTCTAAGAGTATGTTTGCTTTGTAGGACCAGGAGAGATTGATACTTTAATCTCATTCAATCATATGTTTGCTTCATGTGACCTCGGCCCTGGATAAGTGGTTATAGTTATAATTGACACATGAAAAGGGTAGGACTAACTGTCCCATGAACAAGGGATAATTATTTATCAATCCTATCCATCAAAGCAAACAAGCCCTAAAAGATAAATTTGATAGATAAAGAAAGTAGCGAATAAAGAAACCCCAACTATAGATCAAGAATCCGAATCCATTTTTTTCAACAAAAATCAAGATCCCTCCATAATGTGGGATTATTAACCCCATAATCTGCGCTTGGAAAATAATGACAGTAGAAAGCAGAAAAAATAGTGACAATCAAGTAGTTCCCTTGTGATTTTTTTTCATTTGTCGTTTCTTCTACACCTATTGTTTTAAGATTAGAATAAAAATGAAGTCAATGATTCCAAAGGTTGAGCAGAGCTATTCTGTTTCACAATATACCTCAATCTTTTCTTGTGGCACCGAAGTACTTGACCAGTGAGAATTTCTTAATACATAATATTTAAGTAATTTAAAATAAAATAACATTAATGCTAAATCAAGCATAATTTGTATGAGAATATGTACCCTTGATTTGATCACGGTTCATCTTGATGAGTTATTGCTTCTGCTAGTAATATGCATGTTGTGAACTTGTGATGCCCCTACGAATTTTCTAACAAGGTCTAAAATTATAAGATGAACAGATAAAATTTTATACTTGAAAGGAAAAAAAATCACTGTTATAGGAATGAAATTTCACTATATAAGATAATTCCTAATAACAATAGTGCAACACCCATGACTTTTAGCAAATATTATACATGTACCAAGAATAATTGGCGATCCACCTTGGATGCATAAAGATTTTGTTGCTTCACCAATTTCACAATCTTGGCTGTAAATTGCTTCATTTCAGCATATAACTCCAGATCATTGTGTCACTAAGTATATCACATTTATGTCTACAATAAAGCAAAAAAAATAGAACAATGGAGCAATTACCTTAAACAACTCATTATCACTTTGAGAAACAACGGAACCGAATAATGAACCAGGCTATCCGCTTCCACCGGAAAAGGTGTGCTACACATTTAAATTGATATCTAACAACATTGTGCCTCGCTACGTTAGAGAAAAGAGAAGGAAAGTAAAACGTCTGACTCTTCAATTTATGTTCCTTCAATTATTAATCTTTTTGCAGTGTTAGAGAAAAGGGAAAAGGAAAGCAGAGCATATCTTCAATTAAATTTTCTCCAATTATTAATCTCAAATTAATATCATAATTAAGAAATGCAAGGAGAATGGTGGGTTTTAAAAAAAATAATTGGAATTTTTTTTTAGAAAAACGCGTGGCAGCATATAAAAATGACAATTGACAGCATTTGGGGTGGGTACATCCACTATAAGAAAAAATATAAAATTGTCTACGAAAATTGTCAATATGGCTACGAAAATTCCAACAAAAAAATTGGTAGTGAGAATTACATACAAATTGCCTACAATTTTTTTAATTGTATGGGCATCTTCCTTCCCCACCTACAATAAAATTTTGTAGGCAAATGACTTATATGTAATTATACCTAGTGATTTTATTTCGTAGGCAAATTAATTCCGTAGGAACGTTGTTTCTAGGTTGAGAAATGTAGAAACTTGCATAATTAGAAAATTGCATAGGCAAATCGTAGACAATTCTTATTACAAAATTTTTTGTTGGAAATTTTTTGTAGGCAATTCTTTATTTTCTTGTAGTGATCCTACTTTTAATATATATATAAGATTTAAATTGATATCTAGCAACATTGTGCCTCGCTGCGTTAGAGAAAATGGGAGAAGGAAAGTAAAACATCGTCTCTTCAATTTATGTTCCTTCAATTATTAATCTTTTTGTAGCGTTAGAGAAAAGGGAAAAGGAACGCAGAGCATAGCTTCAATTAAGTTTTCTCCGGTTATTAATCTCAAATTAATATCATAATTAAGAAATGCAAGGAGAATGGTGGGTTTTACAAAAATAAATGGAAATTTATTTAGAAGAACACGTGACAACATATAAAAATGACACTTAGCAGCATTTGGGGTGGATACATCCTACTTTTAATATATATAAGATAAGATTTAAATTGATATCTAGCAACATTGTGCGCGCTGCATTAGAGAAAAGGGGAGAAGGAAAGTAAAACACCGTCTCTTCAAATTCTGTTCCTTCAACTATTAATCTTTTTGCAGCGTTAGAGAAAATGGATAAGGAAAGCAGATCATATCTTCAATTAAGTTTTCTTCGGTTATTAATCTCAAATTAATATCATAATTAAGAAATGCAAGGAGAATGGTGGGTTTTACAAAAATAATTGAGAATTTTTTTTAGAAGAACACACGGCAGCATATAAAAATGACACTTGGTAGCATTTGGGGTGGTTACATCCTACTTTTAATATATATAAGATTTAAATTGATATCTAGCAACATTGTGCCTCGCTGCGTTAGAGAAAAGGGGAGAAGGTAAGTAAAACGTCATCTCTTCAATTTCCGTTCCTTTAATTATTAATCTTTTTGCAGCGTTGGAGAAAAGGGAGAAGGAAAGCAGAGCAAATCTTCAATTAAGTTTTCTTCGGTTATTAATCTCAAATTAATATCATAATTAAGAAATGTAAGGAGAATGGTGGGTTTTACAAAAATAATTGATATTTCTTTTTAGAAGAACACGTAACATCATATAAAAATGACACTTGGCAACATTTGGGGTTGGTACATCCTACTTTTAATATATAAGATTTGAAAGCTCTATGAATTGATTTTTTTTTTTAAATAACAAACCATTTTAATGAACGAGAATGTCAATTTAACAATCCCCATTTCTGGGACGAAAAAGAATGAGTGAATCTAACTCAGATTCATAGTATCTATTTAGATATTGAATTCAATTACAAACCAATATTAACTTTTCAAAGCTCAATTTATTTAATAAACTTAAAAATTTAAAATTGATTTAAAATTAAACTCAAAATTCAAATTCATATTATACATTTAAATGCATACAAGAATTTGTGATTAACAATCTTATATAATGCCAAATCCATAATACAAAAATAAAACCTTTAAACAAATTTTCGAGTTAGTAAAATATATAGGCGAGAAGAATAATTAAAGATCAAGAAATATAGTTTGTCACAATTTTAGAAAATGATAGTTAAAGAATCTAAACTTATTTGCCATTAACTTATTCAAGATTTAAATTGATGAGAACAGAGATAAATCAATCAAAACAAGAAAATGATAATCAAAATAAGACTCAGCTCTAGTGAAAATTTATTCACATAATGAAACTGAAATCATTATATTCATTTAGTAATATCATAATTCATAATATTAATTTAGTAATATAATTGCATTTATATAGTAATATCTTAACATTTAGTCACACTATTGGATATGTTTATGCTTGTAAAATATTTATGGTTTTAATTTATAAAAGTATGGTATTACTAAATTAAATATTTGATACTATTATGCATTTAGTTTTATACGATGAACAAGTTTCAGGCGTGGATTTGTTGAAGAAGATGAAAAGGTCATCTTAATTTTCTTTGCCGTCATTTTAATTAATTATTAATTTTTTTAGTTATTTTTAATGCCACGTGGGAATATTACATGACATTTAGTTTTTAAGATTTATTTTACAACATAAGATTCAGCCACAAAACATTGCCATTAAAATAAAATATAAAGATTTCATTCCAGGAAATTGTAGATTAACATCATTAACAAGAAATAGTTTATTTAATTGATGAAGGACAAGTACTCATCCCCCAATATATTTCTTGCATAATATGGAACTCAAAATTAATTCAAACATTAACATTAAATCCCAGATTCTTTCTAGCAGTAGCAGCACCAGCGGGATGTGTACAACATCTGGGAGTAGCTCCTATCTCGCCGCAACAAGTAAGATCGGCATCAACCCCTTGCAGCAAAGCCACACCAATAATCATCACTATCAGCGCCAACATCCACGCTTTCACCATAATCATCCTCATTTTTTTTTCAAGCTTCTTTTGTTTGTAAGAGGCTGTGAGAAATAATATGACCAATTTATACAAATTGGAATTGAATTCAAATGAACCCCATTTGGAAGATAATTTGGAATTGAATTCAAATGAACCCCGTTTGGAAGATAATTTGTGATCATTAATGATTACGAATTAATGCTTGACAAGTATAGATACAATTAAAACCTTGCTGGTCATATTTGGATAATATTATTAATTGTTATATGAGTTCTCAGTAATGGTTAACAAACTTCGTTTGGTTAGAGATGGTGGTAGATGAGATAGAGATAAAGATGAAAAAATGAGGATGGAGGTAATTCAATAAATAATAGATCTGTTTTTAGTTAGAGATGGAGAAAGAATTGAATGAAGCTTTATGTCAAATCAAAATTAATATTGTAATATTTTATTATTGTTAGTTAGTGAGATAATGATTGAGTGGGAGAAATGTAGGAGAGATGATAAAAAAAAAAAGTAGGATAAAGAATAAATGTGTAAAAAAAAGTTGAGGGATAATAAGAGGGTGAGAGAAAAATGTTGTTATTGTATAAAATAGAGTGTAAATAAATGTGTAGATGTATAATGGGATGGAATTTGCCCATTCTTGGATGGGATGGAGGATTTCTCATCCCATCCGAATGGCCCCATCCCTATCCAAATAGGGGTGGAGCTTGATTCATTAATGAGAACTCATATATCAATTAATAATATTATCCAAATATAATTAGCAAGATTTAAGTTGTACTTCATTCGTCTAACAATAATAGACAAGGTTTTTTTTTACATATAAATTAATACATGTATAAAATTCATGATAACTCATTTAATTCATAGTAAATTTTCAATTTTACCCTTATTCACAATAAACTATGAAATTAATTAGAGACACTTTACGAAATTAAATAGGGTTACTTTAGAAAGAAAAATAGTTAATACTCATGGCAATGTTAAACAAACCTATGTAGCTAGTCTTCGCAAAATAACAATCTTATCTATTATTATTAGACGAATGGACTCGCTCCATTCAATAATAATGGACAAGTTTATTTTTACACATAAACTAAGATATGTATAAAATTCATGATCAACTTATTTAATTTATAGCATACTTCCTCTTTTACCCTTATTCACATTAAACTATGAATTTAAACAGAGACACTTTATGAACTTAAATAGGGGTATTTTAGAAAAAAAAATGCATTTAATACTTTTTGAAATACAAAATATGTCTATATAATGGAACATCTCAAAATGATAATATTATCTATTATTGTTGGACGGAAGGAGTAACAATTAACGAGGGCTCATATTATTAATTGTTATATAAGTTCTCATTAATTATTATATTATACAATTAAGACCTTGCTAATGATAATATTATTAATTGTTATATGAGTTATTAGGCAAAGTCTCATTAGCAAGGTCTTAATATTATTAATTGTTAATTTGTTATACGAGTACTAATTAATTGTTATAAGAGTACATTTATAACATTACTAATCATATTTGGATAATATTATTAATTGTTATATGAGTCCTCATTGATGAGGCAAACTCTTTAAGGTCTTAATAATATTAATTGGTGTCTTTAATAATTGTTACATTATTGTTATATGAGTCATCATTAATTGAGTTTGCCTTATTAAAGAGGACTCATATAACAATTAATTATATTAGTTTTTTGGGTTTTGGCTCTAAAATATGAATCAGTTAGTGATTTCGAGTTTGAAAGAAAATTCTTATCGATTTATGATTTGATTCATATAGAACTATCGATTAAAGATTCATAATTTTAACACCATTAATAAACTAAATAACGGAAGTTGGCGAGGCAGTTAAATGTCACATAATATTTTCAAATTCCAAGTGACATTAAAAACAACTAAAACAAATTAATAATTAATTAAAATGAGGGAAAATCAATTAAAAAGGATCTTTTCATCTTCTTCAACAATTTACGTCTGCGTCCATCATTTTATTTAAGTAGGTTAGGCATAGGCTTTGTAAAAGTCTTTAAAAGTCTAATAGGCCGACCTATTTAAAATGATGTATTATATATATATATATATATTATTAAATATTTATTTTATATATTATTTATATTTATTGTATAATATGGTCAAGTCATATTAAATATGAATCGTGAAAGGATGAATAATAATTTCAAAGCTACGATTTTTAATATATATTTTTTCATTTAATTTTTCAAAAATTTCAATTAATATTTTTTGTGTCATTGCCAACAACTTTGATTTGACATGACAGTTGTAAAAATAGACATAAATAATTTTTGGCTATTTTAAAAATATGTAAATAATTGCAATTTTAAATATTGAATGTAGTATAAATCAAGGTTTAATAGGCTTCTAAAAGGCTCGTAGGTCTGATATCAATTGAAATCAACATCACCTATAGGAGTTCCACAACTCCTTTGCATGTGAGGAAATCCGATTTTATTGCATCATTGAAACTTAGGATTTGTAAAAGTTTTGTTGTTAAGAGACACAAGTTAATTTTTCGAGGAAGAAAATTATGGGTGCAGGCGTGAATTTGTTGAAGAAGATGAAAAGGTCATCTTTATTTTCTTTGTCTTCATTTTAATTAATTATTAATTTGTTTTAGTTATTTTTAATGCTACGTGGGAATATTACATGACATTTAGTTTTTAAGATTTATTTCACAACATAAGATTCAGCCTCAAAACATTGCCATTAAAATAAAATAAAAAGATTTCATTCCAAAAAATTATAGATTAACATCATTAACAAGAAATAGTTTATTTAATTGATGAAGGACAAGTACTCATCCCCCAATATATTTCTTGCATAATATGGAACTCAAAATTAATTCAAACATTAACATTAAATCCCAGATTCTTTCTAGCAGCACCAGCGGGATGTGTACAACATCTGGGAGTAGCTCCTATCTCGCCGCAACAAGTAAGATCGGCATCAACCCCTTGCAGCAAAGCCACACCAATAATCATCACTATCAGCGCCAACATCCACGCTTTCACCATAATCATCCTCATTTTTTTTTCAAGCTTCTTTTGTTTGTAAGAGGCTGTGAGAAATAATATGACCAATTTATACAAATTGGAATTGAATTCAAATGAACCCCATTTGGAAGATAATTTGGAATTGAATTCAAATGAACCCCGTTTGGAAGATAATTTGTGATCATTAATGATTACGAATTAATGCTTGACAAGTATGGATACAATTAAAACCTTGCTGGTCATATTTGGATAATATTATTAATTGTTATATGAGTTCTCAGTAATGGTTAACAAGACTTTGTTTGGTTAGAGATGATGGTAGATGAGATAGAGATAAAGATGGAAAAATGAGGATGGGGTTGATTTAATAAATAATAGATTTGTTTTTAGTTAAAGATGGAGAAAGAATTGAATGGAGCTTTATGTCAAATCAAAATTAATTTTGTAATATTTTATTATTGTTAGTTAGTGAGATAATGATTGAGTGAGAGAAATGTAGGAGAGATGATAAAAAAAAGTGGGATAAATAATAAATGTGTAAAAAAAATTGAGGGATAATAAGAGGGTGAGAGAAAAGTGATGTGGTTGTATAAAATAGAGTGTAAATAAATGTGTAGATGTATAATAAGGGTGGATAAATATTTGAATGCAGATGGAATTTGCCCATTCTTGGATGGGATAAAGGATTTTCCATCCCCATCCGAATGGCCCCAACCCTATCCAAATAGGGGTGGAGCTTGCTTTATTAATGAGAACTCACATACCAATTCATAATGTTATCCAAATATGATTAGTGACTTGAACCCAAAATACTAGCTATACTAGTAGTTACCCCACAAGAGTATGGGATCTCTGTAGTATGGGCAAGTATAGGGACCAAGTATATCGTACCCAAGGGAAAGTGTGTATGCGAATAGAGCCCTGGAGATCTACGCGTCGTAGTTAATATGACTGTATGTTCTGGTTTAAGAATGGAATTTAACTACTCTAAAGTCTACTTCTATCAATGCGAATTATGAAATCAAATAAAGAACTAAGGGTTTAATCAAGTATGAGATGATGATGCACATGATAGGAATCCCTATGTATACTAACGAAGCTAGTACGATAATTAAAATAACCGTGATATACAAGTATTAATCCTAAGTGTACTAAAACTAGGCAATCAACTTCCCTAATCTAGCACCAGATTGAAAGACTAAAAGCTCAAGAATTAGCCGTAATACTTCGTCATATCAACCTACTTCACAACCCACTAAACAAGTTATATGGATTATGCTTAATTAATGAGAACCTTATTTACCCAAGGTGATGCGGTCGTCCTCCCTAGATAAACTTATTGATTATAAACCCCTTCTATAACCCTATTGTTAAGCCTATTAGTTATTAAAGAGTGATTAAATTGTCCCCTCTCTAATAATTTTCGTACTCAATTCCAAGATAATTCTAGGGTTTATTTTAATCATTCAATTAATAAAGAGAACTAGCACTAAACATCACGAGTTATCCTAATTACGTGCCAACATCCTACTTCTACGAGTTCATCCTACCCTAAGCATACAAGAGTTTTAGTCTAGCATGGTTTTTACAATAACGAAAGCAATTAAATAAGCAACAAACATAAACATGACGAATTGAATGGAAAAACTCAAGA
Organism: Ballota nigra; assembly: GCA_947034835.1. Taxonomy (NCBI): domain Eukaryota; kingdom Viridiplantae; phylum Streptophyta; class Magnoliopsida; order Lamiales; family Lamiaceae; genus Ballota; species Ballota nigra. Next base: position 115,098,465 of record OX344722.1, on the reverse strand, counting down.
ACATAAACTAGGGTTTTGAAGAAAGAAGTTTAATCTAAGAAGAATATCAAACAACAAAGAAATCACAGGTCTCACGTAATAAGTGTTGAGGAACGATGGAAAGAAAATCAAAATCAAAATCTAAACTATGAATTTGTAATTTTAAAACTTCTATTACACGTAAAATATGTTTGCTCAAACTCTCGGTGCTCTTCTCTCTCCAACAACTATCTCTATGTGTCAAGTGGTATCCAAAAATATGCTCGGAATGGGTATATATAGGCAACGGGTTGATTCGGGAGCTCACGGGCCGAGAAACAGATAAAAATTGCAAAATTCTGCAAAAATAGTGTTGGCTCGAGCAAGGGTGCTCGAGCTCTAATGGGTCGAGCGGTGGCGCTCGAGTGGAATAGCTCGAATGATCATGGTGCTCGAGCGGTCCTGTAGCTCGAATGGTGGTGCTCGAGCTGGTCGAGCGCCCCAAGTCCTCTATAAGTTTTGGCGCTCGAGCAAACGCCTTGCTCAAGCTCATCTGCTCGAATGGTTTCTCCTCATCAACAAAGTGATACATTTCTTTGCACGAACTAATACCATTCATATTTCTTCAATATCTTCTCATCCGGGCATCTGTTTGAGTCGATTCAAAGTCCTAAGAACTCCATTTTTTGCCCTCTATTCATTTATGAGCAACAAAGAGGCAAATTCATCAGTTTATAAAAATAATACTCATTTGACTCCAAATACTCATCGAATTCACTCAAAACACGGGCAAAACGAGCTACAAATCATGACAATTTCACGCCTAATCAACCCCCAAACTTACCATATTGCTTGTCCTCAAGCAATGAAATAATAAGTCAAGTGAAATTGTTAGGAATGAGTCACAAAACTAAATCATGCAAGTAATCGAGCTCAAGTTTCAAAGATTGTTCACACGTACACGAACGCACCCCTTTCATCATACTCATGCAATAACAACAAGAAACACGAAGATCAAACATGGATGTGCACTCAACGATGTGTTTCACTCCCTCACAAGTGTATATCAATGATAAGGGACTCACTCAATCAATCAATCACACATATCAGCAGCCATAGGCTTGTAAGCACTCTCAACTTCGACCATACTCTAGAAATCAATGCCGAATCAAAAAGGACTTTTCTCAAGGTTGTAACATAGACTCTTTGGACAGGTGGGGTATATATGGGATAAGTGACTCAAGTGAATGGAGAATAGAAAATTCAACTTCAATATTTCGAGACGAGGAATAGAATACTTCAAACATCTTCATGCAATACACTTTCAATTTCACTACTCTCAACACTTCAATTTTTTTTTAACTCGTTTCACTTTTTCAATCACTTCACTTTTTTTCTTTCACACATACATATGAGCTCATTTTTTCTTTTGTTCATTCTCAAATTCATTATTCTTTCCCACAACTCAAAATCTCATTACACCTTCTTCTCAAATACACTCAACCATAAACATTTCTACATTCTCATATCAACTCGATCCCTTCTCATTCACACTTTTTCAATTCTCCACTCAAATTGGGACAAAAAGAGTTTAAGAATTTGGATAAGTGTTAAAATGTGCTAGCAAATAAAATAGGCTAGGTTCAAACAGGCTAACAAGGGATAAATATCATTGGTAGGGAAAATTTAGGCTAAGTGACTCAATCAAATCAAAGATGACCTAATATCACTTTTGGCATATCAAACTAGACACAATCAAGAAGCGAGAACACACAAGTTCTAGCATCCTCTAAGGTGATGATCCACTCACAAACGAAGAGATCAACATAATGAATTTCAATCTCTAAAAGGCTCAAATCTCACAGCTTTCACATCCATGCTAGTCCTAGTGAATTCTCACTCTTATCACACAAGTATTCAAAAGGAAAGTTCGTAAGTATACGAGTTCTCTCTCAAATCAACTCTAACTCCTACACTCACACAATTCAGACTCTAACTCAACTCCACAGCTCACTAACTCATACTCACACTCAAAGATAACAATCAACAAGTATGAGAGGATTGATAAACATGAAATATGTAGTAGCACATCAAAGCAATATCAGCTCAAGGAGCATCTCAAGACACAATATATAACCAAACTCAACCCAAAGAGAGAGTGTGCGTCTGTGCAATGTAACCATAAAACATATAAAAACTCCACCCCCAAACTTCGACCTTGTGAAGCGGTCTAAGTTTGGGGTTGTTGGTTACCTAATACGCATAATCCCCTTTGCACTTGTCAATGTAGCACACTCCCTTGCTTGAGTTCCTCCCTTTTGAATAACTCCATGATACCTTTACTTCCCCGAGACAGGCCTACAAGCAACTCACTCAAGAACGAGGTTAATACTTACGACTCAAAACAATACCCTAATAACTAAAAACACTCAAAAGCAAATAAAAATGGATTGCCTCCCACTCAGCGCTATTTTTAAGGTCCTAATGTCGGACCGAGCTCAAAGGAGCTATGGGACATGATACTCAAATTTACCTCCCTTATTCTCATAAGAGAAGATGTCTAAGTTTTTCGCTCGATACCCCCTCATCATGAGTTTCTTTCCTTCCTTCTCAACCTCAAGCGGTGGTTTCACTTTCTTTTTCGCTCTCCACGGAGGTACCCACTTCTTAACTTTTGACTTCTTTTTAAACATCTACCCTTTTCAATTCCGAACTCTCTTCCTCCATAAGGTACTTCATGGCCTCGTATAGAGAAATCTTCACCTCTTGATCATCAACTTTCAACGTGATCTTCCCAATTGCCACATCTAACACCATCCAGACCGTAGCTAAGAGAGACCTTCCCAAGATCAAAGGAACGCGCTCATCCTCCTCCATGTCAAGCACCACAAAATCAGCTGGAAATATATTATCTCCAACCTTAACAAGGACGTCTTCAACTACACCTTGAGGTCGAGTAATAGACCGATCGGCGACTTGAAGCGTCATCATTGTCGGCTGAAGTTCTCTGCCATCCAGCTTCTTGAATAATGACAAGAGCATAAGATTGATGCTCGCTCCAAGATCGCACAAAGCTCCCTTCTTGACTCCATTCCCAATATCACATAAGATCGTAAAACTCTGGGATCTTTCAACTTCGAGGGAAGCGTTTTGTGCACTAATGCACTCACCTCATGGTTCAGCTGTACCAGCTTGGGCTCATCAACTCTCCTCCTCTTAGCTATCAAGTCCTTCAGGAACTTGGCATAATTAAGCATTTGTTCCAAAGCATCATAAAAAGGTTTGTTAATATGAATTTTTTTAAAAACATCAAGAAACTTGGCAAATTTTCCATCTAATTTTTTTTCATAAAACGCTGCGGATATGAGACAGGTATCACAGAATTGGGTAACCCCCATTCGTCTCGCTCGGTCTCTTTCACGTTCTTCCTTGCTTCTCTTATCTTTTTCCACTCTGGAACTCTCTCAATCTTTTCCTCCTCAAGGTCTTTGCCCTTCTGGACTCATCCATATCACCCTCCTTCTCAACTTCTACCTCAACTGTCTCACCTCCATCTTTCTTATGTTCTTGTCCCTCCATCTCAATCTCTCCTTGGGGCGTCTCTGAGTCAGCGGGCATCTCAGAGCCATCATATTTGGTTCCACTTCTTAGCTGGATCACATTGCATTACTCTTTCGGGTTCCCCTCCGGCATAGAAGGATATTTCCCTGGCTCTCTATCCAATGATTTCGCCTATTGTTCTCTTGCTGAATTCTATTCAGCTCCATATCCTTCTTCTGGAGATCTTGATCACACTGATCATTCTTCTTACTCATCTCCTTCACATCATACTCCAGAGAGGATAGCCTCCTACTACCTTCTTCTACCTTGTGTAGAATGACACGTAACATCTCATCAGTGGTAGCACCTCCTTCTCCTCCGGGGAGTTTTGAGCCAGGGTCGACATTTGGAGGTACAATTATCCCCGCTTTAGGATTGGCATACGAGAAATTTTTGTTCTTCCTCCATTGGTTTGGAGAAGGCTGTTGGCCTCCTTGATACCCCTGAGTATTCCTCCATTGATTCTGAGGAGGCTGTGGACCTGGTGGTACAAACGATTGACCATAAGTTGGTCGCCTCTGATAATTTCCACTTTGATAGCCATTCTGATTGTAATTAGGCCCTCCCATATAGTTAGCCTCCTCATTCTGGCTCGCTGGTTGGTCCACTTTCTCACTCATCACATTATTCTGACCACTCAAAATCTGGCCGACATCCAAGTTACTTATCTTCTCCATCATCGCCATCAACAACTTTCTAGTACCCTCATTCTCATCCATCTGATAAGCTCGCTGAAACTCTTGTGCCTCATTCCATTGCCCCACATTTTTGACAATGTTATCAACAATCTCTCTACACCTAGTTACACCACAATTCAGGAATGCTCCACTAGCACATGCATCGAGGTGGGCTTGACCTGCCTTGCTGGCTCCACAGTAAAAATAAGCTATTATATCACCTTCGATTGTACCCATGCTGCGGGCACTCAATGAGCATATTATAGTATCTCTCCCAAGCCTGACGTAATTCCTCTTCTGGTTTCTGCTTGAAAGATGAGATCTCTAGCCTTGCTTTGATCGTTCTAGACGGAGGGTAGAATCGCTCGAGGAACAGACGCTCGAGCTTGTCCCATGTGGTTACACCTCTCCTTGGGAGCGTGTTATCGTACCACTTCCTCGCGATTCTAGTTAACGAGAACTGGAACAATCTGAGCCTCTTGACATCTTCAGACATGCCATTATGGTTGAAAGTTGAGGAAATCATCAGAAAATTCCTCAAGTGAGTATGAGGATTATCCTTTCCGACCCCCCCTTGAATTGATTCTCTACTAGCATCTTCAGGATTCCTGGGGAGATAGAAAAGTTGTTTGCCTCTACTGGAGGCAATGCTACTCCATCGTAATACCGTTGTGGCTATGCCGCAAACCTTCCTCGAATTTCCATACCCGAATCAGCGTTCTGAGGAACGTGATGAGGATAGACGGGTGGTAGAGGTACTTAGGGAACTGAAGGTTGGTTATAAGCAGGAGATGGAGGGTAGTATGTTGGGTATGGATATGGTGGGTATTGGTACGGATAATGTGGGTTGTTTTGTGGGTAGACAGGGTTGTTTAGAGGATGTTGAACTAGGTTTTGAGCTGGATTGTTTTGATTCTGTGGAGCCGGATTTTGGCTCTGGCTTTTCCCTGAAGGGACTTGATTCAGACTGTTATTTTCTCCAGTTCCCTCAACCGGTTCCACTTCCTGATTGTACTTAGTCGCAGCTGCATCCAACTCATTACTTATGTTCATGTTGTCGTTCTCACCACCGGCAATGTTCATTCTTCTATTGAAGGCTCTATTTCTTCTTGCGATTGTCTCAGGGTCTAACTTTGTTCGGTCTTCACTCGATTCTCCTTGTGAGCGAGTTTTCATATACCTGAAACCACAAAAGAAATATCAAAATGCAACTGCCTGATGTCTACTAATAAAACAGAAAAATAAAAGCACTCACTACTAACTACTAAACTATCTTCAAGTCCTACTCAATGAACATACATCGCCATTCCCCGGCAACGGCGACATTGACTTGAACGCAAAATACTAGCTATACTAGTAGTTACCCCACAAGAGTATGAGATCTCTGTAGTATGAGCAAGTATAGGGACCAAGTATATCGTACCCAAGGGAAAGTGTGTATGCGAATAGAGCCCTAGAGATTTACGCGTCGTAGTTAATATGAGTGTATGTTCTGGTTTAAGAATGGAATTTAACTACTCTAAAGTCTACTTCTATCAATGCGAATTATGAAATCAAATAAAGAACTAAGGGTTTAATCAAGTATGAGATGATGATGCACAGGATAGGAATCCCTACGTATACTAGCGAAGCTAGTACGATCATTAAAATAACCGTGATATGCAAGTATTAATCCTAAGTGTACTAAAACTAGGTAATCAACTTCCCTAATCTAGCACCAGATTGAAAGACTAAAAGCTCAAGAATTAACCGTAATACTTCGTCATATCAACCTACTTCACAACCTACTAAACAAGTTATATGGATTATGCTTAATTAATGAGACTCTTATTTATCCAAGGTGATGCGATCGTCCTCCCTAGATAAACCGGTAGGTTATAAACCCCTTCTATAATCCTATCGTTAAGTCTATTAGTTATTAAAGAATGATTAGATCGTTCTCTCTCTAATAATTTTCGTACTCAATTCCAAGATAATTCTAGGGTTTATTTTAAGCATTCATTTAATTAAGAGAACTAGCACTAAACATCACGAGTTATTCTAATTACGTGCCAACATCCTACTTCAACGAGTTCATCCTACCCCAAGCATACAAGGGTTTTAGCCTAACATGGTTTTTACAATAACGAAGCAATTAAATAAGCAACAAATATAAACATGACGAATTGAATGGAAAAACTCAAGAACATAAACTAGGGTTTTGAAGAAAGAAGTTTAATCTAATAAGAATATCAAATAACAAAGAAATCACATGTCTCACGTAATAAGTATTGAGGAACGAAGGAAAGAAAATCAAAATCTAAACTTTGAATTTGTAATGTGAAAATCTTGATTACACGTAAAATATGCTTGCTCAAACTCTCGGTGCTCTTCTCTCTCCAACAACTATCTCTATGTGTCAAGTGGTATCCAAAAACATGCTCGAAACGGGTATATATAGGCAACAGGTCGATTCGGGAGCTCACGGGCCGAGAAACAGATAAAAATTACAAAATTCTGCCAAAATAGTATTGGCTCGAGCAAGGGACTTGAGCTCTAATGGGTCGAGCGGTGGTGCTCGAGTGGAATAGCTCGAATGATCATGGTGCTCGAGCGGGGTCGCTCGAGCTCAACTGCTCGAGCAGTCCTATAGCTCGAATGGTGGCGCTCGAGCTGGTCGAGCGCCCCAAGTCCTCTGTAAGTTTTGGCGCTCGAGCAAACGCCTTGCTCGAGCGGGGTTGCTCGAGCTCATATGCTCGAATGGTTTCTCCTCATCAACAAAGTGATACTTTTCTTTGAACGAACTAATACCATTCGTATTTCTTCAATATCTTCTCATCCGGGCATCCGTTTGAGTCGATTCAAAGTCTTACGAACTCCATTTTTCGCCCTCTATTCATCTATGAGCATCAAAGAGGCAAATTCATCAGTTTATAAAAATAATACTCATTTGACTCCAAATACTCATCGAATTCACTCAAAACACGGGCAAAACGAACTACGAATCATGACAATTTCTCGCCTAATCAATTAGCAAGGTGTAAGTTGTACTTCATTCGTCTAACAATAATAGACAAGTTTCTTTTTACATATAAATTAATATATGTATAAAATTCACGATAACTCATTTAATTCATAGTAAATTTTCAATCTTAGCCTTATTCACAATAAACTATGAAATTAATTAGAGACACCTTATGAAATTAAATAGCGGTACTTTAGAAAAAAAAATGTAGTTAATACTCATGGCAATGTTGAACAAACCTATGTAGCTAGTCTTCTCAAAATAACAATCTTGTCTATTATTTTTTTTTTGTCGGGCAAAATAGACTTTATTCAACAAACCCGCTAGGTATAAGGAATACCTAAGGAGAAGTTACATATTTCATAGAAGAGTTTATAGCTTTAGGATCAATCTAGGATTCTCAAACCAAATATTCAAAGAGCAATCACATTGTACAATATTCTTCGCCACGAACCATCTCCACAATCTGCCTTTAATTTCTTCCAGTGTCTTGTCCATATTTGATTCTACGCCCTCGGAGATAAATTTATTTCTATTCTTCTACATTACCCATACCACACACTCCCAAATCGAAACAACAATTTCTCTTCCTTTTTTCCGACGGAATAAACCGGAGAAAAGGAGGAAGTGATCGATAATCGAATTTGGGAGCGCTGTAGATGAGCATAACCATTGTAAGCAAGCATCCCATATTTTCACAGCTTTCGGGCATGAAATGAAAAAATGTTCCGTTGTTTCGTCCATCTCCTCACAAGCAGGGCATCTCGAATCCGCGCCCCTAATGAGAACTCATCTCCTCGCCAAATTGCTCCGTGTAGGGAATCTGTCGTAAATGAGTCTCCAAGCCATAGCTGCCACCTTTGCGGGTACCAATTTGCTCCATATCAGTGAAAACTCCTCCCTTCTTGTTTCGATCGGAGGCTCCTCCAACTGCTTCAAGCTCAAGTGGTCATAAGCTGATTTAGTAGAGTATCTTCCTCCCGAAGTTAGCTTCCATGTCCACGAGTCCTCCTCATTCTCCCTCAACCTGCAGCTATTTAATAATAACAACAAATCGTTAACAATAGTAAGTTCCCTCTCCAACAACTCCCTACGCCACTCACACCTCCACTCCCACACTCCCCCGACCCAAGACCCCATCGAGTAAATAGAGCAATTTTTATCTCTACTTAATCTGAAGAGTCTTGGGAACTGCAATTTCAAAGAGGAATTCCCTACCCAAACCCCATTCCAAAAACTAGTGTTATTCCCATTACCCACCCTTATCTCCAAGTTCTCCAGAAACCAGCTACCATTAGTTCCCTCGCCTAACTCTACCACCTCTCTCCACCACTTAGACCTAATCACTCTCTCATTCCCTGAAGATAGACCCCCGTCCCTTACTTCCAACCGACCATGGATGGAGGTTATAACCTTCACCCATAAGTCACTCCCTCCAACTAAATACCTCCAAATCCATTTACCCATTAAAGCCTTGTTAAAACAACCCAAATCTCTTACCCCTAGACCCCCCCTTCTTTAGAGCAACAAATTTTATTCCATTTGATCCAAGCAATTTTACTCTCTCCCACACAACCCCCCCACAGAAAATTTCGAAACAAAGCAGAAAGAACATTCAGGTTTTTTTTAGGGAGATAGTAGAAAGACAGATGATAGACCGGAATAGCAAGGAGGACCGCCTTCAGGAGGGTGATTCTACCTCCAAAAGAAATTTTCCTGTGTTCCCATGACTTCAACCTCGTCTTCACTTTATGCACTAGAGGAGCCCATTCAGAAATAGACTTGTGATTAATCCCCACTTTAACTCCAAGATACGTGATAGGAAAAGAACCGACTTAGCAACCAAGAAAACCCGCCATTTCTTCCAGCACACCAGCGTTGATATTTACCCCGAATAAACTGCTCTTATTGTAATTTACATTGAGACCCGAGAGTGCTTCAAAATTCCTCAAAATAAATTTCAACGCCCTTGCATTTTCCCATTTGGAGGAGGCTAGGAGGATAGTATCATCCGCGTACTGGAGGTGAGAGAGAAGCAATTTATCATTTCCAATAGAAGCCAGTTCGAGATCGCCGATTTGGACAGCTTTGTTAATCAATAGGCTCAACCCTTCTGCCACAATGAGGAAGAGAAAAGGGGACAGAGGATCACCTTGTCGAAGCCCTCTTTCTAGATTGAACTCGCCACTAGGGCTGCCATTCACCAAGACATTCGCTGAAGCTGTTGACACACATTCCATGATCTATTTTCTCCACTTATAACAAAAAATTAGATGTTTCATCATAACATTCAAGAAGTTCCAATCCACAGTATCATAAGCTTTAGCGAAATCGATCTTGAAAAATAATCTGCTAATCCTCTTCCTTCTTGCTTCCCCAATGGACTCGTTGAGGATCACAACACCATCGTGTATGTGCCTATCCCCAACGAAAGCGCTCTGATTTTCTGAGATGACTTCATCCAAGACTTTGCTCAGTCTACCCGCCAGGACTTTAGCCAGAATTTTATACACACACCCAATGAGAGAGATGGGCCTGTAATCTGCGAGAGAGAAAGCGTCTTCTTTCTTCGGGATAAGGACGATATATGAAGAATTGAGACCCTTTGCTAATCTCCCATTTTGGTGAAACTCCTCCATTAGTCTCATAATATCATCCTTAATCACCTCCCAGCAACCCTTGATGAAATGGAAGTTAAAGCCGTCAGGGCCCGGACTTTTTGAGCTGTCGCAATTTCTAATGGCTTCACGAATCTCATGCTCAGTGAAAGGTGCTACCAGCAATGCATTACTAGCTTCTGACAGTTTTCTGTGAAATAAATTCTGGTCCATCAACGGTCTGATCCCCCGAGGCTTTGAGAAATGTACTTTGAAGAAGTCTCTGATCCCCGCCTTTACCTCGTCCACCTCTTCCAGCCAAGAATCCCCAACTATTATTATTAGACGAATGGACTCGCTCCATTCAACAATAATGGACATGTTTATTTTTACACATAAATTAAGATATGTATAAAAATCATGATCAACTTATTTAATTTATAGCATACTTCCTCTTTTACCTTTATTCACATTAAACTATGAATTTAAATAGAGACACTTTATGAACTTAAATAGGGGTATTTTAGAAAAAAAAAATGCAGTTAATACTTTTTGAAATACAAAATATGTCTATATAGTGGAACATCTTAAAATGGTAATATTATCTATTATTATTGAACGGAAGGAGTAACAATTAACGAGGGCTCATATTATTAATTGTTATATAAGTTCTCATTAATTATTATATTATACAATTAAGACCTTGCTAATAATAATATTATTAATTGTTATATGAGTCATTAGGAAAAGTCTCATTAACAAGGTCTTAATATTATTAATTGTTAATTTATTATACAGGTACTAATTAATTGTTATAGGAGTATATTTAAAACCTTACTAATCATATTTGGATAATATTATTAATTATTATATGAGTCCTCATTGATGAGGCAAACTCTTCAAGGTCTTAATAATATTAATTGTTGTCTTTAATAATTGTTACATTATTGTTATATGAGTCATCATTAATTGAGTTTGCCTCATTAAAGAGGACTCATATAACAATTAATAATATTGGTTTTTTGGGTTTTGACTCTAAAATATGAATCAATCAGCGATTTCGAGCTCGAAAGAAAATTCTTACCGATTTATGATTTGATTCATATAAAACTATCGATTAAAGATTCATAACTTTAACACATTAATAAACTAAATAACGGAAGTTGGCGAGACAGTTAAATGTCACATAATATTTTCAAATTCCAAGTGACATTAAAAACAACTAAAACAAATTAATAATTAGTTAAAATGAGGGCAAATCAAATAAAAAGGATCTTTTCATCTTCTTCAATAATTTACGTCTGCGTCCATCATTTTATTTAAGTAGGCTAGGCTTAGACTTTGTAAAAGTCTTTAAAAGTCTAATAGGTCAACCTATTTAAAATGATGTATTATATATATATATATATATATATATATATATATATATATATATTATTGAATATTTATTTTATATATTATTTATACTTATTGTATAATAATGTAAAATCATATTAAATATGAATCGTGAAAGGATGAATAATAATTTTAAAGCTACGATTTTTCATATTTATTTTTTCATTTAATTTTTCAAAAATTTCAGTTAATATTTTTTGAGTCAATGCTAACAACCTTGATTTGACATGACTGTAGTAAAACCAGACAGAAATAATTTTAGACTATTTTAAAAATATATAAATAATTGCAATTTTAAATATTGAATGTAGTGTAAATCAAGTTTTAATAGGTTTCTAAAAGACTCGTAGGTCTAGCTTGTTTAATTTAAAAAGGCTAGGCTGAGCCTATAAAGTCTATCATAGATAATAGGCCAGACTCAGGGCTATGTATTTTCAATTTAAGATTTGGCCTGGTCTGGCCCAACCTACTTCCATCCCCACTAATAACCAGAGTCCGTAGCCTTTTTCCTTATTAAAAAAAAACTCATGACCCACTTCCTAAATAATGCTAAGTTATGGGGGTGTATTCAATTTGGATTCTATTGAATTTTTTTGGACTTTAAAAAGTCTGTGGGTTTAGAAAATCCATAGACTCCATGCAGAGTTTGACTGACTTTTTTATTGATCTACATGGATTTTTATTGACTTGACAGGATTGTGGAAAACACTTTTTATTGATTTACATGGATTTTCTTAGACTCTGGTGCTGAAACCATTGATGCAGATATATATATGGAACACACTTATATATAAAAAAAGTTATCCAAATTGTTTAAAAAAAATACCAAAAAATACATTAGTTTTAATTTTTTTTTATTATTCTCGTCTTCATTTCCATCACCGTTATACATCAGTCTCATTTTTCACATAGCATTAGCAATGCATTAACTTCCGTTCTTTTTTGTAGTTGACTTTGAGAAAACAATTCCAAATTTTCCTCTTCCATGTCGAGATGTAGTGAATCTTGACTTTTTTCATATTCGACTGGAAATTCATCAGAGCGACATTCTTCCGGAAGAAAATTGTGTAATCCAGCACAAGCCAACTCTGCTTGTGTTTGAAATGAGAATGGAGGTGCGGTTTTAAAAATTGTGAATCGCGATTTGAAAATAAAAAAAAAATTCACTCATTCACATTTCTTAATTCACAATCCACGAGAAAATATTTACCTAAAAATACAATATATTTAATTAGTTAGCTTGTCACTATTTAAAAAAAATAAGCACAATAAAAATTCATAAAGTATTAAATTCCATAGACTGTTGAATACCCAAAGATTTTTTATGACTTTTTAAAATCCGTAGAATTCTCTGGTTGTTATAAGAGATTTTGGAGAGTGAAAGCTATTATATTTTTTTGAAGGGAATCAAATAAAATTTATAGAGTATTAAAATCCATAAATTGTTGAATACCTAAAGATTTTTTTAAAACTTTTTAAAATTTTTATTGAATACCTCAAGATTTTAAAGACTTTTGAAAAAATCCGGATTGAATACCCCTAAACTTTGAAAGTCTAAAAAAATTCGACAAACTCCACAACCAATACACCCCTTAAAATACTCCAAATTCCTCACTCCTAAACCCGCATCCCTTTTTTATTTGCATAAGGAGAGTCAATTAATAAGAGGAATTTTTTTATTTATTTTTTATTAGTGTGATAATTGCTTGAAATATGTGTGCTTAATTTAATTATTTTGATAAAATTTCATGCTTTTATTTATACTAAATTGATTATTTTCATATGATATGGAGAAAGATATTAGTTTGCTATTATTTTTTTTTTTAGGAAAAATGAAATTTTTAGATGCAAAATATGTGCTTAATTTTTATTAATTAAGGTCAATGGAAGGAGTGACTCGAGAAGGAGATTAGAGAAGAGAGGAAATCGAAAAATATACCATGAGAAAAATTGAAATGGGCCATTTAATTTAAGGCCATTTTCGTAAGCACAAAGGAGCTACCTTTCTGCAGCTAAAGAAAAGCCCAATTGAGGGTGTTAATTGTTTAGCTTTTACGTGGGTCATTGAAATTGAAGCAACCATCGCCCTGATTAAATATAGTCCCATGTTTTGTGAATACACCCCATCCAAAAAAATGTTTGGAATTTCTTTTCGAAAAATGTTACATTTTTATATAAATTCTTTCGAAAATTTATATGTTTAGTGTTTTTTTTTTTTGACAATTTTTTTTTTTTTTGAAAATTGTCAAAATTTTCGGATTTTTTTCCAAACACTTTTTAGTGGAATGTCTTAACAAAAGATAGGACTATATATAACCTTGGCCCCATTTTAATGATTGAGGAAAGCAAATGGGGCCCATGGAAAGTTGCTAACAGGGGTGTAGATGACGTTTGGCGCTCGGCAGGCGGTATATGGCCGTCAAGCGCCAAGGCCGCCTAGACGGCCACCGAGGCCGTCAAGGTTTTTATTTATTTTTTTCTTCTTTTTTATTATTAAATATATTTTGTTTAATATTTATCAAAGTAATAAAGTTCCATGTTTCCAACTTAATTTGTTTATTGCCCAATTTAATAATTAAAGTAATTAAGTAAAATTAAACACATCTCCAACAAAATGTCCAAATTAATAAACTACCACAATTTACAATCCACATATGTGTAACTTGTTATTTTCCTTTTAATTTTCCTTTTTTTCTTTTTAATTGTATAACATTTTAAAGTTATTAAAAATTAAAAAAAAAAACCCTAGGCATTGCCTACCGCCGAGGTCGTCTAGACGCCGCCGAGACCGCCTAGGTGCCGCCAAACGCGGTGTCCGCCAAATACGACAACTTTGCATTAATCGTCGGCGGCAGGTGCTGACAAGCGCCTAGGCGGCCGCCATTTACATCACTAGTTGCTAACATAGTTGAGTATTTCTCAGCGCGAATACAAGAAGGAAATTGCTTTTTCAATTCAGCGATTTCTATGGAAATAGAGTCGAGAACAGTAAGGGATAAAATAATTTTAATTTTCTTTTAGTGGGAAGTTTGAGGTGATATCCTCATTTTTTTTTAATGGATAATTTTATTTTTATATGTTGTTTTAACTTGTTAGCCATGGATATTTCTTATAGACTCGTGAGTTAATTTTATTTGTTTTGAGTGTTGGACCTATATATGAAATTAGTGTGTTGATGGATTTATAGCTTTAATTATGTCTATTTTTGGATGTGAACGTTTCTATTAGTGATGTAAATGGCTGCCGCTGAGGCCGTCTAGGCGCTTGTCAGCACCTACCGCCGATGATTAATGTAAAGCGGTCGTATTTGGCGGAAACTGCGTTTGGCGGCGCCTAGGCGGCCTCGGCGGTAGGCAATGCCTAGGGTTTTTTTTTTAATTTTTTTTTAATTTTTAATAATTTTAAAATGTTATATAATTAAAAAGAAAAAAAGAAAAATTAAAAGGAAAATAACAAGTTGCACATATGTGGATTGTGAATTGTGGTAGTTTATTAATTTGGACATTTTTTTGGAGATGTGTTTAATTTTACTTAATTACTTTAATTATTAAATTGGATAATAAATAAATTAAGTTGGAAACATGGAACTTTATTACTTTGATAAATATTAAACAAAATATATTTAATAATAAAAAAAAGAAAAAAAAAACCTTGGCGGCCGCCTAGGCGGCCTCTGCGGCCGTCTAGGCGGCCATATACCGCCTGCCAAGCGCCAAACGCCATCTGCACCCTTGGTTTCTATCGATGGATTTTGTATGTCTCAATTAATTAGTTGATTTTATTAGCTTGTATTGAATTGTGTGTATTGCAACGAGAGATGAATATTCATGATTAGATATTTAGGTGAACGTTTTGAGTAATTTATTTGAGTTAAATAGTAAGTTTAACCGAGAGAGGGTTGGTTGCTAGATCTCCCATCATTAGAAAGTAGATGCCTTAATTTGAATGTTCGGGTATTTAGTGAAGAGAGAATTCTAAAAATGCATCATGTTTTCCTAGGTTTCATGATCTTAGGAGCTTATGAGATCAATTAGTGATAGTTAATCGACAGTCAATCTAAACCTCAGAAGTTACATTGGTTTCACTACCTTAGGAGCTAATGGGGTTAAATAGATGATTTTTAGTTCACGTGTATCAACCTAGGCCTCAAAAGGAATTGACCTACACACATACATGGACGCTCTTAGCAAACATTTAGAAAGTGATATTAATAAGTTTTAAATTTGTCACACACACTAGTAAAATATGTTGTGAATACACTTGTTGGGTGGCGAACAATTAAGTAATTAATAAAAAGGAGATTATTAGACTAAGTAACAGGATAACAAATCAAAGGAGCTAGCAGTTTCGTGGAAGCGAACAGCTTTGTAGCGGAGCTAGCAGATTCGTAGGGCGAACAGCTCTGTAGAAAAGTACTAATGTGGCAAGCAGACTTGCAAAGAACAGCTGTGCCAGCGGCTCAAGCCAAAGCCAATTTGGGCGAACATGTTCGTAGTAAAGCGAGCAACATTGTAAAACAATCCCAAGCGAGGAGCGAACAGCTAAGAACGCAAAGGATCATGACATCTAACAAAGACGTACAAGCGAGCAGCCGGTCACCATCGAGAGCATCTCAGAAGTGCCAAAGACCAAGTACAACATGGGGAATTCCAAGAGTCACTAGCTTAGATATGGTCCAAGTGTCCTAACACTTGGCACCCATCCAATGAGTAATAGTGTAGATGTTGTACAAGTGTCCTAACACTTGGCACCCATCCAATGAGTAATAGTGTAGATGTTGTACAAGTGTCCTAACACTTGGCAAAGATCCAATGGCTAAGCCATCAAGATGGTGACACATGGCCACTTTGTATGTCTATAAATACTCCCTTCTTGTACATGAAAAGGGACGACAATTCAAAAAATAGCCAAACTCTTGCAAAATTATTCTTTGAGCTTTACTTAGCCAAATTCTATGATCTTGATTCTTGTTTGGTGATCTTCATTAGATGAAAAACAGCCACTAATCTTCTTAGTTAGAAAAGGTCATCAACAATTGGCGCTAGAAGGAGGGTTCGAACCTTCGATTGTAGAAAAAATCGAAGAGGACAAAGATTTACAACACTTTAAGGATTTCAATGCATGTGTGCATGAACTAGGGTTTTCAAACCTTTACAATCACACACAAGGCTAGTAATCCTTGGAAAAGGTGCCTGTAAGTACAAGATTACTTCATCCATCTGCTTATTTACCCACATTTCGATAGCCAAGATGGTTAGATCGCAAGAAGAACGACATTCAAGTATATCTCCAAGTCGTAGACCAAGAACTAGGGTTTCTTCCACCGAAGGACATGCACGGACAGTGAGAGCAACTTCGCAGAGGAATATACAGGTCACTATTGACACGATTCCACCAGAAGTTGAAGCTCTTGCTCAAAATCCCGAAGAGCTAGCAAAAACCATTGCTGTTCTTCAATCCTTGCAAAATCGACATATAGCAGGACCGTCAAGAGCACCTGTGACGACCAGACGAACAGGCGAGCAGGAGCGTACTGGCGAACAAAGGAGTAAAATGAGAGAAGATGCACGTCGGGACGAGGCCGGCAGCGAGGAAGTTCGCAGAAATAAAGGAAAAGCTCCACTGAGCGAACGTCTA
Source organism: Ballota nigra (assembly GCA_947034835.1). Taxonomy (NCBI): domain Eukaryota; kingdom Viridiplantae; phylum Streptophyta; class Magnoliopsida; order Lamiales; family Lamiaceae; genus Ballota; species Ballota nigra. Next base: position 115,081,597 of record OX344722.1, on the reverse strand, counting down.
GGAAGCAGAGGAGAATCATCACCGAGTCGAGCAGATGAATCAAGCAAGAGTACGTCTCGAACCAGTGCATTGGAGAGATTAGGAACAAGGAATGCAAATAGGAGGGAATCATCCCGAAGGCATGAGGAGCGATCACACCATCCTGCTCGCCCATCAGTGCAGGACCGAATCCGGAGGTCGGCTTTTGGCCGACTAGGACCAAATGGAGCTAGCAACGCTGCTAGAAAGACAACTCAGGAAAAACGTCCCGTTGGCAAGGGACTGCATCGTGAAGAGGTCACTGAACCCAATCACGATGAACAGCCTTCCATCGGGAGAACTCCCCCGAATGAGTTGCAGGAAATGAGAAAGGCAATTGAAGAATTGCAGAAACAGTTGGAGTCTCAGAGAGGTGTCGGATCAACCATTCTCCCATCTTCACCATTATCTCCGTCTATCCTCAGTGCACCGATCCAGAAGAAGACACAGTTCCCAGCCATCAATCTGTACGAGGGAACGTCGGACCCCCGTATTCATGTGACGAAGTATTCGGGTTTTATGATCTCAATAGGGGCGACCGACGCCACGCAATGCCGAAATTTTCCACTCACCCTGGGAGATGGCCCGCACAGATGGTTTTCGGCACTGGCTCCCGGCTCCATCAACTCTTTTGCCCAGCTAAGCAAAGAGTTTCTGTCTCACTTCTCAACTGCCGGGTCTTACTTGACCCACAGACACCGTCTAGCAGATATTAGGCAGGGAGACGAGGAGTCTGACAAGCAATTTCTGGAAAGATTTGATAAAGTGTTACTGGAGGGCGAGATGGTGAGTGAAGACACGAAGATTGTGGCAGTGATGGCTGGTTTAAAGAAAGGAACTGATCTGTGGAAGGAAATGCATCTGACTTGCCCGAAAACATACACAGAGTTCAGACACAAAGCGGGAATTCACGTTTCAATGCAGGAGGCCTTACACCGAGAGATGGGAGACAAGACTGATCAAAAAAAGTCTAACAAGAAGTCGGGAGGAAGTGATTACAAAGCTCCGAAGAACATGAAGTCATTCAATGATGGAGCTGAATTGAAAGAAAAATTGAGTCAAGTCCTTACTATGTCCGTGGATGCTGTGTACAACAACGTTAAGGACAGGGAGATGTTGTCAGAGCCGCGGAAGATAAGGCAAGAGAGAGGAAAGCTGAACCCGAACAAATACTGTGCTTATCATCAGAACATCGGCCACTTCACGAGCGAGTGCCGAGATCTATTGAAGCAGTTGTGGAGGTTCTATGAGGAAGGGAAGCTGTCCGAATTCGTGAAGAGGGAACCAGGTAAAAGACCAAGGGCGCCAGTGCAATCCAGTTCGGATGACGAAGATAGTGATGACCAACCAAGCAAAGTTGGTAAGAGGGGAAGGAAGGTCCCAGCAGCTCCAGCAAGGCATATCCCAGAAATCCTGATGCTGGAACCCACTGGGCCAGTAGGTGGTTGTTCTGATGGGAGACCACCTATGTCAAAAAGAAAGAGGAAAGCAGAGCTGAGAGCAGTAGATCAGGTAATGGAAGTGGGGGTAAATCCATCGATCAAGCAAACAGGGGACCTGACTTTCTCAGAAAAAGACTTAGACGGGATACTTACTCCCCACAACGACTCATTGGTCATTTGCGCCAATATCATGGGGACAAAGGTGCATCGTCTACTTGTCGACACTGGTTCCTACACGAATATCCTGTTCAAGAGCACGGTGGACCAGCTAGGAGATTGTGCTGAGTACATCAAAGATTGTAATCACAAGATTGTGGGTTTTGGAAATGCTGTAACCACCCCGCTAGGAATAGTTACGTTGGCAGTTGAGCTTGTATCAGTCGAGGACCCGGAGAGGAAAATGAATAGAATGGTAGACTTCTTGGTTGTAGACCAACAGTCCACTTATAACGGGTTCCTCGGCCGTCCTTTCTTGCATGAATTTAAAGCGGCTGTTTCAACGTACTATTATTGTCTAAAATTTCCAACAAAGAAGGGTGCAGGTACAGTCAAAGGAGACCAAAGGAAAGCTCGTGCGTGTCTGTTGCAAATACAGTTGCAGGATCACCAAGTCAACATGGCAGACAAGTGCTCAGACAAGGACGGAGATGATAGCGAGGCCATGACTTCCGTTGATACTGAAATAATGGAAGTCGACGAGCAGTCACGCAGCGACGAACAACTATGCGTAGACGAACAGATGCGCATGGGCGAACAGATGTGCGAAGGCGCACAGTTGGACGAGGACGAGCAGGAACGCGAAGACGAGCAGCTCGCTCAAACAGGAGGTACAGAAGCTGCTACTACTAGCAACGAGGAAGAAAAAGCAAAGGCAATGGACGTTGATGCAGAAGACATAGAGCCACGACTGGGGGCAGAACCGATGGGAATCGAAGACGAGCCAAAGATAGAAGGGCCCATTATTGACCCCAGATGGAAAGGCCAAAAACGAAGGGCTACCCCGGTCGAAGAGTTGGAAACGGTAAAAGTCGACCCGAACCAAGAGGGCTTAGAACTCTTCATAGGGTCCGAGCTACCAGAGCCGTACAGGACCAACATGATTGAGTTTCTTAAAGCAAACCTCGATGTGTTCGCATGGTCACATGCAGACATGGTGGGCATCAGCCCCGAACATGCCTGTCACAGACTCAACATCGACCCGGGGAAGAGGCCAGTCCATCAGAAGAGGAGAAAATTTGGACCCGACAAATACGAGGCGCTCGACGTGGAAGTCAAAAAGCTGCTGGATAACGACTTAATCAAACAAGCGTTATGCCCGCAATGGGTGGCAAATCCAGTTTTGGTCAGGAAAGCAACTGGAGCATGGAGACTCTGCATCGATTTCACAGATCTTAACGCCGCCTGCCCGAAAGACAACTTCCCATTGCCTCACATTGACCAGCTAGTTGATAGCACCGCCGGACATGAGCTGCTAACGTTCATGGATGCATTCGCAGGATATCATCAAATCGCGATGCATCCCGATGATCAAGAGCACACTGCGTTCTACACCAACAAGAACTTGCTATGCTGGAAGAGAATGCCATTTGGGCTAATCAATGCTGGAGCTACATATCAGAGGCTGGTCAACAAGATGTTTGATGATCACATCGGGAAGACGATGGAAGTATATGTGGACGACATTGTTGTCAAGAGCTCAAAAAAGGAAGATCACTTGCAGCACCTGGCTCAAACATTTGAGATACTTCGGACCTACAATATGAAGTTGAATCCCAAGAAAAGCAGTTTCGGAGTCCATTCTGGGAAATTCTTGGGACATCTGGTTAGTCAACGAGGAATTGAAGCAAATCCAGTGAAAGTGAAAGCAATCATGGAAATGCAACCACCTAGGTCGGTAAAAGAAGTCCAACGACTAACTGGATGTCTGGCAGCTTTGAACAGGTTCGTCTCAAGATCCGGAGATAAGTGCAGGCCATTCTTCGAGGCCATCAAGAAAGGAAAGTTTCAATGGACAGACGCCTGTCAACAAGCGTTCGAGCAGCTGAAAGAGTACCTCAGTGATACAAAAATTCTTGCCAAGCCAATCCCAGGGGAAAAGTTATACTTGTATTTGGCGGCCTCAGAGGTAGCAATCAGTTCAGTGCTCGTTCGTGCAGAAGGAAAGTTCCACCTGCCCATCTACTATGTAAGTCATGCCTTGCACGAAGCAGAGCTCAGATATTCACCAACAGAAAAGCTAGCATATGCGCTGGTAATGAGTGTCAGGAAACTTCGTCCATATTTTTTCGACCACCAGGTGGAAGTGTTGACAACGTTCCCACTCAAGCAAATACTGCATAGACCCGATGCGGCTGGTCGGCTCCTAAAGTGGTCCTTGGAAATCAGTCAGTTCGGGATTTCGTATGTTCCTCGAACAGCGATCAAGGGGCAAGCCTTAGCAGACTTTATAGTCGAACTAACTTTCCCCCAAGATCCAACGAGAGGGCATAGCCATCCCTGGCACATGTATGTTGATGGTTCATCAACAAATACAGCATCGGGAGCAGGTATAGTCTTGATAAGCCCGGACAGGCAAGTTTTTACTTCAGCTGTTCGATTCGAGTTCATGGCAACGAACAACGAAGCAGAGTACGAGGCTGTGATCGTTGGGTTACGCCTAGCATTAGCAGTTGGAGTACGGAGGTTGCAAATCTTTGGAGATTCACAATTGATCGTCAACCAGGTCCGAGGAGAATATGAAGCAAGAGATGAAGACATGGCTTTGTATCAAAAGATTGTTGCTCACTTGGCCTCTTTGTTCGAACAAATATACATTGAACAAATACCAAGAGACAATAATGCTCAAGCAGATGCATTAGCCAGGCTAGCAACCAGCACCGGACCAGCAGAATTGTCGGAAGTGACGCTAACAAGAATGTCCAAACCATCAACCGAAGATTACAAGATCTATCAGATCGACGAAAATTTCGAAGAAGACGACTGGAGGATGCCGATCGTTGAATATTTGCAAAACGATAAAAAACCGGACAACCCATTCGAAGCTAACAAGTTGGTTAAAAGAGCGGCAAGATACACCATGATGGACGGACAGTTGTACAAGAGAGGAATTTCGCTCCCACTTCTGAAATGTTTGGCTAGGGGGCAAGGACAAACAGTGCTGAAAGAGATCCATGAAGGTGTATGCGGAAATCATGCCGGAGGACGGGCTTTGGCACATAAAACAATAAGGCAAGGATATTACTGGCCAACTCTCCTTCAAGATGCAATCAAGATTGCCCGAACTTGTCATAGATGTCAATTGTTCGCCCCAAACATTCACAAACCCCCACATGAATTGATTTCAGTCAATAGTCCATGGCCGTTCGCGAAATGGGGAATTGACCTTATCGGGCCTTTTCCCCCAGGACAAGGAAATGTTCGATACGCGGTAGTGGCTGTTGACTACTACACGAAATGGGCGGAAGCAGAAGCACTCGGGCGGATCACACAGGAGAAAATGATCAACTTTATATGGAAAAACATTGTTTGTCGTTTCGGGGTCCCCCAGGCGATAGTGACGGACAACGGAAGGCAGTTTGAGGGAAAAGAGATCAGAGATTTTTGCGAAAAATGGGGAATAAAGAAACATTTCTCGACACCATACCACCCCCAATCAAACGGTCAAGTGGAAGCAGTGAATAAAATAATCAAGCATATACTGAAGATTCGTTTGGTTGACAAGCAAGGAAAATGGTCAGAAGAGCTACCAGAGGTGTTGTGGGCATACCGAGTATCCCACAGAACAAGTACAGGCGAAACACCGTTCACAATGGCATTCGGGACAGAAGCAGTAATTCCGATTGAGTTAAAAGTCCCGACAAAACGAACAGCTGCGTTCGACGAAGAAACAAACAACTCTGCAATGGCAGCAGAGTTGGACTTGCTTGAAGAAAAAAGAATAACAGCAGAATTGAAAAATGCAATTTACAAAAGAAGAGCAGCAAAGTACTACAATTCTCAAGTAAAAGCAAGAGAATTCGAAATTGGGGACTTGGTACTTCGAAAAGTTTTAATATCACCAGGAGTATTCGGCCCGACTTGGGAGGGCCCATACAAGGTGACGAATAAGTGGCACAACGGCACATACGACCTTGAAGACATGGAAGGCAAGTCGTCCCAATACTCCTGGAACACAACTTTACTCAAGAAGTACTACCAATGAAGTCCTGTAAGTCTTAGGAAGTTTGTAAATAGATCCTTTGTAAATTTTGGAAATTTTTGCGCAAGTTTATAAACGAGCAGATTTGCATTTATCTTACTAGGCGAGCAGAATTGTTTTTATCTTTTGTCTTGCTGAATTTTAGTTTTTGAGCCTTGAGTCCAAATTACTTAGTTGCTCGCCCAAAAAATTAGCAAAATACGAGTCTGTTATAAGACGAACAGAAAAGCTTATTAAAAGCAAAAGTAAGGCCAAGTCCATAAGCGACCAAAATGGCCCAAACAACTAAGGCCAAGTCCATAAGCGACCAAAATGGCCCAAACAACTAAGGCCAAGTCCATAAGCGACCAAAATGGCCCAAACAACTAAGGCCAAGTCCATAAGCGACCAAAATGGCCCAAACAACTAAAGGTCAAGTTCTATAAGAACCAGATGACCAACTGAAAATTTGACTAAGTGTTTACCTTAAGAAAAAGGAACACTAAGGAGATGTCATAAGCAAAAAGCAATAGGCGAGCAACTAAGTAAGACAAACAAAGAGGCGAGCAATTAAGTAAGACAAACAGAGAAGCACAAATTTATAGATTAGCAAAAGTGTTCATATCATTAGATCAAAAAAGTTACAATAGGGTTGAGAAATACAGAAGTGTTATACATCCTATTGTAAGAAAAAAAAAGAAACTAGTCTTAAGAAAGAGGAGGAGCATCTTCAATTCTGGTCGCCGGCGCGCTCGGCTGCTCGCCCTGGGCACTTGTACCAGCCCCGTCTATGGGGGTCAGGGGAAGCGAAGACAACCCTTCAAAAACCTCATCAGCGGCTGCCACGTTGGTCGCCGCTGGAGCAGGGTCAGGCTGGCCGCCGTATGTAGGAGCAGCAATGTCGACCTCCTCGCCAAAGACTTCCAGAGGAAAGCCAAGGTCGGCCAAATCGGAGACGAACAAAGTTGAGCCAGGAGGAGGAGGATAATTCTTCACGTATTCAATGAAGTCCGCCTTCACCGCATCACGGATATCTTGGTTATGATCGTGAGCGAAGTGGACAGACCGTAAACATTCTGCGAAGGCACAAATGTACCCAAAATTGGTCTTGTCCATCACTTCCTGCTCATGGACTTCGTATTCGATCAGATTCTGGCGCTCTTCCTCCAGCCTCTTGACATGCCCCTCGGCAGCGAGCAGACGAGCAGATAAGTCTGCTCGCTCCTTCTCAGCTCTCTCAGCTCTCAAGTCTGAGGACTTCACCTCCAGCAGCATCTTCTCCGCCTTCTCCAAGGCGTTCTTCTCGCCAGTCAACGAGGCCTCCATCTTCCTCTCCATCAAAGCCAGCATCTTAGCATGCTCGGCCTTACATTCTTTGATGGCGGAGGCTCTTTCCTCGTCCATCCTCTCCACGCGACGGCCCAAATCGCGGTTCGTTCGCTCGAGCTCCATGACTTGGTCGAGCAGCATTTGGGACTGGACCAATTGATGGCTAGTATTGTAGGCCATCAGACGAACATTATCACTAGCAGATTGGCCAGTGACAAGGGTGTTCGCCGATTTTGTCCAAGCCCTTGGAACCATCTCGGCTGCTCGGCGAACGGGGGCATCAGGTATGTCGGAGAATGAGGGAGGTGCATTCTTCACCACTGAAAGATAGTGAAGGGTATTCCCGCGGCCAGGGTAAAGTGCTGGATTATACCTGAAATAGAAAGAACAGAAGTCAGTGGTCAAGCAACATTGCGCCAAACGGCGAACAAAAAACAAGGCGAAGACAACGAACTTACTCTTTGATTTTGACGGGGTCCCAACCTAGATAAGAGGTATCTTTGGGATTGTCCCCTTTCTTGGCCGCCACCAGGCCGGCGACCACCTGTCGTTCATCCACCACTTCCAGAGAGGTGGATTTAGAGGCTGGAGACTGGGGAGCAACACTGCTCGCCTCCACCATAGTCTTTGATCGCTTGGAGGCGCGATCATCACCGCGTGTGGCGCGAGCACCATCGTCCCGCGGCACTTTCTTTTTCTCTCTCTCTCGCTCCCTCTCCTTTTCCTTCCTCACATCCCGTGGAGAGGGAGTGGATTTGGCCGCAGGTTTGCGGCGACCAGCTCCGGCGGCTGGGCGACCAGAAGGGTTCTCTCCGGCCCGGAGACGCATGATGGCGAGGGGAGGATCCATCTTTCTCCTTGAAGCGTCCGCCATTTGCTTAACTCGCCCGGCGAGCAAATAATATGATTCGGGCACGGCCGGGATAGCAACAGTGACTTGTTGATCTAACAAGAAAAAGACGTTAGGCGAGCAAGAATATTGAACGAGCAAAAATGAATGGCGAGCAAAAAATAAAAAGTTACCTTCTGGGACGGCGGCTTGGGCTTCAAGATGATGAGGACTCGTGATCAAGCCAGCAAGTTTGCGACAATGAGCCTTCGAGAGATGATGTATGTCGCGACTAGCAACGTCGCGAAGAGAGATGATGGCTAAGGTGAAGAGGAACTCGTCACTGATGTCGGGGTGCCCCCACTTCAAGTTCCTCGGACCTGCAAAACAACGAAAAGGATTAAAATTAGTCCTACTTATGAACTAGCAAGACAAAGTTAGCCCTACGTTTGATTTTTCCAAAGCCTTCAGGCGACATGATGCGCGCCTGCCCGCCAGCAAATCCCTCAGTTGCTCGCCAATCTCCACCAATGAAGAAGAATTGGCAATGCCAACCCTTAATCTTATTGGGAACTCCCTCAACGAGTTTCAATCCGGTTTTCGCCTTGGCGTAATACCATCCAGCACCATCCTCGGAAATGGTCAAGGCGTAAAGGATCTCCGCGGTTGTTATCTTATTTTTGTAGCCTTCAAGACCAAAGAGAGTCATGAAGGCTAGAAGACTACTCCAACCATTTGGAGTAATTTGAGTGATCGCCAGGTTCATGTCGGATAGGAAACGGCCGATGAGCGGATGAACGGGGAGCGGAAAACCCGTGTTCAACACATCCAAGTTGATCGCCGTGCAGCCAGGAGGGGGGCGATCGGCAGTCTCTCCTTTCTTCGGCACATACATGAAAATATCGTAGGGGATCTTGTATGTTTCACGGATGCTCGCCAAATCGTCCTCAACAACAACACTGGCAACTCTGCTCGCCGCATAATCTCCATCCTGAGCTTTCATGATTACCCTCGATGTGGGGGCAAAGGTCTTCGAGTAGCGAGCAGAGTAGTCCGCCCACTCGGTGTCACGAACAACTCCTTCGGGGATCCGGGATTCTGGTGTAGTTTGAGCAATGGGGAAGTTGATCTCCCTTAAAAACTCCCAAGTGAGAGTGGGACATTTATGCTCGCCAACACGTTGGTCGCCTTCTTGACCAACGAAATCATCTATCTCCGCGGCCACTTCTGCGGAATCTTCCCCCAAATTGGAAGAAGTTTCAGGTTCACGAGCGAGAGGTTGCATCTTTTCTTGCTCGCCTGAGCGATCAACAGCGCACGTCTCTATCGAGCGAACAACAGAATTCGCATCGGAGTCCGTGTCTTCGTCCACCAACAGCGTGCGCGGGTTTCTCGCCAATATTTGGCGAACAGATCTGCGCGGAGAATCCAAATCTACGGGTCTCTTTTCCGGGTTTCGCCCGGGTCCGGATTGAGATGAATTTGAGGGGGTAAACTCCATTCGAAATAACGAGGCGGGAATTTAACCAGTTTGAGAAAGATTTTAAGTACAATGGGTCCGAAATCAAAATCACAGCGGCAACGTTAATACGAGACGACGGCGCAATGGCGGCTCACGGCCGGAGTAACAGTGACGATTAAAGAAAATACAGAAAAGAGAAAAAATTCACGAAAATTGAAGGAAGAAAGAGAGGATACGGGACAAATTACCTTCAGAGAACAAGAATCTAAGAGACACAAGGAGATTCGAACACAAAAGATTGAAAGACAAAGCTTCAAAATGCGTATCAATGGCGGATGAATTGTGATTCTTCGAAAAGAAGAATGAAGGAGAAACTGACGCCTATTTATAAGGGTGAGACTGGGGCGAAAATGCAATATTTGCAAAATATTATAGGCCCCTATGGGCAAATTGGGAGACGCGCATGACTGACGCGACGCCTCGCACTCCGTGTCTCGGGAATCCAACCGTCGCGACACGAAAAGGCGTTCGCTACTGGTCGCGCACATAAACTCTCATGCTCGACTGTTCGCCCAACTGCTCAGATGCTCGCCCATGTAAACATCCACGTTCCATTCTTGCTCGCCCCAATTTTCAAAGAAATTATAGCTTGGTCCCAATTGATCAATCCATGCCCAACATGAGACCAAGCTAGGGGGCAATTGTTGGGTGGCGAACAATTAAGTAATTAATAAAAAGGAGATTATTAGACTAAGTAACAGGATAACAAATCAAAGGAGCTAGCAGTTTCGTGGAAGCGAACAGCTTTGTAGCGGAGCTAGCAGATTCGTAGGGCGAACAGCTCTGTAGAAAAGTACTAATGTGGCAAGCAGACTTGCAAAGAACAGCTGTGCCAGCGGCTCAAGCCAAAGCCAATTTGGGCGAACATGTTCGTAGTAAAGCGAGCAACATTGTAAAACAATCCCAAGCGAGGAGCGAACAGCTAAGAACGCAAAGGATCATGACATCTAACAAAGACGTACAAGCGAGCAGCCGGTCACCATCGAGAGCATCTCAGAAGTGCCAAAGACCAAGTACAACATGGGGAATTCCAAGAGTCACTAGCTTAGATATGGTCCAAGTGTCCTAACACTTGGCACCCATCCAATGAGTAATAGTGTAGATGTTGTACAAGTGTCCTAACACTTGGCACCCATCCAATGAGTAATAGTGTAGATGTTGTACAAGTGTCCTAACACTTGGCAAAGATCCAATGGCTAAGCCATCAAGATGGTGACACATGGCCACTTTGTATGTCTATAAATACTCCCTTCTTGTACATGAAAAGGGACGACAATTCAAAAAATAGCCAAACTCTTGCAAAATTATTCTTTGAGCTTTACTTAGCCAAATTCTATGATCTTGATTCTTGTTTGGTGATCTTCATTAGATGAAAAACAGCCACTAATCTTCTTAGTTAGAAAAGGTCATCAACAACACTCAAATCATTTTTTTCTCTCTTTCACTTTCACGTTGAAAGTTAGGATTTAATTGTGCAATTGTTTTTAAATTTAATTTCTGCTTAGTTTAGGTATTAAATGTCAATTTGTTCGTCACTATAGTACCATGCCGACAAATAACTTTAGAGCTCCACCACACTCCTAAATCATTTGAGTTCGATAACTACTTAGTTATAACATACTTTCATCTTTATAGTTGTCAACTTATCATGCAAGAAATTAAATATATTGGGGGATAAGTAACAATTAGTTAATTCTTAATAGTGAAAACCTATTGCTTCATTTCTTAATTGTTTTATGATGAATCTGTAATCATGGAGTAAGACTTCCCTCATTTAAATTTGATGCAAAATTTATGTGTATAATTACTGGCTAATAACATATTGGAAAATAAATGCTCAAACTCTTTTTTTTTTTAATGAAGTTCTATTAACTTAAGGCAAAGTCTCATGTGAAACTTGTTCACTGTATTAAACTAGATGCATAATAGTACCATAATATTCAATTTAGTAATACTATAATTTTATAAACTAATACCATAAATATTAGCAAGTAATACGGCCGGCCATTTTTCCTATCTCATCGTAACTAATTGTGACAAGACCAAGTTATGTGATCAGGCGAATATGAGTCAACCAAATTTAATCTAGGTGGGAATTTTGTATAAGATAGTTTTATGCATAAAATAAATCTCTAATTTAATATTCGTATCATATGTAGCTTAAAAATGTGGTTGAGATGGAGATCCACAATGTTCTATACATATGGATAATGAAGTAAATTATATGTTAGACACACAGAAAAATATTGACACGGAACGATAACCGTAGAAGACAAACGTTCTTCGTACGAAATGAAAAATAGAGTACTGAGTATCAAATTAATCAAAAAGTGCGTCCAAAATATTCGTCCTCACTATTTAAAGGGGCCAGAACAAGCCCTAAAACAAAAAAACGGAAATAAGCATAATTGCCGAAAATAGAAAAAAAAGTCCCAAAACAGAAAAATAGGCCCAACGCTGTCAAATGTTGGAATTTGGGCCCAGGACCACGTACATCACTGCGCGTTGCGCAGCGAGTTCAACTCGAACCGTCGATCCGCTTCCAGAAAGGTATCACAATAGCAATTCTGAGCCCGACTCCAAAAGTTACGTCCGTTTTGATTTCTGCCGACGAACACCCGCAAGCTGCCCCACATCAGTCTCTCCCTCTTGAAAAGAACTCGACCCCGAGTGATCCGGATAGAGAGATGGTTCGGAGGGAAAATATCGAGACAAGTCCGCCACGTTAAATGTTCGTGAGATGTCCATCGCCTCAGACAGGTCCACAGTATAAGCATTGTCATTGATCTTACCCAAAATTTTATAGGGGCCATACTTCCTTGGTTGTAATTTATGGTACTGACCAACTGGGAAACGCTCGCGTCGAAGGAACACCATAACCTCATCACCAACATCGAACACGCTAATACGACGGTGTTTATCAGCAGCCTCCTTAAATTTCTGATTAGTATCCATCAACTTCTGTCTAACCTCTGCCTGGATGTCCAACGACTCTTTTGCTAAAGTCGCAGCAGCTGCACTATTCCCAGCAACTTGCGGTAGCTCCACCAAATCCACTGCATAACGTGGTGGCTTCTGATAGACGACGGAAAAAGGTGATTTTCCCGTTGAACTATGAACATCATTGTTGAAGGCAAACTCTGCTTGTGGTAAGGCATGATCCCACTGCCTCGGTCGATCTCCACATATGCAGCGAATCAAATTTCCAAGGGTTCGATTGAAAACTTCAGTCTGCCCGTCGGTCTGTGGGTGTGCGGTACTACTGAAATTCAGCGAAGTATCAAACATACGCCACAAAGTCATCCAAAAATGGCTGAGAAATTTTGTATCACGATCCGAAGTAATTGACTTAGGCACTCCATGTAAACGAACCACTTCACGAAAGAATAATCGGGCAATATGTGAAGCGTATGATGCAGGGAATAAAGTGCACCATCTTGGAAAACCTGTCAACCACAACGAAAATAGAATCAACCCCGCGTTGAGTCCGGGGTAAGCCTAGAATGAAGTCCATGGACAGATCCTCCCAAATAGCCTCTGGAACAGGTAAAGGCGTATAAAGACCAGTATTTTGTGCATGGCCCTTAGCTATTTGACAGACGTGACAGCACCTCACGTACCTCCCCACCTCTCTCTTTAATTGTGGCCAGTAATATCGTTCTTCCAAACTGGCAATAGTTTTCTCTCTACCAAGATGCCCACTCAAGCCACCACCATGAAGATCACGAACTAACTTGTCCCTCAACGAAGTACGGGGGATACACAATCGATCTTCCTTAAAGAGATAGCCATCCAGCTTAAAGAAATCCTCGAAAGGCAACCTCTCCCATATTTTACCGAAATCCTCATCATTCATACATAGGTCGCGAAGAATTTCAAAGCCCGTAACTTCATGACTCATCGTCACCAACAGAGTAGCACGCCTGCTCAAGGCATCAACGGGTTTAATTTGGACCCCAGATTTGTGCTTCAAGGTGAAAGGGAATTGCTGTAAAAATGCCACCCACCGTGCATGCATCTTGCTGATATTTTTCTGACTATTAATATACTTCAAGGCCTGATGGTCAGTATACAGAACGAACTGATCTTGAAGCAGGTAGTGCTCCCAATGCTTCTGTTGATAGGCGACCAGGCGAGCAACAATGACCTAGAGTTAAGAAGTTAATCAGCTGAAATCAAGAAACAGACGACCACCAGGGTTTAAAATAGGTTACTTTACGCGACCAAGAGTGTAGTTCGATACACTTCACGCGACCAAGAGCGAACAAGGGGTCCACTGCATTCAACGAGAATATACATGCGAACAACTAGTCACCAAAGGAAGTAGCAAAGTGGTCTTGAAAACCAAGTACAACATTGGGAACTCCAAGAGTCACTAGTTTAGATATGGTCCAAGTGTCTAAACACTTGGCACCCATCCAAGAGAAGATAGTTTAGATGTTGTACAAGTGTCCCACCACTTGGCATAAATCCAATGGTTGAACCACTAGAAAGGTGACACATAACCTCCTTGTATATCTATAAATACCCCTTCATTTGGAAGGGGAAAGATTTTTTCCATAATTCAAAAAGTAACTTAAACTCTTGCAAATTCATTTCTTGTACTTTACTTAACTAAATTCCATGATCTTAGTACTTGTTTGATGATCTTAGAAAGCAAAAACAGCCACTAATCAACACCGATTAGGAAAAGATCATCAACAATTGGCGCTAGAAGGAGGGGCGAACCTTCGATTTCTAGAAATCGTAGAAAGATTGAAGATATTCATTGGAATCTACAAAAGTTGGCCGGAATCCGGGAGGAGACCACCGGAAGTCAAGTGTACACGTTCTTCGGAGCAAAGTTACCCACAAATACATCACTTTAAGGGTTTGAATGCATGTGTATATGAGCTAGGGTTTTCAAAACCACCATATTCATATATACAAGGCTAGTGACTCTTAAAAAGGTGTTAGAAGCTAGACCACCCCAAAATCCTTGTCTATCATCTATATTGTAACAACCAAGATGATAAGATCACAAGAAGATCGAACCTCAAGTGCATCTCCGAGTCATAGGTAAAAAATAAGGGTTTCGTCCACCGAAGGCCATGCAAGAATGGTTAGAACAACTTCCAGGAGGAACGTCCAAGTTACGATTGACACGATTCCACCAGAAGTGGAAGCCCTTGCTCAAAACCCTGAGGAGCTAGTTAAAACGATCGCTATCCTCCAGTCATTGCAAAATCGGCAAACAGCTGGACCATCAAGAGCAGCAGAGACGATCAATCGAGCAGGCGAGCAGGAGCGAGCAGGCGAGCAGCGAAGTAAGATGAGAGAAGATATGCACCGTGATGAAGCTGACAGCGCTGAGGTTCGCAAAAATAAAGGGAAGGCTCCCATAAGCGAACGTTTAGGGAATCGAGGGGAATCATCACCAAGTCAGGCAAGTGAGTCAAGCAAGAGTACCTCTCGAACAAGTGCATTGGAAAGGCTAGGAACAAGGAATACGACTAGGAGAGGACAATCTAGGAGGATCGAAGAACTATCACGCCCTGCTGCTCGCCCATCAGTGCATGACCGAATCAGGAGATCAGCTTTGTTGCTAGAAAGGCGACCCAGGAGAAACGTCCCATCGGAGAGGGACTGCATCGTGAAGAGGTTAGACCCAATCACGATGAACAACCCTCCGACGGGAGGACTCCCCCAAATGAATTGCAAGAAATGAGGAAAGCAATTGAGGAATTGCAAAAGCAGTTAGAATCTCAAAAAGATGTCGGGTCAACTGTTCTCCCGTCCTCACCACTTTCTCCTTTAATCCTCAATGCACCGATCCAGAAGAAGATACAATTTCCTGCCATCAATCTATATGAAGGAACATCGGACCCACGAATCCATGTGACGAAATATTCAGACTTCATGATCTCCGTAGGGGCAACTGACGCCACTCAATGTCGAAATTTCCCACTCACCCTGGGAGATGGGCCACATAGGTGGTTTTCAGCACTAGCTCCTGGTTCCATCAACTCCTTCGCCCAGCTGAGCAAGGAGTTTCTGTCTCATTTTTCGACTGCTGGGTCCTACTTGACCCACAGGCACCGGTTAGCAGACATAAAGCAGGGAGACGAAGAATCGGACAAACAGTTTCTGGAAAGGTTCGATAAAGTGCTACTAGAAGGCGAGATGGTGAGTGAGGATACGAAGATAGTGGCAGTGATGGCTGGACTGAAGAAAGGAACCGAATTGTGGAAGGAAATGCATTTAACTTGTCCAAAAACGTACGTGGAATTCAGACACAAGGCAGGGATCCATGTATCGATGCAAGAAGCTGTGCACAGAGAAATGGAAGATAAAGCTGACCCAAAGAAGTTTGGCAAAAAGACTGGAGGGAATGATTACAAAGCTCCAAAAAACATGAGGTCATTCAACGAAGGAGCGGAGTTAAAAGAAAAGTTGAATCAAGTCCTCACGATGTCGGTGGACGCTGTTTACAATAATGTCAAGGACAAAGAAATGCTGCCCGAGCCTCGGAAGATAAGGCAGGAAAGAGGAAAATTGAACCCGAATAAATATTGCGCATATCATCAGAGCATCGGCCATTTCACCAGTGAATGCCGAGATTTGTTAAAACAATTGTGGAGGTTCTACGAGGAAGGAAAGTTGTCTGAGTTTTTGAAAAAAGGAACCAGGTAAGAGACCGAGAGCAGCAGCGCCATCCAATTCAGACGATGATGATAGCGACGAGCAACCGAACAGGACGGGAAAGAAAGAAAGAAAGGTCCCCGCGACTCCGGCAAGACCAATCCCGGAGATCCTAATGTTAGAACCATTTGGGCCGGTAGGCGGATGTTCTGATGGAGGACCACCCATATCGAAAAGAAAGAAAAAAACGGAATTGAGGGCAGTAGCGCAAGTGATGGAGGTCGGTGTAAATCCATCAACCAAACGAACTGGGAACCTCACTTTTTCAGAAAAAGATTTAGACGGGGTGCTCACCCCCCACAACGACTCTTTAGTCATTTGCGCTAACATCATGGGAACGAGAGTACACCGTCTGCTCGTCGACACCGACTCTCACAAATATCCTATTCAAAAGCATGGTAGACCAGCTAGGAGAATGCGCTGAATACATCAAGGATTGCGATCATAGAATAGTGGGATTCAGAAATGTTGTGACCGTCCCATTAGGAATGATTACGCTAGCAGTCGAACTTGTATCGGTCGAGGACCCTGAAAGGAGGCTGAGTAGGATGGTAGATTTTCTAGTCGTAGATCAGCAGTCCACTTATAATGGGTTCCTCGGCCGTCCTTTCTTGCATGAATTTAAGGCAGCCGTTTCAACGTATTATTACTGCGTAAAATTTCCCACGTCAAAAGGTACAGACACGGTCAAGGGTGACCAGAAGAAGGCTCGTGAGTGCCTCTTGCAACTTCAACCCCAGGATCACAGAGTCAACATGATGAATGAACAGCCAAGCGGCGGTGCCGAGAATGAACCATCCGTACTTTATGAAATCATGGAATCTGTTGACACGGAGATGATGGAGATAGACAACCAGCAGGGGGCAGACGAGCAAGAGGTCTCGGGCGAACAACAAAGACCGGAGGTCACACCCTGCTTAAATGAAGGCGAAGATCTCGAACCACGACTAGGAGCGGAACCAATGATGATTGAAGATGAACTCAACAGTGAAGGACCCCTCATTGATCCTCGATGGAAAAACCAGAAACGGAGGGCTACCCCAGTCGAAGAGTTAGAGACAATAAAAGTCGACCCGAACCAAGAGAGCTTAGAACTCTTCATAGGATCCGAGCTCCCAGAGCCATATAGACCCAAAATGACGGAGTTTCTTAACGCAAATCTCGACGTGTTTGCATGGTCGCATGGTCGCATGCAGACATGGTAGGCATTAGCCCCGAGCATGCCTGCCACAAGCTCAATATCGATCCAAAGAAAAAGCTGATCCATCAGAAAAGGAGAAAGTTCGGGCCCGATAAGTATGAAGCACTCGATGTGGAAGTCAAGAAATTGTTGGATAACGACTTGATCAGACAGGCCTTATGCCCGCAATGGGTGGCGAACCCGGTGTTGGTCAAAAAAGCAAGCGGAGCATGGAGATTATGCATCGATTTCACCGACTTGAATGCCGCTTGCCCGAAGGATAACTTCCCATTGCCACATATTGACCAGTTGGTTGATGGCATAGCTGGACATGAGCTCCTCACATTCATGGATGCATTTGCAGGATATCACCAGATTGCAATGCACCCAGACAACCAGGAGCACACAACATTTTACACCAACAAAAATTTGTTGTGTTGGAAGAGGATGCCATTTGGGTTGATCAACGCCGGGCCACCTACCAGAGATTGGTCAACAAGATGTTCGATGACCACATCGGAAGGACAATAGAAGTGTATGTGGACGACATTGTCGTTAAAAGCTCAAGGAAAGAAGATCACTTGCAACACCTTGCCCAAACATTCGAAATACTCCGGACCTACAACATGAAACTAAACCCCAATGTAATCTTCCCATTTGCCACGTCTAGCACCATCCCCGCCGTAGCTAAGAACGGTCTTCCCAAGATCAGGGGCACGTGCTCATCTTCCTCCATCTCTAGCACTACAAAGTCGGCTGGAAAAATGTGATCTCCAACTCTCACTAGGACGTCTTCAACAACACCTTGAGGTCGAGTAATAGACCGATCGGCTAGTTGAAGCGTCATCATTGTGGGTTGAAGTTCACCACCTTCCAACTTCTTGAAAAGCGACAGCGGCATGAGATTGATGCTCGCCCCGAGGTTGCACAACGCTCCCTTCTTGATCCCGTTTCCAATGTCACATAGGATCGTGAAGCTCCCGGGATCCTTCAGCTTCGGTGGAAGCGCCTTGTGCACTAATGCACTCACCTCGTGGTTCAACTGCACCAACTTCGGCTCATCCACTCGCCGTCTTTTCGCAATCAAATCCTTCAGAAACTTCGCATAATGCGGCATCTGTTCCAAAGCATCATAAAAAGGAATGTTAATATGCATCTGTTTAAAAACATCAAGGAATTTAGCGAATTTCTCATCAAGCTTCTTTTTCATGAAGCGCTGTGGATATGGGACGGGTATCACAGATTTGGGTACCCCCCATTCATCTCTTTCTGTTTCTTTCACTTTCTCCCTTGCTTCCTTTGCCTTTTTCCACTTAGGAACTCTCTCAACCTCCTCAATGCCTTTGCCCTTCTGGGACTCATCCATATCTTTATGCTTCTCAATCCCTTCACTTTCAACCCCCTTCTCAGCTTGGCTCTCCTCAGTCTCAACTTCATCTCCTTTAGGCTCAATCTCTTCTTGGGGTGTCTCAGAATCAGCAGGCATCTGAGGACCTTCATAATTGGTTCCACTTCTAAGCTGGATCGCCTTGCACTGCTCTTTCTGGTTCCCTTCTGGCATTCTATTCACTGACTTTGCAATCTGGCTCATCTGGAACTCTAAAGAAGTGAACCTTCGATTGTTCTCTTGTTGAGTTCTAGTCCACTCAACATTCATCTTCTGGAGCTCTTGATCACGTTGATCACCCTTCTTATGCAACTCCTTCACATCGTACTCCAAGGATGACAACCGCTTGCTCCCTTCCTCCACCTTCTGAAGAATCGCTCTCAACATCTCTTCGGTTGAGGCACCACCTTCTCCACCCGGAGGCTTTGAACCCGGATCCACACCTGCAGGAACAGTAACACCAGCTTTTGGGTTAGCATAAGAAAAATTATCATTCTTCCTCCATGTGTTTTGAGGAGGCTGCTGGCCTCCATGAATTCCTTGTGTGTTCCTCCATTGATTTTGAGGTGGCTGAGGGCCTGGAGGCATAAATGGTTGGCCATAAGAAGACCTTCCATACTGATTTCCACCTTGGTAGCCATTCTGATTGTAATACGGACCTCCCATGTAATTGGCTAACTCTTGCTGTCCACTGGGCTGGTCTACTCTCTCATTCTCCACTGCATGCTCTCCACCCAAACTCTTCCCCAACTCGAGGTTGTTGATCTTTTCCATCATGGCCATCAGCAGCCTTCTCGTTCCTTCTCCCTCTTCAACCTGATGCACTCTTTGCAAATCTGCATCCACACCCCAAGCACCGGCATTCGTGACAATGTTGTCCACGATCTCCCTACACCTCTCTATGCCTTGGTTCAAAAATGCTCCGCCCGCACAGGCGTCTAAATGGTCTTGCCCCGCCTTGTTGGCACCACTGTAAAAGAATGCCATAATATCCCCCTCATTGTACCCGTGCTGCGGGCACTCAATCAGCATGTTTGAGTATCTCTCCCACGCTTGGCGTAAATCCTCTCCGGACTTCTGGCGAAAGGACGAGATCTCAATTCTAGCCTTGATCGTCCTAGATGGAGGGTAGAATCGCTCGAGGAACAGACGCTCGAGCTCGGCCCAAGTGGTAATACCTCCCCGCGGGAGCATATTATCGTACCACTCCTTGGCTATTCCCGTCAATGAGAATGGGAACAGCCTAAGCCTCTTGGCATCTTCAGACATGCCATTATAATTAAATGTTGAGGCTATCATGAGAAAACTCCTCAGGTGATTGTGAGGATTCTCCTTCCCGATCACCCCCTTGAACTGATTCTCGGTCAGCAGCTTTAAAATCCCCGGTGATATTGAGAAGTTGTTCGCCTCAACAGGAGGTAGAGCTACTCCGTCATAGTACCTCTGTGGCTGCGCTGCAAACCTCCCTCGAATCGCCATATTATGATCTACGTTCTGAGGAACGTATTGAGGATTAGCAGCTGGTGCGGGTACTTGTTGGGGTGGTGGTTGGTAAACAGGTGGTTGGTTATAGACTGGTGGTGGATGATATGGATACGATGGGTAAGGGTAAGGTGGGTATGGGTAGTGTTGGTATGCTGGGTTATGGAAAGGGTTATTCGGGTTTTGTGGGTAAGCAGGATTGTTCAGAGGATTTGGGACTAGGTTCTGAGCTGGATTGTTTACATTTTGTGCACCCGGGTTCTGGCTTTGACTATCCACGAACTGGTCTTGATTCTGACCACCACTCCCTCCAGAGCCATCAACCCGGTCTATTGCCTGATTGAACTCGTCAGCAGCATTGTCCAACTCATTATTGAGGTCCATTGGTCCCTTCCCTAAGTCGGCAGCGTTCATCCTTCTCAAGAAGGCTCGGTTCCTTCTGGCTATTGTCTCAGGATCTGCAGGTAATCTCTCTTCGCTCGTATTGCCTTGTGAGCGTGTTCTCATAAACCTGACACACTAGCAGATGGATCAAAACGCAACTGCCGAATGAATAAAAATAACAACAATAAATAAAAAAAACAGAAAATAGGCACTCACTACTAACTACTCAGCTATCGACAAGTCCTATTCAAAGAGCATAAAACGCCATCCCCGGCAACGGCGCCATTGACTTGAAGCGAACTACACTAGCTTCTACTAGTAGCTACCCCGCAAGAGAACGGGTTCACTGTAGTATGGGCAAGTATAGGGACCAAGTATTATCGAACCCAAGGGATGGTGTATATGCGAATAGATCCCTGAAGATCTACGCGTCGTAGTTAATATGAGTGAAATGTTTTTTTGGTTTTTTGAAAAGAGAAAATTAAACTAAACTAAATTATCCTATGAATGCAAAAGGAAAATTAAACGAAGTAACAAAAGGTGTGTTTTCAAATATGAGATGGTGATGCTCAGGATAGGAATCCCTACGTATACTAACGGAGCAGGTACATAATCAAAGTAATCGTGACAAACAAGAATTAACCTAAGTAAAAGATCGTAGAATGAAAGTTCAAGATTTTATACCCTAATACTTTATCCTAGCAATCGACTTCACTAATCCACTAACAAGTTAATGGATTGTGCTCAATTAATGAGACCCTAATTTAACTAAGGTGATGCGGTCGTCCTCCTTCGCTAAACCGGTAAATGAATTAACCTTTCCTAAACCTTCTCGTTAAGACTACTAATTGTTATTGAGTGATGCGGTCGTCCTCTCTCTAACACTTTCGTACTAAATTCAAAGGTAGAGTTAAGATTAATTATATGAATTCATTAATTAAGAGAATTAAAACTAACGTCACGAATTACTCTAATTACGTGCCCACATCCTACTTCTACGAGTTCATCCTAACCTAAGCATGCAAGGGTTTTAGCCGGACATGGTTATAACAAAAATAAAAGCAATAGAAGAAACAACGAACAAAAACATAATGAATTGAACGAAGAAAATAAGAAACATGAACTAGGGTTTTAAAAAGAAAATAAATACGAAGAACTGAAATTTGAATTGATAAAAACGAAATTTAAACGTGTTCAAAGTAACGAACTAATGAAAAGAAACTAAGAATTGAAAAGAAACTAGAATTCGTATGAAAAACCTTAACACCGTAAAAGTAAAGCTTGCTCGTCTCCTTCCTCTCCAAAAACCAAGTCTAAAAGTATTTCTAAAAGTTGGGGATTCCTTCAAAACGTGTTTGGACGAGATATATATAGGCACGGGTCGAAACGGGAGTTAACGGGCCGAAAATACGAATCCGGAGGCAAAAGTATAGGGGCGCTCGAGCAAAACGCTCGAGCGGTCCCGCTCGAGCAGTGTAGCTCGAATGGTGCATTCGCTCGAGCGGTCGCGCTCGAGCTGCTCGAGCGCTGAAATCATTCTGTAAGTTTTGGGCGCTCGAGTGATTCGCTCGAGCGGTGGCGCTCGAGCTGCTCGAGCGCAAGAATGATTATGTATGTTTGCGCGCTCGAGTAAGGCGCTCGAGCGGTGGCGCTCGAGTGATGCGCTCGAGTGATCTCCAATCCTCCGAAATGATACTTTTCCTCGTCCGCACTAATACCAATCGTATTTCTTCAATATCTTCTCATCCGGGCATCCGTTTGAGTCGATTCAAAGTCCTACGAACTCCGTTTTTCGTCCTCTATTCACCTATGAGCATCAAAGAGACAAATTTATCAATGTATAGAAATAATGCTCAATTGACTCTAAATACTCTATAAACTCGACCAAAACTAGGGCGTTTCTAGCTACGAATCATGACAATTTCACGCCTAATCAACCCCCCCAAACTTACCATATTGCTTGTCCCCAAGCAATGAAATAATAAGTCAAGTGAAATTGTTAGGAATGAGTAGGAAAAATCAATCATGCAAGCTAATGAATTCAAGCTTCAAAAGTCAATCACCCGTATACTCACTCAATTCCTTTTATCGTACTCATGCAACAATAATAAGAAGCACCAAGATCAAGCATGGATGTGCACTCAACGATGTGTTTAACTCCCTCACAAGTGTATAACAATGATAAAGGGACTCACTCAATCAATCAATCACACAAATTGGCAGCCATAGGCTCGTAAATGCTCTCAACTTCGACCATACTCTAGAAATCAATGCCGAATCAAAAAGGACTTTCAAAAGGTTGTAATGTAGGCTCTTTGGACAGGTGGGATAACAATATGATAAAGTGACTCAAGTGAATGGAGAATAGAAATTCAAAACTTCGGTACTTCGAGATTAAGAACGAACTACTTCAAACGTATTCAATCACTACACTTTCGCTTTCAATTCTCTCAACACTTCAATTTTTTATCTTTCTCACTCCTTCACTTTTTCAATCACTTCATCATTTTTTTTTTCTTTTTCGCACAAACACATGAGCTCATTTTTTCTTTTGCTCATTCTCAAATTTTTTGTTCTTTCTCACAACTCAAATCTCATCACTCCTTCTTCTCATATTCACTCAACAAACAACCTTTTCCTTTTTCAACTCAATTCACTCCCTTCACATTCACACTTTCCTATTCTCCACTCAAATTGGGACAAAAAGGCTTAGGAATTGGAATAGTGTTCATATGTGCTAGCAAATAAAATAGGCTCTAGGCTCAAAGGGGCTAACAAGGGATCAATGTCATTGGTAAGGAAAATTTTGGCTAAGTGACTTATTCAATTCAAAAATGGCCTAAGATCCTATTCGGCATATCAAACTAGACACAATCTAGAAGCAAGAGCACATGCAAGTTCTAGCATCCTCTAAGGTGACGATCCACTCACAAACGAAGAGATTAATTCATGCATTTAAATCTCGTAAGGCTCAACTCTCACGGCTTTCACATCCATGCTAGTCCTAGTGCATTCTCACTCTCATCACACAAGTAGTCAAAAGAAAAAAATTCACAAGCATACAAGTTATCTCCCTAAATCAGCTCAAATTCAAACACTCACACAAGAAAACTCATAACTCAGCCTCACAATTCACCCTACTCATCAAATCATACTCAAAGATAGCAATCAACAAGCATAAGGTGATTGATAGGCATAAAATGTTGAGTAACAAAACAAATTAATAATAGCCCAAGGAGCATCTCAAGGCACCAAATAACTAACTCAACTCAAAGATAAGGGGTGCTCCGGTGCAATGTAACAAGAAAACATATAAAACTCCACCCCCCCAAACTTCGACCTTGCTAGAGGTCTAAGTTTGGGGTTGTGGGTTACCTCAACCGAACAATTCAGTTTCTCTCAACAGCTTTGCACACTCCTTTGTCTCAAGTTGGTTCCTTCAATCTGAGTAACTCCATGATACCTTTACTCCTTTAGAGACAAGCCTACAAAATAAAACTCTCAAGTACGAGGTTAAACATACGACTCAACAACATCCTAGTAACATAAAAGGAAAATAACTAAAAAACACTCAAAAGCAAATAAAAATGGGTTGCCTCCCATTCAGCGCTATTTTTAAGGTCCTCATGCCGGACCAAGCTCAAAGGAGCTTATGGGACATCATACTCAAATTTACCTCCCCCACTCTCATAAGAGTGGTGTTTGAACTCCTTTCCTTGATGCCCCACCATCATGAGTTCCTTTGCTTTCTTCTCATTCCCAAGTGTTATGGGTCTCAACTCCTTCTTGCCTCTATCTGGAGGAGTCTTACTAAACAATTTCTTGAGTTTGGACTTTTTCTTCTTAACTCCTCCTTTCCCTTCTAACTGGACCACGTCCACTTTCTTCACCTCTTCATCCTTCAACTTCTTCACTTTATCCCTATCAACATAATCAAGAACATAATGCTCATGGGTTAAGTAATTGAATGAAGGATTATAAAATTCATGAATATCAGAAGGATTAGGGATAGAAGGCGTGTCTTCAACACGAGGATCAATTGCATCCATGCAATACAAGCTCTCATCCTCCTTCGGGTGTTTCATGGCTTCATATAGGGAGATCTTCACTTCTTGATCGTCAACCTTCAATGTAATCTTCCCATTTGCCACGTCTAGCACCATCCCCGCCGTAGCTAAGAACGGTCTTCCCAAGATCAGGGGCACGTGCTCATCTTCCTCCATCTCTAGCACTACAAAGTCGGCTGGAAAAATGTGATCTCCAACTCTCACTAGGACGTCTTCAACAACACCTTGAGGTCGAGTAATAGACCGATCGGCTAGTTGAAGCGTCATCATTGTGGGTTGAAGTTCACCACCTTCCAACTTCTTGAAAAGCGACAGCGGCATGAGATTGATGCTCGCCCCGAGGTTGCACAACGCTCCCTTCTTGATCCCGTTTCCAATGTCACATAGGATCGTGAAGCTCCCGGGATCCTTCAGCTTCGGTGGAAGCGCCTTGTGCACTAATGCACTCACCTCGTGGTTCAACTGCACCAACTTCGGCTCATCCACTCGCCGTCTTTTCGCAATCAAATCCTTCAGAAACTTCGCATAATGCGGCATCTGTTCCAAAGCATCATAAAAAGGAATGTTAATATGCATCTGTTTAAAAACATCAAGGAATTTAGCGAATTTCTCATCAAGCTTCTTTTTCATGAAGCGCTGTGGATATGGGACGGGTATCACAGATTTGGGTACCCCCCATTCATCTCTTTCTGTTTCTTTCACTTTCTCCCTTGCTTCCTTTGCCTTTTTCCACTTAGGAACTCTCTCAACCTCCTCAATGCCTTTGCCCTTCTGGGACTCATCCATATCTTTATGCTTCTCAATCCCTTCACTTTCAACCCCCTTCTCAGCTTGGCTCTCCTCAGTCTCAACTTCATCTCCTTTAGGCTCAATCTCTTCTTGGGGTGTCTCAGAATCAGCAGGCATCTGAGGACCTTCATAATTGGTTCCACTTCTAAGCTGGATCGCCTTGCACTGCTCTTTCTGGTTCCCTTCTGGCATTCTATTCACTGACTTTGCAATCTGGCTCATCTGGAACTCTAAAGAAGTGAACCTTCGATTGTTCTCTTGTTGAGTTCTAGTCCACTCAACATTCATCTTCTGGAGCTCTTGATCACGTTGATCACCCTTCTTATGCAACTCCTTCACATCGTACTCCAAGGATGACAACCGCTTGCTCCCTTCCTCCACCTTCTGAAGAATCGCTCTCAACATCTCTTCGGTTGAGGCACCACCTTCTCCACCCGGAGGCTTTGAACCCGGATCCACACCTGCAGGAACAGTAACACCAGCTTTTGGGTTAGCATAAGAAAAATTATCATTCTTCCTCCATGTGTTTTGAGGAGGCTGCTGGCCTCCATGAATTCCTTGTGTGTTCCTCCATTGATTTTGAGGTGGCTGAGGGCCTGGAGGCATAAATGGTTGGCCATAAGAAGACCTTCCATACTGATTTCCACCTTGGTAGCCATTCTGATTGTAATACGGACCTCCCATGTAATTGGCTAACTCTTGCTGTCCACTGGGCTGGTCTACTCTCTCATTCTCCACTGCATGCTCTCCACCCAAACTCTTCCCCAACTCGAGGTTGTTGATCTTTTCCATCATGGCCATCAGCAGCCTTCTCGTTCCTTCTCCCTCTTCAACCTGATGCACTCTTTGCAAATCTGCATCCACACCCCAAGCACCGGCATTCGTGACAATGTTGTCCACGATCTCCCTACACCTCTCTATGCCTTGGTTCAAAAATGCTCCGCCCGCACAGGCGTCTAAATGGTCTTGCCCCGCCTTGTTGGCACCACTGTAAAAGAATGCCATAATATCCCCCTCATTGTACCCGTGCTGCGGGCACTCAATCAGCATGTTTGAGTATCTCTCCCACGCTTGGCGTAAATCCTCTCCGGACTTCTGGCGAAAGGACGAGATCTCAATTCTAGCCTTGATCGTCCTAGATGGAGGGTAGAATCGCTCGAGGAACAGACGCTCGAGCTCGGCCCAAGTGGTAATACCTCCCCGCGGGAGCATATTATCGTACCACTCCTTGGCTATTCCCGTCAATGAGAATGGGAACAGCCTAAGCCTCTTGGCATCTTCAGACATGCCATTATAATTAAATGTTGAGGCTATCATGAGAAAACTCCTCAGGTGAGTGTGAGGATTCTCCTTCCCGATCACCCCCTTGAACTGATTCTCGGTCAGCAGCTTTAAAATCCCCGGTGATATTGAGAAGTTGTTCGCCTCAACAGGAGGTAGAGCTACTCCGTCATAGTACCTCTGTGGCTGCGCTGCAAACCTCCCTCGAATCGCCATATTATGATCTACGTTCTGAGGAACGTATTGAGGATTAGCAGCTGGTGCGGGTACTTGTTGGGGTGGTGGTTGGTAAACAGGTGGTTGGTTATAGACTGGTGGTGGATGATATGGATACGATGGGTAAGGGTAAGGTGGGTATGGGTAGTGTTGGTATGCTGGGTTATGGAAAGGGTTATTCGGGTTTTGTGGGTAAGCAGGATTGTTCAGAGGATTTGGGACTAGGTTCTGAGCTGGATTGTTTACATTTTGTGCACCCGGGTTCTGGCTTTGACTATCCACGAACTGGTCTTGATTCTGACCACCACTCCCTCCAGAGCCATCAACCCGGTCTATTGCCTGATTGAACTCGTCAGCAGCATTGTCCAACTCATTATTGAGGTCCATTGGTCCCTTCCCTAAGTCGGCAGCGTTCATCCTTCTCAAGAAGGCTCGGTTCCTTCTGGCTATTGTCTCAGGATCTGCAGGTAATCTCTCTTCGCTCGTATTGCCTTGTGAGCGTGTTCTCATAAACCTGACACACTAGCAGATGGATCAAAACGCAACTGCCGAATGAATAAAAATAACAACAATAAATAAAAAAAAACAGAAAATAGGCACTCACTACTAACTACTCAGCTATCGACAAGTCCTATTCAAAGAGCATAAAACGCCATCCCCGGCAACGGCGCCATTGACTTGAAGCGAACTACACTAGCTTCTACTAGTAGCTACCCCGCAAGAGAACGGGTTCACTGTAGTATGGGCAAGTATAGGGACCAAGTATTATCGAACCCAAGGGATGGTGTATATGCGAATAGATCCCTGAAGATCTACGCGTCGTAGTTAATATGAGTGAAATGTTTTTTTGGTTTTTTGAAAAGAGAAAATTAAACTAAACTAAATTATCCTATGAATGCAAAAGGAAAATTAAACGAAGTAACAAAAGGTGTGTTTTCAAATATGAGATGGTGATGCTCAGGATAGGAATCCCTACGTATACTAACGGAGCAGGTACATAATCAAAGTAATCGTGACAAACAAGAATTAACCTAAGTAAAAGATCGTAGAATGAAAGTTCAAGATTTTATACCCTAATACTTTATCCTAGCAATCGACTTCACTAATCCACTAACAAGTTAATGGATTGTGCTCAATTAATGAGACCCTAATTTAACTAAGGTGATGCGGTCGTCCTCC
This sequence comes from Ballota nigra, assembly GCA_947034835.1. Taxonomy (NCBI): domain Eukaryota; kingdom Viridiplantae; phylum Streptophyta; class Magnoliopsida; order Lamiales; family Lamiaceae; genus Ballota; species Ballota nigra. The sequence goes on along the minus strand of OX344722.1, from coordinate 115,053,634 downwards.
TTCGCTAAACCGGTAAATGAATTAACCTTTCCTAAACCTTCTCGTTAAGACTACTAATTGTTATTGAGTGATGCGGTCGTCCTCTCTCTAACACTTTCGTACTAAATTCAAAGGTAGAGTTAAGATTAATTATATGAATTCATTAATTAAGAGAATTAAAACTAACGTCACGAATTACTCTAATTACGTGCCCACATCCTACTTCTACGAGTTCATCCTAACCTAAGCATGCAAGGGTTTTAGCCGGACATGGTTATAACAAAAATAAAAGCAATAGAAGAAACAACGAACAAAAACATAATGAATTGAACGAAGAAAATAAGAAACATGAACTAGGGTTTTAAAAAGAAAATAAATACGAAGAACTGAAATTTGAATTGATAAAAACGAAATTTAAACGTGTTCAAAGTAACGAACTAATGAAAAGAAACTAAGAATTGAAAAGAAACTAGAATTCGTATGAAAAACCTTAACACCGTAAAAGTAAAGCTTGCTCGTCTCCTTCCTCTCCAAAAACCAAGTCTAAAAGTATTTCTAAAAGTTGGGGATTCCTTCAAAACGTGTTTGGACGAGATATATATAGGCACGGGTCGAAACGGGAGTTAACGGGCCGAAAATACGAATCCGGAGGCAAAAGTATAGGGGCGCTCGAGCAAAACGCTCGAGCGGTCCCGCTCGAGCAGTGTAGCTCGAATGGTGCATTCGCTCGAGCGGTCGCGCTCGAGCTGCTCGAGCGCTGAAATCATTCTGTAAGTTTTGGGCGCTCGAGTGATTCGCTCGAGCGGTGGCGCTCGAGCTGCTCGAGCGCAAGAATGATTCTGTATGTTTGCGCGCTCGAGTAAGGCGCTCGAGCGGTGGCGCTCGAGTGATGCGCTCGAGTGATCTCCAATCCTCCGAAATGATACTTTTCCTCGTCCGCACTAATACCAATCGTATTTCTTCAATATCTTCTCATCCGGGCATCCGTTTGAGTCGATTCAAAGTCCTACGAACTCCGTTTTTCGTCCTCTATTCACCTATGAGCATCAAAGAGACAAATTTATCAATGTATAGAAATAATGCTCAATTGACTCTAAATACTCTATAAACTCGACCAAAACTAGGGCGTTTCTAGCTACGAATCATGACAATTTCACGCCTAATCAGTCATCCACAAACACAGCCTCGGGGGCAGGAATAGTTCTGATAAGTCCTGACAGACATGTCTTCACTTCGGCTGTCCGTTTCGAATTCATGGCAACAAACAACGAAGCAGAATATGAAGCATTGATCGCTGGATTGCGGCTAGCATTAGCAGTTGGAGTAAAGAAGTTACAGATTTTCGGAGATTCTCAACTAATTGTCAACCAAGTTCGGGGAGAGTACGAAGCAAAAGATGAAAACATGGCTTTGTATCAAAAAATTGTTGCTCACTTGGCCTCCATATTCGAGCAAATATACATCGAACAGGTACTAAGAGACAATAATGCGCAAGCAGATGCGCTCGCTCGACTAGCAACTAGCACCGGACCTGCGGAGTTGTCCGAAGTTACATTAACAAAGATATCCAACCCATCAACCGAGGATTACAAAATATATCAAGTTGATGCAGAAATGGGTGAAGATGATTGGAGAACGCCGATCATCAAATATCTACGAGATGATGAAAAACCGGACAACCCCCTAGAGGCTAGCAAAATGGTCAAACGGGCGGCAAGGTACACCATGATGGATGGACAATTATACAAAAGAGGATTCTCACTCCCGTTATTGAAATGTTTGACAAGAGAATAAGGCCAGAAGGTTTTGCAAGAAATCCATCAAGGCGTTTGTGGAAACCATGCTGGAGGACGCGCGTTGGCCTACAAAACAGTGAGACAAGGGTATTATTGGCCTACATTGCTAAAAGACGCTATCAGAGTTGCGAAAACCTGTCACAGATGTCAGATATTCGCCCCCAATATCCACAAGCCACCAACCGAGATGATAGCAGTCAATAGTCCATGGCCATTCGCGAAATGGGGAATCGACATAATAGGACCGTTCCCGATAGGAAAAGGAAATGTAAAGTTCACAGTAGTGGCCGTGGATTACTACACAAAGTGGGCCGAAGCAGAAGCACTCGTAACAATTACACAGGAGAAAATGATAAGTTTCATATGAAAAAACATCGTATGTCGGTTTGGAGTGCCACATGCAATTGTGATTGACAACGGGCGACAATTCGAAGGCAAGAAAATAAGGAGCTTCTGTGAGAAGTGGGGAATAAAAAAGCATTTTTCAAATCCATAGCATCCCCAGTCTAACGGCCAGGTCGAAGCGGTTAACAAAATAATAAAACACATACTGAAAATCCGGCTGGTGGACAAGAAAGTGAAATGTTCGGAAGAGCTACCAGAAGTGTTGTGGGCATTTCGAGTATCTCACAGAACGAGTACAGGCGAAACCCCATTCACCATGGCATTCGGCATCGAAGCGATGATACCCATATAGTTGAAGGTCCCAACGGAACGAACAACAATGTTTGATGAACAGACGAATGACCAAACTCTAGCTGCAGAATTGGACTTAATTGAAGAAAAAAGGATCTCGACAGAAATGAAAAATGCGATATACAAAAGAAGGATCGCAAAGTACTACAACTCACAAGTAAAAGTTAGAGATTTCAAGATTGGAGATCTCGTACTTAAGAAAATTTTGGGATCCCCACCAGGAGTGTTCGGACCGACTTGGGAAGACCCATACCGGATAACTCGGAAATGGGACAACAACACTTATGACTTAGAAGACATGACAGCCAATCCGGTACAATACTCCTGGAATGCCGCTTTGTTAAAAAAGTATTATCAATAAATATTGTATAGTATATGCAGAAGCTAGTTTAGTTCAAAATTTTTACGTCATTTGTATAGAGTTGTAAGTACGAAGAAACTTTCAAAATTTTATGGATGTATATATATAGAACTTTTGTTACTTGTTAAGTTGTTCGCTCCACGAAGCAAAGTTGCTCGCTCAGAATAACCAAGCAGGGGGCGAGCAACAGAGCTGAAAACAAACAAATGCGAGGCCAAGTCCACGAAGGGACCATGAGGCCCAATTATCTAAGGCTAAGTCTTAAGGACACTAAAGGCCCATCTAAGCCGATCAGGCGAGCATTAAGGCACATAAATATTTATCCTAAAAAGAGGAAAATGTGCGAACAACAGTACATATAGCAAGCAAGCACAAGGATGCATATTGGAGAAGAATAACAAATATCATTAAGTTTTTCATTCATAAAAAGAACAAGTTGTTACAGCAAAAGAAAGTAAGAGTACAAGCTGGCCCTAATACAAATCTAAAGAAACAAAAAAACATAAAATCTTTAAGCTTGGGGGGTCGGGGGTGCATCCATGGTCGCCGGAGCAGGAGGTGCTTCTTCAGTGGTGGCAGCTGCGGTCGTGGTCGCCACAGCGGAGGTGCTCGCCCCATCAATAGGAGTCAATGGGAGAGAATGAAGGCCGTAAAAAATATCCGCCTCCTTGCTCGGCTGCTCGCCAGAAGACTGGGGAGGTACAATTTCAACATCTTCCCCAAAGATATCCAAGGGGACCCCCAACTCCTCAAGATCGGCCACTGGGAGTGCAAACCCAGCCCCAATAGGGTTATCCTTGACATAGCCAATGAAGTCCTTCTTTGCTGTGGCCAAAACATCCAAGTTGTGGTCCAAATCGAACTTCACCGATCTTATGCTCTCAGCGTAAGCGCATACATACCCTAGGTTGGTGTTGTCGGCCACATCTTGAGCATAGAGGTCATAGGCGACCATCCCAACTTTTTCTTGCTGGAGGCGAGCAACCTCAGCTTGGAGCTCTTCAATCTGGGCGACCATGGCCATCTTCTCCACCTCTAGCGCTTTTGCTCGTTGGTCGGCCACTCCCAGTTCAAGAGATAACTTCTCTGATTGGTTCAGAGCAAATTGCTCGCTAGCCACAGAAGCATTGAACATTTGCTCCAAGTTCGCCATCGCCTTGGCATGTTCAGCCTTCTCCTGCGCGAGCTCTTCATCCTTCTTCTTCAAGACGACAACCTTCTCCGTCTCGAAGCCCTCGATCTTGCGACCAAGACTGCGATTCGTCCTCTCTAGGAGTACGATTTGATCAAGGAGCCTTTGAGCCATCATAGCTTGATGACTGGCATTGTACGCGATCAAGCGAGCATTGTCGCTTGTGGTCTGCCCCTGAACTATCTCTTCACAAGTCTTGGTCCAAGAATGGGGGACCATCTCTGTTGCTCGCCGAACGTAAGAATCTGGGATATCTAAGTAGGGGGTGGAGATTTTACGCAGCTCAATTGATGGAGCACTTCTGCTCGCCCAAGATGCTCTTCAGGCTTGTATCTAAAAAAGAGAGAAAAAATCTTAAGTAAAAATACAGTAAAGAGTCGGTCATCAAAGTAACGATTATAAGACTTACTCCCTCAACTTTACGGGGTCATACCCCAGATATGAGCGATTACCAGACGATCGCGATTTCTTGCCCAGAATGGCAGCAACGACTTACTGCTCACTCACAACTTCAAGTGGGGTAGATTTGGGGGCGGGAGAGCGAGGAGCACGATTGCTCGCCTCCGTAACAGTTTTAGAGCGCTTTGATGCTCGCTCAGCGCCATCCCCCTCCCCTCGAGAATCCTCCCGCGGAGCTTTCTTTTTTGTCTTTTCCTTCTCCGCAGCTTGGGAAGAGGTGACAGTCTTGAGGGCTCCCTTGGAGCCTCCCTTGGATGCTCGCGGGCGAGCATGAGCACCTGGATCCCCTCCAGCCCGTAAGCGCATAAGTGACAAAGGTGGATCTTGCCTCTTCCTAGTCGGCTCCTCGGCAGCCATCTGTTTGACCCTCACAGCGAGCAGGTGGTAGGATCTTGGAATAGTCGGCACATCAACAGTCACTCTTTGATCTATTTAAAAGAAAAAACGAATAAAAGGGTTAATGAAGAAACACGGTCAAGCGGGCAAGAGAATAAAAGTTATGATGATAGTTACCTTCGGGGATCTCTGCCCGCGCCTCTAAGTGGTGAGGACTTGTGAAAAGTTGGGCAATCTTACGGCAATGAGCCTTTGAGAGATGATGGATGTCGCGATCAGCAGGATTCCGAAGTACTATCACAACCAACGTGTATAGGAACTCCTCGCTAAGGCCGGGATTACCCCACTTCAAAACTCTCGAACCTGCAAAACAACAAGGAAGAAAAAATTAAAATTAGTCCCCAACGCAGTCCTAAGAAAGGAAAATGAAGACATACGTTTGATTATGCCAAATCGCTCAGGGGAGTTAATGCGCGCTTGGCCGCCGAAGAAGTCCGCTGATGCTCGCCAATCACCACCAATAAATAAGAATTGGTTATGCCAACACCTAACTTTATTGGGGACTCCTTCAATAAGTTTTACCCCCGTCCTCGCCTTGACGTAATACCTGCCTACACCCTCCTCGCTACAAGCCGAGATAACCAAGGCGTATAAAATCTCAGCCGTAATGAGTTTGTTCTTGTACCCTTCAAGGCCGAAGAGGGTCATCAAAGCGAGCAAAATACTCCACCCATTGGGAGTAATTCGGGTGATCGCCAAGTTGAGATCTTCTAAAAGGCGACCAATGATGGGGTGAAGCGGCAACGGGAACCCCGTGTTGAGAATGTCAAGGTTGATCGCTGTACAACCTGGCGGAGGGCGATCAGCAGTCTCTCCTTCCTTGGGGGCGTACAAGAATATGTCGTATGGGATCTTGTATTGAGACCTGATACTGTCTAAGTCGTCCTCCACAACTAAGCTCGAAATCTTGCTCGCGGTATAAACATTCACCTCGGCGGACATAAACTCTCGAGCGCGAACAGGGAAGGTCTCAGAAAAGCGAGCAGCATAATCCTCCCATTCGTTTGGGCGAGCAATGCCTTCAGGGATTTGAGACTCAGGAGTCACCTTGGAAGTAGGAAAACCTATTTCTTCAAGAAACTCCCAAGTCACGGCCAATCGTGGTCGCTCCACTTCGGAATGGTCGCCCTCAGCATCGATTTCCGCAGCCACCTCCTCCGAATCCTCTCCTATATCCGAGGAAGTCCCTTCCTCTGCATCTGAGCGAACACCAGTGTGTTGGATCTCTTCCTCGCCAGAGTTCTCCGAAGCGTAAGCTTCAACGGAGCGAACAACAGAGGACGTCTCAGATCCCGTTTCTTCATCCACCAATAAAGTCCTTGGGTTTCGAACGAGAGCTTGGCGAGCAGACCGGCGAGGAGCAGGGGAAGAGACTTCTTCCATGGGACGCTTCCCGGGGCAACGTTCGAAAATTTCGATCGAAACAGTATCGCTCGAAGAAGCCATTTAGAAAAAACTCTCAATAAAATGAGAAAAATGGCAAAAGATTTTGAAGAAAAGGATGAAGAATAAAAAATACGGCGGAGATGAACGGACACGGCGGCGTTCGAACGGCGGAAGTGGCAGATTTTTTAACGGAAATGCAAAAATGACGAAATCGAAGAAATAAACGGAACAAAAACGAGATTAAGGACAATAATCAATAATTACCTGAAGATATTACGTGAAATGGACCAGGAATCTCGTAGAAACCGAAGTGCAAAAGCTTGAAGAAGAGCTCTAATGGAGAAGAGGGCAAGGATTCGAAAAAATGAAATGAAGAGTGAAGATGGGTATTTATAGGGATAAAAAAACAGGGGTCAAAATGAAATTTTTGAAAAGTTTTCTAGGCCCCTACTTGCAAAGAAAAATACGCGTGGCTCGAAAATGACGTCATCGCCGCCCACGACGTTACAGTTTCCGAGAGCCTCGGGAACCCAACCATCACCAACGCACGAAGTACCCCAGTGTTCGCCTAAATGACCTGATGGTCGCCGGTTTTCCCGCTCAAAAGAATTAAAAAATTTGTTGCTCGCTCCAAACACACAACTATCATTCTATCGAAACTATGCCTTGCTTTTCATTAGACAACAATTTTCCTAACAAAGAGCAAGTCAGGGGGCAATGTTGATAGGCGACCAGGCGAGCAACAATGACCTAGAGTTAAGAAGTTAATCAGCTGAAATCAAGAAACAGGCGACCACCAGAGTTTGAAATAGGTTACTTTACGCGACCAAGAGTGTAGTTCGATACACTTCACGCGACCAAGAGCGAACAAGGGGTCCACTGCATTCAACGAGAATATACAGGCGAACAACTAGTCACCAAAGGAAGTAGCAAAGTGGTCTTGAAAACCAAGTACAACATTGGGAACTCCAAGGGTCACTAGTTTAGATATGGTCCAAGTGTTTAAACACTTGGCACCCATCCAAGAGAAGATAGTTTAGATGTTGTACAAGTGTCCCACCACTTGGCATAAATCCAATGGTTGAACCACTAGAAAGGTAACACATAACCTCCTTGTATATCTATAAATACCCCTTCATTTGCATGAAGGGAGAGGGTTTTTTCCATAATTCAAAAAGTAACTTAAACTCTTGCAAATTCATTTCTTGTACTTTACTTAACTAAATTCCATGATCTTAGTACTTGTTTGATGATCTTAGAAAGCAAAAACAGCCACTAATCAACACCGATTAGGAAAAGATCATCAACAACTTCAAAGCTCGAACGACAGCATAAAATTCCTGGTCATAGGTTGACCACTCCTGCCTCGGGCCACTAAGCTTCTCGCTGAAATATACAACAGGTTTTCCCTCTTGAGACAAAACAGCGCCTATTCCTATACCGCATGCGTCACACTCAACCACAAACAATTTCTCAAAACTCGGAAGTGCGAGGACTGGGGCTGTACACAACTTCTCTTTGATCATCTCGAAGCTCTTTGTTTGTTCAAGTCCCCACTGAAACTTCCCCTTCTTCAAGCAATCAGTTAGAGGTGCAACTATGGTGCTAAAATTCCGAATAAACCGCCTGTAGAAAGTAGCGAGTCCATGGAAACTACGAATCTCTGTCACAGACTTCGGAATGGGCCACTCTTTAATTGCTCTAACTTTCTCCTCATCCACACGAATTCCCTCTCCGCTAACAACAAAGCCCAAAAATATAAGGCTGGTCTGTAGGAAACTACACTTCTTTTGGTTAATATAAAGCTTATTAACCTGCAACACAATCAACACCTGCCGCAAATGCTCGATGTGTTCGACTTCATCGGCACTATATATCAGGATATCGTCAAAATAGACCACAACAAACTTACCCGTGAAAGGTTTTAACACTTCATTCATTAATCTCATAAAGGTACTGGGAGCATTTGATAAGCCGAATGGCATGACAAGCCACTCATACAAGCCCTCCTTCGTTTTGAAAGCTGTCTTCCACTCGTCGCCCGGTCGGATGCGGATCTGATGGTAACCACTCCGCAAATCAATCTTACTGAAAAATCTTGCTCCAGACAAGTTATCCAACATATCTTCAAGTCGTGGTATAGGAAACCTGTAACGTACTGTAATTTTGTTTATTGCTCGGCTGTCTACGCACATTCGCCACGACCTATCCTTCTTCGGGGTAAGTAATGCCGGAACTGCACAAGGACTCATACTCTCTCGAACCAGCCCTTTACACAGCAACTCCTCCACCATCTGCTGTAGTATCTCGCTCTCCTTCGAGCTCATACGATAATGAGGCAAATTTGGTAGGGTCGCTCCTGGAACTAAGTCAATAGCATGTTGAATATTCCTCATTGGTGGAAGCTCTGCAGGAAGCTCTTCTGGTACTAACTCCTGAAATTCCTTGAGTAACTCACGTATAGTATCAGGGACCTACTCCTTTGACTCACCCATTCCCGTCAAGAGTACCGCCTTTATTATCAATGCATGAATCTCTTTAGTCTGCCGAGCGTCCGTCACAAACTCTGACTCCGAACGCGTAAGAGTTAAAAAATTCTCTATCTTGGGTGGTCCCGCCTTTTACTTGAAGCCTAATGGCAGCAATGTTATCTTTGTACCATCTTTTGTAAACTGATATGTATTCTTCTGCCCATCATGAGTAGTGCCGAGATCAAACTGCCACGGCCTGCCAAATAATAATTGACAAGCATCCATATTTACAACGTTACAAATAACCTCATCCTTATAGTTTTTACCAATGGTCAGGGGAACACGACACCTTTCCACCACCCTAATTCCCTCACCATTCGTAATCCAAACAATGCTATAAGGCTCAGGATGTTTCTCAACAGGTAATTTTAGTGTATTAACCAGGTTTCGAGAAATAATATTCTCGCAACTACCACTATCAATGATCAACTCGAAAATACGATTAGAAATTGTGCACCTGGTCCGGAATAATGCATTCCTCTGTGAGTCATCTTTCCGAGGTGATAGTAAGACTTTTCGAACCACTAAGGTATGTTGCACATCGTCATCTTCCCCGTCTGGTTCACATATCCCTTCATCCTCGCTCCCAGGTTCACCGTCTTCTTCCCCATAGTTAGCCACGTTAACAGGATGCCTTTTTGGGCAGTTATTCGAATGGTGTCCAATCTCCTAACACCTGTAGCACTTATCTCCGGTTGGCTTAGCATATGGATTGTTAACCGGTTTCTTCCCAGGCTCTTTCTCGTTCACTTCACGCTTTCCAGGAGTAGAAGTATGCTCCATGTTGGATCTGTTATTTGCCTTGGATGTCTCACCAAAGTTCCTGCGAGTTTCTTCTCGCCCAAAATTTCGAAATCCCATTGCTTCTGCTCGTTGCGCCATATTCTGCGCCTCACCAAGGGTAAGGATAATTTGGCATCCAATTTTATCACGGATTGTTGACTTCAACCCATGGACATACCTCGCCACTTGTTGCCCCTCCGTCTCCATCAGATTGTTACGAGAGGACAAGCGTAAGAAATCTGTGGTGTATTCAGAAATAGACTTTTGCCCTTGTATCAAAGTCTGGTACTGATTAAACAAGAATTGATCGTAATCTGGGGGAAGAAATCTAGCCATTAACATCTTCTTCATCTTCGTCCATAGCCTGACGAGCTGCTTTCCCAAACGTCGTCGTTGGGTCTGAGTTTGTTCCCACCATGATGACGCTCCCCCTTTTAAACGATAAGCCACCAGCTTCACTTGCTTATCGTCAGGAATCTCAGCATAATCGAAAAATCTCTCTACTTCCGCTATCCAATCAAGAAATTCCTCAATATTGAAATTTCCGTTGAAGGAAGGGAGGTCCGCCTTCAACCGAAACTCATCTTGCCTGTACGGTCGAATTCCTCTAGGGTTAGGGTTTCTACCGAGAATTTCTTCTGCTTCTTCTTCCGATGATTTATCCTCGTAGGCCTGAACCCTACGTGGTTGTTGGGGAGCCCCACGATTGGCTTGAGGGGCTTGAGCAATTCTCCCGCCTCCATCTACGTCACCTGGATTACCACGGGCTACCTGATTCGCCTCTACCCGTTCAACGTGGACCGTCAACGTTTGGATTGAGGCTGCTAATGCTCGAATCTCTCTAAACACGTCAGTGAGGGAAGGGTCGTTGTTGTCAGCCATCGCCAAGGAGAAACCTAAGCTCTGATACCAACTGACACGGAACGATAACCGTAGAAGACAAACGTTCTTCGCACGAAAGGAAAAATAGAGTACTGGGTATCAAATTAATCAAAAAGTGCGTCCAAAATATTCGTCCTCACTATTTAAAGGGGCCAGAACAAGCCCTAAAACAAAAAAACGGAAATAAGCATAATTGCCGAAAATAGAAAAAAAAAGTCCCAAAACAGAAAAATAGGCCCAACGCTGTCAAACGTTGGAATTTGATTTGCAGCCTCGAATCGTCGATCCGCTTCCAGAAAGGTATCACAATAGCAATTCTGAGCCCGACTCCAAAAGTTACGTCCGTTTTGATTTCTGCCGACGCACACCCGCAAGCTGCCCCACATCAAATATTATCAATTCCTCCAATAATAATGTAAATGGTTCTAATAAAAAATTGACTTTTTCAGTGCACAAATGACAAAACCTGTAGAAATTTAATAGTTACATTCTAATGATTTTTAAAAGCAAAAATCACAAACGTGTAAACAAACTCAAAATAAAATCTCAATCTTAATCTATAGAGACTCAACTTTTCAATATAGAAAAACTCGAGTTCCTTTGTTTTGATAAACTCTAATTCTCAATTTCAATTATCTCAAATCTCCACGCCAATGATAGATAATCAAGAGTTACACCGAAATGTTGCAACTTTACTCAAGGGTTGTATTTGAAAGGTTGCAACTTCATTTGGAGAGTCACATCGAACAGAAGTGTTGCAACTCTTATTTCATTAAAAGACGGAACTTTCCTGAAAGTCACGTTGAACCAAATGCTAACAACTTTCATTGAAAATATGTCATCTCATGAAAAACTCTCCCTGCTCTATTATGTTAGGTAAATATCAATCAAATTTAATCTATTAGAGAGTCTTGTATGAGTCAGTCTCACGCATAAAACAGATCCCTTTTTAGTATTCAGATCATATGTACCTTAAAAAATGTGGTTGAGATAGAGCTCCATAAAAACCGCAGACCAAGTAACACATGTATATTGGAAACATCACGTACAAACTTTTGCCTTAATTTATATCATTGGGTTTAATCAGTTTTAAAAAACTAGAAACTCAATCAAGTTGTAAGAGTTACACTTGAATTTTAAATTTAATTTTGACTTTTTTCAATTATAAATATATAATAATAAAAAAAAAGTTGGAATATTGTCAATTAATGTATAGAATATTGTTGATTATTATTCGTGATATTATCGATTATTATTTGGGTGTTGTTGTTTATTGTTTGAATTATTGTTTGAGATATTAGTATTACTGATTAATTCAAAACACACATAACACATTGAACAATATATTTTTAACAGTTAATTTTCAAAATTCAAATATATATCATACATTTGGATGCACATAAAAATCAAACCTAAGAAAACAAATATATCCAAGTTGGTGAACAAGAAATAGGACGACCAAATTACACTTCCTACTCAAATTAACACATCACATGGATGTATGTCGATGGGATATTTTATCAAGTGCTTCCTATTGATTCCTATATCTATATTTTCTGTATGAATTGAAGATTGAAGACGACGTGATTAATGCATATTATCCCGGTCCATTTGGTATTTAATATTATGTGAGAAATGGTCGTAGTAGCTATTGACGATTGACCTGTGTAACCATTCCAACCATACCTCTTGCTCGCGCTCCATCATGCACTATTTTATTTATTTAAGCATCCACTTTCTATTTTCTAATTGTAGAAATATTACAACCCCTCTGAGTGCACTTTGCACTATTTTTTGGATACACAATTTAAATATATATATTTATATATATAATGAATGAAGTGTTAATGGATAGTCTTCCAAAATTTTATGTATAAAGTAAATAGCTAGGTCAGCTGGATTGAGTATATATACACGTAGGTCTCAAATGTAATGACATTGTATATAAATATTAGAATATTTTGAGGATAACGTTAATGAGAAATTTTTCTTTTTGTTGTGGAGAGTGTTGTGAGGTGTTACAATAAAAAAGAATTTGCAAAATATTTAAGACCAAGACAGTAGCATGGTTTGTGAAAAATCTTGAAGATCATGAGAAATAAAATAAATTTAATAGTAATGAAAAATGATAATGAGTGTTGATAAGCTGTTTGATTAATATTATGAATAACTGTCGCTACAAATTGTGATTGATTTAATGGAAATAATTTAGTAATAAAAATTAAAATAAATTGTATTTAATAGAAAAGTATATTATAAATTACTAAATAATATAATAATTAATAATGATTACTAATTTGGAGGCCTAAAAATGTATATGTAATGCAATAATTGATGCTTGTATATAACTTTTAGTTTAATGTCCTTGGAAATGAAATTTCGGGGTGTACTTCTAATTGTTGGAGAGTAGTGTTTTTGGGGGGTACTTTTTTATTTTATTTTATTTTCAGGACTGTAAATTGGGGGCGGTGGCAAAATAAAGACTATAACTTTTTAGGCTGATAAAATAAAGACCACAACTTTTAAAAGTAGCAAAACAAGGACCTTAACTTTTAAAAGTTGTAAAACAAGGACGGTAACATTTTAAAATTAGCAATTTGAGGTCAAATTGACCCAGATTACCAGTCCATTTTCGGGCTTAAATTCGGACACTTTGATGTCAATTTGACGCCAAAACTCAAGTATAAATTGAGCCCAAAAAACGGATCCATGTGACTTTTATGTGGAATATAAGCCCAAAAGAGGGTAATTCGGGCTTATTTTTGCCTCAAATTGCTACTTTTAAAATTTACAAACCCTATTTTGCTATTTTTCAAAGTTGTGGTCCTTGTTTTGCCAGCCTAAAAAGTTACAATCCTTGTTTTCTCAGCCCGAAAATTACAGTCCTTATTTTGCTACCCTCTCAAAATTACGGTCCTGAAAAAACATTTTACATTGATGCCCCCCTGCACGTGTGAATTGTTACTGTGAGTATGAGAAGACATTATGTGAATGATATTCACCGTAAAACTTGTTATAAGGGTTCTTGTAAATTACACTATATTTTAATCACAATACATACATTATTAATCAATTTAATTTATATAATTGCATATCCAATTAGTAAACTAAATCACTTATTCAAATTAGTCAATGACTATATGTGCATAATATACATCTCAAATAAGTGAGGTGTGGTGGATTTGTTTAATTTTTTATAATCAGCAGTAGTAGTGTACTTTTTTTATAGTTAAAGTTGTGACTGAACTCATGATTTCATTGTGTAGCTCTAACCACTTGAATCATATCACTTTGTGAGTAGTAGTGTAATTACATATACACTTTTACTTTAATTTCCATTCCCCCACACCCTAAAACCTTCCAACCAATCACCCTGACACAACACATAATACCAAATTAAGGAATTAAGAGGAAACCCAACCCCCCTCCCCCTCTCTCTCTCTATCCCCTCTCTCTCTCTATATATATTGTATATAATAATATTAATAGGCCTAAATTTGACAATCATTGAATATTCTGCCAAAATTGTTGCCAAATATAAAAACATAATATTTTGGTATGTGACGACGATGAACGTTCGCCAAAAACTAAAAAAAAAATTGGTTTTTAAAGAGGTGATTAAAAATATGTAGTATTTTATATATTTTTTAATATTATTTCATAGCTATTACGAATGTTCTTTTCGTGTGAGACATAAATAGATTATGTGGTGAAATGCAAATAATATTAATATTATCTTTTATAAATAGATCATAATATTTATTACACTTCACTTATTATTACATTCTTAATAATTATAACTTCAATAAAAATAATAATAATATTGTTTCTTCAATTTTTTTAATTAGAAATAGTAATAAACACACTCCAATGTAAATAAATAAATTTTAATACAATATATTGTACAATCTAGGTTGTGTAAATCTAAAATAACTTAGATCTAATATAAATAAATCATAAATATAGACCAATCAAATCTTGAACGCAAATATCTATATCTAATATTACATAAATATAAACATAAATAATTTTAGTAATACTACTTTTACACCCTCTAAATGTTAAAACTACCAACATTTGCCATTTTTTAAGATTGTAAAATGAAAATGAATGGAGTCTAAAACTATTAGAATAGGGCGAGATACCCTATTCCATTCACATTGTTGGCTTGTATTTTGTATTTTTATTTGTAGTGATTTAGAAAAAGAAAAAAAAAAACTTCTTATCCCTCATTAATTTATCTACACACATTGTTAAAGGGTTAAAATTAAAAAAAAAAAATAGTAATATAAGATTGATAATCTTGTATGGTAGTTGTAGGGTACAAAAATAAGTAATTATTACTTTTAGTAAAAATAATATATACATTTTTTGTGAAAATAATTATAACTATAAATAAAATTAATATTTTTTTAATAAAAGCACACTCTTATATACATTTGGTGCACGGTGCACTCACCCAACAGTTGAGGTTGTTTACATAGAAAAGTGTAGACTAATTACACTGGAAAATTTATACTAAAAAATCGATTTTCAATGAAATCAAATCATACTTTTCAGTATAAACAATCTCAATTATTGCGTAAGTGTACCATACATCAAGTGTATAAGAGAGTTACTCTTTAATAAAATAATTAAAAGAGGAGTTACTCTTTCAAAACACATACCGAACTTTGTGTGTGTGTTTTTTTTCTTTTTGCAATTGAGGTAATACTGATTATTTTTTTGGGTATTGTTGATTACTTCTTGACTATCAAAGATTTCTGCTTGATGTATTACTGATTTTTGCTTAGGGTGTTTTTTTTTCTTTCAAAATTCAAGTGCATACCATGTACTCAAGTGTATAGTAGAAATACTCCACTTATTTATATCCATTGCACTATATTTTTTAATATACCATTTACCAATGAATTAAACTTCTTTCAATAAAAAAAAAAATACATTAATAAACCCTCAATCTTACACTTATATTACTGAATAATTTTTTAATTCTATTTGACAATGATAATTTCAATCTGCACTTCTCTCGAAAAGATACACGTTATTTTTATAATTTAAATGTTTTTACAAAAAGATACACGTTATTTTTAAAATTGTAAAACGAGTATACTACTTTTGCCGGTTTGGAATGCCATTCTTTTTGGTCTGAATAAGACTGCAGAAATTAAAGGACATCAAGAAATATTGAGGCAAATAAAAAAATGTTCTTGGAATAAAATAAGACCCATAATAATAAGTTAATAAGTTATAGTGGAAAATTAAGGGAAAAAGAAAAGTCTTAACCGAGTTTTTGAAATTTTCCACAACCTGCACTTTCTTGCCTGTTTCAGCCCCATCTTTGCCAATTCTCTATTTTCTTCGACTCCCATTACTTATTTATTTAATAACCATCTTCCTTAACTGAATCCACTTTAAACTTCCAATCTTCATTCTCTCTCCAATTCTGGATTTTCCCTCTCTAGATTGCTTGTATTTTCGTGAAGAAGAAGAAACTCTTTAATCTTCGTGTGATTTCAGGTTTTTCTTCAGAATTTCTTTCTTAATTGCACCTGCTTGAGTTAAATTTGTTTTATGCTTTTTTTTTTTTTTTTTAAAGTATTTATATTTTCTTGTTGTCTACTTCTTCAATTCATCGTTTGATCAGAATTGGGTTTTTAGTTCTTCTTTCTTAAGGAGTTGTTGTGGGTTTATTTGTAGTTATATTTGTTGAATTGATTCTTGACTTTTACTTTCAGGGGAAGAAAAGTAGTTGGCCTTCTAGATAACATCGTATGAAGTTTTGAATCTTCTTGAAAACATTGTGTGGACGTTTGACTTTGTTCTTTTATCTTAATTTTACACTATTGATTGTTTGATTTAGGTGTAGTCGTGTTTGAACTTTTGGGAACCCTTTTTGCCTATTTCTTTGGTTTCTTCTTGTACGCTATGGGCATATGTTTTTTGAAACTTTTGTTTCTGGGTATGGATCCTCTTTTGTGTTACTATTGTTGGATCAGTGTAAATGGAATAAAGTGAAAAAGGAACGTAGAAAGAAAAATATATTTTGGGATATGAAATATGTAGAACTGCAAAGATCAGATGCTTTTCTAGTTGTTCTATTTTATATTATAATCAAGAAAAGAATCATCTAGATGTCAAATTCCTGTGAAAATCTTGATATTGGCTTTGGGATTACTATCTTTTTTGGTGTTCTTTCTCTCTCTCATTACGTGATTGTCTCTTCTTCTTCAGCAAAAAGTATGATATTCATTCTGTTTATGACTTTATGTTATGATCATGCTTCTTTTGACAATATTCTTCCCAATTTGTTGCTTATGGTTAAAGCTATATTTTATCAATACTAAGCATGTTCTTATGGTTTAAAGCAATTTGGTTTTATTCTTTCAGGTCTTGCTGAAAAATCTTAAAAGATTCTTTGTTGGTTAAAGTGCAAAGCGGGCCTAATTTGATCCAACGCTCTTTTGCTGCTGCAAAATGTTTGGTCTTAAGAAATCTCCTCTACATAGGTTTTCGAAGCACAAGTCAGCCGACACTGAATTTCCCATAAATGCCCACACCAATCCTTTTGAATCAGGCGATGATTTTGAGCCTAAGAACACCATTAAATCTTCCGGCAGGACGTCGTCAGAACCATCTCTAGTCACACCGGATTTGAGCACAAATCCTTTTGATGATGATGAGGTTAAAGGAACCTCATCATCTCAAAGCTTTTTTAATTCATCAGCAAGAAACAAATACAAGAACGATTTCCGTGATTCTGGGGGGTTAGAGAGCCAAACTGTAGAGGATTTGGAAGAATATTCTGTATATAAGGCTGAAGAGACTACTAAAGCTGTCAATGGTTGCCTCAAGATTGCTGAGGACATGAGAGAAGATGCCACTAAAACTCTGGTTACTTTGCATCAACAGGGAGAGCAAATTACCCGAACTCACATGGCTGCTGCTGAGATTGACCATGACCTTAGCAGGGTATGTCTTATCGATTTTTTAATATTCTGTTTTAATATAACGGGGAGGATTAATTTTGATAATGAATCACGTGTGTCATTATCTTTAAAGTTTTCAATGAGAGCATGGATATGTGGTCCTACCCCTTATTGCTGAAATAAACTTGAAGCAGGGACATAAATTCTTAATTATGCTGTCCATTTTGAGTGGAAAGTGGGGTTGAGAAATATATGCCTAGGATATACTCGCTTTCATTTCTTTCTTAGTGCCTTGAAATATTTTAAAAATATAAAATTCTCCTTTGATGATGGGCAAGTATAAACAGTAACATAGTGTGTCCTACAACCCGATTGATCTTGTGGAGTAGACAATTAATGGAAAATTGCGTAATAATTTATTTCCATATTGGAACTTGATGTTAAGATGTGTATCTTTCTTAGTTCATTAGTAACTGTTCTGAAGCTGCTATGTCCTCTGCTGTTGATTATCACTATCTTAATTATTTGCTAATGGATTTTAGGGGGAGAAGCTTTTGGGAAGTCTCGGGGGAATATTCTCCAAGACATGGAAGCCTAAGAAGAATCACGCGATAACAGGCCCTGTTATCACTAGAGGTACTTGGTCAATTTTCTCCTTCGTTATATAAGTTGTAGGCAAATGGCAGAGTTTTCTTGTAGCATTTATTTCTGGTTTAATCCGTTGATGGTTCTGCAGATGATGTACAAAGAAAGGGTGATCACTTGGAGCAGAGGGAGAGATTGGGGTTGTCTTCTGCCTCAAAGGAAAGATCATCACACACGCGTAAACCACTTCCCGAATCCACAAACGCATTGCAGAAAGTTGAGGTATGCCTATGAAATATGATGAAGATACTTTGAGCATAATGTTTTCTGTTTCTTGCTTGTTTTCAAGGTTAATATCACTTGGGTGTTATTTAAGTGATTGTGCTTTTGAAGAAGTAATTCAAACTGGTTTATATACGAAAATCGAAATGGGCAGTGGTTGAAAATAAAGTGCCTTTGCCAAAATTTTAAAAAATGGCGGAGTTAGCTAAAAAAGCACTTTCTTTTTTTTAAAACAATATTTGGAAAAAAGAAAAAGAAAAGAGATACTCTTCCTGTTTCAAGTTTTAGATTCTGTACATGGTTTTCTTCGCACATTCATAACTCATTGTAATTGCATGGGATTATGGCAGGTGGAAAAGGTGAAACAAGACGATGCTCTTGCTGACTTGAGTAATATCTTGGGGGAGCTAAAGGGTATGGCTATTGACATGGGATCAGAAATTGAAAGGTTTGTGAGACATATCTATGTTCACTTCTGATACCTTAATGAAATTAGATCAAACCTTGAGAGATGCTAATTACATCTCTATTCTATCAATGTAGGCAAACCAAAGCTTTGGATCATGTCGAAGTTGATGTTGACGAACTAAATTACCGAGTGAAAGGTGCTAATGCACGCACGCGTCGTTTGCTTGGGAAGTAGGATACTGGAATCAACTGCTCTGTGGCTTTGTCTGGGCTTTTGATCCTCTCCTTAGCATGTAAAATTTGTCATTTTTCTTGCACATTTTTCGGTTTAACTATATTGATACCTTTTTATTTTTTTACATATAAACTGGTGATGATTATTAGTTCATTGAGTTTTTTCATGTAACACAGCAATTATGCTTACATAGTAATCACTTTCTCTTCTTTATTTTCATTATTTCTTGACTCTTTCAAATTTCAACTGCTGCATTGTACTGTACTCTGGGGTACAACTGAACCATGCATAGATGGTCCCCCAGTATAGATATGAAAAATTAACCTTTTTTGTTTAACCAATGAGTAACATATATAATCAATTAGTAACAGATCAAAATTAAATGCATGTTACACACTTAACCACTAATTTTTCTTTCAAAATTAAATGAACCTTTTGATATTTTTTGAAGTGTCACCACAACGACAGAGTGCATCTTCCTCTTCATCTTTTTATGTTCCATACTTTTACAGACATCCTACAATAACTACCACGTATAAAGTGTGTTCTTTTTCCTGCAAAGCAGTTACTTATTTTCACATATTAAGAAGTGTTTAGTTTAGATATGGGCACAATGAGAGTTGCATATCAAAGGCAAAGCCTTCTCCAAGTCTACCATTGCCTACATCCCTACACAACCCCCCATCCCCCACCCCCACCCCCTCTTTTTTTGTACCGAAAGACAAGCTTTCATTGATTGCAGCATTTATGCTGCTAAGAGTAGTACATTGTTCATGATTCACTTGCTTCAGTTTAAATAGCCCATCCCTCATTTTCATCTTCATCATCCTTCCCTTCTTTGTATTTCAAATCATTTCCTTGTCTGCCCTTCTTTTTCGATCACAATCTGCTGCATGAAGAACTCGTTGCGCGGTCGCTCGATTTTACTCATTGCCATTCTCCTCTGCTTAGCAGCAAATACAGAAAGTTCAAGTGTGGTGCTACCCCGAAAAGTTAGCAACAATCGTTCTTTTTACACGAGCATGTACCACCGCGACTGTCCGCCTCCGCCAGCACAATATGGCCGCGGTGGTGACGCGATTGTGCCAAGATACGGTGATGAGGAAAGACTCGTCCCAAGTGGGCCCAATCCTCTGCACAATTGAGAGTTGAAGACTATATGTGCAAATTTATGTGATGATATGTCTCTTGTAATTTCTTCTACCATTATTGATTGAGAGTGCTTTTCTGGTTTGCACTGCATCTTTATTAATCTCGCATTGTTGAAACACTCAACGCGTGTACGTAGACATAACTATGAGCGTATATGTGTTGGTAGTTTATTGTACTAATATATAAGATAAGAAACATCATTTTGAGGTTGTGTAAAGGGGTTTAAAAGCCTGTCAACTTTTTTGTGTTTTAGCTTGTGAGTTGTGCATGGAATTTAATCTAAGTACGTAAAAAGTTTCGATGTCTGCTTCCGCAAACAATTAATGCGCTTCACCTTTGGTACAACAACACTACTTACTCATAGAAAAGAGGGGGAACACAAATATATTAGGGCAAAGAACAAAAGGGAAAAGGGAATTAATTGATTTCACTAAAGGGTATTAATTGTAGGATATTAGTTGTTTCATTAAAGGATATTAGTGAAGAATATTAAGTGTTCTCACTAATAAGTATTAGTTGTTTTCCCAAAAGGGTGCTATGTAAAATCCAGTGAACTATATACCTACTCAAATATTAGAGTATGCTACCCTTTATTTGTAAATTTATATAATCTGCAATCGTCTTAATTTGGATGGAATAGTATTGCATGTAATCATTTCAATTTCCACTTTGTATTCTACGATCTAGATGTGTAACGTGTGTAAGTTAAAAAAAATATCAAAGGATTGTATATAGTACTATACTAATATGTGTTAATTCCAGAAGATGAAACATACAATGAAATACGAAAACTGAATCGAACTAAATTTGAACATAGTTTTATATTTTCTTGAAGATCTCCGCGAGCCTTGTCTTTGTATAAACGGGGAGTACTTTTTAATTAATGCATGGTGTAAGTAAAAGTGTTTATCGTTGCTTGGTATTTATATTAGAAATTATTGCATCTTTCTCAAAATAGTACCTTTCTTACACAGTGAGCAGTGTCCTATATACCTTAACCCTTTTGCATTCTTCCCTCTCCTTTATTCTCAATAGATAGGAATAAACCAACAAAACAGAAACCCAAAACCTAAATAAATAAAAAATCCCATCAAGTGGTAATTCAATTAATACCGCACCATGCTTGATTTAACCACATTGAATCCTGGTTGAACCTTGTTGGAGCAATGACTTAGGAGCTATGTTGTGCGTGCGTGAGGGTGGGTGCTGTTGATGACATTTTCTAATCGATGATGATTAGTGGCTGTTTTTACTAAGTAAGATCATCAAACAAGAATTTAAATCATAGATTATACTCAAGAATGAAATTTGCAAGAGTTTGGTTTCTTTTTTAATTATGGAAAAAATCCTCCCCCTTCATGCAAAAGAAGGGGTATTTATAGGCATACAAAGATGCTAGGTGTCACCATCTTGATGGCTTGACCATTGGATTTTTGCCAAGTGTTAGGATAATTTGTACAACATCTAAACTATTGCCCAATGAATGGGTGCCAAGTGTTAAGACACATGGACTATATCTAAAGTTAGTGACTCTTGGAGTTCCCAATGTTGTACTTGGTCCTTAGAACCACTCAGTTGCTCTCCTCGGTGACCAGCTACTTGTTTGTATGATTTCGTTGGGTGTTGGAAACCTTTATAATCCAAGCTGCTCGCCTGTTCGCCTCTTGTTGAGTTATTGGGTCCTTTTGTTCTCGTTGTTCGCCACCTTGTAAGGGCTTCTATGACCAGCTGCTCGCCTCCTTCACATGGTCCATTGTCCCTGCTGCTCGCCTCTTCTGACTTGGTCAACTGACCCTTCTGCTCGCCTCCTAGGGCACTATTCCCTGTTGTTCGTCCTCCTCATAACTGCCTATTTTAACGAATTGTTAATCTTATTAGGTTAACCACTTTATTCTCAATTTTGTTGCTCGGTTGTTCGCCTATCAACAATGCCCCCTAGTTTGGCGTATAAGGATGAATCTTTATCCTTTTCGTCGAACTATAAGGTAAGATATGCTTCGCGTGGGAGGCGAACAACAGGGAACTCGCCCTTTTTCCATTTTGTATGGAGCGAGCAACTGGGTTTTAAATTTCTTTTAGGCGGGAACTTTGGGAAGCGACCAGCGGGGAGCGACTCTTGAACTCGCGTCGTTTCGCTTCCCGAGGCACGAAACACGAAGCGACGTGGGCGGTTGGTGACATCACTGCCGCCCACGCGCATGCCCCCTAAATTGCACCTAGGGGCCTCAATTTTCCAATTTCCTCAATTTCGCCCCCGAATCCATATCTATAAATAGCCTTCCCCTTCACTTTTTCATTCTTTTCCAATTCTTGCACATAAATCCGCCATTGACGAACCTTCGAGCTTTTCCTTCTGTTGTTTTCTTCAATTCTTTAGTGAATATCGTTCTAATCAAAGGTGATTCCTTTGATTCTTCTTATTTACTCTCGTAAATGCTTGTTTTTACTTTTCAATTTTGCAATTTCCGTTCTTCATTTTACTTATTCGCCGTCGCCGCCGCCGTATCGCCGCCACGTCGCCGCCGTTTTTTTCTTTTTGATCTGAAATACGCCACCATTGACGCCGCCTCCCAAGTGCTTTCCTTTTTTATTGATCCTAAAAAACTTTAAAATGGCATCTCCATCCTCAAGCAATACTCCATCCGTCGAATTTGTTGGACGAAATCTGGGAAAGAGGCCCATGGAAGATGAACCATTAGTCCCTCCTCCTCGCCGCTCACTCCGGCGAGCAGCTGGGCAAACCCTAGGACCCTGCTCGTTGATGAAGAGACGGGCTCTGAGGTGAGCTCTGTTGCTCGCTCCGTTGACTCTTTCTATGCTGTGGAAAGCTCGGGTGAGCAGGACATCCAAGGCCCCGTTGCTCGCTCCTCGGCTCGGGAAGGAACTTCCTCAGATTTGGGTGAAGATTCCGCTGATGTCGCTGCCGAAATAGAAGAGATGAGTCTTCCCGAAGACACGGGAGCGAGCATCAGGCAAGGAGCGAGCAGCGAGCAACTGGATCAGGGGGCGAGCAAGTGGGAGTTACATGGGAATTTCTCCGAGAGATAAATTTTCCCGTTTCAAGGCCAACCCCCGAGTCTCTTATTCCTAAAGCTGTAGTCCGAAGGCAAGATTGGATTGACTACGCTATAAGTATCACAAAACTTTCCCTACTCCCGCTCGTCCCATTATGGAAACTCGTCCATCATCATACACATCTGTTGACAGCGATTTATGATTGGTCTCGCTGCCGGGTACCTAGCGGGTAGGATTTGATATTAATGATGACAGGGAGTAATAAATGTGAGAGTAAATGAGCTCTCAAGTATATTTTTGCAATAAATGTGATGTGTCCTACAAATTGGCATTCAAAGCCCTATTTATAATGTACAAGGTGGGGGTTCCCCAAGCTTGGTAGGTGGACTCGTGGGCCCCTCCTGCTCCTAGCTGGAAGGTAATGAGTGGCTACAGCCCCCCTACGAGCCAATGAGGAGACGCCACGTGGCACTGTCACCCCTGAGGTGATTGGACTTGGCCTCAACTGCCCTCTTTGACCCTGTCACATCCTCTGGACTGATGGCACTCGACGTCCTCTCACAGCTGGCGCGGCCTGGGGTCGGGTAGACGGGTACTCGGGTACCGGGAAGCAAGCCCGGACGAAAATGCCCCGGTTGGCCATTTGCGGGCAGGCGGGTAGAGTACATACACAGGGGCTCGTCGCTGGCCGCCCGATATCCGGGCATGTGGATTATAAGTACCCTTCCCGGCCGATCACAGAGGCTCATGTCGGGCAGCCTCTGGGTCCCCGCCCGTCTGTCTGACCGGTTGAAAGACTGTTCTCCTCCGAGCCCGCTACAGCAGTGGGCCTGTATCCGATACCCGATGGATCGGGTAGTAAAATATCGTATGTAACAATTGCCCCACCAGCCCGACATCGGGGGGCCGCAGTCGTCGGGTGGCGGGCTGGTCGAACTGCAGCCCATTTCGATTTCGAATTTGAATTTTGGTGGTGACGTTTCGGTTTCCAAGACGACGCCTCGTCTGCCGCGCCTACTGACGTCACGGGATGGCGTGATTGATGCGCAGAAACCCAGGGGTCACGTCCGCCGAACCTGCTCCCCAACCGTTGCGCGCGTGACCCCCACGCGCCCCCCAGAACTTTGTTTTATTTCATTTCCGACCCCGTTTTTTGCTGTTTAGTCCCTCCTTTTTCCTCTATAAATAGGGGCTCCCAGCCCATTTTCTCATTTTCCCTCTCTTGCAAACTCGTGCCCCCCTTAAGGATTTTTAAGTTTTCCGGCGAATTCCTCAGATTCCGGCGAACTCCCCAGATTCCGGCGATCTTTCCTGAGTCCCAAGGTAATTTTTTGCTTCTTTCATCGACACTTCTTCTTCCTACTCTATTTTCATCATGAGCGACTCCGTCGAGAGCATCGGCGCCGCCGATGCTTATCACTTCCGCCGCCGTGCCGCCGCCGATGCCGAGAGGCCTTTCCAACCGGCCGGGGAAGGAACGTCCCGCGCCGCCGCCAGAGAGGGCGAGGGCAATTCCACGGATGTGGATGCCTTCGCGGACGATTTGGAGGGGATGAGCCCCCAACGAGAGGGGGAAGCCCTAAGCGTTTCCCCGGTCTCCGCCTACCCGCCCCGGGCCGAAGATTTCTTGTTCGAGCGGGAAGCCGTGCCCGACCAAATAGACTACGCGGACAGTCGGCTAATTGGGTTCGACTATTCGAAGTATATGAGCCGGTTCGTGCGAAAGCGCTCTCCCCGCGCATATCTCGAGGCCCAGGATACCGACTTCGGGGCCTCTCGCCGCCCCAGCTGCCTTCCCCCGGACGCCGACGTGAAGGAGTTGTACTGGACATTCCAAGCGCCCTCCGACGTCTTCTTCTACGCTCCCCGGGAGAATGAATGGGCCGACCAACCTCCGAAAGGCCTTATCGCCATAAATGCGGACACCCTTCATGCCGGGCTCCGTTTCCCGCTTCACCCGGCCATCTCCAAGCTACTCGCAGCCTGGAATCTGTCGATCACCCAGATCACCCCGAATGGGTGGAGCTACATCCTGGGGGCAATGGTCGTTCTCGGTCGGCGCGGGCTGCACCGTATGCCCACTCCGTCTGAGCTCAACTACCTATATTACACCGTGGCCTCGGTCGGGCGGATGAACCTTGGGTATTACTCCGTGAAGCCCCGGGGTGGGGATGCCATTGTCTTCGGCATCGCGCCGAAGGTGATGCACTGGCAGGAAAGGTGGTGGTGGGTCGGCGGCGCCTGGGAGAGCGTTGGCATAGACGGGCACACCATCCCGGTTCCACGAGAATATCGGGAGCGCAACCGTCGAGGTAAATACTGAATTTTTCTTCGTTTCTTAGTACTGATCTAATTCTTCTTTCATTGTGCAGGTTGCGCGGTACCAAATCAAGCCGACCTGACCGACGACTTCAGGCAGGCGCTTGCCTTGGTGAGATCCGAGAGCGTGGACAATCGCGACGTCGAACTTCTCAACGACGACGAGTACAGAAGGCTCTCCGGACTTCAGACTTTCCCGCGCCACTTGGATTTCGGTGGTAAGACTCTTTCCTGCCCGACTCTCCTTATACTCGTTCTCGCTTCTCGATTTCTAATCTTGTCGCTTTCCCGCAGAGCAACATTTCCCGGCTGAATCCTCCACGCCATCGACCTCCCCGGCAGTCTCCCCAAGGACCGCACCTGAGGCCGGCCAGGCAGCCATCCCGGTCGTAAACGTTGAATCGTCCGAGGAGACCGTTGACATGGCGCCCAAGAAGAATGCCCTGGCCAAGCTGGCAAAACGGGGAGCCGTCCGTGCCGCCGGGGTGGTGATCCGCAGCCCGCCCGCGGCCCCGGTGCCTCCGACATCCTCCTCCCCGGCAGACGGGCAGCGTCCACACAAGCAGGCCCGGGTCGAAGGCCAGACATCTGTCGACCCGGCTATGGTAACGGTCAACCTGGACCCGGCGACTGGCGGGCTCGTGGCCGGCACCATCGAGGCGACTTTAGGGGGCCCGGCCTCCCCTGCCCGCGATCGCAGCGACTTCTCATTCTTGGGCTGGGGCAATAACCTCACGTAAGTATTACGTTTTCTTCTCTAAGTTTTCTAGTCGATTTTGTGACGTTGGATTTTTAACATATCTTCTCTTCCCGTGTTCACGCAGGCCTGAGCCTCTGCCCCCGCCCGAGGTTCTCCAATTCCTGCGCTCGCAGGAACCTCCGTACTCGGAGGCCGTGCCTGAGTCTTGGCCGGAGGAACTACGCCGCGCCGTGCTGAATCTTCCCCGGTCCTGGACCCTCAACTGCCAGAAGGCCATGAGGACCGTCTCGCTCGCCGACCGGATGAGGGCGGCGGCCATCCGTACTTCCCGCAACGCCATTGCCATGGAGGGTATTATGCTCGAATACGAGCGGGAGATGCGGACTGCCTCCTCCTACAGGGCAGCCTTCCAGTCGAAGCGGGACGAAGCTACCCGCCTGGAAGAGGAGAACAAGAAGCTCCGGGAGGAGCTGGAGGCCGGCCGAGCGAGTCGGGCTGAACTAGAGGGGGTCCTCGAGGAGGAGAGGAGGAAGCGCGCCGAGGCCGAGGCGAGGACGGCTGAAGAAGTCCGCCAAGCCAGGGAGGCTCTCGCGGCGGAGACGGAGAGACGCCTGGAGTCCGAGCGTGCCCGATTGGCCGCTGAGAGCGAGTCGGCTGGGTCCATGGTGTACATTAATGCTTACGCCGACTCGATTCGCTCCCTACTCCGCCAGAATCCCCAGTCCGATTACTCCGGGCCTCTGGCCGATTTGAGGAGTTATGTCGAGTCCAATCCTCCCTCCCCGGACTATGATATCACGCTGAAGGACTTGGTCGATCGCGGGCTGGATCTGTCATTCCTTGGCGACCCGGCGACCTTCCTTTACCCGCTTGCCGACGAGGAGGCGAATGAGGACCTGGGGGTGGTGGACGAGGCGCATCCGTGATTTTTCTTTTCTTTTGTTTAAGTTTGCTGGCCGCTGGCCGTCTTGTATTTTCTCTTTTCCTCCTTAATGAAATTACATTGCCCTTCATTTCGCTTTGTCTCCTTGAACTTTTAGTTTTCCAGCCGGGTAAATAACGTAAATAACGTAATCGGATAATAAATAATAAACGGTAGTGTTCTGGCCGAATGTCGGGTAGTGACTTTTAACGATTGCCCAAAAGAATTTACCAACGAATTAATTAATGAAGTGCTATAGCCGAATATCGGGCAGCGACTTCACGAAGATGGGATTGATTTAACAACCACTTAAAGAATTAACCAACAGATTAATTAATGAAGTGCTATAGCCGAATGTCGGGCAGCGACTTCACGAAGATGGAATTGTTTTAACAACCGCTTAAAGAATTAACCAACAGATTAATTAATGAAGTGCTATAGCCGAATATCGGGCAGCGACTTCACGAAGATGGGATTGTTTTAACAACCGCTTAAAGAATTAACCAACAGATTAATTAATGAAGTGCTATAGCCGAATATCGGGCAGCGACTTCACGAAGATGGGATTGTTTTACCAACCGCTTAAAGAATTAACCAACAGATTAATTAATGAAGTGCTATAGCCGAATATCGGGCAGCGACTTCACGAAGATGGGATTGTTTTACCAACCGCTTAAAGAATTAACCAACAGATTAATTAATGAAGTGATATAGCCGAATATCGGGCAGCGACTTCACGAAGATGGGATTGATTTAACAACCGCTTATTAATTTTTACAGATTTGCGTTTCGAGTAGCGATTACAATGAGCTCCTACTGGTAGTATTTTTTGAGTAGGGAGGCGTTCCAAGGGTATTGGGCCGGGTTGCCCTCAAGGCTTTCCAGCTCGTAGGTTCCATTGGCGAGGCGGCTGGAGACCTTTAGGGGTCCCTCCCAATTCGGACCAAATGCCCCCTTGGGCTGCCCGACCGTCCGTCGGAGTACCAGGTCCCCGGTTTCGAACTCCCTGATCTTGATCTTCGAGTTGAAGTATTTTTCAGCCCGGCGTTTGTAAGCTATGTTTCTTTGTTCTGCGGACAGCCTTCTCTCCTCCAGCAGGTCCAACTCGTTTAGCATGGCCTGGTCGTTCTCGGTCCCCAAAGGTTGTGAGGTGCGGAGGCTCGGGATGACGACTTCAGCCGGGATGACTGCCTCTGTCCCGAAGGCTAGAGCAAAAGGGGTCTCCCCGGTTGCGGTACGACATGTCGTTCTATAAGACCATAACACTTCGGGTAGCTTGCTCGCTCATGTTCCCTTGCTCTCCTCCAACCTTGTCTTCAACGTGTGTTTGATTATCTTGTTTACCGCCTCGACCTGTCCGTTCGACTGGGGGTGGTAGGGTGACGAGAATAACCTCTTGATCTTGTGCTTTTGGCAAAATCTTTCCATCTCTAGTCCGTCGAATTGTTTCCCGTTGTCCGAAATGATTATCTGTGGGAGGCCGAACCGACAGATTATGTTGCGCCAAATGAACCTGATAACCTGTTCCTGATCGATCGTTTTCAGTGATTCCGCCTCCGCCCATTTGGTGAAGTAATCAACGGCGACAATTGCGTACTTGACGCTGCCCGGGGCCGTAGGCAAGGGGCCAATGAGATCGATCCCCCACTTTGCGAACGGCCACGGGCTCAGAATTGAGGTGAGCTCGGTTGGGGCCTGATGGATTGCCGGTGAATAGATTTGACACTTGTGGCATGCCCGTGCGTAGTTGATTGCGTCCTTCTTTAGGGTGGGCCAGAAATATCCTTGTCGGATAACCTTCTGGGCGAGCACCTGGCCGCCGGCGTGGTTCCCGCAGCGTCCTTCGTGGACTTCTACCAAGATCTTCCTTCCCTGCTCCTGCGTTACGCATTTTAGGAGGGGCAGGGCGAAGCCTCTCTTGTACAACTGGTCCCCGATGATCGTGTACCGGGCCGCCCGGAGCTGCAACTGTCTTGCCGCCACCCGGTCGACTGGGAGTTGGCCGTCACGGAGGTATTTCAGGATGGGGGTCATCCAGCTGTCTTCCGCCTGCCCCAGGCTACTCACCCGCTGGTTCGAACTCGTAGGGGCGGTCAGGTAAGTAACTGTGATCTGGGACATGTCGGCTGCCCCTTCGGATGTTGCGAGGCGGGCAAGTGCGTCTGCTTGAGTATTGTCGAGTCGGGGTACCACCTCTATGCATACTTGATCGAACTTTTCGAGCAGGTTCTTGGCTAATCCTTGGTAGGCCAACATCCTATCGCTGCGCGCCTCGTATTCTCCTGATATTTGACATGTAACGAGCTGTGAGTCACTGTAGACCTGGAGTCTCTTCACTCCCATGGCCATGGCCATTTCCAGGCCGTTAATTAATGCTTCGTACTCGGCCTCATTGTTGGTCGCGTGGAAACCGAATCTTATGGCTGTCGTGAATGACTGGCCGGACGGGCTGAGGAGGACAATTCCCGCGCCTGCCCGCGTAGTTGTGGAGGATCCGTCAACGTACATTTTCCAAGGTGGCTGCTCGATCTTGGACATCGCCTCCGGGTAAGTGAGCTCGACTATGAAGTCGGCCATGGCTTGGCCTTTGATGGATGTTCGGGGAGCGTATGTGACTCCGAATTGCCCGATCTCAACAGCCCACTTGAGGCACCTGCCCGCCGTGTCTGGCCGATGTAGTACTTGGCGAAGTGGCATTGTTGTCAGTACTTCTACTTGGTGATAAAAAAAGTATGGGCGTAACTTGCGTACGCTCATTACTAGGGCGTATGCTAACTTTTCCAGGGATGGGTACCGTAGCTCGGCGTCGTGAAGTGTCTGGCTGACATAGTAGATTGGCAGATGTGCCTGCCCCTCAGCCCGCACTAGCACGGCGCTGAGAGCTGAGTCCGACGCCGCCAAGTATAAGAAAAGCTTCTCGCCGGGGACGGGTTTGGCCAACACCTGGGCGTTTGATAGGTACGCTTTCAAGTTATTGAAAGCGAGCTGACTCTGGGGAGTCCAGTTTAGTTTCCCCTTCCGTATGCTGTCGAATAAAGGCTTACATCGGTCCCCCATGCGGGAGATAAAACGGCTGAGAGCGGCCAAGCTGCCCGTCACCCTCTGCACCTCCTTCACCGTGCGGGGAGGGCTCATGTCGAGGATCACCTGTACCTTGGTCGGGTTTGCCTCGATTCCCCGCTGGCTGACCATGTGCCCCAAGAATTTGCCCGACTCGACGCCGAAACTGCACTTTTTCGGGTTGAGCCTCATCCGATACTTTCTCAAGATCTCGAATGTTTCGGCTAGGTGTGTGAGGTGGTCTTCTTTCTTCTCGCTCTTGATGACGATGTCGTCGATATATACCTCCATGGTCGCCCCGATTTGATCGTGGAACATGTGGTTGACCAGCCTCTGGTAGGTTGCCCCTGCGTTCATGAGCCCGAATGGCATCCGCTTCCAAAAATACATGTTTTTCTCGGTGAGGAAAGTTGTGTGTTTCTGGTCGTCTGCGGCCATCGGGATCTGGTGATAGCCGGCAAATGCGTCCATGAAAGTGAGCATCTCGTGCCCGGCCGTGCTGTCCACCAGGTGGTCGATGTGTGGCATCGGGAAGTGATCTTTTGGGCAAGATTTGTTTAGGTCCGTGAAATCGATGCACAGTCGCCATGTGTTGTTGCTCTTCTTGACGAGTACGGCGTTGGATACCCATTGAGGCTTGTCGTCGGGGTCGACCATCCCGATGAGTTTGTTGTCGAGTAGCTTTTTGACTTCGGTGGCAATGATCGCGTATTTGTCTGGGCCGAATTTCCTTCTTTTCTGTGAGATCGGCTTGCGGGATGGATCGATGTGCAGTTGGTGTGAACATACGGCTGGATCGATCCCGACCATGTCCTCATGGGACCAGGCGAACACGTCTAAGTTCTCTTCTAAAAATGCGGTCATCTTTGCCCGCAACTCGCCGGACATTGACGAACCGAGTTGGACACTTACTTCTGGCCGACTCTTCATTGTGACCGAAATTAATTCTTCGATCGGACTGGCTCCACGTTCGCCGTAGCGTGGATCGTCGATCTGCCCTGTTAGGGTTTTGTCAATCTCCATGGGTTCGTACCCGAGCCTTGGCTCCAGGTCGACTTGGATGTTCTCAAAAGTTTGTGAATCTTCTTCCATTGGGTGGGCAGCGGGTGGGATTTCTTCGTCTATTTCCATGTCTCCCTCCCCGATTGTGCAGACATAATCTAGATTTACAAAATTTGAAATAACATCGATATACGCCAAACATCCGCGTGCCATTTTCTGATTTCCCTTAAGAGTTCCAACCTTCCCGGAGGGGGTTGGGAACTTGATACAATAATAGAATGCTGAGGCGGCGGCTTCGAACTCGTGCTCGAATGGCCTGCCGAGAAACCCGTTATAGGTTGACGGCTGGTCGACAATGATAAAATCGAGCTGTTTCGAAGCCTTAACCTCAGCGTCTATACTAGAAACTAATTCTACGGCTAGCCTAACTATCCCGTAGGGTTTCACCGTGGCGTCGCCGAAGCCTTTGATAACCTGGTCGCATGGCTCCACATACCTCTCAAAGGAGCTGTCCAGCTGGTCGAATGCGGCTTTGAAGAGGATGTTGCAGTAGGCCCCGTTGTCGACGAGCATGAGATGGACGGTGACACCCATGATGTTGACGGACACGACTAGGGCGTCGTGGTTCGGGTAGATGACCCCGGTGCGATCCTCCTCCTTGAAGGCGAGGAGGTTTGATTCCTTTGCCGTCGTGTTGATCGGCAGGGCGATTTTATGGACATTGTCCATCGCTCGCAGCTCGCTCTTTTGTCTGCGGTTGGAGAGCGAGGTGGTAGGTGCGAAGCCTCCCACCGGGGAGAGCATGTTGACCGCCCGTCGGGCCTGATGTTCCGGCATCGGTGGGCATATAAGGGCCGCCTCCCGGTTTGGCTCCACGGGGTGGGCAGCGGCCTGAGCCTCCGGTCTAGCCGCCGGCCTCTTCATGAACTCCTCCAGCTTTCCCTCCTCAAAGAGTCGCCAGAGTTGCTTCAGGAGGTCGCGGCACTCACTCGTGTTGTGCCCGACGGTTTGATGGTAGTGGCAGTACTTGTTGGGGTTGAGTTGCACCCCCGGTTTGTGGACCCACGGCCGCGCCTTGGGCATCATATTTTTGTCCCGGATCTGCACATAGACGTACTCCGGGGTGGCCGACAATTTTTCGGCCAGCTTCACTTCGACGGAATCGAAGGGCTTGAAAGGCTGGGGAGCCCGGTAGGAAAAGTTCCTCCGGCTTGATGTGGTGCCTGCCGAGGCGCGTGGTTTCTCCTTCTCGGCAGGGGTGCTCTCGCCCAGCCGCTGCGCCAGGATGTCCGCATTGTAGATGATTTTTCCGGCCCGCTGCCGGAACTCCGCGTAGGACTTGGGGTAGTCCTTGTTCATCGACTTCCATAGTTTGGTTCTTAGGCGGAGTCCGCCTATGATCCTGACGAGTTTGACCTCGTCCCCTACGGGCTCGCCCTCCATGATGATGCGATCTACCCGGTCGATGTACGCCCGGTCCGTCTCGTCTTTCCCCTGGGCCAAGTTGGCCATGCGGTTGGCGCCGGCCATTCGTGGCGCCATCGAGGAGAAGTGCTCCAAGAACAGTTCCCCTAGCTGGTGGAACGAAACCACCTTCCCCGCGGGAAGCGAGGAGTACCATCGGTGAGCCCTGTCCCCCAAGGTTAGCGGGAACATCCTGCACTGGGTGGCATCCGTTGCCCCCATGGAGATCATGTAGGTGGAGTATTTGCTGAGATGGGTGACGGGGTCTGTCTCCCCGTCATATTGGCCCACGGCGGCCACATTGATTTTTGGTTGGGCCGGGGCCCGCACCAAAATGTCTGCGAGGGGCGAGTTGGGCATGTAGGGGACATGATGTTGCCCGTCCCGCCTCTCGAGCTTGGCCTCGAGGTCCGAGACCTTTTTTAGGATGGCGGCCATGGTGTCGTCGGCCGCGGGGGGAGAACGGGGACGAGGGTTGTCCCCCAAGCGGTCACGGACCGACGGCCTCGGGGCCGTGTCGTTGTGACGCCTAGGAGATCGTGCCTGTTCTCGCTCCCGGGGCCTGGAGCTGGCATTGGATTCACAAGGTCGGGCAGCTCCCCGAGCCTGGGTTCCCAACCGGGAGAAGATCGATCCCGCAGGTCGGCGAGAAACCCGTTGCGAGTCGGCCTCCTCGTCGAGGCGCCTCTTTAGATTCTGAGGCCGAGGGTTGCTGGCGGCCCTCCTGGCCGCCTCTTGCTCCTGCCGGGGCTGGCAGGTGGCCCTGCTCCGGGCTGGCTCCTATCCAGGTCGGTGAGTGCGGATAGGAGCGGCGTCGATCTCGGCCTGACGGCGCTCGATCATGGCCCTTGCGGCCTGGAGGTCTTCCGGAGTTCTTATGGCCGACAAGAACTCGAAAGGACCCTGAAGGGTCTCCGCCGTGGCCGGAGCCGGAGTGGCGGTTTCGCCGATGTCCTCGACTTGTTGCTGGGTTCGTGTGGCCTTCGAAGTGGTCATTTTTTAGTGATAGTGGATGGGATTTCGTTCGAGGCGACTAGATAAACGAAACCGAGTGTACTTCGATATTAGTCACCCTCCTTCTAGCGCCAAAATGTTGACAGCGATTTATGATTGGTCTCGCTGCCGGGTACCTAGCGGGTAGGATTTGATATTAATGATGACAGGGAGTAATAAATGTGAGAGTAAATGAGCTCTCAAGTATGTTTTTGCAATAAATGTGATGTGTCCTACAAATTGGCATTCAAAGCCCTATTTATAATGTACAAGGTGGGGGTTCCCCAAGCTTGGTAGGTGGACTCGTGGGCCCCTCCTGCTCCTAGCTGGAAGGTAATGAGTGGCTACAGCCCCCCCTACGAGTCAATGAGGAGACGCCACGTGGCACTGTCACCCCTGAGGTGATTGGACTTGGCCTCAACTGCCCTCTTTGACCCTGTCACATCCTCTGGACTGATGGCACTCGACGTCCTCTCACAGCTGGTGCGGCCTGGGGTCGGGTAGACGGGTACTCGGGTACCGGGAAGCAAGCCCGGACGAAAATGCCCCGGTTGGCCATTTGCGGGCAGGCGGGTAGAGTACATACACAGGGGCTCGTCGCTGGCCGCCCGATATCCGGGCATGTGGATTATAAGTACCCTTCCCGGCCGATCACAGAGGCTCATGTCGGGCAGCCTCTGGGTCCCCGCCCGTCTGTCTGACCGGTTGAAAGACTGTTCTCCTCCGAGCCCGCTACAGCAGTGGGCCTGTATCCGATACCCGATGGATCGGGTAGTAAAATATCGTATGTAACAACATCGAGTAAGGTAGCCAGCGCGGTTCTAGAGGAGGATTTAGTTCGGATACGGTCTCGCTATCGTATTCCGTACGATATCCATTTGTACGCCCCCCAACCAGGAGAGAGAGCTGATGACCCACCTCCAGGCTGCACTGCTATCAATCTCGACATACTCAACTCGGGGTTCCCTCTCCCTCTACATCCAGTGATCGGGCAATTCCTGAAGGACATAAACCTGGCAATCACCAGATTACTCCAAACGGTTGGAGTAGTTTGTTGGCTTTTATTACCCTTTTCGGGTTGGAGGGGTACCGAAATAAGATCAGCACGGCGGAGATACACTACGCACTAACCATCTCTTCAGCCGTTAATAAAGACGGGCTTGGTTGGTATTACATCAAAGCCCATAGTGGCGTTAAGTTAATTGAAGGGGTGCCTAATAAGGTCAAAGGTTGGCATAGGCAATTTCTTTATATCGGCGGCGATTGGCGGGCGTCCTCCGATTTTTCGGAAGGACCGGGACGTATAGACTCTCCTACACATTTCGGCAAAATTCGGCGTATGTCTTAATTCTTAGTTCATCAAATTTTTAGGTGAACTAATTTTAATCTTTTTTCTTGTTTTGCAGGTCCGCGTATCTTGAGGTGGGGGCATCCGGATTTGAGCAAAGAGTTTTTATACGTCCTTGCGCTGATCTCTCTGCGGGACGCTAAAGATCGGAGTGTTGATCATCTCTCTCAAGCACACTGCCGCAAGCACGCTCAGCTCACCACTAGTGCTCATCACTTGGAAGCACAGGCGGAGATCCCTGAAGGTAACTTCACACAATCCTTGATTTTCTTTGTTGCTTGATTTATACCCGTTGCTCGCCCCCCACCCCTGTTGCTCGCCCGATCCCGGCTGCTCGCCGTTATCATGTCTGTTATTTTAATTCTTTGTGTTTTTGTTTTGTTTTAGCTCAAAGGGTAACGGTTGTTGTTCCCCCTATTCCCGAGAGTTACCACCTGCTCGTGCGCCGGGTTAAGCAAATGGCAGCCAAACAACCTTCAAGGAAGAAGAAGTTTGATCCTTGCACTTCCTTGATCAGACTTAGAGCTGAAGCGGACGAGGAGGAAGAAGAAGCTCCTTAGGCTCTTGCCCCTGTTCCTTAGGCCCCTGCTCCCGTTCCTCGCCCACCTGCTCGCTCCTCGCCACCTCCCCAAGACACGAGGGGCAAGAAAAGACTTGCTAAGGAAACTGCTCCTCGCAAGGGAGATGACCGTGTTAAGCGAACAAAAGGGCAGGGTTCTTCCCAAGTGGGTAAAACTGCTCGCTCCTCGGCTTTGGAGGAGGTGACTGAACAACAAGTTGTTGGTGCTATGATTGCCGGTCAAGGCAGGAGCTCATCCCCTGACAACTCGTACTTGGGCTACGACCCCGTAAAAATGAGGGAGTGAGTATCTTCCTATTTAGTTTGATTGTTTATTCCTTTGACTTTGTTTTCTGACGGCTTTTTCCTTCGAACAGGTACCGGAAAAACGACTACCCTGGTCGTTCAAAAGTACTTCACCAATTTAGTTGTGTGAAGTCCCCTCCGGCACCCCATGAGATTAAGGACTCCCACGTCCGCAGAGCCATGGAGTATGTTCCCCGCTCGTGGACCAAGACCGGCGAGGAAATCATTCAGAGCCAAAGCCTTAGCGATAACGCTCGTTTATTGAGCTACAATGCGAGCCATCAATCAATCTCAGCTCAACGAGTCTTGGATCAAGCCATTGAGTTAGAGCGAACAAATCGCGGTCTGGGGCGACGGATCGAGCAAGTTGAAGCAGATCGTGATGCTCAACTTGTTCAATTGAAGAAGAAAGATGAAGAACTGAAGAGGAAGGATGAAGAGCTGGCCAAGCTGAAAGCTGACTTTGAGAGAGCCAAGCTTACATGGACACGGGAGGTAAAAGCCGCCGAGGATCGGGAAATGATAGCGTCCAACGCCTCAGAGAAGCTTAGATTAGATTTGGGCGTTGCCACACATCGACCAGCTGGAAAAGAAGAATAAGTGTGCCATCTCTTACACTACATATGTGCAAGACGTTACCGATAATACCAATCTTGGGTATATCTGTGCGTATGCTGATAGTGTGAGAAATGTGAAGTACGCTTTGGATAATGGTCTAGACGTGATGACCTCGACCATTAAAGACTTCACGGACTACGTTACTGACAACCCTCCGGCTCCTGGCTTTGAAATCCCGATGGCTGATTTAGGAGAGATGGGGGTTAACTTGAGTGTTTTCAAAGACGATGTCCGCATAATAGCCCCTAAGGAGAGAGTGGAGGCGGATAGGGACATGACGATCTTTGAAGCTCTGGGCCCCCTTCTCCCGAATCCTCTTGGTGAAACAAGCTCCTCCGCAGCAGTAGGCGAGCAGCAGGCCTCTGGGGTCGATGTGCAAGATGTTCAACCTCCTCCTTCTCAAGATCCTCCGGCACCACCTGCTCCGCCAGCTTCCGAAACTTAGAGCTTATCCTATTTTTTGCCCTTTTAGTTAATGTAGTAGGATGATGATTGTACGCTCATCTTCTGTAATTTTTGCGCTAATGAATGAAGATTGCACTTTTATTTTACTTTTTGCTTAAGTATTTCTTTCCTAAGTTGAAAGTAAAATACTTTTCTTTATACATGTTGTTCATGTACGGGTTTATTTGGTTCTTAAAGAACTTGAACCTCTTATCATCTTTTTATGCCCTGTTGCTCGCCACTTGCTGTGTTTGTGCTTAAGTGCATTCAGCCTCGGGACGAGCAACTATGTGTTGATATGTGCCCTTTTGCTCGCCTCCACTATACTTGTGCTTTTATGCATATAGTATCTCCGGCGAGCAATATTGTGTAAGGGCGACCACGTGGGCTCCTTGGTCTCATGGACCCTGCTGCTCGCCTCCTTTTGGACTTGTATTTTTTTTTTTATACTTGCTTGTCTCCGGCGAGCAATTTTTCTGCTTGTCGAACAGTTGGGTTTTAACACCTTTTGCTTTCTTATGTACATAATTCACTGAACCATCATTCATCCACTTACAAATTTTGCCCAAAAAGGTGTGAAAATTTCATCGATTTTACACCTCATCGATCTTACACCTTACAAAAATATAAACGAAAAGATAGTCTATAAAAAACTTTACATTGGTTTCCTAATTATTGATAATATTTCTTCAACAAAGCCGCGTTCCAGGTGTATTGGGCCGAGTTGCCTTCCATGTCTTCAAGGTCATACGTGCCGTTGTACCACTTTTGAGTTATCTTGAATGGGCCCTCCCAAGTCGGTCCAAATACACCTGGAGGTGTTGCTAGGATTTTTCGGAGCACCAGATCCCCGACTTCAAATTCCCTGATTTTTACTTGCGAGTTGTAGTACCTTGCAATCCTTCTTTTGTATATCTCGTTTTTTATTTCTGCTGAGATTCTTTTTTCGTCAATCAGATCCATTTCTGCAGCTAGCGCCTTGTTGTTTTCCTGTTCATTGAACTCGGCTATTCTCTCAGTTGGTATCTTGAGCTCTATAGGTATAACTGCTTCTGTACCGAATGCCATAGCAAACGGTGTTTCTCCAGTACTCGTTCTATGTGATACTCTATATGCCCAAAGCACCTCGGGCAGTTCTTCCGACCACTTGCCTTTCTTATCCACCAGACGGATTTTGAGGATATGCTTGATTATCTTGTTAACCGCTTCGACTTGACCGTTAGACTGAGGATGATATGGTGTCGAAAAATACTTCTTGATACCCCATTTTTTGCAAAAATCTCTTATCTTTTTTCCTTCAAACTGCTTCCCATTGTCTGTTAATATTGCTTGTGGAACTCCGAACCGGCACACTATACTCTTCCAGATAAAATTGATCATTTTTTCTTGTGTTATCGTTCCTAGTGCTTCAGCTTCGGCCCATTTCGTGTAATAGTCCACGGCTACTACTGCAAATCTGACATTCCCTTTTCCCGTTGGGAAAGGTCATATGATGTCTATTCCCCACTTTGCGAACGGCCATGGACTATTTACCGAAATCAGTTCCGTTGGGGGCTTATGTATGTTGGGGGCGAATAGCTGGCATCGGTGACAAGTCTTTGCAACTTTGATTGCGTCTTGTAATTAAGTTGGCCAGTAGTATCCTTGCCTTACTGTTTTGTATGCCAGTGCCCGCCCCCCTGCGTGATTTCCGCATACTCCTTCGTGTATTTCTTTCAGAACTTCCTGGCCTTGCCCCTTTGCTAGGCATTTTAATAGGGGCAGTGAAAATCCTCTCTTGTAAAGTTGGTTATCCATGATTGTGAACCTTGCTGCTCGCTTGGCTACCTTTGCTGCTTCTTGGGAATCTTCAGGTACTGTGTTATCTTTGAGGTATCTATATATCGGTGTTCTCCAGTCATCCTCTGTCAATTCTTCTTCGATCTGATTGATCTTATAGTCACTGGTGGACGGGTTAGAAATTCTTGTGATGGTGACTTCTGAAAGTTTTGCTGGTCCCGTACTAGTAGCCAAACGAGCAAGTGCATCTGCTTGCGCATTGTTGTCTCTTGGCACTTGTTCGATATATATTTGCTCGAAAAGCGAAGCCAGGTGAGCAACGATCTTTTGATATAAGGCCATGTTCTCATCCTTGGCTTCGTATTCCCCACGGACTTGGTTGACTATCAACTGGGAATCTCCATAAATTTGAACTCTCCGAACCCCCACGGCTAGAGCTAGTCGTAACCCCGCTATCAATGCTTCGTACTCAGCCTCGTTGTTTGTTGCCATGAACTCGAACCTTACGGCTGAGGTGAATACTTGTTTGTCTAGACTGATCAACATTATCCCGGCTCCTGCTGCTGTATTATTCGATGATCCGTCTACGTACATGTGCCATGGGTGATTATGACCTCTCGTCGGATCTTGAGGGAATGTTAATTCGACAATAAAGTCGGCTAACGCTTGTCCCTTGATCGCTGTTCGAGGTGCATAAGATATTCCAAATTGGCTTACTTCGAGCGACCACTTGAGGAGGCGACCAGCGGTGTCAGGCCTTTGTAAGATTTGCCTTAATGGAAAAGTTGTTAAGACCTCCACCTGGTGATCGAAGAAGTACGGCCTTAGCTTTCTCACACTCATCACTAGTGCATAGGCTAACTTTTCCATGGGCGAATACTTAATCTCTGCTTCATGCAAGGCCTGACTCACGTAGTAGATTGGCAAGTGAAATTTCCCTTCTGCTCGAACTAAGACCGAGCTGATGGCCACCTCTGATGCGGCTAGATACAGGTACAGTTTTTCTCCAGAGACAGGTTTCGATAGAATCTTAGTATCGCTCAGATATTCTTTCAATTGCTCAAACGCTTGCTGTCAATTACTCGTCCACTGGAATTGTCCCTTTTTTATGGCGTCAAAGAAAGGTCGGCATTTGTCTCCAGATCTGGAAATGAACCGGTTCAGGGCCGCCAGACATCCGGTTAGTCGTTGAACTTCCCTAACGGACCTTGGCGGTTGCATATCCATGATTGCTTTAACTTTTGATGGATTCGCCTCAATACCCCGCTGACTAACCAAGTGCCCAAGAAATTTTCCCGAGTGTACTCCGAAGCTACTTTTCTTTGGGTTTAGCTTCATGTTATACGCTCGAAGTATCTCAAATGTTTGTGCAAGGTGTTCTAAATGATCTTCTTTTCTCGGGCTTTTTACGACTATGTCGTCCATGTACACTTCCATTGTTTTGCCGATGTGCTCGTCAAACATCTTGTTAACGAGTTTTTGGTACGTGGCCCCTGTGTTGATTAACCCGAACGGCATTCTTTTCCAACATAATAAGTTTTTATTGGTGTAGAATGTTGTGTGCTCCTGGTCATCTGGGTGCATTGGTATTTGATGGTACCCGGCAAATGCGTCCATGAAGGTAAGGAGCTCGTGTCCCGCCGTGTTGTCCACCAGCTGGTCGATGTGAGGTAGTGGGAAGTTATCCTTAGGACAAGCGGCATTCAGATCAGTGAAGTCGATACATAACCTCCATGTACCATTTGATTTCTTCACTAACACCGGGTTTGCTACCCATCTAGGACATAAGGCTTCTTTGATAAGATCATTATCGAGTAACTTCTTCACTTCTATGTCCAATGCTTCATATTTGTCGGGCCCAAATTTTCTTCTTTTTTGCCTCACCGGTTTCTTAGTTGGATAAATATTTAGCTTATGGCAGGCATGCTCAGGGCTGATGCCTACCATATCGGCATGTGACCATGCGAATACATCGAGATTGGACTTGAGGAATTGTTCTATTCTGGATCTGTATGGCTCAGGGAGCTCAGATCCAATGAATAATTCTAAGTCTTCTCGATTCTGGTCAACTCTTATTGCCTCCAATTCTTCTACCGGGGTTGCTCTCCTTTTCTGGTCTTTCCACCGAGGATCGACAATGGGCCCTTCAAGGTTGATCTCATCCTTGATCATTGGTTCTGCCCCCAGCCTTGGCTCTAAATCTTCAACTTGATTTAGTTCGGGTACGTCCTTTCTTCCCTGTTGCTCGCCAATGTCCTCCTGCTCGTCCATACCCTGCTGGTCGTCCACCTCCATCATTTCAATATCGACGGACTCCATGATTTCATCTAGGATGGAGGGTTCACCTTCGTCCCTGCTGCTCGGCTGCTCGTCCATCACAGATATTCTGTTGTCAGTGGGTTGAAGTTGCAGGAGGTATTCTCGGGCTTTCCTTTGATCACCTTTAACCGTACCTGACCCTTTTGGAGTTGGAAATTTAAGACAGTAATAGTACGTTGAAACGACTGCTTTGAATTCATTTATGAAAGGTCGACCGAGAAACCCGTTGTAGGCAGACTGCTGATTTACAACTAAGAATTCTACCATCCTAGTCAGTCTCCTTTCGGGATTCTCGGTCGATACAAGTTTAACCGACAACGTAACTAATCCTAAAGGAACGGTTACAGCATCTCCAAATCCTACTATCTTATGATCACATTCCTTTATATACTCCTCACAATCACCTATCTGATCTATTGTGCTTTTAAACAAGATGTTTGTGTAGGAGCCGGTGTCCACAAGCAAACGGTGAACTCGGGCCCCCATGATATTAGCACAGATGATTAGTGAGTCATTGTGTGGGGTGAGTATCCCATCTAGGTCCTTTTCAGAAAACACCAACTCGTCTGTCTTTTTAGTAGCTTGGTTTACCCCGACTTCTCTGACTTGAGCTACCGCCCTCAACTCTGCTTTCCTTTTTCTTTTAGACATCGGTGGCCTACCATCAGAACAGCCCCCTACCGGTCCGGATGGCTCAAGCATTAAGATTTCTCGGACGGGTTCGGCTGGGGCTTTCATCGTTTTCTTCCTTTTTTGATCCCTCCTGCTTGGCTGTTCGTCGCTCTCATCATCTTCCGAGCCGGAGGATATCACCACCCTTGGTTTCTTTCCCGGTTGTTGCTTCACAAATTCTGATAACTTTCCTTCTTCGTAGAATCTCCATAACTGTTTCAAGAGATCTCGGCATTCACTCGTGAAGTGACCTATGGTCTGATGGTATGCACAATATTTGTTGGGGTTCATTTTTCCTCGTTCTTGTCGTATCTTACGGGGTTCAGACATCATATCTTTATCCTTCACGTTGTTGTACACAACCTCAATTGATGTGGATAGGACATGGTTCAACTTCTCCTTCAGTTCGGACCCTTCATTGAAAGCTTTCATGTTCTTAGGGGCCTTGTATTCCCCTCCTGACTTCTTTCCCGACTTCTTGGTATCAGCCTTGTCTCCCAGCTCTCTCTGTAGAGTTTCTTGCATCGAAATGTATACTCCAGCCTTGTGCCTGAATTCGAAATAAGTTTTAGTGAAAGCTAGGTGCATTTCCTTCCACAGATCTGTCCCCTTCCTAAGCCCCGCCATAACTGCCACTATCTTAGTGTCTTCACTTACTAGTTCTCCTTCCAGTAGGACTTTGTCGAATCTCTCAAGGAAGGCTCTATCAGACTCCTCGTCTCCTTGCCTCAGATCTGCTAACCTATGTCTTTGCGTAAGGTAAGATCCGACCGTGGAGAAGTGCGAGAGAAATTCCTTGCTGAGTTGCATGAACGAACTGATGGAGCCCGGAGCTAGTGCGGAAAACCATCTGTGAGGACCGTCACCAAGAGTTAACGAAAAATTTCGACATTGAGTTGCGTCGGATGCTTTTACCGATATCATGTAATCGGTATACTTAGACAGGTGCACTTTTGGGTCTGAGTTTCCTTCATACAAATTAATGGCCAGGAATTGCACTTTCTTTTGTACCGGCGCATTAAGGATATCCGGGGACAGGGGTGATGATGGCAATATCGTCGATCCGATGCCTTTTTTGTCCTCCAACTGTTTTTGCATCTCTTCCACCGCTTTCTTCAAAGCTTGCCACTCATCTGGAGACATTTTTCCACTATAAGGCTGTTCGTCATGATTGGGTTCAATGACCTCTTCATGACGTAGTCCCTTGCTAACGGGACGTTTCTCTTGAGTGGTGTGCCTAGCGATGTTACTGGCTCCATTGGGACCTAATCGCCCAAAGGCTGATCTTCTCAGCCTTTCGTGTACTGAGCG
Source organism: Ballota nigra (assembly GCA_947034835.1). NCBI lineage: Eukaryota > Viridiplantae > Streptophyta > Magnoliopsida > Lamiales > Lamiaceae > Ballota > Ballota nigra. The sequence continues at coordinate 115,010,754 of OX344722.1, read as the reverse complement.
GCGAGCAGCAGGGTGTGTTTGTTTTTGTGCTCGCTCCTCGCCTCTCAGTTGATCCTCCCTATGCGTTCCGTGATAACTTGTCCTTCTTGTGTGATAGTGGCTTATACTCCTTGTGTCCTCGCTGCTCGACTCCTCACCTGTCCCCGGAGTGGACTCTCCTCGACTTCCAAGTCGCTCACTTATTGGCCTTTTGCCCTTAGTTCTTCTTACTTGTTCGTTGTTGACTTCTTCTATCCTTGTGTCTTCTCGCTGTTTTGTTCTTTGCTCCGTTGCCCGGTTGCTCGCCTCCGGGGCTTTGGATAGTCTTTGCCCGGTTGCTCGCCTCCCGGGCCTTTGATGGTCCCGCAGCCTCCTGTCGCCGTTGCAAGGATTGCAGAACGGCTATTGTTGTAACTCCCCAAATTTTCTAATTAATTATTTATAAATTAATACAAAATTATTGGATTTTATTAAATCAATAATAATGCATATCTTAAAAAAAATCATAAAATATATTTTCCAAAATATTTATTTTTATCTACAAGAAAAATATTTTGTATGGTTTAAATTTTAAATTTAAATAATAAAAAATTTCGTGGAAGATAATATTTTAATTTCTAGATCTTTTGTGATAGGATTTTCATATCTTTTAAAATCTTAAATATATTCATATCTAAGTCAAAGTCCAAGCCCAAATATATGCCTATATATATATGTATAATTTCATAGTTTTCATATGAACAAATATCAAAATCTCTTATTTTTCATTCATCATCTTCTAAAGTCTTTTCCTCACTATCATATGTAATTTTTTTCTAAAATTTCGAAATCTCTCTTATACATCTTCAAAATTTACGAAATTTTAATATGTTCTTATTTATTACGTTATTTATGTACAGTAAAAATTTCAAAGCAATCAGAGTTATATTCTATTTTATATAAATTTTATACTCCTTCTATTCAAAACTTTCGCAGCTCTGCCTATTCGATTTAAAATTTTAAAATATATATTTCTATAAGTTCAAATCTTATTATTTTCGCATAAGTTATGTATAATAATGTTTTGAGCATACAGTAAAATTTTCGAGGTCATCCGAGTTGATTTTATATTTATTATCAAATTATTTCTAATGGTATCCCTGTTTTGAAAAGTCATCTATTTCAGTTTCAAAAATTCGAAAAACATATTTATATAACTCCGAAAAATCTAATTTTTAGATATGTTATAAATTACTAAGTTATTTATGTTATATAAAATTTTCAAAGTATTTAAAGTTCTTTTTTTTCAGATATCTTTCTTTTACTATAGCTGTACAAATTTTACATATTCAATCTTTTCGATTTTAAAAATTAGAAAATCATATCTAAATAACTCAAAATTTTCTTATATTTTTATATGTCATATTATATTTAGTATATTATATAAAATTCAAATTTTATATTTTTCCTCTAAATATTAAATGAGATATGTTCTATTGGAAATCATGATGCAAGGACACGATCATATAAAAAAAAGGGACTAAAGTTATTTCATTGCATCCACGACATTATTTTCAGGTGGGGTTTTCTATTTAAATTATCTCTACAGTGGTTAGTAGAGCATGTTGTTCATTGTTAAATGTTTTACGTGATATGTTGCATGTGTCTGCTACGTGTTATGTTCCATGTATTCCATGTTATGAGACAGTTCAAAAATCAGATAGCCAGGGACTAGGTCACGAGTCCGGGACCATGAAAGTTGTCCTCGGGAATCACCAGGGTCAATTAAACGACCTTGGCAAGGCCCGCAGTGCTCGGTCAGTTATGATACAGTTCAGTTTGGTAATTTATTCATGTTTGCATTGATGTGTTTGACTATCTGTTTGATATTTAACTCTGAACAGCTAGACACCACTGAGTGTGCTTGCATACTCACCCCCTCCATTTTAACATTTTTCAGATTGAGGAGCTGGTGGCGAGGAGGGACGGTGGATGCCTTTCTACTATGATTTTCAGTATTTTTGCAAAAACAATTTTATTTCTTTAGCAAACTCGTACTTGAGAGGTTTAATGTTGGTTATTTATCTTTTGGTACTTGGATTTCTGAAGTTAAATTATCTTTGAGGTTTTGGTTTAATTTGTTTAGTCTTTCGCTGCTTAATTTATGATTTTGTGTTTTAAAAATTTAGTTCACGCCTTTTTCATTTATAGATAAATAATTGTTTTTAGTAAAATTATTTGTATTAAAATTTGGGGCGTGACAATTGTTTTGGCCAACTCCTCCGGGTTTTGAGCCAATACTTCTACTTCCGGGGGAAGAGTGTCAATGGTGACTTGAACATTTTGCCGGGACATCGCTCGTACCGTTCTTGCATGTCCTCCGGTTGATGATACCCTCGTTCGTGACTTGTTTGACGGGTGATTGCTCGATTCTTGTGGTTCTTGTGATCGCACCATTTTCCAAATTTTAATGTTTCTTTGAAGACGATCTTGTGTTTGTGGATGTTTTGACCAATCAACAACTAGTCTTGTGTATGAGAATTTGGCCGTTTACAAACCCTTATTCTCACATACATGCATTCAAGTTTGTAGGTCTTGTGTATTACCACCCAAAAACACTTAAACTTACTTACAAATCTCAGTTTCCGGTGACTTATTGCCGGAATATTGCAATTTCCGATGAGTTTTGTAGAAACTCCTTCAAATCTTCAACCGACGGAGGTTCGCACACCCTTCCTCTAGCGCCAATTGTTGATGACCTTTTCTAATCGATGATGATTAGTGGCTGTTTTTACTAAGTAAGATCATCAAACAAGAATTTAAATCATAGATTATACTCAAGAATGAAATTTGCAAGAGTTTGGTTTCTTTTTTAATTATGGAAAAAATCCTCCCCCTTCATGCAAAAGAAAGGGTATTTATAGGCATACAAAGAGGCTAGGTGTCACCATCTTGATGGCTTGGCCATTGGATTTTTGCCAAGTGTTAGGATACTTTGTACAACATCTAAACTATTGTCCAATGAATGGGTGCCAAGTGTTAAGACACATGGACTATATCTAAAGTTAGTGACTCTTGGAGTTCCCAATGTTGTACTTGGTCCTTAGAACCACTCAGCTGCTCTCCTCGGTGACCAGCTACTTGTTTGTATGATTTCGTTGGGTGTTGGAAACCTTTATAATCTAAGCTGCTCGCCTGCTCGCCTGTTCGCCTCTTGTTGAGTTATTGGGTCCTTTTGTTCTCGTTGTTCGCCACCTTGTAAGGGCTTCTATGACCTGCTGCTCGCCTCCTTCACATGGTCCATTGTCCCTGCTGCTCGCCTCTTCTGACTTGGTCAACTGACCCTTTTGCTCGCCTCCTAGGGCACTATTCCCTGTTGTTCGTCCTCCTCATAACTGCCTATTTTTAACGAATTGTTAATCTTATTAGGTTAACCACTTTATTCTCAATTTTGTTGCTCGGTTGTTCGCCTATCAACAGGTGCGATACGATACGGGTTTAGATATATGAAATTTTGAAAATGATATAATGCAATTCGTCAAGAATACGTTTGTTTATTTATATTTTATTAGAAATTACATGGAGGCATACTATTTTCACCCTAATTGAGGAAAGCCCCATCAATTTCCCTTCATTTCAAAACACCACACTTCATTTCAAAACACCACACTTTTCAATTTTAAGTGGGACCCACCCACCATCAGCCATCATATACCACCCCAACCCCACCGCCCTATTTCCCACTGTTCTCAACCCCCCCCAACACTCTCTCTCTCAAGCCAACCCTATCCTCACCCATAAATCTGACTGACCGCCACCACCCCGACGCCCACCACAACTATTGCCAATTTCCGTTAACGGCCACCGCCAATGATGAAGACTGAACGGCGTAGACACGACCCCACAAAATCCGGCCAACTCCCTCTCAAATTCGAACAGATCGGCAAACAGATTCGCGACGGCGACGAAAAATGCCACGATAGAATCGCCACCACCACCGCTAGATCGGAGTCCCGATTTGTGCAAGGGATTGGCGGCGGCGAACAGATCTTAGAGGTGGATCTTTCCAGGTTTTCGATCTGCCGTAAGATTTCATCATTTCCGTCTCTTTTTGCTGTAAAAGTTGTCAAGATTTGTGTTTGTATATTTTGTTTTGTCTGGATCCACCTGTGGTTGCAATTTTCACTAAATTGGGTTTTTTGTTGGGTTGTCTTGAGTTTTGAGGATATAAGGGAGGATGGCAATAGACATAGATGATTGTTGTTTGTAAATGAAACAAAACATAGAAATTTCAAATTAGTTTTGAAAATGGAGATTAAATCTGATGAAATGAGTTGATTATGTGGGATTTTGTTAGTACCGAAATCTTGCAGATAATTTTTTTGATGAAACTTACCGAAATCTGGGATTACGATGAAACTTACCAAAATCTGGGATTATGATGAAACTTACTGAAATCTGGGATAATTTTCAAAATGATTTCTTTTTAGTTTTTTTGTAATTGGCTTGATGGTTTAGTTGGCTTGATGATTTCTTTTCAAAATGGTTTTTTGTAATAGTAGAAAGGTTTTTCGACTTTAGCCTTCCAAGATCTTTGGGGTGTCGTCAAGCTTTCTTTGTCGTCTGGTGCGATTCTTTGGTAAGCTTAAGTTCCAGATGAAGATATGAATAGTGTGCAATGCTTAGATAGATTCCGTATTATTCCTATATCTGTTAAAGAAACCAGGTAGTTTGTAATTAATCTCAAAATAACTTAATTTCCAGTAGATGGCAAAGCCTTGTGTGAACAAGTTTCGCCGTGAATCTGATTTTGATAGTATTAGTTGTTTTATTAAAGAGTATTAGTTATTTTTCTGTTTTTTATGTGATAGTAGAAGATCGGAAAAGGCCTATTATACCAAAATTCTAATCATGTATGCAAACAAATTGTGAATTATTCAGCAATTTTTTTAATTATGCAAACAAATTGTGAATTATGCAACAAATTTTTTGTGTTATGCAACATTTTTTTCTTCAGATATTCAAATATTTCTCACAGTTATTCAAAGTTGGGTGTTTGCATATTCAAGAATGGGTTGAATTTTTGCATATTCAAGAATGGGAGCATGAAGACATGAAGAGATATTCAATTTTCTTGTCAAGTATGCAACAAGAAAAGGAAATAAATGTAGTTATGCAACAAGAGAAAAGTGTATTCTTTTGTTTCAGTGTAATTTTAAATTTTACAAATGTAATTCTATATTTAAATGTAATTTTTAATATTTTATATAAGAGAAAAGTGTTTATTATTAATGATGATGTGCATTTTATTTTTTATTTTTATTTGTGTAAATTCAAAAAGAAAAATAAATAAAAAATGAAAAAGAATTTTAAAAGTGGCTGCAGGCAACAAAATCCCAAATTTGAATTTCGAAAATACAAAAAAAAAAGAAAAAGAAAATAAAAAGTGGTTGCAAGATTTGAAAATTGAAATTAAAAAATAGAAAAAGAAAAGGTGGAGGGTCCCACAAAAATGTGGCTTTGTGTAATGTTTTTGATTGGGGGTCCCACCAAAGTGTGGTGATTGGAAATGAAGGGAAATTGATAGGGTGAATTGCAATATGGTCTATAGAAGTGGGGTTCTATGTGACTCTCCCATTTTATTATATATAATACTTAAAAAATATATATAATTTTAAAATTTTATAAATTAAATGTATATAATTCACATTTTCTCTAACCCAAAACGTACGCATGCACATTCAATAATTTAGTATAGTTAAGTAATAAAACATCAATTCAAATTTTATTAGTCCAATGTATACGTCATAATAGTGAATTCAATAAAAATGAGTGTCACATTATCAACTTAAATTATACTAGTGTTTGCCTATGCAATGCACGAGCCTTTCATGATCTCATAAATCAATATACAACTCTTGTTTTAATATAAATTTATATTTGATTATCACACACGATAAATAATTACCTGAAAAAGAGTTCCTAAACAAAATTCATTATACAGGGAAGAAAAATAAATTTTAAATCACTTGAAACAAATTTAGAACCCAAAGCCAAAAGGACAAAATCTCCCAAATAAATGACAAAAATATTTCATCGAATCACCTTCCATTTCAAACTCAAAGTTGTTAAACATGCTTGGTTTGCTCGAATTTTGTTGTAGTCTCTTATTTTTTTCCGTCACCCTATTAATAATATACAAAGAACCACTCCGTCTTAATTGTGTGCGATAACTTTTGCGCTCATATATAGGAAACATCATCATTCACCATAGCACTTTCTATTTCTTTTACAGCAATATCATACTTGCTTCCGCTCTTTTCCTCTTCCTTTGCAAATTGAGCTTTCTCCGGAGCTCTTGCCAGCTTGATTCGGCAACTGAACTTTTGGATCTGAGTATTGCAACTTTTGTAGCAGTTTGCTCTTCTTCGACTTTCTGATTTGATTAAACCAACTCATGTTTTCTTTTTCAACCCAGGAATTTTGTCGAGGGGGGTCCAAGTAACAGACAAATAACTTTATAAATTTGAGTTCACGTAAAAAAAAAATTAAATATCACTATTTTGTATATAAAATTAAATGTCATTGTTTTGTATGTGAAGTAGTGCTATTTAAAATTCAAATGTAATTATTCAGAGAGGGACTTTAAGATAAAAATATAAATACAAATGTAATTTTTAGTTGATAAAAAACTAACTAAACTTAATAAAATGAAATCATTTAAGGAGATAACAAAAGCATGAAATGACAAAAAATTGGCAATGCTATAAGTTTTGAACCCATGACCAACAATAAATATATCAAGGCCCCAACCACTGGACCACAAAATCAATACTATCCTACATATTTTATAAAAAGTTCAGTGGGGCCAAGTGCTCTCCCTTGGCCCCAATGTAGGTCCGTCGCTGACTGGGACAACCGACTCAATCAAAATCCCTACCCAATCAAATAATACCAAGTAAATAAGTCTCAATATAATCCCAGTAATGAATGATAATCACTTCATGGTTCGGGTAATTTTTTTTTTAAGGACTGTAACTTTGGAGGGGTGGCAAAACAAGGACCGTAACTTTTCGGGCTGGCAAAACAAGGACCGTAACTTTACGGACTGGCAAAATAAGGACAATAACTTTAAAAGGTGGCAATTTAAGGACCACAACTTTTAAAAATAGCAATTTGAGGACAAATTAGCCCGGATTATTCTCTTTCGGGCTCTAATCGCCAACGTGGATATTCTTTTGAATATTTTTTTTTTAAATTCTACTTCTATTTTTTCTTTCTATTTTTTTTAAATTTCCAACTCATTTCATTATACTTAAAAAAATGAAGTGGAATTTTTTTTACATATTATTTCATTTACTATATGTTTAACACATCACACATATTGCAATAAAATAATACTTACTATACGTTTAATGAATGAGTTGGAAATTATCTTACTCAAAAAATAAAATACTTTCATTATTTCAAAAAATATTCATTTCATTTTTTTTCTTAGAGTATTTTGAGTATAATGAATGAGTTGGAAATTATTTCAAAAAATAAAAGAAAAAAATGAAGTGGAATTTTTTTTAAAAATAGTTTCATTCAAAATAATATCCATGTTGAAGATTTGAGCCCGAAACCCGATCTAATTAGCCCGAAGGAGAGTAATCCGGGCTAATTTGTCCTCAAATTGCTATTTTTAAAAGTTGCGGTCCTTAAATTGCGACTTTTTTAAGTTACGGTCCTTAAATTGCCACTTTTTAAAGTTACAGTCCTTGTTTTGCCAGCCCGAAAAGTTACGGTCCTTGTTTTGCCACCCCCCCAAAGCTACGGTCCTTAAAAAACAATTTACCCTAGACAGAGTATAAAGTGAAATTGGTTCATATATAAATCATTAAAGGGTATTAGTGATTTTTACTAAAGAGTATTAGTTTCTTTCACTGAAGAGTATTACTTATTTACATTGAAGAGTTTTAGTTGTTCAGTGAAAACATATTAAGACTCTTCAATGAAAACAACTAATACCCTTCGATAAGAACAACTAATATTTTTTAGTGAAAACAACTAATACCCTTCAATGATTCATGTATGAACCAATTTTACTCTATACATACTCATCTTTATATTACCTCAATAGTGGTCTTTCAATTTTATCATCACATTATTCAAGAGTTTTCATAATTTCATTCCATGTACTATGGTAAAGGTTAATATAGAAATTAACTAGTGCAAAACTTCATGTTTGGTCTGTACATTTAATTGTGTTTAATAGTTGTCCATTACTAATCCTTGTTCATTCGTTAAAGGCAAAAGGTCAAAGATCAGTTGACTACTTTGCACCACTATACATTTTGCTATTTTTATTACAAATGCATGATTTATTCAAAACAATATTAGTTATTTTCATTATATAACATCATTATCAGATTATTCCCCATCTCTTAATAAGTTTACCACAAAAAAATTACATGGGGATTAATTAAGGAGTATTAATACAAAAAAATGTAAAATTTAAAGAAAGTTTTATCAAAAGTTAGTTATTCTCTCTTTAAAATCCACTCATCTAGTAAGCAATGGAGTACATAAAATCTTTAATTTTCCATCTATATTTAATAAATAGGAGCAACAAATTACCAAGCACAATAAATAAACGCTGATAAACTTAAACTTAAGAAATTAATTAAGTAGGTGGCAATGAACATGATGCTTGATTTAGCCACACTGGAATCCCAGTGGAACTGTCCTGGAGCAACTATGTAGGACCGAATCTAGAGAAGCCGAAAGAGCAAGACTGATCCCTAAAATATTTTCTTTGAGCGCCGCACAAACACAAACTGCTGCCTCGATATCGGTTAAACCGTAAAAAAGGTCACAGCATGGAGCTTTATGTGGAGTTTCAATGGTGTTATCAGTTAAATCTGAGCATACACTGAATTTTAAGACGTTCACATGGCATGTGACTGGGGTGGGTACATCAGAATCACATGAAGAACACGACTCTGGAGGTGGAGGCGGAGGCGGAGGTGGAGGTGGAGGTGGTGGTGGTGGTGGAGGTGGTTCTAATATAGAGCATTTGTCACATGCATTAGAGAGAGTAAAAAATACAAGGTTTGTTGCTAACAAAATGACGATTGATATTTTTGTGATAGCCATTTTCTCTCTAGGTAACACTAGTACAATTTTAAGTATGGAAATGGGTTCTTGGGACGATTGGATTTGTTGTGAGGAGTGGGGTTTTTATAGGGAAGAAAATAGTAGATTAGGAAAAAAATATTGATTCTTAATTAAGGGGACGTGATAGGAAAATTGTGGTAAAAAAAGAAGGTCGATTGGAAAATGGAAACCTGATACGTATCACGTCGGTATGTTTATGATATTATTACTATTATTATTATTATTATTATTATTATTATTATTATTATTATTATTATTATTATTATTATTATTATGTCAATGTAGATTTTCTTTGACCTTTATAGAGTGAAAATGATTTATACATGAATTATCGAAGTGTATTAGTTGTTTTCACTAAAGAATATTACTTGTTTTCATTGAAGGATATTAATTAGTTGTGTTAACTGAAGAGTATTAGTTGTCTATTGAAAATAAACTATAACTCTTCAGTAAGAATAACTAATACTCTACAGTGTAAACAATTAATAATCTTTAATGAAAATAATACCCTTTAATAATTTATGTATGAACTAATTTCACTTTATACATATTCATATTCTTTTCAATAGATATAATGTTGTCATTAATTAGTAGAGGGTGTATAAAGCATATATAAGACCTTTTGTACCAATTCAATTGTGAAAAAAAAAAAAAAAAAATTATGCTCGACCGTTTCGGTTATTGCAATTTGAGATACGAAATGAAATCATCTTAAGAAGTCAAAATAAGTATTCGACGTGTGGCCGGAAGTGGAAAATCACACCATATCTTATTAGTGTGTGCCAAAATGGAAAAAAAGAAAAAAAGAAAAAAAGAAACAAGAAAAGTAAAACTAAAATGTAATGTATTTAGAAGGGAAAAGAAGGGTCATGTCATATTTGAAATTAGAACAAAATAATACTACCTCCGTCCGATTCTTTCTTCATACTATCTTTATTTTCGTATTTTAGCGAGCAAATAGTTTATTATTATTTAAAATGATAAAATTATTTTTAAGAAGTGGTATGATAGATCTATCTATCATCTATTGTAAAGTAACTTAAAAATTATTTTATCATTTTATATATTAATAAAAAACTCGCTCGTTAAAACACGTGAAAATAATAAACGTAAAGAAAGATTCGGGATGAAGGGAGTATGTGCTTTATTTAAAAAGAAAAAATTAATCTAATAACAAATTATAATCCTCATGTATATGAGGTTGGTTACTTAAATTTGAGACAAAGTATGGGCGTTAAACCTTGTTGTTTTGATAACAACTACTTTATTTTAGGTTGATTCAATGAAATAATTCAAAAGTTGAAGGGTCTTCTTAGTATTGAGTTTGAAATGAAGGATTTGGGTGCTGTTCAAAAGATTTTAGGCATGAAGATTTTTAGGGATAGAAGTCAGAAGAAGCTTTTCCTTTGTCAGAAGGATTGCATTCAAAAGATATTATCAAGGTTTGTTATGATACATCTAAACCTATTGATACTCCGAATGCTGCTAATATTCATTTGTCCATTGCTTTTGCCCCCAAATCTGTTGAGGAGAAGGAGTACATGTCTCGAATTCCCTATGCTAGTGCAGTATGGAGTTTGATGTATGTTATGGCCTGCACTAGACTTGATCTTGCACATGTTGTTAGTGTTGTTAGCAGGTTTATGACTCAACTTGGTAAGCCAACCTTGACAGGCTGCGAAGATAATTTTTTGGTACCTTCGAAGTACGTCTAATATTGGTCTCATTTATGGATGTGATACTAATTTTTTAGTTACTGGATATTGTGATTCTGATTATGCAGGAGATTTGGATAGTAGGAGGTCTACGACTAGTTATGTTTTCACTCTAGGTGGTTCTGTTTTTAGTTGGAAGTAGGGATGTTTAACGGGCCGCGGGCTAGCCCGTTTAGCCCTGAACCGTACAGGGTTAGGTTCGAGGGGTCAAATGGACCGTTTAAAAACCAGGTTTTTTGGCCCGGACCGGTTAACCCGCGGGCTAAACGGGCTAGCCCGTTAGCCCGGTATTTCTTTTATTTAATTTTTTTTACTCTAAGTTAGTCAATACTTAGGGATATTAAATTTATTTCTTATCTTAAGTTTTACATATTTAATAACTAATTTATATATTTTTTGTATGTTTTAAAAGATAATAATGATGGTAAATTGGTGATGATTTGGAAGATGATATTCTGTCATTGTCCAAGGAAGAATCAAATGTCGAAAATTGAAGAGCCTTGAGACATTTATATTAAATTCTGAATATTTTTAATGCTTGAATTTTATGAACAATGTTTGATTATTTTTTTAATCAATATGAACTTTATGAACAATGTTTAAATTTTTTAGTTTAAATGGTAGCGTATTACAATTACAAATCTATATTTTATATTAAAAAAAAATTAATTTTTTTTCGGAGCCCGTTAGTGGCCTGTTTAGCCCGCGGACTGCTAGGGTTAGGGTTAGGTTTCGCATGTTAGTAGACCGATTAAAATAAACCGATAAGACCCGAAACCTTTTAGGCCAGCAGCCCGTTTAATATCCCTAGTTGGAAGGCTACTTTGCAACCTACAGCTACTTTATCTACTACTGAAGAAGAGTATATGGTTTTAACTGAAGTATTCAAAGAGCGAATCTGGTTAAAAGGGCCAGCAGCCCGTTTAATATCCCTAGTTGGAAGGCTACTTTGCAACCTACAGCTACTTTATCTACTACTGAAGAAGAGTATATGGTTTTAACTGAAGTATTCAAAGAGCGAATCTGGTTAAAAGGTTTGATTAGTGATCTTGGTCTACATCATGATTATACAACTGTGTTTTGTGACTGTTTGAATGCGATATGTTTAGCAAAGGACCAGGTTCATCATGAGAGAACAAAACATATTGACACCAAGTATCATTTTCTGAGAAGTGAGAAAAGGATTAAGGTGAAAAAAACTGAAACGGTTGACAACCCCGTTGATATGTTCACCAAAGTAGTACAGAGTAACAAGTTCCAACACCGTTTAGACTTGTTAAATGTCAGAAGCTGTTAGTTGCCCAATCTTGAGGGGCAAATTTGAGTACGGAAAGCCGCTCATACGTCTGAGCACTTTTAGTAGTGCATCTTATCTGTGAGAAGATTCAAGTCAAGGTGGAGATTTTTTGGGATGCCTTGAATCCCCTGCGTTGAACTGGTCGAAAGTCTCGCTGACCGGGAGTCGGGGGTCCGGGGGCGACGCGCCCCTAGTCAGGAGGTTCGGGGGCAATGCCCCTGATTTTCACGGTGTATGTTATGTTTAGACTTGTTTGAAGTTTTGAGCCTATTTTTTTAGGCACAGACTGTTTGGGATTTATTATTATTTTGACTTAGGTCATTCTGCACTCTGAAAACGCTGAGATCTAATAATAATATACGAATCATCTTTTCTGGTCGTGGACGTAGTCAATACAATGTTGGTGAACCACGTGAATCTGTGTCCTTTTTTTACGGTTCTTGCCCCTCGTTATAACAATAAATGATTAAAAATTTAAAATTAACAATTACTATAATATAAAAATTGGAATTAATTAAGACAAAAACTTATATGAGATCGTCTCATGGCACGAGACAACACAAATTAACACCTATTCCTACCAAAATGTTAATGAACCAATGCCCTAGTTATAGTCATTTTCATTATCTCATGTCATGAAAAGGTTTCATACAAAATCTAATCATTAATTAATATCACCAAATCTAGAAAAATAACTTGGGCGATAAATATATGGGCCGAGAGTTGAATACATTTTTTGGTACATGGGCCATGGTTTTCCTTTTTACCATTAAAAACCCTAATTTCCTACCTCTTCCCTTCTCTCTCTCACCCTCCCCGCAGCTGAACACCCCTCCCTCATACCCACTCCCACCATTCTTCTATTCACGTGCCCCACCCCACCCCCTCCCTTCTCCAGTTCTCCCTCTCTACACATATCAACGGTCCCTCCCCCTACCCCCTCATTTTTATTCCTTTTCATTTTTTCTCTTCTTCTCTCCAGACCCCATTCCGCCGCCGTGAGTCCGCCATTCAAGCCCAGGTTTGTAGTTTTTTCTTTTTCTTTTCTTTTTTTTTTTATTCTTTTTAATCTTGTTTATGAAAAAATGCAAAATTTTCGGATTTGTTTTTCGAAAATTGAATCTTACTTGGAAAAAAATTGCTGAAAATTTGTTTGAATTGTTATTGCGAACGTTATCTATTTTTTCGAAAATCATTTCCGAAAATTTAAAATTTTCGGAACTGGTTCTTGGAAAAACTGAACGAATTCTTTTTCCTTCCCGAATTTGATTCATATGTATTTTCTGGAAGATAAGCAAGTTTTGTTGTTCTTCTATTAATACATTATATTTTATTATTTTCTTATGTATTTCTACTGTTCATGTTCGTTTCGTGGGCAACACAACGTAATGAATAAAAAAATGGAAAAAGTAAAGCCATAGTATTGATCGGGTGGTGGGGATGATAAGTGGTGGAAGTTTCTAGGCAAAATAAATTTATCATAAACTATTTTCATGTAAAATCTATTCGATTTTGATCAATGGGTGTAGGGCGGGTGAATTAGTCCCGTTGGTGGGTGAATCAGTGTTTTTGTTGAGCGAGAGTGATAAGAATATACTTGTCATTTCACATTTTATTAAAGAGAGTATATTTTAAGGTGTGTGTACTGTCAACAAATGTGGGCCATATAACCTGGCTTACTCGAATACCCTTGCCATTGCCAACCATTTGGTTCAACAATCTCCGATTTTTAATCTACAATTAATCGATGTGGCTCCATTTCTTCGTTTCTGAAGAAATACACCTTCTAGTTTTACTCTTAACTTAAGACTCTGCAGGTGTATATATATCTGAGCATTTCAATCCGAGCTCTTTGACTTCCTCTGTATTTCATTTTGTTTCATTTTTCTTGGTTTGTAGTCATTGAGAAAGCCTGGTTATTTCGTGTTTGCATTAATCGCGTTGCGATTCCCTACACAATAAGCAATTATCTTTGTGGTCACTGATATGCTTTTGACTGTTAACTCATTTCAGGGCGATTAGGACCAATGGCTGTTCCTTACAACTGCTTTCAACTTCCAAAAGTTCAACCACAAAGGCTTACTTTTAGCTCTTCTAGTGGGTTCTCGACCAGGGCTTCTCCAGTATATTCCTGCCTCAGAACTTCAGAAGGTGGCACGCATTTAGAAGCCAAGGTAACTTTGTTTAATTTTTTTTAGTAAATTCTGCTTTATTTCTAATATGAGAACTTGATATATGTATTAAGGTCTGCATTATCAATCATACAATTACACTGGTGACTTGTGGATGTTTCTGTAGCTTGCTATGTGCTGTATAGCTGTTGTGTGAGGACTTCTTGAGTAGTTTATCTAAGTTGACCTAAAGTCCATGAAATTGTTCTTTATAAAGAGTTGTCTTTTATCATTCCGTTGTTTCTTTGGAGGAACAACTTTTTGAACAAAGAGTTCACCGATATATTTATCAACCCTTTTTTTATTGCATGAATTCATTGCTTTGTTATATTCATATTTCTTTCACTTAACCTCAACACCAGATGTTAGTCAGGTGCTCATTATTTCTTGTGGTGAATGCTGTTACATATCTGGTAAACTGAAGATAGAGAAGGAAGATGATAGATGGGTTTCTCATCTTTCATTGTGCTTTCTCTTGGAGGTGTTCATTGTTGCTCAGTAATTTAATCCTATAGTTATTTGAGCTACATCTGGACCCCATATTGCATTCTTTAGAATATTAATTTAATTACTGGTTTTTTATTAAACTGAGGGATTTCTTGTTTGTTGCTTTTTGTTGCTGATTTGTAGGACAAGTCATAATGCTTATGCCTTGTGGTCATCGGTATAACTTAGTTAAGGTTTGACTCTGTGCTAATCTTAATTCGGGCCCTGGATCAAACCCATTGACGCTTATAGCTTGTAGCATGATTTAGTGGCTTGGAATTAAGCATACTTGTTTTTTCTTGTTGCCTGAATCTTCAATTAAACTTTTGACATTATATTCTGCCAGGCATTGGCAGGTGTCTAATGCTATCCCAGTTGCATAGACCGTTGATTGCCTGGTATAGTAAGAAAAGGTGCTCATCGTTGCTTTGTAATCAATTTCAATGATTACTAGAGCTACATCTGGGCACGACATTCGAAATACTCTTTCATTTTGTTTGGGCATTTACTTACTATCTCAAAGGTGTTTTAGTGTTTCTATGCACCTGAACTACATATTATGCCAGACATAGGCAGGTGTCTAATGCTTTTTTGGTTGCTTAGACCGTTGATTGCCTGGTATAGGAAACAAGGTGCTCATCGTTGCTTCGTAATCAAACTTCAATGATTATCTTAGCTACATCTGGGCACGACACTTACTTAAATTACTTGTTAAATTTTATTTTTAGAAAATAGAATTTCTTTATTAGAAAGGTGTTGGGAGTTTCTAGGTACCAAATGGGAAAAACCTAAACTTATCAAGAAAGCTATTTCTGATGTTTCATTGCTGTGTTCATGCAAATTGTCCCTTAATTTATAATGGTTATTGGAAAAACTCCTTTTCTTATGTTGCATAATTATCAGTGTCTTGAACTTAAGACTTGTGCTATTTCTCTTGCATGACAAGTTAAGGTCAAGGTTCTTCAGCAATAGTTTGATCATTTGGAAAAATATGTTGATATAATACTCATATTATATTCATAATTTTATTTTGTCTTACTAATTAATATAGGTTGGTCCCTTGTTGGATAGTGTTAAATGGGATGATAAAGGATTAGCAGTGGCGATAGCTCAGAACGTGGATACTGGAGCTGTTTTAATGCAAGGGTTTGTGAACAGAGAGGCCCTTTCAACTACCATTTCTTCCAGAAAGGCAACATTTTATAGCAGGTCACGATCAACTTTATGGACAAAGGGAGAGACCTCAATGAATTTCATCAATGTTTGTGATATCTTTCTTGATTGTGACCGTGATTCTGTAAGTTCAATGATATTTGTAGGATCTGCTTTCTTTGTTATTGCCTTGTCATTTATTGTAAAATTAATTGCTTATTCATCTGCCAGATAATATATCTCGGGAAGCCTGATGGACCTACTTGTCATACTGGAGCTGAGACGTGCTATTATACTTCGGTTGATGAAAAAATAAATGATCCACAGGTAAATAATATATACTTGAACTAATTTACTTTGACATTTTATTTCAGAGGTTCTAGAATGTTGATCTGTACAAATTTCTTGTGTTATTTTCTTTGTAGGTTGATGGCAATAAATTTGCCTTAACAACTTTGTACTCGCTAGAATCTACCATCTCAAAACGAAAAGAAGAAATTTCAGAAAAGACAGATAGCAAACCATCTTGGACCAAGCGCTTGTTGTCTGATGAAAAGCTATTGTGCTCAAAGATTAGGTATTATTTGCTTTATATATGAGCTCTTCCATGTGTGGTTACTGCTGAGAATCTTGTTACTTATTGAAAAGTGATAATTGGTTCTCCATTTCCTAAACGTTACTCTTCTTGCAGGGAAGAGGCAGATGAGTTGTGCAGAACACTGGAGGAAAATGAGGAGCCATCAAGGACTGCCTCTGAAATGGCGGATGTGCTTTATCATTCCATGGTTTTGCTGTCTCGAAAAGGAGTAGAATTTGAGGATGTTCTTGAAGTCCTAAGATTGAGGTTTGCACAATCGGGTATTCAAGAAAAGAGCAGTCGCAAATCATAGGGAGTCGAACATCTCCGCTCTTCATCTACATTTTGTGTTGTTACTTGTCCCTGTATGTTTTTTCTCCTCCATTATGGACTTTTGATTCTTTAGGAGAGAGGATAAGCATTGCCTTTGCATAGAACTCTGTATTATGAAAAATAATTTGTGAAGGACCAGCTAAAGTTATTTTAATCTCCTCTTGATGTATGAGAGAATCTTGTGTGTATTGAAAATATTTTAGACCATAGAAGAATAACTATCATACAAACACAACATTCAAGTTTCAAACCATTTTTTATTTATTTAAGACGGTGTTTTAATAATATACTCGACTTTCAGTGACATAATGGTAGAGTAATTGGGAGTTGGATCTCCTTTTGTTGCACAGAAGGTTGCTTTATTCATCAACCATATGGGTGTGTGTGATCCAAATCCAAAGTATTGGTCATTTGAGTCCGAACTTCATGGGGCAACCTAGAATGATACTGTTGATTGATTTGTAATACTCCACTGATATTGCATGTGGATTAATAAAGGGGTGTATGAGCAAATATGTGTATATTTATGTGAGTGTGTATACCCATTAATGTTTATTTTAGGTAGTGTGTACTCTTAAATTAATTTTACACTCTTAAAACAATTTTTTTTTTAATTTATGCAAGATGATATTATTTTTGGGTTCACTCTTGCACAAAATCTAATTCATTATATTTTCTCAAGTCTCCCTTATCTTGCTCTCATTTCTTAATAGTCAACACTCAATTCTAAGTCTCATACTTAGTTTTGACTTCAACTAAATTCCAAAATAAATGTGACTGGTTGCATATAGTTCTATATTTTCTTAATATACTCCACCCATAAAGTATTTAGAAAAAAAAATCTGAAAAGGGACTGTATTTATCCTGAGCCACAAATGTAATCTTAGCAATTCAATTCTTGTCTGATGGGCTGATTGGGCTCAATAGGCCAATTGGATTTGGGCCCAACTTTTATCAACTAGCTCAGTAGACCTATTGGATTCCATCCCAACTTTTACATGCATTTAAGGCGCTTTTGGTTTTCTTCCAAACAGCATAAAAAACGTGGAGAAAAGAATAATAAAGACGGTAGATTATTTCACTAAGCAATCTTGTCTTTCTGCACCATAATTAATTCGCCTTTGATTCTCAGTTATACTTTCCATGTCAGCTTCAGCTATAAGCTCACACTACAGTGCATAATAATTAAATTATTATTCATCAAAAAGTAATACGTGGCGTTATATTACTAGAAGATAATATTCAAATCTCCCACATCATTATAAAACAAACAACAAAGGAATATTCATGTACATCCTCTTGATCTCTAATTTTTGTGCTAGTATTCTCGGTAAATTGTGATGTAACATAAACATAACTCAACTTTGAATCAAACTCATTACTCGTGTCGCAAGAATTTGCCTATTTTGAATTGAAGAATTTTAAACGATCTTTAATTTGATATTTAGATTATATATATGTATATAATTTTTATTGCAATTTAATGTGTTGTATATTAAAATTAAGATTAACACTTCGCCTTACCAACTACAGCAATGTAATTTTGATTATTAATTTTCAACAAAACTGTTTTTATGTTAAGTTTTCGCAAATCATATAGAAAACCATTGAAAATTATTAATATATATAATAAAAATATCAGTTCATGTGATAAAAATAATAATTTGTATTCAATCAACAAACTAATATATTCTTATGTACAAATGAACACTTTTCTTCATTTTAACTAACATTTTTCATTATATATTTCAATTTTTAGTGTGAATATTTAAAATTAAATATCAATTTTTTTTTTAAATACGCATCATACACCCTTTAAATATATTTAGCCAGTTACACTGTATAACTGGAGTTAACGATGAAATATGCAGATTAATATAACTTAAATGAGCATACTTATATAACTTAAACGTTTAAAACATGAAGACTAATATAATAAAAAAAAAATAGCAAGTGTACTCGTGAAATATTTTATTTTCTTATATTTCCTCTGAATCAAAATGTTTTACTTTTAACATTTTGTATTGAATTAATGATTTTTTTTTTTTACAACTGATCCTCCTGATTGCCTAAAATGCATACAACTTAATATGAATATAGATTAAGCATGTGTACTAATTCATCAATGATGAATTAACATTCACCTTTCCTCTTTTCTCCCATTTTTTTCATATGAAATCATAATATACTATATAGGAGAGGATGTGGATGCTTATGTGGCAAAGCCACAACATCCTATTTCAAAATACTATTTTCTCAATAATCCTTCTTCCAACTTCTAATCTTGACCATCCGTTTTTATTTTAAAATCTTGACCTTCCTTTTACTCACGAGACCTCTATATAAACAGGTTTTCTCCTTTCTTTTCATTCATTCGTTGGTGATTTCTACCTTATTTTTGTTTATTTCGATCATTTATCCATTTCATATTGTCCGTTGAACGTTGGCCAATTTTTTCTATAAATTGGGACATGCCCTCTTCTTTTTAATTCATATTCCCTTTCTTCTTTCGTTGTTTTCTATTATTCTTTGCATCGTATTTTTATGATGCTTGATCGCTCCGATTTTATATTCGGTGGTCCTTTTTGTTTTTGGTATTTTCTCATTTGTGAGATTTCGTCGCTCAATCGTTTGCTTTTCTATTACGATTTCAATTGCGATGATGTTGGTATATATAGTTTTTCGTTATTGTGATCCTAATCGTTGATATCTACCCTCCTATATTTTTCACAGGTGTTTTTTCGTATTTGCAATTTTGCTGTTCGTGGGCTCCTGTCGCTCGAGGATTTGGTTTGAAGAATTTTTCTGGTGTTGCATTTCCGGAGTATAATATATTTTTAGGTATAGATGATCAAACATTTTGTTGTTTGTGGGCTCCCATTGTTGTTTATAAATTTCCAATTACATCGATATGCAACATAATTTAATTGATTTTGATGATGTTATAAGAATCATAGATCCTTAGCTACCATTACTTCTTTTCTGTTATGGTTTAAAGAATAAGACGAGGAGAGACAATTAATTTGTTACAGAAAAAAAAAAGAAAGAAAAAAAAGGATGGCGTCAAGGAAAAGAAGGATGGCTGGGAATAATAAAAATGAACATTGGATACGGAGGAACATACGAATCAATAATGCTAGGGAATGTGGAATGGAAAAGAAAAAAATTCTTAGTATCAAATAAAAAAAACACAGTGGCTCTGAACCAATCACCACCATCGGCACAACCCGTTTTTCATTTATTGGATACATGCTTGCAATTTTCATTGCAATTCATTGTATTTTATTATGAGTAAATATATATAAATGCTGACAATTAACTACCGTGTGAATGGATTTTCCGGAATGAGGAATAAGTTGTGTGCAATGAAAATAACATTTGATAGTTAAAGTAGAAGGAAATAAAATTAGGAAATTTTGATGTTATCCAAAATTAGTTGTGCAATAGTAAATAATATAATAGCTTATATAGTCATGTTTTTTGAAATATTCCTAATACATCTATATGATACTAAAGTCTCTTAAATTTGTATAATTGAATAACTTTTTCAAATTTCGAAATTAGTCCTGAATTAATTGGTCTTAAAATAATCCATAACTTTTATTTAAATCTCATGATTAGGATTTAATTTGATTGGTGTATATTCATTTATAATTTGATTTATTGTTGCAATCTTATATATATATAAAAACACATTAACTAGAGTTAATGGTGTATAATGTAAAGTTTTATATCTTGAATTAGATGAATACCATAATGACTTTCATCATTAACCAAAATTATTCCTACAATAGTAAATAATAAAATAACTTCTACCATTATATTTTTTACACATTCCTAATAACTTCTCTTAAATATATATAAATTGTGTTGTCCAAAATTAGCCATAAAATAATAAATACTATAATAACTTCGATCATCATGTTTTTTTGAAATATTCCCTCAATATATATATGATAATAACTTCTCTTAAATTTATATAATTGGGTAACTTCTTGAAATTTTGAAATTGATCCTAAAATAATATTTATAATATAATACCTTCTCTTGAATTTATATAATTGGATAACTTATTTAAATTTCAAAATTAGTCCTAAAATGATTTGTTTGGTGTAAATTCAACTATTTTAGGACTAATTTCGAAATTGAGTCCTAAAAATAATTGTGCTTACACCAATTTCAATTATTTCGAAAGAGTCATATCTTTCCCTATACAGATCCTAGGCATGCTTGCAATTTATTGTATACATGCTTGCAATTTATTTTATATTATTAGTAGTAAATATATATAAATGCTGACAATGAACAACCGTGTGTATGGATTTTCCAGAATTAGGAATAAGTTGTTTGCAATAAAAGTAAAGTTTGATAGTTAAAGCATTAGGAAATAAATTTGGGAAATTTTAATGTTATCCAAATTTGGTCCTACAATATTTAATAATATAATAACTTATATCATCATATTTTTGGGAATATTCCTAACATATCTATATGATACTAAAGTCTTTTAAATTTTGAAATTAGTCCTGAATTAATTGGTCCTAAAATACTCCATAACTTTCATTTAAATCTCATGATTAGGATTTAAAATTGAGTTTAATTGTAGTATAAGTAATAATTCTTGAAGCAATAGAATATTATGGGTCAGATTGTGTTCACTTTTATTTTTGAGTAAATTTTTTTAACTAATTTCCAAGCTTGGATTGTTAGAGGCTGTAATATGAGACTACTGAGCTTGAATTGTTAAATGATCAGTTCATTACAAAAAAAAAATTTAAATAGATTTTTTTATCCTATATTGTTATTTTGAACCAATATTTTGAATCAATGTTTTCTTTTATTACTAAAAATTTTGGCATGTTTAATATCAATTGAATTAAAAAAAATTGTAGTAATTAATACACGTTTTCACTGAAGAGTTAAAACTAATACTCTTCAGTGAAAATAACTAATACTCTTTAGTGAAAGCAACTAATATTCATTAATGATTTATGTATGAACCAATTTCACTCTATACGTACTCTATGTAAATATGGTACCTTCAATTTGATTTATTGTCAATTATAATCCACACTATTATTCCAATAATATGGTGACTACTAGGTGTGCATTAATCTATCACATTACTTTTTATTTTAAGAATAAATTGTTCCGGTTCAATCCAGATAATAAGGTTCTAATCTTAATGGTTACTATATCGTTTTAGAGTATGTATAGAGTGAAATTAATTCATACATTAATATTTAAAAGATATCAATTATATATTTTTACTAAAAGGTACTCCCTCCGTCCCAATTTTGTTTTCCCGTTTGACTGTGCGCAGAGTTTAATGCGAGAGTTGAATTTTAGTATTTAAATGAATAAAGTAGTATTGAGAATGATGAATGGTGAATAAAGTAGTATTTAAATGGATAAAGTAGTATTGAGAATGGTGAATGGTGAATAAAGTATTATTTAAATGAATAGAGTAGTTTTCATTTTAAGATGGGAAGATAAAATTGGGACGGACCTTTTTTGCAAATGGGAAAATAAAAACGGGACGGAGGGAGTATTAAGTTATTTTCACTGAAGAGTAAGAGTTTATTTTCACTAAACAACTAATACTCTTTAGTGAAAACAAGCTATACTCTTTAGTGAAAATAACTAATGATCTTCAATGGTTCGTATATGAACAATTTTCACTCTATATTTTGCCTTTTTTTAAAAAATTATGTGACAAAGTATAGAGTGAAAATGGTTCATACGTGAACTATCAAAGGTATTAGTTGTTTTTACCGAAGGGTGTTAGTTTTTTTCACTGAAATGTATTAATTGTATAATTAAAACAAGCTAATACTTTTCAGTGTAAACAACTAATATTCTTTATTGAGAACAAATAATATCATTAAATGGTTTATGTATGAACAAATTTCACTCTATACATATGCTTATTATATCGGGATTGATTTTTAAAGTAATGATATTTTCACTTTAATTTAAATATAAAAAAAATTACAAATCTGTATTAAATTTACTAAGTTCTAATATTCTTATTATACTAATATAACTGGTGGTTAATTAATTATAGAAGCTATATATCAGTGTTAATATTTTCGATTTATTGTATCTATCTTCACATTTCTTTTTTCTCAAGGTTGGTTGATAAATTATCAGTCTTTGTATTATTTTTCTATTTCATCGCTTCTCATCCGTTTTTGCTAAATCTCATTGAATCTGAGTTGAGTAAAATTACGTGTGATCATTTATGTAGTAATAATTTATTATTTTTTCTTAGGGTTGTTATTTTACTTTTATTTCGTGTTAGAGTTTTTATTTTCTTTGACACATATATTTACATCAATATTTTTATAAATCCACTCATCTTTTTTTTTTAGAAATGAGTGCATTCATCATTTTTAGATATTTGTAGATATTTAGGTATGAGTGTCATTTGTAGATATTTAGGCATGGGTGTATGATGGGTGGTCTAATTGAATAGATATACAAATAATGGTAAGAGCTTAAATACCATTAGTTCATTAGTTTATTTGTTTCTTAAATGATTGTACGAGCTTAAATACCATTTGAATATCATTGGATTTTTCATTAATATCTTTTAGGATCAAATAAACTCTTGATTTTTATTTTATTCTATTAAACAAACCTACAACTTCTCAATTGGTTCACATAAATCCTTGAACACACACACATATAGGGTTTTCATTCATATTAACGGACAAACTTACGAGTTTAATTTTTAGGTATTGGTATTTTATAAAAAAATTTAATATTATTGTTCTACCATTATTTTGAAAGAACAAATTCTTAATTAGGGTAATTGGAATGAGAAAATGGGGTGTGCGGGTAGAAGAAGAATTAGGTTAGGTAAGGGAAGGGGAGGGAAGGAGGGACGTTTGGCAAGAAAATTAGGTGGAGAGGCTTGGGGGATTGGGAATATATGGGGGTTGTATCGTTTGGGTTTGGGGAGGAAGATGTGGATTAGGAAATTGAGATTTTAAGTTAATGTGTCCGGAGAACCGGGGGTGGGGCGTGTGGAGGTGTGGGGTTACGTAAAGGAATAATTTCATTTTTAATAATAATAAAATAATTAATAATTATTGTTAAAAAAACTATTAATAATATAATTTTAATATATTTATGTATACAAAATTTGAATTAAATAAAATGCAATACAACATCCACGTCAGCAATAAGAATAGAAAGTTTTGATATTTGTCGGCATCATTTGTATTTTATCGGCAAAAATTGGTTAAAATATTGAACAATCAAGTAAGTTATGAGATTTTTTTAAATGTATTTAATATTTATGTTGTAAAAAGTAGACCACTTGATAAGTTACGGGACCAAAAATAAATTTTATGATATTTGTTTAATTTTCTAAATATTTAAATTTAATTAAAATGGTATTTTTTTTTCATTTTATATTTATTAATTTAATTTATTTTTAGGGCGATGTAGTGCGATCACAAAATATGCACAATGCAAATGCACTAATACGAAGTGCAATCATGTGGAAAAAAAAATATACGTTAAATGAAAAATCCAATGATATTTAAATGGTTTTCTAAGTTCAGAAATAATGAAACCTTCCTACCATAAAAACGTCCAAATTAGATAGTTGTTTCGGAGAAACTAAGAAAGTGGAAGGATCTGCGATGGATATGTCGAGCAATTTTTTTACATGAATGTGTTCTTTAGTTCTATTACTTTTTATTATTTACAAAAATGAGATTGATTTAGGGTTTTGTATTATTTTGTAGAAAATGATGAAATAAGAGAGAGAGAGAGAGAGGGGTTTAATGCATAATTTATGTAGTGTTTAGGGCATTATGGATGTTTATCATATGGGTGTTTTTTTTTTTCATAAACAATTGGAGTGTGTACAATAATTTTAGCGGTTTGTTTAGATGCAACATTTGCGTATGATTTGAAATTTTGTATATTGTCAATGTGATTTGAATTTTTTTTTTATCACCATCTGTATGGATGTTCATGAAATTATTGTACATTCTATGAAAGACAATAATGCTCCATTTAAACGTTGGTTGGTTAGGATTTACAATCTTAATATATTATAAAGACAAAGTTTTGGAATCCTATGTGGCAAGCTCTCAAGCCTCTATTTTAAAAATATTCTCCTCTCATTCATCCAATTCATTGACTTTTAAAACTATTTTCAGCCATTGAATCTTAATATCTAATCTAATCTTGACCATTGATTTTTTCACATTTCCTCTATATATACCATGTATCTCACACAACCAAAAATCAATTACAATAATTTCTCCACATCCTATTCCAATTCTTCTTCTTCTTCTTCTTCTTTTCAATTTTGCTATGAAGTTTTATATTATATTTCTTTTCATCTAAATCTTCATGTTTTTCTTTTCTTGCAGGATGTTCATCCCAATATATTCAATCTTAATATATTTTTTTTTTGCAGGATCTTCATCTTAAGGTATTTACCTTTTGTTTTCTATTTTATTTTATAGATTTGGTGTATGAATTTAATCTTCATATTTTGTCTAATCTCTTATACCAATGATCATTTTCTTAAACTCACTTTTTTTTTTTGGTGATTTGGAGGAATACAAATTTCTACGTAAATAATGTAAATAATGTATTCTTCAAACTAATATTTTTCAACTATTTTTGGATGGTGGATATCTTTTTAAAAAAAATTCGATCATGATTCATTAATAATAAATATTTTTTTGTGTATGAATTTGAATGTTATATATACACCAAAATATGCCTTTGATAAATTCAACTGAGTAACAATTCTAATTGTTTTTTAAATTAAAAAATAATTTAATGTCTTCAATATTTTTAGGGAAGTTTGATCTTTTTAAAACATGTGATTTAACTATAAAGTCATACACCAATCAATATATAAATTTAAACTAATTATATACTTTATTTATTTACATCAATTTTAAATTTATTGATAAAAGATTAATTATATTAGAAAAAATTGACTAATATAATATGATGATATAGTCCCTAATTTCGAAATTACATTCCAAAATATTAAATTTCAAAATACTATGTCACGTGATCTTTTATATATTAAAATAATAATATTTTCACAAAGATTCTCAACTTACAATATACATTCATCTAATTAAAAAAAAAAGGTCGAATCTCTTTATATCACTATGCAACATTATTTATAAGCTATGAAATCCAATTGAAAGGAAAAAAATTATGACATCTATGAAATCTATATTTAATTATTCATAAAAATAGAGTGTATTTAGACAAATTATAAGTTGAGATTGATTAAAACACATGTTTTATAAAGAGTCAAATTTACCTAATATTTTATGTAATTCGAAAATTGATGACTTAAATCATACTATAAAAAAGTAGTCAACTTTTCCTAATATAATTAGTCTATATTTATATATTCATAAAAATGGGATGTATTTAGATAATATATAAATTAAGATTAATTAAAATACATATTTTATAAAAGAGTCAAATTTACCTAATATAAGTAATTTATATTCAATGATACAAAGATAATAGCATAAAATTAAATTTAAAATTAATATAAATAAACAAAGTATATAATTAAGATAAATTTATATATTGATTGATGTATGAATTTACAATATTAAATCACATATTTTGAAAAGAGTCATTTTTTCCTTTTAAAAAAAACTAAGAGCAACAATATTAACATATTTAATAAATATTCGAATTTTAAAAAAAATCAGAATTTTACATAGTAGAAAGTATTCAACTATTAAAAATATAAAAAATATAAATTATTTTCGAAATGATTCATCATATTAAAATTTATTCTCCAAGGTTCGATGCTTATGTTTTATCTATAAAGAATGATTAAGAAAGTTTTCATCATATTAAAAAAATAGTCAAGAATTAACATTATTATCGATTAAAAAAAAAATCAGATTTGTTAATCAATGGAAAATATCAAAGGTATATTTTGATGTATCTATAACATTCAAATTAAATTATAATCAACATAAATATTATTATTTATAGAAATATAAATAAACATAAAAATTATTATTTAAAGAATTATAATAATATACATTGAAATAATCATTAGTAAAAGAGATTAAGCAAAAGATGCGGATTAAATTAATACAATTAAATGATCAAAATCATAAAATAAAATATAAATACCTTGACAATTATAGATTCATATCCTGCAAAAAAGAAATACGGATTCACACGAAAGATGAATTGATGAAATTTACAATACCTTGAGATGTATAGATTCTTATCCTACAAAAGAAAAATATAAACAATATATTGAGATGTATAGATTCACAAAAAAAAATTAGAAGATTTAGACGAAATGAGAATCAATAAAGGAAAAAAAATTCTCGCATTGTGATGAGTCTGATTCTTACTATATATTTTATATTTTGTATTATTTTAGTTGAACAAATTATAAAATATAATAATTATAATTAATTTTTTTAATCAATTCAATTATTTTATTTGTACTTGAGGAGATTGAAGGATAAACTGAATGATAGTATTGTTGGTGAACTTAAGAGGATGGTGGATACTTTCAATCCATTTGCAATGCAATTTCACAAGGAAAAGTATTATGTCTGGAGGTGAGCCAAATTTGTGATTAAATTTGCTAGAAAGAAGGAGTTAAGTTGGAAGAGTTTATAACTTTCCTACTGCTTCTGAAGTTGTAGCTCTTATTCCAGGGGACATGATGCAGCTATGGAAAAAAGAGATGTGATACTAAAAGACCTGTAGCGGTGAATTGTAAAGAATAAGTGAATTACATCCATCTTATGTTCCATTACAGTATCATTTATTGTTCTTGTATGACGAGGATGTTTATAGGATTGATGTGGTTCATAATGATGCTGGTTTTACAACAAGAAAAAGAAATCAGACTAACAATGCGAGAATTCTTTTCGTTTAGGATACACGAGCATAATAATGAAACAAACTTTATTCCTATCTAAGAGACTTTTCCAGCAATTTTTTGTGGATTCATATACTATGATTTAGTCGGAAAGGTTGTTATTTATAAAATTTAATCAAGTTAAATTGAGGTCTAGCAGAGTGAATGATATGAAAATTGCAATTGATAGAGGTGATGTGGATCCATCTTCTACGGGTAAAAGAATAATGTTTGCATCCTTCACAGACAGACCTAGGTATATGATTCAAAATTTTCAAGATGTCATGACACTTTGCAAGTATTTTTCTTACCCAGATTTATTTATCACAATTACTTGCAATCTAAAATGGCCCCAGATTACAAGATTCTTAAATGAGAAAGGTCTTGAATCTGTTGATAGGCCATATATTCTCTACAGAATGTTTAAGATGAAACTTGATCGTATTGTGAAGGAGTTTAAGGAACTTCAAATATTTGAAAAAATTGATGCATGTAAGTTTATCTTTTTATATTTATTAAATTTTTAGTTCCATAATATTTATCTTTCATGAATAAAATAACTTTATATTTCTATTAAATTATTTTAGTATATAACTTGATTCAAATAATTTCAATCTGCAGTGTTATACTCAGTGGAATTTCAGAAAAGATGATTGTTACATGCTCAAATTCTTTTGTTTCTAAACCATGAAAACAAAATTCCAAATCCGAAGGATGTTGACCGTATTATATCTGTAGAAATACTAGATAGAGATGATGATGTATTTTGTATGATTTGGTAAGTGACTACATGATTCACTAACCCTGTGGATTGGTGAAAATAAATTCTCCTTGCATGGTCAACAACATTTGCTCAAAGAATTTCCCAAAGAGTTATAATGAGTTTACATATGTTGATGACGAAGGTTTCCCACTGTATAGAAGAAGAAGTACAGGGGTCACTGTTGATAAAGGAATTGTTCATTTGGATAACCGTTTTGTAGTTCTTTACCGTCCAATATTGTTGCGAAGGTATCAAGGTAATATAAATGTTGAGTGGTGCAATAGGTATAAATTCATCAAGTATTTGTTCAAGTATATCAATAAAGGAGTTGATGGGTTATAGCTAATGTGGAGAAGAAAGGGGTCACTAAAGGTGAATAAAAATCAAAAGGCGAAGTGAAAAATATCGTAAACTGCAGATACATATCTTCGTGTGAAGCAGTTTGGAGAACTCTTCAGTTCGATATATATTATAGGTATCCAGCGGTTATGAGATTGGATTTCCATCTTCCTAATCAACAGAGAGTTATTTTTCGAGATGAAGATTACATTGATGATGTACTCGAAAGACCATCTTCAGGTAAATCAATGTTCTTGGCTTGGATGGATAAAAATAAAACTGATGATGAGGATGCAAAGAAGCTGACTTATCTGGAATTTCCAAAGATGTATGTTTGGGGTAGAAAATAATATCAGTGGGAAAAGAGAAAGTACAATAGGTTTTTCTCTGGGAAGACTATACAGTGTTCTATTGGGGGCTGGTGAAGAGTATTATTTGTATCTCTTATTGTCTTATAGTAACGAATCAACATCTTTTGAGATGATACGAACCATTGGTGATATTGTGTATGTTACCTTTAAGGATGCTTGCTATTCAATGAGATTGCTGGATGATGATCTTGAGTACATTGATGGGATAACAGAGGCAAGTTATTGGACAAACGCTCATCACGTGAGGAACTTATTCATTATTCTTCTCATGTCATCTTCAATGAACTCTCCAGAAACCGTGTTCGAAAAGACGTGGGAGTGTATGCCAAATGATATACTCTATAAAAGAAGATGAACATTGAATATTACAGGTATAACATCTTTAAAAAATGAAGTGATTTAGATTGTAAAAATAATTTACAATTATATTTTTTTGTAATGTTTTTTTTAGATTTATAGCTTAACAGTGAAAAGTTGAACAAGTTGGCTTTAATTAAAATTGATAAGCTACTGCAGATGAATGGATCCACTTTGAGTAGATTTACATCAATGTCAGTACCAGATTTTGAGTTTGAGAAAGATGTAGTAAATAACAAGAATTGAATTACGATCGGCCTGAACAAAGAGAAGAATATGACAAGTTAAATTCTACTCTAACTCAAGAACAAAAATTTGTGGTTAGTGAAATACTTGAAGTTGTTTGGTTGCAAAAAGGAAGAGTCTTCTTTTTATACGGATATGGTGGAACTGGAAAGACATTCATTTGGAGAACGATCTCCGCAACAATACGTTCGGAAGACAATATAGTTCTTAATGTTGCATCAAGTGGAATAACATTACTCTTCTGTCCGACGGACGTACTGCTCATTCAAGATTTTTTATACCGCTTAATATTGATGAGACATTCACGTGTAACATAAAGCTGGGGACACATTTGTCCTAACTAATAGTGAAGACAAAGCTTATTATATGAGATGAGACACCAACGATTAACAGATTTAGCTTTGGATAGAAACTTGAGGGATATTGTTAGATCTCTAGATGGAATCATGAGTGATATGTCTTTTGGTGGTAAAATCATTGTGCTTGGAAGAGATTTCAGAAAGAGACTCCATGTTATACCCAAAGGAAGTCGAGAGGATATTGTGCACTCAACTATCAATGCTTCATATTTGTGAGATCATTGCAAGGTATTTTATGCATCTTTTATTAAATGATAATATTTTTTAAAAAAATTATTATTGAAAAACTAAATACATCTTATTTGTTTTCAATATTAAGAATTTAAGATTGACGAAGAACATGAGATTACAATGTTCTGATCTCAATACGTCCTCAAATGATGATGATATTGTTAACTTCTCAAGGTGGAATTTGAAAGTTGGTGATGAGAAAATTAGAAATAGGCAAGATGATGTCACTGAGATTGAGATTCTGAAAGATAATTTAATTTGTGATGTTGTTGCTCCAATTGCATCTATAATAAAAAATATTTATCCATCATTGATTGATAATTTAAGGACACATAAATACTTTGAGGATAAAGCAATACTTGCACCTACTCATTGAGATGTGGAGTTTATAAATGATAAGTATTTATCTGATTTCGGGTGATACTAAAGTATACTTAAGCTCAGACAGTATTTGTGTATCTAAATTTCGAGAATGAGGTAATGGACAGATGGTTATAGTTGAATTTTTAAATTCTGTTAGGTGTTCTGGAATGTCAAATCACCATCTGATCTTGAAAGAAGGAGTGTCTATAGTGTTACTAAGAAGTATTGATCACAAATCCGATTTGTGCAATGGAACAAGATTGATCGTCACAAAACTTAACCACATTCTCTAGACTGAAATAATATCTGGAAGGAATATTGGAAATAAAGTCTTCATTTCAAGAATTACATTGACAAATTTTGATCCTACAATGCCGGTATATTTTACAAGGTGACAATTTCCAATTCTATTGTGTTTTGTCATGAAAATAAATAAAAGTCAAGGGCAATCGCTTTCTACTGTTGGATTGTATCTTCTCAAGCCTATTTTCACTCATGGTCAACTTTATGTTGCAGTATCCGGAGTTAGTTCGAGTAGAAGATTGAAGATTTTGTCACTTGATTCTAAAGGAAATCCTTCCAAATACACCACAAATGTTGTTTATAGAGAGATTTTCCGCAATTTGTAAGCATTATTTTCTAAACATTTGATCAATAATAGATGTCATGAATTTATATTTTATTGTCATTGAAATAGAATTATTAATTATTAGCTAACATTTAAAAAAATACAATAAAAATATCGAATAATTAAAATAATAATAGTAACCACATTTATAATACTTAAAATAAATTAATGAATAATTTTTCCATAAATTTTATATACAGTTCCGCGATAATCGCGGGTTTAGCACTAGTATATATATATATATATATATATATATATATATATATATATATATAAGTGTGTTTGTGGGTGTGTATTTTTTATTTTATTATTATGTTCGAAACTGTAAATATAATATATTTTTCATACCACTTTAGAGAAGAATAAGATATTATTATACTAATCATTTCGAAGATGATGTTGAAGAAAAATTGGAACCACTAAATGTTGGTGAAATTAGTGTGCTTTCTATGAATTCATGATCTAGGCTGGATCAATTTTGGAGTATGAACTTTATACCATTTTATGTATATTTAATTATACAACTAAATTCATATCATTACCTATTTTCACTAATATTGTAACATTTGATAGTGTAAAATATTATGGTATCATTGAATGCGTGTAATGATATCAATGATATCAGTTTCATACTATGAATAAGTTTCACATGAGAAATACTCTTCTGCGAATGCAATAGTGTTGAATTTAAATGTTATTTTGTGAAATTCTATAATTCTATGGATGGATGTGTGTGTGTGTATATATATATATATATATATATATATATTAAACTTCATTACTGGAACTTTAATTTAATATGTTTTTTTATATTATAGAAATACCAGTGTTAGGTGTAACCTTCTTTTGGTGATGGATTGAATTTCTATTATATTGAAGTTTGTTAGAATTAAAGAATTGTTCTTAGTTTAACATGAACCTATGTTTATTGTTGATATGGATCTTTGAAGTATCATTAAAGCATGATGTAAATTTTTTTAAGAGTATTGAATTGCGTAAAAATTATAATATTATCTTTAAGAAGTACTACCTCCGTCCCGCTAAAGATTGTGGGGAATCTTTGACATAAATGTTAAGAAAAAATGTAATGAGTAGAATGTGGAACGTAAAATTTTTTAAAGAATATTTCCATTTTGGGAATATGCAAATTTTTGTGGAACAAAATAAAAAAAAAAAAAAAAATTGAAATGCGCGACGTTGATTATGACTAATCTCACATACTTGAAGCCGAATTAATTTTGGAAGGAACATTGAGAATAAGATTTTTACCCAATGATGACATTAAATAATTCGGATAGAACGATACCTGCAAATTTTATGAAAAGACAATTTTTTATTTATTGCGCTTCGCAATGACTTTTAATAAAGCCAGTGTCAATTTATTTTCACTGTTGGGTTGTACCTTTCTAAGCGGGTTTTCACTCGCGGTCAGCTATATGTTACATTATCCAAAGTAAAAAAAAAAAAATAGAGATGCATTGAAAATTCTTTGTCTCGATTCAGAAGGGTAACCATTGAAGTATACTATAAATGTTGTTTATAATGAAATTTTAGAAATTTGTACTTCCACTGTCCAGTTTTAAATGGTTCATATGGAATAGTGCAAATTTTAATAAAATTTAACGTATATTAGTTTTGAAAAATGGTAAAGTTGGAGTATTTTGGCTATTTCTACTTTATTTAGGGTAGTTTAGTTTATTATTTAACGGTATATTGCAAAATGGAGAAACATGACATATAAATAAGAGATGTTTGTAAATGGTTAACGTTCAAGGGTAAAATAGTTTTTTTTATTAATTTTTATTTTTTTTTGCAATTTTTTAGCAATGTAAAGTATTAATTAATATGATACTCACTCCATCCATGAAAATTGGGCTTGCTAATTTTATCAAGATTATTAAAAAAGTTGTTATAATATGTAAAAAATAAAAATATTTTGTCAAGTTAAGTACAAAATAAATTGTTTTAAAAATATTATGTGAGTATGTTGAAAAATGTAGATAAAGTTTATTATTTCTATTTTAGTTTACGAGACTATTTTCTGTGGACGACAAATAATGCAACCAAGACCATTTTTTGTTGATGGAGGGAGTATTTATTTCATTATATAAAAAAGTAGTTGATTTGTTACTCCTTTTTTAAGATTAAGAAATACTAAATATTGAATCTCACATTTAGATATTTAAATTTAAAACAATGCAACATATTTTTAAATATTTTATTTATATACAATAAAATTAATTAATTATAAAAATATACTATAAAAAATTAATTAATTTTAGAAATTTGTAATCATTACTCTAATGTTGAGTGTTATATATATTAAAAAAAATTATATTTTAATATATTTGTAAATAATATATATTGAATCGTGTGTATAAATATTTAGTTTTAATCATTATTTTAATAATAAAATAAATTATTATATACTTTATTAGTAAAAATAATTTTTAAATTACTTAAAAATCATTTAAAATTTTTAACTTCAACCCGCGAAATTCGCGGGAATATAATTAGTATGCTAATATAGGGGATGAAATTTATTTTCTTATTACAGGACTTTATTTTTGAGAGGCAAACTTGGTAAAAATTGAAAATAATCCCTATATTACTAATAGGGAGTTTTTTTGCTGATGTGTCGAATTCTGGTGCATTTCGCTTATGTGTCGAATTCTGGTGCATTTCGCTTATGTGTCAATCTTACGTGGCATGATTGTGTGTCACTTTATCTTATGTGTCATTCATGTGGCATTGTGACCTTTCATAAGAAGAAATCTAATAAAAAAATATAATTTTAGTTGGATTTGAACCCAAGACCTCATGAGTTTTTTTTTACTACATTTACCAATTAAGCTAAGTATGAATCGTTATGAAATTTGAATATTTATTATATATAACTTGAGTTACAAATATATATATATATATATATATATATATATATATATATATATATATATCTTTTAAAATACTCTTGGTTATTTGCACTTTAATTATCTCAAACTCTATATTTTTTCTTATTCTTTTTTTCTCTTCTTTTTTTCACAATATTTTAGGGTTGTTCCTCGATTATTTGTCAACATATAAATGTCTAATTGCTAATATTTGGAGTTTAGTTTATTTTTATTGATATTTTTTTCTTCATATAAATTCTACTTTCTTTCTCTCTTCTTCTATCTTGACGATATTTTTTTATTTTCTTTGTATTGCAAATTGACGGGTGAAAATATTTAAGGAAAATTTTAAGGTTATCACTGATGTCTTTTTTTTTTTTTTAAATTTCGACTAAATATCATATTTTTTAAATAAATTGTATTATATACATTATATTATTGAATAATGTGATGATGTGTTAATAAAATATAAAATTTTAAATTAATTTTGAGAACAATCCCGCATTTTTATGCGGGGTACTCATCTAGTATGTAAAAACGACAAGTATTTTGAAATAATATTTAAACCCAAAATGGACAAATATTTAAGTATTTTATTAGTAGGTTTACCAAATACTAGTAGGCAGTAGCCTAAATAGGAAAGACTTAAGGCCGCGGCTAACAACACCCGAACTTTTGCTCATCACACCCGTTGCTCTTCACACCCGAGCCTATATTTTTATTTTACTCAAAACACCCGTAATATATTGTCTATTTTACCCCTCAACTTAAATTTTAATATTTTCATACACCCAAATCTTAAACCCTAAAATAAACCCACACACCCAAATAAAAAAAAAAAAAAAAAACCCACACCCAAAACGCAAAATAATCACGCACCCACACCCAAAACGCAGAGCACTCACGCACACAAAAGACTAGAACAAGAAAAAAAACGCAGAATGTTTGGCTAACAGTGGCCGAACTTTGTTCATGATGTTTGGCTAACAGTGGCCGAACTTTGTTCATAATGTTTGGTCAACAACAGCCGAACTTTATTCATAATGTTTGGCCAACATTGATCGAACATTTATCATTTCGTTTGGCCAACTCTGGCCAAACATAATGATAAATGTTCGGCTCTGGTTTGCCAAACATGCGCGATTTTCAGAATTCTTAAACCTCAAAATCGTCATCGTAACTCAAGTAATACAACTTTTAAACCCTAAATATTCTTCTCTGTATAGATTTATACCATAACACATCATATAGAACAATAAACTCATAGAAATTACATTACATGTATTTTTTGAATTGTGTTCTTCCTCCCTGGCATTTATCATGAGTATTGATTTAAGTGGTTGAGTGAAGAACGAAGAAGAAAGAGTTTGGGTGTGGGAGAAATAAAGCCACGATCAACAAGAAAAAATATTGAATTGGGTGTATTGAGCAAAACTAAAATTTATATTTTAATAGATTTTAAGTGGTAAAGGGTATAATAGTCTAATTATATTGGGCTATTTTGGTAAAATAAATATTTCGGGTTTAAAGAGCAAAAGTTCGGGTGTTAATAGCCGCAGCCAAGACTTAAAGAATATGATTCCGCCCTAAGCAATTTCCTCATTCATCATTTTCTTTTAAACTACTCTTTTTATTCTTTGATCATTCCTTTGGTCAGAAGAACCTTTTTCATTTCTGATCGAGGGGGAAAATGAAGAATAAGCCAACAAATTAGTTTGTCCATACTCTAATTAAACTTTTTCAATCTAAACCTACTCCGCATTTTCCGAGGATTTCTCACTCTAATCACTTCTGAACTATCGGCGGCTGATTTTATCTCAAATTTGATCGTTCTATAGCTTTCTGTCACACTTTGAGGGATTTTCCCGGCACTCTCAATTTGAACATAATTCAGTTTTGATATTGACTACTAATTTATTTTCTAGAGAATCAAAAGCATCCGCGTTTGTTTGATTGTGTTTGCTGTGGATTTTCATCTTGAAAAGTGTATACTTTTGTTGGAATGATTTTAGTGATTTTTGTAGAAAAATATCATCTGGGTTTTGATTTTTTTTAATGGAGAGCGGCGATGGCGGCGATGATCAAGCTTCTGGATGGATGCAAGTCAAAAAGGTTTTATTTGCACTTATTCTATTGTTAGGAAGTCATAATAATAGATTCTTACTATATATATATATATATATTTTTGGATTGGAATGGCATTTTCTTGTACTCTCTCTTCCCCTCTACCTCCTTTGAGTATAATGTTGGGTAGAAATCTTTTGTGGATTTATGCTATATAATTTTACTTTATGTGAAAATTTTGATATTTAACAGGAAGTTTTTTTTATCACAAGGAAAATCTGAAGCTGTGATGAGTGATGAATATATGAGATTGACCTGCATTAAGATTCATATTATATTTTTCGTGATGGATGATTAGTCTTGTTTTATGGCTGTTGATATTCACATTCCGCAATTCAATTCCACACAATTATTAGTTGAATAACCAACTGTAACATGATATTTTTGTCTCTGAAGATATCTTCAGTTATTTCCTTATGTACTCATCTTTGGAGTTTAAAATGCCAACTTCATGCACCAAATGACTTCAATTTACTGAAATTAGTGACGACTTTGTGCGTTACTTCATTAAAGTTTTGGTGTGGTTGAGTTTCATTCCTAGTCTATCTCTCAGTGCAGTATGTTTTAATACCTGTATACCCTTTTCTTTCTTCTGATACACATTTCTAAAAATTTCAATTAATTTTTCATGTTAATGACACAAAGTAGGATCATTCGTGATTTCAAGATATTTATGGATTTGTTTAATTTCACTCTCTTCTTTTATGAACTTCTTTGCAGAAACACCGAAGTAATTTGAAGTTCTCTCTGCATGGTTGGGTAGAAGGGTTGTCTGGAAAGCAAAGGTTTAGCAAGCCAAACTATCAGATTTCATCAAGTCAAAAGTTGGAGAGTGGCGTAAATGCCACCCAAAGTTCTAAAGCAAGTAAAGGTAGTGCTGGGCACGGTAGCAATAATGTTATGAAATCCACTTCTATATCGAATGAGAATGGGACAGCTGGAGACTACCTTGATAAATGTGTTGTTAGTCAAAATAATGAAGACTTAGATTCATCTCATTTGGCAGCAAAAAATACAGTAGATACTACACATAAAGTACTTGTTAATCAAGAATCTTTTCGTAAAGATACTGTCCTAACCAAAATTAAGTGGGGTGACTTGGATGAGGGAACACTCATACATTATGGGAAAGCTCCTGGAGCTGAATTTGAGTTTGGGGGAATCAAAGTTAAGAATCTTGATCCTGTAGAGGATAGTGCACTTGTAGAAGAAAATACTAAGGAGGTCAACGAAGTGTCTTCAGAAGATGTCAAAGAGCAAATTATTTGTGAGAAAGTAGTTAGCCAGAGTACTTCTATACCATGTTCTGATGTGGATCATGAGCATTCCAAGCCAGAAACTGAGAAGACCCAATCTGGGGATGTTGCATGTACCAGCAACAAAGAGATGGAAATGATGAAATCATCTAATTCTTTATCGGAATTAGGTGGTCCAGATGTTTCTGCAGTACTTCTTACCGATGCAGCTTCAAGCAGCAGGGCTGCTACTAGTGATTCTGACGTACTAACACCAGAGAATTGTGAACCTGGAAGTAGTGGAAAATCTATATTGGCAGCTTCAATTATAGACTCTAAGGATAAAAACTGCAAAGTAAATCCTGATGATCTGCTGGATGCCCAGAATGGAGATGCTGTCAATTTAGATGCCACTGGTGAAAGCAAAGAAAGATTTAGAGAACGTCTCTGGTGCTTTCTCTTTGAAAACCTGAATAGGGCTGTAGATGAGCTCTATCTTCTCTGTGAACTTGAATGTGATCTTGGTCAAATGAAAGAGGCTAGTCTTGTTCTTGAAGAAGCTGCATCCGATTTTAGAGAACTAAATGCTAGAGTAGAAAATTTTGAGAAACCAAAAAGGTCGTCACCTCATGGAGCTGATGGGGGTCCACTTACAATGCTGTCTGATCATCGCAGGCCACATGCCCTCTCATGGGAGGTTAGCACCTTTGCTCCTTTGGATGCATTCATGCTAAATAGGCATTCATGCTTCTCCCTGGTGTGATGCATTTAATTTATAATTGTACTACTAATACCCGAGTAACCAATAAAATAATAAATTGGTCAGTGTAATAGTTAAAAAATTGTTACATTCCTTTCTCTCAAAATGATGATTCTGTAACACTGATGATGGATAGTTGTCTAGCTTCTCATGGTTTTTTTTTTTTTGGTTTGTCTTTTTTGAGTGTTCTTCATGATATATTGATTTCTGATCCTTTTTTGCTCTTTAGGAAAATGATGACATAACAAATCATGTTTCAACTTTTAAACATTGAGGTTTCTTACGAGTTAAATTTTAACCATAATGCTTAAAGAAGTGCTTAAAGGAGATCCGATGTGAATGAGATGGTTGATTATTTATGCATTAATCCTTCAAGGCATTGTCCAAATTTCTCAATTTCATTTCTCTCCATGCTGCTCATTAGTTGTTCAATTTGGGCAGGTCCGTCGAATGACAACTTCACCACACAGGGCTGATATTCTTTCTTCATCTCTTGAGGCTTTTAGGAAGATACAAGAAGAGAGAACTAGGGAACATTCTCAAAAGGCCAAGAATCTGGGATCTGATTGTCATAGTTGCCAGTCCGGAACAAGGAATATCTTGGATTCTGAAAAGTACACCAAAAAAGATGATCTGGTGAGTGTCTCTAAAGATGTAACCTCAAAAGCATCGGAGCAGAATGGAGTCTCAGATACATCTCAGCGCCCAATTAAAGAAAAGAGAAACCTGGATTCGGGTAAATCAGGTCCTGTGGCATCTAGATTACCTCAAAAAGAGGGTTCTACCACCTGTGTCAATGGAAAGAGCAATATGGAAAGACATGGATCTGCTTCCGAGACAGAGAAGTTTGGTCATAAGAAAGGCAAGGTCCCAGCAGAACATATTGCTGAAAGAAATCTTAAATCAGCTGATCCCTTGAGAAAAAATATTCCGCTTCATGAAAGAGAAAAGAGAAATGGAATTTCTGGAAATTCCTTGGATGCTTGGAAAGAGAAAAGGAATTGGGAGGATATACTTGCAACCCCTCATCGTGTATCTTCCCGTTTCTCTTATTCACCCAGTATGACCAGGAGAAGCACAGAGCGAGTTCGTGTTCTACATGATAAACTTATGTCTCCTGAGAAGAAGAAGAAATCTGGTCTTGATCTTAAAAAAGAAGCAGAAGAAAAACATGCCCGAGCCACAAGAATCAGAGCTCAACTTGAGCATGAGAGAGTTCAAAGGCTTCAACGAACATCTGAGAAACTGAACCGTGTAAATGAATGGCAAAATGTTCGCAGCAATAAGTTGCGAGAGTCGATGTTTGCTCGCCATCAGCGTAGTGAATCTAGGCATGAAGCTCATATTGCCCAGGTTGTAAGAAGAGCTGGTGATGAGACCAGCAAAGTTAATGAGGTACGGTTTATAACCTCATTGAATGAAGAGAACAAAAAACATATCTTGCGGAAGAAACTTAACGATTCGGAGTTGAGGAGAGCGGAGAAACTTCAAATCATAAAAATTAAACAGAAAGAGGACATGGCTAGGGAAGAAGCTGTTTTAGAACGTAAAAGGCTCATTGAAGCTGAGAAACTGCAGCGTCTTGCAGAGACTCAACGAAGAAAGGAAGAAGCTCAAGTGAGAAGGGAAGAAGAGAGGAAAGCATCAAGTGCAGCCCGTGAAGCCAAGGCTACGGAACAAATGAGGAGGAAGGAGATTCGAGCTAAAGCTCAGCAAGAGGAAGCTGAACTCTTGGCTCAGAAATTAGCTGAAAGACTCAGGGAAAGTGAACAACGGCGGAAATTTTATCTTGAACAAATACGAGAAAGAGCATCGATGGATTTTAGGGATCAATCTTCACCTTTATTGAGACGCTTTGCGGGTAAAGAAGTCCAAGCCCAAGGTAGATCAACTCCATACAGCAATGGAGATGATAATCTCACCAATGATGGTAGTTGTACATCAAGCGCTGGCATTTTAAACTGTGATGCATCTCAACACTCACTAAAGCGAAGGATAAAAAAAATTCGACAAAGACTTATGTCACTAAAACATGAATTTCCTGAGCCTTCAGCTGCAGTTGAATGTTCTAGTCTTGGCTATAGAACTGCTGTCGGAACTGCAAGGGGAAAAATTGGTAGGTGGCTACAAGATTTACAAAAACTACGCCAAGCGAGAAAAGATGGTGCTGCTAATTTTGGGCTGATTACTGCTGAAATGATCAAGGTATGCCACCTTTGTCCATGTGTTTTGTCGACTATTTACTCTTGTTTTGTTTTGTTTTATCTTGTTCGTTGGAGTTATTAATTGTCATTGACAGTTTATTTTTAAATTTTATAAATTTAGTTCTTGGAGGGAAGGGATGCTGAGTTGCAGGCTTCTCGACAAGCTGGTTTGCTTGATTTTATTGCTTCTGCCCTGCCAGCTTCTCAATCATCTAAACCTGAAGCTTGTCAGGTTACTATGTATCTTTTAAGGCTTCTGAAGGTAGTGCTGGCTACGACATCGAACAAATGCTATTTCCTTGTACAGAATCTTCTGCCCCCAATCATTCCGATGTTGGCAACAGCACTGGAGAACTTTATCAAGATGGCAGCATCATCGAATGTCCCTGGTCCAACTAATATTGTCTCAAGTAAAATCTCATCCGGTAATATGGAATCAATTTCTGAAATCGTGGATGGTTTTCTATGGACTGTTGCGGCAATTATTGATCATGCAAGCTGTAACGAGTACCAACTTCAGATGCAGAATGGTTTGATAGAGCTTGTTATCGCATACCAAATTATTCACCGGCTACGTGATCTTTTTGCACTTTATGATCGACCACAGGTGGAAGGTTCTCCTTTCCCTTCATCAATTCTTCTAGGTATAAATTTGTTGACTGTTCTGACTTCCAAATTCAGAGAATCATCCTCAATAGATTGGGATTCTTTTCCAAGTGATGTGCAAGGAAATAGACTTGGAGAGACAAAATTTTCTCAGCCTACAGAGTTAGGAGTCAGTGCATGTGAATATAGTGCAGGCAGCTTACCTACAGGTTTACCAGACATTCAAATGAGTAAACCACAAGATGAATGTTCAAATGTTCAGGGGACAAATAGCCAAAGTCTCATTTGTGATGACTCTCATGATGTCAAACAAATTGCTTCTAAAGAGCAAGCACAAGTTGCCATGGATGAGTCACTTAGAGCATCCACAGAAGCTAAACGCCAGTGTTCTATTACTGAGAAGGATAGAAATAACACTGCAACTAATACCACAGAACAAAAAAAGGGAAATAGCTCTGAATCAAAGCGGCCTGCAACCTTTCTTCTTTCAGCAATGTCTGAGACTGGCTTAGTTTGTCTTCCTTCCATGTTATCTGCTGTGCTATTGCAGGCAAATAACCGTTTGTTTGCTGAACAGGTTTAGTGAGCATCGTCTTTTACATGAAATCAAATTTATTACACATTTATTTTACCTTATTTATAGGAAACTTATTTAGTGTGTGAACATGTGTTGTTTTGGAATCTGATAATATGTTTTAGTCTATTTTATTGCATTTTTCATGTGGTCTTTTTTTGCCCCTTTAATCGAGAACCTGGATGTAGGTCATTGGGTAAATGTTGGACTTCAGTAATTTGGTATGTTAGTCTTTAGGATGCACTTATGGAGCTTGATGAGATATATTTCAGTTAAAAGTACTTCACGAGGCGCTTGAAACATAGGGTCAATGTGATAATTGTGGAATGATAATGTTCAATTTTTTGATACGAGTGTTTAATACTTAATATTTGTATTTGTAGATATGCCAGCTATCTGTTGTAATGATTTACTGTATATGAATGAGCTGATTGGTGCACTTTCTGCAATCTTACTTGTTGCGCATTTAATAACTTGACTGGGACAATGATGTAAACTTTATGTTCATTATGTTTCAACTATCAGATCCTGTTTTCACTTGTACATGCAGAAGCACATTACTCTCACTGTGTACACTATACAGATGTTAGCATGTTATTTTTTTGAAATTTCAGCAAGGAAGCAAGACTTTTAATTTTACACTGAATATTATATGATCTCTTTATATATCTCGTACCTGGCTGTGACCCAGTTTCAATCAGTTTGTTTTTCTTTTTGAGAATGACTTTTTGCAGAATATTGGTCAGAGGTTTTAAAATCATATGTTTAGCCGTGCACTCGTGCTTAGCAAAGGAAAAAATCAACTTTATTGGATTAAGAGCAAAAATAAATCTGGATTTGAGTTTTTGGTTTTGGTGGCTTGATAGATAGTATTTAGATAGCATTTCTCACGTGGCCTGTTTTTCTCTTTTGTTATATATACTTGTTCTGAAGTATAACACCACCCTGTTAGGCACTAAGTAATTTTTTGAACCATAAATTTCAGAGCTCATACGTGCTTCCTTCTAATTTCGAGGAAGTAGCTACTGGAGTTTTGAAAGTGTTGAACAATCTGGCTCTAATAGACATATCTTTTATCCAGAAAATGCTGGTAAGTTTCTATTTTTCTTATTCTTTTTTATTACAAGTTGATTATTTTCTTCTCCAAAATTAATTTCAGGCTCAGCCAGATCTCAAAATGGAGCTCTTTCACTTAATGAGTTTTATCCTTTCTCATTGTACAAGCAACTGGGGACAATCCAATGATAAGGTATACCTTATTATTTTTATCACATTAAGTAAACTACCTACTAGATGCTTGCATGGATTGAAAACTATATTAATAGATTAGAATCTCATGTTAATCATCGTTTCCGTCATTGGCTGCAATTCCTTTGTCTTATAGTGTTCAGAATCTAGGCATGAGAATTTGTTTAGTTATTGGGTCTAGTTTTGTGTCAGAATGTGCTACAAGATTTTGGCCTATGAACCCATGTGTATCTATTGGGTATCTTTTTTTGGATTTTATTTTTATAGTCGAACTTTAGACTGCACTCACTGGGTTTGGATGCAATTATGG
The DNA here is from genome assembly GCA_947034835.1 of Ballota nigra. Lineage (NCBI taxonomy): Eukaryota > Viridiplantae > Streptophyta > Magnoliopsida > Lamiales > Lamiaceae > Ballota > Ballota nigra. The sequence continues at coordinate 114,967,391 of OX344722.1, read as the reverse complement.
CATTCAACAGCTTGTGACCTAAGGTAAGATGAGGGGTGTACTTGCTATTTGGCCAAATGTATGTAATTGGCCTGCCTACTACTACGTCATATTTAGGCTATTCTTATGTTCATTCACTCCGATCTATTCAAATAGTTTGGGTGTGTATTAAGAGGTTGGGTCTAAGTAAAACTTCACTTAGGCCTTGGATCTTTTATTGGATGCTTTTCATCTCATGACTTATTTCATAGCTAATGTTGGTTCTGCCTTTCATTATTGCTTATAAATCTGTACGTGTGTGAAAGAGAGGACTATAACTATTTAATGTAATATGAGAATAACTTTTGACTTTTGATATTAATGTTGTTCTTCTCCCCTAGGCATATCTGTTGCTTGTCAAGTTCTATCGCATTGCCTGCATAATTGAATGATCTGAACTTGAGGAATTATCTTGAAGAAAATTCTTAGAACACCATTCACTCTGTAGTTACTGCCCATCTATGTTTGACTGTAGTAAAACAAACTACCCATATATTAAGTTGGTGCAGGAGTCACGCATAGAAGGCCCCTCCAGTTAGGGCTTGTTTTGTTCGAAAATAACTGTTCCAATTTCTTGATTTCTCAGATTGGTACGCTCTTGTTGGAATCTTTATCTCTTCTTGGTTATTTCGCATTATTCCATCCGAAAAATCAAGCTGTCCTACGCTGGGGAAAGAGCCCTACTATCCTTCACAAGGTGAGTCAGTCTCCTAGACATCTCATATTCTACTCAGATATCAGAATACAGAATCTAACTCCACTCTGAAAACAGGTCTGCGATCTGCCTTTTGTTTTCTTCAGTGATCCAGAATTGATGCCTATCTTAGCTGGGACATTAGTAGCTGCCTCGTATGGATGTGAACAAAACAAAGCTGTTATTCAGCAAGAACTCAGCATGGATATGCTCCTTCCCTCGCTTAAATTGGTCAAAACCATGAAGGATTCCCACAGTCCTCTAGCTGATGATTCTGGTGATTTGAATCAAATGGGTCCTGATAGAAAAATTCAAACTGATGCATCGCAGAAATCCCATCGGAACTCTGTGAAAGGTGCTCGTGTCCTTCCCCAAAGAGGCGGAAGCATCAGAACTCTCAAAGGAAGAAACCTGAGAGATTATAAAGTGGTGAAACTTAGTGAAGAAATGCATATAGGCAATGCTCAATCTGCTTCTGAAAGTTCTACTTTGATGCTGCATTGTAGATTTCCTACAAGCTTTATCGAGAAAGCGGAACAGTTTTTTATAGCTGAGGTTAATACAAGCAATAACGAATTGGTTTGATTTGAGCTCTGAGACTATGAAAGAGATGCTCATAAATTATCTATATCTATTGCATTCCTTTATTAAAAAAATATTTAGCTTCTTTGGTATAAGATTTGGGCCATGTGTTATATTTTTCAGTTTCGTAAATAGGTATATTTAGCCTCAGGCTTGCAAAAAGTTAAAATGGCCGCAACCATAGAAAAAACAACATAAAGTTAAGTGCCTGTAAATGAGCTGAAAGCGAAGTAGAAATTTGTTCAAAATGTTATTGAATTGAAATTCATATTTGAATTTGTTTAATAATTAATTGATGCAAAGCTCGAACTACTACTAATCGAGCTGAATACAAGTCAAGCTCGAGTAGTTTGATATTTACACTTGTTTTATTTTTTTTATTTATCGAGCTCGAATGGAATTTTATATAGTACCGAACATACATGTGTGTATAAACTTGTTTGCCGTCTATGTCTATTCAAAGGCTTTTAGTGCTCGATTTCAAATCGAATATCAACTTGCTTGGTTATGATACCCAATATTGCTGACACTTTTTTTAGAAAATATGGTTTCTGCGGGGGTTAATACAAATATATACTATTCATGTAATCCACTCAGTTGTGGACCTGGTTTGATAGGATTTACATCTTAAAATTTATATCCTTAATATCTTTATACTGTATTTGGCTTGCAACGGTTATTAGGTGAAGGTACATGCTATAGGAATGAACTACATACAACATTAATCTCCCGAATTAGTTGATATTTGTACCAGATATCTAGTCAAAAAAAAAAAAAAAAAAACTAAGTGTATATATATCTTCCAGCTAAAGTGTGTGTGTATATATATCTTCCATGAAATATAGGAACTAATTATACAAACATCGTTAAGGAAGCTCTTACTGTCAAAAGGCATTTACATTTTGGACAACAAATGATTGATCAAAAATAAAAATGAATATCTGTGAGGATACAGTGTTTACAGAACAACCCTCATAAAAAAAAAATAGAGAAATGTGATCGCCTCAATCCCTTCCGTGCTACCTCTCTAGTGATGCGCAATCCTTCAGCGCTTCTTTCAGATGTGATAAAGTGTGATGCTTTACTACAACATCAGTTTCTGTAGGTACACATGGATCTTCCACTTCTTGGCACATTTTCTCACCATCGACGACACTTGGAGCTTCACCACTTTCGGTGCATATACGTTCTGGCAGTTGATTTTGCTCGTTGGATCTGTCTGTGTTTGCTCCAGAATACGCACTCCCCGGAATATCAAGTAGTAGATCATCATCAAGATTGTCAATTTTGACCTCTAAATCACATTTCTGAAGGCACAATGTGAACAAGCTTCGAGTTAAATATTCCAGACAAATATGAAACCTGAACATATATTTGGTTTCTAAAAAAAAAAAAAGATTTGGCCACAATTAGCACCTGTAGCACTTTATTCAGAGTCTCTTTGAGTTGTTTCTTAGCCTTGTTCCTAGCAACACGCCGTTCTTTACATTGTGCAGCAGTGACATCAGCATGACAAGCAACACAGAGGGTCCTCATGTTCTCTAGCTTGCATTCACCTGGGGAAATCAAGTACAGCATTCATAAAATAATATATGAGAAAGAGAGTGATTCAATTATTTAAGAGACAAAGCTTTTCCTGACAACAGATTTCAACAAATTGAATATCACGTACCCCCTCCTTTATAAACTGGTATGATGTGGTCCGCATGCCAAGCGTTGCCTTCTGTAGGATCACGAACAAGCTTTTCAAGTCTGGAAATCGCCAAACGAACAGTATTAATACTCTAATATATGACAAAAGATTGAATATCAACTGATGAAGGGGAGCTCTATTTATTAATCCTATGCATTCGCCTTTGTCCTGTTTTAGAAATATTTATCAAGAAGGTAAAGAAATAGAATAGATTAATGTAATTTTGATCCAACGGACTTATTTACTGGTCCAAGAAAAAAAAGAAAAAAGAACAAACCTTAAGGACACACACCAAACATGTTGGAGTCACAAGTAGGACATGTTAATTGGTAAGTAGCTACTTAAACTTCTTTTGCATGCAAATCTTTTCAGTAGTACAATCTCTATTTTCAAATGTTATACTCCCAGGGTCCCATAAAAGCTTGAATAGGAGGGAGAGACACAAAATAAGAAAAATGAGTAATGATTGGGATCTTGAAGGGTAATTTTGTAAATCTTTTCGTATAAAATAAAGGCATTTGGTGTAAATTAGTGGATATTGTGAGGGTGGAATTGATGGAGGGTTTTCCATTTTAGGAGTGAAAGCTTTCATGGGATGAACGGAAAAAAAGTGTGAAAACTTTTATGGGACGGAGGGAGTACTAGTATGTATGGAAGAACATAAGTGCTTCCATCTATTTATTTCTGACTTACAATCGCAGCGTAAAATTGTGCCTTTAAGGCATTTTTCTGTAGTAGCAAAATTCGTGAACAACTACCTACGTTATGGTGCATGGCTGAATCATACAAAAAAGGAGTGTGCCACTTTTTAATTTTTTCTATAAAGATAAAAAAATTCGCAAATACCCGAGTGAAATCTAGTATAAAACGAATATTTGCATGGTTCATCCTATTACGCGTTTTGGTCTATATTCATAGTCAATGGTGCAAATGTTTTTAAGAGGAGATGAATTCTGAACAAGACAATGACAGGTGGCTGTGTGCTATGGAGGAAACTGATACACCTCCTCTAAAGGTGTATAAGATGAGCAAAAATGAAGGCCTTTAAATGAGAAGATTTATCTTTTATTAATTGTTTCCAGTTTTTTAGTATTTAATTCCTTTAATTAAGCAATTAGGCTTGATTTATGGGTGTAGATAAGGATATTGATTTGTAAGCCAACTATTTATTTCTGGGGAGGTTGTGCATAAAATTAAGTTGAGTGCAGCCTTTGCTTGTGGCAGAGAATTCATTCTATGAGGTCCTCTTGTGAGGAATTTCTTGGTGTTTTGTTAATTATTGTTTTGCCTATATCACTGTTCTATCAGAAACTAGCGGAATCATGTCGATAAAGAGTTTCTTCAACACTCTATTATGCTCCCTCCAGTCCCATTTTCGATTGTCCCCTTACCAAAAAGGTTTGTCATTTTTTTTTTCTGATTGTCTCTTCCATTAATAGCCAATTTTTATTTATCATAATGCCACTAAAAACAACTTTATTCCTTTTTTTTACATGTTTTATTTAACAATGCCATTAAAAAACTATATTATCACTACAAATACAAATAAACAACTCTCATATTAAAATCCGTGTCAAAAGCAATGGGCAAATTGAAAATGGGATTAAGAGAGTACTATTTATGAAAAGAACTTCAAAATATGAATATAACAATATGAGAGTAACAGAGAGTAGGGTGAACATACAGTTTGCCAAGTTTTGCTATATTTGGAGCCACTCTCTTAATATATGCTTCACGCTTATCAAGGGAGAGAACTTTTAAGTGCTTCACAAGTTGATGACAGTTTACTTTGCAATTTGTGCAAATCCCATGCTCAATTTGGAAAAGCTCCTGCAAGTTAATTTCAGTTAAATATGTTAAAAAATGTCTCTAATGACAGTTTGAGTCATATAAAATGTCTAAGTGGTAAGTGATCCGAGTCCAAACCTCACGAAGAAATCTATTGCTAGTTCTAGAGCGATATTCTTCCAAGCAATTCAAACTACAGAAAAGATCCTCAAAGAATTGAGGAACCTTGGCATTATTACCCCTGCCATGAAAAAATCAATCAATAACTTGCGCCATGCACTATGTATCCAGCTGATTTTTAATTTTTTTGGGAAAATAGTTTTTTAGTTTTCTTAGTTATCCATATTTTGTACTATGTATCCAGCTGATTTTTAGTTTTTTTGGGAATATAGTTTTTTAGTTTTCTAAGTTATCCATATTTTGGTTCCAGTCCCGCTGACTTTCATGAATTGAAAATAGTCCTGTAACTTTCAATTTTGACATTTTGGTCCAGTAACCGGTTGTAGAAGGTGAAACATCCGGTTGATTCTCACGTGGCGGAAAATCTGATTTGGTAAAATATATATTTCATATCTTACAGCTGGTCACCGGACCAAAATGTCGAAAAAATGAAAGATAGAAAACTATCTTAAGTTCGTGAAAGTTGATAGGACTAAAATCAAAATAAAGGTAACGTACAGGACTAAAAAATACTATTTTCTCAAAATTGTAAATAGACCTACTTGCAAGGCGTCTGACAAAGCTTGCAGAGTGGTTCATCAATGTCAGACCAAGCTTGTGTATACAGTTTCTCTTTCTGACCATGGCCTACACAGAGAGCAACTTTTCTCCAAGTAGCATTTGACGGTAATGGATGACTTATCTCAGTCAAAGGTGTTTTACGCCTGGTACTGTGACCCTTCAGTAGTCCCTTAGGAGAAATAACAGAGTTTATGTCAACAAATTTCTACCAGCAATGGAGTTAATTCATGAAACAAATGATTGCAAGTGAAATAAACATAAGACTTATTCATGAAGAAGAACATACATACCTCATTGTCATGGTTAAGACTTTCACTTAAATAACATAATTCATTAGACAGTGGAAGTTGTAAGGGTTTATTAAGTAATTTCCTCTTCTCAATAGGCCTCAGCTCCTTCCATTCAGAAATGAAAGCCACAAGACCTTCCACATATAATGAATTATCTTCAAATGGTTTATCACTTGTTTTCTCATTTTCTGCAATTGAGAGAGAGTCAACTTCCTCAGGCCGGAAACTCTTGAAAAGTGGTGTTGGTCTAGAATTTGTTCCTGGGGTGCAGTTGTACAAGTGGATCCTTCCCGTGTGCTTGCTCACCTGAGTACAATAGGAATAAATCAATCATCACTAGCCATATAAACGTGGTAAGTGTCAAATTCATTCAGTAATAACTGTTGATTCTAATTTCAGGAGGATAAGTTATGATGAATAAGGAACTGCATGAGGTTTAATTATAGTATGCAAAATATTAGAACTAACTCCTAACAACTAATCTTTGCAAATTCAAGAAATCACTTGATGAATTCGGAATCAGTAAACATACTAGAGCTTTTCTGCAGCTATCGGGCATCCCTTGATTGTTTAAATCATCAAAAGGTAGCTTTTGATGATTTAAACATTTAATAATTGGCATATAGATGAGCTCAAGCAGCAATTATCATAATTAAGTAACTATGACTTTCCAAAATTTCAGCACATTCGTATGCCTCCATTCAATATTCAAAGCTCTAAGGCTCAGACTAATTGCTCTACACAAAGAAGAAGATACTGGAAGATTGGCTGAGATATTCTGACTCTATTTTACTTTTTGGTTTATACACATTTTACAAATATTATTGAACCACCAGGTGGTCCAAGTCCCAACTATAAACTTACCCAAGAAGATTTCAGAGAATGGCAACACTTTTTATGTTTTAAGTTTGTGAAACCTAATTACATAAACAGTTTATTTTTTAAATTTGACATGTAAAAGAGTAAATTGGATGATTAACAAATTTTAGAAAATGGAATTCCAGATTTATACCTGAGTGTAATATCTGAATCATTTTTATCTAACCTCACCAGTTGATTGACCCTCTGGATTTACACTTTTGCATCGCTATATCACATTATTTCTATTATATCACTGCCCTACATGTTCATTATAATTTCTGTTCAAAAGAAATCAGTTTCCCAAACATATGCACACGCACAAATATAACAAGAGCGACAACCTAAAATAAAGTTATAGTCTACCTCAAAGCGAAGACTGGTTGGCTGGACAGAATTCTTCACCTTAGCTACATCCTCGTTGCCACATTCATCTCCATTTAATGTTTTTTCACTTTCACAAAGTTCGTTACAACCCTTATTCATGTTTACATGTGATTCACAGGACACCGTTGGAAGCTGTGATTCATAATCCACACTGGAGTTTTGGAGTTCCATTAATTGCTTGCTCTTCTCATTTGTATCCTTGGTGCTTTCAAGATAAGAAACACCCTCAACCTAGCAGCATTGAGCACCCAATACACAAAATATTGAATCAAATATAATAATGTTAAATTTAAGCCAAAAAAAAAAAATCACAATTACATTAAGACAGTTGAGATGCCTACAGGGTTTTAAATACTGCAAAAAGAATTAGAATTAAATTTCAACATGAGAAATTCTTAAAGAACAACCTATGACATAAGCATCCCATCGAAAAGTCTGGCATATCATTACGAAGACAACAGTCCAGGAAACAGCTAACATACCCATTTAGTCATGTTCAGTGTAAAGTGAAAGTTTATTTTGCTCCATTACTGGATCAGAGTAAACCGAGAATATAATTCTTATAGAGGCACAATTATACAGCAGTAGTAAATATCACAGGATAAATTAGTCAAGGTTAAATATTAAAAAAGGTATATGGATATTTATATATCGTGGGTGTCTGTCACCATCTTGTATTTTCTCTGTGTCTGTCAGTAAGCAATTAAGATACCTAGAGCGCTTCTACTTTCAATATCTCTTGGAAGAAAGAGATCAATTTAGAAACTGTACCTTTATTTCACGTACAGCGTCACGCTTCCCATTGACAGTTGAGGTAACACGAAGCAAACTCTTATTGAGCTTCTGCCAATGCAACTCATCTGAGGTATCCTGACATTTATATTGAAAAGACAGAAAACCAAAAAATACAAGTGCTAAACAAGGAAATTCTGGAGAAAATATGTAAGGAAGATAACCATCTCATGTATTGTATGTTAAAATTGGTACCTTTCCACAAAAAATATATACATTCACCAGTCTCTTCTGCCCATGCCGATGAGCTCGATCCTCAGCCTTCAATTTTTTAAAGAGCATGCAAGCATTATTTAGTATTTAAAGATAATTAAACTCAAAATTCAATAGAACTTCAATATTCAGTAATTCCTGAGAGACAAAAATAAAGGTACCTGTTGAATATCAGCAGGATTAGTAGGTAATTCCAAAAACACAACAATGTCGGCAGATGTTAAGTTAAGACCAGAGCTTCCGGCCCGAATACCAATCAACGCTATTTTAACCTGATAAAATCCAAATGAGTTGGTTTGCACTAGTGAGAGCCAAAAAAGAAACTGTATAGTGGATTATATATATAAAAAAAAACATTAAAGAGGCTCCCAAAAGACTAGAAGTAAAGTGAAAATTTAAAAGGAGTTGAAAAATAAAAATAATAATAGGTAATAAATAACTAACAGGCACTATAAAGAGGCTAAACTCTAAAGACATAATAACACCACGAATTAAAAGAAAATAACATAAGCAAACCTCTTTTGATGATTGGAATGACCGAATAGCTGATTGTCTGTCGTTACCAGTTATAGTGCAATCAATGCGAACAAACTCTATTCCTTTCTCACATAGAAATGCCTGTGTAATAGCAAAAATATTATAGTGACTGCAAATAAATGCATGTTTGTTATCATAATAAGATAGTAAACATCCTGAACATGCCGTGCAATACCAAATAAATTTTGATGAAGTACTAGCATGAATATGAGATGATCTCAGGGAGTTCCATTTTTAATGGCCAATGATGTTAATTGTTTTCCTCATTATTTAACCTTGTAAAAGTGAGATTTAATCTTCCACATGAGGTGAAGCAGTCCATTAGCTTTTAATATTGCATCTTGTACGAGTAATAGATTGATACACAGAGTTTTCACACCAACAAGGCACAAAATTGAGGGTTCATATTGCAGAACCACTGAATGGCACAATCACAGAATATTTATCAGGGGTGATATTGATGGAAAATAGAGAGAGATAAGGGTAGGTATAAATGAATGAATCTTAGCAAACAACTCAGATAAGTCACATATGCAGTTTAAACGCAAAATATTGAAAAGTATCTTTTATCATTTCTTTTCTCCAAAGAAAAAAGAACATTTCATATATCATAGATGCACACATTGATAATGAGTGACATCCTGAGCTCTGAAAAAACACTTATCTCTAAAATTATAAATAATTTAAAAATATAACGGCACAAATGTGAAAGTCAGAAATAAGGGTAATATTCACCTGCACCCCATCAAGCACCTTATGATGATAAGCAAATATTATCATTTTGTGGGAGCTGGAACGCTCTTGAGTGGTTTCTTCTCCATCCACCTCCACCATAATAGGGTGTATAGAGAGCCATTCAAAGAATCCAGGCAACTTTGCTAAACCAAGTGCAGATAGTTTTTGTGACAATTTTTCGTTCATATCACTATCTACATTGATAGAAAAACAATATTATAATTCATATATAAGCCACAAGAGCACATAAAAGTTAGAAGCTTCAAAACATGCTTCGGTATATCAGATGCTTCACATATATATATGTACTATATTGCATTTACATAAAATATTAATACAATACAATTTTTTTGTAAAGTAACATCAAAGATACACAAAATACAGTAGAACCAGGTAATGGTGATTCCATATAAATTCCATCTCTTATCGTTTTAAATTCGACTCATCACGTTTACGACATCCATAAGAGATCAAGATCATATACAAAGCTTCAAGGGTAGCATGCCAGATCTCAGTCTTTGAAAAAGTGTCTGGACTTTATTAAAGGAGTAGCACAATTGGACTACGGCATTAGTGCAACGGCATATGCATAGCAAGTCTAAGTAACACACTATCATAACATATCTGTACAATTCAAGAAGTTCCATATAAGAAACCTTATATTATCTGTGCAATATCTCAATGGTCAATAATGCAAGATGTGCTGTCTTTTTTCTTGTGTCAGATAACAATAATGGTATTGAAAACAGTACTATGCTGCTGTATCTGTGCCATCAACAAATCCAGTTCAATCCTTAAGACAAGACAACTACAGCCCACACCATTTAATTTTAATTTTCCAAGTTAAAAGGGTCACCAACAAAAGAAGATTCAGGAAACCAAGCTATATTTGTAAAACTTGAGAACATCCAACTCTGACTATTACCTAGACTCAACCAAACACCTCGAGGTCAAATATTAATTTTATTGTTTTTAAAGCATAGGAAATAGACGAGAAAAAAAGTGCAGTTTAATCTACAAAGGTTCCCATCGCAACAGAAGGTTAAACATAGAGTGAGGAAAGGGACAAGATTGCATGTAATTTGCATCAGCAATTATATAAACAAGAAACTATAAAGTCATCAATTATGTGCATCTCCTACATCTTAAAAGTCAGTTGTCTCCTAACCATGACATATACATTTAAAAGACGTCAAATGATACCTTGATCTTCATCAGAAACAGGAGGAGGCTCATTTTCAGCATTACTGTCAGCAGTAGCATCAATACTTTCTAGCCCCAGAGTTAACATAGCAGATTTAATATCTGATTTCTTCAAAACTAATTTAACGATTTGCCGACGTTTGGGTGGTAGTTGCAGCATAACATGTTCCTTCAGGCGTCTTATCTGTAATATCACAAATTATTTAATATAAGAAAAAGAAAGTTTAAAAAAAAAAAAATCATACAGGTAGCCTCCAATCTTTGAGCAAATGGGAAACAAGCAAGTGATTATATTGTTTAAACAATTTTGACATTTAACAAACAATATCAAGAACTCAGGAATATCATAGCAAACTAATTTCATTGACATAAAAAAAATGTATTTTCTGAACACTCAAAAAACAGAAAAAGATAATCTTAACAAGAAAACAAAATAAAGAAGAAAGAAGTCAATAAATAAGAGGGAACTGAACAAGCCTCACCATTACACTTTGCCTAAGTAAAACATTTAGTTCCTCCAAGCGTGCCCCCTTTGAAAAATCCTACAATAAAGGTATGCTCACACATTAGAAGAATAGGGATTTGAGATTGATTCAAACAGAGAGAGGGGAGATTCTAGGTGGATAGTGATATAACCATAGATTAATAAAGGAGAAAACCATGCAACTTGCAAAAGCTAGATATTATTAGAAGAAATACAAATCAGTGTCAGATTGAAGTATGCAGTTAAATTTGTTTCCCTTATCAACAATAAGATATGATGCACAAAAGAGTCTACCCAACGATACCTGATAAAGTTTTCCTTGACAACCCCGGACCACTTTGATATCGCAATAAGTTTTTGCAAACTCATATTTGGTTTGCCCAAGCAATCCTGGCCTGCATTAATTAAGCCCTGTTAACAATAAAACTGAGAAAGCATATAACAGATCACTGCTATGACAATGCTAAACTACTTACCACAACACATTTACCTGATGAAAAATGTCATACGGTCTATTATCACCTAGGAGAAAAGCACCGGATATTAGCATTTATAGCTGAGACAGATAGACTTAGAATTCGTAGGAAAAATTGGAACATGTTCATATACTGCTGACAAGGGGATGATTTGACAACCTTGACAAAGAAGGAGTTCCTGACAACAGAATAAGATGTTTGGCCTTTGCAGCGACATCAAGCACAACTTTCAGCTGTGGAAAATGAAAACTTTTAGAATGGTGACTAAGTTAACAAGTTCTAGAATTTAGATAACAGCGGAGAAGAAAAATATACAAAACCAAAATCAGAATCTTGAGGGGTATCTACATCCAAAATGTTTATGATTGAATAAAGACAAAAATAACAAGAAATGACCCAAAGAAATGCATGATCAAGCCTGTAAATGTAATCTATTATGGTTTTTCAAATCAGTTGGGTACTTGGGTTGACTTTTGCCCATGTTGAATAGAAGTTAAAAAAGAAAAACTTAATAGGGTTCGGCTAAGCCTAATAGCCAGGACAAGTTGATCTGGATGGCAAGCAGGTGAATCAAAGAGAAAGTTTAAGATATTATCCCATTCCTCTTAAAGTTGGAAGGGACTGTTAATGAAGAAACATGATCAAACACAACTATCTGGGTATAAAAGATTAAAATGATAAATGATAAATACCAGGTCTGTTGCATAATGATAGATATTATAACAATTTTCAGGTTTGTTTGATCTTAAAAAAGGTGGTCACTTGAAACATGATCAGCTGAGATCCAAATAAACAGCAGAGAAGTTACAAGAACAACAGATATTTAATTGTTGGTCACATGCTTTCTTCCTCTTCTTTGAGGATGTCTGCTTCGCCTTGGAAGTTGGAATCATAAGGAAGTTTTGATTCTCAGCCTTATGACATGACAGGAAACTCCACCTTAGGAGCTGCTTGGTTCGATGGTTTGAGGAAGGAGGAATGGGAATGTAATGTGAACTGGGTGATTGATGTGGAGGAAAGAGCCATTCCTCTCGTAAATAGGGGGAATAAAAGTCATACCACACTACATTCATATCAATAACATTTCCAATCACCTCTGAAACTACCAAGCATCTACAAAATTTAATTATCATAACATAGGACGCCTTCCTCCGCAAAGCAACAAATATTATCAAATGCATAGGAATGATTCTAATTATAATCTCATGTCAACAAAGACTTATTTACACTATAACTGCTAAATGTTATATTGTCATATATCCATGTTTCGTCGTTGCATAAAATTACAAATTGACAAGGTTCAACATGACAATCTTTGATTAACTACATTGCCATTGGAGATAGTGTACCTCTTCTTTTTCTGATGTTTTTTTGCTACAGTGTAAATGATGTGATTCATCAACTATCAGGGTGGGCCATTCTTGCTCCAACATGCTACTTTGTAAACGACGAAGCATATTGTACGAAACCACCACAACTCTTGGACATTTAGCCAATCTTGCAGGGTTGTCTTGGTGACCAAAAACTGAAAGGAGAAATGGGATCAACTTGACTTAAGAAAATATGATATGCAGCAGAAAGCAATATAATTTAATGGTTTGTATATTAAAAACCACGAGTCAATAAGCAAGCCTAGACCAATTGGGTCAGATATAGAAAATTCTTTGCTAAGAGAAACCTTCCTGCATAAACACAATAAACTCGTCTGAAGTTGAGTGCAAAACCACACTCCATAAAGTTACCATAACGACATACCGATAGAACTTTCTATAATTCACATTCGTCATACAAACAATTTGAGATTTTTGGAGCATCAAAGGTGCCACTTCCATAATGGCGAGTAACCGCCCTTGATTCCAAGAGGAAGGAGAAAGAAGCAGCATATGCAAGAACGTGTCATTATTGAAGAACAAGCAGAAGTAGTGATCCATAATAATTCCTAATGAAGAAAATACCACTTAAGATAAAAATTGACATAGTTCATTTATTACTAACCATAAGTCAATACAATAATTTATCAATGCAGTGAAGGCAAAAGAGTCGATTTGAGAGTGTGTTCCAAGAAAAACAAACGGATAAGAATAAAATGTAGCAATTGGAACAAAATATTATAAGTGAACCTCAAAAATATACCTAGGTGAATATCAGAAGGCAAACAAGAAGGAAACCAACGCTCCAATTCTTCTGCCCACGAATATCTCAAAATAGCTGGGCAAACAACAAGTATGGGACCTTCCTTCATGAAACAACTTGCAATAGCAATTGCCTAATGCAACCAAGAGTCTAATTAGTTGAAAAAACTTCTGAGAAAAGAGACTTGCAAGCCATAACAAGTCTACTTATACTTCAAACTGAATATGCATGGAAACAATGTTACGAAAGGTTTCTTGTTAATTAATAACCTGAGATTGGCATTATTCATGTGGGATTTTCAATATAATTAATTTTACTTTGTTTAATGATTTCTTCAATATGTCATATGGACTCGCATCCAAACACAGGCTATAACTATAGAACAATTTCCAGAAGGAGGTGAAAATGAAACATTTAACACATGAAAAATAGTATCAGCAACAACATGTAACCAACCTCTGGCAAACCCTTTTTAAAGCCTGTCTGGAACTAAAAGGCGTGGTTCTTTTCTAAAGGTTAGAATTTTTTCTCAATTTTATTAACCAAGGGTTGCGGGTACCTACATATAAGGGCTCTCCCTCAACTCATAAAGCGAGAATACTCTTTAGACCGTTAATAGATCAACAAAACGGTAAAAGTATAGGCCTCGTAAGCAAGAAATTTTAAATATTCAGGGACCTAAGATTGCAAAAGGGCTCGAGTATGTCCTATTACTCAAGCACAAACAAAAAAGAACTGAAGGGCCTTATCCAAAACGAAATTCTAGCCCTGATAAACTACAAATCATCTTTGAAGATATAAGGACCATTTATGAGTTCCATAACAATTTACCTTTCTCGCTTGCCATAGGCATTAGGTTGCAACATCAAATTGCAACCATACTTGTACTTCTCGTTAGAACTTCAGTAAATACATATTTTCACACCAGAGTCATGCAACCATATATATAGCAGCGTCTGTTGCTCTGATTTTTTAAGGACACTATATTTTCCTTTTCCTATCATATTTTACATTTATGGTGTCAGCAACTTCAGTAGATTCTACCCAATGAACCATCTCACAACCCTTAGGAAATGTTGACGCCTTGTTGCAACCAGTATGGTAATAGAACTCTATAACCATGAAAAAAAGTAACTTATCTTTTATCATGTATATTAACAGGTGTCGTATTTCTCATTAGTAAATCATGTACACAGAGTCCTTTATAAGTAATAAGGGATATAAAGGAATATCGCACAAAAGGTGAGTGATCCTCAGTATTTTAGAGTCTATTACAACATGAGTCAGTTCATACCTGGAGGGTCTTCCCAAGCCCCATTTCATCTGCAATGAGACACCTACCACCCCTCCTGAGTCCAAAACGAAGCCCATCAAGTTGAAATGGTAATAAAGCATTTAACAAAGTTTTCGGGACCTCTGAAATCAACTTATCTACTTTCTCATCATGGAAATGATCTGGCCTGCATGGCATCCATCTTTCAGCAGTGAATGAATGTGAAAACCTATCAATGACACTGAAGGTTCCCCACGGTATCTCTTCACATTCAATGCCCTCACAATTCTTTAAGGACTTCAATACTGCGTGATAATCATAAAGCTTGAAAACGCAGGCCTTTCCACCACCAGTGTTCTGTGTGTAGTGTGATAAAATTACCTGATAAAGATGAATGTAGAATAAATATTAATACTATGTAAGTACACAATTTACAATGCATTTTAATCCATTATAACTAGTAAGACAATATATCAATGGCCTGATTATTCTACCAGCAAGAAGGTGAACAGTTTAAAACTCCACCAAGATCCGCAAGAAACCAATCCGAGTGTGGATTTTATTTTTTTAATACAATTTCATTCACGGAGACAAAATACAAATACATCACATTTAGAATAGTTCTTCTACAATTTTTATTTTATCTTTTTTATTTGATACTTGTAAATGCACTCTCTCAAAATCATCTTCTTCGAATGCACTTCCCCTGGAACACCCAGAACTGATACTAACATTCTGATTTTTTTTTTTTACAAAGACTATGAAACCCTTCATTCTTTTTGCATTTAAAAGTTGAAAGGATGGAGTGGTGAAAAGTGTTTATATTGCAGTAGCCCAGCAACATTTAAACAAAAAATTTATAAGATTCCTTGAAAACTCAAAATGAATTCATATAAACTTAAAGTGCAGGCCCAGTAGTGATCCACCTAGGGTGTCCCATCCTTGATCCTACACAAAAACACAAAATTAAGATAGTGCAACTTGATCGCTTGTGCACAGCTCAAACTAAATTTCTCATGCTAACTTCCCAAGGCATTTCTCAGGTTATTTTACCCATAAATAAGAACCCACAAACAAAAAGTACAAAATCTTGAAATCCAAGAAACAAACAATTCCCTCAAATTTGAAACAACTACTCCATAGACACCAATTCACTCTATCGCCATTTCCAAACATAAATAAATAAATAACGGAAAGAATATCTGAAAACAATTTATTTCTAAGAATACTTCACTTACATTGGCGAGACAATCTCCGAGCTTCTCAAAACAAATACCTTCACCCGGAAACACAAAACCCTTGATAGGTACAGGAGTGACGGAAAAAGAATCGGGAGAGCATATCTCGAGCCGGGCCCGGAATTTCTGGGGCTTTTGGCAAGGCCCGGTTGAATCAAGCTGCTTAGCAACGGCGAGATTACTGGCAGCCTCGGGAGAAAGCTTGCGACATTTGGAGAGGGCCCAATTGTGGTCGGTTTGATGAGTGGTGAGTGAGAGCATGGCCTTGCGCTTGGCTAAGGCGGCGGCCCGGTTAGCCTCGGCCCGTTTCCTTTGCTCCTCTGTGATTTCTTCTCCTTGTTTTTCCATGTTGGGAGTTTGAAAAGGATCGCAGCGGGAAGGGGGGACGGGACATTATGTTGGGGAGGTGCACGCGCACGCCACGTGAATGTGATTTCCTAATTTTTCTTCTTGCCATTTACGTCGACTTTTTTGAAAAGTTTGAATTATTTTTCAATTAAAAAAGAAAAGCATTTATATCATTTTTCCTCACCGCCTTACGCCCTAGACCCAACGCCTTCCAAAGCCGTCCGACATCTTTCCCTACTTCAATAACTAAGTTTAGGGATATTATCAACTCAAGTTTTAGACCTGGTAAGTTTTCTTTTTTCTTTTTATCTGCAAATTAGAGTGAATTTGTTGGTATATCTTGTTTAAGAGTTGCGTTTACATCAGACATTCTGCGTATATCGTTTAGTCGAACATATTTCGAAAAGTATTATTCGTTAAAAATAAGCATACGCTCAAAAATTTGTCACTGCAGTACTCTGTTTTTTCTACTATCCTGTGATTGAAAAATTAGGTGGTTTTCTCTAAAATCAAGCTGAGCTTTTTTTTGTTAAACGAGCCGAGCTTGAACTCGCCCCAAATAGTTTATTTTCGAGTTGAGTCGACCTCTATTGACTTATCGAACAAGCTCGAGCCGAGCTAGAGTTTTCACTTAGGGCTTGTTTGTTTCGGGATTCATCCTAATAGAACTAGAACTTTCCGGCCCCCGTTTCATTCTAATTAGAGATGTAATATCCAATTTTTACATCTCATTCACTTACTCATTTATCACTTTTCTCAAATTCAATCATTACCCACATATCAATTTTCTCTCACTCAAACTCTCTTTCCTACTTTTTTTCCACATCCTATTTTATTCTTACACATAATTTGACATAAAGTAAAATCTCGTAAAGTCATGACTTCACACGAACGCTTAAATCCCGAAACAAACAAGTCATTTCTTTACTCTATAACAACACTTAAACTAATTAACGAAAATAACTTTTAAAGTACTTTTAATAAAAGTAAAATTTAATGATGAAAATTAATTTTGATGACCAAATATAATTTTATCATAATTTTAATATATAAAAGTGCATTAAATTTTATAAAAATATTTTATTAATATCGAAGCTTACGTACGGGATACGTAAGAAAAATATCCAATATGTAACCTAATGAGATTTTTATATCTATCTAAACCCATAAAATATTTTTTCCATTCAACCCATATTAGTATTACGCGTTCCCCAATTTATTTGCTGAAACCCTTTTCAAACCTACCTTAAAACAACCTAAAAACCTCGCTCCGCCATTTTATCACCATCTCCGCCGTTGCTATACAGTTCGTTTCTGCCGATACAACTCGAATAAAGTTGAAGGTTTGCATCACTTTTCATCTTTTATTTTAAAGTTTCTCATATTCTTTATAGTTAAGAACTTAAATCAAGATTATTTCTTCAACTTTTTTTCCACCATTTAATCATTTGGAACAAATTCTTTTTATGTTGTCATGTATAAGAGTCTAAGTATTAGTTTGAGAATTTGACAATTTCCGATTCGTTGTTTTGAGAGTTTGACAGTTTCTGCCTTCATTTCATTTCTCACATATTAATTTTTGCAGCTCGAAAGAATTACAGAAATGGAAAACGGAAGTCATGAAGTACCTGAGAATGCCAATGAACGTCAGTAAACCCTTAGTTGCTAGTTGAATAATTTTTTAGGATATGGTGTAATTTTCTTATTTTATATCTTTTGATGATTTCCAGATTGCCCGGGGACTGAATCTGAATCAGCCGGAAAATCTGATGCTTGTGAAGGATGCCCTAACCAGGAGGCTTGCGCTACTGCTCCCAAAGGGCCTGATCCAGGTTGGTTTTTCAATTCCGATTATGAGTTTTCTCACCTGATTTCACAAACCAATTTTGATATAACGATGGTAATTTTTATGGATAGCATGCCCAAATAATTGTCATGTAGCCATCTTTGCATTATTAAATTGCCCTCTATATATGGCTTTTGGTATAGGCTGTAAATACATTTTAATCATTGTTGCTATAAGTATGAATTTGTACTTGTTAGGAGGAATGTTACCATGTCAGGAATCTCATTTTGGATTGATGTAGTAGTGGCAGAGATGTAAAAATCGGCCTAGGCGGCCGCCGGCCGTCCCGATTTAGGTTAAATCGGCCAAACAAATCGTACAGGGCTCCAGGCGCCGCCTAGGCGCCGTCTAGGCGGCCAAATCGGACTAGTGAGACTGGGAAGAAAAGAAACCCTAAATTACTGTGAGGCGGCGATTGTGCGCATAGGGAGGAGAGAGCAGGCGGTGGCGTGAGAGGGGAGTGGCGCCGCTCTCTGTTTTGACAGCGAGGCGGCGGCGCGATGACATAGGAGGTCGGAAAGGACGCAATCGTGTGATGCCGATTGGAGAAGAGGAGGCGACATCTGTGCCGCTGGTGGCGCGATCCAGTCGACGGGCGGTGGCACGACGCGGTCAACGACGGTGGCGGGGAGCAGTCGGCGATGGCGTTGAGCGATCAACAGCTTCAGCGTTGGATGATAGAGGGCGGCGGCGATAGGAATTAGGAACGGTTTGGCTGATTTGGGAATTGATTCAATTGAAGAGAGATAATATTTGTTTTGCTTTATTTGGGAATTAGGGAGAGAGAATACACGATCTGCTTTATTTGAGATACTCATGCCTTAATTTTAGGAATTAAAATGTAAAACTCCCAGGCGGTTTAACAAATAAAAAAAAAAAAAAAAAAAGGAAACTAGGCGGGTTTCTAGACGGCGCCTAGGCGGCTCTAGGCGGCCTAGGCGCTAGGCGGCCAAGAAACGCCCGCCTAGCGTTTTCCAACTTCTGCACCATTAGTGGTATGTATTTTGTGAGATGTATAACTGTTTGTTCTTGGAATTGATGCATTAATAATAAAGCATTAGAGATTTCCACTATGCACCTTTGAGATTGTGATTGCTGATTTACATATAGCATGTTGAATCTGTGAAATTTAAATAATTTATGTCTTCGAAATACTTGAACATAGGTATTTGCAGCAGTCTTTTAGTTGATTGGATGTTGTGTTGTGTCTTTATTGTGCATAAGCACATAATTCCAAGAAAAATAGGATTTCATGATTTCGAGTGTAGTTTATGGTGACCAATTTACTTATTCTTCCTAAATGACAGAAAAGCTAATAGAGTGTTTTACTTTTTATGCCATACTACTTTCTTTTAGCAGCCTAACTTTTGTTGGCAACGAAATTGAATTGAAGGTTTGTGAACTGATTTCGAAACTTCAATTCTCCACCATCTGTAGTAGCCCAATAGAGTGTTCAATCTTATGTAAGACCATGCTGTTTGCAAAATAATAATGAAAAATAATCTGTACTTTTGGACTTCTGAGAGGCTCTACAACTCACTAGCTTGCGAGCACTTATAGTACTTGAACCACCTTAAAATTGCATGCATCTGACCAATAAATAAGTTAGTACTTGTTGATTTGCTATTACACATGATTGTGGTTGATTTGTACTCATATACTATTGTTTCCTTGTAGACTTGGTTGCTATTGCTGAAAGAATGGCTACGGTGAAACACAAAATTCTAGTCTTGTCTGGAAAAGGTGGTGTAGGCAAGAGTACATTCTCAGCTCAATTATCTTTTGCCCTGGCAGCTATGGATTTCCAGGTTGGCCTCCTCGATATTGATATATGTGGTCCAAGCATCCCAAAGATGCTCGCGCTTGAAGGACAAGAGATTCACCAGAGTAACCTTGGATGGTCTCCAGTTTACGTTGAGTCCAACCTTGGAGTCATGTCTATTGGATTCATGCTCCCCAACCCCGATGATGCTGTCATATGGAGAGGCCCTCGAAAGAATGGAATTATAAAGCAATTTCTTAAGGATGTGTATTGGGGGGAACTTGATTTTCTCGTAGTTGATGCACCACCAGGGACCTCAGACGAGCATATTTCCATTGTTCAATTCCTCCAAGCAACTGGAATAGATGGTGCTATTATAGTTACCACCCCACAGCAGGTATCTCTCATCGATGTGAGGAAAGAAGTGAGCTTCTGTAAGAAGGTTGGTTTGCCAGTTCTTGGAGTAGTTGAAAATATGAGTGGTTTAAGCCAACCATTGACAGATTTAAAATTCTTAAGTGTAACGGAAACCGGTGAGCAGAAAGACATGACAGAGTGGGCTATTCAAATCATGAGAGAGAAAGCGCCTGAATTGATGAATTTGATCGCTTATAGTGAAGTTTTCGATAGTAGTGGTGGTGGTGGTGCCAAGATGTGTGTCGATATGGGTGTTTCTTTCCTTGGTAAGGTTCCCCTAGATCCAAATCTGTGTAAAGCTGCTGAAGAAGGAAGGTCTTGCTTTGATGATATTAGGTGCAGGGTAAGTGCCCCTGCATTAAAGACCATTGTAGAGAAGTTGCTTTCAGAGCTAAAGGTGTCAAAAATGGAGGATGATGCTTAGGTGTATTTTGCATTGAGGACCACTTTTGATTGGTTAGGGAGATCTTCTTTCTCGCTCTAAATCTTTATCCTATCGATATACATTCTCCACTTGGATGAATCAAATGGAAAGGTAATTATTTTTTTCTTTTTCTCGAAAACCAATAATTGATGAGGATCTTTAGCAGCCATGTCCTTGCTTTCTTGCAAGGGGGCGAATTACTTTATGGAGAAAAGTGTGGAGTATCGATTCCCTGCATTTCATTGTCGAAACAACTTAAATTCATGTAGGGGTTAGGGTATATACTATATGCATGTTGATTCACCCGATGAGCATGTAAATATGTGTCTGAACTTCTAGTTGTTTTTCTTATATGAACATGTTTTGTTGTTTTTAGTTATAAAATTGTATGACGTTTAGTTTGGAGATAACTTTTGTGAGACCATTTCAGGCGAGTATGAAATATTTAATTTGGGTTCGTCTTGTAATTTGTCTGAAATTGCACCATTTTACATTTTGGTGATATTTTTGCTGAAATTCACTTGATTGATGATAATTGCTTATATTTGGTGTAGCCTATACAAAATTGTACAGCTGAAACCGTCTGTTATGTAATGAATACATAAATCTGTGAATGATCGATGGTCTCTTGCTCTCTCAACTAGCTAATTGTTATAGGGGTTTAAGCTGGGCACTGTACTGTACCACACGTTAAGCATATGATACAACACCCTAATGCACTATTAGGCTGCATATTAAGCATGTGGTATAACATCATAATGAACTATTTGGTAACAGTGTAGCATATAAAAAGTGGTTATAGGGATGTTATCTACTTATATTACTCAGAATTAAAATTGAGAAAAATTACATACGATTTTTAATTTTAACCAGGTATTGAAGTTTCATGATATTAATTTTGACAGTTAGGAGTTTACATGCACTGTAGCTTAATAATTTTTCCCTTTAGTCTAGAGATATACATACAGTACTCGGAAAAATCAATATCTTTCTTGACCGGAAAAAAATGCATATTAGTCTCTGCACTTGTATTTATCTTTCGAAATTATGTTTATGTACTTATTTAAAATTGAATTTGTGTATTTTCATTTCCATTAAGTGTGTTCTGTAACCACAAGTACATACAGCAATTCAAACAAAACTATAAATTATTCTTGTCTTCAACCCAAAAGAACGCAACAAAAATGTTCGACGGAGCAAAGATCTGATCAAATAAAATTGGAAGTACAGGGACTTAACTAAAACCAATTTGAAAATACAAAGACTCAATATTTACAAATGAAAGTATATGGACTGAATTTAAACGATTTTAACTTTTACAAAGAAAAGTACAAGAAATTTTTAATGTGTATATACGGAAGTATGGGACACTGCTACTTATTTCATACTTAAAATCTTAATTTCGAGGGCATATAATAGTGCATGATACATAAGAAATAAGACAAAGTATTGTATAAATTAGTTTTTCGTGT
The DNA here is from genome assembly GCA_947034835.1 of Ballota nigra. Taxonomy (NCBI): domain Eukaryota; kingdom Viridiplantae; phylum Streptophyta; class Magnoliopsida; order Lamiales; family Lamiaceae; genus Ballota; species Ballota nigra. Next base: position 114,944,987 of record OX344722.1, on the reverse strand, counting down.
AACTGGTTTGTATTTTGAGTGTATTTTTTTTTAACAATATTAGTTATTTCATTAAAAAATATTAAATTGATAGTATTATTTTTTATTATTTTCATCAAATGTATTGGTTGTTTTACTATGAAATATCAATTGTGAAACATGTGCACGGTAAAACTAGTTGTAGTAGATGAATCATTTGGCTATGGAAAAATATAACCTTTAATCCTCAATTTGTTAATTTTTCCTACCAAACAATGGTAATTCTGAAGGAGTTACAAATTTTAACAAGGATCGAGGATGACCACAGATTAGTGCAACAAAGACGTGTATATGTTCATGGCTGATAATTGTTGCATATAAGTATAGTGTGGTTCCTCTGAGAGGGAGAGGGGCCCATAAAATAAACAATTATATATAGAAGTGGATGTGACATTGGATTAATCATTGGAATTTCATTTTAATTCAATAAGGACAATACTTTATATATAGTCATTCTCTTTTGTATTAGGGTTCATTAATTCCATATCTTCTTCGCTCACAGTTTACCTCATAATATAAAGTATATATTATATATTGTTGACTAACTTTCAATTTTATTTATTTATTTTATCAACAAAAAGACTTTTATTTAAAAAAAAAAATCGTTTGTCTATCTTTTTCTGAGAAAATCAACTGTAATTAATTAACGACGAATTAGATCTATAATATTTTGATGTATCCTTAGGAGTTAGGAGTAAGTCGCATAGTGGTTCTGATGCTTAGAACTCGTGAATTTTTTGAATTAAATTGGACGTACAATAAAAATTTAGAATTAAACAAACTTTTTATTGTTCCAAAATTTTTATAAACAAAAATATTTATAAAACGCGATATTTTTAATCTAAAATTATAATTTAAATACCCAAAATTGAAATTAAATATTAAGTACTTGAACACTCTATAATACTTTAAAGAATCCATAAATTTAAATTTCATAAATAAAAAATTAAAAAAAAATTACACTTCTAATTATAAATTTCGCAAAATTTCTTTGTAAACAACTTTTGTTGTATATTTGGATGGTTTCTCATCAGAACCGAGACATATAATTTCAATTCTCTTTTACTTTTGACTCCAGTGGCTGTAACATATAATTGTTCGTATGAAAATGGACTTGAAAAGGTACAAACCTACCGTAGAAAGAGATTAATCCTTCATTTTGTTTATCATTATTGCAAAACATAGTAAAATGAGAAGTTACTCCCTCATAAAATTTACCAACATTTGATCCGAATAGCTCAAGATATTCTTGGAAAGAACGCCTTATTTCCAATATTCAAAATAATTCATTTTCGAGAATGTGATTTCTAAAGCTTCGCAAGAATAAACCTCATACCGTTGTACAAACCATTTGATTAATCTTTGTGTTCATAGGAGATTAAGATGGGTGGGGTGATTGTATGTATATAATTATATACATATGTATATTATATATTGGGGATATATATTATATGTATGGAATATTTCAATGGTCCAATCAAGATATCTTCTCTTTAATTACTTGCCCACCCTTTTAAATCTCATAAAAACCAATCATTTGCAACTTGCTTGGTTGTGGACTCAACAATAGTAGTAATTCAATTTTGCATATATACCAAAAAAGTTTACTAAAAATAGAAAAAAAAAACACAGACACACACATATATATATATTTAAAAATAAATAAACTGAAATTATTAAAATGAATATAATAAAAAAAGATTTTTTTTCAAATGAAACGAAATAAATCAACAAGTCAACAAAGAAAAAAAATAAAGATGAGTAAATTGATAATCATATTTATTTTGGATGCATCGCACAATTGATCTAATAGCTATATTTTGTAGTCATGGAATATCAGTTATTATTTGACTAATAAAATAATTAATTAAAATATAAAAGTTAGTATTTTATAAATTTAATAAATGATAATTTTAGAAAAGATATATATAGTGCTTGAAATAATAAAATATGATAAATTCTTGTGTGAAACAATGTTGCGCAAGACGAATTTAAATTAAGTGTATTATTTATCATTTACCCATTTAATATATGATCATTTTAGAAAAAATACATATAGTGCTTTGAAATCACTAATCTTACACATTTCTTTTATTGATTAATGAATAGAGATCATTCATGTAAATCTCCGTTTTACAAGATATATAGTACCTCATCAAATATATATTGAAAACTAAATTTAATAGTTCTTTGACAATTCATGTAATATTTTAAATCATATCTTTGTCAAACCACATTCTTATTTCACCTAAGGGATTTTGTAGGTGAAACGCCAATCATATATTTTCCACTTCACCAAAAGTAAAATAAGTATGTCATTGGAGGCTTTGAGGTCGGTGGGTGTGTGAGTTGGAGATTGTACTATTTATGTCATTTCTACTTCGTTTTACTAAGAAAAATAATAAACGCCTACGTCTACATTTATATTAAAATTATATACACGTATATAATCAATTGCTTTAATATACCACACATGCAATATTACAAGTATACTAGCACTAATAATACTAATACCTTACATTGCACATGCAATTATTAATAGAGTGTTTTTAGTTACCAATACACTATAAAATCGAATTAAACTAATTTATTTAATTTCATATGGAATGATATTTTTTGATACGGGAGATTTTAGTATGGAACTCAATGGTAAATTTTTATGAAGTCCAACTTTCATGTGAAGCGCCCGTTGAGTTCCATATTATTATTGTATTTTCGATAGTACTAAAATGATACTATATCAATAAGTATCTATGCACAATATTACAATTAATTTGAATTATATTATTAATTCACCTAAACAAAATTGCTCCCTCAATCATTATCTATCGCCTGTATATGTTGCTTTCGTTCATAACTGCTGTTTAACATATAAAAAATTAGGATATATATGCATAGAAAATATATCTCGAAAAAAGAGAGAGAGAGAGAGAGAGAGAGAGAGAGAGAGAGAGAGAGAGAGAGAGAGAGAAAAGAAGATATGTTGAAACTGAATATGCTTCTTTCTCACACTTTGAATTACATGATCACATGTAAGAAAGCAAAGTTTGTGCGTGATGGCCAAAATTTCAATCCATGTAGAGAATTCAAATCAAAATAGATATCATTCTACTTTTTAAGTTTTTTTTTTTTTTTTAAATAGCTGATTTTTTTTTTCCCTTTCTGAAATTTTCTTTAATTAAACTTTAGAATGTTCTTTCTGAAGATAAATTATACAAAGTCGTAGGTATCAACTTTGTTCCGTTTAACTATTATAAATTTAACATTTGCATGTATTCAAAATACTCGATCTAAGTTGATTCAGAATATAGTTGTGTTTTGAGTAAAATGTATAATTAAGACTTAAATTTAAATTTTACAACGATTCTTTTTTACTAAATTTTATATTCATTTTCAATCAGTTAAATTCAAATTCTACCTAAAATATATTAATCAAATATGCTCGGAATAAGAAAAATCAACTCGAGGAAATAGTGTGCCCACTTAAGTACAGTAAACATTCATGGACGTGATATGATCTCCAATTAACTCATTTGCAATATTACATATATATGCATATATATTTTTTCTGAATACATTTCCAAATTAAGGTCCAAACATGACAGCAAATACATGGTGATAAGTATTTTGAGCCCAAACCACCACTCATTGATGAACTTTTGAAACAACAAATAGGTGTATATATGCATGTTTGATAGTGACAATATAAGCTGTAATTTGAAAACATTAATAAATGGACTTTAAAGTCAATAAAAAATCATTCCACCGACTCACTCCAAAACTCATCACCTAGAATGAATTCGGATATAGGTCGGTCCTCCGCTGACATGACGCAAATATTAATATATTAATTATGCAAAAGAATGTGAATTTCATTAAAAAAAAATATGGTCAAATTAATTCTAAATGTCCATATCGACGGTATGATAAACATCGAGGGTAGTTTTTTTTGTTTTTTAAAATTTTATACGGAATTTAATTTAACTAGTTTTTGTTTACAAAGTTAGGTTGCATCTAAATTTTGATAATGTCGAACCATACGTACAAATTTGAGCTTTAAACATTAGTTATCTATATGTATAGGCAAACAAAACATTTGTGAGACTTAATTTACAAACTAATACAAGTTAACACTCATACTTTTTTGTGTAATTTTTGGTGTATGATTGTGCCTAGTTGTGTATCAATTCATCTGTCCACGCCAGATAGGGTATACTGCCTCCGTCCCAACATTTCTTCACACTACATTTTTTTTCTTTTTTTTTGTTTTAGCGAGCGAGTTATTTATTAATATTTAAAATGATAAAGTGACATTTAAAAAGTGGTATGATAGATCTATCTATCATCTATTATAAAGTGACTTAAAAATTATTTTATCATTTTAAATACTAATAAAAATTATCTTGCTAAAACACATGAAAACAATAAACATGAAGAAAGATCCGTGACGGGGAGTATAAATTAATTAACGTGATCAACATAATTGTACAATTGATCCACAACTATATATCACTTTACAGTATAATAAATATTCAATGACAATACACATTTAATTGAAATAATTAATAGTATTTTTTAAAGGATACATACACAATGTTTACAGTTTTACGGAAAAAGATTTACATGATTGGAAAAAAAGGAATAGGAAAGCAATGATTGTGGTGCATTTTTATATCATTAAAAAGGTGTCAAAATCTATCAACAACTAAAATTAAAGACTTAATTAGGTAGAGCTCTCAAATAGAGGATGCCAAAAACTTATCCTCTGCACGGTTGAGCTTAGCTTTCCTTGCTACCACATGTATTGTTTCCAAAATCTTTATCATTTGAAGGCGACATATCCAAAGGGACCAACCAATAAATAAGTACACACATATCTATAAATAACAATATATATATATATATATATACACACATTGTAGTTATATACAAGATTATTTTTCTCAAGCTCCTATTCATTTGGAGAGAGAGAAAGAGGGGTACCGTATATGCATGATCATGAGTCAATGCATAGTGCCCAAGTGGAATCTAAGGCAACAAAGACAAGGGGATGGAGAAGGAGAAGGAGAAGGAGAAGAAGGAGGAGAAGAGAGGAACAGATCCCCTCACGTGCATTCAGACCAAAACCTCAGTAATGTTGTCCCCATGTATGCACATATTATTATGCTCTCTTATCCTTATAATTCCCAAAGATTCTTTACATCTCTCTTTTTTCTTTTGCACATGCAGTTCACATTCACATATATAGTTTATCCTCATGTGTATTTCCAGCAATTAGTAAACTTCATTTTAGAATATATTTCCCACTATTTCATGATAACACTCCCAAATATGATCATATGATGAGTTCAATTTCCAGGTTCTACTTTTCATTTTTTATTTTTTTTGTAATTTATTTAATAGTACTAATTTTGTTTTGCAACCTCAAAGTACACAATTTTTTTTTATTCCTAAAAATCTCACATCATCAATTTATACTGATCGATATAATTTTCCTTCAAAATCAATTTTCATCAATTTGCTCTCCATAAATCCTTAGAGTGCCGTACTCCTTTCCAAGGTCAACGAGTCAAGTACAAAATGTGCCGAATTAATAATTATAAAGAAACCATAAATAACTCTATATTTCATGCTTAAAATATAAATAAATCAAAGCTCCGTTTATCACACACATATATACTAGCTAATTGTTTTATTTTTTTATTTTTTGGTCAGGTGTAACCATGGGGTAACAGAACTAACATGGGAAAATGGGCAAATATCATTGCATGGGTTAGGTGAAATTAATCTTCCAAAACCAACATGGGAAAGGGAAGGCAACACTCTTGAATCCATTGTTAATCAAGCCACTTCTTCTTTCACCAACTTCCCTTCTCAAAAATGGCACCAAAATGAGGTCAAACTCAGCCCACCCCCGGCTACATGGAGGGGGGATTTTGCCCCCCTCGATGCGGCTTCAGGGGGGAATTTTATGGGGAGCAAAAGGGGGAGATGTGATACGCAAAGCGCGTGTGGAAGCGCGAGCGCAACGTTTGGTAGAGATGTGGATACGACGATGATGACGTGGGCGTCTTTTGAATCTCCAAGAAGTTTGAAGAGTGCAAGAACTAATGACGATGATTCTGTCTATCATGACTACTCGGTACATCTCTCTCACTATTATTATGACAAGACAAGTCTGGATGAAATCCTAATGTTTTTGCAAGTTTTTGTAATACGCAAGCTTTAAAAATGTTACTTAAACTTAATAAAAATGTCACGTCTAAACGATGATATTGGTTACACATTTTATGTGTGTGTTTGTTTGACAAGAGTACATCAAAATCACAAACGCTATAATATTAATTAACTGACTTTTTTAATTATTATGTATGTATGTATGTGTATTTACCATTTGATTTTGAGTTATAAATAAATATTGAAATAGACAATTCTTGTCGTAGCAAAAAGAAAGAAGTTGGACATGGAGCCAAGAAGCAAATTAAATTTGCAAGCTAATAAAAAAAATTCTTTCATTCATCTCAAAAAAATAAATCTATTTTATTGAGTTGTTTTAAAAAGAACCTTTATGTATGTGTGTATTTGAGCTGATATTTTAGAAATCTTTAGGCTCAATATTTTATCAAAAGGGAAATAGACACTGAACCTTGAGGTTTTTCTTAGAAATTCATGAATTTGGTTGAGATCTGAATTTATTCCCCCCCTCAATACGTTGGCAATGATCACTTGCATTAATAAATTCATACACACGGACTTCTCCAATTAAAAAGGAGTGTCTGAATTTGTGCAGACATGCAATCAATTCTCACCAAACATTCAAAGCTTCACAAGAATGTACAAATAATTCTAAATTAGAGACTGATATATATATATATATATGATCATAGACAGGATAGAAAAATTATTTATGCATCAATGGTGTCTTAATTATAATAATTTCAATAGTTAATATAGTAATTTTATGATAACATAGAAGTCTAGCTTTTACTCTATCCTCCTAACATTTATCTTCCCAAGGAATTAATACAAAAAAAAAAAAAAAAAAAATTAATTCCATATCCCTACAATCCAAACATTTATTTAAAATTATTTCATTTTATCAGAATTTATGATTTACGCCAATGTCCAAGATTCAAAATTCCGCAAAAACAACTTTAAATTATCAACTCGATAGACCTACTCATGCTTAATTCGAACCAACATGCATGTAATTAATTTAGTTGCAAGGGTTATCGCTAAAATGTACGACATATTGATAATTAATGTAATGAAAATAAGTAGATGAAACGTTATTTGAAAAAGTGGTATGATTGGCAGGAAAATCAGGAAGGGGAGCGCACAACGAAAGAGGAAAGCTGCCGATCCCATTCATCCGCACGACGAAGCCGTGCTGCTGCAGTGCATAATCTCTCCGAACGGGTATGTGAGCCGTTTATACTCTGATACCATAAAAAAATTCTACCTCATTTAAAAGTTTGAATTTATAGAGAGGTTTGAAATTAATTCATTTAATTATTTTTCTTACAGTACACACATACTTCAAAATATTTTGTAGGTCTTATTTCATGATATGAAATTAAATAATCAGTTTTTTTGGAGTACTTTAATAAACTAAGATATTGAGATTTTTTTAATATGTTAATAATGATAATTTTGTAATAAAATAATTTAATATCATAAAATTTGAAGAATAGGATTTTAGCTAAGCAGAATAGATTCCATGCAGCATCTTAATTTCAGGGATTATTTATAAGCACTTTTTTTTTTCTAGAAATATAGTACGAGTTGTCCTAAAGGTTTTTCAAATTCAAGCTAGCTAGGTACCTCGAGTTCGAGTATTAATTCATTAAAACAACTTTGTGACAGTAAAAAAGCTTACAAATTACCTCTATGTATATAAATTTCTGGATATAGAGACGTAGGGACAGAATCAATCAAAAGATGAAGACTCTCCAGAAGTTGGTGCCCAATGCCAGTAAGGTGAGAATTTAAATCAACGCTAATTCACATCCTTAATTAGAAAATTTTAATATCTAATATGTCACACTCTAAACAATTTAAATTTAACATGTGCATAATTGAATTTGGACACTAATTATCATGTATAACCTATAAATGTAGACCGATAAGGCATCGATGTTGGATGAGGTGATAGAATACCTAAAGCAACTCCAAGCACAAATTCACATGATGAGCAATGCAAGAAACATGCCATCTCCAATGATGATGCCCATGGGGATGCAACAACTCCAAATGTCTCTCATGGCACGCATGGGAATGGGGATGGGAATGGGAATGGGAATGGGCATGTTCGATGTCAATAACTTGAATCGGAATATGCCCCATTCCTTCCCTTCCCTCATGCATGCGGCGTTGCCTGCCGCCCCTTCATTTGTGCCGCCGCCCTTCGCCATGCCTCCGGTGGCTCCCCCGTTGAAACCTAATGTGGATTCCGCCACCATTAGTAACTCCGTCCCTAATTTCAACGATGCTTACAACACGTTTATTGCACAAGTACGTAGTTTTTAATTATTTATGATCATTAATGTGTGAACTTATATGAAATTAGAGTAAGTCTACGATTGCTAAAATGATATTAGTATATTCATTTAGTAATATCATTACACTTAATTATAAATTAATATCATAACAATTATTCACACAGTTCGGCATATGTTTGTGTGTGTAAAATGTTATATATTATTAGTTTAATTATAAGAGTAGTGGTATTACTGAATGGATGTAATCGTGTTAATGAATGAATCCAGTTTTGTACGATGAACAAACAAAATCTTCTATAAACATGTTTCATGGTATGAAATTCATACAATTTCATGTATTAACCAATATCATTAGATTTATAAATTAAAATTACAGTATAAAATATTATGGTATCAGTGAATACATATAATAGTATTGATTTATTATAAACAAGTTCACATGAGAGTCTTTGCCATAAAATGACATTTATATTCGTGCATGCATGATATGAGATATTTTTTGTCAAAAATAAAATAATGTTTTCTATAATTAATATTAATCATTTACATATAAATTAATAATTTTGTAATGTCACTTAATGTGGCATGTGCTAAGAGACATAGACATATCATACGACCCCATTAATCCAATGATAGAGCATGTAGAACCATCTATTCTTTAGTCTTTTCCCTATCTTGTGTGGCCAAAGCATTTAATATTGATGGAATTTCTTCAACTTATTAATCAATAATTCCAACAACCCATTTTGAACATTTGCTTTGTTTTATTAATAATTGAATTTGGTGTTGCAGCAATCGATGAACATGGATTTCTTGAACAAAATGTCAGCACTGTATAGACAGCAGGGGAGCCAGCAACCATCAAAGAAAACAGTCGGTTTGTCTCAGCCAAATCATGGTCAAGGAGAATGACAACTCGTTTACAAAATTCACTGAACTGTAATAATTTGACTTATGGGGCGCCAAATTCAATGTGTAGGGTCTATGATAGTCACGGTTCGTCTTATTTATTTTTTGTTGAAAAATAGTTATTTATTAGACTTGGTGATCAAGATTCATTAGGGTTTTTTTTTCTGTACACATTTGTTGACACACATGGTATGTATATGTGGATGTTTAATTGTGCGTGTATGTGTTGGTAGTATTATTCCATGATCAATATAGCTTTCATCTATAACTAATTATCGCAACTATATAATATATATATATGAGTCACTAGATATCTTTCTATCTCATATAATATATAGAGAGAAGACAATTTTTTACGGTTAAATTAATACAGGTTACTAACAAAGTGTTAAAGCACGTTTTTTCAAATTATACACCATTTCACATTAAAACTATCACTTACAAGATTTGCTCGTATATATAATTAAGATGGATGACAATCGCTATATAAAAAGTTAAAGGATTATTTTTCTACAATTGAGATAAGTGTATATTAAACTATGAGCTGGTTCTAACAATTCAGATATTTAATGAAAGATATAAACAAACAAACAAACTAATCACTCCATCCCCAATTTACTTTTATACCCAAAAAGAAAAAAAAAAGAAAAAAAAAAAAAATATATATATATATATATATATATATATATATCACTACAAAAAAAACACTGTTTTGCGACGGAATTAGCGACGGAAAATCCGTCGCAAACAGTGTTTTGCGACGGTATCTGCGACGGACACGTATCCGTCCCTAAAACAGCCGTAGCTAATTTTTGCGACGGATTTCGCCTTCCGTCGCAAATTAACGACGGACAAATCCGTCGCAAAATCAGCGGGTCAGACCCGGCCGGGTCACACAGAATTTGCGACGGACAGTATTCCGTCGCAAATATTTCGGGTCAGACCCGTTCGGGTCAACAACATTTGCGACGGCCATATTCCGTCGCAAATGTTTATATATATTTTTTTATTTTTTTCTGTTATAATTTGCGACGGGTTGTTTTCCGTCGCAAAATTCAATATTTGCGACGGAATATGGCCGTCGCAAATTACCGAGCCTATAGAAAAAAAAAGTGGCTCGCGTGGTTCGAGCCCGGGCACCCGGGGAGGCCGGGGCGGGCGCGGACCACTGGGCCAACCGGCCCACCTTCTATATTAGTCTTATTAGGCCTTGAACAATTAATCCATTTTTTGCGTCCAAGGGGAATCGAACACGGGACCTCTTGTGCAAGAGGAGGGGGCGCGCGCCACTAGGGCACACGCTACTTTCGTTTATTTTTATGCAATTAATTGTATATGTATTCAAATTAAGTCATTTTTTTTTATAATTCACCAAATTAATTTCTTTTCGTATCTAAGTTGTTTATTAAAATATTTTGCCCAACTATTTTTTTTATTTTGTAAAATTATTTATTTCGACTCCCGCATTTATAATTCGTTTATTTGTACGCAATTAATTGTATATGTATCCAAATTGACTCATTTTTTTTCTTCAATTCACCAAATTAATTCATTTTCGTTTCTAACTTGTTTTTATAAATATTGGGGCCATTTAATTTTTATTATTTCTGTAAAATTATTTATTTCGACCCCCGCTTAAATTTATAATTCGTTCATTTGTACGCAATTAATTGTATATGTATCCAAATTGACTCATTTTTTTTTTCTACAATTCACCAAATTAATTCATTTTCGTTTCTAACCTGTTTTTATAAATATTGGGGCCATTTAATTTTTATTATTTCTGTAAAATTATTTATTTCGACTCCCGCTTAAATTTATAATTCGTTCATTTGTACGCAATTAATTGTATATATATCCAAATTGACTCGTTTTTTTTTCTACAATTCACCAAATTAATTCATTTTCGTTTCTAATTTATTTTTATAAATATTGGGGCCATTTAATTTTTATTATTTCTGTAAAATTATTTATTTCGACTCCCGCTTAAATTTATAATTCGTTCATTTGTACGCAATTAATTGTATATGTATCCAAATTGACTCATTTTTTTTCTATAATTCACCAAATTAATTCATTTTCGTTTCTAACTTGTTTTTATAAATATTGGGGCCATTTAATTTTTATTATTTCTGTAAAATTATTTATTTCGACTCCCGCTTAAATTTATAATTCGTTCATTTGTACGCAATTAATTGTGTATGTATCCAAATTGACTCGTTTTTTTTTTCATAATTCACCAAATTAATTCATTTTCGTTTCTAACTTGTTTTTATAAATATTGGGGCCATTTAATTTTTATTATTTCTGTAAAATTATTTATTTCGACTCCCGCTTAAATTTATAATTCGTTCATTTGTACGCAATTAATTGTATATGTATCCAAATTGACTCATTTTTTTTCTATAATTCACCAAATTAATTCATTTTCGTTTCTAACTTGTTTTTATAAATATTGGGGCCATTTAATTTTTATTATTTCTGTAAAATTATTTATTTCGACTCCCGCTTAAATTTATAATTCGTTCATTTGTACGCAATTAATTGTGTATGTATCCAAATTGACTCGTTTTTTTTTCATAATTCACCAAATTAATTCATTTTCGTTTCTAACTTGTTTTTATAAATATTGGGGCCATTTATTTTTTATTATTTCTGTAAAATTATTTATTTCGACTCCCGCTTAAATTTATAATTCGTTCATTTGTACGCAATTAATTGTGTATGTATCCAAATTGATTCATTTTTTTTCATAATTTGGTTAATTCATTTTCGTTTTTCACTTGTTTTTATAAATGTTGTGTCCATTAAATAAAAGTAAATTCAAACTAATAAATTCACAAAATTATAAATTAAAGTAACAATTCAAAAATTAAATTAAAGTAACAATTCAAACTAAAAAAAAAAAATTGTACTTCATAGTTATTAAAAATCAAAATTTTTTAACCATCGGAATTAAATCCGTCTTCCTCTTCATCCTCGCCCAGGTTAACAATCGGCGACATCGATGGCTGGGTCGGCGGGATAGGCGGGATCGGCGGCATCGATGGCTGGGTCGGCGGCATCGGTGGCGCAGACATTTGCGCTCGTGGCATTGAATCAGAGGCGAATATCTGCCACCACGCCTGCATGGCGGCTGTATACTCCTGCACCTCGACCCGATACCGCTCCATCTCAGCTGTATACCGGTCGTGCGCCTCTCGCTGCTGCCTCTCATACTCTTCCTTCTCTCGTTGCTGCCTCTGCATGTTCTTCATCTGCTCCACCACCGTGGCAAGCTGCCTCTCGACCTCACTGGGATGAGAGTTGATGGAAGACTGAGAGGAGGATGAGCCTGAGCCACGAGGTCGGAAAAAGTTCTTTCCGAAGCTGCCCAATCCAGCGAACCGCCCCTTTTTAGCCTTGACGTTCTTGAAGTACAATTCATTTTGAACGTCAACAAAAGGCTGTGTGCGGGGCATCGACCCCGACCCCTCTGCCGTTTCCTCAGGCTGAGGCTGGGAGGCAAGGTCCTCGAGCATCTTTCTCTGCAAATTAATTATACAAAAAATTAAATAAATTGAACACAAAATATAAAATAATACTTTTAATTTTAAAAATTAAAATAATACTATTAATATTGAAATAATACTTACGTGGATCTCGGTAGTACGGCCGTAGGTAGACTTCCCAGTCTCCTCGACGAGTGGGTGGGCGAGCTGCAATCTCTCAAAGTGAGAGGGCTCGCGTCCTTGCTCCGCCGCCTAATTATAAAAAAAGATAGTAAAAATTAATACCACTCATAAAAAATTAGGAAAAAAATAATATAAATTCAAAAACTACAAAATTAAAGACGAAACTTACAAATCTCAACCCGTGCTCATAAATGGACCGAGAACCGGCCCGATGTCTCGCCATCCCTTCTCCATCAGGGTCACTACGCCGATTCGCCTTGTTTTTCGCCGACTTCTCTTGGAATTCAGGGGAATCCCAGTAGCGGAGGAATTGGTCCCAAATCGGCCGGTTTTCACTGTCAGTCCCCAGGTCGGTCGCCTCTCCCTTCTTGTACCACTTCTCCCTCATTCTAAAAAGGAGGTCTTTGTACCTTTCCGCCGCATATTTTTCGAAATTCTTCCACATCTGGTCATCGTGCTCCGGTGCCCAGACACATTCTTTCTGCAATTACAATTTAAATGTAAATATATGTTTATATATTTGATATTAATAAACGGTGAATTAATAAATTAAATTAATATCTTAAATTCCTCGAAGTATGTCCTTTTCTTTGCATCAGACACTAGCCTCCAGGTGTAAGCGGTGGGCTCGAATCCACATCCAAGGATGGACCGGGAAACCTGATTAGTAGCCTCATGACCAGGAATCCAACTGTAAAATTAAAACTTCAAAGTTAGTAAAATAATTAGGTTTTAATTAATAAAAAATTTAGTATAAAATATTAAAACTTACGTTGAACCATGTGGCTGAACAGTCATACGTGGTTCAACAACCGGATGCTGTCTGGAGGAGGATGAGCGCTCAGCAGTCTGCTGTGAGGAGGAGGAGCCCACACCAGGCTGTGTAGAGGTCTCTGATTGAGACCTCGGTCTGAAAATAGGTGGAACCACGGGTCTCAGTGAGGCCCGTCGTCTCCTCCCTCCTCGCTCTCCTCGACGAGCCTCCTCATCCCTCGGAGGCTCCTGACTGCCACTGCCACTGCCTTGTCCGCTCATCTATAACAAAATTCGAAAAAAAATCAATTCGGCTCTACAATTCAACTATTTCTAAACATGCTTTTAAATTAAATTAAAATTCGATCAACTAATCTAATTCAACTAAAATCAATTCTAAACTTAACAAATTCAACTATTTCTAAACATGCTTTAAAATTAACCGTTATAATTCAACTAATTAATTCAACTAAAATCAATTCATTTCTAATATAATTCAAACAATTCAACTAATTCAATTCTAAACTTAACAAAAATTAATTATGCTTTAAAATTAAATTAAAATTCAATCAACTAATTAAATTCGATCAACTAATTCAACTAAAATCAATTCATTTATATATAATATAATTCAAACAATTCAACTAATTCAATTATAAACTTAACAAAAATTAAACACGCTTTAAAATTAAATTAAAATTCGATCTACTAATTAAATTATAATTCAACTAATTCAACTAAAATCAATTCATTTCTAATATAATTCAAACAATTCAACTAATTCAATTCTAAACTTAACAAAAATTAAACATGCTTTAAATTAAAATTCGATCAACTTAAATTATAATTCAACTAATTCAACTAAAATCAATTCATGTATAATTCAAACAATTCAACTAATTCAATTCTAAACTTAACAAAAATTAAACATGCTTTAAATTAAAATTCGATCAACTAATTAAATTATAATTCAACTAAAATCAATTCATTTCTAATATAATTCAAACAATTCAACTAATTCAATTCTAAACTTAACAAAAATTAAACATGCTTTAAATTAAAATTCGATCAACTAATTAAATTATAATTCAACTAATTCAACTAAAATCAATTTATTTTTAATATAATTCAAACAATTCAACTAATTCAATTTAATACCACTTAAAAAAAATTAAACATGCTTTAAATTAAAATTCGATCAACTAAATCAACTAAAATCAATTCATTACTAATATAATTCAACTAAAATCAATTCTCTAAACATGCTTTAAAATTAAATTTTAAACGGTAAAAATGAAGAAAACTTACGGTTTATTTGTAGAAGATGACGAAACGAGAACTCGGTGGGGACGGATTGACTCTACAGCGACGGCACCCGACTTCTCCTTCCTTTTCCTCTCTTTTTCCTCTTCTTTTCTCTCTTTCTCCGCCTCTCTTTTTCCTCTTCTTTTCTCTCTTTCTCCGCCTGTAAAGCGGCGGTTCTGTATAAATAAGTGGAAAAAATTTTGCGACGGACGCCTGTCCGTCGCAAATTTTGCCCGTCAAACGCAAAACGACGCCGTTTTTCACTGATTTGCGACGGCTTTTCCGTCGCAAATCAGTCAACGCAACGTTTCCCAATAAGACGCGTAAAACGGTTCGGATTTGCGACGGAAATTCCGTCGCAAATCAGTCAATGGGCCGTTTCCCGAAAGGTCGCGAATACAAATGTAAGCTTTGCGACGGCTTTTGTCCGTCGCAAATACAAAGTTTAAAATTGCGACGGCCAGTTCCGTCGCAAATCAGTCAAACGGGTCGCTTCCCGAACGGTCACCTTTAAACGGGTATGTTTTGCGACGGAATTGACCGTCGCAAACTCAAAATTGAAATTTGCGACGACCTTTCCGTTGCAAATGTAGCCGGTTCAAGACGAAGTCGGTGGGCCCTAGTGTTTGCGACGACGTATCCGTCGCAAATTACTATCATTTGCGACAGACTTCCTTAGTCGTCGCAAATTGACATTTTTTGCGACGACTTACATAAATCCGTCGCAAATTCACTGTATTTGCGACGGATATTCTTGCCGTCGCAAACTTGCCGTCGCTAATCTCCGTCTTTTTTGTAGTGTATATATATAATATTTTATAAATCTTACCCTCACAATATCCACAATTTTATACAAAATATCATTACTCTTGAGCATAGGCGGCATTGGGGTGATGCGGTCGGTACCATTGCCCAGGGTCCCACCCGGACAAGGGTCCCCGATTTTTTTATTATTTAACACATATATTTATATAAATATAATACATTTCATTATACAAATGTAATGTTGGCCGGTAGAGTTGGTATCTTTAGCGTGTGATAATTTTTAGAAAGCAAAAGGGTGTTTCTTCATGTTTTGGTTTCTCTAATTCTTCTCTTTTCCTTCTTTCTTTTAAATTATTTTTTATTTTATTTTCTTCTTAATAATTATAACACATTTTAATATCTAATTATTTAAATGCATTAAAAAAATCTAATTCCATAGTTATTTCATTTTTTAAATATAAAACTATTTTAATATTTTAATTTGAGATATATATACTGTTTTTCTGTAATACTAAAAAAAAAAAAAACTTATTCTCATACACAGAATGAGATACTAAATATTAGTAACATATTTGCTGATATACATCTAATTTATTTGATTAAATAATAAATTTTGTTTTTATATTAACAATTTTTTTTAATTAGTACAAGTGTGCACTTAAATGTATGGTATGCACTTTGATTTTGAAAAAAAAAATTCAAGCAAAATCAGTAATACCCTAAAGAGTAATAAGTACTATCCCAATTGTGAAAAAAAAAATACACAGTTTGGCGTATTAGTGTATTATGAAAAAATCAAAATTGGAGTCAAAATTGAGGTTAAAATTCAAGTGCTACTAGAATTTGTATTTTTTTTAATATACGAATATGAAGGGTCTTTTTTTTTTTCTGCACAGTTCCCTTAAATTCGTTGGACCGCTCTCGAGTTTAACTATACACATAATTCAACCTATTTCCTTATATTTTCTACATGTTTATTTGAGAATAACTCAACCTATCTTTACGTAATGTGCAAGCAAGAAAAATAAAAATAAAAAAAAATAAAATGTCGAGGAAACATGAGACCAAAATATAAAAGATAAGTTTACTTGAGAATAATTTCCCAAAAATAATTATAAATCACACATACAGTTGTATGCAACTATTACAAAGAGTTAGTCACCCTCGAGCTGAAGAAGATAAGGTTTGTTCATTAATATTAATGTTGTGTGTGTGAAAACAAAATATTACGGTGGTCCCATACCCAGTCACGCTATTTTGGATGGATGGTCACATATGTCATCCTTTGAGTTTGAGGGCCACCAATTGGAATATATATCTTTTAAAGTACTAATTATATATTCTTTTCTTAAAAAAAAAAAAAAAGAAGAGAACTAACTATATATTCTTTTCTTTAATTTTTTTTTTAATTTTTTTAACTATATATTCTTCGTGGGTACATTATTTCATTCTTTTTATTATCAATTAACAACATATACAAGGGATCTCAAATCATTAATCTATATAAATTTAAACTTAATAATTGCATAGTTTTTTTTGTTTTATACTAATTATTAAATATAATTATTTTTAGGGCTATAACTGCCAAAAAAAAAAAAAAACTACAAATTTTATGGATTTTATCAATTATAACATATTGTTGATAGACTAACAACCTAATGATGCTGACGAGCAACACTTAGATCCTAATACCTGGATAAAGTCCAATTAGGTCAAACGGCCAGTTGGACAAACGACCCTATTAGGCGAACATCCACATTGGGCGAGCAGCCCCTGGGTATCACTAATCTTGTTAGAAACATCTGGAAGGCTGAACGAGCAGGGTCAAAAATAATCCCAAGAGAATCGAGCAGCCTAAAGAAAAGAGTATAGATGAGAATCTTCACCAAAGGAGCTCCAAGACGAACAACCGAGCATCTTAGACCACAAGATGATTTTGTAATGAAGTAATCACTTAGATAAGATCAAATAAGCAACATGACATGAGTCAAGCGTGCAAAATAGAATAGAAAATGTTGTCACCACCTACTTAAAAGTGGAATCTTCAAATACTTGAGAAATTTATCAATAAAAATAGGTCAATTATTCTAACTACACACAAGAAAATACCTTATACTCTTACACACATACATACACCTTGATATACGCAAGTATTCATACAAATACACGAAATATTTACCACGATCATTCGTATTTACCATTTTTACTACGGTAATCAATCATACATAATTGTTTGGATATTTTCGAAAAGATCAAAGAGCCACTAATAATCCCCACGATTAGATTGAATCATCAACACACACACACACACACACACACACACACACATATATATATATATATATATATATAAGTTTTACAATTTGAAATATTTGATAATTTTTTGGTAACAATAAAATGACGCGGTTATCAAATATACTACATTGAGTCCACATAAATGCAAACAAATAAAATCGTGGTATTTTATAATGAGAATAACATCTTTATATATGTTTTTAACTTTAAAAACATAATTTAAAAATGTATTTTAAAAACGTTAATTTAATTTTTATTTTTTATTTTTATTTGTTGGCGTTTACATGGACATTTATGTGACATTTTCGACAGAGACGTCACTCAAATGTTGCCGGAAAATAATTAGATGTTTCAAATTACAAAAGTTAAAAAAGTAATGTATTAAATTGCAAAGAAAAAAATGATACAAAGTTCGTGATTTTTTTTCAATTAACCCTTATTTTTATCAGTTATATAAAAAACAATATGTATATAAAAGATAAATTAAAATTATAGAACTACATTAATAAAGACGGTATTCATCTTCTATGGGCACAATTATTATATCTCACAAATCATCTTTGATTCAAAGTGAGTTGGATTTTTACCACAATCGCTAATTAACTTTGGAGAGACCTTGACAATGAGTTTCGAAGGGACGTAGAAGAAAATAAATCCCACCTAATGGGCCGCTGAGTCACCATGATTTGCCTCCTCCACCCAATCCTGTCGGGCCAGGGGGTGGAGGCCCTGGGGGCGAGGGCTTCGCCTTTTGCTACAAGTAGAAGAAAATAAAATTATAATGATTAATTTGGGTAATATATATCAACGTGAATATATTTTTTAATAAATTAAACAACACACGAGTTTACGCAAAAATTAATAACTTCTAATATTTTTGATATGTATAACAGATATTTTCAAGATCTTGAAGGTTCTGAGATGTAATCGCGAAAATTATTAATTAAGCGTTTAAATTCAAGTATCGTACTTCTTTTGTTCTAAAAATTGTACTTTAGATATTTTATGTTTATTGTAATTTATGCATTTTAATGTATATTGTGTGATTTAGTTATGATTTGACATATTGTAATACATTATATGTAACTTTATTGATATTTTAATTGCTTATTATGTGTTGATTTTATAAAATCATGAAAAAATATATCTTAAATTTTAATAAGTCTTCAACTAATTTTAATAAGGTAATTGAATTTTGAATAAATATTTTAATATAATATAATGATATAAATGTAGGTATAAAACTGAAGATATAATATAAATAGTGAATTGTCTTAAATAATAATAAGAAGATTAGGAGTAAGAAAAGGTACGAAAATGTAGTGTTGTACTGTGGTGCATAGTGTTGTCGATTAGGCAATAAAATTGTACATTATCATAGACGTGCAGCGCAAACTTTTTGTTGTTGCTTGGAGAAGAGTTTCACACTCAATGGTATTAATTGTATAAATTTTATAGTATGAAATCTTTTGTGTTAAAAATGGGGTGCTGCCTTGGAATTGGCGATGATCTAATGCAATAAATATGAAATAACCCATGAAGTCTTAAAAATGAACCGGTTCTCCAAAGGAATAAATTTTTCCAATTTATTTTGGAAACTAAATAGAGGTGCAAGCTTGTTGTCTTTTTAAATAAAGGAAAAACTTATGATTGCCAGTCCATTTCCAAATTCCACAATATCAATTGAGAAAATGCACATGAACTAAATCTAAACAAATTGACAATTAAAAAAAAAGAATCCAACATTTTTAGATTGCCGTATAAATATTTCAAATAATGATGAGGATATATCATTTTCTATGCCAGAAGTATTGAGAGTGGCTCATATTCATAAACATTTATGGTGAGAAGTTTGAATTGTCCTCTCAATTGTGCACCACTACTCTTCATAACACATGGACCAATAAATCTTCTGTAAAGGATTTCATGCACTCTTCCTCTCTCTTCTTTCCCTCTCATACAATATTCTAGGTCAAAAACATATACACCCAACCGTATAAATGTCTGAAGTAAATAATGGATCGTACATTATATGTACTCTATCCAATCTTTGATTAAAAAAAGAATTATATACAATACAAGTCGTTCTCTAATTATTCTGCTCACGTGGGTGTGTTTTTTTGTTTTAGGATTGATACTTAAGTATAAAACCGCTTATTACATGGGATTTTAAAATAATTATTTTAATGTAAAGATTTAATATAATTAAAAAAAAATTATTGATTCAATTTAATAAATAAATATGTAAAAAAATTCTAAATGATATTTATAATACTTTTTTATTTGTAATGTGCAAAGGAAATTTAATTTATTATGAACACTAAATTTTAATTAGGTTTATATTGGAAAAGGAAAAAAATAATAAAAGGTTAAATAATTTATAATAACAAAAATATTAATAAATTCATGCATAAAACTTCAATATATTTGACTGGATAGTTATGAATTACAAATTTCTAAAAACTTTCTTGAAATCACATTTATTTATTTTTTACACAATTTGACAATTTTCTTGTAAACCACATTTATTTATTTTTTACACAATTTGACATCGGAACCGTGCTTAAAAACTGGCTTTATAAGGCAAATTTGCTCATTTAAATATAATTGCATTATTAATTCGTTAATTGTGCATGAGTATAAATAGACGCAAATAATATGACATGAGTTTCCTTAAATTTTTGCAATTAATTTTACAATGAATAATGATACAAACACTGAGGAATCCATCGCCATCTCCACAATGAGGAACAAGTATTCGAGCATTTTCTTTAGAATACATATATGGTCACTGTATGCATAAAATCAAGAGATCCTAAGTAACATAATGGATGCTGCTATTGACACCTTGAGTTTTGAATATAAGTTTCTACAACAAACTGGAATTCCTAGGTTAACTTAAACCAGAGATATTTCACATTGCCAATATGGAGAATCTATTTCAGACAATGGAGCAACATCTGTCACAAACGCTGCAACTTAGACCCTACATAAAGCATCAAACCTCATCCTTGGACATAATGCAAGGCTACCATATACATAGACCCCAGTCCACATATCACCGTGCTAGAAAATTGCAAAACTAAGGCAACAATTGATCAGGGGGGAAACAATCTTGGGCCACCTTCAACCCTTATCCCCGACAATTTCTAAGTGAATTCGGAAATGATAATGAGGTTTTTTATCAAAATTTAATCAATGTCCAACACTAATTCTTTAACAAAATTAGAATCAACTGTAAGCCAGTGAAATATTGGACAACATATGAGGAGCTCCTTCAAGCAATTAAAGTATGCATGGACCACAGCTTCCTTTTACAAGCTGGCTATCATAATAAGTGATGGGACAACTTGTATTTCACTTAGGTGACAACACATTCATCTAGCTAATCTAGGTAAGCCCATAAATTAAGCCGGAAATAAGGATACTGAAATGAGAGGCATGGCAAAAATACGAGGAGCTACTTATCATATATTTCCTTCCTGTGAAATTGATTGGATAGAATTTCTATCTACTTGGCTTCTGATCATGAGTGATACCCACAATTGAGCATAACTCTACTCATAGAAGACTCGGCAATCCCAGAAAGATTTTATTTTACAAGGAAATCAGTTAATACACTAACAAGTCATAATGCAAGCACCAGGGGATCCTATGTTATTATCAATAATACAAGATATCCCAGCTAAATGAAACTTAAGTATATATTATATTATGGCCCTATTAACCACTCCAGCGTCTTTAGCCTCCAAATACATTAGAATACTTTCAGAACTTAAAACCCGAGTATACAATTTAACTATTAAGAATGAATCTTGTCCAAAAATACAAAATTTGGAAACAGAAGCTTCTAACATAGAAGCTCCAGTTTGCATTTGAGCAGATTTTTTTATTTTTTTCAAATGATGAGAAATAAGAAACTACCTTCTAATTGGCTTGGAGTTTCAATCCTACAATAAACAATGGTCAATGACGTGCACAAGGATGCCAGAATGTCAATCTAGCAGTACAGGAGCAATTGATATCAACAGACGCAAAGGTCAATTAGCAATGCACCCAAGTGGCAGATGCAAACTTGTTACTGCTCAACAATCAGAACATCATCGGGATTTAAGTGAAGCATGACCAGTGTCACCCAAGTGTTTATGAAGTTTATTCCTGTGAAAAGTTGGTGAAAGATTCAATGAGGTAAGAAAAAAATTGACTAGTGGAAGAGAAAATATCTAGCTGGGCTAATATTAACATAAGAAATACCTTGATTCAAATTGTTCTCCACATTTTTCGCACAAGTTTTCAGAATCATTTGTCGCCACCTAAAGGACAAGAAAGTTTTAGAGAAAATAATTTTATAATCCAAAGTTGTTGGGGGTCTAGTGTTCAGTATATATACTATAAGTCTGTAAAATAATCCACTGAATGGTACACAGTATCTGGTAAAGGGACCTTCACCTCCTAACAAGCTCATATTTCCATACAGTTGAATTAGTTTTACACACTGTTGCACATGTACTTTACATAACTGAAGAAAATTGTAATGACTGACACATCCAATTTCATATGCTGGTATGTATTTTTATAGCACAGGTATAACAGAGAGATATACAAACATGTTCCGAAAATTTCAAAAACTAATTAAAAGGACAGAGTACCTTTTGCTTTCTTCCTTTAGATGCAACTTTTGACTTGGAAGCTTTTTCCTTCTTTGTTGTATTTTTCTTGTTTGTAGATATATGTGGTTGCTTATGGATCTTCTCTGTAGTATCATCAGTTCTTCTCTTAGTCTCAGATTCTTGTAAAGGATGTGAACTCGGCTCTCCAACATCAACGTCTAGCTCATCATGTTCCTCGGCCTTATCATTTCTCTCAGCCACATGTTCCTCAGCCTTATCATTTCTCTCAGCCACATCAGCTGCCATTGTTTCTGCTTCTTCTTGTCTTTTACCTCTTCGCCTCCTGCCTCCCTTATTCCTCCTTGAGCCCTTTGTGTCATTGTACTCCATAAACTCCAATTCATCACTATCGATTTCCACTTGAATTTTGTTGGCTGGAGCCTTAGGCTGATTCCCAACTTTGTTCCTACTCTTATGCCCAGACAACATAGCTTCAAGTATACTTGCCTCGTCATCATCTGATCCCAATCCTTCAGCTATTCCCTTCCCTCCACTATAAGCATCAGCATCGGCAAACTCATTTCCATCACTAGACGCATTCTTTCCATCATCACTATCATTTTCTGGAATACCAACACTCCCCTTGAATTGCTCCTGTAACTCATTTATTCCATCATCTGCTGACAAGTAATCAACACCATTTTCATCAGCCTCCTTTTCTTCCTCTACCTCCCTTTCAATCCCTTCTGTTGCTTCATATTCTTTATCTTCCTCATCAAATGCATTCTTCAATTCAGCCATCTTCTCTTTGTGCTTCTTAGACTGCTCATGGTTTTTCCATTGCTTATCACTCTTGAACTTCTTGCTACAGACTACACAATAAAACTCATTTCTCTTTTCCTCCACCTCAAGGTCAGCCTCATCCTCCTCGGCTTCTTCTTCTACCTTGGCCCACTCAGGCTCCTCATAAGCTTTTGCCTTCTCTGCTTTCTGTCTCTCCAGCTCTTTCTTTTTTTGTTTCTCCTCCTCTCTCTTCTTCTCCATCTCTTCATTCCTTTTTATCTGCATATCAATTACCCTTTTATCCCTCTTCTTCACGAACTCCGCCAGTCCCCTCACTGTCTCATTATACTCTCTCCTTGCCTTTTTCCTCAACTTCTTGTTCTCCTCTTCCATTACCCTCCTTGACTTTCTGTTTACTCCTGCCATAGCATCATATTGGTCTGCCCAAAAGAACTCCAGAACTGTCACAAACCCTAACCAGTAGTTATAAAATGCTGTGACCTGCATTCAACAAAAATCTATTAATTCTAACAGGATATATGATAATTTTTAGATATTAACAGCATAGAGTGGTCACATTGCAACTTCATCAAATCTCTATAAATAAACAACACTTGATTAAAACTGAATTTCATGATGATTGGGCAAACTTCCCCAATTTCTTGATTATGGAGGTATGGGACTGTCAACAAAGTTGACTAAGATATGCATAATCAACTAGGCTCCAAATACCCATACTGACATTTTTTTTATGTTCATCCATAACCAAATTGAAATGTGTTAATATTATTGTATAATAAACACCACCTACATAACAAATAGAAGATTTAACCTCCCAAAAGCTTCTAAATTTAGGGAAGTTATACTTTCACCTATTTTCACCCAAAATCTTCTTATAATAAGTCTTGTGAAAGTTCCAAAAGTATGATCAATATGTGATTTCTTAGAGAATGGAATCGGCCACATCTACGTTTATATATTTTTTGAGTTTATCTAGGGTTGTCTTGTAGATTTCTTAGAGAAAGGAATTGGCCACCTTGATACACTTTTGAAGTATCAAGAGAACTGACCATACTAGAGAAAACAAATTAAAGAGAGTTAATTAGAAAAATCGAACTTGCTGTTACATCTAATCCAAATATCTATAAAATTTGCCGACTTTTAGATTCTCTCAAGTCTTCAAAACCAAAATGAAACACTGACTACAAAAAGGCATAGAAACGGAATCACAAAGCAATTACCTTAAATAGAAACTAAACACAGGAGCCTATCCTACATGCACTGGAGATCAAATTTCCAAAGACGTTTAACAGACATCTGTTGATCCTTCTACAGTTTAGCAGAAGCATGGTCAAAATAGCTTCCTTTCCCCCAACATCCATCCAAGCCTAAATGGATTCCGACAGCCATAGAACACACCTTAGTCAGAAGGATTTGCACCACAAATGCTACGCGGTAAATATTACTGCACCCGGGGAAAAGTCCTAAGACACTCCAATTTTTGTTAAATTTCCATTTACACCTGGGATTTTCTACTTCAACATATTCCAGATTTTTCACATATCAAGTTCTGTGATAAGTCACCGATGATGCAACAAACACAATATTTGAAAATGTTAAAGTTAAAACTGAAACCGAGTGTTAACAGCAGCCACTCGAGGAAGTTGTACTCTATACTGACACAAGGAATGGTTTCAAAATTTTCTTACACACAGTAATACACTTTGACCTTGATGACCGTAAGATCTTGAGTTTAGTTCAATCCATAACCTCGATTTCAGAGCAATTATGACATAGTGAGTTCTCTTCTCAAAGGTATGTATTTGTCATACCAAAGTGGACTACAGCATCACACTTGATATCACTTCACCCATAGTTGTCAGAAGCACAAGGTGCACTGAGTCCCAATGTTTTCCTCATGTATGCACAAGGCGAGAATATATATATATATATATATATATATATATATATATATATGTCATATTATGATAGTATTCTATTAATCATTTGACTTAGTCTACTTTTCATGTTTTATTAGTTCGACAATGTAAGTATGTATTACTTACAAACAATATAAATAATTAACGAAGATAATATATAATATAAGCTAAATCAACATATAAATGAACTTAAACATGTCTAGGGAGTGGGAGAAAAACACAGATGTTTAAAGGACGCGTAAGAGCCAATGGAAAAGAGTGCATGAGGAACACGCCTCTGTAACATCACCCACTCCTTGCCTGCAGTGGCACTGACCTTTGTACCCCTTGCACCTCATGTATGCCTCTCTAATAAGTACGACTTCAACAAAGGGAAAGTGAATGAGGCAATTTCAAATAACCTCCTCAAGATTGGACTACACATCCTACTACACACTATGTCCTTCACGAGATCCTTAATCACAAATATTGGATAATTCCAAAGGTGAACCCAAAATTGATCCCATCAGTCCCTTTGCTAATATTCATATTTCTTCAGCTTAGTCAGGGGGGTTTCATCTTTAAACATAAGTTCATGAACAGAACTTCCGAATCTTTTGGAATTAATTGTAAAGATAAAATACAATGTGCAACCATATACGAAATTAAACATGCAAATATAAACTGAAATATGAAAAACTCAGGCATGCATATTTTGGCAGTTTCAGCTTAAACACTTCAAATTTAACCATCATTTCAATGAAAAATAAGACCAAGGGTAACGCAAGTTCTTGCCTGAGTATAGGGACTCTTCAAATTGCCAATGACCGGAGCTTCCTTCGGCAGCGGCAACCCTAATTTCTTCACGAAATTCAATTCATTGGCGTAAATCTTCTCGAACAAATCTCCATAAACCTTATAAAACCCCCGCCCCGTGTCGGAATACCCGGAATAAACCGAATTGGAGAAGAAGGAAAACAAATCCGGCACGAAGCTAGAGGAATCGCTTGCAGCGGTGGTGGGGGAGAAGAGAATTTGGTTGCGGTGCGAGTCGTACCAGGCTCGCTCGCGCGCGTCGGATAGGACCTCGTATGCATTGGAAAGCTCTTGGAAAGCAGCCGTGGCTTCGGCTTCAGGTATGCCGCTCCGGACGAGCTTATCCGGGTGGCGCTGGAGGGCGAGCCGCCTGTACGCCGATCGGATTTCATCGGCGGTGCAGTCGCGGCTGACGCCGAGGACTTCGTACAGGCATCGTTTTTCCGACGATGCCATAGAAGGCGCTTATTTCTGAGGTCTCTTCGTCTGATGGGAATTTAGGTTTGATTTTTCGCGAGTGAATAATACTGCTCTGGGTTTTATAAATCAAAAAGCCTCAACTATTTTGGATTATAAGAAGTTACTCCCTCCGTCCACGAGTAAGTTTCCCACTTCTTTTTGTTGAATAGTTTAAGAAAGTGTATTTGTTTATTAATATATGGTGGGCCACATGTTGACTTTTGGGATAAAGTAATGAATAGTGTTGAAAAGTAAAGTGAATGAGTGGCTTTTTGGTAATATTGTGTGAGTTTGAAGGTTAAAATTTATATATAATAGAGTGTTGTTATTTCCATTTATGGAATGGGAAACTTACTCGTGGACGGCCCGAAAAGGAAAGTGGGAAGTTTACTCATGGACGGAGGGAGTATTAAAATAGAAAAATTAATATTTTGAAAATTAGGATTTGGAGTTTGAAATCTAAAACAAATTTTAATTTGGGTTTAAAATTAGGATTTTAAAATTCTAATCCTATAATTCTATAAATAATTTATACAACATTTATTTACTTTTACATAATAAAGTTAAAATCTACCATACTCAAAACAAAAAAAGAACATAGATTTTAAAAATTTCATAGATTACAAAAACCACTCATTTTCAAAAATCGGTTTTTAAAAACCACTTAAAATCCAAAAAGAACATAGCCTAAGAATCATAATCATATCATAATATACTATATAGGAGAGGCTGCAAAATTCTATGTGGCGAGCCCTCCATCCTCTATTTTCAATCCTTGCCTTCACTCAAGCTTTTTTCGATCTCAACCGTCCAATATTCTTTAACCAATCTCGACCCTTAATTTGTTTTGTTGTTTGCCTATATATATGTTATTCACTATCCACGATTGTTCAATCCATTCTACATGTTCATCACTCATCCATTTTTTTTTCTCTCTCTTCTTCTTTTGCGGGATTACGGCAAAATTTCGCTGCCTTTCTTTTGTTTGTGTCCATTGTTGCAGTGGGTCTTTGTTTGGTTCGTTTTTGATCGAGAAGCGTTCTTCCCGGGCGAATTTTGGTGAATTCCGATGGTCTCTCCATTGTTGTCGTGTTGTAGGTGGATTTGTCCATGTCGTGTGTACTTTTTTTCGGAATTGTGTTGTATACTTAGATTGATTTCATTTTTCTTTCAGTTGTTTTCGTATGTCGGTTACTAGACATTGTAAAATTGTATGTTTTGGTTCTACGTATGGAATTTTTAGATGTGCATTTCGTTGAATCGCATGGTATGTACTGCTGTTTTTTATTAATGAAACCAATTTTTTGTACCACATTTCTTTATTTTTCGACTCCGCGTGCTTATTCTCCTTTGCTCCTTGCATTCTTTCGTGTTTATGCAGCCTTCGTGGTGCGCAATTTATTTTTCACCTTTGTACTCTTACATTTGGTGTAATCGTACAATTTATAATGTAATTGATATTATTTTTTGAATAGACGTATTTTTTTATATACCAAATATATACAAGATGGATGTATACGTCTCCTTATAATGTGATTTACAAAATAGATGTATAATGTCTCCTTACCAAAATTTAAATAAACATTGCACATTTTTGCTAATGCATATTAATGTATCCTCATCATTCTCCTTAATGTGCAAGGATGGTTTTTTAATTAATGCACTGAATATTAAATAACCTTTTTTTTCAATTTTTACATTTCAATTATTAATTTATCATAATTGTTTCTATCCAAGTCAATTAATTTGTTTATGCCACATTACCTTTTTTTTTTCAATAAGTACAATAAAGTCAACTAATAAATCGTAATCTAATGAATTCTATTATATTGGCTGATTTAATTGATATAATTAAATTTTGTTAAATAAATATTCTTTCCTACTATCAGTCGCAATATAATCAATAGGAATAAGTTAATATCATCATCTAAAGTTGATGCTTTTATCTAGCTCTTATTTATGTTAATCTAAAATTTGGTCATGGTCTTAGTGTGAATTTGGGAATTAATTTTCACGTGTTAGCTTTCTAATTGTAGGCCAAATTATTAGACTGTTAATAATGATAATTAATAATATTTAATCATATAGTGTCAAATGATGAAATTTGTTCAATTTATTCAATTTTGACGCCAACTTGGATATTGACTTTGTGTATTTTCTTAATACTAGTTGTCTTTTACGTGCGTTGCACGTTGTCGCCACATTGTCGGTAAATTCTCAAGAGTAGATAACATGTTTTTTTTAGTTGCATAGTTAAGTGCATGAACGTGATTAATTTGAAAACCATTAATCTAAGTTGGAAAGATGCAACTGGAAGTATGATGAACACAAGAAATGTGAATTAGATATTGACAAAAAAGCTAGTCAAGAGCAATTACGCAAAGTAGTGCTTTTTCAACATCCTCATTAATTAACATATTTCTACAACACATTTGAAGTTATTCTGAATGCGAAAATACAACTCCATAACTAATAGCTCAAATTTGTCATCTAACACCACCTTTTATCTCATTGTTCACCTTTTTTCGGATAACCAAACTTAATATATTCCTCTATATTTATTAACATCATCACTATCTCAATAAATTTTCTACCACTGATACGAATTCAAAGCATCACTATGGAAAAAAATTCATGGCCTTGAAACCTATCTTTAAAATGGATAAGTTGATGCCAAGAACTTAGCAAAATGTATAAAACAAAGATATAGTTAATTCAACACAAAATAAGAGCTCTGGAACAAGGAATCAACAAGATACGTACGATAAAAATTGACTCCTGATCTAAGAAACTACATGAGGTTATTTAATTACAACAAACAAAAACAATTAACTTCAAAGAACACTCCCAAGGATTCTAAAGATATCCACATGGGCCAAAATCTTCAAGGACAGTAATAAATGTATCATTAAATATCATATTCATTTTAAACCATTCAATCCATCCCTAAGTACATGCTCGCAAACTATACCAAACTAACATAACTAACTATATAATATCCATAATCAAATACATCAAAATATATGATTTAGAAACAGTTGCATATGTTCCTTTAGATAGTCAATTTCTTCCCATTATTAGAGTTGCACCATTATCTCTACCACTTTGACATTTTTTGCATATCATACATATCAAACTCTAAGATTACAAAACACCTTTAAATGAAAAATGGAGAGAATGATATCTAAATAAAAGAGCATAATATGTGCATGGAAGAAAAAATAGTAAATTCAGATGAAAAGTAAAGAGCCAAATATCAGCAATTAATCAATGTATCACTTGATGTATTTCATGCAACTCTTGCTTTTATGTTCTATGAGAAGTTGACAAAGGCAGCATAAGCGATGCAAAGACAATGAATAAGACACCTATAATAACATCAAATGTTTTGATATTCAGAAAAAAAAATTGTTTAGGCAAAATGAAAAGAAGCATCAAACAATTAACTGAAAAAGGGAAAGAATATTAAATTTAGATTTCTGATAATCATAAAAGAAAACCAAAGTTTACTCTCCGGAATACAAATCCAGGTTTCTTGATACTGCTCCAATTGTTACAATAATATACCACCTATAAATATGCAGATGAGATGTAATAATTTGTAAAGGAGAATCTATCTTATTCATCATTGTTTATACTTTATAGAGACAACAAAAGCTATCTATGAATAAGCATGAACTGCACTAAAATTGAGTTATTAATCAAAAGTTCAGTTAACATTTTTCTACCAACTTAATATTTCGTTTAACCAACAGCCATTGATAGATGATAGTTACCTATTTCAAATTAAAATCTTACATAAGGAAGGAATATAATTAAATTGGTAGGATCCTAGTTGCATAATTAACAATCAATGGAAGTAATTGAGAGTATTTATATTCTTTCGAAGATAGGTGAAATATTTGTTTCGTTTAGTCATATTATATTGGTGTAAGGATTTTATCGTGAAACTATGCATTTAATATACTTGGTAGTCACAACAGTTCCTTAAAAAAAACCACTCCATGACTCCGTATCCCAAAACCCAACTATAAATGTGTTGTGTCCACTAACAAAAAATCAACAATAATTTCTAGATTCTAGGATCAGAATCAGACTGCGTGCATTCTTTGCTTTGTATACTTATATACTACAAAAAAAAAAACAGTCATCCTACTTATCAAAATTGTGCTTAAAGTACTTAGCTTTGTTCCATGCACTTCAGAAACAAAAAATAAATTTGTTTTGGTTGCAAACCCATTTGCCAACTGAACTTGTAGAATGCAATAATAGAAGGGTGTCAGTAAAGACTGTTATTGAAGGAATGGAGAAAGATCTCACTTTGGCACTCTTCACTTATTCTGTTAAAGCAAGAGACTTACAGGAATAGTCTCTCATATTGCCTCATCACTCATGCTTTCATCATCTCCTGCTAATAAAGCCTTGCACATTCTGAGGAGAAAACATGGACTTCATTCACTATAATGTTGGTCGCCCTTAGGGCGATTCTTTCTCTGGTTTGTATCCTCGAATCTCTGCACAGTAATTGCAAAAATATACTCATAACCATCAATTGGTTTTAGCAATACCAATTTCAGATTCCCAATTTTCATTTTCCCCTAAACCGGGCTAGAAGTACCAACAGAGAACCCTAAATCCATAACAAACATTTATATCCCAACAAATTGTAAAGACTTTGAAGGGGGAAAAAATAAATAAAAAGGACAACGTCACATACTCCATTTCACATAATTATTCATGAATAAAAAGATCAAGAAGAAATACAAGGAAATCTATAGAGCTTAACAGAATGGTCGATGGATCCAGCGGCGAGGCAGGTGGAATTAGTATTGAGGGTGAGTGCCGAAACGCCCTCCCGGTGGTTGTGATGAAACTTAGGAGCATTTGAGGGCGTAATGGCATCATTTGAGGATGTGACAATATCATCGCCATTAGAAGCCCACAAAATGGAGCAGAGTGAAGAGTCGTCGTTGTTCTCATGGGCTTCTCGGAGCTTCATCTTTCGGATCTTCATTCTTTGTGGTGGTTAGGGTTTGACAGAGGCGTATTTCTCAGCCCTGGATGACGCTGCTTGGCTATTACTTTACCCACTCGCGAGCCGGATAAGAAGGTTTTGAACGTATGGTACTGGTAAGAGAGGAAGACATTTCGTCTAATTTTAGGAATGGGCTAAACTGCACAAGGAGAAAATGGGTAGGGGTATAAACGTCTAAAAATGTTTCTCACAGACTTGTGACTTTTTGATATAGTATAGATATAGATATAGATTTTAATTATTTCATAATTTATAGTTTTATTAGTAATAATTTATAAAATTTATAGTGTGTTAATAGTAATTAATAATATTTAATCGATATATTATCTGTTGATGAACACATGCTAAATTTATGCAT
Source organism: Ballota nigra (assembly GCA_947034835.1). NCBI lineage: Eukaryota > Viridiplantae > Streptophyta > Magnoliopsida > Lamiales > Lamiaceae > Ballota > Ballota nigra. The sequence goes on along the minus strand of OX344722.1, from coordinate 114,912,787 downwards.
GTTTAAATTTGTGTGTAGTATGAGTTAATTTACCACAGAGGTGAATTTATTCTCAATTCCAAATTTAATGCTATTACATTAGTGACTGAGTTTATGTGATTGGATTTTTCTATTAAAAAATGAACAGTTAGTTTCCGTAAACATTTTACCAACACGTTGCTAATGTCATGTATCAGAGCTTTGCATTTTCAGGCCATTACTACAACTTTTGATTACTAATTCTTTGTTATGTTACCTTTTAAAAAAATGAACATGTGTTTATATTTTGGGACCATTAATTTCTAATACATTTCATTTGCTTATGACTCGGGCAGTCAATATACTTAAAAGTAGGAACACATTATTTTTCATAGAGAAGTCATTACATTTAAGTTGGCTGCTAATCTTACATGTCTATAGTGGGTAGTAGCGTGAATGTGTTGATTAAAATCCAAAATTTAGGTTTAAATTGCATATTTTGTGTCTGAGTTAGAGCTAAAATTTAATTTCAAATAATTTAAATGTACTGAATTGTTATTAATTGATATAATTTTTTATGTTTTCATATTCTGACGCATTACCATGGTAATGTTAGTAAAATTGAATTAAATTAAACATATTAAACATATTCATTTCATCTCATATTCTTCAGCCAAGGTAAGTCTCAATTCATTCTTGAATTTTTTTGTAAAATTTCATAAATTTGATCCTGAATTTGGGTGTGGTGTGGCTGAAGAAAATTGGTCTGAACTTTTTCCAATTCCATCAGACTCAAAATTTGTCTTGATTTTGGGGTGAATATTCTCAATTGGAGATTGTATTTGGCGTAGTGTACCTGAATTCATACTTAATTTCTCTCGATTTCTCCAGAAATTAATAAACATAAGAAGGTATTTTGCATTCCCCTTTTCATATACGTTCTTTTTTCTTGTGTAACAATTGTCCAACTCATATCTACTTTGCTTGTTTGCTCTATGTAAAAAATGATTTCCCAGTCGAAATCAGCTCGTTCCCAAGAGTATATTAAGAAATGCAAATATGCAGATAGACGAAGATGCACTAACAAAATTTGAGTTCATAAGAAATAAGTGGAATCGACCCTTACGTAATTGAAATGTGAGGGATAATAATAATTACTGGATTTGTTCAAAAGTGTGTTAGACAATAATCCCAGTTTGGTGTTGGGCTGTTAGTTTTAAGAAGAAATATGATGTTTTGTTGTTCAATATTGATGCTTATTTTTTTTATTCCATATCCAACTTGAGTTGATGTTGGTTGTGTTATTTTTTTATGTACTAGTATAGTCAATCCTTTAACAAGTAAAGTTGTTCCTACAAAACTTTGTTTAGTAACTGAGTCATAGTCATGTTTGCAGCTTGCGTAAACTTGATATGCAACATATGTATGTAATATGTACTGTGGATGTATATGTAATGCCAATTTAGGGTATGTGTATGGCATAGAATAAGACATTGCATTTTTTTGCTCATGTTTACTTCATTTATCAGAACAAGCTCGTCTCTCATTTCTTTAATTACTAGCTAACCATATAATATCTTAGCCCTTCGTAATTTAAATATTTTTTTTACGATAGGTGTTGTGCAAAATGGATAAGAGTTGTATGCGTGATACCAAGTGGTCTAAAAGTTATGTAGATGGAGTAAATAGTTTTATGCAGTTTGTTAGAACTCATATGGGTCCAGAGTGTGAAGTTTGATGCCCTTGTACGAACTGTTTGAACTTAAGCTTAAAAGATAGAAGAACAGTTAAACGTCATATATTGGAGAATGGGATAGATCGGGGGTACATTACGTGGTTTTATCATGATGAGCCTAGATTGAATAATGAGGGTATAAGAGTTGATAGTGATCCAATAGAAGAAAACAATGACGAGGAAGATGATGGAGTTAGTGATGTTTGACCTTGGCGAACAATATGTTGAAGCAAATAATGATAATATGTCAACTGATGATAACAATACTAGTGGTCTCCCTGCATATCTTGAGACACTAATGGAAGATACTCAAACTGAATTATATCCTGGTTGTAAGAAGATTTCAAAGACATCATTTATTATCCAATTGCTGCATTTAAAAGTGTACAACAAGTTGAGTAACAAAGTTGTAGATATGATGTTGAATTTGATGAAATCATCTTTTCCTGATGGTGAGACACTTCCACGCTCTTGCTACGAAGCCAAAAAGTACTTATGCAGTCTAGGGTTAGGTTATGAATGTATCCATGCGTGTAAGTATAATTGTGCCTTATTTTGGAATGAAAATAAAAACTTAGAGGCTTGCCCTATTTGTGGGACTTCTTGCTGGAAAATCAACAGTGGTACAGGAAAAAAGATACCACAAAAAATCTTGAGGTATTTTCCTGTGAAACCTAGGCTACAATGCATTTGCATGTCTTCAAAAACCTCTAAAAAGATGGTTTGGCATAAAGAAAAACGTATAGATGATGATCATATGAGACATCCAACCGATTTTATAGCATGGAAGGATTTCAATAGTGAGTTTCTTTGGTTTGCTAATGACCCTAGAAATGTTAGACTAGCTCTAGTTGCTGATGGATTTAATCCATTTGGAAATCTAAGCACCACTTATAGTATGTGGTTGGTCATTCTAGTGAATATTGGTCACTCGATATTTTTTTATAGTAATTCGAAAAGCTACAGGACAAAACTATAATATGCATAATGTTTTCAATTAATATCGTTATATTGCATCACACCATGAACATATAATTAATTGCACTATACATATAGATCAAATTAGTAATGCACGGGCAATAGTAATTCTTTTTATGCATATGCATTTTTTTGTCAATTTAAAGTCCAAATGATAAATTAGATACAATTAACAAAGAGCCTTAAAGATACAAATATATCTATGAGATTAAGAAATACATAAAATATTGACTAAGAAACCAAACATTTTAAAACAGTATATATCTAATTCAGCACCAACTGGAAGTCCATAGTCAATATGTTTGAGACTAGTCCTTCAATATTTTTATTAGCAATTCTAAAAGTTACAGGACCAAACCACAACATGCATAATATTTTAAAAGTGGACAAATGTCAAGCAAACACACCAAATGGTAAATAAAAAATATAGAAAATAATTGTCAAGTTCCATATTCAACATGATAAATATTGGTCCTTCAATTTTTTTAATAATTGTATAAGTTATTGGACCAAATTATAGCATGTATAATTCTTCTAACATGGGGGAACCTGACACCGACCTAACATATATGAAAATTCAACATGTGCACAAACCCAACATAGAAATTAATATAAGGGACTATTTTGGAATTCTAAATTGCAAAGTTTCATATTTAAGGGCATGAATAAATAGTTTTGCAACTTAGAGTCTTGAATGGATAAGAAAGACAATTCATTAATTAGTGTGTATAAGGAGAAATTGATTCATACATGAATCACTGAAGGATATCAGTTACTTCCAATAAAGAGTATTATGTGTTTCAACCGAAGAGTATTAGTTGTTTTCACTGAAGAGTTTTAGTTTATTTTCACCGAAAAACTAAGACTCTTCTACAATAACAATTAATACACCACTGCAAAAATAATTAATGCTTTATAATTCAGCACCAACTGGAAGTCCATATTGAATATGTTCAAATTGGTCTCTTGACATTTTTTTATAGCAATTCAAAAAGTTACGGGACAAAACTATAACATGTATAATATTTTCAACGAGTATCATTAAATTGCATAACACCATGATCATATAATCGATTTCGCTGTACATAGCTCCAATTATAAATGCACAGACAATAGTGATTTTTTTTGTGCATATTAATTTTTTTATTATTGTCAGTTTAAGGTCTAAAGGATTAATTAGAAACAATCAGCAAAGGGCATAAATGATACAAAAATATCAAATTAAAAAAAGAAATACATAAAGTATTGATTAAGAAAACAAACATTCTAAAATTGTGTATATCTAACTCAGCACCAATTGGGAATTCATAGTCAATATGTTTGATATTGGTCTTTCAACATTTTTATTAGCAATTCTAAAAGTTACAGGACCAAACCACAACATGCATAAGATTTTCAATATGAACGAACTTCACGTAGACACACCTAAAGGTAAATAAAAAATATAGAAAACAAATGCCATAAGTCCATATTCAACCTGATAAATATTGGTCCAGCCAATTGTTTATTTTTAGTAATTGTAAAAGTTATTGGATCAAATTAATATAAGGGACTGTTTTGTAATACTAAATTGCAAAGTTTCATATATAAAGACATGAATCAATAGTTTGAAACTTGGAAGAATTTTGTATGAAGGCTTGAATTTAAGGTATTGTCTCAAAATAAGATTCAAATTAACAATTGTCTCAAATTAGGATTTTATGTTTTCTTTTTTCTCAAATCAAGATATGTTTTAAAAAAAATAGTCTCAAATTAAGAATACTTAACACAAGAGTTAACAGCGCCTAAAATTTTAAGCATATCTATCTCTTCCCCCCCCCCCCCCCCCCTTCTGTTTTTTTTTTTTCCTCCAAGAATAGAATCTACATCTTTAAAGAAACCATGACAACTGTTTCTCAAGAAACTAGATATCCATTAGTTTCTTAATCATCGACCTTAAAAAGGCAATTTGCATAAAAAGATTTCAACAGTGAACAGAGTAAAAATTGTGAAGAAAAAAAATTGAATCTGACAATATACAATATAATTGATTGTATATGCAACAAACCAGTGATGAATGTTTTCATATACTGTCTCTTTTGGTTAGTCAAGTTACACAATGAGGAAAAATAAAATAAAAATTATTTACATATTTATACCTCTTAGGTCACAAAAATGTCTGGTCAGATCTTTTTCTTGAACGCAAAGAGAGATAATACTAAGGTTACTGCAATTAATATTTGAATATTTTGATTTAACTGACGCTTAAATCTTTGTTGCTTAAAAAAATCCCGCTCGAATTTGTGTTTGGCGACTACTTAGAACAGCGTAAGGGGAGGAGAAGAATGAGGATTTAGGACATCGTTAACGCTGGGGTTAAGCATTCTTAATTTGAGACTCAAAATTTTAAAGTGTATCTAAATTTGAGAAAAAAAAATTAATAAAACTTTAATTTGAGACCATTGTTAATTTAAGCCTTATTTTGAGACAATACTTTAAATTCAAGTCTTCATATGAAATTCTTCCTTTGAAACTTAGAGCCTTGAATGGATAAAAAAAACAATTGACTAATTTTGTATATAGAGGGTGAAATTGGTTAATGCATGAAATACCGATGGGTACCAATAACTAATACTCTATACCGGAAACAACTAATACCCTTCATTTATTTATAAATACACTGACTTCATTAATAGAGCAACCATAAAGCAATCACTGACGTATAATCAAGAAAAAGTTTAATACCATAATGACACGACAAATAACTTGGGACAATTATGAAATGAAATTATTACTAAAATTATGAAATGTAATTAGTTGTTTTCAAACCGTAGCATTCAAGGCGCATCACATCTCTAGGAATACAAACAACTAACAAAGATGAGACATAAATAAAAAATAAAAGGGCGACACACATCAAGCCAAATTACACGATCAAGGAAAGACAGGTCATAAAAAATGAGATAAGTCTGTTATAAATCTAGAAGATTTAATATTCCAAATCTAGGAGATTTGGTGTGGACATTACTTAAGGGCCAAGAAACATATTGGGTTTTATCCATTAGACTAGGGTTTTACTGTTATATATATCCCTATGTACTCATAAATTATGTACTCTCATACACAAGAATATTAGTGGAACTCCTGGCTTGGATCGCCCCCAGACGTAGTCGTTCCCGACGAACTGGGTCAACAAATCGTGTCTCTTTATTTACGCACTTATTTACAACACGTTATCAGCACGAGTCTCTGCCCGAGATAAAACGGTACGCCTAAGAATTAATCCCCTTTAAATCACATGAATTAATTCCCGTACTTGAATTATTCAATCCATGTTTTGCATGATTTATATGCTCGTATATTATTATCTTATTTGATTCTTATATTCGATATTAATTGAATCATATGCGTTATTGTGTTGAATTTATTGTTTTAATTCTTGGATCGAGATAGAAAAAATGATCGTCGGCCGTCGCCCGAAGCCTAAAGGCCGCCGCCGCGAGATGCGCGCTGTCGCGCTGCCCGAAACGGCCCTGAAGCGCCGCCCTCGGTAACGCCGCACTGCCTCCTCGCCGCCGCCGAAGTATCGCACAGAGCGAGCGCTGAGCGCCGCACGTCGCGCGCGCTCTAGCTCCGCACGTTGCGTGCGCGAGCGCCGCACGTCGCGTGCGCGAGCACCGCACATCGCATGTGCGAGCGCCACACGTCGCGAGCGCCGCACGACGCATGCACCAGTGCTGCCCATTGCATGCCTGGTGCCGCCCGTCACCGCGTGCGCGCCCGCGCGCCCTCGTCCGTCGCACTCGCAGCCTTTTTGTTGCCAACCTACGTGCGACGTTTCCTACTCGCCGTATGCGACTCACGCGACGTTTTCTTGTGCATAATTTTATTCTTTAATCCTGAAAATATTTCATTAAATTGCGTTAATATATACGAAATAATTATCCTTATGATTATTTTCTCTGTCTATTAAATTGTATATTTTCTGCAAATTATTTTCATGTGATTATCACCATTATTTATTAGCATGTTTATGTGATATTATCCTACATGTTTTAATCTTGCGCACATAGTTTATTTATAGTCTGCTTTTTATGCCCGAGTAGGCGGCTTCCGGTATTTGTCGGACCGTAAATTTATGCCTTGGGTAGATGGCGCCCAATACGTACATCTATGTACCTTAGAATAACTAAATAAATCCTTGTCTCCCTGTTGTCTATAATTTTGGTCAATCCTCTTACCCATGTCACTTTAATTGTAGTGAATAATGTCTGATATTACCAAAAGAGAATTTGTTGAGCTTACTCTTGATGGTAGTAACTACCTGACATAGGCGCTAGATATCGAAATACATCTAGCCTCGAACAACCTTAGCGATACGATTGTCGATGATCCAAAATCAACTGACGCCCAAAAGGCGAAAACTTTGATTTTTCTTAGGCATCATCTCAATCAGGACCTGAAAAATGAGTATCTCACTGAAAGAGATCCTGGAACATTGTGGAAGTCCCTGAAGGACCGTTTCCAACAACAATATAAAATACTCCTCCCTCAAGCCCAATACGATTGGTTGAACCTCCGTTTCCAAGACTTTAAGTCTGTAACGGAGTATAACTCAGCCTTATATCGTATTGTGTCTCAGTTAAAGTTATGTTAGAAAACTATAACTGAGGACGACTTAATCCAGAAGGCTTTGTCGACTTTCCACGCAAGCAACCTTGTACTCCAGCAGCAGTATAGGGCTAAGAACTACAATGTACACTCTGAACCAATTTCTGCACTTCTAGTAGCGGAAAAGCACAACCAACTCCTTATGCAGAATCTTAATGCGAGGTCGGTTAGCTCGACAACGATGCCCGAAGCACATGTTGTAGCTCAAAGTGGTACAAGAGGTTACAAGCGTGGAAGAGGAAGAGGGAGAGTGAGTAAACGAACTCGTAGCCAAGGCCGAGGTCGTAACAAATCTGGTGGTTCAGGTTCCTTGAATGACAATCAAGCTCAGGTTCGTGGAAAGGCTGCACCTAACACGAACTCCGCTACCCGAAAATCTGAAAATCAAGATAAGGGTGAACAGACCTGCTACAGATGCGGATGCAAGGGCCATTGGTCTCGCACGTGTCGCACTCCCAAACATTTGGTCGAGGCTTATCAAAAGCAGCAGAAGGACGATAAGGGGAAGGCTCCTAGAGTTGAATCTCACCATGCCAGTCTGCCCGAAGCAGATTCTGACCTAGACAACACATATCATAAGGGCATTGAGCTTAGGGATTTTGGAGATGACGAGTAGATTTACGTATTTAGTTATTCCTAGTATTTTATTTTTCTGAATAAAACAATTTCACATTATGTTTTGGATCCTTTCTTTCGGATATTTTATTTATGAATGAATTTATTAGCTTTGATGTGTTTACCTTAATAGTTGTCCATGTGTTTATTCGGATATTGTTGTTTTCATTTATGGCTTGTAAACATATCAACTATTAGGTTTGGACTATTTCCTCTTGCATGATGGATGCCGATAGTGATTTATGTCTGGTAGATAGCACCACCACACATACGATCCTAAAGGATAGGAAGTATTTTCATAACTTGGTTAATCATAAGGGGAGTATAAGTACAATTGCGAATGATAGTACATTGATCGTGGGCTCTGAAAGAGCTTCCATTGTCCTCCCCATGGGTACCGAATTAATAATTGATAATGCTGTATTGTTTCCGCAATCTAAGCGTACCCTACTCAGTTTTAGAGACATTAGGGTAAATGGGTATCATATTGAAACTAAAACTGAAAACGATAACGATAACGAATACCTTTTGATGACTTGTACTCAAGGTAGCCGTAAGCAAGTTATAGAAAAACTTCCATCCCTCTCCTCTGGTTTGTACTATATCTACATCCGGCCGTCTAGTTCCCATCTAGCGATGAGTATGAAATTCCATGACCCAAATTCCTTTAAATTGTGCCATCAGCGGTTAGGTCATCCGGGACACACTATGATACGTAGAATTCTATCTAATTCAACTGGTCATAATATTTCGAATAATAGAATCCCTCCCGTTGATGAATATTTCGTAATGCATGTTCTAAGGGTAAGTTGATTGTGCGCCCGTTGCGCACCAAGGTTGGACTAGAGTCTCCGGTTTTTCTTGAGCGAATTCAAGGAGACATTTGTGGACCGATTCACCCAACATCAAGACCATTTCGTTATCTCAGTCCTTATTGATGCCTCCACTAGGTGGACATTTCGTTTGTTGCGAAAACTATCGAGCTTAGAGCTCAATTCCCGGATTATCCAATTAAATCGATTCGCATGGATAATGCAGCTGCGTTTAGCTTGAAGGCCTTTACAGATTACTGCATGGCCCTGGGAATTAAAGTGGAGCATTTGGTCCCCGACGTCCATACCCAAAATGGTCTTGCTGAGGCGCTAATAAAACGTATCAAATTTATCGCGAGACCATTGTTTATGAACTCTAAACTACCCACCTCATGCTGGGGGCATGCAGCCCTACATGCATCGCACTTAATCCAAATCCGTCCAACTGCATATAATGATCATTCCCCCTACAGTTAGTGCGTGGGAAAGAACCTAGCATTTTCTATCTGCATATTTTCGGATGTGCGGTATACGTACCAATTACGATACCCAAGCGAACCTCTATGGACCCACAAAGAAAACTCGGTATTTACACCGGATACGACTCTCCATCCATCGTGAAATACCTAGAGCCTTTGTTTGGGGATCAATTAACGGCCCGATTTGCTGATTGCACGTTCGATGAAGATTACCTCTCGACATTAGGGGGAGATCCGAATTTAAAATTGAATGAATGTCGGGAACTTATGTGGAACGTAAGTAAACTTCAGTATCTAGATCCGCACACTAATCAATCTGAACTAGAAATTCAGAAGATTATTAACCTGCAGAACTTAGCAAATACCTGTCAGACGCGTTCACTGACCATAGAGGTGTGACTAGATTGCATATACCTGCAGTAAATGCTCTCCAAAGGGTTGATGTTAGGATAAAAATTTGTTAGTTTTGATGAGTTAAAACAAACCAGAAGATGTAATAGGACCATCTGGACCTGTTAGCCAGATGATGATCTAGATTAGGACTTAGTCTAGGGGGAACTGCCAGACCAGAAGACTTCTCCAGGAGAGTCACCAGAAGACTCCACCAGAGGACTTCAGCAGAAGAGATCAAGACCAGAGGCAGATGACCTTCCCCAGACCAGACGAGTCCGGACCAGACGAGTCTGGTGGAACAAAAGATGCTCAGGTTGATCCCCTTATCCTACTGAGTATTCTGGCTGTTCACCAGATAAGGACCAGAAGACACCGAGGTTGCCTGGTGTCTGGTCCTGCCTTCTCTGGAGAGAATCAGAGTTAGGCAATTGGAAGCATTGACCGCTGGTGATTCAAATCAAGTCAAACAAGATTGGATTGAGAAGATATAAAGACAATCAATCAAGATCTCACCAACCCAATCAATCAATTAGGGAATTGATTGATTGAAGCTTCCATATATAGAGGATCTGATTGGATTAGCCTCCCAACAGCTATGTCCCTAATCCCCTCTATATATATTTGAGTGCAGATCAAGAAAAAGCTCTAGAAGTATTCACGCGCATATAGCCATACTAAGCTTGTGATCACTACGCATATTGCACTCACACTTTGTTCTTAATTACTTATCTACTCGTAAGGAGTTTATACACTCAACCTGTTCATCTGGTTAAGATAAGGTTGGAGTGAGTTTATCTTTAGATCGAAGTTAGATCTAAAGAGTTTGTAAGAAGGTGCTGGTACTTCAGAAATTCCAGTGAGTAAGTTTGTGAGTTGGCTGTTAGTGAGACCCCTTGGTGATAAGGGAGAGTGGACGTAGGATATCTATCCGAACCACTATATATCTTGTGTCTTTTATCGCTTTATTTTAAATATTGCTTTATTGATCTCTTATAAAAGATTTTGGAAAGACATTACTACATAAGCTTCCGCAATTAATCTATCGAGTGGGACCAACAAGTGGTATCAGAGCAGTGTGTCCACGACCACTGCTTTGAAAAGCTTTTGGTGGTCACCGGGCAGATCCATTGCTCTTTAGTTTTTTTTTCTTGTTATTTCCCTAAATTTCTTATCAATATGTCTTCGAAATCTTCTTATAAGAGTCGCAAACTGCCAGAATTCTCGTTCGAGGATTATAGCCACTGGAGCTTCATGATGAGTAATCATCTTGGAGCTATTCACCACCGCATGTTAGATGTGGTTGAAAGTGGCCCCATTAAATTTTATTGGACTCCTATTGATAGTGGCAGGTCTGAGTCCAGAGAAGAAACTAGCGATGCTGCAGAGGATAGAGTTCCCAGACAACGAATCCTAAAAAAGAAAGACGAACTTGACAACGATGAGAGAAAGCTACATAACCTGGACCAGGTGGCGAGGACTGAGATTATCAACACTCTTACTAAAGAAGTTATTGAAAAGGTCAGGACGTGCACCACTGCAAAAGAGATGTGGGACAAGTTAGCTCTGCTCTGTGAAGGAACAGAGAAGATTAAAGATAACAAGCTCCAAGCTGTTCAACACTCTTTTGACACATTTAAGATGAAACCAGACGAGACCATTGACCAGCTGGACATGCGTCTCACGAATCTCTTGAACAAGGCTAGTGCCTTAGGTAAGACCTATTCTGAAAAAGAGATTAATAGTAAAATATTACGTTCACTAACAAGCAGGTGGAGAATTAAAGTCACTGTGATCAAGGACAACAAGGATCTCAACACTCTGGATCACCATCTTCTGTTGTCTGATCTCAAGGCTTACGAATATGATCTTCAAGAGGAGGATCAAACAGAAGAGGTTTCCTCTTCTGGCCAGAAAGGAGTTGCATTCTCTTCAACTCTCAAATCTGATGCCATGCCAAAGGAGTCTACTGCAGATGACTTGAGCCTCAAGGAGCAGGTAGCACTTCTAACTCATAAATTAGACAAAATGAGTTCAAAATATGGCAGGTACAAGAGGCATTGGAAGGAGTCCACCAGAAGCAGGAAGAGTTCTTTCAAGCCTGCAGAGAAGGAGAAGACATCTGGAGACTCAAGGGAGACCAGATTCAGAACTCCAGAGAGGAGGAGAGATGACAACCCTGGCAGCTCTGGGAGATCAGATCATCAGAGGAGGGATGGTAGCTCTGGCAGACCTGACTACCAGAGGAGAGAAAGTAGCCCTGCCAGATCAGACTACAACCAGAGGAGGAGAGAGCCAAGTCCTAGTCCCAGAGGAGACAATGCCTGCTACACATGCAACAAGACTGGTCACTACAGTTATGATTGTCCTCAGCTTACTCCTAGGGAAAGAGAAGAGAAAAGAATCAAGAGAGATAGGAGATATGCAGATAAGAGAGCACTGCTGGCAGAAGCAGAGGAGGAGGATACTAGTTCCAGTTCTTCTTCTTCTGACTTTGGATCAGATGATGATGTGTGTCTCATGGCAGACATCACTGAGGTAAATGAAACTACTCTTGTTTTATCTAATTCCAAATGTACTGAATCCTCTAATTCATCTGGTAACTCCAGAGAGTCTGATATGCAACAAATGCTATCAGATCTCCAAAATTGTGTCCAACTCTGTCAAAAACTTGAGAAAGAGAATGGTAGGCTCAGAGCAGAAGTTCAATCTCTCTCTCATGAGCACAAATCCACCAGAGAACTCATGAAAGATCATTCCAAAGAAGTCTCTGCACTTCAGGATAAGATCACAGAAAGAGATACTCTGGTAGATCAACTCATGAAAGAAAGGAATTCTCAAGAAGATGAGATCACTGAACTCAGAGCCAAATACCAAACTCTTATCAAGGGAAAACAAGTTGTCCACAACATAGAGGAGATACCTATGCCCAGAGAAGCTCCTAAGATACCATCTGTTGTATCTATAATATCAGAGTCTTCTCAGCGCATTTGTGATAAGAGTGGTTTAGGATATTCTGGAATTACCACTAAAACTCACAAGTACTTTTATAACAAAGACAAGTCTGTAAGAGCTGGTAAAGTGGTAGAAATCTGGAATGATAAAGACTTAACTGGTAATGGTTACAAGGTGGTTCACAATCCTGATTGGAAAAGGAATCACTCTGTTAATCACCTAACTAATGGTCCAGAAGAGTTGACTACTCTGGAAGAGAAGATGCTTGAGAATAAGTGTCAAAAAAGGGGAACCATTAAAGATTAATGGTTCTGTGAACAATGAGTCCCAAGGAGTAGGAATTACTCAAATTGGAGGACCCCAGAGAAATCCTCAAAGGGAACCTAAACAGATTAGGGGACCTCAAAGGAAACACTCAAAAAGGGGGAATACCAATCAGAGTAATAACTACCAGAGAAGGAACAATGTTCAACAGAACCAGGTACCCCAGAGACAATTTTCTCAGAAAAATCAATTCCAGAATAGGTATACCCAAAGGAACAATAATCACCAGAACAGGTCTAATTATCAGAACCAGAGGAGGTCTTCCAGACCCATCTATAGAAAACCAACTGATCTGGGAAGTTATGACACCAGAGATGGTTCTTCTAGGATGTACCCTTATAACCAGACCTTTAAGACCATGTCTTTGAGGCAGGCCATTCCAAAGGCCAGATTTGAGAAAAGGTACACCAGACCTGTTTATAGGAAAGGTGTCCTTATCAGACCAGTAGCTCAATATGTCATAGTAAGAGGACATGTACTGGTAGATAGATTTGGAAGGAAGATAAGATCTCCTCATCCATCAAGAGATGATCTTTATCTATGGATTCCTACAAAACCTGCAACTAACCAATCAGGACCCAGCACTAGTAGGGGACCTAATTGATCTCTCTGCAGGTAGATAAGAGTCCATTGGAGAAAGAATTTTCAAGCAACCATGTCTGGTACATTGATAGTGGATGTTCCAAGCACATGACATTCCAGAAGGATAATCTCCAAGATTTCAAGCCATTGAATGGACCAAGAGTGATGTTTGGTGACAACAACTATGGAGTCACCAGAGGAGTTGGAAAGTTGACCTTCAATGGAGTATCTGTAGATGAAGTCTACTACGTAGAAGGACTCAAGCATAATCTGCTTTCAGTATCCCAATTCTGTGACAAGGGATACTCAGTGAAGTTTTCTAGTGATTCATGCACTGTTTTCTCTTCTGATTATAATGATATCTTGCTAATAGGCTTGAGGAAGGGTAACATTTATCTTGCAGATTTTAGCAGTTGCCCAAGGAATGCTTGCCTGGTTGCTAAAGGATCTGCAGAGAACAGCTGGATTTGGCACAAGAGATTGTGTCATCTTAACTTCAAAACATTGAACAAGATTGCTAGAAAGGGTCTCATTCGAGGTCTTCCGAATGAAGTGTTTAAGAAGGATCAGGTTTGTGGGTCATGCCAGAAGGGTAAACAACCCAAGACTTCCTTTAAGGATGTCCAGAGCACAACCACAACCAGAGTACTTCAACTACTTCACATGGACCTGTTTGGACCTGTTTCTCCTCTTAGTTTCAGTGGAAGGAAGTACACCTTAGTAATAGTAGATGACTTTTCAAGATACACTTGGGTAGTGTTCTTGTTTAAGAAAAATGAAACTATAACTAAGCTGCCAGAGTTCTTCAAGCAGATTCAGAATGAGCAGAACCAGAGCATTGTGAGGATCAGGAGTGACAAAGGAACAGAGTTTTTGAATTCACATATTGCAGATTATTGCAAGGATCATGGGATTTTTCATGAGACATCTGCTGCCAGAACACCTCAACAAAATGGAGTTGCAGAAAGGAGGAATAGGACTCTCAAAGAAGCTGCAAGAACACTTCTGGCAGAGTATAACACTCCACAGAGATTTTGGGCAGAGACCATCAATACAGCTTGTTACACTCAGAATAGGTGCCTGATTGCCCAGAGACACAATAAGACCCCATATGAGGTATGGAAAGGTAAAACCCCATCTGTTTCATATTTTCATGTTTTTGGATGTAAGTGTTTCATCCATGACAATGGGAAATCTAAATTAAGAACCTTTGATGCTAAAGTGGCTGATGGAATATTTTTGGGATATTCCAGCACCAGTAAAGCTTTTAGAGTTTTTAATAAGAATTCACTTTGTGTGGAGGAAACACCTCATGTTGTTTTTGATGAATCTGCTTTTGAGTACAAGGTGGATTCTAAGTCTTCAGATGAGACCCAGAATCAGACTAAACCCAGAGTTATCAAGGTCAATCCACCTATTCTTGATTCAGATTCAGATTCAGATGAGGACCCATCTCCTGGTTCTCTGAAGCAGCAGCCTTCACAAGGAGCAGAACCAGAAGAGGTTGGAACTCCTGTAGGGGGAAGCTCTTCTACAGGTAGTGATAATCACCAAGGTACTGCAGAAGATGATCACCCAGGCAAGACCACGGGAAGGAGGACCCTGGTTGATCACCCCAATGACCTGATCTTAGGAGATCCAACTAAGGGTGTCCAGACTAGGAGAACTATTAACTTAGCTGCCTTATTCAGTTGCTATGTGTCCTTGATTGAGCCCAAGAACATCAAGGAGGCACTGAAAGATTCAAATTGGATTGTGGCTATGCAGGAGGAATTGAATCAATTCACCAGACAGGATGTTTGGGAGTTGGTAGACAGACCAAGACATCAAAAGGTGATAGACACTAAGTGGGTTTTCAAAAATAAGAAAGATGAGAATGATGTCATTACTAGGAACAAGGCAAGGCTAGTGGCCCAGGGCTATTCTCAGTCTGAAGGAATAGACTATGATGAGACTTTTGCTCCTGTTGCCAGACTAGAAGCTATCAGATTGTTCTTAGCATATGCTGCTCACATGAAGTTCAAAGTATACCAGATGGATGTAAAATCTGCCTTTCTTAATGGGATTCTCATTGAGGAAGTGTATGTTGAACAACCTCCTGGTTTTGAACAAGGTGACAAGGTGTTTAAGCTTAAGAAAAGCTCTTTATGGGCTGAAGCAGGCACCCAGAGCATGGTATGACACTCTATCTCAATTTCTTCTGGACAATGGTTTTACTAAAGGTAAGATTGATAGGACCTTGTTTAGGAAAGAAGAAGGAAAGGACATCCTTCTGGTCCAAATATATGTTGATGACATCATATTTGGATCCCCTAACACGAAGCTGTGTGAGAAGTTTGGTGAACTCATGCAGGGACAGTTTGAGATGTCCATGATGGGAGAATTGAATTACTTTTTGGGTTTGCAGGTTAAGCAATCAGAGAAGGGAATTTTTATTAATCAAGCTAAGTACACCAGAAACATGTTAGAGAAATTTGGAATAGGATCTAGCAGAGCAGCCAAGATCCCTATGATGACAAATTTCAACATGGATCCAGATGAGTCTGGAGAGAGTGTGGACCAGACTCAGTACAGAGCACTTATTGGTTCTCTTTTGTATCTGACTGCAAGCAGACCAGATATTACTTTTGCTGTAGGAGTTTGTGCCAGATTTCAAGCTAACCCCAAGAAGAGTCACTTGGAAGCAGCTAAGAAAATATTGAAATACCTTAAGGGAACTGTGAATTTAGGATTATGGTATCCTGCAGATGACAATTTAGAATTAAGTGGTTATTCAGATTCAGACTATGGTGGGTGCAGAATAGATAGGAAATCTACAAGTGGTACATGCCAATTTTTAGGGAACAAATTGGTATCCTGGTTTTCCAAGAAGCAGACTTCAGTTGCTACATCAACAACAGAAGCAGAGTACATGGCTGCAGGGAGTTGTTGTTCTCAACTTCTTTGGATTAGTCAACAGCTTAGGGATTACCAGATTAGAGCTAAGGATATTCCTATTTTCTGTGATAGTAATAGTGCCATTGCAATCACCCAGAATCCAGTTCTTCATACCAGATGCAAACATGTTGATATAAGGCATCATTTTATCAGAGATCATGTTGAGAAGGGAGATATAAGGATGGAAAAGATTGCAACAGAGAGGCAGAGAGCAGATATTTTAACCAAGCCTTTGGCGGAGACCAGATTCAGAGAGTTAGCCTTTGAGTTAGGATTGTTGGATCCAGAGACAGATTTGACTTAGGGGGAACATCAGAGAAGTATCCTTACTTTACTAATTCTCTTCATAAATTTTCTTTATACTAACATACCTGCAGATTAGATATATCAGAGAGGGTATACTTCCAGATGAGGTATACACCAGGTGACACTAATCCCAGATGAGGTGCTGAGTCAGAGATATGTCCAAAGTCTTTATTGACCAGGTCCAGATAAGTTCCATCAGAGGAGAAGTTTCACCAGACTAGTTGTGGTATCATCTGGTTACAATATCAGGTGACAGGTATGTCTTTTCTACTCTGGCCTCTGATCATTGGGATATACTTTTCAAATTAATAAGCACACTCAAAACCTTTCAACTTCGGAGTGTATTTAAGACTAGGGTATAGGGCCTAGGCAATCATTTCGCTTTTTCTCTTGACTGCCACAAAACCCCTTTATACCCAGTCCCAATGACTATGCCAACGCACCAGATTAAATCTGTATTTCGCCTTTCATCATGGCCATCGGATTTAATCACTGTGCAAAATGTCAATCAATTCTAAAATTGATTTTGTTTCCTAAATTGAATTTGAAACAACACGCGTTCACTCTTCATTTAATTTTCAAGCCACGCGTATTACTCTATTTAAATCACCTCTGTTTTCAATCTGTCCTTTCACGTTTCCATACTATTCAAACCCTAACCTCTCTCTGCGAAGCATTTTTTTTCTCTCTCTCTCTCTCACAGTTATGGCACCCAAGTGCAATTTTGATCCAGACTATGTCTGCAAGAAACTCAAGTCAGAAATGGTGGTGGACTTCTATTCCACTAAGAATCCGGCCGCTTTGGAGATTTTGGAACTTCTCCGACGTTCTGGGCTGGAGGAGTTGATCTCAAAGGTTCCCAAGGATCTGCGTACCTTGGATGGATATGCTGCACAGTTTCTTATCCGGATGAAGATCCACGACGACTATTTCTCTTCAAAGATTGATTCAGAGGATCTTGTTTTCTCTAAGGCAGACTTCTGTGGTCTTTTTGGTAATCTTTCTGCGGAAGGAGTGGACCCTCTGAAGTACAAAGAAGGAGAGGCGTTGGAATCCTTCAAGATGTTTGCCAGAAATTCATGCCAGAATATTACCAAGGGTTTCTTGGACAAGCATCTTAGGCAGAAGTATAAAGTGTTATTTGACATTGTGGTGAAGATTCTCATGTGTGAGAGCCATAGCACAGATGCCATCTTCGTTGGCAGGCTCTGTGTTATGAGGGCCATTCTGGATGGTGTTCAATGTAACTGGGCTGAGTTCTTCTGGGGGGTGCTGAGGAAGAACAAGATGAAAATTCAGAAGGAAGAATGCCCCCAGTTGCCTGGAGAACAACAATTTGTGTTCAATGCTAATGTTTCATTGGGCACAAAACTCACTCTTATTCTAGATTCGATTCTTCCAGAGAAGAATTGGAGACAATCCTGGTGTAAGGGCTTTCATAAGTCCAAGATTATGTTCTCCAAGGATGGTCCTCTCCATGGCCATCCTGACTCTGATGGAGAGCATGCCATCCCTGCCCCTCCTATTCAATCTATTCCCTCTCCTCCTAAGGGGCAGAGAAGGCAGCAGCAGCAGAAGTCACAGAAGAAAGCTGCTGGAGCAACTGGTTCTTCAGCCGTTGCCTTTTCTGGTTCCTCAGAGGAGGACCAGATTCCCCTTCTTGATGTGCTTAAGAAGAAGGCTGATGATGATAAAGCTGTTAAGATGGCTGGAGCAGCCAAGAGGAAGCAGCCAGACGAGGCCAGGAGAGGTTCTGCTAAGAAGAGGAGGACTAGCAGAAAGGCAAAGAAAACCCTTCTGGTGGATGAGCCATCAGAAGAGGAAGAGGAAGAAGATGAAGTGCCTCTTGTGAGGAAATCCAAGGCCAAGAGAGCCCTTCTTCAAGATTCAGACTCTGGATCTGATCTTGGAGAGGCCTTGGAGAAGGCCATTGAGGATGCCACCCAGATGATGGAGGATGCTCCAGAGCCTGTTTTGCCTGCTGGTGTTGACCCAGCAGAGGTAAACCCTTCCTTTCCCTCTTCCTCCCCCATAAATCTTGTTTCCCCTTCTACCTCTCCCCCAGATAACTTTCCCCAAACCCCATCTGCCTCTGGTAACCCCATTCTTCCACCAGAGCAGACTATCCCAGATACCCCCATCTTTACTCCCTCTACCATTCCTACACAAACACCTTCTCCCCCAAATTTCCAAACACATATCCCCACTAACCCCTCTCCCCCACCTTCTGTATCAGAGGTACCCTCAACCTCCTCTGGTGCAGAAGTCCCCCCTTCAAACACTTCCACCTTCCAAATCCCTCCTACACATTCTGTACCAGATATCCCTTCCTCTTCTGGTGCAGAGCAACCAATCCCTACCACCTCTACTTCACAAAATCCAAACCCTCCCCAAACCCATACAGACCAGGACCCAACCATTTCTATGGCTCTGGGATTCGTTGGTCCTCCCCCCTCTCCAACCTGTTTATCCAGCGATGATAGTGAAGATGAGGAAGCTTCACTTGAGCCTGCTGACTTAGCCCCTTCCTCCTCTGCCTCTGGGCCCAAACCCTTCACTTTCTCATCTGCAGAAATGGGTCCCATTAGGCAGAGTATGAGTGTAAGTGCTCAGCTCTGGCTAAGAGAGCATTTTCCAGTTCTTCTGGAGCACTTACCACTTCTGGCAGAGCTTACTGATGCCAAGGTCTGGAGCAAGGCCAGACTTGAAGATGTGGAGGACCTGGTGCTTTTGCTTGAGGAAATGGGTGCCTCCAACTTCACTGCCTGGGAGATTGAGCTGAAGCAGAAGATGAACATTCAGAACCCAGCAGAGCTGGAGACTCCTGGTGCAGCCAAAGTCTTGATTCGCACCTTGCTCATCCAAAGAGGAGTCATGCTCACTCCAGAGGGCCCCACCTACAAGTTTGGTCCTCACTTTGTCTTCCCTCCAGAGCTTTATTCAGACGAGGAGGACTTTGAGATGTCTCCTGCTGTGCTCCAGAAGATGAAGGTTTTCTTCAACGAGCAGATCATGCAGATAGGGCGCTTTTCCAAAGCAATCCAACATATGGCCCCTGCTATGATTGAGCATCAGATTAAGCAAGAGAGGAGAATCTTCATGAAGCAGCTCCAGTCCTCTCTGGCAGAGGTTAAAGCTTCGTTCAAGGCTAATGGCTTGTTTGTCAAGCTAGATGTTATGCATAGCCAGAAGCAGCTCCAAGAGCATGTGATGGAGCAGATGAGGCCAGTTTCTGTACTCAAGGTGGAAATGGCCAGCCAGATGATTCAGACTGCTAGACTGAAGGACTCCCTCCAGGAGATGTTGGAGAAGCAAGAGAGACTTGTTGCAGAGTCTAAGGCTTACCTGGAGGAGGCCAAGCAGCTTCGTGATCTTCACTCTTCCTCCAATACTGCCTTGCCTGATCTCATAAGGCAGGTAGTGGAGCCCCTCCTTGATGAAGTTAAAAAGGGGGAAGAGAAGGCCAGAACTGATCTGGCGAAGACCACCAATGAGACTCTGTTTAGCCATGGAGCTCGTCTGGACCTGTTGGAGAACACTCTGGCCCAGGCTGAGTTGCAGAAGAAGAAGAAAGAAGAGTTGAAATCTCTATCTATGGCTAAACAACTTGCTGCAGAAGAAGAGTCATCTGAAGCTGAGCAGGATCCTTCTACCATTCCTGGTCCTGCTAAGAGGAAGATTAGAAAAGTAAAGAAGAGTTTCCTTGAATCTGTTGTCGAAGAAGCAGAGAAGAGATACAAGGAAGAGACTCCAGAGAAAAGGCAAGCCAGAATCAGGAAGAACATAGATGAAGAGCAGAGGCTCAGATATGTTAGGAGACAGAACAAGAAGGCCAGAGAAGCTGGTATTCCTTCTGGTGCAGGTGGCTCAGGACAGAAGAGGAAAGCTCCTGTGGAGGTTATGAGCATCTTGCCACTAAGGACAGAAGGGTCTTTTGACTCTACTGTGCCTTATCCTCTGATTGAGAGATGGAGAGAAGCCAAGACCCTCTGGTTTATTCAGCATTATATCCAGAGGCCAGCACCAGAAGATGATGAGCTAATCAACAGAACCTTCCATTCTTGGATGCAAGCCTATGATGCAGACTTGTACAAGCAGCTGATGGATTCAACCATTGAGTTCAACCTGGAGGTGACTGCTCCTGAATTTACTTATCTTAACACTCCCATGATTGGGAACCAGGTGGATTGGGCAGAACTGAAGAAGCTTTACAAGACCAAGGTGTTGGTGAATTTCACCCCAACATCTTCTGCAGAGTTGAAGGCCGTCCAGGATAGGTTCCTTGACTGGTTTCTTGTCCCTAAAGAGAACAGAAGATATGCCTAGAATAGGACAATGAACTTCAATGTAATCTGTAATTATTTTGTCCTCTGATTATTAATGAAAAATACATATCTTCTCTGTTCTAAAGACAACTCCTTGTTGTCTTATTATTTTGCCTGATGAGATCTATTCTAAGGTCTCATCCCTTTATTGTTTTCTTGCTTAAAGTTTTACTTTTGATCAGTTCTGGTAGTGTTTTAACTCCATCAAAAAGGGGGAAATTGTTAGGATAAAAATTTGTTAGTTTTGATGAGTTAAAACAAACCAGAAGATGTAATAGGACCATCTGGACCTGTTAGCCAGATGATGATCTAGATTAGGACTTAGTCTAGGGGGAACTGCCAGACCAGAAGACTTCTCCAGGAGAGTCACCAGAAGACTCCACCAGAGGACTTCAGCAGAAGAGATCAAGACCAGAGGCAGATGACCTTCCCCAGACCAGACGAGTCCGGACCAGACGAGTCTGGTGGAACAAAAGATGCTCAGGTTGATCCCCTTATCCTACTGAGTATTCTGGCTGTTCACCAGATAAGGACCAGAAGACACCGAGGTTGCCTGGTGTCTGGTCCTGCCTTCTCTGGAGAGAATCAGAGTTAGGCAATTGGAAGCATTGACCGCTGGTGATTCAAATCAAGTCAAACAAGATTGGATTGAGAAGATATAAAGACAATCAATCAAGATCTCACCAACCCAATCAATCAATTAGGGAATTGATTGATTGAAGCTTCCATATATAGAGGATCTGATTGGATTAGCCTCCCAACGGCTATGTCCCTAATCCCCTCTATATATATTTGAGTGCAGATCAAGAAAAAGCTCTAGAAGTATTCACGCGCATATAGCCATACTAAGCTTGTGATCACTACGCATATTGCACTCACACTTTGTTCTTAATTACTTATCTACTCGTAAGGAGTTTATACACTCAACCTGTTCATCTGGTTAAGATAAGGTTGGAGTGAGTTTATCTTTAGATCGAAGTTAGATCTAAAGAGTTTGTAAGAAGGTGCTGGTACTTCAGAAATTCCAGTGAGTAAGTTTGTGAGTTGGCTGTTAGTGAGACCCCTTGGTGATAAGGGAGAGTGGACGTAGGATATCTATCCGAACCACTATATATCTTGTGTCTTTTATCGCTTTATTTTAAATATTGCTTTATTGATCTCTTATAAAAGATTTTGGAAAGACATTACTACATAAGCTTCCGCAATTAATCTATCGAGTGGGACCAACAGTTGAGACCTGACTTGAACCGAAAATACCAACTTCTACTAGTAGATTCCCCGCAAGCGGACGGGTTCACTGTAGTATGAGTAAGTATAGCGACCAAGTATTATCGAACCCAAGGGAAAGTCTGTATGCAAATAGATTCCTGAAGATCTACACGTCGTAGTTAATATGAGTGTATATTTTTGGATTTTTGAAGAATTAATTTTAAACTAAAATAAACTAATTAAACTAAAGAACGAAAGAAACGAATAAACTAAGGTGTGTTTTCAAATAGGTGATGGTGATGCTCAGGATAGGAATCCCTACGTATACTAACGGAGCAGGTACATAATCAAGATAATCGTGACGCGCAAGAAATAACCTAAGTAAAAGATTGCAAGACGAAAGCTCAAGATTTAAAACCCTAATACTTTATCCTAACAATCGACTTCACTAATCTACGAACAAGTTAATAGATAGTGCTTAATTAAAGAGACCCTAATTTAACTAAGGTGATGCGGCCGTCCTCCTTAGATAAACCAGTAGATTAACTAACCCCTTCTAAACTTTCTCGTTAAAACTACTAGTTGTTAAAGAGTGATACGGTCGTCCTCTCCCTAACACTTTCGTACAAAATTCAAAGGTAAAGTTAAGATTGATTTTAAGAATTCATTAATTAAGCGTACGGAACACCTTTCATGTCATCTATCTCCGCTTGCGTCTTAGGGCTCATTTCTTTCGATAGATGGATTCCGTGTCTAAAAGGTACAAAACCTTTCTTGGAATCTTGCATGCTGAAACGCTTCAAAACAGTGTCAATGTATGAAGCTTGCGATAAGCCCAACATCCTCTTCTTGCGATCGCGAGTGATCTTGATCCCAAGGATGTGGCCGGCTTCCCCTAAGTCCTTCATATCAAATTGTTTTGACAGCCATACCTTTACGTCTGACAATACCTTTACATTGTTTCCAATGAGCAGAATATCGTCTACGTATAATACTAAGAATACCACCGCAGTTCCGTCATGCTTCTTATACACACAACTTTCGAACTCGTTTTGATCAAACCCATAAGACTTAATCACTTGATCAAAACACTGGTTCCAAGTACGCGATGCTTGCTTAAGTCCATAAATGGATCTCTTAAGCTTGCATACGAGATTCTCTTGGCCTTTTTCAATGAAACCTTTGGGCTGTTGCATATAGATATCTATCCCGTCAAGACTTCCGTTAAGGAAAGCCGTCTTGACATCCATTTGCCAGATCTCGTAATCTAGGTGCGCAACGATCGACAAGAGAATACGGATGGACTTAAGCATAGCTATAGGCGAAAAGGTTTCCTCATAATCAATCTCTTCTTTCTGAGTATACCTTTTGGCCACAAGCCTCGCTTTGAAGGTTTCTACCCTTCCGTATGGTCCTTTTTTCCTCTTGTACACCCACTTGCATCCAATGGGTTCTACACCACTGGGTGGCTCGACCAACTCCCACACTTGATTATGATCCATCGAACCCATCTCGGCTTCCATTGCCGTTTGCCACGACTCCACGTCTTTATCTTGGATTGCCTCGTCGTACATCCATGGGTCTGATTCAACACTGGGAACCAAATCCGAAGATTCTCCTATCCCCATGAATCTCTCGGGTTGCCTAGGAACCCTCCCACTACGACGGGGTTTCGGTTGTGAAGATGTGACGTGTGGTACATCATCTTGTATACTTGGTATCGAGGTTTGACCTCTCAATTCTTCTAAGGTAATTTCACTTTTAGGTTTCCGATTGTTCATATAGTCTTCCTCCAAGAATTTAAAGTGTGTACTAATCACGGCCTTTTGATCCTTGGGACTATAGAACATACACCCTTTCGTTCCCGCAGGGTATCCTATAAACAACCTTAATTCCCAACATGGATCCAACTTACCGGCTTCCTTGTCTAGCACGTATGCCGGACAACCCCAAATCCGCAAATGTCTTAGACTGGGCTTGCGCCCGGTCCACAATTCCATTGGGGTTTTAGGAACCGATTTGGATGGCACCAAGTTTAGAATGTAAGCCGCCGTTTCCAAGGCATTACCCCAAAACAACTTGGGTAAATCTGAATAACTCATCATGGATCTGACCATCTCTAAAAGAGTCCGGTTTCTTCGTTCCGCCATACTGTTCTGTTGAGGGGTTCCCGGTGCGGTCAACTGGGATACGATCCCTTCGTCCGATAAGTAGTTCAAGAATTCACCACTGAGGTATTCGCCTCCACGATCTGATCGCAGAAACTTGATACTCTTTTCCCTATGTTTCTCAGCTTCGGCCTTAAACTCTTTGAACTTATCAAAAGTTTCAGACTTATGCCGCATAAGGTAAATGTACCCATATCTTGAGTAATCGTCAATGAAGGTAACGAAATACTCATACCCCATTCTCGCTTTGATCATCATTGGACCACACACATCGGTATGAACAAGTTCTAACACTTCCATGGCTCTATTCCCCTTGGCTCCAAATGCCCTCTTGGTCATCTTACCCTCTAAACAGGATTCACAAGTTGGAAATGGCTCGACTTGGAGTGACTCCAAGGATCCATCTTTCACCAATCTCTCTATCCGCTTTAGATTAATATGACCTAGTCTAAGATGCCATAGAAGTGTTTCGTTCATCTCCGAAGAACGCTTTCTTTTATTACTCAAAATGATCGACGTGTTATTAGATTCATTATTTGAGTGGTGTGCACACTTAATCGTATAGAGATTGTTTACCAACGTTCCATGACAGATAACATCATTCTTAAAAGAAACAGTAACAACTTTATTAAAAGTAACTGAATATCCATCAAAAAACAACTTAGAAACCGAAATTAAATCCTTCCTAAAGTTCGGAACGTATAAAATATCTCTTAAAATTAAACCTCTATCTTCAAAAGATAGGTGCACGACTCCCACTGCTTCGGCTGCCACTCTCGTAGCATCGCCCAAAGTGATTGTGATCTCATTCTTACTAAGTCGCCGGGTTAGCTGGAACCCCTGAAGAGTGAAACAAATATGATCAGTTGCCCCGGTATCCACTACCCAAACGTGGGCAGCATACGCCGCAACATATGTTTCAACGACTAAAGCATGAGACTTACCTTTCTTTCCCGCCTTCTTAGGCTTAGAACAGGTCGCCCTCCAATGTCCCTTCTCACCACAATTGAAACACTTACCCTTAGCAGCTTTCTTTCCACCTCTTTCTCTCTTTGCCTTGGGTTTCGCAACGGTTGGATTTGCTTGGGTCTGGCCTTTCGTCCTCTTCCTCTTCTTTCCTCCCTTGGGACCCGAAGAGGAAGACGGACCGTTTGCCACCATAGCAACGGTTTGGTGATCCATTAGAGTCTCCGCCGATACCAAAGCTTGCAAGAGCTCGGGCAAACTATTTGCCCGGTCATTCATTTGATAGTTCAATTGAAACTGCTCAAAGCTCTTCGGCAGAGAATGGAGAACGAAATCGACCTCAGTAGGGAGGTCAAATTCCGCACCAAGTACTTCCAACTTGTTGAGATAACCCATCATCTCGATAACGTGATCCCTTACGGGCGTACCTTCCACTATTTTCAACGAAAGCATCTTTCGCATGGTGATTTGCCTAGCCGTACGGTTCTGATGTTGAAACATCGCTTCAAGATTGTGCATTATCTCAGAGGCGGTCTCCATGTGTTGGTGTTGGTGTTGGTGTTGCAACACATCTGAAATTGAAGCCAGAATAGTACACCTAGCCATCTCATCGGAGTCAAACCAACTCTTATGCTCTTTCTTGACCGCTTTCGTGGCATCTTCGGCAGGCTCTTGGGGCTTAGGAGTAGTAAGTACCCACTTGTGG
Organism: Ballota nigra; assembly: GCA_947034835.1. Lineage (NCBI taxonomy): Eukaryota > Viridiplantae > Streptophyta > Magnoliopsida > Lamiales > Lamiaceae > Ballota > Ballota nigra. The sequence continues at coordinate 114,886,692 of OX344722.1, read as the reverse complement.
TGTTGAGCGGTTAGGACAATATCAAGGTTACGTTTCCAATCAACATAGTTCTCACCAACAAGTTTGTTATCTTTAAGTATACTAAACAGTGGATTAAAAGGTTGCGACATGATGAACTGAGAATAAAACATACATTCATATCAATATCTAGAAAAATACGAAATTATCACATAATTCGATCACATCAATTATATTGAAACCTTAAAACAATATAATCATGCATCAGCCAACATCTCGAAACAATTTAAATGCGCCACGAGGGGTGGTCTATACATTTAAATACATTCAAGCGGATCACAAACTTAAAAGTTACAAATCCTTAATTCAAAATTAATAGTTGGCTCCCACTTTGACCACATAGAAATTGACAGGGACTCCGAGCGGAGTAAGTTAATATCAATTTCCTATGTCTAAGTAATAACCATAATTAAATACAGGATTATTATTTCGCTTTGAGCGAGCCACTCGTGGTGAGGGTCAATACCGCCACTAGTAATAATCCACAATCATCCTTTCGGAATTCATTCATGTGAAATCTGTTCTTTTGGCCGATCCGAGGGGGAAATGTATTCCAAAAGAACTTCACAAATGAATAAATTATGGAGGCCAAAATAATCCAATTTTAATATCCGGAATAAAATTGCGATTATAAAAACATACTTAGTAATTTTCGAAAGTAAGGTTTTTCTTGGACAATTAAATTCATGCAAACACATATTAACAAATAATAATAAGTGCATGAAATAAAACATCCATCAAAACAAAATTAAACACATTGGAGCACTCAAATCCAATTGTCACGGTTTAATTTCTTCGCGTCTTGATGCGAAAAATCGTCCTTGTTGCTTTCCGACGTTCGTCTCGACACGCTCCCACTCGAACAACAACACTTTATCAAAAACAACATCGTTTGGGGTTCGGGACGACGTTTAAAATCACACGAAAAAAAACGGAACTGAAAAAAAATTCCACGGCGCGCGTCGGCCCACGGAGTGGGCCCGCGCGCCTCTCGGCCAAAACAGCCGAAGCGCTGAAGCGCCGGCCAGGAGTGCCGAAGCGCTGCACGCTGTGCCCCGAGATGCTGCAGGCCGCGCCCGAGGCGCGCGCGCGCGCTTGCGCAGCGCCGGCCTCCCGTCGCGCGCGGGTCGTGCGCCGTGCACCCCGTGCGCCGGGTTTCGCCGTTCGTCCTCGTTTTCTTTACCCCTTGCATGATTTTACATCCATACACGTGACTTGAAGCGATTGTACTAGCTTTTACTAGTAGCTTCCCCACAAGAGTACGGGTTCACTGTAGTATGGGCAAGTATAGGGACCAAGTATTATCGAACCCAAGGGAAAGTGTGTATGCGAATAGATCCCTGAAGATCTACACATCGTAGCTAATATGAGTGTATGTTTGGGGATTGAAAATTATTAAATCTAAACTATTCTACTCTACTAATGCAAAAGAAAGAAATGAGTTAATTATCTAAGGGTTTTGTCTCAAATATAAAAGGGTGATGCTCGGGATAGGAATTCCTACGTATACTAACGGAGTTGGTACGATAATTAAAATAACCGTGACACACAAGAAATAACCTAAGTATAAGAATGCAAGGTGAAAGCTCAAGATTCTAAACCCTAATACTTTACCCTAACACTCGACTTCACTAATCCACTAACAAGTTAATAGATTGTGCTTAATTAATGAGACCCTCATTTAACTAAGGTGATGCGGTCGTCCTCCTTCGCTAAACCGGTAGATGAATTAACCTCTTCTAAACCCTCTCGTTAAGACTACTAATTGTTATTGAGTGATGCGGTCGTCCTCTCTCTAACACTTTCGTACGAAATTCAAAGGTAGAGTTAAGATTAATTATACGAATTCATTAATTAAGAGAATTAAAACTAACGTCATGAATTACCCTAATTACATACCCACAACCTACTTCTACGAGTTCATCCTATCCTAAGCATGCAAGGGTTCTAGCCTAACATGGTGGTTTGAATAATAAAAGCAATCACAAGAACAATAAACATATGCATAATTGAATTAACGAAAGAAATTAAGAACATAAACGAAAGAACAAATTAAAGTCTCCGAAGAAATCTATATAAATATGAAAAACTAGGTTTAATCGTCTCAAAGAGTAAAGAAAGAAAGAATTAATCTAATACGTTCAAAAGAAATACTAAAACTAAGAATTCGTAAATTAAAACCTCGATTACAACGTATAAAATTCTTCAAAACTCCTTCCCAAGCTTTCTCCTTGCTCAAAGTATGTAAAAATATGTGTTGGTATGTTGTGATATGTGAAAATATGCTTGGAAGGGGTATATATAGGCTTTGGGACGAATTTGGGCGATTTTGGGCCAAAAACACGCAAAAACGCTCGAGTGCAGGTGCAGCTCGAGCGCCCCATTCGAGCTTGGTGGTCGAGCGGGTCAAGAGGTCGTGCGAGGCGCTCGACCGCTAGCTGTACACATGTTCGTAAAACCTTCATAACTTCTCAACCGGGAGTCCGTTTTGGCCGATTCAAAGTCCTACGAACTCCTCTTTTCGCCCTCTATCCATCTATGAAAACCAAAGAGACAAATTTGATGGTCCCGAAATGAGTAAACAGGTGTATGGGGGGGGGGGGAAATACACCTGTGATTACAAATTAAAACTTCTTGTAAAACTTATCAGGTTACTTAAGACAGTAGCTCGTCAGTGGACTTTAAGGTCTGCTGAGAGTTACTTGGAGAAAGCCTACTGAGATAATACCTCCACTAAAAGCTCAAGACTTTCAGTTGAACTACTATCTAATTAGCTTTCTGATGCGGATTAGTGAGCCCTTTAGAAAACTCGTTTTACTTTGATAAAACTTATTGAATTCACACACACTTAGGAAATAGCTGAAAGTAAGAACACAAGTCATAAAGTGGTTCAGAGATGAATCTCCTACGTCCACTGTCCTGATCAAACAGGAGAATTCCTTTCACTTGGAATTCCTTGTGTTATAGTGCCAAGGTGCACTGATCAACTAATCCTCTCTTAGGATGATTGATCACTAGGAAATTCCAGGTCCTAGTTCCCAAAACAAACCAACTTTCAGACTGATACAACAATCAGCTTACTAACACCACTTAACACTAGCTCTCAACCTAAACACTGAGTAGGGTTTTGAGTAGGGTTTTGGTTCCAACTAGTTTGAGATAATCCTTACAAGTTTAGCTCAAGGCTTAGGATTGGATTATCTCTTTCTAAGATTTGGATATAGCTTTAAGCTTGGTTACAGAAGGTTTGTTAGGCTCTTTACAAAAGTGAAACACTTGGGAAACAATGTTAATTTCGAGTGCTTCTTGGTTGTTATGAATGTAGAGATAGCTTTGATCTTGTGAGTTTCCCGTGCTTGTAAAAGTGCACGTCCTTCTGTATTTATAGGCTTCCTTGAAAATCTTCCCGTTGGATTTGAATCTTCTCAAGTAAGTCTTCTTGTATCTGATTGGTTCAAACGACTCTATTTGAAGCTTTAAGTCTTGTCAAGAAACGGCTGCAAAACCATGCCTGTTCACCAACTTTCTGTAGATTGCTAGGTGAAGGACTTTTGGTACTTGTCAGGCTGGGGCAGGTCGACTGTCAGTAAGGTACACTGACGTGTCATCTTCTCATTGGACCTTAAGTCTGCATGCCCAGATTCTTGTCTTGCTTTAAGGTGGAACTCCTCTGAGAGAGAACCTTCTTATTCCTTCATTTATTGTAAGCTTCACTGAAATTCATTTTGCCTTGTTCCAACCAGATTAACTAACAGCTTTAAATATGTTTAGCATTAAATGTACTTTGTTAGTTCTTTATCAGTGGACCTTCGTCCTCTCCTGATAGATTTAGTCTTAGTGAGAATGTACTTAGAAAACATTCAAGACTTAGACTACTTTCTCAGATCACTTAGTCTTCAGCGGAGTTTACTTCCAGTGGACTTCATCTTCAGCAGACTTCATACTAAAATACACTCTAGTTATTACTAACTGCACTCCAGTTCTTAACACTTTGAACTGTTTAACTAAACATTAACTCTACTGAATAATTTACTTACAAAACAACTTAGGAGGGACATGTTGGCATCTAATCAAAACATAAGTTTTATACATTTTCCAAAAAAATTCCCCCTTTTTTATTATGCCGGAACCTATCTTATTACATATCTTCTTTCAGATGAGGTTCTTCAGATGACATTCAAAGTTCACAGGTTTTGTAAGTAAAACATTCAAGTACATAAGCCTAAATGATAATGAGATATTATCTTGGGCAAAACATCAGTAGAGTTCATTTCATTGAAAAATGATGAAGTACAAATTACATGAAGTCAACTCTAAAAAAGTTTTAAACTTAAACACACCTGGGACTTATAAACAAATGCCCAGCAAAAGATACAACTTTCTCAGATGGACTCAAAAAGAGGTTCAAGTCCATATTGCTTAAAGACTCTGATCTTCAGCTCATTCTTCCTCTCCATTATCTCCTTCGAATGTCCTCTGAGTCCAAGATGCTCGCATAAGGATGTCCACTCTTCAGTGATCCTTTCTCTATCAACAGCACCTGTTGCATCTTGAGGAGGCCAGTAGGTGATTGGCTCAGGGGCCTTCAGAGCTTGATCAGGGAAGGCATCATTCCAAGCATCACTGATCTCAGGATAGAGTTTGGGATAGGCATCAAACAACTATGAGTTGAAGACTTCTTGTGCATTGTCCCTTCCTAACTCTCCACTGACATAAAAGGAATACACAAAGTCCCTTTTAGCAGTCTCCCAAGCATCATTGAGCTTCTTAGGAACCCAGACATCATGGTGAGGGAATATGTTCTGAGATGGTATGATCTTGTCTTTCTTCATCTTGGCAGCCCACTTTAGATAACCACTTCTGAACTTCTTAGAAGTAGTTTTGTCAAAAGTGGCTAGCCTCTCCTTTCTTTTTCTCTCTGCTAGCTCTGCAATGGTCTCTATCTTATCAACCACCTTATCTCTCCTCTCCTGTTGCTGGGCTGTTAGCTTCCTTGCTCTTTCATTCATACCTCCAGCCTCTTTAATTAGCTCAGCGAGCTCTGTGACTTTTGTAGGTGCAGTCTTGGGAGGTTCAGAAGATAAGGGTTCAGAGTTGAGAATAGGAAGTACCTGAACTTCATCAGTAGAGGTTGTGGACTTAGCTGCCAACCTCCCTGAGATTCTTGTCTTTTTGGCAACCTCTGCTGAGAGGGCTTCAGATGCCTTTCTCTTTGTAGTTTCCCCCTTCTTCGCAGCTCTCTCTTCCTTCTCCTTTAAATGCTCCTCCTTGAACTTTGAAAGGTCAGCTGAGGAGGTCTCCTTGCCTTTCTTGGATCCTGCTAACTGCTGAGCTTCAGCATCAACTTTCTTCAAGGTGCTCTTCACCTGTTGGCCTTTTTCGAAGTCAGGGGTTTCAAGGATAATGTTCATTTTATTCTTAGGATCAGCCTTCATGTCCTTCGCACTTATCCTCTTTTCCCCCTTTCCGGCATTAATCATACACTCAGCCACTGTGATGTTGAGCTTCAGTTGATCATGTGCCAATGCCTTCAGCTCAGTTGAGCAGTGATCTACCTCATCCTCAAGCCTTTCCAAAGTAGCCCCAGCAGTCTGCCCAAATTGAACAAACTGCGCAAGCTTTTCATTGATCAGCACATCAGTCTTCTCTTGAGTTGGGAAATCTTCAGCTGCCTTCTTAAGTACCTCTCCCAGTTTGACTCCTAGCTCAGTATGCTTGGCTTCGAATTCAGACATCTTCGAGTTCCATAATCCTTCAACCTTTCCAAGTAGGTCTTCTGAGAAGGCCTCCACTGATGACTTCAAGTTGATGGATACGTTCTCTACTGAGTCATTGAGGAATTTGGCTCTGGCCTCTTCTTCAGTCTCCTCCAGCTTCTTCAGGGCTTCAATGACTAACACACTTTGCCCCTCAACTACATCAATCACCATCTGCTGAGAGTCTTCAACTTTAAGTGTGAGATTCTGAAGTGATGTAGTTGTGGACTCCATGAGTTCATCAATGTGGTCTGAGAGGATAACCATCTCATCTACCTCCTCCTGAACAATCTCCTGGACCTCCCTGAGCTGAGTTTGAAGAGTTGGAAGGCTTTCTTCTTTGATAGAGTGAACAACGTCACTCAGTGGAGTTAGGTTGACCTCAGCTGAGGGGACTTCAATGGTTTGAGTATCTGCATTGCAAGAAGTGTTAGTTTTAACTCCCTCTACCTCACAACCTAGATCTCCTGAAGCCTCTATCTCCATGGGAACTCCCTCCTCCTCACTCTTCTTACTTTCTTCCTCACTCTTCTTTTCAACTACTATTTTTTCAGCCAATTCACCCTTTACAGGGATGATTGCTCTAATCTCTCCTCTCCTCACAGCAGTGATTTCCACCTCTCTTTCTTTTTCACTCTCTTTTTCAACTCCTCCAGTTCCAGACACCTCAGTTGACTCTAAAGCCACCACTGAGGGCTGTTGTGGGAGAGCTTCAGTAGACACCTCTACTGAGCCCTCCTTTGGCAAGTTTTGAGCCTCAGTATCCCTTGCCTCGGATACATCCTTGGCTACCTCACCATCACCTTGCCTTAGTGAGGTACCTCCTTCTTGGACAGTTTCTTTCTCCTTCTCTTCCTCCCTTTCTTTTTCTCCTTCCACTTCAGCTATCACCTCAGCTGACTTCTCAACCTTACCACCATCATCCTTCTCTACCTCATCTACCTTCTTTGCCTCAGCAATCTTTTCCATCACTAGACTCTCAAAAATCTTCTCATCACAGAGAAGTCTAGATTTGGTCATCCCTGCAAATTGCATCACCTCAATCTCCTCTTTTTTCCAGTCATCAGCATTGCTGCCTCTGACAGCCAGCAAAATCTCACCCAGTCTTCTGTCTTTGAGCTGGACAAGGAGTCTCAGTCTCAAGAATAATGCTTTCAGGGTGGGGTATTCTTCAAGCTCAGGGTACTTAGACTCTAAAGAGTATGCTACCTCATCCTTGAGAGTATCAAGGAAAAAATACTCTTCTTCATCGTCTGAAGGAAGGGAAGGGGTAGGGGATCTGCTTTCTGTTGGCTCTTCTGGGATAGACTCCAGTTGAGTTGGATGAATTTCAGGAGGATTCAGTTCAGATGAGGTTTGAGGTTGAGTGTCAGGTGAGGTTGGGTTTTGGTCAGTGGGGGTTGATGATGTGGGTTCAGATGGGGTTGAGGGAATGGGTTCAATAGGGGTTGATGGGGTGGTTTCAGTTGGGGTGGAGATGGGTTCAGTGGGGGTTGTTTGGGATCCACTTACTGGCTTTTGAGAGCCATCAGTGGTGGTTTTGGGTAACGAGGAGATGCGTTTGGTTTTGGCAGCAGGGGTGCGAGGTTTAGTGGTTTTAGGTTTGATGGGGGTAGGTGCAGGGACATCTGAGTCAGACTCAGTTGAGATGATGTTGGGAGATGAGTCAGGGTTACCTGATGAAGATTCACCAGTAGAGTTGGTGACTCTGACTTTCTTTGAGGCACTCTCCTGCTCTGCCTCAGATGACCTCCTTCTTTCCTTCTTAGAGGCTTTCACTGCCTCGGCCTCCTTGTGCTGGGCCATCTTGTCACTTAATTTGACCAGCCTCCTCTTGAGCTTGGTCTTCTTCCCTTCAGTGGGGTTGGCCTCATCTTCCTCAACTGCCTCTGGGCTCTCCTCAGCAGGCTTGAGCATTCTTGTTTTCAGCGTTTTTCCAGACTTGAATAAGGTCTTCAAGTTACTCAATTTCCTCTCCTTTAACCAGTCTACTCCCACATCCACATTCTCAATTAAGTAAGTGATTTTAGTGGAAAATTCAGCTTACTTGCCAACTGGGGAGTTTTGTCAGCCTGAAATTTTGAGTGTTCCCTGTTCAAAGTTCTAAAAAAGAACTGCTGCCAATTGTATGGCTTCTCCTTGCTCTCAATAATTGCCTTCATCAATCTTAGCTTCGGCTTGCTCACTTGCTCAGTACTTCCTTGGTTTCCCAAGATACATTTACCAACAATCTCGCAGAGGACATTGTATGCTGGTAATAGTAGGCTTCTGTTCATCGTGGGACTGTATTTCGTCTTTTTCTCCATGATGGTGTAGACCCATTCCTCCTCCTTATCCAAGATGCAAGTATCTGGATTTGGGCCTTCAGATGGGAGTTCAAATAACTCCTTCAGATCATCTCCATTTATCCTAATCTCCTTCCTTATCTTCTGGTGCTCAACAACCTCCATATCGTCTCTCATCACCTATTTCTTTCTTTGTACAAACAGACACGATTTGATTCTCGAGTCTGAGTTGGAGATGTTGTAGAAAAATTCAAGAACTTGCCTATCATAGCAGTACTCTGGATGTACTGATAGAAATTTTTCTAAGCCAGCGGCTTTGACCATTTCCAGAGCCTCCTTAATGTGAGAGAACTCTGGTTTTGATTCAATTTCTGGGTTGTTGAAAAGGATTATTGGTTCATACCAGAAATTTTCTTTGTTGCTCAGAAACCCTAGGTTAATTCTGGCCATGGTTTTGAGAAAATTTGCAGAAAAGGATTGAAGAGATAGTAAGTGTTTGCTAGAAGATGTGTTCGAAAAGGTTTACGAGTGAACGTTTGGGGTTTTTATATGAGTAATGAATGGTGAGATTGAACAAAGAAATCAACGTCTGAGATTGATTGTGTTTGAGATCGTGGGTAGTTGCAAGGTTTAGTGGGGAGTTTTTAAGAAATCTTGACGGTTAGAAAAGAACCGCCTAAATGAATGGTATGTATTGAGAGGGTTGGTAGTCGGAAGGTCATATCATCCGGCTTTTAGGGCGCGTGAGATAGGTAATTGAAAAAGCATGTCTGACTTGTACCACGCGCATTAAATGCTTGCCATACCAAAATCTCTTCGGAACAGTGGAAAGAGATTTAATTTTCCAGAAAGCACTCATTAGTAAGTTTTTGAAACCAATTAAATATATAAAAACTAAGAGGCTTTAGATTTGAAAATAACATAAGTATAGACTTGACCTCCACTGAGGTTCGACCTCGTCTGATATTCAAACCTCTTCTGATATGAGGAGCTTCTTCTGAGAAAGATCCTCTTCTGAATATGAACCTCCACTGAGTTGAAGGTAACTCTACTGAGATTAAATCCTTTCTTTACTCTCCTGGATCTAGGAGTCCAAGCTCTACTGACAACTCTTGGAACCTTGCTTCTGCTAAAGGTTTTGTGAAAATATCTGCTTTCTGCTTGTCAGTGTGGATTTTGAGCATTTTGATGTCCTTCTTCTCCACATGGTCTCTGATGAAATGATGCCTTATATCCACATGTTTGCATCTTGTGTGGAGAACTGGATTTTCTGAAATAGCAATTGCACTATTGTTGTCACAGAAAATAGGGACTTCATTGGCAAAGATGTTGTAATCTCTCAGTTGTTGTCTTAGCCAGAGAATTTGAGCACAACAACTTCCAGCTGCCATATACTCAGCTTCAGTAGTGCTTGTGGCTACTGAGTTTTGTTTCTTGGAGAACCAAGAAATCAGCTTACTTCCCAAGAATTGGCAAGTGCCTGAGGTTGATTTCCTGTCAATTCTACATCCTCCATAATCAGCATCTGAGTATCCTGTGAGTTCCAGATTGTCATCTGAGGGATACCACAATCCCATATTCACAGTACCCTTAAGATATTTGAGAATCCTCTTAGCAGCTTCCAGATGACTTTTCTTGGGGTTGGCTTGATATCTTGCACAAATTCCAACTGCAAAAGTGATATCAGGCCTGCTTGCTGTGAGATACAGTAGAGATCCAATGATGGCTCTGTAATGAGTTTGGTCTACTAATTCTCCATCCTCATCTGGTTCCATCTTGGTGTTGGTGTTGAGTGGAACTCTTGCAACTTTGCTGGTCTGGCATCCAAACTTGTTGATCAGCTCCCTTGTGTATTTGGCTTGATTGATGAAGATTCCTTCAGGGGACTGCTTAACTTGAAGTCCTAGGAAGAAATTCATTTCTCCCATCATAGACATCTCAAATTTTCCCTTCATCAGTTGAGAAAACTTCTCACAGAGGACCTGGTTAGGACAACCAAAGATGATATCATCCACATAAATTTGAACCAGCAATGTGTCCTCTCCTTTTGTGATTCTGAAAAGTGTTCTATCAACTCTCCCTTTGATAAAACCATGATCCAAAAGGAATTGTGACAAAGTATCATACCAAGCTCTTGGAGCCTGTTTCAGTCCATATAGAGCTTTCCTCAGTCTATATACTTTGTGACTTTCTTCAAAACCTGGGGGTTGCTCCACATAGACTTCTTCATTGAGTACTCCATTCAAGAAGACACTTTTAACATCCATCTGGTACACCTTGAATTTCTTGTGAGCAGCATAGGCAAGAAATAACCTTATTGCCTCCAATCTGGCTACTGGAGCAAATGTTTCATCATAGTCAAATCCTTCAACCTGAGAATAGCCCTTTGCAACTAGCCTGGCTTTGTTTCTGACTATGATATCATTCTCATCCTTCTTGTTCTTGAATACCCACTTGGTTCCTATCACATTGCAGTGATATGGTCTGTCCACCAACTCCCAAACTTGATTCCTTGTGAACTGGTTGAGCTCTTCTTGTTGGGAAAATTGGGGTGCCCGGAATCTATTCGGGATGAATTTTAAATACGAATTTAAATACAATTATTACTATCATGAATTAATCCTAATTAATTCAAATAATAATTCCAACAACTAATTATCATCATGCATGCTAAATTAATTTCACATATTTAACTAGGCGGAATTAAACAAGTAAATATGCGATTAACGTACCTCTCGTAGTAATGGCCTTTGGATATACGGGACACTTGAAATCACGTTCTATCAACCCAAAGCCTTCTCAAGTATTTCCCTTTTCACCTCACTTGATCGCCGGTGGGAGACGCTTTCAAGTAATTTAATAACTAAGGAAAAAGAAAAATATCTATGCTTCTTGATTTTTCCAACACATGGAATTATGTTCTTGGAGATGAAATAATCATCTCCTATTTATAAGAGGTATTGATCGAAAATTTAGAGATTAATGGGCTTGGAGAAAATCTTTTCTTAATCTCTAAGAAATCTTGAATATATCTCATATATTCTTTTCTCCAAAATAAAATATTCCACAAAAATCTCACACCCCTAAATAAATATGCAATTTTCGAAAACTTTATAGATGAAATCCAAGATTTGGATCTTCTTGAATATATGAGATATTCTTGTATTCCTAGAATACATATCTTCCATAATATCTTTTCAAGAAAATCAACAAAATCTAATTTCTCCTACACATGCATTTTTCGAAAATTTAGAGAGAAAAATCAGCAATATTATTTTCTTTTTATTTTAATCACCTTATCATTATTGGGCTACTTAATGGGCTACTTGAGGGGCCTTAAGGAGAATTAAGATTGGACCTCCTAATGGACTTCTGAATTTCAATATTGAGCCCCAATATAATTCAGCCCATTAATATTAATTATTACCACTAATAAATTAATATTGCACTATCCATCTTAATCCATATTACGATAATATGGGCTCCCGGTTATTATTTCCCGCATTTAAGATTAACAAGTCCATTAATTAATTAAGCTTCTGAATAGCTCTAAATTAATTAACATCTTTCACCTTGGAGTAAAGACAGCTCAACATTATTATTCGTACCGAAGAAACTAATTCTTCACTTGCAAGATTTGGTACAATAAAACTTCTGAGCCCACCAAGGGGACTAATCACACGAGCCGTACTCGCACGCGTTTCTCCGTATTAAATCTTAGCAACCGTCGTATGATTAATATTACTGCCCAAGACACAAAGTTCGAAGTCACAATGATTCTCACCCAACATGAATCAAAGCAGTAACTACTAAGCACACACAGTCCTATTTAAGTGACGGAGATTAAGAAATCAACAACCACTGAGGTCTAATTCTTCACCTTTCAGAACAGAAGAATTTCTCCTCGCTGTAGGACCTCTTCAACACATACTAAATGTGCTAGTGCAATCTCTTGGTCAAGACAGACCAATCTGAGCCTTACACATCGACCTTTCACGGTGGATTGTTCAATTCCACCTAGGCCGTGAAAATGTACGTTTAGTTACAAGTAAACTGTTAATGTCGTCTTCCGTGATCGGGTATCACCACATTAACTACTATGTAACACGTACTATATATTGAACGGTTTGCAATAGAAATTCAACATTCAATCATAACTAAAGCAAATACGATAAAAGAATTATTCTCATAAACGAGTGTTTGATACACGAGTTATACAAAGTAAAAGCATACTTTCACGTATAACTCCAACAATCTCCCACTTATACTTAAAGTCTGCTTTTAGTATACATCACGCATGTCTTAGTGTAGTAGCTCTACGTGACATCTCATGTCAACCTACACTAACCTAATAATTCCTCCCACTTATACTTAAAGCAGATTGGCAATAGTCTTGACTCCCATTCCATCCACATGTCTCTCGAATGTACTCAGAGGCAGACCCTTTGTGAATGGATATACTAGGTTGTCCTCCGACGTTTATCTTTGCCACCTCTTTATCTCCTCTCTTAACGATTTCTCGCATAAGATGGTGTTTTCTTTCAATGTGTTTGCTGGCCTTGTGGGCTCTCGGTTCCCTTGAATTTGCAACTGCTCTGGCATTGTCACAAAAGACAGTTATCTTGTCGGGCAAATTCGGAACAACGTCCAAGTCCACTAAGAAGTACTTGAGCCAAACCGCTTCTTTCGCTACTTCACAAGCAACTACTTATTCGGCTTCCATGGTCGAATCTGCGATGCATTTCTGCAAATCGCTTCTCCATGTCATGGCTCCTTCCCCCATGCAAAACACACTACCCGAGGTAGGTATTTTGGAGTCTATGTCTGATCGGAAATTTGAGTCCGTGTATCCCATGGGAATTAGATTGTCTGATTGTTAAATCAGCATTCCATACCAAGTTCTTTTCAGAAACTAAAGAACGCATTTAATTGCAATCTAATGTGCTTTCCCGGGGTTACTTTGATATCTTGCCATCATGCCCACGGCAAAGCAGATATCCGGTCTCGTACACAACATTGCATACATAAGACTTCCTACGTCCGAAACGTACGGAACGTCTTTCATGTCATCTATCTCCACTTGCGTCTTAGGGCATATTTCTTTGGATAGATGGATTCCGTGCCTAAAAAGGTACAAAACCTTTCTTGGAATCTTGCACGCTGATATGCTTCAAAACAGTGGCTTTGTATGAAACTTGCGATAAGCCCAACATCTTCCTCTTGCGATCTCGAGTGAACTTGATCCCAAGGATGTGACCGGCTTTCCCTAAGTCCTTCATATCAAACTGTTTTGACAGCCATACCCTTACGTCTGACAATACCTTTACATTGTTTCCAATGAGCAGAATATTGTCTACGTATAATACTAAGAATACCACCGCAGTTCCGTCACATCTTTCACACAACTTTCGAACTTGTTTTGATCACAAACCCATAAGACTTAATCAATTGATCAAAACACTGGTTCCAAGTACGCGATGCTTGCTTAAGTCCATAAATGGATCTCTTAAGCTTGCATACGAGGTGCTCTTGGCCTTTTTCAACGAAACCTTTGGGCTGTTGCATATAGATCCCATCAAGACTTCCGTTAAGGGAAGCTGTCTTGACATCCATTTGCCAGATCTCGTAATCTAAGTGCGCAACGATCGACAAGAGAATACGGATGGACTTAAGCATAGCTACAGACCACAGGCCACAAGCCTTGCTTTGAAGGTCTCTACCCTTCCGTCCGGTCCTCTTTTCCTCTTGTACACCCACTTGCATCCAATGGGCTCTACCCATTAGGTGGATCAACCAACTCCCACACTTGATTATAATCCATCGAACCCACCTCGGTTTCCATTGCGGTTTGCCACACTCCCGCGTCTTTGTCTTGGATTGCCTCGTCGTACGTTCATGGGTCTGATTCATCGCCGGGAATCAAATCCGAAGATTCTCCAATTCCCATGAATCTCTCGGGTTGCCTTGCAATCCTCCCACTACGACGGGGTTCCGGTTGTGAAGGTATGACATGTGGTATATCATCTTGTATACTTTGTATAGGAGTTTGCCCTCTTAACTCGTCTAAGGTAATCTCACTTCTGGGCTTTCTTTTGTTCATATAGTCTTTCTCCAAGAATTTAAAGTGCGAACTAATCACGGTCTTTTAATCCTTGAGACTATAGAACATACACCCTTTCGTTCCCATGGGATATCCTATAAACAACCTTAATTCCGAACATGGATCCAATTTACCGGCTTCCTTGTCTAGCACGTATGCCGGACAACCCCAAATCTGCAAGTGTCTTAGACTGGGCTTGCGCCCCGGTCCACAATTCCATTGGGGTTTTAGGAACCGATTTGGATGGCACCAAGTTCAGAATATAAGTCATTGTTTCCAAGGCGTTACCCCATAACGACTTGGGTAAATCTGAATAACTCATCATGGATCTGACTATTTCTAAAAGAGTCTGGCTCCTTCGTTCCTCCACACCGTTCTATTGAGGGGTTCCCGATATGGTCAACAGGGATACAATCCCTTCTTCCGATAGGTAGTTCAAGAATTCATTGCTAAGGTATTCGCCTCCACGAACAAATCGTAGAGACTTGATACTTCTTACCCTATGCATCATAAGGTAGATGTATCTGTATCTTGAGTAATCATCAAATTACTCATACCTCTTCTTGCTATGATCGTCATTGAACCACACATATCGGTATGAACGAGTTCTAACACTTTCGTAGTTCTATTCCCCTTGGCTCCAAATGCCCTCTTGGTCATTTTACCCTCTAAACAGGATTCACAAGTTGGAAACGGTTCGACTTGGAATAATTCCAAGGATCCATCTTTCACCAATCTCTCTATCCACTTTAGATTAATATGACCTAGTCTAAGATGCCATAGAAGTGTTTCGTTCATCTCCGAAGAACGCTTTCTTTTATTACTCGAAATAATCGATGTGTTATTAGATTCAATTTTGCGAGTGGTGTGCCCAAAAAATGGTATAAAGATCATCCATTAAAGTTCCGGAACGGATAAACTCATCGTTTCAAGCAATAATAACATCCTCATTAAAAGAAACTGAGTATCTATTCAAACAGTTTAGAAACTGAAGGTTGAGTTCTTTCTAAACTAGGAACATGAGGAATGTCTCTCAAGACCATAACTCTATCTTCACAAGATAGGCGCACTTCTCCCACTGCTTCAGCTGCCACTCTCGTAGCATTGCCCGATGTGATGGGGATCTCACTTCCGTTAAGTCGTCGGGTTAGCTTAAACCCATGAAACAAATGTGATCAGTAGCTCTCGTATCCACTATCCACGAATAGACAGCATACGCCACTTCACAAGTTTCGACGACTAAGGTGTGTGAATTACCTAACTTTCCTAGCCTCTTAGGCTTGGAACAGGCAGACCTCCATTGTCCTCTCTCACCGCAACTAAAACACTTCCCCTTCGATGCTTGCCTTTGCATTTGCCTTTCACAACAATTGGATTTGCTTGGATCCGGCCTTTGGTTCTCTTCCTCTTTTCCCTCCCTTGGGACCAAAAAAGGTAGACGAACCATTAGCCACCATAGCACTAGACTGGTGCTCCATTATCACCTCCACCGAAACTAAAGCTTGCAAGAGCTCGGGCAAACGACTTGTCCGTTCATTCATCTGACAGTTCAGATGAAACTACTCAAAGCTTCTCGGTAGGGAATGGTATATGAAATCAATCAAAATCCGCACCAAGTACTTCCAACTTGTTAAGGTATGCCATTATCTCGAGAACGTGCTCCCTCACGGGCGTTCCTTCCACCATTTCCAACTTGACCGAGTCATGTTTGGTGAACTGATTAGTCATGGGATTCTGATGTGAAAACATCTCTTCAAGGCGTTTCATGATTTCAACAGCGGATACAATGTCTTCATGAACGCGCCTCAAATCCTCAGACAAAAATGTCAAGATGATGCACTTCATTCATTGTCACGCTTCCGATCATAAACTGCCTCTTCCCATTGCTTGACTTATCATTAGGCTTGCCGGGTATATTAACATAAATAACCCAATTGTGTTTTCGTGCAGTAAGGACAAATTTAAAAAAAACATTTCCAATCGATATAATTCTCTCCAAAAAGTTTATTAACTTTAAGTATATTAAACAGTGGATTAAAAGGTTACGACATGATGAAATGAGAATAAAACATACATTCATATCAATATCTAGAAAAATATGAAATTATCACATAATTCGATCACATCAATTATATTGAAACCTTAAAACAATATAATCATGCATCAGCCAACATCTCGAAACAATTTAAATGCGCCACGAGGGGTGGTCTATACATTTAAATACATTCAAGCGGACTACAAACTTAAAAGTTACAAATCCTTAATTCAAAATTAATAGTTGGCTCCCACTTTGACCACATAGAAATTGACAGGGACTCCGAGGGGAGTAAGTTAATATCAATTTCCTATGCCTAAGTAATAACCATAATTAAATACAGGATTATTATTTCGCTTTGAGCAAGCCACTCGTGGTGAGGGTCAATACCGCCACTAGTAATAATCCACAATCATCCTTTCGGAATTTATTCATGTGAAATCCGTTCTTTTGGCCGATCCGAGGGGGAAATGTATTCCAAAAGAACTTCACAAATAAATAAATTATGGAGGTCAAAATAATCCAATTTTAATATCCGGAATAAAATTGCGATTACAAAAAAAACATACTTAGTAATTTTCGAAAGTAAGGTTTTTCTTGGACAATTAAATTCATGCAAACACATATTAACAAATAATAATAAGTGCACGAAATAAAACATCCATCAAAACAAAAATTAAACACATTGGAGCACTCAAATCCAATTGTCACGGTTTAATTTCTTCACGTCTTGATGCGAAAAATCGTCCTTGTTGCTTTCCGACGTTCGTCTCGACGTGCTCCCACTCGAACAGCAACACTTCTTCAAAAACAGCATCGTTTGGGGTTCGGGACGACGTTTAAAATCACACGGAAAAAAACACGAACCGAAAAAATTCCACGGCCTGAGATACAGCGCGCGTCGGCCCACGAAGTGGGCCCGCGCGCTTCCCGGCCCGAGAAGCGCTGGAAAAGCGCCCGAGGCGCGCCGAAGCGCAGCCCCGAGGCGCACCCGAGGCGCGCCCGAGGCGCTGCACAGAAGCGCGCCGAGGCGCACCCGAGGCGCCCCGAGGCGCTGCAGCCCCTCGCCGAGGCGCGCGCGCGGTGCGCGCGGTGCCGTGCGCCCGTTGCGCACGGCGTGCGCCGTGCACCCCCGTGCGCCGTTTTTTTCGCCGTTCGTCCTCGTTTTCTTCACCCCTTGCATGATTTTACCTCCATACACGCGCCACACATGTATGCGTCGTCCGGGTACGCCGTTTTTAATTCTTCGTTCTTCGTCACGATCCGGTTACAATTTATTTTTACAAAAAAAAAATAAATACTAGATCTAGACTAGTCTATTACAATGATCGAATCAAAATAAAACAACTAATCTACTCGTGGATTTTCTCACGAGAAAAACGAATTCGAACGAATCGAATTAAAAACCAAATTAATTCACACGCATGAAATTAACAACATTAAAACCATGACAATTGGATACCTGCAAAAAAGATCTAACAATTCTACTATCCAATTTCAATTTAATGTTCAACAATTTAAATTCCAATTTAAAATTCAGAGCCCGAAACCGTGGCTCTGATACCAGTTGTTGGGAAAATTGGGGTGCCCGGAATCTATTCGGGATGAATTTTAAATACGAATTTAAATACAATTATTACTATCATGAATTAATCCTAATTAATTCAAATAATAATTCCAACAACTAATTATCATCATGCATGCTAAATTAATTTCACATATTTAACTAGGCGGAATTAAACAAGTAAATATGCGATTAACGTACCTCTCGTAGTAATGGCCTTTGGATATACGGGACACTTGAAATCACGTTCTATCAACCCAAAGCCTTCTCAAGTATTTCCCTTTTCACCTCACTTGATCGCCGGTGGGAGACGCTTTCAAGTAATTTAATAACTAAGGAAAAAGAAAAATATCTATGCTTCTTGATTTTTCCAACACATGGAATTATGTTCTTGGAGATGAAATAATCATCTCCTATTTATAAGAGGTATTGATCGAAAATTTAGAGATTAATGGGCTTGGAGAAAATCTTTTCTTAATCTCTAAGAAATCTTGAATATATCTCATATATTCTTTTCTCCAAAATAAAATATTCCACAAAAATCTCACACCCCTAAATAAATATGCAATTTTCGAAAACTTTATAGATGAAATCCAAGATTTGGATCTTCTTGAATATATGAGATATTCTTGTATTCCTAGAATACATATCTTCCATAATATCTTTTCAAGAAAATCAACAAAATCTAATTTCTCCTACACATGCATTTTTCGAAAATTAAGAGAGAAAAATCAGCAATATTATTTTCTTTTTATTTTAATCACCTTATCATTATTGGGCTACTTAATGGGCTACTTGAGGGGCCTTAAGGAGAATTAAGATTGGACCTCCTAATGGACTTCTGAATTTCAATATTGAGCCCCAATATAATTCAGCCCATTAATATTAATTATTACCACTAATAAATTAATATTGCACTATCCATCTTAATCCATATTACGATAATATGGGCTCCCGGTTATTATTTCCCGCGTTTAAGATTAACAAGTCCATTAATTAATTAAGCTTCTGAATAGCTCTAAATTAATTAACATCTTTCACCTTGGAGTAAAGACAACTCAACATTATTATTCGTACCGAAGAAACTAATTCTTCACTTGCAAGATTTGGTACAATAAAACTTCTGAGCCCACCAAGGGGACTAATCACACGAGCCGTACTCGCACGCGTTTCTCCGTATTAAATCTTAGCAACCGTCGTATGATTAATATTACTGCCCAAGACACAAAGTTCGAAGTCACAATGATTCTCACCCAACATGAATCAAAGCAGTAACTACTAAGCACACACAGTCCTATTTAAGTGACGGAGATTAAGAAATCAACAACCACTGAGGTCTAATTCTTCACCTTTCAGAACAGAAGAATTTCTCCTCGCTGTAGGACCTCTTCAACACATACTAAATGTGCTAGTGCAATCTCTTGGTCAAGACAGACCAATCTGAGCCTTACACATCGACCTTTCACGGTGGATTGTTCAATTCCACCTAGGCCGTGAAAATGTACGTTTAGTTACAAGTAAACTGTTAATGTCGTCTTCCGTGATCGGGTATCACCACATTAACTACTATGTAACACGTACTATATATTGAACGGTTTGCAATAGAAATTCAACATTCAATCATAACTAAAGCAAATGCGATAAAAGAATTATTCTCATAAACGAGTGTTTGATACACGAGTTATACAAAGTAAAAGCATACTTTCACGTATAACTCCAACACTTCTTGCATGGCAATAATCCAGTTGGAATCTTGAAGTGCTTCTGCTATGGAACTTGGTTCCTGGTTTGATGAGAAACAACAAAACAAAGCACTTTCACCATGAAAACTTCTAGTTTTGACTCCTGAGGAAGGATCACCTAGGATTTGTTCAACAGGGTGATCTGTGAGCCAAGTCCTCCTAGGCTGATGCCCTTCAGTAGAGTTTAACTCTTCTGAAGTTGAGTCACTAGATATAGGAATGAAATCGAATTCAGGAAATAAGACAGAGGGTTGAAGTCCCGAGTCATCATTCAAGGTATTTTCATTCTCAATGGTAATTTCATTGGTTCCCCCTTGAATGATGGGTTCAGTGAATGTCTCAGCTGTGACCACATCTTCATTGACATTGGTTACCTCTTGAACTGGGATGGTGTTCATCAGTTCAGTTACATCTTCAGGAGAGCTCTCAGGTGAGCTTTGAGGAGTGGTCTGATTTAGAGTGTCCTCTTTGAATTGTTGATCATTGAGGTTGTCCCAGGTTGGGATGAATGTATCAACACAATTCTCAGGATATCCTTTTGATTTGATACTCAATCTGGTTAGCCTTTTGCTTATCACATCCTCATTCTCCTTACTTCTGGACTCAAAAGTAGATTCATCAAATACCACATGAGGTGTTTCTTCCACAACAAGAGTTCTACAGTTGTAAACTCTGAAAGCTCTACTGATTTGGGAATATCCTAAGAAAATTCCTTCATCAACTTTGCTATCAAAGGCTTTCAGTTGAGTTTTCCCATTGTTGTGAATGAAACACTTGCAACCAAAAATATGAAAGTAAGATACCTGTGGCTTTCTGCCATTCCATAACTCATATGGAGTTTTTCCTTGAAGTTTGGTTACCATGGATCTATTTTGAGTGTGGCAGGCAGTATTAATAGCTTCGGCCCATAATCTTTTAGGAACCTGAGCTTCAGCTAACATTGTCCTTGCTGCCTCCTTGAGAGTCTTATTTCTTCTTTCAGCTACTCCATTTTGTTGTGGATTTCTTGCAGCTGATGTCTCAAGAAAAATACCTAATTCTTTGCAATAATCTTTTATAATTGAATTTATGAATTCAGTGCCCTTATCTGATCTTATCTTTACAATGTTTAGGCTCTTTGCATTGCTAACTTTCTTCAGGAGCTCTGGCAGTCTCAGTTGAGTCTCATTTTTGCTTGCAAGGAATATCACCCATGTGTACCTGGAGAAGTCATCTACAACAACAAGTGTATATTTTCTCCCATTGATACTTACAGGGGTTACTGGACTAAAAAGATCCATATGTAACAGTTGAAGTACTCTGTCAGTAGAGGTTGCTACTTTGCTTTTGAAAAATGCCTTTACCTGCTTTCCCTCCTGACAGGCTTTACAGATATGTTCCTTATTGTATACTTCATTTGGCATTCCTTCTACCAGTTCATGTCTTGCTATTATGTTCATCATCTTGAAGTTCAGATGACTTAGCCTTTTGTGCCATAACCAATTAGTGTCAGTTGAGCTCTTAGCAATAAGACATGCATTTGGTGTGCAAGACTTCCAATCTGCAAGATAGACATTTCCCTTTCTTGACCCAGTTAGTAATACCTGTTGTGAAGATACATTCTTAACAAAACACAGGTTACATGAAAATTCAACACTGTATCCTTTATCACAAAATTGACTTATGGACAGAAGATTATGCTTAAGTCCACTGACAAAGGATACATTGCTTACCCTTACTGAGCCAATGATTAAAGTACCATAACCTTTAGTGGCTCCTTGTGAGTTGTCACCAAAGGTGACTTGTGGACCTTCTTTCTCAACAAATTATGTCAGGAGATCTTTGTTGCCAGTCATGTGCCTAGAACATCCACTGTCCAAGTACCAGACTGATGATTTAAGAGCTTCTCCTTTGTTGAGGTCCACTGAGCCCTGCAATCACAGATCAAGCTTTAGGTACCCATTTGGTGTTGGGTCCTACAAGGTTAGCTGTACCTTTCGGAATCCAAATTTGCCTCACAGTTCTAATCACTTTAGATTGGCTAATTTGTCTTCCATAAACATCTACATAGATTGTTATCTCCCTAGGTGCCTTGGGAGTAAACTTTGTATGGGTGTCAGCCTTTGAAGGAACAGGAACCTTCTTCACATTCTTTCTTTTTGGCTTGGGTGCACCTGGTCTTGGTTTTTGTTGATAAAGGTATGAAGGACCTTTTCCTTTAGGCACAAAAGGACTAGGTCTTCCATATGAGTCATTCCTTGAGGACTGCTCATGCCTGGGTGCTCTCAGCTGAGGTTGCTTCATCTGTGAAGACCTCGGCTGATAGTACCTCTACTGAGATCTAGTTTGATAAGTCACCTGAGCCTTTCCATTTGGTTTTGGCTTAGATTGACTTTTCTTTTGAGTGATCTCAGCTGGTCTTTTTCCTTTATCCATAATCTGTGGTTGAAAAGTCACAGACTTGACAAAAACTCTCTTTGTGCCACTTGAAGAAACAACACTCAGAGGACCTTCTGAAGGTTTTGGAATAAAGCCTATCCCACACTTGTTATTAGGATTGGTTTGAAAATTTTGGATCTCCTCTATGGCAAGAGAGGGTTTGTTTAGAGCATCAATCCTTTTTAACAAGGTCTCTTTAGATTTTTGTAAGACATCAATTTTCAGGAGGGAATCCTTTATTTGGCTTACCAATTTTAAGTTCTCTTCAGTTAACTTTGTCTTAGATTCATTGAGATCTTTTATCAGTTGATCTCTACCATTTCCTTGACTTCTGAGGGTTTCCACCTCTTTTGTCAGTTCAATGGTAGATTTGGCTGAGTTCAGGTCTGCTTGATTCCCAGACTCTATTAACTTGGAGTTTTCACTCAAGAGTTGTTTGTTCTCATCTTGAAGACAGAGACTTGCTTCTTACAACCTTGAGAAATCAATCATCAATTGTTCCAAAGCGGACTGAAGATTGAGTTCCTCAGTTGACTCTGAGCTTAGCTCAGGTGTGTGTACTAGAGAAATGGATGGTTTAGATTGTACCTCTGGTTCTTCTCTTGCCATGAGGCACATGTCATCTTCACTGCTGTCAGAGAACAGTTCATCAGGTGACTCCAGATTTTCATCAACATCCCCAGCCATCATGGCTTTTCTTTCTCCATATCTTCTGTCTCTTTTGGCTTGCCTTTCCTTTCTTTCTTTAGTGCTCAGTTGAGGACAGTCATATTGAAAGTGCCCAATCTTCTTGCACTGAAAACACCTGTTGGCATCATCATTCTTTTCCTCAGTGGATTCTCTGGTCTTTGATGATGATCCTTCAGCCTTGGTGTAATTCTTGTATTCCTTCTTCTTCTCCAGCTCAGATGAGTTTTTCTCTCCTTCTCTGGTGGTCTTTTGTGGGTAACTTCTACCTTCCCTGTTATCCCTGTAAAATCTTTTATACTTGCCAAAGCGGCTGTTAAGTTGTTCAAACCTTCTAGCCATCATGCTGAGTTCCTCCTGCATCTCAGCCTTGCTTTGTGACTTGCTTGCCTTTGTACTCTTCTGAGGCTTTGGGGAGTTTGGCTCAGACTCCTTGGCTTTGAAGGCTACTCCCTTCTGTTGGGAAAATATAGGGGTGCCCGGAATCTATTCGGGATGAATTTTAAATACAAATTTAAATACAATTATTACTATCATGAATTAATCCTAATTAATTCAAATAATAATTCCAACAACTAATTATCATCATGCATGCTAAATTAATTTCACATATTTAACTAGGCGGAATTAAACAAGTAAATATGCGATTAACGTACCTCTTGTAGTAATGGCCTTTGGATATACGGGACACTCGTAATCACGTTCTATCAACCCAAAGCCTTCTCAAGTATTTCCCTTTTCACCTCACTTGATCGCCGGTGGGAGACGCTTTCAAGCAATTTAATAACTAAGGAAAAAGAAAAATATTTATGCTTCTTGATTTTTCCAACACATGGAATTGTGTACTTGGGGATGAAATAATCATCCCCTATTTATAGAGGGAAGTGGCCGAAAATATGAGGCTTAATGGGCTTGGAGAAAATCTTTTCTTAGTCTCTAAGAAATCTTGAATATATCTCATATATTCTTTTCTCCATAATAAAATATTCCACAAAAATCTCATTCTTATTTTCAAGGCTATGATTTTCGAAAATTTGTAGAGAGAAATCCAAGATTTGGATCTTCTTGAATATATGAGATAATCTTGTATTCCAAGAATACTTATCTTCCATAATATCTTTCCAAGAAAATCAACAAAATCTTTTCTCAATCTACACCTCTAATTTTCGAATTTAACATGAAAAAATCAGCATAATATATTCTTTTTATTTTAATCACCTTATCATTATTGGGCTACTTAATGGGCTACTTGAGGGGCCTTAAGGAGAATTAAGATTGGACCTCATAATGGACTTCTGAATTTCAATATTGAGCCCCAATATAATTCAGCCCATTAATATTAATTATTACCACTAATAAATTAATATTGCACTATCCATCTTAATCCATATTACGATAATATGGGCTCCCGGTTATTATTTCCCGCGTTTAAGATTATCAAGTCCATTAATTAATTGAGCTTCTGAATAGCTCTAAATTAATTAATATATTTCACCTTGGAGTAAAGACAACTCAACATTATTATTCGTACCGAAGAAACTAATTCTTCACTTGCAAGATTTGGTACAATAAAACTTCTGAGCCCACCAAGGGGACTAATCACACGAGCCGTACTCGCACGCGTTTCTCCGTATTAAATCTTAGCAACCGTCGTATGATTAATATTACTGCCCAAGACACAAAGTTCGAAGTCACAATGATTCTCACCCAACATGAATCAAAGCAGTAACTACTAAGCACACACGGTCCTATTTAAGTGACGGAGATTAAGAAATCAACAACCACTGAGGTCTAATTCTTCACCTTTCAGAACAGAAGAATTTCTCCTCGCTGTAGGACCTCTTCAACACATACTAAATGTGCTAGTGCAATCTCTTGGTCAAGACAGACCAATCTGAGCCTTACACATCGACCTTTCACGGCGGATTGTTCAATTCCACCTGGGTCGTGAAAATGTACGTTTAGTTACAAGTAAACTGTTAATGTCGTCTTCCGTGATCGGGTATCACCACATTAACTACAATGTAACACGTAAAATATATTGAACGGTTTGCAATAGAAATTCAACATTCAATCATAACTAAAGCAAATGCGATAAAAGAATTATTCTCATAAATCGAGTGTTTGATACACGAGTTATACAAAGTAAAAGCATACTTTCACGTATAACTCCAACAATCTCCCACTTATACTTAAAGTCTGCTTTTAGTATACATCACGCATGTCTTAGTGTAGTAGCTCTACGTGACATCCTATGTCAACCTACACTAACCTAATAATTCCTCCCACTTATACTTAAAGCAGATTGGCAATCGTCTTGACTCCCATTCCATCCACATGTCTCTCGAATGTACTCTGAGGCAGACCCTTTGTGAATGGATCAGCTAGGTTGTCACCCGACGCTATCTTTGCCACCTCTATATCTCATCTCTTAACGATTTCTCGTATAAGATGGTGTTTTCTTTCTATGTGTTTGCTGGCCTTGTGGGCTCTCGGTTCCCTTGAATTTGCAACTGCTCCGACATTGTCACAAAAGACGGTTATATTGTCGGGCAAATTCGGAACGACGTCCAAGTCCACTAAGAAGTACTTGAGCCAAACCGCTTCTTTCGCTACTTCACAAGCAACTACTTATTCGGCTTCCATGGTCGAATCTGCGATGCATTTCTGCAAATCGCTTCTCCATATCATGGCTCCTTCTCCCATGCAAAACACACTACCCGAGGTTGACTTTCTTGAGTCTATGTCTGATTGGAAATCCGAGTCCGTGTATCCTACGCGAACTAGACTATCCGACTGGTAAATCAGCATCTGCTCCCGAGTTCTTTTCAGATACCTCAAGATGCACTTTATGGCAGTCCAATGGTCTTTCCCGGGATTACTTTGATATCTTGTTACCATGCCTATGGCAAAACAGATATCTGGTCTCGTACACGGCATTGCATACATAAGGCTTCCTACGGCCGAAGCGTACGGAACACCTTTCATGTCATCTATCCCCGCTTGCGTCTTAGGGCTTAATTCCTTCGATAGATGGATTCCGTGCCTAAAAGGTACAAAACCTTTCTTGGAATCTTGCATGTTGAAACGCTTCAAAACAGTGTCAATGTATGAAGCTTGCGATAAGCCCAACATCCTCTTCTTGCGATCGCGAGTGATTTTGATCCCAAGGATGTGACCGGCTTCCCCTAAGTCCTTCATATCAATTTGTTTTGACAGCCATACCTTTACGTCTGACAATACCTTCACATTGTTTCCAATGAGCAGAATATCGTCTACGTATAATACTAAGAATACCACCGCAGTTCCGTCACGCTTCTTATACACACAACTTTCGAACTCGTTTTGATCAAACCCATAAGACTTAATCATTTGATCAAAACACTGGTTCCAAGTACGCGATGCTTGCTTAAGTCCGTAAATGGATCTCTTGAGCTTACATACGAGATTCTCTTGGCCTTTTCCAATGAAACCTTTGGGCAGTTGCATATAGATCCCATCAAGACTTTCGTTAAGGAAAGTTGCCTTGACATCCATTTGCCAGATCTCATAATCTAAGTGTGCAGCGATCGACAAGAGAATACGGATGGACTTAAGCATAGCTACATGCCACGGGCCACAAGCATTGCTTTGAAGGTTTCAACCCTTCCGTCCGGTCCTCTTTTCCTCTTGTAAACCCACTTGCATCCAATGGGTTCTACCCCACTGGGTGGCTCGACCAACTCCCACACTTGATTATGATCCATCGAACCCATCTCGGCTTTCATTGCCGTTTGCCATGACTCCGCGTCTTTGTCTTGGATTGCCTCGTCGTATGTCCTTGGGTCTGATTCAACACCGGGAACCAAATCCGAAGATTCTCCTATCCCCATGAATCTCTCGGGTTGCCTAAGAACCCTCCCACTACGACGGGGTTCCGGTTGTGAAGATGTGACGTGTGGTACATCATCTTGTATACTTGGTATCGAGGTTTGACCTCTCAATTCTTCTAAGGTAATTTCACTTTTAGGCTTCCGATTGTTCATATAGTCTTCCTCCAAGAATTTAAAGTGTGTACTAATCACAGTCTTTTGATCCTTGGGACTATAGAACATGCACCCTTTCGTTCCGGCCGGGTATCCTATAAACAGCCTTAATTCCGAACGTGGATCCAACTTACCGGCTTCCTTGTCTAGCACGTATGCCGGACAACCCCAAATCCGCAAATGTCTTAGACTGGGCTTGCGCCCGGTCCACAATTCCATTGGGGTTTTAGGAACCGATTTGGATGGCACCAAGTTTAGAATATAAGCCGCCGTTTCCAAGGCATTACCCCAAAACGACTTGGGTAAATCCGAATAACTCATCATGGATCTGACCATCTCTAAAAGAGTCCGGTTCCTTCGTTCCGCCACACTGTTCTGTTGAGGGGTTCCCGGTGCGGTCAACTTGGATACAATCCCTTCGTCCGATAGGTAGTTCAAGAATTCATCGCTGAGGTATTCGCCTCCACGATCTGATCGTAGAAACTTTATATTCTTTTCCCTATGTTTCTCGGCTTCGGCCTTAAACTCTTTAAACTTTTCAAAAGTTTCAGACTTATGCCGCATAAGGTAAATGTACCCATATCTTGAGTAATCGTCAATGAAGGTAACGAAATACTCATACCCCATTCTCGCTTTGATCGTCATTGGACCACACACATCGGTATGAACGAGTTCTAACACTTCCATGGCTCTATTCCCCTTGGCTCCAAATGCCCTCTTGGTCATCTTACCCTCTAAACAGGATTCACAAGTTGGAAACGGCTCGACTTGTAGCGATTCCAAGGATCCGTCTTTCACCAATCTCTCTATCTGCTTTAGATTAATATGACCTAGTCTAAGATGCCATAGAAGTGTTTCGTTCATCTCCGAAGAACGCTTTCTTTTATTGCTCGAAATGATCGACGTGTTATTAGATTCATTATTTGAGTGGTGTGCACACTTAATCGTATAGAGATTGTTTACCAACGTTCCATGACAGATAATATCATTCTTAAAAGAAACAGTAACAACTTTATTAAAAGTAACTGAATATCCATCAAAGAACAACTTAGAAACCGAAATTAAATTCTTTCTAAAGTTCGGAACGTATAAAACATCTCTTAAAATTAAAACTCTATCTTCAAAAGATAGGTGCACGACTCCCACTGCTTCGGCTGCCACTCTCGTAGCATCGCCCAAAGTGATGGTGATCTCATTCTTGCTAAGTCGCCGGGTTAGCTGAAACCCCTTAAGAGTGAAACAAATATGATCAGTTGCCCCGGTATCCACTACCCAAACGTGGGCAGCATACGCCGCAACATATGTTTCAACGACTAAAGCATGAGACTTACCTTTCTTTACCGCCTTCTTAGGCTTAGAACAGGTAGACCTCCAATGTCCTCTTTCCCCGCAATTGAAGCACTTACTCTTACCGGGTATCCTCACGCCGTACGGCTTGAAAGCTCTTTTCTTGCCTCCCAAAGTGAGTCTACTGGTTTGGTTCCGATCAACTGCCTCCTTCTCAATCTTACCTTCCATTGGCCTAGATTTCGAGAAAAGGTTCTTGATCACCAAAGCCTCGTCCTTACTCCCCAAGTATGACTCTACCGTTATCAGAGCTTTGAGCAGGGTATCCAAAGTGAACTTGTGTTCAGATAACACGTATTCCCAAAAGAACCCATCAAAACTACTCGATAGCTTTAGGAGTATGGAATCGATTTGACTTTCTTCACTTTGTTCGGCACCAAGAAACTCGAGTTTCTCAAACTCGCGCCTAAAATTGAGAACATGATCCCTTACGGGTGTTCCCTTCACCATTTCCTTCGTGAGCTTCTCACGAATGGTGAACTGATTCGCCATGGGGTTCTGATGTTGAAACATCTCTTCAAGGCTATTCATGATGTCAACAGCTGCTTCAATGCCTTCATGAATGCGCCTCAAATCCTCAGACATAAATGTCAAGATGATGCGCTTCATGTGCTCATTGGAATGCTTCCAATCATCGAATATCGCCTTTTCCCCATTACTTGACTTATCATTAGGTTTCTTGGGTACGTCAACGCTAAATATCCAATAGTGTTCTTGTGCAGGAAGGACCATATTTATATTACGTTTCCAATCAACATAGTTCTCACCGACAAGTTTGTTATCTTTAAGTATACTAAACAGTGGATTAAAAGGTTGCGACATGATGAACTGAGAATAAAACATACATTCATATCAATATCTAGAAAGATACGAAATTATCACATAAATTTGATCACATCAATTATATTGAAACCTTAAAACAATATAATCATGCATCAGCCAACATCTCGAAACAATTTAAATGCGCCACGAGGGGTGGTCTATACATTTAAATACATTCAAGCGGATCACAAACTTAAAAGTTACAAATCCTTAATTCATAATTAATAGTTGGCTCCCACTTTGACCACATAGAAATTGACAGGGACTCCGAGGGGAGTAAGTTAATATCAATTTCCTATGCCTAAGTAATAACCATAATTAAATACAGGATTATTATTTCGCTTTGAGCAAGCCACTCGTGGTGAGGGTCAATACCGCCACTAGTAATAATCCACAATCATCCTTTCGGAATTTATTCATGTGAAATCCGTTCTTTTGGCCGATCCGAGGGGAAAATGTATTCCAAAAGAACTTCACAAATAAATAAATTATGGAGGTCAAAATAATCCAATTTTAATATCCGGAATAAAATTGCGATTATAAAAACATACTTAGTAATTTTCGAAAGTAAGGTTTTTCTTGGACAATTAAATTCATGCAAACACATATTAACAAATAATAATAAGTGCACGAAATAAAACATCCATCAAAACAAAATTAAACACATTGGAGCACTCGAATCCAATTGTCACGGTTTAATTTCTTCACGTCTTGATGCGAAAAAATCGTCCTTGTTGCTTTCCGACATTCGTCTTGACGTGCTCCCACTCGAACAGCAACACTTCTTCAAAGACAGCATCGTTTGGGGTTCAGGACGACGTTTAAAATCACACGAAAAAAAACACGAACCGAAAAAATTCCACGGCCTGAGATACAGCGCGCGTCGGCCCACGAAGTGGGCCCACGCGCTTCCCGGCCCGAGAAGCGCTGGAAAAGCGCCCGAGGCGCGCCGAAGCGCAGCCCCGAGGCGCACCCGAGGCGCTGCACGGAGGCGCACCGAGGCGCACCCGAGGCGCTGCAGGGCGCTGCCGAGGCGCGCGCGCGCCGTGCGCCCGTTGCGCACGGTGTGCGCCGTGCACCCCCGTGCGCCGTTTTTTTCGCCGTTCGTCCTCGTTTTCTTCACCCCTTGCATGATTTTACTTCCATACACGCGCCACGCATGTATGCGTCGTCCGGGTACGCCGTTTTTAATTCTTCGTACTTCGTCACGATCCGGTTACAATTTATTTTTACAAAAAAAATAAATACTAGATCTAGACTAGTCTATTACAATGATCGAATCAAAATAAAAACAACTAATCTACTCGTGGATTTTCTCACGAGAAAAACGAATTCGAACGAATCGAATTAAAAACCAAATTAATTCACACGCATGAAATTAACAACATTAAAAACCATGACAATTGGATACCTGCAAAAAAGATCTAACAATTCTACTATCCAATTTCAATTTTAATGTTCAACAATTTAAATTCCAATTTAAAATTCAGAGCCCGAAACCGTGGCTCTGATACCAGTTGTTGGGAAAATATAGGGGTGCCCGGAATCTATTCGGGATGAATTTTAAATACGAATTTAAATACAATTATTACTATCATGAATTAATCCTAATTAATTCAAATAATAATTCCAACAACTAATTATCATCATGCATGCTAAATTAATTTCACATATTTAACTAGGCGGAATTAAACAAGTAAATATGCGATTAACGTACCTCTTGTAGTAATGGCCTTTGGATATACGGGACACTCGTAATCACGTTCTATCAACCCAAAGCCTTCTCAAGTATTTCCCTTTTCACCTCACTTGATCGCCGGTGGGAGACGCTTTCAAGCAATTTAATAACTAAGGAAAAAGAAAAATATTTATGCTTCTTGATTTTTCCAACACATGGAATTGTGTACTTGGGGATGAAATAATCATCCCCTATTTATAGAGGGAAGTGGCCGAAAATATGAGGCTTAATGGGCTTGGAGAAAATCTTTTCTTAGTCTCTAAGAAATCTTGAATATATCTCATATATTCTTTTCTCCATAATAAAATATTCCACAAAAATCTCATTCTTATTTTCAAGGCTATGATTTTCGAAAATTTGTAGAGAGAAATCCAAGATTTGGATCTTCTTGAATATATGAGATAATCTTGTATTCCAAGAATACTTATCTTCCATAATATCTTTCCAAGAAAATCAACAAAATCTTTTCTCAATCTACACCTCTAATTTTCGAATTTAACATGAAAAAATCAGCATAATATATTCTTTTTATTTTAATCACCTTATCATTATTGGGCTACTTGAGGGGCCTTAAGGAGAATTAAGATTGGACCTCCTAATGGACTTCTGAATTTCAATATTGAGCCCCAATATAATTCAGCCCATTAATATTAATTATTACCACTAATAAATTAATATTGCACTATCCATCTTAATCCATATTACGATAATATGGGCTCCCGGTTATTATTTCCCGCGTTTAAGATTATCAAGTCCATTAATTAATTGAGCTTCTGAATAGCTCTAAATTAATTAATATATTTCACCTTGGAGTAAAGACAGCTCAACATTATTATTCGTACCGAAGAAACTAATTCTTCACTTGCAAGATTTGGTACAATAAAACTTCTGAGCCCACCAAGGGGACTAATCACACGAGCCGTACTCGCACGCGTTTCTCCGTATTAAATCTTAGCAACCGTCGTATGATTAATATTACTGCCCAAGACACAAAGTTCGAAGTCACAATGATTCTCACCCAACATGAATCAAAGCAGTAACTACTAATCACACACGGTCCTATTTAAGTGACGGAGATTAAGAAATCAACAACCACTGAGGTCTAATTCTTCACCTTTCAGAACAGAAGAATTTCTCCTCGCTGTAGGACCTCTTCAACACATACTAAATGTGCTAGTGCAATCTCTTGGTCAAGACAGACCAATCTGAGCCTTACACATCGACCTTTCACGGCGGATTGTTCAATTCCACCTGGGTCGTGAAAATGTACGTTTAGTTACAAGTAAACTGTTAATGTCGTCTTCCGTGATCGGGTATCACCACATTAACTACAATGTAACACGTACTATATATTGAACGGTTTGCAATAGAAATTCAACATTCAATCATAACTAAAGCAAATGCGATAAAAGAATTATTCTCATAAATCGAGTGTTTGATACACGAGTTATACAAAGTAAAAGCATACTTTCACGTATAACTCCAACAATCTCCCACTTATACTTAAAGTCTGCTTTTAGTATACATCACGCATGTCTTAGTGTAGTAGCTCTACGTGACATCTCATGTCAACCTACCCTAACCTAATAATTCCTCCCACTTATACTTAAAGCAGATTGGCAATCGTCTCAAAGAGTAAAGAAAGAAAGAATTAATCTAATACGTTCAAAAGAAATACTAAAACTAAGAATTCGTAAATTAAAACCTAGATTACAACGTATAAAATTCTTCAAAACTCCTCCTCAAGCTTTCTCCTCGCTCAAAGTATGTAAAAATATGTGTTGGTATGTTGTTATCCTCCAAAATGAGTTTGGAATGAGTATATATAAGCATCAGGGCGAACCGGAAACTCATGGGCCGAAAAACGAATTCGGAGGCAAAAAATAGGAAAGTGCTCGAGCAGACCTGCTCAAGCGGTCGCGCTCGAGCATGGAGCTCGAATGACACAAGTGCTCAAGCGCTCACTCTCGAGCTGCTCGAGCGGTGAAAATCTTCTGCATGTTTTGGGGCGCTCGAGCAACACGCTCGAGCGGTGGCACTCGAGCTGCTCAAGCACTCGAAATTTTCTGTATGTTTTGGGCGCTCGAGCAACGTGCTCGAGCGCTAGTGCTCGAGTGGTTTACTCGAATGCTCCCAAAATTTCTCCAACTAGTACTTTTCTTCTTCAACACTAACACCAATCGTATTCCTTCGATATCTTCTCATCCTGGCATCCGTTTGAGTCGATTCAAAGTCCTACGAACTCCGTTCTTTGCCCTCGATTCACCTATGAGCATTAAAGAGATAAATTCATCAATGTAAAGAAATAATGCTCAATTGACTCCATACACTCGATAAAATCGGCCAAAATTAGGGTATTTCGAGTGACGAATCATGATAATTTCACGCCTAATCAACCCCCCCAAACTTACCATGTTGCTTGTCCTCAAGCAACGAAATAACAAGTCAAGTGAAATTGTTAGGAATGAGTCGAAGAATCAAATCATGCAAGCAAATGACTCGAGCTTCAAAGATTAATCACACATATACTCACTCACTTTCCCTCATCATACTCATGCAATAATAGCAAGAAACACCGAGATCAAACATGGATGTGAACTCAACGATGTGTTTCACTCCCTCACAAATGTATATCAATAATCAAGGGACTCACTCAAACAATCAATCACTCATATTGGCGGCCATAGGCTTGTAAGCGCTCTTAACTTCGACCATACTCTAGAAATCAATGTCGAATCAAAAAGGACTTTTCTCAAGGTTGTAATGTAGGCTCTTTGGACAGGTGGGATAACAATATAGGTAAGTGACTCAAGTGAATGGAGAATAGAAAATCAAACTTTCGCACTTCGAGATTAGGAATAGAATACTTCAAATATTTTCAATCAACACCCTTTCAATTCCATACTCTCAATACTTCAATTTTTTTTCTTTCTCACTCTTTTCACTTTTTTCAATCACTTCACTTTTTTTTTTCTCTTTTTTCGCACAAACACATGAGCTCATTTTTTTCTCTTTTTTGCTCATTCTCAATTTTTTTTCTTTTTCCCACAACTCAAAACTCAATCACACCCTTATTTTATCACCACTCAACCATCATAATTCCTTTTCTCAATTCAAATCAATCCCTTCACTTTCACATTTTTCCTATTCTCCACTCAAATTGGGACAAAAAGGCTTAGGAATTGGAATAGTGTTCATATGTGCTAGCAAATGAAATAGGCTTAAAGCTCAAAGGGGCTAACAAGGGGTCAATGTCATCGGTAAGGAAAATTTTGGCTAAGTGACTCAATCAAATCAAAAATGGCCTAAGATCACATTCGACGTATCAAACTAGACACAATCAAGAAGCAAGAGCACACACAAGTTCTAGCATCCTCTAAGGTGATGATCCACGCACAAACAAAGAGATCAAATCATGTATCAAAATCTCATAAAGCTCAAGTCTCACAGCTTTCACATCCATGCTAGTCCTAGTGAATTCTCACTCTCATCACACAAGTACTCAAAAGAAAAATTCACAAGCATACACGTTCTTTCTCAAATCAACTCTCATTGAAACACTCACACAAAAGAGTCCCTAACTCAAATCCACAAATCACCCTACTCATCAAATCGTACTCAAAGATAGCAATCAACAAGCATAAGATGATTGATAGGCATGAAATATGCAACAACGAATCAGATCAAAATCACTCCAAGGAGCATCTCAAGACACCAAATAACCAAACACACTCAAAGATAAGGGGTGCTTCGGTGCATTGTAACAAGAAACATAAAAAAACTCCACCCCCCAAACTTCGACCTTGCTAAGAGGTCTAAGTTTGGGTTTGTGGGTTACCTCAACCAAACAATTCAGTTTCTCTCAAACGTAGCACACTCCCTTGCTTGAGTTCCTCCCTTTTGAGTACTCCATCGAGACAAGCCTACAAAATTGACTCTCAAGTACGAGGTTAAAATTTACGATTCAAAAACACCCTAATATCATAAAACTCAAATAACTAAAGACACTCAAAAGCAAATAAAAATGGGTTGCCTCCCATTCAGCGCTATTTTTAAGGTCCTCATGCCGGACCGAGCTCAAAGGAGCTTATGGGACATCATACTCAAATTTACCTCCCTTACTCTCATAAGAGTGGTGCTTGCATGT
This sequence comes from Ballota nigra, assembly GCA_947034835.1. NCBI lineage: Eukaryota > Viridiplantae > Streptophyta > Magnoliopsida > Lamiales > Lamiaceae > Ballota > Ballota nigra. The sequence goes on along the minus strand of OX344722.1, from coordinate 114,852,008 downwards.
CTTTCCTTGATGCCCCTCCATCATGAGCTCTTTTGCTTCCTTCTCATCCCCAAGTGCTATGGGTCTCAACTCCTTCTCATATTTATCTGGAGGAGTCTTACCAAACAGTTTCTTGAATTTGGACTTTTTCTTCTTATCTCCTCCTTTTCCTTCCAACTGGTCCACGTCCACCTTTTTCACTTCTTCCTCCTTCGACTTCTTCACTTTATCCCTATCACAAGAATCAAGATCATAATGCTCATGGGTTAAATTATCAAGTGAAGGATTAACAAAATCATGAACATGAGAAAGATTTGAGATAGGAGGTGTGTCTTCAACACTAGGATCAATTGCATCCATGCAATACAAAGTCTCATCCTCCTTCGGGTGCTTCATGGCTTCATATAGGGAAATCTTTATCTCTTGATTGTCAACTTTCAACGTGATCTTCCCATTTGCCACGTCTAGCACCATCCCCGCCGTTGCTAAGAACGGTCTTCCCAAAATCAGGGGCACGCACTCATCTTCCTCCTTCTCTAGGACTACAAAATCGGCTGGAAAAATGTGATCTCCAACTCTCACGAGGACGTCTTCAACCACACCTTGAGGTCTCGTGATGGACCTATCAGCAAGCTGGAGCATCATCATTGTGGGTTGAAGTTCACTCACCTCTAACTTCTTGAATAACGACAAGGGCATAAGATTGATGCTTGCCCCAAGGTCACACAATACTCCCTTCTTAACTCCATTCCCGATATCACATAAGATCGTGAAACTCCCAGGATCCTTCAACTTCGGTGGAAGCACTTTGTGCACTAATGCACTCACCTCATGGTTCAGCTGCACCAACTTTGGCTCATCCACTCGCCGTCTTTTCGCGATCAAGTCCTTTAGAAACTTTGCATAGTTGGGCATCTGTTCCAAAGCATCATAAAAAGGAATGTTAATATGCAATTATTTAAACACATCAAGGAATTTAGCGAATTTCTCATCAAGCTTCTTTTTCATGAAGCGTTGTGGATATGGGACGGGTATCGCAGATTTGGGTACCCCCCCATTCATCTTTCTCGGTCCTTTCACTTTCTCTCTTGCTTCCTTTGCCTTCTTCCACTTAGGAACTCTCTCAACCTTCTCAATGCCTTCCTCTTCAAGCTCTTTGCTCGCTTGAGTGCTTTCACCCTCAACCTTCTTCTCAACTCTCATCTCTTCAATCTCATCTCTATCTTGGGGCGTCTCAGAATCAGCAGGCATCTGAGGACCTTCATAGTTGGTTCCACTTCTAAGCTGGATAGCCTTGCAATGCTCTTTTGGGTTCCCCTACGGCATAGAAGGATACTTACCCAGCTCCCTATTTAATGATTTTGCAATTTGGCTTATCTGGAACTCTATTGAGGTGAACCGCCTATTGTTCTATTGCTGAATTCGATTCAGCTCTACATCTCTCTTTTGGAGTTCTTGATCCCGCTGATCATCTTTCTTATGCAACTCCTTCACATCGTACTCCAAAGAGGACAATCTCTTGCTACCTTCCTCCACCTTCTGAAGGATAGCTCTCAACATCTCCTCAGTTGAGGAACCGCCTTCTCCACCCAGAGGTTTTGAACCTGGATCAACATCTGGAGGAACTGTAATACCCGCCTTCGGGTTAGCATATGAAAAATTCTCGTTCTTTCTCCATTGATCCTGAGGAAGTTGTGTTGGGACATTGTCAGTTTTGATTTAGATCCCAAAGCCCCTGAAAAGATGATTGCCTTAATCTGTCTTTGTCAGGCTAGTCTTGGTTAGGATTAGTACTTAGTCATTTCACACTTCACAGGTACTCAGTGAGAGGAGAACTCACTGGAGACAATCAAGACTCAGAGCCTGAAGACGAAGAGCACCATCCTGAACTTATGGCAGTCTTCTAAGTTGGCTGAGTAAGTGTCAGTGATGAAGAGTATGACCCTGAGGTCATTACTAACTCAGTCCTGAAGGGAACAGGTTGTCACTGAGTTAATGGGAAGTCTTGGAGTAGAGCCAAGCAATGCAAAAGGAATTTCAGCGTCAGGACAAGACCGGTGAGCTCAAGACAAAATGAACTTAATAAGACAAGCCTGAAGCTCAGGAATAAGTTCTGACATTCTCACCAACCTGATGACGTGGACCAATCCGAGGAGGACACGCACGTACGGAACCTGACATAAAGACTGAATTCAGACTGCATATTCAACGGGCAAGCATTTAATGTGCATTTAATGCAAATACCAAATCCATGCAAGGGCGGCTGCTGCATAGAGATATATCCGTTTGAAGCCCCTCTACATAGATGGCTAGAAGGCTATCTCTCCAACGGATAGTTTTTCAAACCACCTATAAATACAGAAGGCCTTGAACCCATTCAAGGTTACGGGAAATTTCCAAGCCAGAAATTACTCAAACTCTCAAGCAATCAAAGCATTCAGCCTTTAAGAGAAACACTCGAAACCTTCTAAATTTCCCAAGTGTTTCTTAGCAACTGAGAGTTATTCTGTATTCCAGAGCTAATTAGAATTATCTTAAGCTTAGAGAGATTATCCAATCCTTAGCATAGCTTTGCCTTGTAAGGATAATCTCAACTTAGTTGGAATCCAAACTGAAACCAAAACCCTAAGTTAGGCTTGTTGGGAGTAAGTCAGTTAGTGTGATAGTAAGAGGAGTTTGTATAGATCAGTGAGGTAACTGGTCTTGGTGCACCTTGGCACGTTAAAAACAAGAATCCCTTGAGTGGATTTCCTGTTAAGTCAGGCCGAGGACGTAGGAGCTTGAGACTCTGAACCACGTTAAACTCCTTGTGTTCTTACTGCTTTGACATTGTGCATACTTGCCATATTACCTGTTCATTCATTGCATTCAAGTTTATCAGGCCTGAATCAATCAACCTGATCTTCAAAAGAACCTGCCCTACTAAACACTTCTCAGTTTTGAGTAAAACAAGTTTTCAGAAAGCAAACTAAACAAGACTTTAAACTATCAGGGCTCAAACATTTCCGCACTGAACTTGAACTGATAGTTAGCCAACTGACCCGCACCAAGTGTAGTCAGTGGGTGTATTATCAGCTCCTAGTTCTTTACCACTCTGAGTGAAGGGGACTCAGTCAGTTTTAAGTTTGAAAATTGGTATACGTGTATTCCCCCCCCCCCCATACACGTATTCCTCAGTCTTGTACCGGGACCAACAAGTGGTATCAGAGCAGTGGTTCGAAAGACCACTGACTTTGAATACTAATAGTTTCAGAGGAGAAACTGTTGGTGGTCACTGAACAGATCTGAGTTTGCTTTTCACAAAACTTGCATCATCATCATGACTTCGAGGAGACTTGAAGCTTCGTTACCTGAATTCTCTGTATCTAACTTTGTCTATTGGAAGTTCAGATTAGAGGCACATCTAGATGCCATCCATGACCAGATGCCGCGTGTACTCAGGGAAGGACCAATCAAGATCACTATTCCTAACGTCAGAGGACTGGGATACGATGATCTTGCGATTGGCGTGCAGGTTCCTAAGGAGAGGAAAGACATGACCAACGATGAAATCAAGATGGTGGGGCTTGACAACGTCGCCAGAAACATCATCTTGCATACGGTGCCTTTCGAGGAGTCAGCCAGGCTGATGAACCTAAAGACGGCAAAGGAGGTTTGGGATGAGCTGACCAGGATGTGCGAAGGGTCAGAAAAGATAAAGGAGAACAAGAGGAATATTGCCATTCAGAAATTCAAAGCGTTCGAGATGCTGCCTGATGAGAGCATAGATCAGATGGAGTCTAGATTCATCAAGTTGATGAATGAGTTGGTGATGTTGGACAAGGATGTCCCAAGGAGAGATGTTGCTTCAAAGATCCTGAATGCCCTTCCTGAGAGATGGGACAACAGTGTAATTATGCTTAAGAACACTCAGGATATGAGTAACATAACTTCTGCTTTACTTTTTTCAGAGCTAAAAGCGCTTGAATTTGATCTTAACAAAAGAAAGAAGAAAGTTCAGTCAGAAGAGGAAGGGAAGGAGAAAACTCCTGAGAAAAGTGTGGCGTTCAAGGCCAGGTCTGAACCTGTTGAGCCCTCATCAAATTCTTCATCAAAGTCACTGATGGAGATGAGCAGGGAAGAACTCGCTGAGGAGTACAGCCTGATGGTCAGACGATTTGACAAGCTCAATTCCAGGTTTGGTCGTTATAAAAAGTTTTATCAGGACTCACGTGACAGGAAACCTGAAGGAACCCACCAAAGCTCGAGGAGATATGAGGAGCGAAGGAACACTGACCAGAGTAGAGAACGTGGTGATGAAAGGAGATATTCTGAACCAAAACCTGAAAGGAGAGACGAACAGAGACGTACTCGCGATGATAGATATCCAACCAAGGCTGAAAGCTCACCAAGAACCAGGGAACCTGACTCAAGGAAAAACCCTGAACCAAGAAAAGAAAGAATAAGTGAGCAGGTAGCATGTTACAACTGTAACAAGATTGGTCACTATCAGTACGATTGCCCGGAGCTGAGTGCTAGGGAGAGAGAGGAAATGAGAGCCACGAGGGATCTAAGATCTGCAGATCGGAGGGCTATGGTGGCTGAGGATGCAACCGACTCTGATGGCCCCACTGAACGGTCACCTGAACTCTTCTCGGATGATGAGTACGATGATGTCTGCCTAATGGCTAGGGATGAGCCTGAGGTAACATCAAATTCTGTTTGTGCTTCTTACACTGGTCAAAATCCTGAGCTCAGCTCAGAGTCAGTTAGAGAAATGAACCTTCAGATCTGTCTTGATCAATTGATGGTTGATTTCTCCAGACTGCAGGAAACTAATGTCTTCTTGGTAGAGGAGAACAAGAAATTGAGTACTGAAGTTCAAAACCTGAATGAACAACTCACTCAGTCTGATCTCAAAGAATCAGCTCAGATTGTGAGACTAACTCAGGAAATTGACATGATCAATTCTGAGCGTCTCCCAAGAGAGAAAATTCTGAAGGAACTGGCTGAGGAAGAGCTGGTCAGGAAGGAAGAGCTGAAAGCACTTAAGAGTAAGTTTGATGACCTCTTTACCAGACATGAAATCCTGAAAAAGAGTGAGGACTCTCAAGAAAAAGGTTGCAGCAATGAATAAATCCTCAGTGGCTAGAGAGGAAATAAATAGCAACCAGATACTTGGGAACAAGAAAAAGGGACTTGGATATGTTCCTGAGAAATCCTCACAGGGTCAGTCTCATGTTGCTTCAGGGAGCAACACTGAGAGGGTATTTGTTCAGACAGGTCAGAGTGCACCTAAGGTTGTGCTCCAGGCCCGTCAAACTGATAAGGGCAAGGAAACCGTTGACACAGTCAGGGTTGCTCCTAAGGTAGCTAAGCCAAAACCCAAGGGAAAGGCAAAGCAACCTGCGGAAGCCCCTGAGAGCTCAGGCCAGGGAAAACCTCAGCGAAAGCAGAGGAAGACTCAGGCCAAGAGCCCTCAGACTGGTCAGCGAGGGTACCATCATGCTTGGCAATACCATCAGGGAAGGCCAAACATGATGACACCCCCGTGGTTTTGGCATCCTGAGGCCTTTAACTGTTTTCCTTTCCCTCACTTGCCTAGGGGGAATAGAAATCAGGGTCCTTATCAAGAACAAGGCCCAAGACCTGCTGCACCCAGACCTAGGAAGAACAGGAGGCCAGCCCAAAAGGCACCCACTCAGGCTCCTGCGAAGCCTAAGTCTAGCACCCATACACCATCTTCCTCTCAGGCTAAGAAGAAGAAAGTTGTGTATGTCGATGTTTCAGGGAGACAGATTCACCACTCTGAGGCAATCAGGGTTGTGAAGCAAGTCTGGATCCCGAAAGGTACAGCTGACACAATAGGACCCAACACCCAATGGGTACCTAAAGCCTGATTTGTTTACAGGCGGATGTGGATCACAACAAGAGGAGAGAAGACTCAATCAAAGCTATTTGGTACCTAGACAGTGGTTGCTCAAGGCACATGACTGGAATGAAGAGTCTTCTCCAAGAATATCAGGCTAAAGATGGTCCACAGGTAACCTTTGGTGATAACTCAAAAGGTGTTACTAAGGGTCTTGGTGTTCTAATTATAGGTACAGTCAGAGTGGAAAATGTGTCCTTTGTGGAAGGACTGAAGCATAACCTGCTATCAGTAAGTCAATTCTGTGACAAAGGGTTCAGTGTTGAGTTCTCATCGAATAAATGTTCAGTCAAGGACAAATCAACACAAGTGCTTCTATCAGGTATAAGGAAAGGTAACGTTTATCTCGCTGATTGGAGCAGCACTATTCCTAATACTTGTCTTGTTGCTAAAAGCTCTCTAGAGCTCAGTTGGTTATGGCATAAAAGATTAAGCCACCTGAACTTCAAGATTCTTAACAAAATTTCTAGACAGTCACTTGTTGATGGTCTACCTAATGAAGTTTTTAGCAAAGATCACGTGTGCAAAGCTTGTCAGGAAGGGAAGCAAGTCAGAGCGTCATTCAAAGAAAAGGCTTCCCACTCCACTGACAGGATACTTCAGCTCCTGCACATGGATCTATTTGGTCCCATAACACCTGTGAGTATGAATGGTAGAAAATATACCCTTGTGGTTATTGATGATTATTCTAGATATACTTGGGTTATTTTCCTGTTAAATAAGAAGGAAACACAGGTGAAGCTTCCAGAGTTGCTCAGAAGACTCAGCAATGAGAAAAATCAGTCCATTACTAAGATCAGATCTGACAAGGGCACTGAATTTATAAATTCATATATTTCTGACTTTTGTAATGAACTTGGTATAGCTCATGAGACTTCTGCAGCTAGAACCCCATAACAGAATGGTGTCGCTGAAAGGAGGAATCGGACACTGAAGGAAGCTGCAAGGACCATGCTGGCTGAGTCAGGATTGCCCAAGAAGTTTTGGGCTGAGGCAATCAACACTGCATGCTACACTCAGAACAGATCCATGCTGAACAAGCAACATGCTCAGACCCCATATGAGACATGGAACAAAAGAAAACCTCGTATTTCTTACTTTCATGTGTTTGGTTGTAAGTGCTTCATCCTCAACAATGGGAAGACCCAGTTGAAAGCCTTTGATAGCAAATCTGATGAAGGAATATTCTTGGGATATTCTGAAATTAGCAAAGCCTTCAGGGTTTACAATTGTAGGACCCTTGTTGTGGAAGAATCACCTCATGTTGTCTTTGATGAATCTGCTAATGAGTCTAGGGCAAAGGTGCTGAATCCTGACACTGAGGAGGTCACGAGGAGTGTGACAAGGCTGAGCTTGAAGAATCAACCTGATCCCAAGATCAAGACTGTGCCAATCCCCAGATGGGATGATGATGACGATCAGGATGATGAACCAAGTGCCACTCCTAAACCCAGCACATCAGGGATTGTTGAGCCTCAGACAGAGGAACAGGCTCAACCTGAGGTAAGTACCGTCTATGAAGATGCTGTTGCAGCTGAGACGGCTCCTGAGTCACCTCATCAAGGGGGAATCAATGTCCCTAACATTGAGCTTGTTAATCCCTTTGGTATAGACTCAGGATCATACCCTTCTGTTCAATTTCCTGAATTTTATGAGCCTGTAGACACTAACATTGCAGGTACTTCAGGAACAACTCCTGGCAAAAGAACATGGTTAGAAGATCATCCCATTGATCAAATTATTGGTGATCCAACTGAGGGAGTCAGGACCAGACGGTTTCATGGTGAAAGTGCACTGTTCTGTTGCTTTCTCTCTGAGCAAGAGCCTCAGAACATTGAAGAAGCTCTCACTGACTCGAACTGGATCATTGTCATGCAAGAGGAGTTGAATCAGTTCACAAGGAATCAGGTTTGGGAACTGGTAGATAGACCTAGGCATCAAGGTGTAATTGGTACCAAGTGGGTCTTTAAGAACAAGAAGGATGAGAATGGTGTTGTGGTAAGGAACAAGGCTAGACTGGTTGCAAAAGGGTATTGTCAGTCTGAAGGAATAGACTATGATGAGACTTTTGCTCCAGTGGCTAGATTGGAAGCTATCAGGTTGTTCCTTGCCTATGCGACATATAAGAAGTTCAAGGTGTATCAAATGGATGTCAAGAGTGCATTCTTGAATGGTGTACTCAATGAAGAGGTATATGTTGAACAACCTCCCGGGTTTGAGGTTGGAGATAGAGTATACCATTTGAAGAAAGCACTCTATGGACTTAAGCAAGCACCAAGAGCTTGGTATGATACCCTCTCTCAATTCCTGACTGATCATGGGTTCAAGAAGGGAACAGTAGATAGGACATTGTTCAGGATCACTGAAGGTGATGACATTCTCTTGGTCCAAATTTATGTGGATGACATAATATTTGGATCACCAAATCATCAGTTATGTGAAAAATTCTCTAAACTGATGACTGGTAAATTTGAGATGTCAATAATGGGAGAGATGAACTTCTTCTTAGGATTGCAGGTCAAGCAGACTGATCAAGGTATATTTATTAATCAGGCCAAGTATACAAGAGACTTGATTCATAAGTTTGGTGTTCAAAACAGCAATCCAGCCAGGATCCCAATGAACACAAATTGGAAGATGGATCCTGACACTGAAAGGACTTCAGTGAATCAGACTGAGTATCGTGGGCTGATAGGTTCTTTATTGTACCTGACTGCAAGTAGGCCTGACATTACGTTTGCAGTTGGTGTGTGTGCTAGGTATCAGTCTGATCCCAAGAGAAGTCATTTGGAGGCTGCTAAGAGGATACTTAAGTATTTGAAAAGGACAGTTAATATGGGACTATGGTATCCTTCAGATGACAACCTTGAACTGACAGGGTATTCAGATGCAGATTATGGAGGTTGTAGGATTGATAGGAAATCAACCTCAGGGACATGTCAGTTTTTGGGAAGTAAGTTGATCTCGTGGTTTAGTAAGAAGCAGAATTCAGTGGCAACATCCACAACTGAGGCTGAGTATATGGCTGCAGGGAGTTGTTGTGCTCAGATCCTATGGTTGAGGCAACAGTTGAGGGACTACCAAGTATTTGCTAATCAGGTTCCAATCTATTGTGATAACAATAGTGCAATAGCAATCACTCAGAACCCAGTGCTTCACACAAGGTGCAAGCATGTGGATATTAGACACCACTTCATTCGAGATCATGTGGAAAAGAAAGATATTAGGATGGAAAAGATTCACACTGATAGGCAAAGAGCTGACATCTTGACTAAGCCCTTGGCTGAAGCAAGGTTTATGGAACTGTCAGTGGAATTGGGACTCTTAGATCCGGGAGAGCAGTCAGTGTAGGGTTCTAGGGGGAACTCAGGCCAGACTCGACTCAGCGAGGTATCAGTGTGCTACAATGTCTCCCTGACAGGTATGGGTTCTAACCTGACCCTTGTGAATCTCAAGCGTCTCCCTGAGTCATTCGTCCTGAAAATCTTTATTAAATGCATTCCGTTATCATTAAAAGCGTGCCTTTTTATATTTAAACCCACGCGCACGGAGCATTTAATGCCACAGTTACTTTTTCATATACGTGTCCGTTTTATACGGAATGTGACTGACTTGGGGTTTTAATTAAAACTGAGATTAATCCTGGCCTCTCATTTCAAAACCTTTCGAATTCAGGAATCAATCTCAACCCCACGTTTGAGTAACTGACTTAGTCTTATCAATCAAGGGTGTCATTTGAGGTCTTTACGCAAACACAACGCACAATTTGCACACTGAGTTTTCTCTTGCTCAAACATAGAATTTCTAAAACCTCTTTCTCAAAACACAATGGCATTCCTTGATTCCGACTGGATAACCGACAAGATCGTCGATGTTGTTGAGAAGAAGCTGGTACACATGGAGCAAGTCATCTCCATGGAAGGTATCTGTCTAACGGTTGAGGAAATCAAACCCGTTTTTAAATGGATTTCCGACGCCGGGTTGGAAACATACTTCACCACCCGCCCCTCTTCTGTGCTCCCAAGAACAGTGGTGGAAGCTTATTTGAACATGTTCTTGCGGAAGGGGGAAGTCTTCACAAAGGTGACTGCGCTAAAGCCGACGGGGGAAAAGAACAGCGACGGAGAGCCTCTCTACAACTCGGAGGTGGTCACCATCGATCTCAGGCAGGCGGTGAGGGAAGTCTTCAAGCTGCCATCCTCTGGCATCAACCCCAGGACTTACAAGGAAAACTCGGAGGGAGAATTCCTTGGGAAATGGACCAAGTCAGGGTCTTCGGAGTTCAGGGCCCGTCAGAACAAGAGCACTCTGAAGCCAGAGTACAGAGCTCTGGTGGACTTGGTGTCCAAGATGGTGATGGGAGCAACTGGCTCTCACGAGCAGTTGAGTCTGCCCAAGCTAAGGCTCATGGGAGCAATCGCTGATGGAGTGGAAGCGAACTGGGAGCAGTTCTTCCTCGATCAACTCCATCAGGCGGGATTGGACAAGATCACGCGTGACAAGGAGAAGAAGCACATATCCGTCAGTGCCATCTTGCCATTTGGCACAAGATTGTCCATGCTGATTGCTCATGCGTGCCATGAGTACACTTTTGACTTTGAGGACAACCTTTCCTCAAAGAAGGTCATGTTTTCCTCACTGAGTGACACCTATTCAGTGCTAGGGCTGACTGATCCCAATGCGAAAGCAAAGGGTCAGGCCAGAAAGCCAGCTGGGACGGCCAAGAGAGTGGCAACCAGCCTCATTGAAAAGGTGGATGAGCTCCTTGAGAGGAGTAAGGAGGCTGAGAAGGCTGTTGCTGAAGAGGTGGAGCAACCTGAGGTGGGCGTGGCTGAGAAGAAGGAGAGGAGGGTGAAAATCGTGCTGTCAGGGAAGAGCACGAAGTCAGGGACTGAGTCAGATCCCAAGAAGGCCGGGACTGAGGCTGAGGGAACTGATGATGACGTCAGTAAGGAGGGCGCTCAGGGAAAGAGGCCCCTGAAGAGACTTAGGAGGGGAGTAAAGAAGTCTCCTGCTAAGAAACTTCCTGAATTGAGTGAGAGGGAGAAGTCAAGCTCTCCTGGAGCCTCTGACTTAGAGGAGGTGAGAAAGACTGTCGAGACGGCTGAGTCATTGCAGCCTGAGACAGCACCCACACAAACACCCCCACATCCTGAAACCCAAACACCTTCCATCCCTGACCCCACACCTCAAACTCCCCAACTTCCCCAACTTTCAGAGCCAAATTACCCTACTGAGTCAGTGCCATCAACCTCACTTACAATTGAGCCTGACCAGTTAGCCGAGCCAAACCTTCCCAACCCCTCAGATTTTCCCTCATACCCCAACCCCAAAGACTGTCCCAAATCTATTTCAACAGAAGAGGATGTGTTCCTTGAAATAGAGGAGGAGGAGCTGGATGAGCACATGGCGGGAGGTATACTGGAGAATACACTCAGGGGGAATGCCACGGAGTGGGCAGGAAAGTGCTGGCCTGGGCTGTACAAATACACTGAATTGCTGGCATATGTGGTGGAGCTCAAAGTTTGGTTGGACTTCAAACAATCAAACATGCAGGAGCAACATATCCTGGTAGACGCACGCGGCTGGGAGCATTGGGAGACGGAGGAGGCCAAGATCTGCTCATTCTTTGGCCTGACAAGCTGGCTTCAACTTTTGAACTTCGACAACCTGAAGAAGCTTGTGGCTGAAATGATGGCCAAAAGCAAGGCTGATCTTCTCTCCGTTGAAGAGAAGGAGGATGATGAGGAGGATGATGACGCTCAAGGTGGAGCTGTGGAAAAGGCAGTGGAGGAGACTGCAAGGGAAGTTGATGAGATGGACTCTGAGCCTCAGGCTCAGGGGGAAGGTGACAAGAACACTGGTGCCAAGGGTGGACCAGTGGCTGAGGATGTTGTGAACATCTCAGCTGCCAATGAGACATCTGTCGATGAAGGGATTCCCTGCCCTGAGACACGAGAGGATGATGTTGAGGCATTCAAGGAGACTCTCAGTTCCGAAGGACAAGTTCCTAAGGTTCAAGTTAGCTTAGCCGAGCCTGAGGAGGCGGCTATGACTACTTCACAACTGCCTTCAGTGTACCTTGAAGAAGGGACTGATGCTGCAGGGGCTGACAAGGGAAAGCAGCCAATCACTGATGAGGCCGCTGATGATGAAGATGTGGTCATAACCGGGGTCGGCCGTGCTAAGTTTACAAGCATAGTGGAGGTCAAACAGGAGAAAACCTCAGAAAATCTAGCTGAACTTCAGGAGGAAGTAATGAGGCTACGTGCTGAAAAAGATGAAGACTCCAAGGCCCTGGCGAAACACATCAGGTGGACAAAGTCAGCTTACAACACCCTTGCTAACAGGGAGCTGATCTTGTTAAAACGCACAATGACTGACACGGCCAAGTCAGTGAAGAATGAGAGGAAGCGCACAAAGAAGATGCTCAGAAACACTCTCAAGAAGCTTGAAGAGAGGGATGCGATCAGGGACGAAAAGATGAATCAGGCAGTGGACAGGCTTGCAGTTCAGACTGGAGCTATTGTCACTCAGGCCTTGAAGGACTCAGCGTCCAAGTTGGAGCTGGAGTCAGGGAAGCTGGATCGCACATCTCAATCAGTGGCGGACATTTTGGCTAAAGCCACTGAGGAGTCTGCGAAGATACTGACTGAGGTTAGCAGAGTCAGCGGTGAGTCCTTGAAGGTGGAAGAAAGGATCACCAAGGCTGAACAAAGTCTCCAACTCTCTATGGAGGTCTTTGAGAAGAAAGTCAATGCTGCCATCAGTTCCGTATCCTTTGCAGGGACTGGGATTTCAATGGGAGTTGAGTTATTGAAGGAGGGAATCAACGATGTCCATTCCCTAGCCTCCTTCGTAATCAACAGTGGATCTGGCGCATTCCCATCTGAGGCCAATGATGATGCCAAAAAGGGGGAAAAGAAGAAGAAAAGATCCCGCCCTGAGGCATCTGAGGCAGTTAGTCAAGGAGAGACCGTCCTAGCTGATCCTGAAGTCAATCCTGATGGAAATATTCTAAGGGTAAGGAAGTCAGCTAGGTTAGCGGCCGTGGAGAAGGAAGGAGAACAATTAGTTGCCAAGATGAGGGAGGAGGCAACAAAGGCAAAGGCTAATGAACCTTCAAAGCAACAACCTGAGCCAGTCCAAAGATCATCACCCATGAGCTACAGGAAGAATCCCATCACTTACTCAGGTGAGTTAGTTGCGGAGCTGTGTGCTGAAGCATGGGGAGATCAACCTGAAAAGACTGAGGCTATGCGCAGAGCTGAAATTGCTCAGAAGGAGAAGATGCGCATTTTGGAGAAGAAGGTTGAGAAGCTGACGGATATCACTGAGCTTCAACAACGTGAACTAGATGATGCAGTGATCAGCTTGCTAAGAAGGAAGAAGGCGAAGCCTGAGCCAAGGAAATACAGGAAGAAGCCAACAGTTAGGAAGGCAACAATTCTTCAAGTCAGTAGGCCAGAATCAGGAGCAAGGGAAGCTTTTGTTGATGAGTTCGTCTCAGAGACTTTGAAGGAGTTTTGGACTGATGCAAGGGATGAATTTGTCAGGCTATGGTTTGTTGTGAAGAAGTGGGGCGACACTGACGATATTGATGCCCACTTCACTGACTATATGATGGACAATCATCCTGAGCTATTCCAGAAGATCTTGGAGGAGGCTGAGGCAGCTAAAGTCCAAGTGAAGGCTCCTGAGTTCATCATTCGAGCTCCTCCCTTGATTCCTGGAACTCAAAAGCATGACACTAAGGCCATAATGATGGAAGTCTTGAAGATAGCCAGAACTGAAGGATATGTGAACCAACCTGGAAGACTTGACGAGCTAAAGGCAAGAGTTTATGCAGGATATGGACTCAAGCCTGAAATGAGATTAGTCTAGGTGTTCACAGGCTTCTTTGTAATAGATTAGATTCATTGTAATCATTTCCACATCTATCAATGAAATCTATTACTTTTGCCCACAAACAAAAACTCATTGTCTTTTTGGCTTGTTTAAATTCTGTACTTTATCAAGAATTGCTCTAACACTGTCTTATCTTATAGATAGGTTTGTCTTATTTTCTCTAAGTGTTTTGAGGATCTTTTCAGTGTTTTGGCATCATCAAAAAGGGGGAAATTGTTGGGACATTGTCAGTTTTGATTTAGATCCCAAAGCCCCTGAAAAGATGATTGCCTTAATCTGTCTTTGTCAGGCTAGTCTTGGTTAGGATTAGTACTTAGTCATTTCACACTTCACAGGTACTCAGTGAGAGGAGAACTCACTGGAGACAATCAAGACTCAGAGCCTGAAGACGAAGAGCACCATCCTGAACTTATGGCAGTCTTCTAAGTTGGCTGAGTAAGTGTCAGTGATGAAGAGTATGACCCTGAGGTCATTACTAACTCAGTCCTGAAGGGAACAGGTTGTCACTGAGTTAATGGGAAGTCTTGGAGTAGAGCCAAGCAATGCAAAAGGAATTTCAGCGTCAGGACAAGACCGGTGAGCTCAAGACAAAATGAACTTAATAAGACAAGCCTGAAGCTCAGGAATAAGTTCTGACATTCTCACCAACCTGATGACGTGGACCAATCCGAGGAGGACACGCACGTACGGAACCTGACATAAAGACTGAATTCAGACTGCATATTCAACGGGCAAGCATTTAATGTGCATTTAATGCAAATACCAAATCCATGCAAGGGCGGCTGTTGCATAGAGATATGTCCGTTTGAAGCCCCTCTACATAGATGGCTAGAAGGCTATCTCTCCAACGGATAGTTTTTCAAACCACCTATAAATACAGAAGGCCTTGAACCCATTCAAGGTTACGGGAAATTTCCAAGCCAGAAATTACTCAAACTCTCAAGCAATCAAAGCATTCAGCCTTTAAGAGAAACACTCGAAACCTTCTAAATTTCCCAAGTGTTTCTTAGCAACTGAGAGTTATTCTGTATTCCAGAGCTAATTAGAATTATCTTAAGCTTAGAGAGATTATCCAATCCTTAGCATAGCTTTGCCTTGTAAGGATAATCTCAACTTAGTTGGAATCCAAACTGAAACCAAAACCCTAAGTTAGGCTTGTTGGGAGTAAGTCAGTTAGTGTGATAGTAAGAGGAGTTTGTATAGATCAGTGAGGTAACTGGTCTTGGTGCACCTTGGAACGTTAAAAACAAGAATCCCTTGAGTGGATTTCCTGTTAAGTCAGGCCGTGGACGTAGGAGCTTGAGACTCTGAACCACGTTAAACTCCTTGTGTTCTTACTGCTTTGACATTGTGCATACTTGCCATATTACCTGTTCATTCATTGCATTCAAGTTTATCAGGCCTGAATCAATCAACCTGATCTTCAAAAGAACCTGCCCTACTAAACACTTCTCAGTTTTGAGTAAAACAAGTTTTCAGAAAGCAAACTAAACAAGACTTTAAACTATCAGGGCTCAAACATTTCCGCACTGAACTTGAACTGATAGTTAGCCAACTGACCCGCACCAAGTGTAGTCAGTGGGTGTATTATCAGCTCCTAGTTCTTTACCACTCTGAGTGAAGGGGACTCAGTCAGTTTTAAGTTTGAAAATTGGTATACGTGTATTCCCCCCCCCCCCCCATACACGTATTCCTCAGTCTTGTACCGGGACCAACAAGTTGTTGGCCTCCTTGGTACCCTTGTGTGTTCCTCCATTGATTTTGAGGCGGTTGTGGACCTGGAGGTACAAATGGTTGGCCATAAGAAGGCCTTCCTTGAAAATTTCCACCTTGTGGATACCCATTCTGATTGTAATAAGGACCTCTCATATAGTTGGCTACTTCTTGCTGAATTGTGGGCTTGCCCTCTTGCTCATTCTCTGCTGCATTCCCTCCAACTATATTCTTCCCCAACTCAAGGTTGTTAATCTTTTCCATCATGGCCATCAACAGCCTTCTCGTTCCTTCACCTTCCTCAACCTGATGAACTTTCTGGAAATCTACGTCCACATTCCAAGCCCCGGCATTCGTAACAATGTTGTCCACGATCTCTCTACACCTCACTATTCCTTGATTTAGGAATGATCCACTCGCACAGACGTCTAGATGATCTTGTCCAGCCTTGTTGGCACCACTATAGAAAAATGCCATCACATATCCCTCATTGTACCCGTGCTGCGGGCACTCTATCAACATATTAGAGTATCTCTCCCACGCTTGACGTAGGTCCTCTCATTACTTCTGGCGGAAGGAAGAGACCTCAATCCTTGCTTTGATCGTTCTGGATGGAGGGTAGAATCGCTCGAGGAACAGACGCTCGAGCTCGGCCCAAGTGGTAATACCTCCCCGTGGAAGCGTATTATCGTACCACTCTTTTGCTATTCCCGTCAATGAGAATGGGAACAGCCTAAGCCTCTTGGCATCTTTAGACATGTCATTGTAATTGAAAGTGGAGGCTATCATTAGAAAACTCCTCAGATGTGTATGAGGATTCTCCTTCCCGATCACCCCCTTGAACTGATTCTCGGTAAGCAGCTTTAGAATTCCTGGGGAAATCGAGAAGTTATTTGCCTCAACAGGCGGCAATGCCACTCCATCATAGTACCGTTGTGGCTATGCTGCAAATCTTCCTTGAATAGCCATATTCTGATCTACGTTCGAAGGAATGTACTGTGGATTAGCAGGTGGTACGGGTACTTGTTGGGGTGGTGGTTGGTAAACAGGTGGTTGATTGTAAACTGAAGGTGGAGGGTACGGATATGGCGGATATGGATAAGGTGGGTATGGGTAAGGTGGGTAAGACAAGTTGTTTTGTGGTAAGTTAGGATGTGGGTAAGCAGGGTTGTTATGAGGATGTTGGACAATGTTATGAGCTGGATTGCCTACGTTTTGTGTATCCGGGTTTAGGCTCTGGCTATCCCATAACGGAACTTGATTCTGGCTACCACTAACTCCAGTGCCTTCAACTCGGCCCAATTCCTGATTGAATTCGTTCGCAGCAGCATCCAACTCATTAAAGATGTCCATGGATTCTTTCCCTCCTCCGGCAGTATTCATTCTCCTCAAGAAAGCTCGGTTCCTTCTAGCTATCGTCTCAGGGTCCAACGGGATTCTCTCTTCGCTCGTATTGCCTTGTGAGCGTGTTTTCATATACCTGACACACTAGCAGAAGGATCAAAATGCAACTGCCGAATGAATAAAAATAAAAATAAACAGAAAATAAAGCACTCACTACCAACTACTAAACTATCTACAAGTCCTATTCAAAAAGCATACAACGCCATCCCCAGCAACGGCGCCATTGACTTGAACCGAAAATACCAACTTCTACTAGTAGATTCCCCGCAAGCGGACGGGTTCACTGTAGTATGAGTAAGTATAGCGACCAAGTATTATCGAACCCAAGGGAAAGTGTGTATGCAAATAGATCCCTAAAGATCTACACATCGTAGTTAATATGAGTGTATATTTTTGGATTTTTGAAGAATTAATTTTAAACTAAAATAAACTAATTAAACTAAAGAACGAAAGAAACGAATAAACTAAGGTGTGTTTTCAAATAGGTGATGGTGATGCTCAGGATAGGAATCCCTACATATACTAACGGAGCAGGTACATAATCAAGATAATCGTGACGCGCAAGAAATAACCTAAGTAAAAGATTGCAAGTTGAAAGCTCAAGATTTAAAACCCTAATACTTTATCCTAACAATCGACTTCACTAATCTACGAACAAGTTAATAGATAGTGCTTAATTAAAGAGACCCTAATTTAACTAAGGTGATGCGGCCGTCCTCCTTAGATAAACCGGTAGATTAACTAACCCCTTCTAAACTTTCTCGTTATAACTACTAGTTGTTAAAGAGTGATACGGTCGTCCTCTCCCTAACACTTTCGTACAAAATTCAAAGGTAAAGTTAAGATTGATTTTAAGAATTCATTAATTAAGAGAACTAAAACTAAACGTCACAAATTATCCTAATTATGAACCCACATCCTACTTCTACGAGTTCATCCTACCCTAAGCATGCAAGGGTTCTAGCCTAACATGGTGGTTTGAATAATAAAAGCAATCACAAGAACAATAAACATATGCATAATTGAATTAACTAATAAAATCAAGAACATAAACGAAAGAACAAATTGAAGTCTCCAAAGAAATCTATATAAATCTGAAAAATTAGGTTTAATCGTCTCAAAGAGTAAAGAAAGAAAGAATTAATCTAATACGTTCAAAAGAAATACTAAAACTAAGAATTCGTAAATTAAAACCTCGATTACAACGTATAAAATTCTTCATAACTCCTCCTCAAGCTTTCTCCCCGCTCAAAGTATGTAAAAATATGTGTTGGTATTGTTATCCTCCAAAATGAGTTTGGAATGAGTATATATAAGCGTCGGGGCGAACCGGAAACTCATGGGCTGAAAAACGAATTTGGAGGCAAAAAATAGGAAAGTGCTCGAGCAGACCTGCTCGAGCGGTCGCGCTCGAGCATGGAGCTCGAATGACACAGGTGCTCGAACGGTGAAAATCTTCTGCATGTTTTGGGGCGCTCGAGCTGCTCGAGCACTCGAAATTTTCTGTATGTTTTGGGCGCTCGAGCGCTAGTGCTCGAGTGGTTTACTCGAATGCTCCCAAAATTTCTCCAACTAGTACTTTTCTTCTTCAACACTAACACCAATCGTATTCCTTCGATATCTTCTCATCCGGGCATCCGTTTGAGTCGATTCAAAGCCCTACGAACTCCGTTCTTCGCCCTCGATTCACCTACGAGCATTAAAGAGACAAATTCATCAATGTAAAGAAATAATGCTCAATTGACTCCATATACTCGACAAAATCGGCCAAAATTAGGGTATTTCGAGTGACGAATCATGACAATTTCACGCCTAATCAAGGTCCCAAGCAAAATGAGTACTCATGCCCCCACACGCTAAAAGCGTAAGGGACCCCCAAGAGATAGTAACACACCTAAACGAAAGACTAGCAAATATGATCAGTCGAATGAAAAATCTCTAGAAGAGATTCGTCTAGATAATCCCAAGTCTCTAGGAGACGAGAGTCCTAGTGATGAAGCACGTGCACAAAACATTCCATGCACTAAGATCGTGGAACGACCAGACCCATATACAATGGGAAATGAGGAAGGTCTGGTTGACGTAAACGTCGAAGTCTCTGTGAACTTCACAGATATGGGAGAAACATACAATAGAAATATTACTGTCGTTGATGACACATTTGCAGCGTCAATAGCTCTTTCCATTATAAATGATCTAGATCCTG
The DNA here is from genome assembly GCA_947034835.1 of Ballota nigra. Classification (NCBI taxonomy): domain Eukaryota; kingdom Viridiplantae; phylum Streptophyta; class Magnoliopsida; order Lamiales; family Lamiaceae; genus Ballota; species Ballota nigra. The sequence continues at coordinate 114,832,890 of OX344722.1, read as the reverse complement.
AATCCAAAATAATCGCAGAGTGTCGGAAGCGCCACGATTGGGTTAAATAGAAAGAGACAATTGATGTTGAGCTCACCTCGCTTAACAAAATACAAGTATTTGGTTCTATCGTTCGTACACCCGCGTGCGCTATCCCTGTAGGATATAAATGGGTATTTGTACGAAAGGGAAACGAGAATAATACTGTGGAGAGGTAAAAAGCGACGCTGGTAGCACAAGGGTTTTCGCAGAGACTCGGGATTGATTTCGATCAAATATATTCTCCCGTCATGGACTCAATAACGTTCCGCTACTTGATATCTTTGGCAGTTAAGTTGAATCTCCAAATGAGAATAATGGACGTAGTAACCGCGTACTTATACGGATCACTAGATGCCGACATTTATATGAAAATCTCGTATGGATTTGACATTCCTCAGTTAAGGGATGGTGAAAACCGCAGCATGTATCGCATACAACTGTGAAAGTCGTTGTATGGTCTGAAGCAATTGGGCCTTATGTGGTACAACCGACTTAGTGAATTCCTTCAGAAGAAGGGATACACATTCGATAAAGCTTTCCTGTGCGTATTCATGAAGAAATCGCAAGACGGTTTTTGCATCATATCCGTATATGTTGATGACTGAACATAATTGGAACATGCAAAGAGATTGAAGAAGTCAGTTCAATCTTAAGAGCTGAATTCGAAATGAAGTCCTTGGGAAAAACCAAGTACTGCCTCGGCTTGCAGATCGAGCACCTCCCATAAGGAGTCCTTGTTCATCAGTCGACCTACGTGAAGAAGGTATTGGAGAGATTTCACATGGATAAATCTCATCCACTTAGCACCCCGATGGTCGTCCGATCCCTCGAAGTGGATAAGGACCCATTCAGACCAAGAGAAGATTCAGAAGAAATTCTGGGACCAGAAGTTCCTTATCTTAGCGCTGTTGGAGCTTTGCTCTATCTTGCAAATTGCACCCGGCCGAACATTGCATTTACTGTCAACTTGCTTGCGAGACATAGCGCTTCTCCTACGAGGAGACATTGGAATGGTGTTAAGCACGTTCTACGATACCTCCAAGGATCTCAAGATCTTGGACTGTTTTATCGTAAGAACCAAGGCAAAACCTTAGTAGGTTATGCGGATGCTGGCTATTTGTCTGATCCTCACAATGCCGTATCCCAGACTGGTTATGTTTTTCTCTATGGAGGAACCATAATCTCATGGAGATCAGTTAAACAATCCATGGTTACCACGTCTTCAAACCACTCAGAGATCATAGCTTTATTTGAAGCCGCACGAGAATGTGTTTGGTTAAGGTCCTTGGTAAAACACATTGGTGACTCGTGTGGTATCGCCAAAGGCGATACACCTCCCACCGTTATATTTGAAGACAACGCTGCTTGCATCGCACAAATGAGTAATGGGTACGTCAAGGGAAACCTGACAAAACATATTTCACCTACATTTTTCTACCCATACGAACTCTAGAAGAGTGGCGTGATTACCATTCAGAAGGTGCAATCTAGTAACAATCTAGCAGATCTGTTTACTAAGTCCTTACCTACGTCTACTTTTGAAAAATATGTTCGTGGTATTGGGATGCAAAGACTTAAAGTGTTGTTGTCTTCAGGGGGAGCGGTAACCTCGAAATAAATCTGGAAGGTTTAGATCTAGAAGATCGATGACATTCCTCCCTACTCATTATTTGGCCGATCCCTAGCACGTGGAGTTTTTATGACAAGATATTTATGTTATGTCGTAATGTCCAAGGGGGAGTGTTATAAATCTAGAAGATTTAATATTCCAAATCTAGGAGATTTGGTGTGGACATTACTTAAGGGCCAAGAAACATATTGGGTTTTATCCATTAGACTAGAGTTTTACTATTATATATATCCCTATGTACTCTCATACACAAGAATATTAGTGGAACTCCTGACTTGGATCGCCCCCAGACGTAGTCGTTCCCGACGAACTGGGTCAACAAATCGTGTCTCTTTATTCACGCACTTATTTACAACGAAGTCATCGGCACAACACACAGAATCCACTCTAATTCCTCGAAACACATTTTTTAAGATGGTGTGATTATATTATAAATATATTAGGAATATTTCAAAACATAACAAATTTAGTACTTTTCATCCCGCAATTATATTTCCACTCTTCTTATTCCTTGATTTTAAAATAACTTTCACATTTAATATAAAAAAAATTCATAAACTTCATCCTTAAAATATCCACAGTTTAAAAAAATACAATATTCGAGATGAAATTACCATATGCGAGATATCCCTACCGTATCCGATATTAAATATAGTTTTAAGTAATATATTTGACGGAGCAACAATGATAGAGACATCCTAGGGATTATACTAAAATACAACACATTCGACCAATACTATCAGATTATAATATATCTCTTAGACACTTACTTGGGATGTATACGTCACAAAAATATCATATCTAAGATTAAATTACCATATGACTCAATTAAATTGGCATATCCAATATTAAATTTAGTTTCAAACAGCAAATCTGTGCCCACAAAGGCGAGAGTTTAATCATTCAACCATGATTCACATCACTGTAGTTGGAAAATAAGATCAAATTAAATGCAAAAGTAATTCACTAAGTATTATCTTAAAATTTAGAGTAAAAAATATGTTACTAACCTTAATAACTAAATAAATGTGAATTACATTACACTTATTGCAGATTTTATGCATAAAAATTTATCAAAATAATATTGAAATTGTATTCAATTACATTATTTATAATTTATTATACAAATTTAATGGCACTAATGACAAATTGCAAAATATCAATTTAATTTTTTATCTTAAAAAAAATGTACAACCGAAATTAATGATCACCGATTACACTTTAGAGTAAAAATATATGTTACTAACTTTAAGAACTAAATAGATGTGAATTACATTACACTTATTACAAATTTTATGCATAAAAATTTATCAAAATAATATTGAAATTGTACTCAATCATGTTAGTTATAGTTTATTATACTAATTTAATGGCACTAATGGCAAATTGCAAAATATCAATTTAATTTTTTATCTTCCAATAAAATGTACACCGAAATTAATGATCACCGATTACACATATATAATAATAATTAAAATTTATTTAAACCTTAAATAAATGTAACGTTAACTGGTTTTTGTTAAGTTAAGCAATCGTCTTTTTAACATGTTGAGATAATTATCCTACTACTCGAAAATCATAAAGTTGTTTTCATTAGCATTTAAGATAATCATTCTATTCTAAAATGACATAGAACTGAACATACTATATAATAAAAATTGCGACGTGCTTCTCCCCCTCCATCGTTAAAAATATGCATTTTATCACCACATTTAATCATATTAATATAGATAATAATTGACATTAAATTCATATTTATTTGTAATTAATTACAAATCGCTAGTGTTTTGGCTGCCATGGAAACGTCTGCATCCAATAATCAATTAAAAAGAATAGCAGCATCAACTTTCACACACCAATGATCTATGTAAAAAAAAAAATCGATTTTTTTATAGATTTAATAATTTTTTATGACTATATATGGATTGTGTTTAATTATAAGAGTTATGATCATTATTATACAAATTATGAAAGAACGAATTAAACACGTATACAATTGCAATCAGACATTATTTCTAACAAATAACTTATGTTAAAACTTACATAATTCGAAATTGCCAAAGTATATGAGAGTATATAAGAACAAAAGTCAATACATGACAATTAATCATTAATGTAGATAATAATTGAAATTAAAATCATATTTATTTGTAATTAATTACAAATTAATTGTGTAGTGACAAAAACAGAAAGGAAAAAAAAAAACAAATTTGTTCTCATTCAGTTGTGGAGACTATCTTCAAGTATCTGGATCTCGTTCAAAGCTAGAGATGATTTTCAAGTATCCTGATCGCGTTCAAAGCCAATAAGAAATTTGAAAGCCAGAACGAACCCTTCCAGGTATTTACACCCTACAAAAATTTAACATAAACAAAAGAAAATACATGTTAAAAAAGGGATAAAATAAACATGAACGGTATGAATGTAAAACATACGAGTGGAAAAACTTGAGAGAAATTAAAAAAAAAAAAAAACGATTACTATTATTATAATTTTATTTTTTTGCAGACTTGCTTGATGCTGGTTATTGTTGCCATCATTCTGCTCATTATATTTTTTGTGGTTGTGGCGTGATTGAGCTCATGTACTTACATACAAGGAAGCACAATAATTGTTCTGTTACATTTGGCTTCATCCAAAACATTAGACGATGTATATGTACCGCAGGGTTTCTTAATTCTTATCTTCTACATAAATCTTAGGGAGCCAATTTTTGTCTAAATAAAGAAAAGCATCAAAATTTATTTCATTGGTGCGCACATGAGATGCATTGGCAATGACGACTGAATTATTCAGGCTGCAATCAATTTGTTTATCATTTTTTATTTTCTTGGACGACTAGTGTCGAAAAATGTGGGAATTTATACAAAAAAAATTAGTATGAACTCGGTTTCGTCCTTCGTCAAATATCATTGTTATGCATACATGCTATTATTGCTATATATAATCAATATTAATGTTATAAAATCAAGGAGTAAGTCTTGTATGATACCGTTTCATGGCATGAGACAATGAGAATTGGTGTAACTAGGGCATTGACTCATTAACACTTTGGTAAGGGTAAGTGTTAATTTGTATAGTCTCATGCCATGAGACGGTCTCATACAAGTTTTTGCCAAAATCAAGCATATTTTATGACAGTGATAGTATATATACATAACAGAGATACTTGAAAAATATAGTGGATATGAATTCGGGTTCAAATGAGACTTGTTTGGGAATTAACTAGAATGAGAAGATTGGATTACCAACTCTCATATACACATACTCACTAGATTAGTGTCCCGCGTTTTACGCGGGTTGTTCACAAAATTAATTTAAAATTTTGTATTTTATTGACGCATTATCACATTATTAATTTAATCTATTTTAATACACACATATACTTTACGCTGTTTTTTTTTTAAATTGATTACATATGCATTATATACACTTAAATAAATTTGATCATCGTAAAATAATATAATTATATTATATAATAAACATATTTAAATAATGTGTATGCATAAAAATATTGGTTAAGTTCTTAGTAATTCACGACTTTTAGGCCCAATCTCAATTTAAATACAATTTTCAATATTTTTATTAAAATTCACGTACTTTTTTTTTTCAATTTTGTATACGCTTTTAAATTATGATATATTTTTCTCAACTATGCACCATCATTTTTTTTTTTTCTTGCTAAAAGTGCAAGTCATATATTTGATTGAAAAATTAAACATTGGTGAATTTCTATAACATTATTGAAAGTTGTGATTAAATTAAGAGTAAGCTTAATGATCGTGAATTAATATTGAATTAACCCTATATTTTTAATACTTATAATTTAAGGATTTTTTTTTTCAAATATGTTAAATCTCTAAATTATATAAATAATATATTGTACATGTAAAAAATATTATATATATATGTCATTTAAATTATATAATATTAAAATAACTAATAAGCATTTGAGAATTAAAAAAAACGTTAGTAACATAAATTTATTAGTGGGTTATAATACGACTTCTCTATTTAAAAATAAATAAAATATATATGTGTGCAAGATTCAAATTCATGTAATTGCATTTCTTTTAATTAGAGACAACATTATTACACAAACATAATGTCACATGTTAAACACACTAAAATCAATAGAAATTGACATATCAAATTTGATTTAAGATATACAAAATCAAATAATTATAATTTTGGTTTATTATGTTTTTCTAGACAATAAAAATTTATCTATTAAATGATAAAATTTCAAATAATTAGATTTAAACAAAAATTAATTAATCACTTAATCGATAGAATAAATTAAAATTATGTAATATTCTTAATTCCATTAATTAATTTTTTACAAATAAAATTTTTCTAAATAGGATATTCTCAAATACATTGAGAATATAAAAATAAGTTAATTAAACATTGATATTTCACATAATTAGCTTTTTTTAAATTTATTAATCAATTTAGTAATAATACTGTAGAATTAAATATATTTAAGTTACGTGTTTGAATTATTAATACCATAAGATTTTTATATATAAGATATCCTCAAATGTAGTTAAATAAATGTAAATTCGTACGAATTTTTTATACGCTCAAGTTAAAACAATAAATATTTAAATTTCATAACAACTCGTCGTATGACTAAACTGGTAAACATCATAACAATTGCTCATGAGGTGTAGGGTTCAAATCCATTTGCATGCCCATTATTATTATTATTATTATTATTATTATTATTATTATTATTATTATTATTATTATTATTATTATTATTATTATTATTATTATTATTATTATTATTATTATTATTATTATTAGATTCCTTATTATATAAGACCACATAGATGACACATAAACCACATTTAGACGAAATAAATGACACGTAAATATTCAACACATAATTAGTTAATACAAAAGGATAATATAAAATAAATTTATTTTGCTTTTAATACATAATGAATAAGTTAATTGAATATTAAATTTCACATAATTAGACTTGTTTAAAGTCTAAAGTAATCAATTCATCAATATAATAATTATATTTAATTCTTTTATTTGAAATGTTCACAAATTTGAGATTCATAAGTGATGGTCCCGTTTTCGAAGGGCAAAATGGGAATTCAGGAGCAAATTTTTTTTTTTTTTTTAAAACCTTTTCCTCAGGGAGTTCAGTATGAGTGAGAAATACTCAAGTCACTGTGTTGCTACGAGTCAGAGCACTCAAGTCAATGCAGCTGACCTTCGAGCTCAGGCTCGTAACAAGGCAGTGACTCGAGAGACTAAACTCTCGAGTGCTAGTCTGATTCAGTCAGTGAGATGAATCTCCCTGACTGAAATGCTTAACTAAAGTTCCTTTTTAAACAATGCTCTCAGTGAGCAGATTTTCGCAATACTTTACAAGAAAAGACATTCCAAATAATAACACTTGGTTTAACGTGGTTCAGAGACTCAAGCTCTTACATCCACGACCTGATTCAACAGGAAATCCACTCCTTTGGATTCTTGTTTTTAACGTGCCAAGGTGCACTTACAACTGGACTCACGCCACTCACTGGGCTGCCCTTCTCCTCACTTATTACCAACAAACCTGACTAGAGGGTTTTGGTTTCAGTTAGGTTTTCTCCAACTAGGTGAGGTTTTCCGTTTACAGTGTTTTAGCCAATAGCTAAGATAGGGAAAACCTCTCTAAGCCTAGAGTTACAAGTTGAACACTCATATGTGTATATTTGAAGACCCTAATGGTCAGTGTTTAAGATGTGAGTAAACCCTCCTTATAACTCCCATGCACGTATGCTACAACTCACACCCTCACCCTCACAGCTCGTAGGTGTTTGTTTTCTTACAATTCTTACAACAACACAACACACCCAACTACGCAACTATGAGCTTGTATATATAATGGGGATTCAAATGTATCCGTTGGAGGGAAGATACATTTGAATCCAACATTAAATGGTTTCAACCACTTTTCTTGGAATACGGCCTTTGTCAGTGTCAGAGTTGCTGCCTCGTGCTGATTGGTCCACGTGGCCTGGATTCACGGATCTTTGACTCAGTGGGTTTGACTAAGACCCACTGACTTTAGGTGGCTTCCTCCTTCACTGACTCTGATCTTCAGTGGACTGACTCGTCCTCAGTGCAGTTGTCCTTCAGTGACTGTTTGAAGATCACTCCAAGAAGTTTGTCATAAGGCTGAATGACAAACTTCCCTGACCACAGTAGCCTGACACCTTCAGGGCCTACTTGGTGCAGCACTGATCCTCCTGATCATGCTCTTCACTGAGTGGTCCACCTGACTTAGCTTAGATCAGCCTGGTTTACACTCAGTGGGACATCCTTCAGGCTTCTCTTCTGGTTCAGGTTTCTGGAATGGCTTCAGTCAGTTCTTCTTGGTGTTATCTTGATATTCTCAGGCTGTGTTGCAGAGTTCCCCCTCGCTGAGTTCCCCCTCAACTGAACAGCCTTATTTTACTGAGAAATGACTTAACCTGGCCTGAAATAAAAGATACTATCCTGACTGCTTTCAAACCTATTACATGTTGTTTTGGAAAATCATCAAAACTAAACCACATATCCCAACAATTTCCCCCTTTTTGATGATTCCAAAACTTCTAACCAAATGATTTTCTATTACAAGAATAATGTCAGAGTACAGGTAATAGTTTGAAATATGCAGGAATTCCCATAGTTTAACACGTTTAAGATCTGTTCGGTTGACCATTTTTCTTAACAAAACTGGATTAGTGGTCAGGTGAACAACCTGCTCTGATACCAATTGATGGTCCCGTTTTCGAAGGGCAAAATGGGAATTCAGGTGCAAAATTTTTTTTTTTTTTTAAACCTTTTCCTCAGGGAGTTCAGTATGAGTGAGAAATACTCAAGTCACTGTGTTGCTACGAGTCAGAGCACTCAAGTCAATGCAGCTGACCTTCGAGCTCAGGCTCGTAACAAGGCAGTGACTCGAGAGACTAAACTCTCGAGTGCTAGCCTGATTCAATCAGTGAGATGAATCTCCCTGACTGAAATGCTTAACTAAAGTTCCTTTTTAAACAATGCTCTCAGTGAGCAGATTTTCGCAATACTTTAGAAGAAAAGACATTCCAAATAATAACACTTGGTTTAACGTGGTTCAGAGACTCAAGCTCTTACATCCACGACCTGATTCAACAGGAAATCCACTCCTTTGGATTCTTGTTTTTAACGTGTCAAGGTGCACTTACAACTGGACTCACGCCACTCCCTGGGCTGCCCTTCTCCTCACTTACTACCAACAAACCTGACTAGAGGGTTTTGGTTTCAGTTAGGTTTTCTCCAACTAGGTGAGGTTTTCCGTTTACAGTGTTTTAGCCAATAGCTAAGATAGGGAAAACCTCTCTAAGCCTAGAGTTACAAGCTGAACACTCATATGTGTATATTTGAAGACCCTAATGGTCAGTGTTTAAGATATGAGTAAACCCTCCTTATAACTCCCATGCACGTATGCTACAACCCACACCCTCACAGCTCGTAGGTGTTTGTTTTCTTACAATTCTTACAACAACACAACACACCCAACTACGCAACTATGAGCTTGTATATATAATGGGGATTCAAATGTATCCGTTGGAGGGAAGATACATTTGAATCCAACATTAAATGGTTTCAACCACTTTTCTTGGAATGTGGCCTTTGTCAGTGTCAGAGTTGCTGCCTCGTGCTGATTGGTCCACGTGGCCTGGATTCACTGATCTTTGACTCAGTGGGTTTGACTAAGACCCACTGACTTTAGGTGGCTTCCTCCTTCACTGACTCTGATCTTCAGTGGACTGACTCGTCCTCAGTGCAGTTGTCCTTCAGTGACTATTTGAAGATCACTCCAAGAAGTTTGTCATAAGGCTGAATGACAAACTTCCCTGACCATAGTAGCCTGACACCTTCAGGGCCTACTTGGTGCAGCACTGATCCTCCTGATCATGCTCTTCACTGAGTGGTCCACCTGACTTAGCTTAGATCAGCCTGGTTACACTCAGTGGGACATCCTTCAGGCTTCTCTTCTGGTTCAGGTTTCTGGAATGGCTTCAGTCAGTTCTTCTTGGTGTTATCTTGATATTCTCAGGCTGTGTTGCAGAGTTCCCCCTCGCTGAGTTCCCCCTCAACTGAACAGCCTTATTTTACTGAGAAATGACTTAACCTGGCCTGAAATAAAAGATACTATCCTGACTGCTTTCAAACCTATTACATGTTGTTTTGGAAAATCATCAAAACTAAACCACATATCCCAACAATTTCCCCCTTTTTGATGATTCCAAAACTTCTAACCAAATGATTTTCTATTACAAGAATAATGTCAGAGTACAGGTAATAGTTTGAAATATGCAGGAATTCCCATAGTTTAACACGTTTAAGATCTGTTCGGTTGACCATTTTTCTTAACAAAACTGGATTAGTGGTCAGGTGAACAACCTGCTCTGATACCAATTGATGGTCCCGTTTTCGAAGGGCAAAATGGGAATTCAGGAGCAAAATTTTTTTTTTTTTTTAAAACCTTTTCCTCAGGGAGTTCAGTATGAGTGAGAAATACTCAAGTCACTGTGTTGCTACGAGTCAGAGCACTCAAGTCAATGCAGCTGACCTTCGAGCTCAGGCTCGTAACAAGGCAGTGACTCGAGAGACTAAACTCTCGAGTGCTAGCCTGATTCAGTCAGTGAGATGAATCTCCCTGACTGAAATGCTTAACTAAAGTTCCTTTTTAAACAATGCTCTCAGTGAGCAGATTTTCGCAATACTTTAGAAGAAAAGACATTCCAAATAATAACACTTGGTTTAACGTGGTTCAGAGACTCAAGCTCTTACATCCACGACCTGATTCAACAGGAAATCCACTCCTTTGGATTCTTGTTTTTAACGTGTCAAGGTGCACTTACAACTGGACTCACGCCACTCCCTGGGCTGCCCTTCTCCTCACTTACTACCAACAAACCTGACTAGAGGGTTTTGGTTTCAGTTATGTTTTCTCCAACTAGGTGAGGTTTTCCGTTTACAGTGTTTTAGCCAATAGCTAAGATAGGGAAAACCTCTCTAAGCCTAGAGTTACAAGCTGAACACTCATATGTGTATATTTGAAGACCCTAATGGTCAGTGTTTAAGATATGAGTAAACCCTCCTTATAACTCCCATGCACGTATGCTACAACCCACACCCTCACAGCTCGTAGGTGTTTGTTTTCTTACAATTCTTACAACAACACAACACACCCAACTACGCAACTATGAGCTTGTATATATAATGGGGATTCAAATGTATCCGTTGGAGGGAAGATACATTTGAATCCAACATTAAATGGTTTCAACCACTTTTCTTGGAATGCGGCCTTTGTCAGTGTCAGAGTTGCTGCCTCGTGCTGATTGGTCCACGTGGCCTGGATTCACTGATCTTTGACTCAATGGGTTTGACTAAGACCCACTGACTTTAGGTGGCTTCCTCCTTCACTGACTCTGATCTTCAGTGGACTGACTCGTCCTCAGTGCAGTTGTCCTTCAGTGACTGTTTGAAGATCACTCCAAGAAGTTTGTCATAAGGCTGAATGACAAACTTCCCTGACCACAGTAGCCTGACACCTTCAGGGCCTACTTGGTGCAGCACTGATCCTCCTGATTATGCTCTTCACTGAGTGGTCCACCTGACTTAGCTTAGATCAGCCTGGTTTACACTCAGTGGGACATCCTTCAGGCTTCTCTTCTGGTTCAGGTTTCTGGAATGACTTCAGTCAGTTCTTCTTGGTGTTATCTTGATATTCTTAGGCTGTGTTGCAGAGTTCCCCCTCGCTGAGTTCCCCCTCAACTGAACAGCCTTATTTTACTGAGAAATGACTTAACCTGGCCTGAAATAAAAGATATTATCCTGACTGCTTTCAAACCTATTACATGTTGTTTTGAAAAATCATCAAAACTAAACCACATATCCCAACAATAAGTAAATAGATTTATAGACTTAAGTTAAATATTTGTTCAAAATATACAAGGATTAATGAATTGGTTTAGTGACAAGTAACGTGAAACCTACGTACACAATAGATGCAAGGTTCAAACCTTTGTTATTGCAATTTTTTTTTTTAAATTGAACTTAATATGCCACATGGATGCCACATATATAACATAAATCAATAGGATAATAACACATCATCTAAAAAAAATCACACTTCATGAGAAAATGACACATCATCCAAATGAATAACATGACGACACATCAACTTGTTAAACTCACTATTAGTATTATAGGGGATTAACACGCTTAAGCGCATGTCATGCTATATATATGATACTTCATAATTAATTCTATTTTCCACCATAATATTTTCAGATTCAGTTGTGTATGTTGGATCGAACTTCGTCATGGTCTTTAACAAACGTTGAATTTGGTAAGATTGTTGTGATGGAAATTAGCAGAGTTCATACACAGTGAGTCACTCTCGTCGTTCATAGTATAAAACTGATATCATTATATGCATTTATTACTGTGACATTGATTTATAAGTGTAATGATATTAGTGAATGCATTTAATATATCAACGAATACAAATAATAATATTAATTTATAATTGAACAAGTTTTATAGATGCATATATGCTCCTGACTCTGTGATTTTCCATCAGTGAAGCCTTTTTGGGCAATTTGTTCGAAAAAATCAATTGCATTGTTGTACTAATAGGTCATGTTCAATTTCTTACATGTTCTTTTGATACAATTGAGATACCCTCCTTAAATTGAGTGCATACTTACCCATGAAATGTAATAACGGATTTAAAATTTCGTCCAAAGAGAGTAAAATGTAAAGGTGATAAAAATTTATAATTGAAGAGGGACAGGATAATTTTTTAAAATAAATTTAAAGTATAGGTAAGAAAAAAAAAATCATTACATAGACGATAAAAGAAATTTAGATCTCAAGGAGCGCAATCGCTCACCTGTCCTCTAAATCCATCCCCGATTACATGCCGTATTGAAATCTGCAACTCTAGTTCCCTTTCTTAAAACTCCCACATCACATCATGGATGATTTCATTTTTTTTAATAATATAAGAATACATGATCATATTAATAGTCAAAATCAATTATGTCTCCTATATTTTCACTTTTTATTTTCCAACATTCATTCATTTTTCGTATTAGTCTCATATGTATTTAGATTGTGTTAAGTTTAGCCCAAATCGTGTAATTAAAATGCACTAAATATATTGATCATGTGTTGATTATGTGCACCCTCTTTCCGGCTGAAGTTGTTCACATGGCTATTTTTATCCACATGAAATGCTGACCATACGAAATTAAAATCAAATCCTCCCTTTAATATTTTACTTTTTCTTTTTAAATGATTCCGCATTTTTCTACCTTTCCAAATTACTTTTATATGTATTAAAAATTAATATATCCTTTTAGTTCAAATCGCCAAATAGTGTTGTTTCACTTTGAAAATATATATTTATGTGTACATTGCATGTATTATTTTAGGCAAACTCTCATATACACTAAGTGCACGGTGTACTCACTCAACAGTTGACCTTATTTACACTGAAAAGTTTGTTTCAGTTACACTGAAAAGTGTGGTTGAATTACACTGAAAATCAGTTTTCAGTGTAAACTTTTCAGTGTAATTCAACCACACTTTTCAGTGTAAATAAGGTCAACTGTTGAGTGAGTGTAAACTTTTCAGTTTTCAGTGTAAACTTTTCAGTGTAATTCAACCACACTTTTCAGTGTAAATAAGGTCAACGTTGAGTGAGTGCACCATATATCAAGTGCACAAGAGAGTTACTTATTATTTTAATATATAGGTATAGGTTGGGGAAGTATAGAAGCATGACAAATTCTCATATGCACCAAGTGCACTGTGCACTCACTTAACAGTTGATCATGTTTATACTGAAAATTTTGTTTCAATTACACCGAAAAGTGTGGTTGGATTACACTGAAAAATTTACGTCAGAAACTGATTTTTCAGTGTAACTGGAACAAACTTTTCAATGTAAATATGGTCAACTGTTGAGTGAGTGCACCATACACCAAGTGTACAAGAGAGTTACTCTAGAAACATAGTAAAGATTAGAAGATCAGAAGAAACATGATAGTGAATGTTTGATTCTAAAAACATCATTTTTATAGTTGCAATTTGTATTCTACATATTTAATTGCTTTTGAGTATTTGATTTTTCTTATTTTTTATAGGTATAATATAATAGAGTCATAGGAAGGATATACAATTTTTCAAACAACTAATGATATATTATGTATATTCACTATTAATACATACTATCACTATAGTAGAATCTCTATAAATTAATAATGTAAGGACCGTGAAAATTTATTATTTTAGAGAAATATTATTTTATCTATAAATTAATAATTTATTAATTTAAAAAGTATTTTTTCCGATATAATGAATAAAAAATTATTTCTATAAAAGTGAGTCATTGATCTAATATGTGCATTATATTTAAACTACTAGTATAATAAATATATTCATCATTCATAACATAAAAAAACACACATACAAACACACATATATGTATGTGTGTGTGTATATATATATATTCATCATGCATTATATCCATCAATGTATGTAAGAAGTTGAAAGTTATTGCATTTAATTAATATACATTGTACATCATCCATCAACCAAGGAAAATCTATATTTATAGAACAAAAATTCTTAAAAAGTTAACAAGACAATGACTTCTCATTTTAAGGTGTTGCAAAATCAGCAATGACAGATCAAATTCGTAAAAAATTGTGTAGGTATAAGAGAGATCATTTCACACGTACTAAAAGAAATTAGTGTTGTAACTTCATAAAAAATATTATTCGAAAGATAGTCAACCTACTAGCATTAATATACTCAATAATACATTCTTATTTATTAAAGTATCCTAGTTATTTTTATAATTTGAAGAAATTATTAATTTATGATATTAGTGGGACTACTAATTTATATAGGAGTTTTTTTTTTTAAATTATTATCTTATTATTTTATCAAAATTGGTAAACTTTTGAACTGGCTCAAACCGGGACTGGAGAATATTATTATTTTTAGAGAGTTTATTAATTTATAGAGTATTAATTTATGGAGGTTCTACTCTATTTAAATTGTTTAAGAATCAAACATTTCTTAAACAATGACAGTTGAAATACATAGCAATGATATGTGTACTTCATAACTCGATAATACATAAGATATTATCATTGTTATGTATATCAAATATCATTTTTTTAAATGCCCGATTTTTGAAATAGTGATAGTACATATGCATAACAATAACAATGAATATGCATAATAATATTTTATTTGCAAATATCTGGAAAAAAATAAATCAGATTTGAGTGAATTTGGGTTCACAATTTTTTTGGTCTATATATAATGTATGATGTGATGTGATCATTGGTCAATATTTGGCATTTAATAAAAATTATTAGAGTTGACCGTATTTATTTAAGTTTCCTTAAAAAAGAAAAGAAAACCCACCCCACCCATTTTAAAGCAACCAATGAAGTTGGCATAAATCTCACATCACATCAAATTATCATTCACACTTTAATCCCAGTGGAAGAAAAAAATAGAGAAAAATGTTTGGAACATTAACGGCAGAGAAAGAGATAAATGTGCCACCAAGTGAAGCGTGGAAGTTGTTCGGCACCTTCCTACTTGCAGAACACATAGTAGAAAAAGGGTTTCCCGGTCTTATCAACAAATTCACCATCCTACAAGGCGACGGTGGCGTCGGAACCATACTCCAGCTCTTTTTTCCCTTCGGTTAGAAATCTATATTCTCATTTCAATTTTTGCCAAATTCACAAAATTTAAATAGCTAGTCCACTAAGAGTTGTTTGGCTGACCATATAAGCTAACTCTCAAAATATTATATTACCCCGTGGCTATGAATAAAAATAAATTAAAATTTCCTTCCAACTCTTTTAATGTTCTCGTATTTTCACTTATATTTTATTTGCTCATTTATTATATTTTATTGAGAAAAAATCACAAATGGTCTTGTAATTTTGTTTGAATCCATAAATGGTCATGTAAGTTTTCATTTTATCAATTTTGATCTTTTTGGTACCAATTTTATTTTTTATTTTTTGCCAAAAAGTTTAAATTTTGATCAAAAGATTGCCCTAAATTAAATTATTTTACTCCATATTTTAATTAAATTATTTCAAATCACGATTCGAAATTCCCTTTTTGAGCACCGTTCTTTCTAGTAACTCATTTGGGATTTAGGATGACGCGTGGTTGATTTAGAAAATGCAATGTTTGTTTTAATTTAATAAGCATTTTATCTTTAATTGGTATTTTCTTCACTGGAAGGGGTAGAATTGTCCAATAATGAAGTGTTTACACTGAAACTGTAGCTTAATATTTTAATTAGTTGAGTGTGTGTAACAATTTAAGTGTACATATAGATTTTCATGGGGGTGCGGAGTGACATTTATCTTCTTGAGGGAACTTCATATTTGACCTGGATACTTGAATTTTTTGGGCACAAATTCTTATATAAAACTTATTTATGGTATGAAAATAATAAATTTATACTCATTAGATGATATCATAACATTGCACTTATAAATTAATATTATAAAAAAATTATGATATTGATAGAATGAAATAATGTGATGACAAACAGGCAATGGTGGCGAGTCGATGTCATACAAGGAGAAGTTCACGGTGGTTGACGAGGAGAAACGAGTGAAGGAGGCGGAGGTGGTGGAAGGCGGGTATCTGGATCTAGGGTTCACAATGTACCGGGTCCGTTTTGAGGTGATAGAGAAGGAGGAAAATGAGAATGAGTGCATCGTGAGAGCGACTATAGAGTATGAGTTGAAAGAAGAGGCCGCTGCAAATGTTGCTCTTGTTAACAAACAAATTCTCGTTAATGTCTTGCAAATTGGTGCTGATTACTTGCATGAAAATTACAAAAATTGATTACTTATTCATGCAACTACCAATAGTTGTGAGGATGTTTTAGTTAAATAAATAATTGATGACAGACATGGTTCATCATATTTTTATTGCTTTTAAGTTAAGGATTAATCGATGTGAGCTATTTGTATTGTGTTGGACTTTTTTCTTGTCTTGTTAAGCTAATTATTTACTTGCACTCTTTAGATATTTTTGTCTACGAGTTAATTAAGATTTTTACGAAGACTTGCATACAATATTATGTATAGAACATAAAATACTAGAAAATTTTATTTTTTATGCCCAGGGTCGATTGTTGAGGAAACTAATCTTGCATATTATAACTGTAGGATATTATATTTTAAAATCTGTAAATATAGGTGCAACTCACTGAATGTAACACCCAGTCCCGTTCTGTACCCTTTTTTTTTTCTTTAATTAGAAACCTTTTTTTTTTGTTTCTTTTAATTTTAATATTTTGCGTGTTATTGAGTAATTTAAATATATATACCTTTTTATAAATTTCAAAATTCGTAGAAAGGAAACGAACCTTTCAAGCGAATAAGAAACTCCGAAAATTAAATTAAAGTTGAGGATTTCGATCCGTATAATTTGTTGGATAATCAAAATTCAAGTAATTTACTTAACCAAAAGACACTGTTTTAGGATTTAATTATTTAAGCCAAACAAGCCTTAAATGGTTTCATGTCAAGTACAAAATATCCGAAGGAATTTTACATTTAGAAACCCCAATCACATATTATTTTTCCCTTTTAATTAAAATTTTCTTTAACTAAATAAAATCCATAATAGATACGGATTTGAAGGATTTTTAAAAGGGGCATTTTTATTTCTTAAGGAAATTCGTATACACACATATAATCAATTCCTCTCCCTTTTCCAATTCATTTCTCACACACAAAATTCATCAGTTTCTTTCTCTCCACTTTTCGCTATGCTCTCTCTCTCTCTCTCTAGAAGGAACGCGTCCTTCTCCCTCCTTTTCCGGCAGAAGACCGCCGCCGCACACCTCTTTCCTTCTTCCTCCTCTGGTGAACGAACGCTGCCGCGGCCTCAGCCAAAGCCACGACGTCTCCTCTCTTTCTCTCTCGCTCTCACTCTCCCCGTCGTGAAGCAACGACGCCGCCGCCGAAGCCATCGCCGACCACCGCTCTCTCCAGCGCCGCCGCCGCCTCTTAATTTTTCCCCCTCCAGTAAGATTAATTGAAAAACCCCCTTTGCAATTTCAATTCTTTTAATTTCGATCCTTATCCCGTAACTCTTCTCTTTATGTTTAATTTCCGATCTAGATGACGCCGTTAAACCGAATTGTTGCTGCCAGAATTTCTGGAAATCCCAAATGATGCCGTTAGGCGGCTCGATTTATTTTTTTGAATTTCCAATCGACGTCGTTAGGCCGCCCATTTACCACCTTGAACCCGGAGAACGTAAGGATTCTACCTTCGTTTTCTTCTTTCCTAAATTCTGGAATTATAATCGAGACTATTTCGGAGATGTATAACAAGAAACGGAGTGGATGATGAATCTGTTAAATTCCTATTTTCCTTATCTTGTTGAATTCTTATTCCTTCACTGGCTATTGTGTGGGTTGTAACCCTTTTTGGATTTCGGATTAGTATTTTAGTAGCTGTTGGTTTGTGGATTAAGTTCTTTAGAATTTTGGTTTAGTATTTTGGTATCACTTGGGTTTTGAAGTACTGTTGTGTTTTATTTGTATTGATTGAACGCACTGTTGGAATTAGCTGAGTTAGTATCTTGACTTAGTTGACCGGCTGTTTTGTATTGTTGATTTAGATGTATGGTATCATTGACCTAATGGACTAGTGTTACTCTTGTAGATATTTAGTGACACTGTTTTTGTGATATGGTGATTTTGGCTTAGTTCATTAGTACCTTTGTTTTAATGTGTTGGTATTATTGTTGGATGATGATCCTCAATGGTTAAACGCTTTTGTTTTGAATCCGTAGACAAATGGAAACTCGTCTTCCCTTTTGTGCGACTTTTAGAAATTAGAAACACAAGATAAAGTCTGTTTGATACCCAAAGTTAGCATCAAATAAAGATAGAGTTTTCTTGGAGAAATTAACATAATTCCTTTGCTTTGGAAGTAATACAAACCAACTTTAGAAGTATCACTAATATTAGAAAAGAAGAATACCTTTTTATAAACTATATTAGTTTATAATATAATTTTCTTAGAAAAGTCAAAGTCTATTAATAAGTTTAATAAGGGAGTTTTATTTATAAAATATGAATAAATATATTCAAGAATTCTTTTAAAATGAGAAATAGAAATCTTAGAAAGAAAAACCTTTTCTTTATTTTCTTATTAATACTTTTAAGTAATTATCTTATTCTTTTAAGTTTTTCCAAGAATAATAATAATTATGAATATACTTTTAAAAGGCTTTTGTTAAGCCACAGTAGAAATTAGTAAATACACCCCCTAATACACCCCCTCTTAAAAAGGGGTGTACTTATCAAATAGAAATCAACCTTTGAAAACTTTAGTTTTCAATAGTTTTCTAAAGGCAACAATCTACTCAATCCTCGAGATACAAACTCTTAAACTTTTCAAATTCAAAAGTCGATCTTTTAATCGGATTACTCCCTATTAGGATTCTGTACTATTCAGGACACGCACGGAGGACTCGACCGTCTGCCTACACATTATTCCCAGGACTCAGAACAATCAGGTGGATGATGATCGGTTGTTTGATCTGCTAATAATAATGTTGTGCCGGTATTTTTTGAACTCGACTAAATCAATCTAAAACAAATCCAACATAAATGTAACACCTATTATATAATTGTTTGAATTGTGTGATATAACTATATATGATATATAATGCCTGTTGTTTTATAAATCGATCACCATTGTATGAGTAAGTACCTTATGTGAGCATGAATCAGTTCAGTTGTCAATCAGTGTTTTTCTCTGTAAAGTTTGATGTGTTAGTTTTATGGAAAGTTAATAAGTACGGAGTTGGGATCGAGTTTTTAATCCAACCTCCGGGGAGCTGTCGGGGATGCCCTCGGAATGTAGGTTTTTGATTCAAACATATCTGGTCCCCGGGTCAGCCGCCTACGTTGCGCACTGGGAATAAGGTCATTGACGGTTTGCTACTATTTTGAGGGTTGTTGTGGTTGGATGAAGTGAGTTTGATGATGATTGAAAGGAGTAAGTTTGTTGTGGTTGAAAAGAGTAACTTTGTTGGAAGTGGAATGATCGTACGAATATGGTTTGATAGTTTGTGACAATACGTGAATATGTTTTGGGCTCTACCCTAATGTGAATCAACTTGTGCTACTTCAATTATATTATGTGAAATATGCTTAATGCCGATGAATTATTATATGAACTGTTTCTTCTATGATATATTGCAATCTTGTTTATATGTTAACTGCTTAAATAGATTAAAATACTTTATTAATGAGTATAATTTAATATACTTCGGATTTACCAATCCCATGACGTTGCAAATCACCCACACGTGAGAATTCAATTCTCACGCCCCATTTTCCTAACCCCTTTGCAGATTTCGACTCCGGGGAGAAAGGACAGTGATACAGAAGACACAAAGTTTCCCGCTTGCTTAAAATACTATTAATAATACAATGATGCCTATTATTCTATTCCTAAATAAATGTTATCGCTACTGCTATGCAAGACGATACTATTTACCGTGTGTTTCAGTTACTAAAACTCAGTGTGTATTATCCTGAAGATACAGAACCCTTTATCCATCCTCATATATATACAGATATACTTATGTGTGCGATACATTATTATGATATTTTCTCCCCACTTATTCGCTACATGAAACTCATCATTTAATTCCGTTATATTTCCTTAAAAAAAATTATAGTTAGTACTTTTGATCACAATAATACTTCGAATCCGATATAATTAATATATTCTGGATTTAGGGCGTTACAGGTGGTATCAGAGCCTAGGTTCAAAATTTTCGGACCTAACCCCAAATCTTGTTTTCCCGTCACACTAAAATTATTTATTATCACTTAAGTATTAAAATATTAAATTTTTTCAGGGGAAGCGTGTCTCTGGTTACTGTCTACAAGCTTCTCGAAGGTACATTACTACCTTTTTGTAAAATTGTTTAAAGGCCTACAAAATTCAAAATAGCTTGACTTCATAATATTACGCGATAAAAAAGGTTACGATAACTCAAAACAATGTCCGTACTATGAAGGAGGAACCACAAAATCGAATCTAAGTTGCTTTCAAACCTCGAGTAGTTAATAAGAATACTGGGATAAAATTGTGAACTTCATAAATGATATTATGTGGTTTCTTTGATTACGTGCTTTAAATGTTTACTCTACGGTTATTTTTCCTTTTAAAAATAAAATTTAACTAGAACTTTTCTTTCCCTATAGGAAGCCGTAAGATGGATGTGGCCCAGTACTTAGAGATTGAGCAGTTAGAAGTAGAGACTATCGATGCTTTCACTACCCGCTTTTTAGAGTCGCGTGAGAGGGCAAGGGTTGCCCCATAGCCCCACATTAAGACCGACTTTGCAGCTGCGACCCGATTCACGGGAGGAGTGATCGAGATTTTCTGCCCCATCGCTGCCGGACTATTAGACCGTATGAGGGTGGACGACCCAGAGCAGGGACCTCGGGTTCACCTAGACGCCTACTGGGCGGAGGCCCAGAGAGGGATCCGGTGTGCAGATGAAAACCTCACCCTATCCCGACAGGCCACCGGGATTGCCCGCCGCGATTTTGCCATGTCCAGAGCTCTCCACGAGGATACAGTGCTTGCCCGAGTCTCAGCCGCCGCATCCAGGACTGCTGCGAACTCCCAAGATGAGTTCTCCCGTACCACTCTCAGGAGGTCCACGCTGTACTTGGAGGCATCTCTCGCGCAGCGAGATACCTCAATCGCCTTCTGGGTAGCGAGTGGATTGGCTGGGGAGGGACCTTTCGGCTTTGGGGAAGCCGCACCTCCTGTGATTGAGCAAGAAGGGATTGAGCCAGGGGTAGCAGAGGTCGAGGCAGACGAACCAGAGGGAGATGAGCCAGAGGTAGAGATAGATTCCCCAGCAGAGTCAGAGGTTGATGACTAGTTGGACTTCCGGACCTTGTATATAGTAGTAGATGCATATATATAGTATATGTGGTAGCCGCTTGACATATAGTAGTAGTCATTTTACGTGGTCGTTTTCCTTATAGGCCATATCAGCGTAGCTCTAACCCCTCCTTTTGTCGCTCGTGGTCCATATTGATGTGAGCACACGATGCTATAGCATTACCTAGAAACCTTTTGCATTCTATGACGTAATGTAAGGAGACTGACTCCGTAGAACCAAAACTTTTTAGATATATATATATACTTATTATGTGCTCACTGCTAGTCAATGTGTTTTACTTGCTTTATATATTGACTGTCATATATTTTATCTGATTACCGCTTAATGACATACCACTGGTTTCTATAATAATGTACGAATGTGAGCATTGTACCATTGAGAGCCCCGATGCGTCGCGGTGAATTATGTACCACACGTGTTTCAGTGCTAGCGTTGTGTTGATTTGGTTAATCCGATTATGTTTTTATAACTTTCTCACACCTATACATATCGTAACAATATTATTCTTTCGATCAGAACTACCTTTAGAATGACACTAGGACGTAGACGTGGACGACTCCGCCTTAACCCCATTCCTGAACCAAGAGATCCTATAGGACAAGACCCACCCCCTCAGGCTGAACTTGAGCCGCCTCAACAGGCCGCACCAGAAAATGATATTACGAGAGAAATACTGATCTCTCTTCAGAACTACATTCAGCAGCAAGCTCCACCACCTCCTCCACCACTATACGGGCCTATACCTCAGATGGCGCCCAGGACGAATGACTTTGTTAAACGCTTTCGACGACTGCAGCCACCTAGGCTGAATGGGAAAGAAGATCCCTTTGAGATTGAGGAGTGGATATCGGGATTGGAACGTATCTTCAGACACATTGTACTGGCTGATGCACAGAAAGTCTCTTGTGCCCAGTTCCAACTTATAGAGGATGCAGCCCAATGGTGGGAGTCTTATGAACGAACTATGGACGAAGGAGCTAGACAGGTCCTTACTTGGGAGGACTTTAAGAAAGCTATACTGGACCGATACTTTCCATGAGTCCTAAGGGATCGGAAAAAACAGGAATTTGTCAACCTTCGACAGGGAACTCTCTCAGTGATAGAGTACGAGAGAAGGTTCAATCAGCTGTCTCGTTATGCCCCACATCTGGTGGGTGATGATGAAAGGAAAGCTCACAGGTTTGAGCATGGTTTGAGGCCTGAGATAGCAGGAATTGTAATTGGCCTTCAGGTGCCAAGCTATGGAGAAGTTTTCCATCGAGCATTGCTAGTCTCGATCAGTCAAAACTTGGAGTACAAACAGACTCCGACTACTGTCCCTGTCAATCGGAATTGGCAGCCACACTTTAAAAGGAATCCAGTTCCACCACCCAGGGGAAATAACTTTGTTGGTCCTCGAGCCAACCAAAACTGTCAAAGGTGTGGAAGGAGACACTGGGGACCCTGTAGTTAGGGAGGAGTAATTTATTTCCATTGCATTCAACCAGGGCACAAGTCCAATGAATGTGCTCAGCCACCAAGCAGCAACCATCAACCGATTAATAATGCTCAGTACCGCCCACAACAGACAAACAATTACCAGGCTCGTCAGCTGCCTGCACCTAACAACCGCCAGGCGGGACCCCCAGTCAGGGGTCTGCCCAACCAGGGTCAGAGAAGGGCAAGCCACGTGAATGCTATCCTAGAGGAAGGGGAAAGCAGCGGAGAGCAACTTCGCCTGAAAGGACCAGCTCAGCCTGAGCAGCATGAGACGCTAGCAGGTTCTGTCTTTGTACTTGAAAAACCTACGTATGTATTGTTTGATACTGGAGCATCTCATTCCTTTATATCTGATAACTTTAAAAGAAAGATAGGATTACTCTAGAAAAAAGGAAAAGTTTTAAATGTGAGTATTCCATCTGGAACTACTATGGAAATTGAGGGTCAAATTAGAGGTTTACCTCTAACGCTAGACAATCACTTGATAGAGTCCGATCTTCACGTCCTTAAGATGAAAACCTTTTGACATAATCTTAGACATTGACTGGTTAATAAGAAACAAAGCGGTAATAAAATGCGCAGAACGCGAGATCGACCTAGAAACCCGTAATGGTCAATGCTTTACGTTTCGTGAAATCAAGACCAAGAAGGAAACCCGAGTAATATCAGCAATCCAAGCTGCAGTGATATTACAAAAAGAGAAATACCAAGCTTACCTCGTCCACATCTCAGCAGGAAAGAAAGACGATAAGTTGCGCATCAAAGTGCCAATCGTGGATGGATATCTTGACGTGTTCCCTGAGGAATTAATCGGGTTACCTTCTGATCGTCAGATAGAGTTCTCCATCGACTTGATACCTGGGGCAGCACCAGTATCTAAAGCACCCTATCGAATGGCACCAAAGGAATTGGAAGAACTGAAGGAACAATTGCGGCTTGCTTGAAAAGAAGTTCATCAGGCCTAGTGCATCACCATGGGGAGCACTCGTGTTATTAGTAAAGAAGAAAGATGGAACTTTCCGTATGTGCATAGACTACCGAGGTCTCAATCAACTGACCATTAAGAACAAATATCCTCTTCCGAGGATAGAAGAATTGTTCGATCAGTTAAAGAATGCTACCATATTCTCAAAGATCGATCTGAGATCTGGGTATCATCAGCTAAAGGTCAAGAGTGAGGATATCCCAAAGACAGCATTCCGAACTCGGTATGGACATTACGAGTAGGGATGTAATCAAACCAAGCCGTTCGCAAGCTATTTGGGACTCGGCTCGAAAAATATTTGTTCGAGTTCGTTTGTTAAGTTTCACGAGCCGAGCTCGAGCCCGATTTCGAGCTCGATTATTTTATCGAGCCGAGCTCGAGCCTGACGGTATTTGGCTCCAAAGCTCGCGAATAGGCTCGTTTACTGAGCTCGCGAACAGGCTCGCGAGCAGGCTCGCGAACAGGCTCGTTTACTGAGCTCGCGAATAGGCTCGATTACCGAGCTCGCGAATAGGCTCGTGAGCAGGCTCGTTTAATTAATTTTTTTCTTTTTATATAAATATTTTAAAAAAATATATCCATAAGAATGTAATGTAGAGACAAATTTATTATGATATTAGTATTATTATGTGTTATTAGGGACAAATTTATTATTATGGAGTATGGGCTATTATGTTTTTAAGTAGACATAGTTTAGATGTGTTATTTTTGTATATTTTTTTTAAATTTTAATTAGCTTTTCGAGCCGAGCTTTTTGAACCGAGCCTTTCAAGCCGAATTATTCAAACTCAAGCTCGAATTATGCTTGATTAATTTGAAAACGAGCTTTTTTTGAGCCGAGCTCGATTACTTGGTTAACGAATATTTCACGAGCCGAGCTGGAGCTATTCGCGAGCCTAAAAATTTGCAAACGAGCTGAGCTCGAGCTCAACTAATAAAGCTCGAGCCGAGCTCGAGCCTATAAAAACCCAAACGAGCCGAGCTCGAACTTGATGGTATTCGGCTCGGCTCGGCTCGTTTACATCCCTAATTACGAGTTCACCGTGATGCCTTTCGGAGTAACAAATGCTCCGGTGATCTTCATGGATCTAATGAATAGAGTGTTTCATCCATACCTGGATCAATTCGTCATCGTCTTCATCGATGACATACTTGTGTACTCTAAGAGCAAAGAGCAACACGAAGAACATCTCAAGGCAGTCTTAGAGACAATGAGATGAGAGAAGTTGTATGCCAAATTCAGCAAGTGTGAATTTTGGATCAACCGTGTTATGTTCTTAGGGCATATAATTTCCGCAAAAGGAATTGAAGTGGACCCATCAAAGGTAGAAGCCATCATGAACTGGAAGGCACCTACTAACATCAATGAAATCTGGAGTTTTCTTGGGTTAGCAGGGTACTACCGAAGGTTCATACAAGATTTTTCCAGCATTGCGAAAGCGCTGACGAAGCTGACCAAGAAAACCGAGAAGTTTACTTGGGATTCAACTTGTGAGGAAAGCTTTCAAGAGCTAAAGAAGAGGCTAACCACATTGCATGTGTTAACCATCCCAGACGGATCAGAAGGATTCGTCATTTACACAGACGCTTCTTTATCAGGCTTGAGTTGTGTTCTAATGCAGAATAAGAAAGTTGTAGCTTATGCATCCCGGCAACTTAAGGACCACGAACAAAACTACCCAACGCACGACTTAGAACTGGCTGCAGTAGTTCACGCGTTGAAGATTTAGAGACACTACTTATATGGAGGAAAGTGTGAGATCTACACTGACCATAAGAGCCTAAAATACTTCTTCACGCAGAAGGAATTGAACATGCGTCAGAGAAGATGGCTCGAATTGGTAAAAGATTACTATTGCACTAACCACTATCACCCTGGGAAGGCAAACGTAGTGGCAGACACTTTGAGTAGAAAGAAAGATACAAAACTAAGTGTCGTTCTGACCACACAGTTACCACTAGTAGAAGAACTCTCTCATTTAAACTTGGAATTTTTCACACAGTGTTGTGCAGATTCTATGGTTTACGCGTTCACCCTGCAACCGACATTACGAGAAAGGATCCTAGGAGCGCAAAGGGACGATAAATTCTTAAGAGGAATACGTAAGCGCGCTGAGGAAGGAACCATTCAGAGGTTCGTGTTGAGTACTGATGGCGCTTTAATGTTCGATAACAGAATCTGTGTGCCTAAGGATGACAGAATGAGGAATGAAATTCTGAAAGAGGCACATAGCACTCCTTACACCGTTCACCCCAGAGAGACGAAGATGTACCGGGGACTGAAAAAGAACTTTTGGTGGAGGGGTATGAAGAGATCGATAGCTCAATTCATCAAGAGTTGTTTAAACTGCCAACGAGTTAAAGCAGACCATCAACGACCTTCAGGGTTGTTGCATCCTCTGGAGATGCCAGAGTGGAAATGGGAGAACATCACTATGGATTTTATCACCGGATTTCTGAAAACGGTGAAGAATCACGATGTCATCTGGGTTATCGTAGACAGACTTACGAAAATTGTCCATTTATCCCTATAAGAATGACGTACACGTTAGACAAGCTTGCCCAACTATACATAGCAGGGATAGTCAGACTGCACGGTGTACCAGTCTCGATAGTATCCGATAGAGACCCCCGTTTTACCTCCAAGTTCTGGGGAAGTCTGCAACGAGCTTTAGGTACTGAATTGAAATTCAGCACCGCATACCACCCACAGACTGACGGGCAATCAGAAAGAACTATCCAGACGCTAGAAGATATGCTCAGAGCTTGCGCTTTAGATCTTGAAGGAAGTTGGGAAAGCCACCTACCATTGGTAGAGTTTGCATATAACAACAGTTATCAAGCAACAATACAAATGGCGCCGTACGAAGCACTCTACGGGAAGAGGTGTAGATCGCCAGTTTGTTGGGATGAAGTCGGGATTCAAAAGATTCTTGGACTCGAGCTAGTCGAAAGATCGGCTGAGATAGTCGCAAAGATTAAAGAGAGAATCAAGACGGCCCAGGACCGTCATAAGTCATATGCCGACACCCAAAGAAGGGATTTACAATTTGACGTTGGCGAGAAAGTATTTCTCAGAGTTGCGCCAATGAAAGGTCTAATCCGTTTTGGTAAAAGAGGTAAGCTCAAGCCGCGATACATTGGACTATTTGACATTCTGAACATAATCGGGGATGTGGCTTATCGCATAGCTTTACCCCCAGAGTTATCACGAGTGCACAATGTGTTCCACATATCTACACTTAGGAAGTACATGAGCGATCCAAACCATGTTATTAATCACGTAGAATTAGGTCTAAGCGGTGACCTGACTTACGAAAAAGTCCCAGTAACTATCTTGGGAAGAAAGTTACACTTGTTAAGGAATCGAGAGATACCATTAGATCTAGTTAAGTGGAGCCGACACAGGAAAGAAGAAGTGACTTGGGAAAGAGAGGATGAAGTCCTAGCCAAATACCCTTAATGCTTAAGTAGTACCTAAGAGTTGAATTTCGGGGGCGAAATTCTGTTAAGGGGTGAGGATGTAACACCCCGTCCCATTCTGTACCCTTTTTTTTTCTTTAATTAGAAACCTTTTTTTTTTAATATTTTACGTGTTATTGTGTAATTTAAATATATATACCTTTTTATAAATTCCAAAATTCGTAGAAAGGAAACGAACCTTTCAAGCGAATAAGAAACTCTGAAAATTAAATTAAAGCTGAGGATTTCGATCCGTATAATTTGTTGGATAATCAAAATTCAAATAATTTACTTAACCAAAAGATATTGTTTTAGGATTTAATTATTTAAGCCAAACAAGCCTTATATGGTTTCATGTCAAGTACAAAATATCCGAAGGAATTTTTACATTTAGAAACCCCAATCACATATTATTTTTCCCTTTTAATTAAAATTTTCTTTAACTAAATAAAATCCATAATAGATACGGATTTGAAGGATTTTTAAAAGGGGCATTTTTATTTCTTAAGGAAATCCGTATACACACATATAATCAATTCCTCTCCCTTTTCTAATTCATTTCTCACGCACAAAATTCATCAATTTCTTTCTCTCCACCTTTCGCTCTGCTCTCTCTCTCTAGAAGGAACACGTCATTCTCCCTCCTTTTCCGGCAGAAGACCGCCGCCGCACACCTCTTTCCTTCTTCCTCCTCTGGCGAACGAACGCCGCCGCGGCCTCAGCCAAAGCCACGACGTCTCCTCTCTTCCTCTCTCGCTCTCACTCTCCCCGTCGTGAAGCAACGACGCCGCCGCCGAAGCCATCACCGACCGCCGCTCTCTCTAGCATCGCCGCTCTCTCCAGCGTCGCCGCCGCCTCTTAATTTTTCCCCCTCCAGTAAGATTAATTAAAATACCCCCTTTGCAATTTCAATTCTTTTAATTTCGATCCTTATCCCGTAACTCTTCTCTTTATGTTTAATTTCCGATCGAGATGACGCCGTTAAACCGAATTGTTGCTGCCGGAATTTCTGGAAATCCCAAACGACGCCGTTAGGCTGCTCGATTCATTTTTCCGAATTTCCAAACGACGCTATTAGGCCGCCCGTTTACCACCTTGAACCTGGAGAACGTAAGGATTCTACCTTCATTTTTTTCTTTCGTAAATTCTGAAATTATAATCGAGACTATTTCGAAGCCGTATAACAAGAAACAGAGTGGATGATGAATCTGTTAAATTCCTATTTTCCTTATCCTGTTGAATTCTTATTCCTTCACTGGCTATTGTGTGGGTTGTAACTCTTTTTGGATTTTGGATTAGTATTTTAGTAGCTGTTGGTTTGTGGATTGAGTTCTTTAGAATTTTGATTTAGTATTTTGGTATCACTTGGGTTTTGAAAAACTGTTGAATTTTATTTGTATTGATTGAACGGACTGTTGGAATTAGCTGAGTTAGTATCGTGACTTAGTTGACCGGCTGTTTTGTATTGTTGATTAGATGTATTGTATCATTGACCTAATGGACTAGTGTTACTCTTGTAGATGTTTAGTGTCACTGTTTTAGTGATATGGTGATTTTGGCTTAGTTCATTAGTACCTTTGTTTTAATATGTTGGTATTATTATTGGATGATGATCCTCAATGGTTAAACGCTTTTGTTTTGAATCCGTAGACAAAGGGAAACTCGTCTTCCCTTTTGTGCGACTTTTAGAAATTAGAAACACAAGATAAAGTATGTTTGATACCCAAAGCTAGCATCAAATAAAGATAGAGTTTTCTTGGAGAAATTAATATAATTCCTTTGTTTTGGAAGTAATACAAACCAACTTTAGAAGTATCACTAATATTAGAAAAGAAGAATACCTTTTTATAAACTAAATTAGTTTATAGTATAATTTTCTTAGAAAAGTCAAAGTCTATTAATAAGTTTAATAAGAGAGTTTTATTTATAAAATATAAATATTTATATTCAAGAATTCTTTTAAAATAAGAAATAGAAATCTTAGAAAGAAAAACCCTTTCTTTATTTTCTTATTAATACTTTTAAGTAATTATCTTATTCTTTTAAGTTTTTCCAAGAATAATAATAATTATGAATATACTTATAAAAGGCTTTTGTTAAGGCCACAATAGAAATTAGTAAATACACCCCCTAATACACCTCCTCTTAAAAAGGGGTGTACTTATCAAATAGAAATCAACCTTTGAAAACTTTAGTTTTCAATAGTTTTCTAAAGGCAACAATCTACTCAATTCTCGAGATACAAACTCTTAAGCTTTTCAAATTCAAAAGTCGATCTTTTAATCGAATTACTCCCTATTAGGATTCTGTACTATTCGGGACACGCACGGAGGACTCGACCGTCTGCCTACACATTATTCCCAGGACTCAGAACAATCAGGTGGGTGATGATCGGTTGTTTGATCTGCTAATAATAACGTTGTGCCGGTATTTTCTGAACTCGACTAAATCAATCTAAAACAAATCCAACATAAATGTAACACCTATTATATAACTGTTTGAATTATGTGATATAACTATATATGATATATAATGTCTGTTGTTTTATAAATCGATCACCATTGTATGAGTAAGTACCTTATGTGAGCATGAATCAGTTCAGTTGTCAATCAAGTGTTTTTCTCTGTAAAGTTTGATGTGTCAGTTTTATGGAAAGTTAATAAGTACGGAGTTGGGATCGACTTTTTAATCCAACCTCCGGGGAGCTTTCGGGGACGCCCTCGAAATGTAGGTTGTTGATTCAAACATATCTGGTCCCCGGGTCAGCCGCCTACGTTGTGCACTGGGAATAAGGTCATTGACGGTTTGCTACTATTTTGAGGGTTGTTGTGGTTGGATGAAGTGAGTTTGATGATGATTGGAAGGAGTAAGTTTGTTGTGGTTGAAAAGAGTAACTTTGTTGGAAGTGGAATGATCGTACGAATATGGTTTGACAGTTTGTGACAATACGTGAATATGTTTTGGGCTCTGCCCTAATGTGAATCAACTTGTGCTACTTCAATTATATTATGTGAAATATGCTTAATGCCGATGAATTATTATATGAACCGTTTCTTCTATGGAATATTGTAATCTTGTTTATATGTTAACTGCTTAAATAGATTAAAATACTTTATTAATGAGTACAATTTAATATACTTCGGATTTACCAATCCCATGACGTTGCAAATCACCCACACGTGAGAATTCAATTCTCACGCCCCATTTTCCTAACCCCTTTGCAGATTTCGACTCCGGGGAGCAAGGACAGTGATACCGAAGACACAAAGTTTTCCTCTTGCTTAAAATACTATTAATAATACAATGATGCCTATTATTCTATTCCTAAATAAATGCTATCGATACTGCTATGCAAGACGATACTATTTACCGTGTGTTTCAGTTACTAAAACTCAGTGTGTATTATCCTGAAGATACAGAATCCTTTATCCATCCTCATATATACAGATATACTTATGTGTGCGATACATTATTATAATATTTTCTCCCCACTTATCCGCTGCATGAAACCCATCATTCAATTCCGTTATATTTCCTTCAAAAATTTTATAGTTTGGACTTTTGATCACAATAATACTTGGAATCCGATATAATTAATATATTTTGGATTCGGGGCGTTACACTGAACACTTCAAAACGGCTTAATTGGGCTAGTCCCGATTTAATTAATGTCTTACATTCATATATTTTAAAACATTGTGTTATATATTTATAGACCCACTATTGTCCTTAAAAGTCAATCCGCAAGGTCACGTTTGTTTTCGTCTTGAGGTGGATGGGGGAAATCCGGATGGAAAAAAAAGTGGATGGGCGAAATCCTGTGAATAATAATAATTTGTTTGTTTTGGGTTGGATGTAGTAGGGGTGGATGAGGCTTTATGTCAAATCAATAATGATGATGTATTATTATATTATTATTTATTAAAGAGGTAATGATTGAATGATTGTGTTGAATTGCAATATAAAATAATTAATATTATTATGTATAATTATATAATTATTTAATTATATTATATTATTTGAATTGAATTAAAATACAAAACAATTGAATTAATAAAATGATATTAACGTGGTTAAAATTTTATTAACGTTGTTAAAATTATAAGAAATTAATTATCCGACACGAAAATGCCAATTAATACCAATTTTATTTTATTTTATTGAAATCATACATTTTTTATTTTTTTAAACATAATAAACAAATTAAATTCTTAAAACAATTCAAGAACACCATACATATATTTAATATACTAAAGGCATGCATCATCATATTACATGTGGTGAAATTTGAACATTCTCATCCTTAATTCATTAATTCATAATATTATTTTTATTCATTTTCAAATTTTGTGTCTAATAATGAATTATAAAACGAAATAAATGACAAATATTTGAATGAATATATATTCAATACATTTTTTTATAAGAAGCCATTATTTTATTTTTAAAATGTAATTTTTCTCCTATTGTTAATCTTCATTCACTATAAGAATATAAATAATTATTTACGAAATATTCGATTATGCTTTTCGATAAACATAATTTTGTTCTTACATAGTGGGGATTGTCTGCGACGTGCCTACAAATGAATTTTATATTAATTTAAAGTAAATTTTAATATTTATAGTCATGTTTTGTCTTTTGCTAAGTCAAGAAAAAATGTTTCCAATTTATTTATATGGTAGACATAATTAATGAATGATGATATCAATTAATTTCACGTATATTTACTATTAATATGTTTTCATTGAATTTTTTGTAAACAATTAAAATAAATAATATACTAATTTAATTGATGGTGTAATATAAAGTAGAAGATAGAGATTAATAAAATATATATATTATGTGAAAAAATAGAGTTAATGTGGTAGATATTGGGTTATGTGAAAATAGGGGTATAGATGTATAATATGGGTGGATGTGTATTTGGATGAGGGATGAAATGTGCAAATCCGAAAATTGGCCGGAATGGGGGGAAGCCCATCTCCCATTCGGACTTCGTAAGCTGAAAACAAACACACCCCAAGTTACGGGTCTAAAATAACACCACTATATATTGTTAAAAAAAATACAAAATTGTAGCACTATAATTGATGTAATTGATGATGGATGTATCAAAATGACGGTGCTGATGATAAGTCAAACAAACAAATTTAGTTTATGAATACTTTTTATTAAAAATTTAAGAATTTTAAAATCGAATTGGCCTGACTCATTGACCCCGTTAATCTAGGTTAGACTGAATTTAATTGTACATTTTAGGTTCGAAAAAAATATGTCTGGAACCAATCAAACCCAACTAAAGAACATCACTTAATTCACGATTGGATTAGACTAGCATTGAATAATGGATATTTTAGAAATATTCCTTTTAACCTAAAATATATTGTAGATGACTTCTTATTTAAATAAAATTATTGGAGATGACTTTGTATTTATTTATTTTTTTATTTTTCTATAGGATGTTCCCGAAGTGACATTCCTTTAAAAAAATTTGAGAAAAGAAAATTAAATTAATTGGAGATGATTTAGTATTATTACTCCCTCCGTCCCACAACACATTGCGGGACTACTATTCCTCTCGTGTTTTTGCGAGTGAGTTTTTTATTAGTATTTAAAATGATAAAATAATTTTAAAATTACTTTATAATAGAGAAGATGTAGATCTATCATACCATACTTTAAAAATTATTTTATCATTTCAAATACTAATAAAGAACCCGCTCGCTAAAACACGAAGATAAAGTGAACTCCGCAATGTGTTCCGGAACGGAGGTAGTATTAATTTTCTTTTTCCTTTTCTTAAATAATTTTTTTACCACTTCTCTTTTAAAGCAACCACTGTGGACTTGTAGTTGGTCTAACCCTTGTCTAACATAGTGATCATTATTTGGCGAAGAAAAGAAATAGAGGAAAACTTTTGGAACATTAACCACGGAGAAAAAGGTGAAGGTACCACCAACTACCAAGTGAAGCCTAGAAGTTGTACGACACCCGCCAACTAACATGTCTAATTTTAGAATTTAATTTAATATTTATCGGTTATTACTCCCTCCGTCCATTAAGAATATACATACTTGTTTTATTTGTCCATCTACTAAAAGTATGTACATTCTCTTTATAAAAAAAACAATCACTTAATTATTATCCTCCAAGTATCATTTAATTACACACATATAGAGCTGTTAAACGAAACGAGTTGCTCGTGAGCTCGACTCGTTTATATTATTAAATGAGTCGAGCTCGAGGGATACTCATATTACTAACGAGACGGCTCGAGCTTGACTATTAAACTTGATAGTTAAATAGTTTCTTATAATTCTATTAGGCTCATGAGACTCGTTAGCAAGCCAGATCGAACTCTATTTTTAGCTCGTTGAAGTTATCGATAAGAGCTCGAGCCGAGCTCGAGCATCAAGTACTCGAGCTCGCTCTACTCGAATAACAACTCTACACATGCCATTAACTTTTACACTCATACACAATTATTATTACATAAAGGACCCCGCGATAACCCAATAGTATCCTTACTTTATCTATTTTATCTATATTTTTCTTAAACTTTGTGTCCATCCATGTAAACTTACTTTTCATGGACGGATAAAGTACTTATTAGTTACGTTAAAAAATAAAATTAAGCCGGGCTGACAGGCTAGCTCGGTAGACCATAGGGCTAACTCATTTAGTTGGACGGCTAATCGATCCAAGCCAAACAGAAGCCTAGTTTTAAATGAGCTACCGAAATGTGAACCTAACCATGTAAATTTTAAAACTAATTGGTTCAGCCTGCGGCCCATTTAACATATCTTATTACTCCATCTGTCCATTTTAAATAGTATTTTTTTCTTCCTATGCACAATCTTTTAAAAAAGTAGGGGAATATATCAAAACTAGTCCTGCAACTTAGGTTGATTCCAATTTTAGTCCTGCAAATTTTCATTTTCATAATTTTAGTCCTAGAGTTATCAATTTTAGTCCTGTAATTTTTTATTTTCTCAATTTTAATTATTTTTGGTATAAAATGTCAAATACTCACTGAAGGAATTGAGGGGTTTTTAATTTTCTGGCAAATTATACACGTGAACTACCGCATAATAAAAAATATTAATCGACCCATCAAATTACAATTGACCCGTTTGGAAATAAAAACAGCCCCAACCCAAATCAAACCCAATCCGCCCCCAATTTCATAGAAATCCATTTTGATTATGTAACAACCAATTTTTTTTATTACGTGACAATTCACGTACACAATTCACCATAAAATTAAAAACCTCAAATTCCTCTAGTGAGTATTTTTAATTTTGAGGCCTCTAGGACTAAAATTGAAAAAATAAAATTTAAAGGATTAAAATTGACAACTCCAGGACTATAGTTGAGAAAATAAAAAAGTTACAGGACTAAAATTGAAAAAATGAAAAGTTGCAGGACTAAAATTGGAATCAACCTAAGTTGCAGGACTAATTTTGATATTTTCCCAAAAAGTAGATATAGTAGGTGTATAATATTGTCATTTTAGAAAATTTGATTACTTAAATATTTGACGTACTAAAAGGGGAAGTATGACTACTTAAAATGGATGAATGGAGTAATAATTGTAGGCACAATACAATTTAAAAGACACGTGAACTGTTACATTTTATTTTAAAAGACTCCTAAATTATTTTTTATCTTAAAAAGTCCTTGAACTATTAATTCTTGTTTCACGAGACCCTTGGTAACTAGGGTTGTTTACGGTGTTTGAAGATACCAAACTCGTACCGAAAAAGAATAATCGAAAAAATATGTTGACTTTTTAACTTTAATCGTGTTGATACCATCAAACTTTTTTTTTTGTATGGATGTGGATATTAACAAGTTGGTGGTGATTTTAGTTATTTTTTAACCATTCATTATCATATAATGTGTTATATTTGAACAAAAAAAATAGTTTAGGAGCCTAATGAAATAATAATGTATAATTTAATCTACCCCTTCTATATATATATATATATATATATATATTTTGAAGCAACAATTGGAGTTGGCCTAAATCTCCCATCAAATTAGTATTCATAAAAGAAAGAGGTGAACATTAAGGATGGAGAAAGAGGTGAAGGTACTACCAAGTGAAGTGTGGAAGTTGTACGGCAACGCCTTCCGATTTGGAAAATTCATAGTAGACGAAGTCATTCCCGGTCACATCAACAAATTCACCGTCTTACAAGGCCAAGGCGCCACTGGAACCGTAATCGAGCTCTTTTACCCTTCTGGTAATCTTTTACACACACAAATGTTAATTCCCATTTCCTTATTAACATAATATTGATACACAAAATTAGGAGGGATCCGGGATTTTGTTTGAAGAGGGAGAAAATTTTCCCAAAATAAAATAGATAAAATTTTATAATTCAAGCAAGACAAAATGATAAAATATACTTAAAAAAAATTTGTTATAGTAAAAGAAATTTAAATTTCAAGGAAGACGATCTATTGTTCATTCCTGCGTAAATGCGATACTAGTTCCACATTTTGCAGAAACGTTTTTAATACATGTATTCAAAAATAGTTTTTTTTTTTTTTTTGGCATTTTTGTTCTTAATAATTAAGTATTAGAGAACACCAAAATTAATGAAGAAAAATGATCAATTTTGCAAAAATTCTAAGAGCACGTGTATCTCACGCATCAACTCCATTAATTTTGGATGGAAAATTTAATTCTTTGGGAACAAAATTCTTTTAAAAAAAAAACCATTTATTAGGAGGCAAAAACTCTATGGAACTAAAAATGCATTTATCCCCATAATGTGGTGATGAACAGAGATTGATGGTGGGCCAATGTCGTATAAGGAGAAGTTGTCAGTGGTGGACGACGAGAAACGAGTGAAGGTGTCGGAGGTGGTGGAAGGCGGATATCTGGATCTAGGATTTACCAAATATGGGGTCCGGTTGGAGATTTTAAAGAAGGAGGGGAATAAGAATGAGTGCATTACGAGAGCGATTATAGAGTATGAGTTGAAAGAGGAGGCTGCTACAAATGTTGCTCTTATTTCGGTACAACCCCTCCTTCTTCTCCTGCACCGTTGTGCCCATGACCTTGAGAAAAGCTACAACAATTGAATTGATTACTCATTCATGCAAATTGCAATGTAATACCAATAAGTTGTAGTCTTGAAAACTTTCAAGTGAAGGGACTTGGGCCATTATTTAATAATGGTTTTTAAATTAAATATATTTATATGATGTTGGACTTCTAATTATGTGTTGCCCTTTATTTAAGCTCATTGCATTTACTCTCAGATATTTTAAATTGAATAGGGTAATTTATGTAGTAAAGCAAGCAAAAATTAAAAAATTTGCATAGCATATTCCTTCCAACTATATTTTTATTGTACAATATATCTACTAATTTAGTCACAATTTTTAATATAAGCAACACAAATATGCGCACACTGCACTCATTCAAGACACATAATGCAAAATATGCACATATCAAAAGCATCAAAAAATGGACGGTGGAGATTTTGTTCATGTTTTTATCAAACATATATAGGGAG
Organism: Ballota nigra; assembly: GCA_947034835.1. NCBI lineage: Eukaryota > Viridiplantae > Streptophyta > Magnoliopsida > Lamiales > Lamiaceae > Ballota > Ballota nigra. The sequence continues at coordinate 114,795,716 of OX344722.1, read as the reverse complement.
TTTTCCCATTTAATGAAACATAAAAGGAAATGTTGCGCATATTTTTACCAAATGAAAGGAGGTTTTATGCATTTAATGAAACAAGAAGTAGTTTTATGTAAGTAGGGTTTTATTTTGTGTATATTTTATTAAACACAGGGTAGAGATGACAACGGGGTGGGTTCTGGGACAGACCAAACTTGTCTCAGGACCCACTCCGACCTGCATATTTTTCCTCCACTTATAGCTAAATTATTTTCTAAAAAAAACTATTCCTAAACTTGTGGGAAGTGAAATTGACGGCAAGAGGAAGAGGTGCGGACATTGATGGAACTCACAATAGAGAAGCTGGGTTACGACAACAAGAGGGTGTGGCTGTTGTTGGAGTTATACAAGAAAGTATGTTTTTACTTTGTATAACTCATGTATTAAACACTTGTTTTATGAGAATAATTCTTTTATTGCATTTGCTTTAGATATGAATAAATGTTAAATATTTATTGCAACCCGTTCAATATATATAGTATATGTTATATTATAGTTAATGTGGTGATACCAGATCACAGAAGCTCACATTGATAGTTACTTGTAACTAAACATACAATTCAATACCTAGGTGGAATTGAACAATCCGCTGTGAAAGGTCGATATGTAATTCTCAGATTGGTCTGTCTTGACCAAAAGATTGATGGTCCCGTTTTCGAAGGGCAAAATGGGAATTCAGGAGCAAAAAATTTTCTTTTTAAAAAAAAAACATACAACGCAACATGAATGAGCTCAGTGACGGAATACTCAAGTCACTGCGTTGCTTAGAGTCAGAGCCCTCAAGTCAGTGTAATTTGACTTGAGTTCTCAGGCTCTAAACAAGGCAGTGACTCGAGAGACTGAGCTCTCGAGTGCGTGCTGAGTTCAGTGTGAAGAGTCTCAAGTCACTGCGTTGCTGAGAGTCAGAGCTATCAAGTCAGAGATGAGACTTGAAAGCTCAGGCTCTCAACAAGGCAGTGACTCGAGAGACTGAACTCTCGAGTGTTTGCTTAAGTTTGTCAGTGAGATAGATTCTCCCTGACTTAAATACTTGGCTAACTTCTTTCTTTCGAACTACACTCAGTGAGTGGAAATAACAAAACCTTTAGCAAGTACATAATGATAAATAACACTTGGTTTAACGTGGTTCAGAGTCTCAATACTCTTACATCCACGGCCTGACTTAACAGGAAATCCACTTGTTGTTTACCAAATATATTTTGCTGGGATTGAATGGTTATTTATAAAAGCTTTGGTAAAAACATCAAATGATTGGGTTCTTAAATGCTAGAATGAATGCTTGAATGAAGAAAAGCAATAAATGCATAAGAACACTAAGAACACCAAGAATTGCCAGGGGTTGTGAGTCCCTGGACTTGAATGAGTATGTGTATTGATTATACTGAGAGAGATTGAACCTCCTTTTACATTACAAGTGTTGGGGTATTTATAGTTTTCTCACTACAGGGGTATGTTGGTCATTTCCGGCCTCTCGGGGGACAGGTGCATTAAATGTCTCCTGCCTCTGAGGATGCGCGGGCTCTGGTATGTCAGGGCGTGCAGGTGGCCGGCCACTAGGGTGTTGATGCGTGTCCAAAAAGGATGATTCTCTGGCGAATTTCCTCATTTGGATGGAATATTCTCTGAGTCTCTGGGTACGGAGGCGGCCTTTTTCCCCCTTGGGAGAGGGTCTTGCTTGATTCTGTCACGTGCTCCAGATCTCTCTTGCCGGCCGGGGGCCTTGAGTGATCGGAGACCGGCCTCCTGGCGGACAGCAAGGTCGGAGATTGCTCCAGCCAGTCTGTCGCATCCGGGCGACCTCTGCTGGACTTCAATGAACCTGGCCGGGCCGGTCTGGCCATGGCAGGACTTCAACGTGGCTGTGATGAACTTGAACGGGCGTCCCAAGCGGGTTTTCGGCCTCGCTTTCGAGGCCGGAAACTCGTAGTCGGAGCCCGCTGAGGTCGGATTCAGGCCGGCCAGGTCGGCCCCGACCTCCGGGTACCTTCTTGCCTATTCCGGCTTTCTCCCGGTCGGATCCAACATGTGGTCCGAAACGGTCACAACAATTGCCCCCCAGCTCGTCGCTCAAAGTAAGTGTGGGGCGAGGTGGTCGTTTGCCGTTTTGTGTTGGTGCCGACCTTGATTCGCCCGGGGTGGTCGGAGACCGGCTTACGGCTATGCGATGACTGGAAGGATGGGCGTTGTACTTGTTTTGCCTAAAAAGGTGCGCATGACGTCAGGCGACACCTCGGATTATGCGCATTGAAAGCTGACGTGCGTGACATGATTTGATCTCCTCGAATCTCGCGCATTTAATGCATGCAAAGTACGAGACGTCTGCCGCCAAAACCGTCTCTTCATCTTCTTGCACCTAGGCCCCTAAACCTAGGTTTTTATTTCGACATAGGTCCTCACCCATTTCCTATAAATAGGGGTTTCACTTCATTTCCAAAGGTTTTTACTCTTTAGCGATTTGCAGCTGCTCTTAGGCGATTTCCGGCGAGTTCTTCACGGCGGCGACGAGCTTCGAACGGCGGTGTGGTGGTTTTTCAGAAGGTAATTTTTTTAAATTTTTGCTATTCCAAACTCTATCTTTCACAATGGTGCGGCGGTGGGCTGGTCCTCCGCCTGGGCAAAGGGGCGGCGCTTCCTCAAGTGGCGGCGGTGGTGGTGGAGCTAATCGCCGTTTGTTCGAAGAGGGAGGAAGTTCTCGCGGAGGGAGTGGAGCCTCTCCTTCTCGTCTAGCGGGCTCGATCTGGGCTCACGACGACGATGGTTTGGATGCCCTATTCCCGCGCCCGGGACGGTCACTGTTGGGTGAAGGTGCCCGGGAGGGGGTTCCTTTGGCTTCGGAAAGATCCCAGAACGAGGAGGCGGCCCGACCAGTGGAGGAAAGGGATCCACTGGACGACCTCCTGGAAGAAGACGAAGAGGAAAGTGGCCGCGGCGAAGGTGACGACCTGGGGACCAACTTGTTGCTTCAGAATCTCACGGCCGAACAAATCAAGCAAAGGCTCGGGATGGCGAATGAGGCCTCGGGATCGGAGACCGAAGAGGCCGAAAGGCCGGCTGCAGCTGGCCGGAGCGTTAGCCGGGATCGGCGAGAACAGGTCCGGAAGGCCTTTCGCTTGTGGTCGGAGTACGTGGAAATGAAAGATGAGGTCGATTCCCTTTCTTTCGACTTTGAGGAGTATTCGGAACATTTCCCGCGGGGGCCGACCGTTCGTGATCGGGCCACCATCCGGATAGCCGACCTGGAGGAGTCTCGCAGGTGGACCATTGGACAGATTCAGAGCAAGATGACCCAGCATTTTCTTGATGATGCCCGGTCCGACTGGGAAATCCCCTACGACGTCCACCTCTACGCCCCCGAACCAAATGAACGGGCGGATCAGCCTCCTCGAGGGATGGTGGCCGTGACCCAAGATATGATGGAGGTTGGACTTTGTTTTCCGCTCCATCCGGCCGTATCGTACCTGTTGAATTACTGGAACCAGGCGCCCATCCAGCTGCTCCCGAATACATGGATGATCCTTGTGAGCGTCATGACCTTGTTTGGCATGAATCGGCTCTACCGGATGCCGACCCCTGGGGAAATGACATACCTCTACCGAATCCAGAGTGAAAAGAGTGGGACCAGTGAGGTCTACATTCAAACTAAAGGGCAGAAGTTGGTGACCGGCCTACCGAGCAAGGGTCGAAACGATCGGAGGAAGTGGTTTTTTGTCGGTGGGGCGTGGAAGACCGGGTATCCGGATGGGACGGAGATCGATGTTCCAACCGACATCCGTCTTAAGAATCCCAGTAAGGAATTTTTAGTTTATATTTGGATTAAAAGTACTGATCTAATTTCCTACTTTCCTTTGTAGGTTATCCTTGTCCTTCCGACCGGGAGCTGAATTTCGACTTTGCGGTTGTCAGAGAGCGGATTCTGTCCTTGCCGGCCGCGGAAAGGAATCAAGCCGTCCTCCGGACCCGACAATCCCGGATTTCCGGCCGTTTCTTCCAGTTTCCGCGTCACCTGAGATTGACGGGTAAGTACCCAGGCGGGTCCCGGCCTTTAGTTTGCCCTTTTTTTTTCTTTTTTTTAACACTTCGTGTCTCGTCATTGCAGTGCCCGACTTCCCGATCGTGAGGCAGTGCCCGCCAGAACTCCTTGAGAGCTGCCCGGAGATGTTTTCTATGATTGGAGCCTGCGCAGTGAAGAAGACGGCCAAAGGGGCGAAGAAGAAGAAAGGAACCGGCGCCCGGACCGGGGTCGTGATCGAAGAGCCCATCCCCCTTCAGTCGGTTCCGGCCGTCGGGACCGCTGCTACTGAGGTCCCTACATCCCCCCGCCTCTCCGGCCGGAAGAGGGGTCGGGAGGAAACTGAGAGCGAGGAGACCGGCCTTCGTGGGTCGAGTCCGGCCCCTATCGTCCTCTCTGATGATACCCTGCCGGGGCCGGTCGGGGAGGAGAATGCGGCCCATGCGGCGCTAACTTCTGGCCCGGAAGGTGACAGGACCTATTTTGGTCGTGATTCCGCTCGTTTCCAAGCGTAAGTCTTCTAATTTCGAGATTCTTTAAGTCAAATTTTAATTGTACCTGATCGCCGTTTCCTTTCTATGCAGACTGACGCGCAACAACTCGGGTCTCCCTCCGTTGGTGTTGGATTTTCTTTCCTCCCGGACTCCGGGCTCCATCGTGGATATGCCGGAGTATATGAGCCGGTCGGTGAACTCTTTGCCCCAAGCTTGGACGCGGGAGTTAGCCGAGCGCCGACCTCGATACGCCGATCGGGCCTGTGTTGCACTCGTCAGCCAGGCGACCATCATGGCTAATCTTGTGGAGAGCGAGCTCACCGGTGCCCTCAGCACCGTGCGGAGGCTGGAGGCCGACTTGACCCGGGCTCGGGAGGAGAAGGCCGGATTCGAGAGCGAGAACGCTGCGCTCAAAAGGGAGAGGGATTATGCGGTCGGCCAGATGGAGGCCGTACTAAAGGAAAAAGATGACGCTCTCGGTCGGGCTGAGATGGTGTATAAAGCGCTGGAGGATGCCCGGAATCGGGTGGCCGAGATGGAGGACGTCAGTGCCGATCTGCGGCTGGAGGCGCATCGAGCCCGGGGGGATGCCGATCAGGCCCTTGCCCGGCAGGCTGAGTTGGAGAGGGAGCTCCAAAAGAAAACTAAAGAACTGGCTGCCTCCCTTAGCCGGCCGGCATACGATCCGGAGGATCCGACCGCCAACCCGGCGCTCTTCTCCGAGTTCTGCTTCTACATGGCCGCTGCCAGCATGATCCGGGTTACGCGCCAGGCCGGCCTTGAGACCAAATCCTTGGAGGAATATTTCCGGGAGTACGCCGCCAAGAATCCGGTCAATGAGGGCTACTGGTTCCCCATCCTCGACCTTGAGACCGTCCATGGGGTGGACCTCTCATGGTTCCCCCATCGGCACAGGCTGCTCCTGCCGGGTCAGAATCCCTCGGTCGGTGACGAAGAGGAGGAGGCAGAGGAGGGAGAGGAGGTTCCTCCGGCTGACTCTCAAGTACCGGGTGGAGGTGGTGTCGAGGTTGCTTTGGCGGCCGGGAATGGGGGGCAGGCGAACCCTGCGGCAGGCGAGGGCGAATCTTGAATTTTTGTTTCTACCTTAGCTCCTTTTTACTGCTTTCGAATGTAACCGGCTTCCGACCGGATTTATCTTATTTTTAAACCGTTGTACTTCCCGGCTTTCAGACCGGTTTTGACTTTAAATAATTCAGTCTTTCCTTGAACTTTATTGTTTTGTTATTGCTCTTTCTTATACTTGTTAAAGTAAATTTTCATAAGTATGAATGAGATTTTGACCCGGGCTCGAGTGTGATATGCCGGCCTCGATACGGTCGGCATATGTTTTGAACTGAGCCCGGTTTCTAGGATTGCCTTGGTTGCCTTGCCGAGCTCAAGTGTGATATGCCGGCCTCGATACGGTCGGCATATGCTTTTGAACCGAGCTCGGCTTTTAAAGTGGCTAGGGTGGCCTTTCCGAGCTCAAGTGTGATACGCCGACCTCGATGCGGTCGGCGTACGCTTTTGAACTGGGCTCGGTTTTTGGATGGCCTTGAGTGGCTTTTCCGGGCTCAAGTGTGATATGCCGTCCTCGATACGGCCGTCATATAATTTTGAACTGAGCCCGGTGCTTGGGAAAAGATTGAGCTGTGTTAAGAGCCTTGTATTGATAAAAACTTTGAATACATAGTACAAGATCATTAGTAGTATTTCTTCAAGTGAATTGCATTCCAGGGGTATTGGTCCGGGGTTCCATCCATGAGTTCCAACTCGTAAGCTCCCTTGGAGAGCCATTTGGATATCCTGAACGGACCCTCCCAGTTCGGGCCGAATACCCCTTTTGGTACCTGAACCTTTTTGAGGACGAGGTCCCCGACCTGGAATTGTCTGGCCTTCACTTTGGAGTTGAAATTTTTTTCGGATTTCTTCTTGTAGGCCGCATTTCGGAGGTCGGGATTGAGTCTCCTCTCCTCCAACATGTCCAAATCGATCATCCGGGCGGTGTCATTGTCTCCGGTGATCATCTGGGCCATCCGATGACTTGGTAGGGAGACCTCTAAAGAAATGACGGCCTCGGTCCCAAAAGCTAAAGCGAAAGGTGTTTTGCCCGTTGAGTTCCTTGTGCTCGTTCGATATGACCAAAGTACGTCGGGTAGCTCGGCCGCCCACTTTCCCTTCTTGTCCTCAAGCTTAGCTTTGATAGTGTGCTTGAGGATCTTGTTTACGGCCTCTACCTGGCCGTTCGTTTGCGGGTGGTAGGGGTGGATAAAACCTTCTTGATATTCCATTTTTCACAAAACTGGATCATCTGGAGACCGTCAAACTGTTTCCCATTATCGGAGATGATCACTTGAGGTAGGCCGAAACGACAGATGATGTTTTTCCAAATGAACTTGATGATTTGAGTCTGGCTGATCTTGTTGAGTGGCTCGGCCTCAGCCCACTTTGTGAAATAGTCGACGGCCACGACGGCGAATTTGTGGCCCCCGGGCGTAGTGGGCATCGGTCCGATCAGGTCGATGCCCCACTGGGCAAAAGGCCAAGGGCTATACATGGAGGAGAGCTGTTCGGGGGACAGTTTGATATTGGGTCCCAAGACTTGGCATTTGTGGCACGACCTCGCGAAGTTGACGGCGTCCTTGTTCAAGGTAGGCCAGAAATATCCTTGTCTGATCACTTTGTGGGCTAGGGCCCGGCCTCCGGCATGATTTCCACATACCCCCTCGTGGATCTCGGCCAGAATGGTCCGGCCTTGCTCCGGGGTTATACATTTTAGGAGTGGGAGGGTGAAGCTTCTCTTGTATAAAAGATCGTCGATGAGGGTGTACCTTGATGACCGGAGTTGTAGTTGCCAGGCCCGAGTTCTATCTTCAGGGAGCCCGCCGGTCTTGAGATATTTTACGATCGGCGTCATCCAATTTTCTTCCGTGCTAAGAACGGTCGCCACTTGCGCTCGGATGACCGTGGGCGTTCCGAGCGTGGAAAGTTGAATATTGGCGAGATCGGCAGCTCCCTCTGCGGTTGCAAGTTTGGAAAGAGCGTCGGCCTGGGTGTTATGCTCCCTTAGGATCTGCTCAATGAAAACTTGGTGAAATTTCCCGCATAAGGTTGTAACCAGGTCGAGGTACTTCATCATCTGCTCTCCCCGGGCCTCGTATTCACCTTTGATTTGGTTGACCACGAGTAGGGAGTCCATAAAAACGTGCAGTCGGCAAACTCTGATGGCGATCGCGAGTTCAAGGCCCCCGACCAGAGCCTCATACTCGGCCTCGTTGTTGGTGGCCGGGAAGCTGAAGCGGACTGCATGGGTGAAATTTTGGCCCTCTGGGGGTGGTTGATTCTTGTGAACTTGGGTGGGAAAGTTAACTCTACTATGAAGTCGGCCAGGGCCTGGCCCTTGATGGTCGTCCTTGGGGCGTAAGAGACCCCGTACTGAGCTATCTCTAAAGACCACTTCAACAACCTGCCGCTTGTGTCTGGCCGGTGTAGGACTTACCTAAGGGGTAGAGTGGTGAGGACCTCTACTTGGTGGTCGAAGAAATAAGGCCTTAGCTTCCTTACGCTCATGACCAGAGCGTATGCTAGTTTTTCGAGCGGAGTGTACCTGAGCTCGGCATCGTGTAAGGCTTGACTCACGAAGTAGATCGGAAGGTGGTTCTGACCATCCGCCCGGACTAGTACCGCGCTCAGTGCGACCTCGGAGGCCGCAAGATATAAGTAAAGCTTCTCCCCTGGGACTGGCTTGACTAAGATTTGTGGGTTTGCCAAATATTCCTTAAGTTTCGCAAAGACTACTTGACTTTCCCTATTCCAAGAAAATTTGCCATTTCTAATAGTCGAGAAGAAAGGCTTACTTTTATCTCCGAGCCGGGCTATGAATCTGTTGAGGGAGGCGAGGCATCCGGTCAGACGTTGCACTTGTTTGATCGTCCTGGGCTCTTGCATGTCAAGGACGGCCTTGATCTTGGCCGGGTTGGCCTGATCCCGCGCTGGCTGACGATGTGTCCCAGGAATTTGCCGGCCTCCACCCCAAAGTTGCATTTCTTCGGGTTCAGCTTCATATTGTAGGCCTTGAGGATCTTGAAAGTCTCTTCGAGATCCCTGAGATGGTCTTCTTTCTTCAAGCTTTTCACCACAATGTCGTCGATGTAGACCTCCATGGTCTTTCCGATCTGATCTGCAAACATCTTGTTGACTAGGCGTTGGTAGGTCGCGCCGGCGTTGATCAGACCGAAAGGCATCCAGAGCCAAGAGAATATGTTCTTCTCCGTGTGGAATGAGGTGTGCTTGATGTCTTCAACGGCCATGGGGATTTGATGGTAGCCGGCGAAAGCGTCCATGAAGGACATCATCTCGTGACCGGCCGTGCCATCCACCAGGTGGTCGATGTGCGGCATCGGAAAGTGATCTTTTGGGCATGCTGCGTTGAGGTCGGTGAAGTCTATACATAGCCTCCAGGCATTGTTTGTCTTTTTGACCATGACGGCGTTCGCGACCCATTGGGGCTCGTCCCGGGCTTGCTCGATCAGCTTGTTGTCTAGCAACTTCTTGACCTCCTCAGCCAAAGCTTCGTACTTTTCCGGGCCGAACTTCCTTCTTTTTTGATGGACCGGCCTCCTGTTGGGGTCGATCTTTAGATGATGGCATGCTTGCTTTGGGTCTATCCCGACCATGTCTTGGTGAGACCAGGCAAAGACTCCAACGTTGGCTTTGAGGAATTTGATCACTTCCCCCCGCATTTCGGTCGGTATGCGAGAGCCGATCAGTTCTTCCAGTTCTGGCCTCGAGGGGTCGACCGGAATGTGTTCCAAATCCTCCAAGGCCCTAACTTACTCATAGCTCCGCCGGTCGGAAGGATCGAATCTGGGATCGAGATCGAGCTCGGATGGTTCGAAACCAATCCTTGGCTCGGGATTGTCGATCTGCATAGGCTGGGGGTCGGCCGATGTGGATCCGACCTCCGTGACGGGTTCTGCGGCCGGAGTGGCCGTTTCAGAGTCGGGTGTGGCCCGTCCGGTGTTTGGTTGTTGCTAATTGAAAATAAATGAGAGTAGGAATAGTTCAAACACCTTCTAGCCATTGCCTGGTCACCCTTAATGGTGCCGACCACCCCCTCGGGGGTGGGAAATTTGATACAGTAATAGTAGGAAGAAGCAACAGCTTCAAAAACTTCTAAAAATGGCCTACCCAGAAAGCCATTATACGGGCTTGGCTGATCTACAATTATAAAATCTAACGGCCTAGTTATCCTGACCTCCTTGTTGTAGCAGCAGATGAGTTCCATGGAGAGCTTTATCCTCCCGTACGCAGCGATCGTTGCGTCCCCAAATCCCTTTAGTTGAAGGTCGATTGGCCTGATGAAGTTGACGAGGTCTCCGAGCTGGTCTAGGGCTGTTTTGAAGATGATATTGCAAAAACACCCATTGTCGACCAAAATGCGTTGAACCTCTTTGCCCAGGATCTGGGCGGCAATCACCAACGCATCGCCCTTCGGGAACAGCACCCCGGTCCTGTCCTGGTTGGAGAAAGTTATCTCCAAGCTCTTGTGAATCTTTGGTTCTGGGGGCGTGACCAAGTTGACGTTGGTCGCCGCCCGGACCTCTGCTTTCCGTTTTCGGTTGGACTGCGTCGAGATCGGGGTGAGGCCGCCTAAGTTCCCTCCGCCGGCCTGGATCATGTTGACCCAACCGCTGGGATTCATGGGGGGGAGGAGGTCATCCTCATCATCATCTTCCTCCAAAGCTGCGACCGGCCTAAGTGGCCGGCCGCCTTCCTCGTTCCTTCGAGGGTGGCGCTGGGGCTGCTGCTGCTGGTCCTGCCGGCCGGCTGGCCTCTGAAGGAGGTCGTTCAGACGCCCTTCGTCAAACAGCTTCCAAAGCTGCTTTAGGAGATCACGACACTGGCTCGTATTGTGGCCAATAGAGTCGTGATAGGCGCATAACTTTTTAGGGTCCAGCCGGGACCGGTCTCCAGAATAGGACCTTGGCCTGGGAAGCACGTCCCGATGCTGGATCGCATTGAAGATATGTGCGGGGGACTGCCTCATGGCCTGAGTTAGGTGAACTTCAACGTCCTCGAAGGACTTGAAGTTACCGGGCGGTTTGGCCACTCTTCTGGCCTTAGGGCCACTCTTGGGGGAGGTTTGGGCTACGGCCTCCGTCTCCTTTGGGGCTGGCTCGGACTCCCCCAGTCTTAGTGACAGAAGTTTTCTCCGAGCCAGGTAGTCACCGGCTCGGGCGCGGAATTCGGCGTAGGTTTTAGGGAAATCCTTGGTGAGGTGTTTGAACATAGGAGACCGGCCGTGGAAGCCCCCAAGAGTTGCGTGCAAAGCCAGTTGGTCGCTTACCGCTTCGCCGGTCAGCATGACTTCGTCCACTCTGGCCACGTAGTCCTCGTCGGACTCTTCTTTCTCCTGGCGGATTCGCATCAGGCGATGCCAGCTTTCCGACCGGGCAATTTTGGCCGCAAAGTATGATGAGAATTGGGCGCTTAAAGTGGCGAAAGAGTCAATGGACCGTGCCGGGAGAGACACGTACCATCTGTGGGCGAGATCGCCCAGGGTGAGGGGAAAAAGCCTGCACTTTGTGGCGTCTATCGCGCCACGCCCGGTCATATAGATCCGGAATTTGCTCAGATGAGTCTCAGGATCTGTTTTCCCCTCGTAGAGAGGAGTTGGCGGAGGGACAATCTTGAGCTGGACCGGCGCGAGCTCAATATCGACCGCCAAAGGCTCGCTGGTGACTGGCCGGGCCTTAGTTTGGCCTTGCGCTTCGAGGAGCGCCTTCATTTCGTCAAGTTGCTTTTGCATCTTGACGAGTTCTGGGCTAGGGGTTTCGGCCAGCTGGTCGCCCACGTCGGCTAGGGGGCCGATTCGGTCGAAAAAGGCCGCACGGGGGACTCCGCGTCCCAAAAGGCCGCTTTGAGCGAAGCTTAGCTTGCGCCTGGCGGAGTTTGCCGGGGTCAGGCTGACCTCGGCCGCCCTCTTGTGGGGTATTTGGGCCGTGCTCCCAGTGTTGGAGACGGACTCGGTATCACCGTACCCAGTGTCGTAACTGGGTACACGGCTCGGATACCACGACGGGTCTGTCGTGCCCAAACGGTCGAAAACCGGATGGGCGGAGCCTCGCGAACGGGCGGAGACGGGGTTCGCCCGACATTGGCTTTCGCCCTGGTGCTCTCCGGCTTTCGCCTTGCCCTTGAGAGCGCGAGCCTGGGCCTTCTTTTTGGAGGTAGAGGTGGTGCTCCGGCACCCCCTCGCCTCTTCCGCCTGGCGGCGTCTTCCTGACCCGGCCTGGTCAGGAGTAAAGAAACCTCGACCCCCGGATGAGAGGGGTTCCTCCGGGAAACGAATCGGGGAGGCCACGCGTGTGGCCTTTCCGTGGGCATGGGATGACCTCTGGGGATCCATTGCTTTCAAGAGAGGAGGAGTTTGAGGTTTGAAGATTTGAAGGTTTGAGGGTATGAAGCCTTGAAGAACAGTGAGTGTTCTTCAAAGAGAGGTGAAGAAGATATGAGTTTGATGGGTTAGATACCCTCCTTCTAGCGCCAAATGTTGTTTACCAAATATATTTTGCTGGGATTGAATGGCTATTTATAAAAGCTTTGGTAAAAACATCAAATGATTGGGTTCTTAAATGCTAGAATGAATGCTTGAATGAAGAAAAGCAATAAATGCATAAGAACACTAAGAACCCCAAGAATTACCAGGGGTTGTGAGTCCCTGGACTTGAATGAGTATGTGTATTGATTATACTGAGAGAGATTGAACCTCCTTTTACATTACAAGTGTTGGGGTATTTATAGTTTTCTCACTACAGGGGTATGTTGGTCATTTCCGGCCTCTCGGGGGACAGGTGCATTAAATGTATCCTGCCTCTGAGGACGCGCGGGCTCTGGTATGTCAGGGCGTGCAGGTGGCCGGCCACTAGGGTGTTGACGCGTGTCCAAAAAGGACGATTCTCTGGCGAATTTCCTCATTTGGATGGAATATTCTCCGAGTCTCTGGGTACGGAGGCGGCCTTTTTCCCCCTTGGGAGAGGGTCTTGCTTGATTCTGTCACGTGCTCCAGATCTCTCTTGCCGGCCGGGGGCCTTGAGTGATCGGAGACCGGCCTCCTGGCGGACAGCGAGGTCGGAGATTGCTCCAGCCAGTCGGTCGCATCCGGGCGACCTCTGCTGGACTTCAATGAACCTGGCCGGGCCGGTCTGGCCATGGCAGGACTTCAACGTGGTTGTGATGAACTTGAACGGGCGTCCCAAGCGGGTTTCCGACCTCGCTTTCGAGGCCGGAAACTCGTAGTCGGAGCCCGCTGAGGTCGGATTCAGGCTGGCCAGGTCGGCCCCGACCTCCGGGTACCTTCTTGCCTTTTCTGGCTTTCTCCCGGTCGGATCCAACATGTGGTCCGAAACGGTCACAACACCACTAACTCTGGATTCTTGTTTTTAACGTGCCAAGGTGCACTAACAACTGGACTCACGCCACTCCCTGGGCTGCCCCTCCTCACTCACTGACTTACTCCCAACAAGCCTAACTAGAGGGTTTTGGTTTCAGTTTGGGTTTCTCCAACTAGGTGAGGTTTTCCTTTACAATGTGTTAGCCTTAAAGCTAAGATTAGGAAAACCTCTCTAAGCTATGAGTTACAAGCTTGACACTCAATGAACATAAGTGATAACCCTAAAGGTTAGTGTCGTGGGTGTGAGCAACACTTCCTTATGACTCCCTAAGAACTCACACACTCTTATAGCTTGTAGGTGTTGATTTTTCTTTCTTCACACAATACAACACTTCAACACACTTTACAATGAAGCTATGAGCTTGTATTTATAATGAGGATTCAAATGTATCCGTTGGAGGGAAGATACATTTGAATCCAACATTTAATGGTTTCAACCACTTTTCTTGGAATGCAGCCTTTGTCAGTGTCAGAGTTGCTGCCTCGTGCTGATTGGTCCACGTGGCCTGGATTCACGGATCTTTGACTCAGTGGGTTGACCAAGACCCACTGACTTTAGGTAGCTTCCTCCTTCACTGACATGATGATCTTCAGTGGACTGAACGTCTTCAGTTTGGTTGTCCTTCAGAGACTCTTTGAAGACCACTTCCAAGAAGTTTGTCATAAGGCTGAATGACAAACTTCCCTGACCACAACAGCCTGACTCCTTCAGGGCCTACTTGGTGCAGCACTGATCCTCCTGATCATGCTCTTCACTGAGTGGTCCACCTGACTTAGCTTAGATCAGCCTGGTTTACACTCAGTGGGACATCCTTCAGGTTTCTCTTCTAGTTCAGGTTGCAAGCATGGCTTCAGTCAGTTCTCCTTGGTGTCATCTTGATATTCTCAGACTGTGTTGCGGAGTTCCCCCTCACTGAGTTCCCCCTCAACAGAACAGCCTATTCTACTGAAAGCTAACTTAGTCTGACCTGAACCAAAAGATACTAACCTGACTGCTTTCAAACCTATTACAAGTTGTTTTGGAAAATCATCAAAACTAAAACATATCCCAACAAGATTGCACTAGCATATTTAGTATGTGTTGAAGAGGACACAGTGAGGATAAATTCTTCTATTCTGAAATATGAAGAATTAGACCTCAGTGGTTATTGATTTCTTAATCTTCGTCACTTAAATAGAACCGTGTGTAGTTAATAGTTATTGCTTTGATTCACGTTGGGTGCGAATCATCATGACTTCAAACCTTGTATTTTGGACAGTAATATTAATCATATGACGGTTGTTAAGATTTAATACGGAGAAACGTGTGTGAGTACGACTTGTGTGATTTGTGTTAGTGTTAGTGTCCTAGAGACAATCCATCGAAAGGACATAATACTAAGATAATATTCAGATTTGGTTTAATATTAAATGTATGGCGTTGCACTTATCTGAATATGATGTTTGATTGTTTGCATATATTCTTATTTGTGTTCCCATGAATCACTACTGTCATTGAGTGAGTGAGAACTCAGATGACTTAAGTATGATTCTCAAATAGCCCCGATCAAGGATCATCAAGAATGGGATATTGATGATGCAATTGAGATTGGTGTGCGATCTGCATCATACTCTTAGAGAGTGTAGTAAGATCTTACTTACTACGAGATACCGGGTATCTCATGATGGATGCCCAGATACCTTAGAGGGTATTGGTATACCCATCCGAGAAACCGTTTGATGTAATTCCGCATAATGTGTCTACGGGTGTCTCGGTTAGTGGGAGCAATGTGATACTCCTTTGACTTGAGGTCAATACGCATGACATGTGTGGAGTGGTGAACTTTGACCATGACCGACGCTTGCACCCTTCCACGGGTAGATATGGCATGGATTGGTTCATCAGGAAATACATGTACGTGGTAGTTGAGCCAAGAATAGGATTCATTCCTCAATGTGGATTTAGAGAGAATACTCGTCTTCTCATCATAATTGGATCTAAGTCGTCGGCCGACGCGCATCAACTTAGACTTTGTGGTTAAGTGTGATATACTTGATCAATTAGTGATTTGTCAACGCAACATGACAAAAAATCAGTGGGAGCATTCAGCGACTCTCATGGTGGAAGTTTATCACTAGGTGATTCTCTTTCAGCCAGTGGGAGCGTAATTGGAGTTGCATTGCCTTCGCAACAACCTCCAAGTAGGCTGAATAAGAATAACATAGTTCAAACTCCCGCCCAAGGGCATATGAAAGCGTCGCTCTTGAGGACTCTCAGGTCAACGATGAAGTCGCTGCACCACAAAATTTTCACGATCAGAATGTACAGCCTGCACAACCACAACTCCATAAGTAGACTAGGATTAGTAATCCACCCACAAGGTATTATGGGTTCCTCGTGGAGGAACATGATGACGTGGAGGTTCCGGATAAAGACGAATCTAGAACTTATACTGAAGCAACATTAGATGTTGACTCAGAGAAGTGGCATGAAGCCATGAAATCCGAGATGGACTAGATGTACACCATTTAAGTCTAGGACTTGATTGAGTTGCCAAAAAGGGGTTAGACCCATAGGTTGCAAGTGAGTCTTTAGGGGTAAGACTGATGCAAATGGCAAAGTACAAACTTATAAAGATAGGTTGGTGGCGAAAGGGTATAGTCAATGCGAAGGCATTGACTATGATGAGACTTTCTCGCCAGTTGCGAAGATCAAGTCCATTCGAATTTTACTTGCGATAGCAGCACACCGCTATTATGAGTTTTGGTAGATGGACGTCAAAATAGCTCTCATCAATGATAACATTGATAAGGAAGTGCTTGTGACTCAACCAGAGGGTTTTATATCCAATCCAAAATCTAATCTTGTGTGTAAGTTTAAACGATCCATTTATGAATTGAAGCAAGCTTCTAGGAGTTGGAATATCCAATTTGATGAAGCTGTCAAATCCTTTGACTTTATCTGAAATTCGGAAGATCCTTGCGTTCATTGTGAACGCAGCGGGAAGAGTATTGTCTTTATAGTTATATATGTCGATGACATATTGATTATAGGAAATAGCATCCTGCTAATACAGTCCGTGAAAGATTGGTTATCAAAGACTTCATGATGAAGGATCTTGGTGAAACATACTACATCTTAGGGGTCGAGATCCATAGGGATAGATCCAAGAAGATGGTAGGGCTGTCACAATCCACCTACGTAGATAAGGTGTTGAAGCATTTTGCGATAGAGAACTCTAAGTGAAGATCTCTACCGGCAAATCATGGGATAAAGTTATCGAAGAAGGATTGTTCTTCTAGCGAAGCTGATATCGAGCACATGAAGGATGTTCCATATGCATCTGCAATTGGGTCCATCATGTAACCCATGACTTACACCAGGCCAAATGTGGTCTACGCTGTCAACATCACTGGTACATACCAGCAGAATCCAGGTGAGTCTCACCGGATTGCTATCAAGAATGTTATGAAGCACCTTAGGCGTACTAAAGAACATATTCTTGTCTACGGTAGGCAGTCAGAGCTAGTCGTTATGGACTATGCTAATGAGAGTTTCCAGTCTGACTGTGAAGATTACAAATCACAGTCAAATTATATTTACAATTTCAATGATGTGGCGGTAAGTTAGAATAGTTCCAAGCAAGATCTGCTACAGATTCAACAACCGAAGCTAAGTACATTGTTGTATCAGAAGCCTTTGAGGCTTTCTGGATTTTAAGGTTCTTGAGAGAACTAGGGGTAGTTCCAAGTGCCAGTTGTCAAATAGAGTTATATTGTGACAACATTGGTGCGATTGCATGAGCAAAGGAACCGAGATCTGATAACAGAAATAAACATGTACCGAGGCATTATTATTTGATCCGAGAGATCATATCGATAGGAGAAATGGAATTAAAAAATTTCCCATAAAGGATAATCTTGCAAATCCTTTTCATTGTTCATGTACACACTAGACATTTGATGGTCTAGGGGTTAGACATGTAGGTGATTGACTCTAGTCCAAGTGGGAGATTGTTAGTGTTAGTGTCCTAGAGACAATTCATCGAAAGGACATAATACTAAGATAATATTCAGATTTGGTTTAATATTAAATGTATGGCGTTACACTTATCTGAATATGATGTTTGATTGTTTTCATATATTCTTATTTGTGTTCCCATGAATCAATACTGTCATTGAGTGAGTGAGAACTCAGATGACTAAGTATGATTCTCAAATAGCCCCGATCAGGGATCATCAAGAATGGGATATTGATGATGCAATTGAGATTGGTGTGCGATCTGCATCATACTCTTAGAGAGTGTAGTAAGATCTCACTTACTACGAGATACCGGGTATCTCATGATGGATGCACAAATACCTTAGAGGGTATTAGTATACCCATCCGAGAAACTATTTGATGTAATTCTGCATAATGTGTCTACGAGTGTCTCGGTTAGTAGGAGCGATGTGATACTCCTCTGACTTGAGGTCAATACGCACGACATGTGTGGAATGGTGAACTTTGACCATGACCGACGCTTGCACCCTTCCACG
This sequence comes from Ballota nigra, assembly GCA_947034835.1. Lineage (NCBI taxonomy): Eukaryota > Viridiplantae > Streptophyta > Magnoliopsida > Lamiales > Lamiaceae > Ballota > Ballota nigra. Next base: position 114,778,216 of record OX344722.1, on the reverse strand, counting down.
GGTAGATATGACATGGATTGGGTTCATCACGAAATGCATGTGCGTGGTAGTTGAGCCAAGAATAAGATTCATTCCTCAATGTGGATTTAAAAAGAATACTCGTCTTCTCATCATAATTGGATCTAAGTCGTCGGCCGACGCGCATCAACTTAGACGTTGTGGCTAAGTGTGATATACTTGATCAATTAGTGATTTGAGATAATATGATTAAGTTATGACTTAATCGGGTATTCGTGAATGAAAGGAATATATCACAATAGCCTACAGTATTATAGGTAGTTGCAGATTTCCTCGCAACGTACCTCGTATATTGAGAATGCCTGATTTATTGTGTAGGGTTCAATTAAGACCGTTAGTTTGACTAATCGCTCGATATACGAGGGCCCATGGGTCACACAACAAGTAATGACAATTTACCAATTATAGTTGGTTGATTAAATATTGTATTGGATATAATATTTAATTTATGAAGAATATAATAATAATTATATTTGGAATTAATTATTATTGTTATTATTTAATTAAATTGGATTTAATTAAACATGAAATCCCAATAATAATATTTGGAATATTATTATACAAGAATAATAGATATGATAAATATATTATTCGTAAATCGTAATCTTCCGCTGCGCCGAACATGGTGTTCGTGCCTCTAAAACTCAACAATTTGTCCCCTTATTGGGCTCAAAAGTTTTATCGTACCAAATGTTACAAGTGAAGAATTAGTTTCTTCGGTACGGATAATAATGTTGAGTTGTCTTTACTCCAAGGTATAAGATATTAATTAATTTAGAGCTATTCTGAAGCTCAATTAATTAATTGACTAGATAATTTTAAATAAGGGAAATAATAACCGGGAGCCCATATTATCATAATATGGATTAAGATGGATAGTGCAGTATTAATTTATTAGTGGTACTAATTAATATTAATTGGCTGAATAATATTGAGGCTCAATATTGTAATTCAGAAGTCCATTGGAGGTCCAATCTTAATTCTCCTAAAGCCCCTCAAGTAGCCTAATAATAATAAGATAATTAAAATAAAAGAAAAATATTATTGCTGGTTTTTTTATTTAATTTAGAAAATTAAGATATAGAGAGATAAAAGATTTTGTTGGTTTTCTTGGAAATATATTATGGAAGATATGTTTTGTAGGAATACAAGATTATCTCATAAATTCAAGAAGATCAAAATCTAGTATTTTATCTCCTATAATTTTCGAAAATAATTTATATTAGGAGGGTGAGAATTTTGTGGAATATTTTATTATAGAGAAAAGAAGAATATATGGGATATATTCAAGATTTCTTGGAGATCAAGAAAAGATTTTTTCCTCTCCTACTTCCGCTAGGAAAAATCGGTCATCACCACCTATATATAGGGGATGATTATTTCATTTACAGTTTATGTGTTCCATGAGTTGGAAAAATCGAGAGCAATACATATTTTCTTCTTCCTTATATTATTAAATTATTTGCAAGCGCTTTCCACCGGCGAACGAATAAGGCTAAGAGAGAATACTTGAGAAGGCTTTTACGGTTGATAGGATCGTTACGCTTGTCCCGTTTATCTCGGTCGGACGTCGCTTCAAGAGGTACATTTTACGTGAAATTCTTAGTTTTTCCGCCATAGAATTTTACGTGAATATATTCATATGCATGTTATTCGTTGTTGGATTAATTATTATTTGAATTAATTTAGGATGAATTCATGCTAGTAATAATTGAATTTAAATTCGTATTTAAATATCATCCCAAATATATCCAGACACCCCGATTTCCCCAACAACTGTGATGTACAACCAACGACAAAAGAAGAGTAAGTGACCATCTGAATTTGAAAAAAACTATTGTGGATTGTCGGCGTCGAATTAGAGGCGAGGCGACATAGGGTGGGAAAGGCGGGGGCTGGGGTGCGACTGTTGGGTGGCAATTCCCAGATTTCGTCAAATAAGTCTTGGATTAGTACTTTAATTAAATAAATCAAATATAATGATGTGTAGTGCCACATCATAAATTTTGCTCCACAAGGAGCCTAATTATGGGCTCCATATCAAAATTCTATATGTATATATATATGTATATATATGTATATATGTGTGTATATATATATATATACACCATTTTCCCCATCTAACACATAACCACACTTCTTTAAAAAAAACACACTTCTCAGCATTTGGATCGGGTCCCACACATAATATTTAATATACCCGTAAACCCCCCCTCCATCTCTTTCTCTCTCCTTCTTATGACCCCATCTTTTTTTCTCTCCTTCTTATTAAATGAATTGGTCTCCCGTCTCCCATTGTCCCTCCACACTCTTTCTCTCTTCTTCATCTCTCTCCCTCTTCTTCCTCTTTCCATCCCCCCACCGGCCACCACAAAAATCACCCACCACCACCACCACCACAAAACCTGCCCACCACACGGCCACCACAAATGTCATCGCCATATTTTTGGAGTGCAGCATGACGGCGGCAAAATTGGTGGATCTTGCGGATCGATCGATCTATGCCCCACATCCACCCAGGCTTCCACCCTCTCTCCGGCAATGCTACCCGCTCTAGCCTCATCTAAATTCCAGGTCAAAATCGCTTGTCAATTTCATATTTCTGTTTCCCAACTCTAATTTTTTTAAGTTATTGGGGATCCTGATAGATCGATCGATGTCCGCACCTCTTCCAAACTTTTTCCACATTTCTTTTTTCTTAATTTTAGGAATATTTTAACTCATATTTCTGTTTCCCAACTCTAATATTTTAACTCATATTTATGTTTCCCAACTCTAATATTTTAGGAATATTTTAACCTGTTGAGTTAATTATCAAACGTTCTATTGTTTTGAATCGAGTACAAGTTGTGTCGTATTATCCCACTAATAGATAAAATTCAATAATTTTAAAAAATACAATTATTTATTTACTAAATAACCTTATTTAATTTAGGAAAAATATATTTTTTATCCTTTAAGTTTTGTTGACTTTGGTTTTCGTCCTCTTAACTTTTGAATTTTGGAAAACGTCCAATAACTTATAGAAATTTGATACTTTCGTCCTATGATATGCTACCGCAGGTTACCTTTCACGTCATACGCTGGTGTGAAAATTATTTTCTGTTTTATTTTATTTTGTTATAATAAAAATCCTACATGGACATCTCTGATTGGCTGATGCTCCACTAAAATTAAACCCCAGTTTAAATAATTCACATCAAGACACAAACTAACATTTTTATTATTTTAGATTTTTTATATCAAAATTATTAATTAATTAATGGAATGATTGATTTTTAAATCACTGTTCACCTTCAAACCAGGAATTTAGAAAACGTTAAACACCCAATCATCTATTAAATAAAACTACAATATTCCCTCTGTGAAAATATGAAATCACCATCTATTATCTTCTTCCAAAACAAAATCAATCTCTCACCCTGTGTTATCTTTGTAAAACAAAATATTGTAGGAATTCTCAAATGTCCATCATTATCAATCCTCAAATTAACACAAAACTTAGAAATTAATACAAAATTTGAAGGAATCCTCAATCCCATTTCATCCATCATCCCGGTGGAAAAAAAAACCAATTTAAAAGAAAATTTTGGAAACAACCATCAACTCAAAATTTGAAGGAATCGTCAAATCCCATCATCATCGACCATCCAGTTAACAAAAACCCAGATCAATTTAAAAATACCCAAAAACCCTAAAAAATGGGAGTGGAAAAAGAAAAAAGAAAAAAAAAAGAGCATCATGACCAGGACTCGATCTTCTCCCTCAAATCCTCACCGCATCTACACCCTCCTCCTCTAAACGTCGAGATCGGAATCCAGTAAAAGTAGATCACAAAATGCAAAATCTTGGAATTTCAAAATAAAAATTGAAAGTGATGATGATGATGATAGAGTGAAAAATTAAATGAGGGATTTTAATACTGATGGAGAGGGTCAACGTTTGGGGCTTTTCCCCTATAAATTTCACCCTTTCAGTTCCCCGATTTCTGATTCGAAACTCGTTCTCATACTGTAATTCGATTCAAAATTTCTCCCAAAATTCTTCTTTCCAAACTAATAGCTTCGCGTCGATGTTGTTTCTGTTTAATTTGATTTTTTTCTCTTCTGCTGGTTATGACTATAGGACGGTGAGAAGGGGCGGGTACTGTGGTTTGAGTTGGTGAGCGAGCTCAGGGGAGAGGCTGGTGAGTGGTGAGTTATTTGTTTAATTAAAATATTTAGTTTTATCTAATATAAAGATTTGATTTTGAATTAATAATTAGATAATAATAATAATAATAATAATAAATGTTATTTTAATTAAAAAGGGTATAGTAGTAAATTAAAATTAACATTAATTTAAAAATAATATATGAACTCAATAGGTAATAGGTCAATGCGACACAGTGCGATGACATGTGGCACAATTATAGAACATATCTAATATCAGTCAACTCGATAGAGTGCCTAATATAAGAAAAACCTTTAATGCATAGATTATACAAAGTAAAAGCATATTTTCATGTATAGCCCCAACAAATAGAAATATTCTAGAGATTATACTAAAATACAACACATTCGACCAATACAATGAGATAATAATATCTCTCTTAGACACTTACTTGGGATGTATACGTTACAAAAATACCATATCCAAGATTAAATTACCATATGACTCAATTACATTGTCATATCCAATATTAAATTTGGTATCAAATATTAAATCGATAAGCAATAATTCGTGCCCCAATATAAGTAAATCTGTGACCACAAAGGTGAGCGTTTAATCGTTCAACTATGATTCATGTCAATGTAGTTGGAAAATTAAGATCAAATTAAATGCACACGGAGCGTTAATAATTTAAAAAAAAATAAACAATGATGAAGAAATAAAACACACAACCATGAATAGGATTGTGCAACACATACATAAGAACAAAAAAATACATCACCAATTTATATAACAATGATAAAATATTGGTTTATATTATCAAGCTCAATGGTACGTGGGGAATCGTCGGCACAAAACTCGCGACAAAAACTTATAGGCTATAGAATAAAAAAAAGACGATATTCTATACCTAAAAAGATAAAATACAACAAAAAAAACAATCACAGGTAAATAAAAAAACCAAATCTTCGAGCGACGTTTGGTCCCATGAGCAACACCTGCAAAATTTTTTGGAGGAAAGGATATCAACGATATTAAGATCACAATAACTAAAAAAATTGGAACCATGAATAGCGCAGTCACCTGCGTAATTAAAAAGCAACGAAAATCCCATCGAATGATACTAAAAAACGAAAAGAAAACCTGTAAACAAAACTGGAGTGATTATACTATGAGCGATATCAGGATCACAACAAAAATAAAATTGTCAGCGTAGTTACTCCATCAAAACACGAAACAAAAAATAAGAGTAGAAAAAAGAAAAAAGAAGGAGAACACAAATCAATATGGAGATGGAGTTTTCAAATTTATAGAAAAATCCAGCCAATAATAGACGGACGAGATTAAACATAAAAAAAAAAAAAAAACAAAGGCCAAAATCAAAATAACAACCTTGACTCAATGAGAAATCAATAATTCAAAAATAAGAAAAGAAGAAGGCGCCACGTAGGACAAAATCACTTTACATTTATAAAGGTATTGATTTTCCCAAAAAACACGGAAACATTAATTTTTTTTTCTCTAAATAAATTATACACCTGTAATTTTTTTTAAACAATATTAAAAAATCAATCTTTTTAGAATTCTCAATTCTCCTATCTACTAGTATAATAATTTGTAAATATTTTATTACTAGTACGTACCCCCGCGAATTTTGCGGATTGAAAAAAATATTTGTTATTATTATTTCAAATTATAAATATTAATTTTTTTTCAAAATATCTTATAATTTTGATATAATCTTAAAATTGTAATTATAATTCAACAAATAATAATAAATACTAAACATTGAATAAATAGAAAATTTGAAAAATATTAAATAATTCACACATTCAATCTCAAATTAGTATAACACAATATTACTTAAAATTACAATTATTGTATACTTGCATGCCCAATTTCCCCTCATGATATGAAGATTCAATAACAATCGAACGCAAAAGTTTAACTCTAAAGATAGAACCCCACAGATCTAAAGGTAATATTTGACAAAAAAAATGTCATAATTAAAATAAAATATTGTGTAGATGTTTGTGTGGGACCAATTGATTGATGTGTTGGTATTTATAATACACAATTCAACAATAAGAATTGACCTTTAGGCGAGAATTGACATTTATGCGTCAATCTTAATTTTTTTTTAATTCAATTTTCCTCCTGGACATTTCACATTTACATATATTTTGCAAAAAATAAAAAATAAAAACAAAAAATAAAATAAAAAAATAGTTAAAAAATTTGAAATTGTTGAAATAGTCGAAATCCTACTTTTCAGTGACAATGTATTTTGGCTAGTAAAATATTGTCAAAAAAGAAATTTAATGTTACAATCTATTATCAATGGTGAGATATGGTATTAGATGACAAGATTCTCTTTAAAAATTAGCATATATAAATATTATGCAAAAATAAAATCTAAAAATATCTATTATTGTATTATACATGGTAAGATACTGTATTTCATGGTAAGATTTTTTTGGAATAATATGTTATTTCAGTGACAATATATTTTGGCTAGCAAAATATTGTCAAAAAAAATTAATGTTACAATCTATTATCCATGGTAAGATATGGTATTGGATGGCAAGATTCTTGGGAATCTTGCAATCTTTTACGTGATAATATCTTTTGCAAAATATTTCAATATCCTCCTACAAAATTAACATATATAAACATTTTGCAAAAATAAATTCAAAAAATATCTATTATTATATTATAATGGTAAGATATTGTATTTCATGACAATTTTTTTTTAGAGATAATATGCTATTTCAGTGACAATATATTTTGGCTAGAAAAATATTGTCAAAAAAAAGACAGTGCTGGGCTAGGGGGGCCGACTGTAATAGAGCAGCGAGATAGCGCCTACATACCTTGGACGATGCTGGGCTAGGTGGAGGAACAACTTAAGACACAGAGAAAACTTTATACCAAAGATAATATCGCAAAAATTCGTGAATTAAAATAAAACCCTAACCTTTGGAAGATTCTGGGAATGAGGAGGCGTGGACATGGCAGACAGCGGTGAGAAAATTATAATCTGGTATAAGTTGCTGGTCCGCGCTGATTGGAGAGGGGGCGAAAACTGCGCTCTGAAAAACATCGAAGAGGAGTGTGGTGGTGTGAGGGAGATCGAATGTGAGAGAGACGACTTATGGGAGAATGAAAATGATGAATAATTATATTAACCCTAGTCACAAATCAATGATTTAGATATAATGATATAAAATGAATGGTTGAGATCAAAACTTAAACTAACTTTGAATGAGAGCGCATTATTTCGAAATTGAGAGATTTGAGACATGACACCCCATTCTTAAAATAAGGTGGTATTGACACATCACCTTGAAAAAGTTTGGAAATATATTATAATAAGATTATAATTTTATTTTAACACAATGCATTAATTCTAATAAGAACAAGATAGTATACCAAAAACAAAAATATTTTTATTTAAATTATGTGGGTAGAAATAAATTTTTTATATTGTCATAGAGTTTAATGGATTTTTTCTTTCTTAGGTTACTATTATTTTTAAATTAAAACATAGTCCGCTTAGGCTTTATAATTAAAAAAAAAAAAAAAACATAAGTTCTGGAACCTAAAAAATGGTTTTAAAAGCTCAAGAAATTTCGAACTTAAAACCCGCAACCCACACCATCTGCCGCCACTGCTTCACTTCAGCAGTATCAACGAGTGGCATGAAATACAACTCTCCATTATCGCTTGAGCGGAACTAATGGGATGCGATTTTGCTCCTCTACAAATGCGCACCTCACCCCAAACTGTAATTCAAGGTATCTTTTCAACTTTCTATAGAGTGCCCTCAAGGTGTTCGACGTTTCTCCGGAATGAAAACCATATCTTCCAGTCGTTCAGCTTCCGTTCGTCCTTTTCTACTTCTGCTCTGAGAGTTGCGGAGAAGCCCAATTGGGAGTTCAGTTGTAGCAGGAACTCAAAAAAGATACGGGTTACGCACGAGTTAAAAGAACCATACTGTTCTTCTTTAGAGGTTTCAGAAAACAGGGGAATCGGAAGGGGTAGAAGCTCGGGAGGGGGCTGGGTAAGTGAGAGTGGAAAAAGTAGGCTCAAATGGTATTCCGAAATGCTGAGAGATTGTTCCTCTGAAATTCGTTTTAGAGAAGGTAAAGCGATTCACGGTATTATCATTAGAAGCGGGACTGAGCCTGATTCGCATTTGTGGGTTTCTCTTATTAATTTCTACGCAAAATGCGGGGCATTAGAAGTTTCCTGCTATGTATTCGAACAAATGCCGATGAAAGATGTGGTGTCGTGGACTGCTTTGATATCGGGTTTTGTGGCTCAAGGGCGGGGAATGGAAAGTGTTGATTTGTTCTGTGAAATGAGGAGGGAGGGTGTGAGGCCAAATGAGTTTACTTTAGCAACTGTTTTGAAGGGTTGTTCACAGTCATTAGATTTAGATTTCGGAAAGCAAGTGCACGCAGAAGCTGTTAAGATTGGCATTCTTTCAGATGCTTATATCGGTTCCTCTTTGATCGACCTTTACTCCAAAAGTGGGGAGATGGAATATGCAGATGATGTTTTTAGTATGATGCCGGAGAAAAATGCTGTGTTGTGGAATGTTTTACTTAATGGTTATGCGCAGGTGGGGAATGGAGAGGCTGTCTTACGATTGTTTTACAGAATGACGGAGCCAGAAATGAGATTCAGTAATTACACGCTGTCTATTGTTTTAAAAGGAATTGCTAGCTCTGGTGCTTTTAGAGCTGGTCAGGCAATCCATTCAACTGCAATCAAGTTTGGGGGTGAACTTGATGATTTTGTTAGGTGTAGCTTGGTTAATATGTACTCAAAATGTGGAGTAGCTAATGATGCCCTTAAAGTGTTTAAGATGATGAAAGATCCCGATATAGTTGCATGGAGCTCGATTATCAGTGTGCTTGATCATGAAGGTTTAAAGGAAGAAGCAGCGAAGTTGTTCAATCTGATGAGACATTCTGGTATGAAACCTAACCAGTTTACTCTGTCTAGTCTTGCTAGTGCTGCCACTGATTTGGGTGATTTAAAATATGGTCAAAGCATCCATGCCTGTGCACACAAATTTGGTTTTGAATCTGATGATTTGGTCAGTAATGCATTAACTGCTATGTATATGAAACTTGGATCAACATCTGATGGGTACCAAATATTTGATAAAATGACTAATCGGGATATAATTTCTTGGAATGCCCTTTTATCTGGATTCCACGATGATGAAACTTTTGATCAAGGAACCCGGATTTTTAAGAAGATGCTTACTGATGGTTTTAGGCCCAACATATATACGTTTATTAGCGTTCTGAGGTCTTGTTCGAGCCTCTTGAATATTGAGTTTGGGAAACAAGTACATGCACACACAGTTAAAGATAACTTTGTTGGTGATGTTTACGTTGGAACTGCTCTAATTGATATGTATGCAAAGTGTGGTAGCATGGAGGATGTGGAAGCTATTTTTAACAGATTAGATGAGAAAGATGTTTTCACTTGGACAGTTATTATATCAGGTTATTCACAGTCTAATCAGGGGGAAAAAGCTGCTCATTGCTTCAATGAGATGCGGAGAGAAGGTGTTATTCCTAATGAGTTCACCGTTGCTAGCTGTTTGAGGGGTTGCTCTGGGATTGCAAGCCTTGAGAGTGGGCGACAGTTGCATGCGTTGGTTATTAAAGCGGGGCACTCCTCTGACATGTTTGTTTCCAGTGCACTGGTCGATATGTATGGAAAATGTGGATATATTAACGATGCAGAAATTTTGTTCGATGGCATGGAATCACGTGACACTGTTATGTGGAACACAATTATAAACGGCTATTCTCAACACGGGGAAGGTGAGAAGGCTCTTCAAACATTTAGAAAAATGACGAACGAAGGAGTGTTGCCTGATGGAGTTACTTTTGTTGGGATCCTTTCTGCTTGTAGCCACATTGGATTAGTTGAAGAAGGGAAAAAGCATTTTTACTCAATGAGTGAATACTATGGCATTACTCCAAGCATTGAGCACTATGCTTGCTTGGTTGATATACTTGGTCGAGCTGGGAAGCTCGATGAGGTTGAAAGCCTTGTCGAGAATATGGAGCTAACTCCTAATGCTTTAATCTGGGAGAATGTTCTTGGTGCATGTAAACTCCATGGAAACGTCGAATTGGGTGAAAGAGCAGCTAAGGAACTTTTTCAAATCAATCCCGAAGCAGATTCAACCTACATTCTGTTGTCTAATCTCTATGCCAGCAAAGGGAGGTGGAATGATGTTTCTAAGATTAGAGCATCCATGTCCAGTAAAGGCATAAAAAAGGAACCTGGGTGCAGCTGGGTTGAGATTGATGCTCAAGTTCATGTTTTCTTATCTCAGGATGCATCACATCCTAGACTTTCCAATATCCATCAAAAGTTGGAGGAATTGGGGCAGAGAATTGGTGAAGAGGGGTATGTGCCTAATATGAAGTACGCGCTTCATAATGTATCGGGCAAGGAAAAAGTTGATAATCTTTCTAATCACAGTGAAAGGTTAGCTTTAGGCTTTGCCCTCATAAACAAGGTCAGTAGTGGAACGATCAGAATTTTCAAGAATCTTCGCATCTGTGGAGACTGTCATGAATTTATGAAGTTTGTGTCGGGCACCATGGATCAAGAAATTATAGTTCGTGACACCAGCCGTTTCCACCACTTCCGACATGGCATGTGTTCTTGTAAAGATTATTGGTGATTTTTGTTCATAGAACGACATCAATTGTTGGCGTCAAGGGGATTTGAGCCCAAGCTACTGAATCGCATATAAAGAAGACCTGACCATCCTCTTGGATATTTAGAAATTCAGGTATACTTCCAGCTCTAGATTGATTTTCGCCAATACATTTCTGTAAAAAAATAGTCATCTGTAGGCTTCATTAAGTTTATTCAGTATCCTTCTAGCCATTACGTGAATCTGGCGTTTGTATCTTGTTTATTTTGTCATCTGTAAAGATTTTTATGAATGCCATCGTTTAGGAGGCAAAATTTTCTTGTATGAAGATGAATGTGTTAAGTAGAAGAGCTTGGTACAGAAATTTATTACCAAGGCATCTGATAGCTGGCTAATAATTGCTGTATGTAGTGATGTTTCATTGCAAAAGGGCGAGATGATTCCATAATACTACAAGTCTCGGAAAATTAATAGTTACGGATTACGAGTTTGCAGGGATGATTGATCCACCTGGAAGGTACTATACTAGTGGAGCACTTACCTCAAAAGGAAGGTGGACTTACTCTGGAACTTATGCAATCTGAGTCCTTCAGAAGATCTAGTAGGTTAGCACTTATTCTTCAAAAGTTAGTACTTAAGATTAATTAAGCATAAAAGCATTGAAATCTTCTCTGTCTTTATCATGTCTCTCATCTCTGATGAATCATCCAAATGTTTCAGTTGAATCTTAATATTAAGGACTTTGTGCCAGACGATATGAGAAGATCCACTAATGGGATCCTCCAGATTGAACAAGATACTTATGCGAGGAACAAAAAAGATGCTGGAAAATGGCTTCGTTCAAGTAAGATTCATCCATGGTCATGGGAGGATGTAAATCAAAGTTAGGACATCATTACCACTAAACTTTGTACAAAGTACTTAAGAATCTAACCAGATGCTTAGAAAAAATGTATAGGAGGCAAACTACCTCTAGATTATTGATTTGTATATCCATGAGCATGTCACCATTTATCCTTGAGGTGATGTTTGTTTGTCATTCAAAAACCTGTCTTTTACATTTAGGGGATTTTGAAATCTTTATAAATAGTAAGATGTGTGTTTGTTTTGAATTTTTGAGCAAATTGAAATTTAACTCTTGTCAAATTTTTGTAAAGACTGAATGTTGTTATATCATATTATTGGTGAATGCATCTTGGGTGGATTGATAGATTTTTGTAGATGGTATATTTTAAATCTCAAACTCAAAACTTGAAATTTGATTTACAAAACTCAAAACTAGCATGGTTGTGAATGTATCTCATTAGTACCTTCTTGCAGCTCTCCAATTCCATGTAGTATTTCAACAAAATACAATGGCACTTCAATAGCTAAAGCATGCTTAATATATAATTTTTAGTCGTGTACTCGTTATGTTTATTTTTTTGGGCATTTGAACTTGAATAAATCACCCTTCACCGCGGAGTAAATATAAGGGTTAATTGCAAATAAAATCACAACCTTTTCTCAAATTGCAATCTAATCTAAACTTTTGAATCTTTACAAATAAAACTCCAACTTAACATTTTGTTGCAATTCGAACCAACAAATAATTTTTTTATAGTCCGAAAATGATGTTTCACTTGCTCGACAATGAATAATTAATTGTATTACTATGTTTAGATTGATTCAGATGACAATACATAATTAATCATCATTTTCGAGCAACTTGAAATATGTCATTTGGTTAGAATTGCTAACAAATTTAAAGTTGAAGTTTTATTTGCAACGATTCAAAAGTTTAGATTAAATTGCAATTATCGAAAAAGTCGTGATTTTATTTGCAATTAATCCTAAATATAAAGTGTCTCTATTGCTTTGTTGGAGTAAATATAAAATTTGTCTTTTAAATGTTTCTATAATATTAGAGTAAATTGTAAAATTGTATTTTATTTATGATAATTTTAATTCTAAACGAATTTCTTTTTTTAGATTAAATCCCATAATTTTGAAAATGCTTCTATAATTTTAGTCTTATATTGATAATCTTTTGTTTAAAAATGATAATTTTTTATTTTTATCTTTATAATTGTTATTAATATATTGGAGTCTCACTATGCCACCGAAGTGGCGTCACATTACCGGTTGTATGAAATTCCGACAGACATTATCAATTGAGGACTAAAACTGTATCATTCTAAAAGTCCTTGTACCAAATTGAACATTATTCCAAACTTAACATCCCTTAACGCATTTCCATCTTTTCAAGGGAGCCAAGCGAAAATTCTTTCGTCAAAACCAAGACGACGTCGTAGAACGGTAGACAAAGCAAATTACAATTTACCGCCTTGCCACTCCGTTAGTCAGCTATCCGCATCTGTATCGTAGAAAGAGCAGCCACTGTGAATTTGTGATCAGTTGAAAGAAACCCTAGATTTCACATTTCTGGCTCCAAACAGAAGCAGTAAATTTGGTAATCAGATCGAATTTGGAGTAAGAAATGGCGATGGCTGCACTTAGACGCGAGGGCAGGCGGATCGCCGCCCCTCTCATCTCTCCTCATCCTGCCAATCTCCTCCGCTCCTCCGTCGCGGCTTCCGAGTACGAGTCTTCTCACCCTTTTCCCCTCATTTTTTTGTTATACATAGATGTTTTTGTGATTCTTTAGCTTATTGTTCTGGTTGCATTTCGATTTCTTCGTTGCTTCTCATGGAAAATGTGCTATTCATCACGTATGAACGAAAATGGGAAAAATGTGCAGGTCTTGTTTTTTTTTGGCCCGAATTAGTGAAAGTGTTTGTTATTGATGGTATTTATGTAGACCCAATAATTTGATAACAAGGTACACCTCTTCTGGCGTAATGATCTCTTCATTATAAACCTTTTCATTTTCTCTTTGATTTTTCCTGCTTGGCATATGGTTTTCTATTGTTGAAGTTGATTATGATTCTGTGGAGGTGTTATTAAGTCAATTTGCTCGTGAATATGGACTCTTAGTCATGATTTAAGTGGAGACTCCTAGTCAGGATTTTAACTCACTTGTGATTTTTTAATCCTTAGTCGCATATCTCTTTAGTAATCAAATGTGCTGAGGTACAGCATATCTAGTAAATATTTTAAGCATGACTTATGTTTACTTTTTCTCTGGATATCGTTTTATTTCAAAATAGACCATACTGCTCAGTTTTTTATGCAAAAGGTTTAGAAACTACTATTTACATTACTTAATTTTTCCTATTTTGGTCATTAGATGAATGAACACGTGCATGTGAATCTGCTGCATAGCCATGCTCACAAGTGGCATTGCATACTGACTAACTGCCTCTGTGTGCATCTATGTCTACGTTAACTAAAGCTATATCAAGAAACATAGTGCAATTATGAATATTTGAAAATAAGCTTGGTTATTAGCAGAATCATTGTGTTTAGTAGATTTCGATGGAGGGATCAACAATTAAGATTTTGGTAAAAGTATGAACTTATTATACGCAATTACATATTTTAGATAGTGATGAACAAGGTTTCTCCTTGGTACTGTCATAGTGTTATCTGAAGGAACCTTATGAGGAATACATTTTAAAGGACTTGTGTAACCTGCGGTTTGCAATGTGCTTATCTTGTGTTACAGGTGACACGAGAAACTTGTTTCCTACTTGATGTAAATCGTCACTAGTAATTATATATATCAATTCACTCCAGTCCGTTACTTTCTCTTCTGTGGCAAGTGATGCATGATCTCTATTATCATGCGATATGCATCTTTTTTCTTTTTCATTGCTTCTAAATGAATAAACACATCTTGTTTGCCAACAGGGAGCAGGTTTTCTTGGGAGTTCGATCTATCTCGACTCAAATTGGTATGATTAAATTTTGTAACCATTGACACATTATGTCAGTTTTATGCCTTATATCTCAACTTTCTTAGTTTTGGTTGATCTTGTCTTATTCGAGAAAATACATATATCATGATGATGATGCATACCTGCAGTTCGTAATCGTATGAAGAGTGTTAAAAATATTCAGAAAATCACAAAGGCTATGAAGATGGTTGCAGCTTCAAAGCTTCGATCAATTCAAGTTAGAACTGAACAGTCACGTGGAGTGTGGCAGCCGTTCACTGCTCTTCTTGGTGACCTTCCCAGTAAGTTCATAAAAATAATATCTGTGGTGTCTCAGTTTCTGCAGGACTTATTTTTCACTTTCTGTTCCTCGTCTACTTTTATGTGCTTTAGCTTCAATTGTGGTCTTTAAGTTTGTCCTCACTCCTCACGCGGGTTTATTCCTTCTGATCAAAGAAAGACTTTTTAAGAGTGGAGTTTTCACATGTATAACAAGGAATCCCTCTATCTTGTTGACTTGTTCTGTATATTCAAAGACGACCATTTTACTTAATGCAAGTTGTTAGTCGTGCTTTATTTCTATTTCAGGATTCAGACTGAGTCTAGTTCACTTGGTTTCAGCATCTTTGTGCAGAATGCTGATCTTCACCTTCTGTCAATTTTATTACTGTGGTTTGCTGAAGTGGCTAATGATTTATGCTCTCTGTTTTCTGTTTGTTTATAAACTCTTCACAGTGTGACGACTTGATGTGCTTTTAACTCATGTCTATTCTTATTGAAGACGTGGACTATTTCTTTTCTTACTGTCCATGTACTTTAATGCATTAGGTGTTGACGTCAAGAAGAATGTTATTATCACAATTTCCTCGGACAAAGGTCTCTGTGGTGGTATTAATTCTGCTGCAGTCAAGACAAGCAGGGGGCTTTATAAGTTAACCTCTGGTACATTCAATATCTCATTCTTTTTTTCACCCATCCCAGTTCTGTAGGATGAAAGGCCTGTACCCATGAATTATGTGATTCCAGGTCCTGAAAAAGAAACTAAATATGTCATTTTGGGAGAAAAGGCCAGGGCTCAACTTGTCCGAGACTCAAGGAAAGACATTGAACTTACGATAGCTGAGATTCAGAAAAATCCTCTTAACTATACTCAGGTTGTCCTTTCCCAGGCTTGTTTTCTTACAAATGGCTGGCTCTTTTGTTCAAATATGATTTTAGCATGTGTTACATTAATCTGTTTTTTGATACTAAATTTGGTAAGATTCCAATTTCTTTCTTGTATACAGTTTTCTCCTGTTCTTGGTAGTTGTCTTCGAAATTTTAGTAAATAAACCAGCCTGAGGTGATGTTTGTTTTGGGTTTTGAGCGACTATTAAAAACTAGTTTTTGAAATCTAGGGGATCTTTTAATGGTATATTAAAGTGTAAGGAGAGAAAACTAATTGTATTAGAATTTAGAAAGTACTATAGTAAGTTTTGTAAGTGTTGGAGTGGTGGCTTCTAAAACGGGGTTTCAAAATCCTGCACTTGAACCGGTTTTAAATTTCAAAACCCAAATCCTGGATTTTAAAACCCAAAACAAACATCAACTGACGGTTTCTTTGCTTCACTTTACTAATGGTCAACAACTGCAAATAGTTTCTTTCTTGCATGTATTGGCAGAATCTGTGGTAGCTTGTTTTATAGGATACTGAACCCACCACGAAAATAGAACACTCAATGTAAATGCTGTTCTTTACATGAGTATTTAAATGCAGTTCTTTACATGAGTATACTGCTGTATCTAATCATTTCACTAAATTGAGCATTTCTTAAAACCAAAGTTAAAGGAACTCCTTAAAGTGTCTAGCTGTGTAACCTCTAATTTTATGCAGTAAAAAATGTGAAGATTTGTACAATTACGGAACTCATTTGCACATTGTTTGAAAATTGGTTGCATTAGGAACAGCTTGCTTTAAAGAGTCCATCTCCATACAAGCTGGTTATAGTTGGTTCTGTTCACTTGCTCCCATATTGTTGACATTAAAAAAACGGACCCCCTTTAGCAATTCTCTTGATTAGGTCAGACTCTGACCATCTTAAGCTGGATTGTGGTTACCACCCACTGTCTGGACCTGATTTGAATATCTTTCTGCTTCATTCAGCTGATGTTCCAGATTCAGGGATCTAACGAGATTCTGTTTTGTTTATATAATTCTCAAATTATACTGGTCATTGCAGGTTTCCGTGCTTGCAGATGATATCTTAAAGAATGTAGAATACGATGCATTGAGGATTGTATACAACAAGTTCCAATCTGTGGTCTCATTTCTTCCCACAATGTCAACTATATTATCTCCAGAGGTTGTCATTTATTCCATCTTCTGAATTTATGACATCATTTGATTATGAATAATATAAATGCTGCATGCTTTCGGTGTGATGTTTATATAGGTTGTGGAGAGAGAAGCTGAGGCTGGGGGAACACTTGGGGAATTGGATTCTTATGAAATTGAAGGTGCTGAAACAAAGTCAGAGGTGCTTCAGAATCTCACGGAGTTCCAGTTCTCCTGTGTACGTGTTATCTTTCTCACTGATGATAAAACAACTTTCTTCAGATATTTGATTGGAAAATCTAATTTAGGATCAATTTCTACCTTCCGCCTGATATAAAAAAATGTTGGTGTTTCTTCAGGTTATGTTCAACGCAGTGTTGGAAAATGCTTGCAGTGAGCTGGGAGCTAGAATGTCTGCAATGGACAGCTCCAGTAGAAATGCAGGAGAAGTTCTTGATCGCCTCACTCTTACTTATAACAGGTATCCATACATTTTCTCGATCATAACTATCATTCTTATTTGCACACACATCGGAGACACATCTCCCAGTTGGTTTATGCATCCAAGCTATGTTATACTTCTGAATTCTGATGGTGGAAGACAAGATGGATGACTAATCCTTGCTATTAACTTTTTCTTTCAACTGTGTCTATTTCAGTCATTATGCTTTTATAAATCCATTAAATCTTGATACTAACCGCATGATTGGTGTTTATGCCCACTTCCAGAACTCGTCAAGCATCCATCACTACGGAGTTGATCGAGATTATATCTGGAGCATCAGCTTTGGAAGGCTAATTCATCTCTGCCTAAGTGGGACATTGACGAAATATTTCCTTCATTGCTCGTTTTTGCAAACATTCAGTGGAGCTTTAGTAAACTTTCCTAATAATCTCCCTGGCTAAACTTCATACAGAGGAAATCTGGTGTGTGCATTTGTTTTTCTTGACATTCTAGTTCATCACCTGTTATATTAAGAAAGTGCTTGGTGTATTCTCAGATGTATCTACCTATCTTGATTTAATTTTGAATTTTGATGAATGTATTCATCGTCTTGGCAATTTGAAGCTTTTCAGGTGGTTGAAATAAACCCCTTCATTTTCCATGTATTCTATCTCAGATCAAAAGAAGAATGTAATGTATTTTGTGGTTTCTTCATCCAATTGAGCATGTTAATACGCATGTCCCTTCAGTTTCTCATCCTCTCCGTTTATTGTTCCAACATTCTTTGTATATGTTTCCAGAAATCCTGTTGAAGTATCTCGCTAGCATTAATTTCTAAAATCTAAAAAAACTGAAAGTTACACTCTACTTTTGCGTATAGCCCTTTTATTTCTATTCACGGTTTTTTCTCCTTGGGAAAAGTCAATGAAAAATGTAAGGGCATAGGTTAAGTAAATAGAATAAAAATGAAAGGAGAAAAGTGCAAAGTGGTTCTGCAACTAATAAGCGGTTCAAGACTTCCAATAAGTCTTTCGTTATTTTTCATTTATCAACTTGAATCTTTATCTTTTTAATCGATTGAAGGGCCGGCTATTAACATTTAACACATAGTATGACTAGACAACATTTTATAGCTCATCTTTGATTGTATAAATAGCTAATATATATATATATATATATACACGTACATACATGTAGGTGCATAAAGTATTTCAGTCTCTTAATTTTTTTAATTTATCACTTTGAATCTAATTTTTTTAGTTGATTGAATTTGGTCCAATTCACGAAAAATTGTCAGGCGTTTTAAGCCAAATCACAAATGGAAAACTCAATTCTCTGCATGAATTTTCCAGTCCATAATCAGGGTTTAAACCAATTAGACTCCCTTTATTTTATCATTTTTTATAGGGATATGTGGATAAATTTTTCACTTGCATTCAAAATTTTCTGTTATTTAGAACTTGGGAACTTATAATATTTCTATAATATTTAAATTGGGTTCATTGTAAAAAAAAAAAAAAAATCACAAACTTTATAATTTTTATCAATTATAATATGAATTTTTAAAGTTTACAATTCAATATATAAACTAATTTATTGTTGCAACTTGATTTACAAAGTAATTGAGTAAGGTTGGTTTATCTTTCAACTTTACAGGTCCAATGTAGGTTTGGGTCGTCCAACCTAGCACTATGGGTTTGAGCAGCAGGCTGAGAGTCCCGAATTACCAAATATACAAGTAACACAAAGACGCCCGAATTACCAACTATACAGGTAACACAAACACGGAAAAAAAATTATATGTTCACTAGTTGATACAAATTTATATGTCCACCGTAAATATGATGACGATACATAAACAGATTAAACAATTGAAATAATAGTGGAGTCTCTACTTATGTGTTATTATCACATTTGCAGTGAGTATATAGATTGTGTCCACCAGTTGACATATAATCAATTTCAACACAAATACAACATCACTTTTGATCCCACATAAAACTTTTATCCAACTATACCCCCTTATCCATAACCAAATACAAATTTATTATTCATTGGATTGACTACATCCACATTTCATACACTTTCATACTATGTTTTGGATAAGGATCATTCATCCCCCATCCCATCTAATTTTAGATAAAAAATACATCCACCACTATGATTCCACCTACAAATTTTGTTCAGGACTTTATTTTGCACGTCCATTCTCGCTTCTACTTTTTTTTTCATTATTATGCTCTCATTTTATTTCTTATTTATCACTCATTCAATCATTAACACACTAATTAATGATAATCAAACAATAATCACACCGTTCATAAAAAACTATGCTAAAATAAATGGGCACAAATATTAAATAAAAAAGATAAAAATAAGGGCATCATAAATTCATAATGTACAATTATGAATAAAACTATTGTCTGTGAGTGTAAAGTAAATGACATTTTAAATAAATACGTGATGGACATGGTGGAAAAATAATAATAAAATAATTATTACCATAAAATGAATGCTCATACTTTTGATGAACTTACTTTATTATCATTATACAATCACTACACACAAATTAATAATAATCAAATAACATAACATAACATCACTTTAATTTAATGTGAATCAATTTCTACCATTTCATCTCTAACTAAACTCATATTTACTTTTCATGGATTTTTCATCCATTTTTCACATTTACACCCCATCCCATCCAACTTTATCCTTAACCAAACAAATGTCATTTTAATAAATTTTAGTGCAATATCATTAATAACAATAAGTAGGAATAATGAGTTTCTAAAAAAAAAATTAAAATTTTATTTAACATTTATAAGTCAACTATAACATCAAATATAACAATTTTTATGAACTATTTCCTCCATTCCATAAAAATCTACACTTTTAAAAGTTTTCATATTTCATACATTTTAATTCTTTTTATTTTAAAATGATACTCTCTACGTTCTACAAAAAAATTCAAATAATATTGTGAGAATGAAATTTATGGAGTGTTTTCTATTTTAAGAATGTAAAAACTTTTATGAGACATGTGAAAAAGAAATGTGTGAAAACTTTTATCGTATGTTGACAATATATTTAAAATATCACATAATTTGTGGATACCATACTAGTCGTAATAATAATAATAAGACATAATACGTTAAAAAAACCCCTGAATTATCACATTTTGTTATGAAAGACCCCAAAATTATTTTTTTTATCTTAAAAACTCCTAAACTATAAAATATCTCCTAAACTAGTAATTCTTTTTTCACGAGACCCCTGATAACAAAAACTAATAAATTTTGCTAAGTTATTTTAATGTTTTTCACTAAAATATGACAAATCAACCAAATTGAATGCTATTAACATTAGATTTCAAAATAAAATAAAATTGCATCTCTTCATTAGTAGGGTCATTTAAACATGAATTATATGCTTTCAAGGGTTTTTTTTGAAACAAAACAATAGTTTATGAGCCTAATTAAATAAAAAATGCATAAATTAAGGGCTTTTTAAAACCAAAATTAGTTTAAGGGACAAAATTTGATAGTTTGGGGTCTTTTAATATATTATGCCTAATAATAATTACTCTCACCTTCCACTAAAAGCGTACACATTTTATTTATTTATTTGTCCACTAAAAATGTATCATTTTTTTATTTGTCGACAATCATTTAACTCTATAATCACAAACATTTATATATATATTTTTTTTAAACCCTATCCAAGTGAAACACAATTTTAGTGGACATAAGATGTAATTTATAATAATAATAATAAAAATAGAGTGGGAGAAAAAGAAAAAAGAAAAAAAAGGCGCTATATGGTTGGTGGGGCATGTCAGCTTCGAACACTTCCGTGCCAAACACAGAGGTGGCTGCCTTGCTCCATTCCAAAGATCCAACCTTTCAGCCATTTTTCTCTCTCATTTTCAATACCTAACTTTTCCCTAAACGCTGCAACTGATTTACGCATTCATTCATACAGCGGAATAAAAGGTAATTTCTAATTCTTGTTGAATTCTTTCTTTTTTCCTTACTTTGCATCCATCCCCAAAGACCCTCTTTAATTTGCGTGTTTCTGTCGATTTCTTCACAAAGATTTTGCAATTATTGACTAATTATTAGGAAATTTAGGGAAAGATATGCTATTTAGAAAGAATGTTTTCCTTTTTTTGTGCATTGTTGATATGCTAATGTTTAGCTGATGTTCTGCATTGATTGCCTTCACATTCATGTGACTTGCATTTAGACCGTGAAATTGTGCCTGCATTTATTTATTTGGCAATTTTTCGGTTAATTATGCTTGGAATACTGCAATTTGATTAAAGGGATAGTTGAGAACCTCTAATGCACTACTATGCAATGTAGTTTCTTTCTCTGGTAATGTGTGCCTACGCACTCATTCCTGATCTTTTAAGAGCAGATACTTTTGATGGAGGGCCGTTCTTTCTGTAGTAGGCAACACAACTCTTTAAATGCTCCTTCATTGGCTCCAAGATTTACAAGGGGAGTTTTGATTAGGCCAACTGGTGTAATGAGATCTCAGAAATCATTGAATTCAGTAACTGCTTCCGTTCAACCTTTGAAGGCCTCGGGAGCAGGCAGTTTTAAGAAAACCTTACCTTCAAAGGGTACCGCTTAACTTAAGCAATTTGATTGCATTTTAATTTGCATGAGTAATGTTGAAGATTTTAGTCGTTGAAAGTTGATTCTTTTGCGATCCTTATTAGAGGTCCTTGGGGTGTGGAAGAATGCCGATGCTGTATGTTTTGATGTGGATAGCACCGTGTGCTTGGACGAGGGAATTGATGAGCTGGCAGAGTTTTGTGGAGCCGGGGAGGCCGTTGCATTATGGACTGCAAGGTGGCATTCAGTTTTTCGTATTCTCTCTTTCGCAGTGATGGTGAATCTTTGATCTTAAATTAGGAGCCAACAATGGAATTCGTGTATTGATCATGTTTTTTGGGTTTGCAGGGCAATGGGGGGTTCTGTTCCTTTTGAGAAAGCGTTGGCTGCTCGATTATCTCTTTTTAACCCATCACTTTCCCAGCTACAGGAGTTCCTCAATACGAGGCCTCCTAGGTACATACTTTGTATATAAGTCATCATTTTTTGCTGTTTTTTCTGCACGGTTCTATATCATTTTAATGAGATTTGATGGATCAGAGATTTTTTTAGTCTGCTTAGCTGTTCAGAAATTGTGATGGTAGGTATAAAAATATGCTGAAATTTATGGATCATGCCTTTTTCATCAATGTCCAATAAAGATATGGGAGGATGTCATACACTTATAATGTTTAGAAAGTTCTTAACTTGGCATCATTGACATATTATTGTGAGAAAAAGTGATGCCTTTTCCCCTTTCATTTTTATAGACTTTCTCCCGGAATCGATGTGTTGGTGAAGAAATTGCAGGACAATAACAAGACTGTTTATCTCGTCTCTGGAGGTTTCCGTCAAATGATATATGTAAGCTACTTTATTTAAAAGTAATGTACAGTAGCTCGCCTTTTTTGTTTGAAAAGACTTGATATAAAATATGGTCCACATATTTGCATATAGATTAGCGTAGTCCAGATCTCCTGTTACTCTATGGTGTTGATTCGCGAGTTAAATACTGCAAAAATAAACTCGAAGCACTAGAAATGAAAATGCTTGTTCTTATCATAATATGAGCTTCTAATTAGGAACATATTTTCTGAAGCCCGTGGCTACAGCCCTTGGTATCCCACTAGAGAACATATACGCCAATCAACTTTTATTCGAGAGCTCTGGGGAATTCTCTGGGTTTGATCCTTATGAGCCAACTTCTAGAAGTGGAGGAAAAGCCGTTGCTGTTCAACAAATTAGGAAGGTGAGGCTACTGCTCTATTAAAAAGGAAACATTAACTCTAGGTTTATAATCTTGTTTTCAGACACCACCTAATCCTCGTTGTATTTCCAGGTGAAAGGGTACAAGTCTTTAGTCATGATTGGAGATGGCGCGACTGATCTTGAGGTGAGAAATTTCATTTTTTCCCTCATCTAAACTGCTCAGTTAAATTCTTCGTATTTTGTTCTCTCCGAAGCCGTTTTCTTTATATGTTTTAGGACATTCGCTCTCTTGATCCAATAGATTTTTGTGTAAATTACGAAGTTTTGTTCTTATTGTATGCCAATTATGTGCAGGCTCGTAAGCCTGGTGGTGCCGACTTGTTTGTATGCTATGCTGGAGTTGTACTTCGAGAGCCTGTTGCTGCTAGAGCTGATTGGGTGGTGTCCAATTTCGACGACTTGATCAACTCATTGGACTAAGTAGGTCACCTGTGAACCAGGTTTACGTGAACTCTTTTTTCCAAAATAACATCTTTTAGCATACTAAATATCTTTGTTTTAAAAAATGCTCCAATTTTTGGGCTATTCTCTCAAAATCATTAAAATTCGATACTTCCTGAAAGGTATTATTTTGTCATAACTTTCATGAGCCTGGTTCACTGAAGTTTTTGCCATAACTTTTTGTATTCTTTTGTTGTAGTGAAAATGACATATTGTCATGAGTATTAGCATTCTTGAACTAGCAAATCAAAATTCTGGGCTTGAATAATGGCTATTTGTTGTGCTCAATTTTGTACGACCATTTTGATTTTTGGGTCTACATATTGTGATCTTTTTAACACACTTTAGTGTTTGTATCTAACATAATCTCTCTAATTTCATTACACGTTATAAACTCATTTTTTTTTATCAATAGAAGTACAAAATAGTGACTTAAAACATTAATGAAGTTGAGATTTTTGTATAAAACAATACAATTTATGAGACATTGTTTTATTTACTTAAATGAGTTGTACTTGCGTGAGACCGTCTAACGGTAACGCTGAATATAAGTTGGACATGACGTATTAATATTGTGAAAGAGATAAATGTTAATTTGTCCTAACTTATGAATTGTCTCACACAAGTGTCGCATTGAACTTACTTCTAAAATATTTGTTTGGGTCATTCATGTAGTGTAGGATTTTCAATGAGTTTCGTGTTATATATGTGACAGTCTCATGTAAATTTTTTCTTAGTCTAATTATTTATAATAATTTTTATTATCTTATTATTTGACCTATTAATAAGAAAACCCAATTGACCAGTTAACTCAATTGAACGTGGCATTATTATAAACTTTAGTGGTTGGGAAGGAAAAAGTTTTTTCGTTGTCGTATATTTGTATGGATGATTAAAAGACAAGAGACCTGTGGGGTTGGATTAATATTATAATAATTTATCAACAATTCTTAGGACTTCATTTAATCTTAGCCAACATACCTTTCAAATGATTGTGTTTCTTGTTTCTCCCTAAATATCTTTTTTTTTTGGATTATTTTCCCCAAATGATTGTTATATATATTTTTTACATTACATTTTATTTGATTTGGATTTTTTTTTTCTTAGTTATTCTATTAATAATAAATATAGGTGGATATACTAACATTTCCAATTAACTCATTTTAATGCGTAGATATATGTTTGAGACGAGAGATCAAATCCACCGGTATATGGATCGTTTTATAAAGTTTATAATTAAAAACAAGGTTTGCATTACGCACCTTTTAATATTTTCAAATTTTCCGTTAAAAAAAAGTTATTGGTCGATTTGTTCCATTAGAATGATATTCATACTGTAACCTCATATTATTGGATACTTTAATCCTCGTGACCATGAAAGCTTTGGAGCATCGAAGAAAACATCATTCAAACGTGGTTGGTAAAAAAAAAATCTTTTGGAATTATAGCCGGCAAATTGAGTTTGATCCGGAATGATTCGATCTGTGTTAAAGAAATAAATCAAACAACATCCCAAAATAATTTGGATATATTTGGTCCGATTCAGGTGGCCCGCACGCTAAATGGCTCGAACCGGTTCGTCGGCCCATCATAATTTTTATAAATTTTATATAAAGTCTTCTCTTAATATGATTATTTTTAGAAAATAATTACACTTTTTATTAAAAAAATTTGACTTAAGTAGCATTTGATTCAATTTCTTAGTTGTTGTTAGTATAAGCTACGTTGGATTTTTTTAATTATCGTTTGATTCATTTTAGTGGGTAAGTTTACTTCATTGTCCTTTGGTGTGGTATAATTTGTAACGGACGGTATTTATGGTATGCACTTTTTATGGGTTTGTATTCTAATTGATTAACTTGATTTGAGTTCATTTAGGTAATAATATTCAGTTATTGAAGAAAATATATTTTGCATGATTAAAACTTTTCGATTCCTTCTAAAGTACTATTTCTTTTTTAAATATCATTTCATTTCATTTTTTTATGTGAATGTGATTTTCGGTATTGTGGAGTTCTTTTTTTGGGTGAAGCAGATTTAATGGATGATCGAATTATTCTCAGTGTGAATTTCAATGGTGAGAGTAAGTTGTTTCATATTAGTGATTGCACATTATCCAATGATTTTTGTGTCTCAGGTTGTTGTTTTGTATTAATAGTTGCACATCATTCAATCGTTTTTTTATATGAATGTACATTTTGTACACTATGTGGTGTTTTTATGAATATTTAATCTTTGATCATGTGCATTTTCTTTTTTAAATATAACATGTTCATGTGCATTATTTTTTCAATAAAATTGCACATTATGATTTACATTAGTTTCACATGTGCATTATTCTCAATTCCTATAGTTGTCCAGACATGTTTTCTTTTAGTGATATATATTTTTATCAATTGAATTGTTTTCTCCAAATGTACTCTTTTACACTATCGAATATTGCACTTGGATAATTCTTTTTTCCCAATTTATACAATGTTGTACATGTGCAATATTACACACGTTAAAAAATGTACACGTGAGTTGTTAATTTAATTTAGAAAGTCCATTTAAAAAAAAAAAAACCCCCAACATCTAAGCTCATTCATGTTGTAAATGTATTAATTATGCTTATTGTGCTTACTTGAAAGTTTGTAGTTTTAGTGTCATCATTGAATCTAATTATTGTTGCACATGTGAAATGTTCATTCCACTCAATATTTTTCTTATGTAAATCTCAAAGCATGAATCCATCGCAGTGTTATCCTAATTATTTTGAAAAAAAATTGTTAGGATTTTTTTGTGAATGTCTGTTCTTGATTAAAAATTGAGTTCTTTGAAACATTTAACACAAAATCTAGACATATTTACGTTCACATATTAGATTGAAAGCATTGTGTGTAATGGGTTGTGGAATTATACCTGGTTCTGCTTGCGAACATCTTTCGCCCAACACTAATTATTTTTCTTCCTTTTCAATGATGAGAATTTTCCGGTTGGTGATATTGATTGATCAATTTCTTATTTGTATTGTGGGTTAATTATTTCGCGAGATGATTTTTTTTTCCTGATGTGTGGGATATTAAGGAAGTTGATTATGCAAATTTGAATCTTTCACTTATTCAATTTCCCAATTTGATTGTAGTATTCATTCCTTCATTATGAAGAGATGAGTTAACCTCCTTTTTATTAGTAATTTTAGAAATGGGTATTTTAGTCTATTTGGTAGTCATTTTGTATTATATGCTAATACAATATTTTGGTGAGAGCTTTGAGATATGTTTCCTTCAACATTGTATCTTAAAATTAACCCCCCAAAAAAATTATAGAACCTAGAGAGATACATTCACATAAATTAGAGTATATAATAATTTATTATTTATATATTTATTTTTATAATTATATTATATTATTGTTGGACCAATTTGACCCGTTAACGGGCCTCTACGTTGGACCGACCCAAAAACAGTCGCCTACTTCAATCGTCTTGTTGTTTTGTTGGTCTCTCTCTCTCTCTCTCTCTCTCATACACCCACTCACGAACGACTTGGCTACCTCACCTACTAATGCACATGTTTGTTACCTTTTTCTCATTAATCTTAAATAAGTAGATTCCTATTCTCATTTTACTCTCTTCTTGTTGTGGCTCGCGGGGTAAAATATTGGGTCTTCATTCCTTGTGCCATTCTACTGGGTTTTGCGCTGTTCAAATTTCTGGATTATGGGTTTTGTAATGTAGTCTTAATACTCACTGGGTTTTGCTTAGGTTTCCCAATTTTTTGACGCCGGATACTGTAAGTAGAGTTTATACTGATTTTATGAAGTATTAACCGGGGTTGAGCTTTAGTCTTTCGTAATTTTTTATTGTTGGGTTTAACCATTTTCTTGTTATTTGATGTTTCTGGTCTCCCACTTTCTTGAATGTTTTCGAGAATCTTGTCTAACTTAGATGACCAATTTATGAAATCTTGGCCTATTGGTTTAGGGATTTGATTTGAAGAATTACTTTACATTTTGTATACCTGTTGTTTCTTTAACATACATTTCCCCCAATCTCTTATGCAAATAAAGATTCCTAGAGATTGGTTCGTTTCTTATGGGGGTTTTGATGCTGATGGATTTGAATAATGAGTGAAAATTGTTGAGAATTTTCGATGTTTAAGGGACTGTAGAGAAATGGATGTGTGGATTGTTGCTGCTGCTGCCGGTGTTGGTGCTGGCTATGCAGTTCAGAATATAAAGAATATTACTAAGGCTAAGAAAACATGTCTAGATTTGTCTCCTGAGAATCTTAATACCAGTTTCGAGGGCAAGAGATGCCCGTTGAAGAGAGTGTTATTTAGGAGAAGTTCGGGGGAAGATACGTCTAAGGAAAGAGAGAAGGTTTGTGAAGTTGCTTCTGATTCAGAGCATGCTTCTATTAGTGGATATGGAAATGAGAATCTGGTAATGCTGGAGAGCTTAGCTAGTCGTAGTATACCTTTCGATTCAAATTCTTCAAATGTGATTCAGAATGAAGAAGATGTTCAAGAGGGTTGCGAATGTGAAGTTGCCGTTGTTGGTTCGTTGCCTTGCCCTTCTACAAGCGAAGTAGGATTTTGTTATGGTTATGGAAGAAAAAGAAGCAGCCGTTTGAGGAGTAGAAGAAGAATGAGTAGTCAGGCCATAAAACCCCAAACTTCTCTTGAAAGTTGTCTTTTGGCGCAGTTGTACGAAGAACGTGCTGAATATACATATTCTTTTAATCCTTTTCAGAAACCAACTGTAAGACCATTTCTTGTGGCTGATGGAATCAGAGTAATCAGCACAACACCTTACAAATCCTTTAGTGAAGGAATGGGATTCCGGAAGTGGAAGGATGTGCATTCAGACACAGATATGACTGTAAATGGTGTTCCAAGACTACCTAATCTTGTAAAGGGGCAAGCTTTGAGAAGGAACCACTCTAGCGGAAATCACGACAATGCTCAAGGTGGTAATATCTTGCTTACGTAGTTATATGTTTATGTTTGTACCAAGCATTTGTAAATTTATACCCTTTTAGACATAGGCATTGTTATTAGAATTACACTGGGAAATCTGTGTTAGGACTTTGAATTCTTTTGATTAAAACATACTCAAGAACATTTTTTGAACATGTAGCTAGCCATTTTATCTTATGTTATTTTATGCACTAGAGTAATAAAAGACGTTAGCACTGGCAGGTTGGTGAATCCTAGAACCTGTCATTGCATAAAAAACATGTTTATATGTTTAAATTGAATGAGTGAGATCGAATGGGAAACTTACTGATCCACCATGCTTTTATTCATACATTCTTCTTTATAAGAAATAATGTATCTTTCCTTCAGTGTCATGATGGAGAAAACTCTATTTTATTTTTTGGGTGGTGGTGGGGGGGGGGGGTGTGTTTAAAACATTTAGTCAGACAATGAGACAATGCAGCTTAGTAGGGAAGTATCTTAGATATGCTGTAATTTCAAAACTCTGTTTTTTTTTTTTTGTTTTCTTTTAGAACATTCTTTTCTTGATCTTGAAGTAATCATATATTTATATGCCCCACCAATCATGTTGCAGTATGATTTTAATGCTCTAATATTCTGACCTGTATTAGGAGCTCTACTTTTCTGTCTTGGGCTAACAATGGGCATTATGTCTTCTATCTTGGCAAATAAACAAGAAGTAGAAAAGTTGAAAAACACGTTGAAGCAGTCAGAGAATCTGGTTCAAGATCTGCAGGATGAACTTGAAATGAAAGATTCATTAACTGTGAAGGAGCTCGCCACAGAGGATTTTGAATCTCAGGATGTTCACGATGACCGTTGTTTTGATGATACTGTGCATGCGTTATCCCTTGAACGTAATTTACTCGAAGAAAATTGTGATGAGAAGGCCGAGGTGGAATCTATGAGTAACATTGAAGCAGAGCTTGAAGCTGAATTGCAGAGGTTGGAATCAAACATGATTTCATCCAGTTTGAAAGGGAAACTAAGCAATCTAGTCGAGGTAAGCATATCGGTTCGTGCTTGCTTCTGTTTTTGGTTTGAGTGGTGAAAATTTTCGATGACTTTCTAGTTTGGAATTGTTCACCTGGTATCTTGATTGTGCTTCTTGGAAGTTGGTGATCTATGATTTGTATTGTTGGCATGAGTAGTACCATCTGAAATTAGATGCATAAATATTTAACATGAGATTATTGGCCATATTTTTCATGCCTTGTGCAGAATTATTGTCTTTCAGGAACCTACAAGAGATCTGTAAAACTCTCTTTCATCATAATACACAGAATTGCAGATTAATATTTATCTCTACTTATAAACACACCATTTGAAGGCATAAGTCGTAAGAATATGAGAACATTCGTTCCATTTAAAGGTGAAAATCAAACGAATAGTCACTCAATGTACTTCCAGAACTCTTAAAGTTGATAAACGGCAACTGCAGTAGTCTCTTATTATTCTTACACATGCTTTATTTAAGTATGCATTTAGATTCAAATCAATAAAATTCTTTCCCAACCCTCGAGGGCATCTTTTAGGCCTGGTTGTTGCTATAGCTCTTGAGAATTTTTGTTACCTATAAGCTAAAGGAATTCGGGGTTAAATGTTTGCTGGTAAATGTACAACAAATAAATTTCTGCATTTATTTGGTGTAGGATATCTTGAGATACTGTAGGCTTAGAAAACTGCTGTAAGAGTGTGGAGTTTAGATTGTTCATCTGATGACATGTAGTGAACTTTGTTGCAGCCTGATCAAAATTTGGCATTGGATGGAAGCCGTGGCTCGACTCCTCGGTCTGCCAACTATGCTGTGTCCCCAGTAGAGCTGAGTTTGCGTCTGCATCAAGTCATCCAATCACGTCTGGAAGAACGCGTTAAGGAACTTGAGACGGCCCTTGAGAACAGCCAGAGGAAGTTAAAGTCCATGGAATCTGAGCATATTCACTCAGGGAGGGATCCTTCAAACTGTAAAACAGGACCTTTTTCGACCCAAAATAGTCCGATTCCCAGAGATAGACAAGAGCTTGTAGAAAAGCCTGTTACCATCAGTTTATCGGGGGAACCTCTGTCCTCGTACAATGAGGCCTATGAAGAAGAGTTCACTGCAAAGGTGTCGGAATCAGATGATGAAGATTTGAAAATCAGGTTTGAGAATGGGTATGATGTTGAAAATGGGCACATGGATCGGCATTCAGCTTCTAATTGGAATCAAGAAACGGTGATTGATCAGAGAAGAGAGGAAGATGTTTGCTCTTTGTCGAATGATAATGTGTGCAGCAGCAGGGACGAAAGCGGGGATGGTGAAGATGATGAGATGGAGAGGCTGTTAATAATGCAAATTGTGGAGAAAGCTAAGCAAGGCTCTCCTGCTGTTTTGAAAGCTAAAACAGCGTTTTTGTTGTCAAATCTTGAAATTGAACTCAACATCAATGGTTAACTTCAATATAATTAAAATGTTGAGTATAATGGAGGATTTAGAAATTTACTTTAGGAGGATGGAAATCTTCTGGCTTTTTTTATTTTTTATTTTTAAAATTATTATCAAGGTACATTTTCAACCAGGGGGCAAAAATAAGATGTTCTGCATGTACAGTGATAAAAAAAACTGGGAGGGCATTCTATTGATTTGTTATCAGACAGATAAAATATCAATACTAAACAGCCTTTTCCAACTTGATTCTAGAGACTTTTGTACCATAACATATACATTATTTTAGCATGAATAAAGCCAGGAACTTATCATGTATATTCACCATGTTTTTCTTTCCTTTTTTTTGTTTTTGTTTTTGTTATTGTTTTATAGATAAACACTCATGGGCATTTGATTGTATGATCCGGATTTTCATTTTTGTAAGATGTACACAAAATTAAAACTATTATATAAACGAAAAAACTTATGTGAATGATAATATTTAAAGGAAAGGAAATACAGAGTTCAAAAGGTTGAACAAGTTCAAACGTGCACATTTAAACAAATTCCTATTATCGCCAGTGCCTTCCCGGTCTTTTCTTGCCATCAACATGAACAAGTTGAAGATTAAGGCTTGTGAAGCACTCTTCTTCCAACTTCTCCTTTAGACTTGCAGTATTCTGGGACCCAACTCGAACATGAAGCCCCTCATTCCTGAGACTCTCTTGTTCCTCTAGCAATTTCGCTGCTGAGATCACAATAGAAAAGCTGCATTCATGCAAGTAAATGCTTTCAAGTGTTGCTATTTCTCCGATATCCAAAGGGAGTTCCTCCAACTTTGTCATTTCAGAAAGAACAATTTTCTCTAGAACCGGGAAATGAGAATTGTCTGCATTCCAGGTAACCAGCTGATCACACTGAGCAATTCGCAGAAATTTTAGGCGTGAGAATTCTCCCTCAACGGGCTCCATTTGGGCCCCATGACCGAATACGAATTCAAGTTGAGAACTTCAAGATGAGGCAACGAACCAATTATTGTCAAGTCGTCCCAATGAAGCCAACAATGCTCCAAAGACAACTTCTTCAGAGACGAGGGGAATGCCAGGTTCCGCACCATATCACCCAAATTACCAAAGTTTATGAAAGAGTAACAGAGCGATTCAAGTTTGCTTAACCGGCTAACATTATAGAGACAATGATCATCCCTCACATTGAAACAAGATATCCTCTTAATCCCGGCAATTCTCTTGCACACTTCTTCAGTAAAGCTGAAATTATATACACTCTTCATTGTCTGTAGGTTTCGCAAAATAGTGCCATTCATAGGAGGATTAGGAAACCGGAGTGCATCACAGTATACATGTCTAAGCTGCGGCATCTCCCAAATTTCAGATGGTACTGCAGGAACATCAAAAGCATTATAATAATTTGATGCTATGTATATTGTTTGCAGATTCCAGAATAGGGATATTGATGAAGATAGCTTGCAATGATGATTCAAAGTTATGTACGAAAGGAACCGCAAGTTAAATTGTTGAGGAATTGTATCTAGAGAATGACCAATGCTATACAATACTCTCAACAATCTACATCTCGACCACGACACAGACGAAACTTGGCTAGTTATTACAGAACGGGCAATTGATGTTAATTTCGCAACATCAAAAAGACCCGACCACCAATGAATTGTGACACGTCGTTCCCTGTCTATCTGTGGTGTGTCGAGTTCCCTCATAACGTGAAAAAACTTCTCCTTTTCAGCAAACTTGATGCAGAGGTCTCTTAGAAGATCATGAATGTAGCAAATTTTCAGTCTTCCCCTGGTTCTCAAACTATGAACTAAAAGTAGATTCCTGTCAACAAGATCCTTAACATAACCTTCCACAATCTCTTCCAAACTTTGATCTTTTTTTGGTTTCAGAAATCCCTCAGCGACCCAAAGTTTGACTTCGGGAAACATTCCCAAGTACATAAAACATGGTTTTAGACACACGGGCAAGTGACTATAACTTAGAGATAGTATTTTCAAACATCGACTGCTCCCTGTTGTACTAAGAATCGAGGTCAAAGCTTTTTTCACGTGCTCCCAATGTTCTTGCGTCCGGGGGGATTTTTTCAGAAGCCCCCCTAACACAATAATTGACAAAGGAAGTCCTCTACACTTGTCAACAATTTTCTTTCCGATTTCCTCCAATTCAGGCGCGCAAACATCTTGTCCAAACACTTCCACACAAAACAAATTCCAACTTTGATCACCATCAAGCAAATTCAACGCAAGCCCCATGGAGCCAAGATTATTAGCCACACTGGATATCCTAGTAGTTATAACAACTCGACTTCTTTTGTTATAATCCGAAAAGAAAAACTTTATCTTATCCCAAACTTCAACGCTCCACATATCATCCAGTATGATCAAATATCTCCTACCCGACAAAGTTTTATGCAACTTCTCACCCAGTATTTGACCCTCCATTTCCTTATTTTCAACTGAGACGCCTAAGCAAAACAAAATTTCTGAAAGAATTTGTATCACGTTGTAGTCTTGAGAGACAGTAACCCAAGCACGAACATCAAAGTGTTGCACAGTAAGTAAAATTTCATAAACATTTCTAGCGAGCGTGGTCTTACCAATTCCACCCATACCTGTGATGGAGATGATTTGTCGATTAGATTGTTGTCCAGTAAGCCAATCCAAAAGCTGATGCAAGTACGTATCGAATCCAGTCAAACTAGCCTTTGCAGTTGTTGGACGTCTCAATGAAGAAGCCTCAACAATGGAAGATTCCATCACCCCATCTTTGGCTCCCCTTTCCTTCTTAGCCTCCATCACCTTTCCCTTGATAATATCCATTTTTCCATATTTTTGTTCAGATGTAGCTTTACCAAGCGATGCTTCCCAGTAATGATGTTTTTGAGCAAGAAAGAGGCTTTCAAGATTACTGAGAAGCATCTCCCAGAGGCACATTCATCAAAAATTTGATCGACAATATGGGATTCGATTACATCTTCGGCCACATGAGCTGCACGTGCAATTTGGCCCTCCAAATCTTGTCTACTTCCACATTTATAGGAAGTGGAGCTCTCGACAAAAGCTAGAAAGAAATCAAGCTTTTCACGGAGAGATTCAATCTGGGTTTGTAGAGTTCCATGAATAAATCGACATTACAGAAGAAATGTAGAGAAAACTTTTATTTGGCTGCGGAAGAGATGAAAATGAATTGTGTTCTTCAAAGTTAGGGTTTGCTCCCTTATATACATATGAGAACTAATACTAGAAGTAAGAAAGAGTGATACTACTATTATAAGGTAAAAGAATAATACATTCTTTTATCCCTTAAGACCCCCCCTCAGAATGGGAGTGTATGTTTATCAAACCCATTCTGGATTTGAACTCTTGGAATAAGTTTGGTCCTTGTGGCTTTGTTAGAATATCAGCTATATTCTCAGTGGTAGGTATTTGAACGATCTTGATAACACCGTCTTTAATCTTCTCTCGTGTGTAATGGTAGTCTATTTGGATATGCTTGGTTTTCTCATGCAAGACCGGGTTGTGAGCTATGGAGAAGGCAGCTTTACTGTCTGTGTATATGATGGCAGGCTGTGGGTGATGAATCCTTAGATCTTTGAGGATGTATAAGATCCATTGTACTTCAGATGCTGTAGCACCCATGGCCCTATACTCACTCTCAGCTGAAGATTTGCTAACCGTTGCTTGTTTCTTGGACTTCCATGAAATGAGGGAGTCTCCAAGGTAGATGGCATAACCCGTAATGCTTCTTCTAGTGATTTCACATCTAGCCCAGTCCGCATCTGCAAAAGCTTGTAACTTGAATGAGCATTTGTTAGAATATAAAATTCCTAATCCAATAGTGGATTTTATATATCTTAGCAACCTGTGAACAGCAGCCATATGTGACTGGTTTGGATTACTCATGTATTGACTTAATGTCTGAATTGCATAAGATAGATCAGGTCTAGTGATAGTTAAGTATAGAAGCTTACCAACAATTCTTCTATATTCAGAGGCATTCTCAAGAATAGGACTGTCACTAGTGGTGAAACTCTGTTTTGAGTCCATGGGTGTAGTACAAGGTCTACTACCCAAATATCCACAATCTGTTAAGAGGTCAAGAGCATATTTCCTTTGACAAAGTTGTAACCCTTTGTCACTTTTGGCAACCTCAATGCCTAATATATATCTAAGTATGCCAAGATCTTTAATTGTAAATTTACTGTGTAAAAAACTTTTGACACTCAATATTTCAGAAAGTGTATCACCAGTCACAATTATATCATCAACATAGCAAAGAATAACTGTAAAAGAATGTTCAGTTTGTTTAGTAAAAAGAGAAGAATCAGCAAGAGATTGTTCATAACCAAAGTCAATCAATGTTTCAGATAACTTTGTAAACCATTGTTTTGAAGCCTGTTTTAAACCATAAAGACTTTTATTCAGTTTACATACTCTTGTATCACTCACATCAATATATCCAGGAGGTGGAAGCATATACACTTCCTCATTTAAATCCCCATGTAAAAAGGCATTATTAACATCACATTGATGTAAATGCCAGTTTTTGGAAATTGCAACAGATAACAGGATTCTAACTGTAGTAATTTTAGCAACAGGGGAAAAAGTATCAAAATAATCAATTCCTTCCTCTTGGGTGTATCCTTTTGCAACTAATCTTGCTTTATACCTTTCTATTGTTCCATCAGGTTTATATTTCACCTTATAAACCCACTTACATCCTATACAGTGTTTTCCAGGAGGTAAGTTAACCAAAGACCAAGTGTTTGTCCTTTCAAGAGCTTCAAGCTCTGAAGACATTGCTTTCTGCCAGTTCTCATCTTTGTGAGCTTGTTTAAAAGTCTTAGGCTCACAAATTTGAGATATATTGGCAATGAAATGAGAGTAGTTGGAAGAAAGAAGTTTTGTTGATAAAAACTCAGAAATTGGATATTTTACACTTTTGGTAAAAGAAAGGTTCACTGAGCTTTGACTTTCAGAAGCTGTTTTATGATTTAAAGAAGAGGGTAATGATGTTTTGTAAACATCTAAGTAGGCTGGAGTGGTTTTTGATCTGCTGGATCTCCTAAGAGGTTCTTCATAATCATTATTTTGTAAAAGTCCAGCAGGATTTTGATGAGTAAAAGAGTGTATTTCTTCTATAAGATCATTATGAGATAGCTCAGTGTTTTGAGGAACATGAATGTGATTGTCAACACTATTAGGTAAAGGAGTGTGACCCACATGATTTTCAGTAAAAAGTAATTCAGAATCAGAAACTTGCTGATTCTGGTATTTAAGAATCAAATCATTTATAAATTTATTTGTAGAAACTTTATCAGCAAAGGGATATATATTTTCAAAAAATTTTACATTTCTTGAATTGAAAACTTTTCCATTAGAAATGTCCATTAGCCTATAACCTTTAGTGCCAAAAGGATAACCCAGGAAGATGCATTTCATAGCTCTAGGATCAAATTTATGCCTATTTGCAACTAGAGTACTGGCAAAACATAAGCAACCAAAGTTTCTCAAATGCATATAATCAGGAATTCTACCATACAAAACCTCAAAAGGAGTTTTATTGTCTAAAACATCAGTGGGCAATCTGTTAATCAAGTGTGCAGCAGTCAATATGCAAAAACTCCAGAATTTTAAAGGCAAACATGACTGAAACATCAGGGATCTGGCAACTTGTAATAAATGTTGATGTTTTCTTTCAACCAAACCATTCTGTTGAGGAGTTTCCACACAAGAAGTCTGATGAATAATGCCCATATTATGATAGAATTCATGTAAAAGGAACTCAGTGCCATTATCAGATCTCAACACTTTGATTTGTTTGGAAAACTGAGTTCTAACCATATTGCTAAAATTTTCAAGAGAGTTTTTAACAGCAGATTTATGTTTTAACAAATAGATCCAAGTGCATCTACTATAGTCATCCACTATAGTCAAAAAGAATTTATAACCACCATGAGACTCAACAGAAAAGGGACCCCACACATCACAGTGAATTAAATCAAAGCATGCAATACTCCTAGAATTGCTAACAGGAAAAACACATTTCTTTTGTTTAGCAAGAGGGCATATTTCACACATAGTAGGTAGGTCTTTGCACTTTACATTTAAGGAAGGGATGTGTGATAGTTTCTTACTTGAAGCATGGCCTAGTCTAGTGTGCCATGTATAAGAGTCTATGGTTGCAGCATTATTTAGGATAGATCCCATTACAGGAGTTGAAGCCTTAAGGAAATACAGTCCACTTTGTTGCTCAGCAAAACCAATCACCTTCTTGGTCACATTGGCCTGAAATATACAGTGTGAGGACAAGAAACTAACAGTACAATCATTAGTTTTTGTTAGTTGAGAAATAGATAAAAGATTAAAACAAAACTCAGGAACATATAACACATTATGCAGAGTTAAATCATCATTAAGTTTAACTTCACCAGTTAAAGTAGCTATTGCAAATGCATTATTAGGAAGTTTTATTTTAATGTCAGAAATAGTTGGAGGTGATGTAAAAAGGTTTTTATCAAACACCATGTGATCTGTTGCTCCAGTGTCAATGATCCAAGTTGATATACCATAAGAAAATGAGTTTAAACATGAATGTAAACCTGAACCAGATGTGTCATCAGGTTGAGCAAAAGCACCAGCAGCAGAATGATGTTTATCCTTGTCCTTTTGTTGCTTGGCAAAGGTCAGAAACTGTTCAAACATATCTTGGGAAAATAGAGGATTAGTAGCACCAGAGTCATGACTAACAGATTCATGAGAAGGAGACTTAGCAGAAGCATGGGATACTGAAGTATCCTGCTTAGGCTTAGTCTTAGCAGATTTAGGACCTCTCCATCCTGGAGGGTATCCTATAATTTGAAAGCATCTATCAACTGTATGACCAGGGCCATCACAATAGGAGCAATGCAAGGGTCTTTTCTTGTCTTTAAAAAATTTTGCATTCTTGGCCAACATAGCAACAGTATCATTACTAACAGTATCAGTATTAGTGTTCAAGGACCTCTGAGACTCCTCTTGCAATAACAGGCTATAAACCTTCGCAAGGGGAGAAAAGGGGACTTGAAGCAACAGTTGACTACGTATGGCAGAATACGAGTCATCAAGACCAATCAAGAACTTCATACAAGCATCTTTCTCTTGAGTTTTACTAAGTTTTAAAGGGAGTTCACAAGTACAATTGATCATAGCACCACAATCACATTTAAGAGCAGGTCGATAACTCATATATTCATCCCAAAGCGACTTAAATTGATTATAGTATGTAACCAACGATTGTGAACCCTTAGAAATTGCACTCAATGATTTTTCAAGATGATATACACGAGTTAGGTCGGATTGAGAGTACCTGGCATGAAGTTCATCCCATACCTCTTTAGCCGAAGTGAAATAGTCTAGGGTTTGTTTGATTTCAGCACTGATGGAATTCAAGATCCAAGCCAGCACTAAATCATTAGCCCTAAACCATGCTGCATATATGACAGAATCCTCCGCCGTGGGTTGTGGGAGTGACCCATCAATCAATCGGAGTTTGTTCTTAACACTAAGCGCTCGTTTCACAGCGTGGCTCCACGACACGAAATTCGACCCAGTCAACGGATCGAGCACAATAGAGACCGCCGGATTATCATTTGGATGTAGCGCAAGAGGCGATAGTGGATTCAACAGCGGATTCAACGAATTTGGATCGGTTGCCATCGGAAAAAAAAATACCGATTAATCGAATCGAGAGTAAGAACCACAATAATACCGTCGGAAACAAGAACGGATTCGCGAAAAACGTACGAATCGAAAAGTGAAAAAAAACTAAAAGACGAATGCGATTGAGAAAATCGCGATCGGAAGCGAGAAACAACAATCGGATCGAAGGTAGATCAGTTAAGCCTGATCATCTGATACCATGTAGAGTTCCACGAATAAATCGACATTACAGAAGAAATGTAGAGAAAACTTTTATTTGGCTGCGGAAGAGATGAAAATGAATTGTGTTCTTCAAAGTTAGGGTTTGCTCCCTTATATACATATGAGAACTAATACTAGAAGTAAGAAAGAGTGATACTACTATTATAAGGTAAAAGAATAATACATTCTTTTATCCCTTAAGAGGGTTTTATCAAAAGAGGTGGAAAGACGAGGATGATTGCGGATGTTGTCCAAATCATTCATCAGAGAAACCAGAGCTGCATAAGCTGCCATGATTCAACCTTTCCGATGAAATGAAGAGAATAAGATGACTTAGGTCTAGCCTCAATACGATTGCATATTTTCAATAGAAACAACAACCTGTGCAGTATCTTCTCTCCACTAACCAGCATGTGCAGTAATTTTTTTATATTGTTTTGAGAAAACAGAGAAAGAGATTCCACTAGCCAATATTATACAATATCATCTATCACGTTAACTGCGCCCCCCAATTTGTAATGTTTGACGGGATTGTGGACTGGTTGACGAGTTCAGGATAAATCTATCTTCAACTCTTCATCAATTTATCCATTAGGGTACTCCAGATTCTTATAAGCATCTTTTTCTGATTAGTGATTGGCAAAATACAGAGGGAAGTTGTTTCATACATAAATTCGACATGCTATCCGAGTAGCGGTCGAAGGTGGTCCGATGCGCTTTTCAAACACATCTTCAGTGCACCTTATCCTATTTAGACTTGACTACATTATACTGTACTAAAGTTAAAAGTAGTGGATGTGGATCTAAGAGTAAATTAAGATAGTGACTTTCCAAGAAATATCCCAATCTCTTTCGAGAAATAAGCAATCAGTAATATATGTGTTTATTTATTTTTAAATTTTTAAAAGGGCGTTATAATTCTTACATGTATAGAACAAATCTCTCAATATTTTGCCCCTTTCATTGATCAAATTTTTTCACATCATCACATGTTTTATATTGCATCCTGCTAGCCGGTGGTTTCTTTTGAGGATAAGCACGTACAGCTTTGCACTCAGGTGAATATATTTTTTCTTCCATAAATTTATTTTAACTTTTCAAATTTTCTCTTTTATTCGCACTCTGTTTTGTGTTATTATTAATTCGTTGGGAGGAATTCTGGATAATATTATCTACGGGTTTCGGAAATCAAGGATTTCGTTATGAACGAGATATTAGTTGTGAATATGTGACTCACTACAAGAAAATATGATTTTGCCTACGAAAAATTGTCAATATGGTTACAAAATTTCCAACAAAAAAATTCGTAGTAGAGATTGTTTACGAAATTACCTAAAAAAGTTTGTGGATAAATTTTTTGGCAAATTGCTTGTAGGTAATTAATGCCTAGAAATTTCATTCCGTAGACAAATTGATTGTAAGTTAAAATAATAATTAATCGTGAGAATGGTAAATAGATTTATCCTTCTAAAATATACAAATTTATAACTATAAAAATAAAGAATGGAGGTTTTGAGTTTATGATTAAATTAAACTAAAAAAAAAATAAATAAAATCAAGGAGATTTAAATTATATATGTTGTAAATCCGGAAGATTTTATATTCCAAATCTAGGAGATTTGGTGTGGACATTACTTAAGGACCAAGAATTATATTGGGTCTGACCCATTAGATTAGGGTTTTACTATTATATATATCCTATTGTATTCATGAATTATGTACTCATACACACACGCATACTAGTGGAACTCCTGGCTTGGATCGCCCCCAGACGTAGTCCTTCCGGACGAACTGGGTCAACAAATCGTGTCCCTTTATTTACACGCTAAATTACAACACGTTATCAGCACGAGTCTCTAACCGAGATTGTACGGTACGCTTTTAATTTATTTTATATGAATCACCTGATCGTTCATATACTTTACCAATTGATTTCGTTCATGAATTTTCCTGTGTATAATTATATTACGTGAAAATTATTTTTGTGATTTAAATCAATAATCAACGGCCGTCGCCAGTAGTCGAACGACCGTCCTCGCCGCCGCCGCCGCTGCCGCCGCCGCTGCCGCCGCCGCCGACCCGAGTGCCGCCCGAAGCGCGCACCGCGCACGCCGAGCGCCGCCCGCACGGCGCTCACGCCCGCAGCGTCGCGCCCCCTCGTCGCCCGCATCATCGGCCAGCGCCGAGCGCCGACCGCCGCCCGCACGGCGCGCACGCCCGGTGCCGCGCAGCGTCGCGCCCCCTCGTCGCCCGCATCATCGGCCAGCGCCGACCGCCGCCCGCACGGCGCACACGCCCGCAGCGTCGCGCCCCCTCGTCGCCCGCATCATCGGCCAGCGCCGAGCGCCGACCGCAGCCCGCACGGCGCGCCCGCCCGCAGCGTCGCGCCCCCTCGTCGCCCGCATCGGCCAGCGCCGAGCACCGCCTCGCGCCTCCCGTCGCCCGCATCGGCCAGCGCCCGGTGCAGCGTCGCGCCCGGTGCCGCGCCCGCTCGCGCCTCCCGCCGCCATCATCGGCCAGCGCCGCCCGCACCCGCGCCCGTCGCGCTCGTGCCGCCCGCGCCCGGCGCCGCGCGCACCTGCGCCTATCGCGCCCGTCGTGCCCGGCGCTGCGTGCATCCGCGCCCGTCGCGCCCGATGCCGCACGCCCGCGCCCGTCGAGACCGAAGCCACATGCAAACTCGCACGCCGGTGCCCGTTGGCGCACGCACACGATCGACCTACGTGCGTCGACCCCGTCCGCTGTGCACAACCAACGCGACGTTATTTCATGGATTTTAATGATTACCTTAACCCGATTCGATTGTGTTCTTGATAACATAAAATCCGTGTTTTAGTTTTATTAATGAATCCTGAAAATATTTCGTTAAATTGCGTTAATGTACATGAAATAATTTTTCTAATGATTATTTCCTCTGTCCATTAAACCGTATATTTTCTGCAAATTATTTTCATGTGATTATCGTTATTGCATGTTTGAGTGATTTTACTATCCTACGTGCTTTAACACTGCGCACATAGTTTATAATCCGCTCTTTATGCCCGGGTAGGCGGCGCCCGGTAGTTGTTGGACCGTAAATTTATGCCTTGGGTAGACGGCACCCAGTACGTGCATCTGTGTGCCTTAGAATAACTAAATAAATCCTTGTCTCCCCGTTGTCTATCTTTTTCGGTCAATCCTCTTACCCATGTCACTTTAATTGTAGTGCATAATGTCTGATATTACCAAAAGAGAACCTGACATGGG
The DNA here is from genome assembly GCA_947034835.1 of Ballota nigra. Taxonomy (NCBI): domain Eukaryota; kingdom Viridiplantae; phylum Streptophyta; class Magnoliopsida; order Lamiales; family Lamiaceae; genus Ballota; species Ballota nigra. The sequence goes on along the minus strand of OX344722.1, from coordinate 114,735,884 downwards.
CGCTAGATGTTGAAATACATCTAGCCTCGAACAACCTTAGCGGCACGATTGTCGATGATCCAAAATCAACTGACGCCCAGAAGGCGAAAGCTTTGATCTTTCTTAGGCATCATCTCAATCAAGACCTGAAAAATGAGTATCTCACTGAAAGAGATCCTGGAACCTTGTGGAAGTCCCTGAAGGACCGTTTCCAACAACAAAATGATATACTCCTCCCCCAAGCCCAATACGATTGGTTGAACCTCCGTTTCCAAGACTTTAAGTCTGTAACGGAGTATAACTCAGCCCTACATCGTATTGTGTCTCAGTTGAAGTTATGCCAGAAGACTGTAACTGAGGACGACTTAATCCAGAAGACTTTGTCGACTTTCCACGCAAGCAACCTTGTACTCATAGGGCCAAGAACTACACTGTACACTCTGAGCTAATTTCTGCACTCCTAGTAGCGGAAAAGCACAATCAGCTCCTTATGCAGAATCATAATGCGAGGCCGGTTGGCTCAAAAGCTGTGCCCGAAGCACACGCTGTAGCTCAAAGTGGTACAAGAGGTCGCAAGCGTGGAAGGGGGAGAGGAAGTAAACGAACTCGTAGCCAAGGCCGAGGTCGTAACAAATCCGGTGCTTCAGGTGCCTTGAATGACAATCAAGCTCAGGTTCGTGAGAAGGCTGCACCTAACACGAACTCCGCTCCCCGAAAATCTGACAATCAAGATAAGGGTGAACAATCCTGCTACAGATGCGGATGCAAGGGCCATTGGTCTCGCACGTGTCGTACTCCCAAACATTTGGTCGAGGCTTATCAAAAGCAGCAGAAGGACGATAAGAGGAAGGCTCCTAGAGTTGAATCTCACCATGCCAGTCTGCCCGAAGCAGACTCTGACCTAGACAACGTAGATCATAAGGGCATTGAGCTTAGACATTTTGGTGATGACGAGTAGATTTACGTATTTAGTTATTCCTAATTTTTGTTTTCCGAATAAAACAATTGCTTATTATGTTTTGGATCCTTTCTTTTGGATATTTAATGAATGAATTTATTAGCTTTGATGTGTTTACCTTAATAGCTATCCATGTGTTTATTCAGATATTGCTGTTTTTATTATGACTAGTAAACATATCAGCTATTTGTTAGGGGTTAATTTCCTCTGGCATAATGGGATTGAGGTAGTGATTTATGATTGGTAGATAGCGCCACCACTCATACGATCTTATAGAATAACTTTCTTCTCCCCCCGGATTGTACTATTTATATATCCGCCGTCAAAATCTAGCCATGAGTATGAGATTTCACGACCCGAACTCCTTTGAATTATGGCATCCGCGGTTAAGTCATCCAGGACAATACATGATACGTAGGATTCTATCTAATTATATTTCGAATAAAAAAAAATCCTTCCTGTTGATGAATATTTTGTGATGTATGTTATATGGGAAAGTTGATAGTGCGCCCGTCGCGCACCAAGGTTGGACTAGTGTCTCCGGTTTTCCTAGAGCGAATTCAAGGAGACATTTGCGGACCGATTCACCCAGCATCAGGACCGCTCTGTTATGGTCCTTATTGATGCCTCCACTGGGTGGGCATATGCTTGTAGCTGTCTACCCGCGATCAAGCTCTTGTAGAGCTCATTGCGAAAACTATCGAGCTTAAAGCTCAATTCCCGGATTATCCAATCTAGACGATTTGTATGGATAACACAGCTGAGTTCAACTCGAAGGTCTTTACAGATTACTGTATGGTCCTGGGAATTAAAGTGGAGCATTCGGTCCCCTACGTCCATACCCAAAATGGTCTTGCTGAGGCGCTAATAAAACGTATCAAATTTATCGCGAGACCATTGCTAATGAATTCTAAACTACCCACCTCATGCTGGGGGCATGCAGTCCTTCATGCATCACACTTGATTCAAATCCGTCCTACTGCATATAATGATCATCCCCCCTACAGTTAGTGCGTGGGAAAGAACCTAGCATTTCCCATCTGCGTATTTTCGGATGTGCGGTATACGTACCGATTACGATACCCAAGCGAACCTCTATGGGCCCACAAAGGAAACTCGGTATTTACGTAGGATTTAACTCTCCATCCATCGTGAAATACCTCGAGCCTTTGTCCGGGGATCAATTAACGGCCCGGTTCGCTGATTGCACGTTCGATGAAGATTACTTCCCGGCATTAGGGGGAGATCCGAATTCAAAATTGAATGAATGCCGGGAACTTACGTGGAACGTAAGTAATCTTCAGTATCTAGATCCGCGCACTAATCAATCTGAACTAGAAGTTCAGAAGATCATTAACCTGCAGAACTTAGCAAATAACCTGCCAGACGCGTTCACTGACCATAGAGGTGTGACTAGATCGCATATACCAGCAGTAAATGCTCCCCAAAGGGTTGAGGTCCCAAGTAAAATGAGTACTCATGCCCCCACACGCCAAAAGCGTAAGGGAACCTCAAGAGATAGTAACACACCTAAACGAAAGGCTAGCAAATCTGGTCAGTCGAATGGAAAATCTCTGGAAGAGATCCGTCTAGATAACTCCAAGTCTCAAGGAGACAAGAGTCCTAGTGATGAAGCACGTGCACAAAATATTCCATGCACTAGGACCGTGGAACGACCAGACCCAGATACAATGGGAAATGAGGAAGGTCTGGTTGACGTAAACGTCAAAGTCTCTGTGAATTTCACAGATACGGGAGAAACATGTAATATAAACATTACTGTCGTCGACGACACATTTGCAGCGTCAATAGCTCTTTCCATTATTAATGATCTAGATCCTGAACCCAAAACAATCGCTGAGTGCCGGAAGCGCCACGATTGGGTTAAATGGAAAGAGGCAATTGATGCGGAGCTCGCCTCGCTTAACAAAAGATAAGTATTTGACTCTTTCGTTCGTACACCCGCGCGCGCTATCCCTGTAGGATATGAATGGGTTTTTGTACGAAAACGAAATTGAGAAAATAATACTGTGGAGAGGTTAAAGCGAGGCTGGTAGCACAAGGGTTTTCGCAGAGACCCAGGATTGATTTTGATCAAACCTATTCTCCCGTCATGAACTCAACGTCATGGACTCAATAACGTTCCGCTATTTGATATCTTTGGCAATTAAGTTGAATCTCCAGATGAGATTAATGGACGTAGTAACCGCGTACTCATACGGATCACTAGATGCCGACATTTATATGAAAATCCCAGATGGATTTGACATTCCTCAGTTAAGGGATGGTGAAAATCGCAGTATGTATAGCATACAACTGCGTAAGTCGTTGTATGGCCTGAAGCAATCGGGCCTTATGTGGTACAACCGACTTAGTGAATTCCTTCAGATGAAGGGATACACGTTCGATAAAGCTTTCCCATGCGTATTCACGAAGAAATCGCAAGACGGTTTTTGCATCATATCCGTATATGTTGATGACCTAAACATAATCGGAACATGCAAAGAGATTGAAGAAGCCAGTTCAATCTTGAGAGCTGAATTCGAAATGAAGTCCTTGGGTAAAACCAAGTACTGCCTCGGCTTGCAGATCGAGCACCTTCCAGAAGGAGTCCTTGTTCATCAGTCGACCTACGTGAAAAAGGTATTGGAGAGATTTCACATGGATAAGTCTCATCCACTTAGCACCCCGATAGTAGTCCGATCCCTCGAAGTGGATAAGGACCCATTTAGACCAAGAGAAGATTCAGAAGAAATTCTGGGACCAGAAGTTCCTTATCTTAGCGCTGTTGGAGCTTTGCTCTATCTTGCAAATTGCACCCGGCCGGACATTGCATTTGCAGTTAACTTGCTTGCGAGATATAGCGCTTCTCCCACGAGGAGACATTGGAATGGTGTTAAACATGTTCTACGACACCTCCAAGGATCCCAAGATCTTGGATTGTTTTATCGTGAGAACCAAGACAAAACCTTGGTAGGTTATGCGGATGCCGGCTATTTGTCTGATCCCCACAACGCCATATCCCAGACTGGTTATATTTTTCTCTGTAGTGGAACCGCAATCTCGTGGAGATCGGTTAAACAATCCATGGTTACCACGTCTTCAAACCACTCAAAGATCATAGCTTTATTTGAAGCCGCACGAGAATGTGTTTGGTTAAGGTCCTTGGTAAAACACATTGGTGACTCGTGTGGTATCGCCAAGGGCGATACACCTCCCACCGTTATATTTGAAGACAACGCTGCTTGCATCGCACAAATGAGTAATGGGTACGTCAAGGGAAACCTGACGAAACATATTTCACCTAAGTTTTTCTACCCATACGAACTCCAGAAGAGTGGCGTAATTACCATTCAAAAGGTGTAATCTAGTAACAATCTTGCAGATTTATTTACTAAATCCTTACCTACGTCTACTTTTGAAAAGTACGTTCGTGGTATTGGGATGCAAAGACTTAAAGTGTTGTTGTCTTCAGGGGGAGCGGTAACATCGAAATAAATCTGGAAGATTTAGATCTAGAAGATCAATAACATTCCTCCCACTTATTATCATGGCCGATCCTCAGCACGTGGAGTTTTTATGACAAGACATTTATGTCGTAATGTCCAAGGGGGAGTGTTGTAAATCCGGAAGATTTTATATTCCAAATCTAGGAGATTTGGTGTGGACATTACTTAAGGACCAAGAATTATATTGGGCCTGACCCATTAGATTAGGGTTTTACTATTATATATATCCTATTGTATTCATGAATTATGTACTCATACACACACGCATACTAGTGGAACTCCTGGCTTGGATCGCCCCCAGACGTAGTCCTTCCGGACGAACTGGGTCAACAAATCGTGTCCCTTTATTTACACGCTAAATTACAACAATATAAACACCTGGTCAAATACAACTTCAAAATTGATTCACTCATAATCGACTATCGATGCAAACAGTGACAGACCTACATTGGGGCCAAGTGCTGAACTTTTTATAAAATATATAGGATAGTATTGCAACATTTTTTTTGTTTTTTGATTTTGTGGCCTAATGATTGGGGCCTTGATATATTTATTGTTGGTCATGAGTTCAAAACTTATGCACTGCCATTTTTTTGCCATTTCTTGCTTTATCTCCTTAAATGATTTCATTTTATTAAGTTTAGTTAGTTTTTTATCAACTAAAAGTTACATTTGTATTTATATTTTTATCTTAAAGTCCCACTCCGAGTAATTACATTTGAATTTTAAATAACACTACTTCACATACAAAATAATGACATTTTATATACAAAATAGTGATATTTGATTTTTTTTTTTTACGTAAACTCAAATTTATAAAGGTATTTGTCTGTTATTTGGACCCCCCTGGACAAAATTCCTGGATCCGTCACTGGATGCAAATATCGTTTTTCCACTATAACACTAAATTGGTTATAATTTTTGGTACCACCTAACCACCAATCTTTTCGTATGTTTTTGTTAACAATGATATATCACAATTAAACAATTACAGATTCAACGTTTCAATTGACAATTAATAAGTAATTATTTTCACAAATTAAATAACTGACCAAATTAAACAACTCGCCGAACAATATAATCAAGCATAGAAGATACATAAACAATGAAAACTAAAAAAAATATGTAAACAAAATAGATCTCATAATTTATTTAGATCCAAATCTTTAATTATTCAAAGTTTGAACGAAAAGAACGTATAACATTTTCTTTTCACTCAAAATGTAGAGTAGAGAGAAGAAAAATAAAATTTAGGGGACATATGATTTGAATTCTTCAATGGAAAATGATAATGAAAACTTATTTTTCATCTCTATTCTCGGATATGTTGTATGCATGATTTTTAATTTTATTGGGTTATATGTAACAAGTTGGGTGAGTTTAGAGGATTTTGAGGTATATGTAGTGATACTCTTTGGGTAAATTAGTTTTACTGCATTTTATTTATATTTTTAAATAATACTCTCTTCGTCCTACAAACTTATTCATACTTTCTTTTTTTCCATCCTCAAAATTTATTTTCATCCGCTCTTGAAATTATTTTATTATTATTTTTACAAATAATCACTTTATTTATTAATGGACCCTTGCTTTATTTATTTTATCTCATTTAATTAGCTTAAAAATCGTGTATATTCGGAATAAATTTGAGGTACATAGGGAGTATTTGTTAAAAGTATATTGATTCACCAGTATTAGTTGTTATACTTTAAAGTAATAGTTGCGAATTAGCTGAACAATAAATCTGTACTGCATAAGATCAATTCAATTTTATTCTAATCATTGTGAACAAGTTCGAACTGCTTCGTAATCAGTTCCTAAAATCTTGGTGCTTAATTTTTGGCCTGTACTAAGTACTCTTAATTGCGTGCAGGAAAGAAATTATTAATATGTTTGGTCAAGTAATAAGATCCATTTTGTCGACGGCAAAAGAGAAGTTGGTAGATAATGGATTGGAAATTATGAGGGAAAAGATGAACTCAAATTCCAGCTCGGAAAATGTGGAGAGAAACTTCAGATCATTGATGGCTAGAGCAGGTGATCTCCAGAAGGATACCCAAGTACAACAGCAGGGAACAAAGAGAAAAAGGGAAGAAGTTCGGGTTTGGCTCCGAGACGTAAAAAAAGTTAAAAGGGAATATCGTGCATATAGAAAAAGAGAAAAAAAGAAAGGATTCATTGAGCAGATCATATATGGCGGAGATGAAGCATTACAACTGAATGCAAGAATACGTGATCTTGATGACCGGAGTCGACTTTTTGGTGAACTTGTTTTCGCCGATGATAACACCAGAGGGCTGCCACGTCCGACATCAGGAATGGAGGGTGAGGCATTTCAGGATAATTTCCAAAGAATTTGGAATCTTCTGGAGAATGATCAAGTGTGGAGTATTGGAGTTCACGGCATGTGTGGCGTGGGTAAGTCAACTTTGGTTGAGCATATCCACAACCAACTATTGAAAAGAAATAAATGTGTTGTTTGGGTTGTAGTTAGCTCCCAAAGGTGTAGCATTAAAATGTTACAAGATAAAATAGCTCGTAAACTAGGCCTGAGACTTTCGGATGAGGATAATGATGTGGGGGCAAGAGCAGGGATACTGAACCACACACTGTCACAGAGACATAACTTGGTACTCATACTTGATGATGTGTGGGAATGCTTAAATCTGGTCAAGGTAGGAGTTCCACTTTCCATTGAAGGTTGTAAAGTGATGATGACAAGTCGTTCATTGAATGTGTGTCGAGAGATGAATTGCCAAGAAAAGATTGCAGTGAACCCGCTAAGTATTGATGAAGGGTGGAACTTGTTCCTTAAAAATCTTGGACAAGATGCGACTTCATCTCTTACAGACCCTACAGTCAAAGGAATTGCAAAGCGCATGGTGAAAACTTGTGATGGTTTGCCATTGGGGATCATTACCCTTGCTGGAGCCATGAGTGGTGTGACTGATATCCAAGAATGGAGGCATGCACTCAAAGTACTAAAGGAATCCATAATGGGGCAATGAATGGATGGAAGAAAAGGTTTTCCCGGTGATTAAATACAGTTTTGATCGATTGAATCCAATTGATCAACGCTTCTTCTTGCATTGCTCTCTGTATCCTGAAGACTACAAAATATCAAGAGAGGAATGGTTCAGGACGTTCGTTGCAGAGGATTTGTCCGATAAAATAAAGAGTAGGTCAGCTCAACGAGACGAGGCCTATTCAGCAGTGAGAAGATTAGTCAAAGTCTCATTGTTGGAAAGTGTTTCCAATTCACACAAGGGTGAGTGTGTAAAGATGCATGATCTGGTTAGAGCCATGACACATAAGATTACTCAAGGTAAAACCATGGTAACTGCTGGGTACTACTCTAATAGAAAGGAAATTCCAATGGAGGAAGAATGGACAAAGGATCTTGAGAAGGTGTCCTTGATGATGAATCAAATAGACGAAATTCCAGAGGGAATATCTCCAAATTGTCCGAAAGTATCAACATTGCTTTTGCAAAGAAATTTTCCTTTAAAACGGATAGCAACATCATTTTTTACACAAATGAGTGGCCTACGCACTCTTGATTTGTCTTTTACGTTAATAGAGGTATTGCCAGATTCCATTCTGACTTAGTGGAGCTCACGTCATTGCTCCTTAGAGAGTGTAGGGAGCTTCGACACGCGCCTTGCGTGAGAAAGTTGAAGGAACTGAGGGAGTTGGACCTCTCACATACATCAATTGAGGATGTCCCAGAAGGAACGGAGGAACTACTTAACATCAGATTCCTCGCATTGAATGGAGCACGTAATCTCTCAAGAAAAAGTTTGGAACTCAGATCACCATGGCTTCAACTTCTTCGTCTACCAAACCACATAGAACTAGGGTTCGTCGGAAGGTATGCAAGGTTGGAGGTGTTTGAAGGGTGGCTGAAACACATGACCGATTTCAGTAGACTGGCAGCAAGTAAGCTAGATTGTGTTTGCTATAGTATCAACCTAAGTGATAGCGGAGGCAACTATATGGATCTTGGAAAGCTCGAGGATGGCGAAAGAAGATTGGCTGTATATGATTACGACTTGAAGGAAAAAAAGTTGCCTGCAGAGTACATCAAACACCTCGAATTATCACGGCGCAGGGGTCTGGGCAAGTGCTTATTGGATGACCTGAGCAACTCTACTTCCCTCCAGGAGTTGACAATTTTTAATTGTAATAAAGGAACAGAGTGGTTGACATATGAGCAATACAAGGCTCCACAACATCAATCTAAATCTCCCTTCCAGGCTCTTGAAGTTCTCGAGCTAAGATGGCTGTGGGATTTCATTGGTGTGATCCACAATCTACAAGTCGAAGCTGCAGCAGTTGATCCTTTTGTATTTTCATCTCTCAGGAGGTTAACCATTTTCCGCTGTATAAAGGTGAAGAAGCCGGGGTTACCAAATTCTGTAATTGAAAAACTTGAACATATCTCCATTAAAGATTATGATAAAATATAGGAGATAATACAAGTAGCTGCAACAGATGATGATGATGACGATGATGCGACCCTTCCCGTGTCTTTCCCAAACTTGAAGTATCTGAGTCTGGAGAGTACCAAGCCTGTAGAGCTTCTGTGAAGCACCTGTGATTTGTAACTCAATCGAAACCATTGAATTCAAGAACTGCCCAAGATTAGAGGAGCCGTCCTTGAACAGAGGAACTCCAGACTCTTACAGGCCTCTTTATGCAGGAACAAGTTCATCCCCAGTCAAGAAAGAATGGTGGAACATCAATTTATTCAGACAACCCTCGCACTAAATTTACTTGCTATATCATCTCCTTCACCATTTTTCTGGTGTTTTGCTCTTCATCAAAGCCACTTAATGTATTGTATGTAAACATTTTTTCTTTAATTTAAACTCTCGGCTTGGGAAAAGTGAAGGAGATTATCAAGAATTAGTGAAGAGAAGTTAAGCTAATTACATGTATTCTCCCACGCTCTTGTAATTAACAGCAGTCGCAGAATTTAATGAGTCTACTATGTTGGTCCCACTAGATAGATTAATTGCGGAAGCCTTTTTAACCGATATGTCTTTAGAAGAATTTTTTTTTTTTTTTAAGACACAAATTATAATCAAACAAGTATTAAGGAAAACAATAAATAAGACCGTATGTATAGTGGTTCGGATCTGAATATCCTACGTCCACTCTCCCTTGATCAAAGGGGTCTCACTATCAACCAGCCAACTCACTATCTTACTGGAATTTCCGAAGTACCAGCTCCTTCTTACAATCTCTTTAGATCTAACTCCGATCTAAAGACAGACTTACTCCAACCTTGTCTAACACGATGAACAGGTTGAGTATATAAACTCCTTACGAGTAGATGAGTAAATAAGAGCAAAAGTGAGTGCAAAATGCGTAGTGATCAAAAGCTTAGTATGGCTATGTGCGCGTGAGGAATTCTAGAGCTTTTTCTTGAACTGCACTCTTGTATATATAGAGGGGATTAGGGTTAGCCGTTGGAGGGCTAATCCAATCAGATCCTCTATATAAGGAAGCCTCAATCAATCAATTCCCTAATTGATTGATTGGGTTGGTGAGATCCTTGGATTGACTATCTTCAAATACTTTCCAATCCTGATCTTGTTGACTTGATATGAATCACCAACGGTCAATAGCTTCCTCTGCCTAACTCTGATTCTCTCCAGAGAAGGCAGGACCAGACACCAGGCAACCTCGGTGTCCTCTGGTCCAGAGTCGGTTAAGAAACAGATTACTCAGAAGAACCAGGATATGATTCCGAGCAGCTTATGTTTCACCAGACTCGTCTGGTCAGAACTCGTCTGGTCAGGGAATGTTCTCTGCCTCTGGTCTTGATCTCTTCTGCTGAAGTCCTCTGGTGGAGTCCTCTGGTGAAGTCCTCTGGTGGGGTCTTCTGGTGACTCTTCTGGTGAGGTCTTCTGATCTGGCAGTTCCCCCTAGACTAAGTCCTAACTAATCCTCATCTGGCTAACAGGTCCAGATGGTCCTATTACAACTTCTGGTTTGTTTTAACTCATCAAAACTAACAAATTTTTCTCCTAACAATTTCCCCCTTTTTGATGGAGTTAAAACACTACCAGAACTGATCAAAAGTAAAACTGAAGCAAGAAAACAATAAAGGAATGAGACCTTAGAATAGATCTCATCAGGCAAATAATAAGACAACAAGGAGTTGTCTTTAGAACAAAGAAGATATGTATTTTTCATTAATAATCAGAGGACAAAATAATTACAGATTACATTGAAGTTCATAGTCCTATTCTAGGCATATCTTCTGTTCTCTTTAGGGACAAGAAACCAGTCAAGGAACCTATCCTGGACGGCCTTCAACTCTGCAGAAGATGTTGGGGTGAAATTCACCAACACCTTGGTCTTGTAAAGCTTCTTCAGTTCTGCCCAATCCACCTGGTTCCCATTCATGGGAGTGTTAAGATAAGTAAATTCAGGAGCAGTCACCTCCAGGTTGAACTCAATGGTTGAATCCATCAGCTGCTTGTACAAGTCTGCATCATAGGCTTGCATCCAAGAATGGAAGGTTCTGTTGATCAGCTCATCATCTTCTGGTGCTGGCCTCTGGATATAATGCTGAATGAACCAGAGGGTCTTGGCTTCTCTCCATCTCTCAATCAGAGGATACGGCACAGTAGAGTCAAAGGACCCTTCTGTCCTGAGTGGCAAGATGTTCATAACTTCCACATGAGCTTTCCTCTTCTGACCTGAGCCACCTGCACCAGAAGGAATACCAGCTTCTCTGGCCTTCTTGTTCTGCCTCTTAACATATCTGAGCCTCTGCTCTTCATCTATGTTCTTCCTGATTCTGGCTTGCCTCTCTTCTGGAGTCTCTTCCTTGTATCTCTTCTCTGCTTCTTCGACAACAAATTCAAGGAAACTCTTCTTTACTTTTCTAATCTTCCTCTTAGCAGGACCAGGAATGGTAGAAGGATCCTGCTCAGCTTCAGATGACTCTTCTTCTGCAGCAAGCTGTTTAGCCATAGAAAGGGATTTGAATTCTTCCTTCTTCTTCTTCTGCAACTCAGCCTGGGCCAGAGTGTTCTCCAACAGGTCCAGACGAGCTCCATGGCTAAAAAGAGTCTCATTGGTGGTCTTCGCCAGATCAGTTCTGGCCTTCTCTTCCCCCTTTTTAACTTCATCAAGGAGGGGCTCCACTACCTGCCTTATAAGATCAGGCAAGGCAGTGTTGGAGGAAGAGTGAAGATCACGAAGCTGCTTGGCTTCCTCCAGATAGGCTTTAGACTCTGCAATAAGTCTTTCCTGCTTCTCCAACATCTCCTGGAGGGAGTCCTTCAGCTTAGCAGTTTGAATCATCTGGCTGGCCATTTCTACTTTGAGTACAGAAACTGGCCTCATCTGCTCCAGCACGTGCTCCTGGAGCTGCTTCTGGCTGTGCATGACATCTAACTTGACAAATAAGCCATTAGCCTTGAATGAAGCTTTTACTTCTGCCAGAGTGGACTTGATCTGCTTCAGGAAGATTCTCCTCTCATGCCTAATCTGATGCTCTATCATAGCAAGGGCCATATGTTGAATAGCTTTTGAAAAGCGCCCAATCTGCATGATTTGCTCATTGAAGAAAGCTTTCATCTTCTGGAGCACAGCAGGAGACATCTCAAAGTCCTCCTCGTCTGAATATAGCTCAGGAGGGAAAGAGAAATGAGGACCAAAGTTGTAGGAGAAGCCCTCTGGAGTGAGCATAACTCCTCTCTGGATAAGGAGAGTCTTGATGAGGATCTTGGCCGTCTCTGGTGTCTCCAACTCTGCTGGGTTTTGAATATTTAGCTTCTTCTTCAGCTCAATCTCCCAAGCAGTGAAGGTAGAGGGAGACATCTCTTCTAGCAGAAGCATGAGATCTTCAACATCCTGGAGTCTAGCCATACTCCAAACCTTGGCATCAGTCAGATCTGCCAGGAGGGGTGAGTGCTCCAACAAAATTGGAAACTGCTCTCTTAGCCAGAGCTGAGCACTCACACTCATACTCTGCCTGATGGGACCCATCTCATCAGAAGAGAAAAATAAGGGTTTGGGCCCAGAGGCAGAGGAGGAAGGTGCTAAGTGAGCAGGCTCAAGTGAAGCTTCCCCATCTTCACTATCATCGCTTGTTAAACAGGTTGGGGAGGGGGGAGGGGCAGGGAATCCCAGAGCCATAGCAATGGTTGGGTCCTGATCTGTATGGGTTTGGGGAGGGTTGGGGTTTTGTGAAGTAGAGGTGGTAGGAAGGGGTTGTTCTGCACCAGAAGAGGAAGGAATATCTGGTACAGAGTGTGTAGGAGGGATCTGGGAGGTGGAAGAGTTTGAAGGGGGGGACTTCTGCACCAGAGGAGGTTGAGGGTACCTCTGGTACAGAAGGTGGGGGAGAGGGGTTAGTGGGAAGATGTGTTTGGGAGTGTGGGGAAGAAGGTGTATGAGCAGGAATGGTAGAGGGTGTAAAGACAGGGGTATCTGGGATAGTCTGCTCTGGTGGAAGAGTGGGGTTACCAGAGGCAGATGGGGTTTGGGGAATGTTATCTGGGGGAGAGGTAGAAGGGGAAACAAGATTTATGGGTGAAGAAGATGGAAGGGAAGGGTTTACCTCTGCTGGGTCAACACCAGCAGGCACAACAAACTCTGGAGCATCCTCCATCATCTGGGAAGCACCCTCAATAGCCTTCTCCAAGGCCTCTCCAAGATCAGATCCAGAGTCTGAATCTTGAAGAAGGGCTCTCTTGGCCTTGGATTTCCTCACAAGAGGCACTTCCTCTTCTTCCTCTTCTTCTTCTGATGGCTCATCCACCAGAAGGGTTTTCTTGGCCTTCCTGCTAATCTTAGACTTTTTAGCAGAGCCTCTCCTGGCCTCCTCTGGCCGCTTCCTCTTGGCTGCTCCAGCCTTCTTAATAGCTTTATCATCACCCTTCTTCTTAAGCACATCAAGAAGGGGAATCTGGTCCTCCTCTGAGGAACTAGAAAAGGCAACGGTTGAGGAACCAGTTGCTTCAGCAGCTTTCTTCTGTGTCTTCTGCTGCTGCTGCTTTCTCTGCCCCTTAGGAGGTGAGGGAAAAGATTGAATAGGAGGGGCAGGGATGGCTTGCTCTCCATCAGAGTCGGCATGGCCGTGGAGAGGACCATCCTTGGAGAAGAGGATCTTGGACTTGTGATAACTGTGGCACCAAGATGACTTCCACTTCTTCTCTGGAAGGAGAGAATCCAGAATAAGAGTTAACTTAGTCCCCAAAGAGACATTTGCAGTGAAACAGAACTGCAACTCCCCTGGCTTGGAAGGACAAGGCTCCTTCTTCACCTTCAGCTTGTTCTTCCTCAACACATCCCAGAAGAACTCCGCCCAATTACATTGCACACCATCATATAAAGCCCTCATCACACACATCCTACCATTGAAAATGGCATCTGTGCTGTGATTCTCACACATAAGTACTTTTACCACGATATCGAACAACACCTTGAACTTCTGCCTTAAATGCTTATCCACAAAGCCCTTTGTGATGTTCTGGCAGGAAGAACGAGCAAAAATCTTGAATGATCCAACGATATCATCCTCCTTGTACGTCAACTGATCCACTCCCACCGCAGAAATGTTCTCGAACAAAGCGCAGAAATCGTGCTTAGAAAACACCAAATCATCTTCACCAATCTTTGAAGAGATGTAATCCTCATGAATCTTCATGCGAACCAGAAACTGGGCCGCATAACCGTCAAGGGTGCGAAAATCCTTGGGAACAGTGGAGATCAACTTCTCCACCCCTGCATTCTGGAACATCTCCAGAACCGACAACACAACTGGATTCTTGGTGGTATAAAAGTCCACCACCATCTCCGTCTTAAGCTTTTTCATCATCAGGACATGATCGAAGTTGCACGGAGGAGCCATTACTGTGAAAGAGAGAGAGAGAGAGAAAATGCTTTGCAGAGAGAGGTTAGGGTTTGAAAGTATAGAAACGTGAAAGGACAGATTGAAAACAAAATTGATTTAAATAGAGTAATACGCGTGGCTTGAAAATTAAATGAAGTGTGAACGCGTGTTATTTCAAATTCAATTTAGGAAACAAAATCAATTTTAGCATTGATTGACATTTTGCACAGTGATTAAATCTGATGGCCACGATGAAAGGCAAGATACAGATTTAATCTGGTGCGTTGGCATAGTCATTGGGACGGGGCATAAAGGGGTTTTGTGGCAGTCAAGAGAAAAATCGAAATGATTGCCTAGGCCCTATACCCTAGTCTCAAATACACTCCGAAGTTGAAAGGTTTTGAGTGCACTTACTAATTTGAAAAGTGTATCCCAATGATCAGAGGCCATAGAAGTAAATGCATACCTGTCACCTGATATTGTAACCAGATGAAACCACAGCTACATCTCCTCTGATGGAGCTCATCTGGTTCTGGTCAGAGAAGATTTTGGACAAATGACTCAGCACCTCATCTGGGACAAGTGTCACCTGGTGCATACCTCATCTGGTACCTTCTCTGATATATCTAATCTGCAGGTATGTTAGCTCAAGAAAATAAATATATGAAGAAAAGTAATGAAACAAGGATACTTCTCTGATGTTCCCCCTAAAACAAATCTGTCTCTGGATCCAACAAACCTAACTCAAAAGCTAACTCTCTGAATCTGGTCTCAGCCAAAGGCTTGGTTAAAATATATGCTCTCTGCTTCTCTGTTGCAATCTTTTCCATCCTTATATCTCCCTTCTCAACATGATCTCTGATAAAATGATGCCTTATATCAACATGTTTACACCTGGTATGAAGAACTGGATTCTGGGTGATGGCTATGGCACTATTACTATCACAGAAAATAGGAATATCCTTGGCTCTAATCTGGTAATCCCTAAGCTGTTGACTAATCCAGAGAAGCTGTGAGCAACAGCTCCCTGCAGCCATGTACTCTGCTTCTGTTGTTGATGTAGCAACTGAAGTCTGCTTCTTGGAAAACCAGGATACCAATTTATTCCCTAAAAATTGGCATGTTCCACTTGTAGATTTCCTATCTATTCTGCACCCACCATAGTCTGAATCCGAATAACCACTCAATTCTAAGTTGTCATCTGCAGGATACCATAATCCTAAATTCACAGTTCCCTTAAGATATTTCAATATCTTCCTAGCTGCTTCCAAGTGACTCTTCTTGGGGTTAGCTTGAAATCTGGCACAAACTCCTACAGCAAAAGTAATATCCGGTCTGCTTGCAGTCAGATACAAAAGAGAACCAATAAGTGCTCTGTACTGAGTCTGGTCCACACTCTCTCCAGACTCATCTGGATCCATGTTGAAATTTGTCATCATAGGGATCTTGGCTGCCTTGCTAGATCCTATTCCAAATTTCTCTAACATGTTTCTGGTGTACTTAGCTTGATTAATAAAAATTCCCTTCTCTGATTGCTTAACCTGCAAACCCAAAAAGTAATTCAATTCTCCCATCATGGACATCTCAAACTGTCCCTGCATGAGCTCACCAAACTTCTCACACAGCTTCTTGTTAGGGGATCCAAATATGATGTCATCAACATATATTTGGACCAGAAGGATGTCCTTTCCTTCTTCTTTCCTAAACAAGGTCCTATCAATCTTACCTTTAGTAAAACCATTGTCCAGAAGAAATTGAGATAGAGTGTCATACCATGCTCTGGGTGCCTGCTTCAGCCCATAAAGAGCTTTCTTAAGCTTAAACACCTTGTCACCTTGTTCAAAACCAGGAGGTTGTTCCACATACACTTCCTCAATGAGAATCCCATTAAGAAAGGCAGATTTCACATCCATCTGGTATACTTTGAACTTCATGTGAGCAGCATATGCTAAGAACAATCTGATAGCTTCTAGTCTGGCAACAGGAGCAAATGTCTCATCATAGTCTATTCCTTCAGACTGAGAATAGCCCTGGGCCACTAGCCTTGCCTTGTTCCTAGTAATGACATCATTCTCATCTTTCTTATTTTTGAAAACCCACTTAGTGCCTATCACCTTTTGATGTCTTGGTCTGTCTACCAGCTCCCAAACATCCTGTCTGGTGAATTGATTCAATTCCTCCTGCATAGCAACAATCCAATTTGAATCTTTCAGTGCTTCCTTGATGTTCTTGGGCTCAATATAGGACACATAGCAACTGAATAAGGCAGCTAAGTTAATAGTTCTCCTAGTCTGGACACCCTTAGTTGGATCTCCTAAGATCAGGTCATTGGGGTGATCAACCAGGGTCCTCCTACCCGTGGTCTTACCTGGATGATCATCTTCTGCAGTACCTTGGTGATTATCACCACCTGCAGAAGAGCTTCCCCCTACAGGAGTTCCAACCTCTTCTGGTTCTGCTCCTTGTGAAGGCTGCTGCTTCAGAGAACCAGGAGATGGGTCATCATCTGAATCTGAATCTGAATCAAGAACAGGTGGATTGACCTTGATTACTCTGGGAGTAGTCTGATTCTGGGTCTCATCAGAAGACTTAGCATCCACCTTGAACTCAAAAGTAGATTCATCAAAAACAACATGAGGTGTTTCCTCCACACAAAGTGAATTCTTATTAAAAACTCTAAAAGCTTTACTGGTGCTGGAATATCCCAAAAATATTCCATCAGCCACTTTAGCATCAAAGGTTCTTAATTTGGATTTCCCATTGTCATGGATGAAACACTTACATCCAAAAACATGAAAATATGAAACAGATGGGGTTTTACCTTTCCATACCTCATATGGGGTCTTATTGTGTCTCTGGGCAATCAGGCACCTGTTCTGAGTGTAACAAGATGTATTGATGGCCTCTGCCCAAAATCTCTGTGGAGTGCTGTACTCTGCCAGAAGTGTTCTTGCAGCTTCTTTGAGAGTCCTATTCCTCCTTTCTGCAACTCCATTTTGTTGAGGTGTTCTGGCAGCAGATGTCTCATGAAAAATCTTATGGTCCTTGCAGTAATCTGCAATATGTGAATTCAAAAACTCTGTTCCTTTGTCACTTCTGATCCTGACTATGCTCTGGTTCTGCTCATTCTGAATCTGCTTGAAGAACTCTGGCAGCTTAGTCATAGTTTCATTTTTCTTAAACAAGAACACTACCCAAGTGTATCTTGAAAAGTCATCTACTATTACTAAGGTGTACTTCCTTCCACTGAAACTAAGAGGAGAAACAGGTCCAAACAGGTCCATGTGAAGTAGTTGAAGTACTCTGGTTGTGGTTGTGCTCTGGACATCCTTAAAGGAAGTCTTGGGTTGTTTACCCTTCTGGCATGAACCACAAACCTGATCCTTCTTAAACACTTCATTAGGAAGACCTCGAATGAGACCTTTTCTGGCAATCTTGTTCAATGTTTTGAAGTTAAGATGACACAATCTCTTGTGCCAAATCCAGCTGTTCTCTGCAGATCCTTTAGCAACCAGGCAAGCATTCCTTGGGCAACTGCTAAAATCTGCAAGATAAATGTTACCCTTCCTCAAGCCTATTAGCAAGATATCATTATAATCAGAAGAGAAAACAGTGCATGAATCACTAGAAAACTTCACTGAGTATCCCTTGTCACAGAATTGGGATACTGAAAGCAGATTATGCTTGAGTCCTTCTACGTAGTAGACTTCATCTACAGATACTCCATTGAAGGTCAACTTTCCAACTCCTCTGGTGACTCCATAGTTGTTGTCACCAAACATCACTCTTGGTCCATTTAATGGCTTGAAATCTTGGAGATTATCCTTCTGGAAGGTCATGTGCTTGGAACATCCACTATCAATGTACCAGACATGGTTGCTTGAAAATCCTTTCTCCAATGGACTCTTATCTACCTGCAGAGAAATCAATTAGGTCCCCTACTAGTGCTGGGTCCTGATTGGTTAGTTGCAGGTTTTGTAGGAATCCATAGATAAAGATCATCCCTTGATGGATGAGGAGATCTTATCTTCCTTCCAAATCTATCTACCAGTACATGTCCTCTTACTATGACATATTGAGCTACTGGTCTGATAAGGACACCTTTCTTATAAACAGGTCTGGTGTACCTTTTCTCAAATCTGGCCTTTGGAATGGCCTGCCTCAAAGACATGGTCTTAAAGGTCTGGAACCATCTCTGGTGTCATAACTACCCAGATCAGTTGGTTTTCTATAGATGGGTCTGGAAGACCTCCTCTGGTTCTGACAATTAGACTTGTTCTGGTGATTATAGTTCCTTTGAGTATACCTATTCTAGAATTGATTCCTCTGAGAAAATTGTCTCTGGGGCACCTGGTTCTGTTGAACATTGTTCCTTCTCTGGTAGTTGTTACTCTGATTGGTATTCCCCTTCCTTGAGTGCTTCCTTTGAGGTCCCCTAATCTGTTTAGGTTCCCTTTGAGGATTTCTCTGGGGTCCTCCAATTTGAGTAATTCCTACTCCTTGGGACTCATTGTTCACAGAACCATCAATCTTTAATGGTTCCCCTTTTTGACACTTATTCTCTAGCATCTTCTCTTCCAGAACAGTCAACTCTTCTGGACCATTTGTTATGTGATTAACAGAGTGATTCCTTTTCCAATCAGGATTGTGAACCACCTTGTAACCATTACCAGTTAAGTCTTTATCATTCCAGATTTCTACCAATTTACCAGCTCTTACAGACCTGTCTTTATTATAAAGGTATTTATGAGTTTTAGTGGTAATTCCAGAATATCCTAAACCACTCTTATCACAAATGCGCTGAGAAGACTCTGATATGATAGATACGACAAATGGTATCTTAGGAGCTTCTCTGGGCATAGGTATCTCCTCTATGTTGTGAGCAACTTGTTTTCCCTTGATAAGAGTCGGATATTTGGCTCTGAGTTCATTGATCTCATCTTCTTGAGAGGTCCTTTCTTTCATGAGTTGATCTACCAGAGTATCTCTTTCTGTGATCTTATCCTGAAGTTCAGAGACTTCTTTGGAATGATCTTTCATGAGTTCTCTGAGCCTACCATTCTCTTTCTCAAGTTTTTGACAGAGTTGGACACAATTTTGGAGATCTGATAGCATTTGTTGCATATCAGACTCTCTGGAGTTACCAGATGAATTAGAGGATTCAGTACATTTGGAATTTGATAAAACTAGAGTAGTTTCATTTACCTCAGTGATGTCTGCCATGAGACACACATCATCATCTGATCCAAAGTCAGAAGAAGAAGAACTGGAACTAGTATCCTCCTCCTCTGCTTCTGCCAGCAGTGCTCTCTTATCTGCATATCTCCTATCTCTCTTGATTCTTTTCTCTTCTCTTTCCCTAGGAGTAAGCTGAGGACAATCATAACTGTAGTGACCAATCTTGTTGCATGTGTAGCAGGCATTGTCTCCTCTGGGACTAGGACTTGGCTCTCTCCTCCTCTGGTTGTAGTCTGATCTGACTGGACTACTTTCTCTCCTCTGGTAGTCAGGTCTGCCAGAGCTACCATCCCTCCTCTGATAATCTGATCTCCCAGAGTTGCCAGGGTTGTCATCTCTTCTCCTCTCTGGAGTTCTGAATCTGGTCTCCCTTGAGTCTCCAGATGTCTTCTCCTTCTCTGCAGGCTTGAAAGAACTCTTTCTATCTCTGGAAGATTCCTTCCAATGCCTTTTGTACCTGCCATACTTAGAACTCATTTTATCTAATTTTCGAGTTAGAAGTGCTACCTGCTCCTTGAGGCTCAAGTCATCTGCAGTAGACTCCTTTGGCTTGACATCAGATTTGATGGTTGAAGAGAATGCAACACCTTTCTGACCAGAAGAGGAAACCTCTTCTGTTTGATCCTCCTCTTGAAGATCATACTCATAGGCTTTGAGACCAGACAACAGAAGATGATGATCCAGAGTATTGTGATCCTTGTTGTCCTTGATCACAGTGACTTTAATTCTCCACCTGCTTGTTAGTGAACGCAAGATTTTACTATTAATTTCTTTTTCAGAGTAGGTCTTACCTAAGGCACTAGCCTTGTTTAGAAGGTTTGTGAGACGCATGTCCAGCTGGTCAATGGTCTCGTCTGGTTATATCTTGAAGGTGTCAAACGAGTGTTGAACAGCTTGGAGCTTGTTGTCTTTGATCTTCTCTGTTCCCTCACAGAGAAGTGCGAGTTTGTCCCACATCTCCTTGGCAGTGCCACACGTTCTGACCTTTTCAATCACCTCTTTTGTAAGTGTGTTGATGATCTCTGTTCTTGCCACCTGGTCCAAGTTGTAGAGCTTTCTTTCATCATTATCAAGCTCATCTCTCTTTTTGAGAATTCTTTGCCTGGGGACTCTATCCTCGGCAGCTTTTTGAGCAGCTTCACTTGTTTCTTCTCTGGACTCAGACCTGCCACTATCAATAGGAGTCCAATAAAATTTAATGGGGCCACTTTCAACCACATCTAACATGCGGTGGTGAATAGCTCCAAGATGATTACTCATCATGAAGCTCCAGTGGCTATAATCCTCGAACGAGAATTCTGGCAGTTTGCGACTCTTATAAGAAGATTTCGGAGACATATTTACTAAAATAAGGATTTATCTAGATTTTGAACAAAAACAATAAATGAGCAATGGATCTGCCAGGTGACCACCAAAAGCTTTTCAAAGCAGTGGTCGTTGGACACACTGCTCTGATACCACTTGTTGGTCCCACTAGATAGATTAATTGCGGAAGCCTTTTTAACCGATATGTCTTTAGAAGATTTTTTTTAAGACACAAATTATAATCAAACAAGTATTAAGGAAAGCAATAAATAAGACCGTATGTATAGTGGTTCGGATCTGAATATCCTACGTCCACTCTCCCTTGATCAAAGGGGTCTCACTATCAACCAGCCAACTCACTATCTTACTGGAATTTCCGAAGTACCAGCTCCTTCTTACAATCTCTTTAGATCTAACTCCGATCTAAAGACAGACTTACTCCAACCTTGTCTAACACGATGAACAGGTTGAGTATATAAACTCCTTACGAGTAGATGAGTAAATAAGAGCAAAAGTGAGTGCAAAATGCGTAGTGATCAAAAGCTTAGTATGGCTATGTGCGCGTGAGGAATTCTAGAGCTTTTTCTTGAACTGCACTCTTGTATATATAGAGGGGATTAGGGTTAGCCGTTGGAGGGCTAATCCAATCAGATCCTCTATATAAGAAAGCCTCAATCAATCAATTCCCTAATTGATTGATTGGGTTGGTGGGATCCTTGGATTGACTATCTTCAAATACTTTCCAATCCTGATCTTGTTGACTTGATATGAATCACCAACGGTCAATAGCTTCCTCTGCCTAACTCTGATTCTCTCCAGAGAAGGCAGGACCAGACACCAGGCAACCTCGGTGTCCTCTGGTCCAGAGTCGGTTAAGAAACAGATTACTCAGAAGAACCAGGATATGATTCTGAGCAGCTTATGTTTCACCAGACTCGTCTGGTCAGGGAATGTTCTCTGCCTCTGGTCTTGATCTCTTCTGCTGAAGTCCTCTGGTGAAGTCCTCTGGTGGGGTCTTCTGGTGACTCTTCTGGTGAGGTCTTCTGATCTGGCAGTTCCCCCTAGACTAAGTCCTAACTAATCCTCATCTGGCTAACAGGTCCAGATGGTCCTATTACAACTTCTGGTTTGTTTTAACTCATCAAAACTAACAAATTTTTCTCCTAACATACTACATACATACTCTCTCCACCCATTTCTTGTGAATTATGGAAACAGAATAAACAACAGTTATATAGTAGAAACAACCAAGGCATGGAAATTTTGTTACTTGGCCTTTTAGATTTGTCTACTGCATATACATTGTAAATTCTCAATCGGAAATACATAGTTAATTTACTAAATATATTCAAGTTTTTTTTTTGTGTTGAAACCGTGAAACTACACAAATACTTCAATACCTTCATGAAGCAGGATATAGTAAACGAGGAAAGTATAGGGTATGTCCGGTCCTATTTACTGGTTTAACAAATTTAGTTAGAATCCCATTTGCAAAAACTTATGAAGTCTTGTTGAATTAACTGCAGCTAGGTGTTTTTTTTAAGGCAATTGGAGTAATACTAATTTCTATTGGAGTATATATTTTCACTCATTATTTATATTATCATTCGTCTATTGTTCTCCAAATCGTGCATGTGTATAACAGTGACAGTGAATATATATCGGTAATAGTGTATATGCATAATAATGATATTTAAATAATCGAATTTATGTGAACATAGATTCATACAAGTTATTGCCCAAAAATATAAGGGTTCATTTCAAAAAATGAAATATGGAAATAATTACGGGTTTAGGAATTTGGGTTTACGTAGGAAGGGTATAATTAATGATAAATATTTGGGAATATCCTCGCTATATAATATATTTTTTGTGACAAATTCTAGCATGCATCCAAGTGCGCATAATATGCACTTGGATGCACACTAAAATCACTCACTTTTTGTTATCGATATTGATATTGGGAATAATTATATATATTCCATAATATCCAAAAAAACTGATAAATATCGATGCAATATCAATTTTGATTATATTTTTTTGTGCAAACTGAGCAATATTGAGAAATACAAAAAAAAAAAAAATCGTGAAATATCACAAATAAAAAATTTAGACAAAAACTTGTTTGAACCCAAGTTCATGTGAACTGGGTTCTTCAAGGAGCTAATTTCATTTTTGGTCCCACAGGACATCTGACAATTTCAAAACGGTCCCAATATTTTTAAAACTGGTCCCAAACAATTTTTTTCTTGCATTATTAGTCCCAAAAGTTACGGAGCAAGCATTTTTGACCCCAAAACTTGACGACAGGAGACGGAAGTGGTCATGTGCGCGTCACGTGGGCGTTAACTGCGATAAAACATAGTTAAAATTTGAAAATAATGTCATTAACCTTAATTAAACTTACCAAATATTACAGTTGATTGAAGAAGACTCGCGCAAAAAATACATTTATCCCCAAAACAAACCCTACTTTGCGATTCGAAGAAAATTGACGAATTTGGCTAGATTGAAGGTGCACGATGTTGCGCCGGAAGAACTTGGTCAAGTACGGAGTTCCAGATTACGGTATGTTGCTCTCTTTGTTTAATTTCGTCTCGTCTATTAAAGTTGGGTTCTTCCTCATATGTTGTGGGTTTTTGTTCTTGTGTTGTGAAATTAGGTTACAAAATTTAGGGTTTTGTTGTTCTGAAACTTGGTTGCGAAATTTAGGGTTTTATTGTTGCGAAATTTGTTTAATATGATTACTGTTGTTGCGAAATTTGGTTTCTCGTTTTCTAAAATTGAATATTTTGGATTTTATTTATTTTGGTCAGGAATGATAAGTTGTCTAAACGGGTTTTACACCATGAAACTAAAGCATGGTGGGATGCTTGTTGAAAATGATGATTTAGGGTACATTGGGGGTACTGTTAGTGCTTTTGATTTTGTGGAGGAAGCAAGATGCACTATTAAGTATCTTGATAACATGGTTGAGCAGTTAGGTTATGTGGGTGAGAAGAGATACTATGGTTTCTGGGAAGAAAAAAGGCATTTAGTTGAGGGTCAGGAAGATATACATCAGTGTTTCAATGGTTCTATGAATAGAGAAATATCAATATGGTTGGATTCTGTAAAACTTGAGAATGCTTGTGGGGTTAATGAGGAGGAAGTATTAGGTGAAGTGGAGTTTTACAATGATGAAGAACTAATGAATTTGAGGACTGATCCTGTTCCTAAACCTAAGAATACTGGAATGTTTTTTCCTGTTGAGAGAAATATTGATGGCTCACACAAGAATCCTGGTGAAACACCTATTACCACACCTCATCCCATAATCCAAGATGAAGTTGAGGAGAAATTATTAGGTGATACTGGATCTCCACCCCCAGTGCAAGCTGATGATGGTGATGAAGCTGATGAAGATGATTGGCAAGCACCCCATCCTCCTCCAATGCAAGCTGATGAAGATGATTGGCAAGTACCTCCTCCTCCTCCTCCTCCTCCTCCAATGCAAGCTGATGAAGATGAAGCTGATGAGAATGAACCAGTTAAGGGGAGGGAACCAGTTAGTGTAATTTTTCAAGAGGAACAAATTAATTTAGAATCTGATGAACTTGATAGTGATTGGTCAGATGAAGAATCAAGTGGTGATATTATAATGGATGATGTTATATTTGATGAGAATTTGGACAGTACAGTAGAGTGGACATGTCTTAAATACCAAGAAGATGATCAAAACTCTGAAGATGAGAGTGAAGATGATGATCCAGATTTTGAATCTGAAGAACTTGATAGTGTTGCTTCATCAGATTCAGAAAATGGTACAAAGTCTGTTGTTGACAGACAACTGGTTTTCAGACCATCCCAAGTCAGTGATCCAGATTTCTTTCTGGAACAAGTATTTGGTACTAAACAAATATTCAAGGATGCAGTGAATAGTTATGGTGTGAGGAGTGGAAGAAGTTTGGGATTTAAGAAAAATGATGCTAGAAGGATATATGCAAGGTGCAAAAGTGAAGGTTGTGATTGGCATATCAATGCCTTGAAGGTAAAAGATCAAGAATCATTCCAGATTAGAGAATATAACCCAAATCATTCTTGTGCTAGGCAATACCATGTGAAGAATGTAAGTTCTGCTTGGTTGGCAAAAGAGTATGAAAAAGATTTCAGGGCTGATCCACATAAGAACACAAGGGGTTTCAAGAACACTGCAATGCAGAAATTGGGTTGTTTCATCTCTGACACTCAAGCATATAGAGCAAAACAAATGGCTTTGAAGAAAATTGAAGGTGATAGCACTGATCAATATGGGAAGTTGTGGGATTATGTGCAGACATTGCTTGACAGAAACCCTGGATCAACAATCATCTTGAGGACTGATAATAGTACTGATGGCAATACCAGGTTTAACAAATTGTATATTTGTTTGGATGCAATGAAGAAAGGATTTAAAGCTGGTTGTAGGCCCTGGATTGGAGTGGATGGTTGTCACTTGAAAGGGCCTGGTGGTGGAGTACTTCTCACTTCTGTTGCTATAGACCCTAACAATGATCCATATCCTTTATCATATGCAGTGGTTGGAAGTGAGACTAGAGAGGCTTGGGAGTGGTTTTTGGAACTGGTAAAGGAGGATTTCATTGAAGGAAGAGATGATGGTTACATCTTCATGTCAGATAAGTAAAAAGGATTGATTCCAGCATTTGAGAATGTATTGCCAATGGTGGAGAACAGATTTTGTGTTAGACATCTACATGGGAACCTCAAGAGAGCTGGTTTTAGAGGTGATGCCTTAAAAAAGCTGCTTTGGGGAGCTGCTAAAGCTACTACTGTTACATCATTTGAAAGAGCAATGAGGAGGATTAGAGAGAAGGATGTAAGATGCTTATAGTGGCTGCAAGATAAACCTCCTTCACACTGGTCAAGATCACACTTTTCCACATTTTCTAAGTGTGATACTCTAGTCAACAACATGTGTGAGGTGTTTAATTCATGTATTCTAGATGCCAGAGATAAACCAATTCTGACTTTGCTTGAGTGGATAAGAGAATATATGATGAAAAAGCTGCAAACTAAGAGAGATAAGTGTGAAAGGAAATGGGAAGGTAGGAAAGTATGTGGCAAGATCAGAAAGGTTCTTAACAAGCTGATGGTGGCTTCATCCGACTGTATCCTTTTAAAATCAAGTGATTGGAGATATGAAATCTCATGCTCTGATGGAACAAGGTATGCTATTGACTTAAGGGCACACACATGTGATTGTAGGGAATGGGATCTTTCTGGAATACCATGTAAGCATGCTGTGAGTGTAATTTGTGCACAAAATGAAGACATAGAGAACTATGTTCATAGTTGTTACTCTGTTGATACATACAATGCCATCTACTCACACTGTATTAACCCCATGAGTGGTGAAGAATTATGGAAAAAGACTGGCTACATACCACCCTTGCCTCCTAATTTTGGAAAGAGGAAAGCTGGAAGACCTAAGAAAAATTGAAGAGAGGGAGTTGGTGAAGCAGAACCAAAAAGGAGAAAAGGTGTTCAAATCATGCAAAAACAGAGTTTCAAGGTTACTTGTAGCTTTTGTCATGAGAAGGGCCATAACAAGAAGGGTTGTAAATGGAGTAAGTTGGCTGATGAGTTCATAAGGGACACCGGTTTGTTCAATGATGAGGAAAATAACAATGCAGCTGAGGAAATGACTCAAGGCCAGGACTGTCCTCCAATAGGTTCACACTGTGCATGTAAGTGTTTATCTACATTGATAAGTTTTACTTTTTATTTTCCAAATTAAACTACATTGATAATTGTTATTTATATTTGTAGGTTCCTCAAAAGAGAAAAGCTACCACTGTGCAAGGCAGGAAAAAATTGGCAGTTATATCAAAGAGAAAATCTATTTCTGGACCTGGACAAACATCCAAGAGTGCAAGCAATCAAATGGTAAATTCTTTTAACTATACTCTTGTACATGTAATTATTTTATTTATTGTACCTTGGATCAACTTATTGTTCTTTACTTGTACATTGATAAGAATCATATGTGGCTGGCAATGAAGGATTTGATCCACAGACTTTCATTGGTGGAGGACCATCACTTAGTGCTAGTAATGACATGGTATGAAAGAAATTTAGTGTTACTTACTCACTGAATTTATTGCTTACCAACTAAATTTTCATTGTTTACTTACTCATAGGTGCCAGGCTCCACAAATGTTGCACACATGACATTTACTACACATGATTTCATTGGAGGGGGAGGTACAAGCACTAATGAAGATGGTAGAAGAATCACTAATGAAGATGAAATGACAGTAATGACAATTCAAGGTAAGAAGTTTGTAACTCAGTCTAGTTTGACTGAGGCTTCAAGGTCAAAAAAGAAGTAGAAGTTAGTTTTTGCTTAGTTGGTTTTTGGGCATGCATATTGACAGTTGATTTTTGGGCATTTTATCAGTGTTATGGTGGCTGAATATTAGTACTTAGTTTTTTGGTTATTATGTGGAAGCTAAATGGTGGTTATTTTGTGCCTTGGTGGCTGATATATGGTGGTTATTTTGTGCCTTGGTGGCTGAATATATGGTGGTTATTTTGTGCTTGGTTATTTTTTATTTAGGTTTTTGGCATTGTATCATTGCATGGTGGTTTATTGATATAGTTGGTGCATTGTATCAGTGCATTATATCTGTGTGTTTGGTTATTTTCTGTTTGGTGTATTGAACAGGTTCATATAATACAAAACATGACATTGCATAATAACTAGGACATTACAAACTAGGACATAGATGCATTCTACTGCAGAAACTAACCAAACCACTTAAAAGTGGTGGGTACAATTACAACAATTAGGAAAAACATAATACATTTTTTCAGAATGATAAGTTCCTTGAATGCCTCAAGAAGTTTCTTCATCTCATCAGCCACACTCTTGAATGCCTCAAGCAATTTCTTCATCTCTTCAATCATTTGCTTCATGTCTTCATTTTCTTTGGCTTCATTTTCTTTGCCTTCATTCTTGTCAACAGACACCCCCCCACTGTGTTTTCCTAGTTCATCAGCCCACATAAAGTAGCCACAGCCACCACCTTCACTTAAGGAGTCAGGACAATTATGAAATAGTCTACCTTTACTGTGTTTTTGTTGAGAAATGTAGGTACGACAAGCTTTTCCACAGTAGCAAACGATGTTATGTCGGCATCGGCTAGAAGATGCGGAAGACATATTTTTTTATAAGTGTGGTGTGCTTGTGTGATTTTTTGTGGGATGAGTGAGTTAAGTTTGTTGGTTTAAATAGATGCAGTTTGGATTGATATTCCCTCCAATATGTACATTTTCCCCCCAAATGTGTACATTTTCCCACCAAAATTAAGATTTCCCCCCAAAAGCATCCTATGGGGTCACTTCTGCAAAAGAAAAATGGCGCTACAATTGTATTTTAAGTTTAAAATCGTATGGGGTCACTTCTGCAAAAAAAAAAAAAAAAAACCGCAAAAATGGTAGTTTTAAGTTTAACATCCTATGGGACCAAATTGACAACTATTTTCCCCGCAAAAAATAATTAAAACTTTGTTAATTACATTTTGAATCCTGTGGGACCAAAACTGCAACCCACTTAACGGCTTCTAACCGTTTTTTTTAACGCTGGGACTAATAATGCAAGAAAAAAATTGTTTGGGACCAGTTTTAAAAATATTGGGACCGTTTTGAAATTGTCAGATGTCCTATGAGACCAAAAGTGAAATTAGCTCGTTCTTCAAGTATCACTATTATACATATTTACTATCATTATTATATATATATACACAATTAATAATATTACCCCCATCCCACAACACATTGCGGGGCTACTATTCCTCTCGTGTTTTTGCGAGTGAGTTTTTTATTAGTATTTAAAATGATAAAGTAATTTTAAAATTACTTTATAATAGAGAAGATGTAGATCTATCATACCCTACCTCAAAAATTATTTTATCATTTCAAATACTAATAAACAATTCGCTCGCTAAAACACGAAGATAAAGTGAACTCCGCAATGTGTTCAGGGACGGAGGGAATAGTAAATATACATAACAATGAAAGTGTATACACAAATACATGAAAATGAGAATTCATGTGAACTTAAATTTACGGGAGATCTACTCTAAATTATATTGTCAAATTAATGTATTAAAAATATGTTACTAAATTTTTATTATATTTTAAATTTATTAATATCAATATTTTCAAAATTTGAGGTCTTAATATTTTTATCAATAACGATTTCTAATCTTGGTATAATAATAGATTGGTGTCGCTGTTCTCGTAGTTCAGTATAACGGGCGAGTGGACTAAGTGTATGTATAGAGCGAAATTGGTTTATATATGGATCACTGAAGGGTATCAATTGTTCTCACTGAAGAGTATTAGTTGTTTTCACTGAAGAGTATTACTGGTTTACACTGAAGAGTCTTAGTTCATTTTCACCGAACAACTAAGACTCTTTAGTGTAAATCAGTAATACTCTTCAATAAAAACAACTAATACTTTTCACTGAAAACAACTAATACCCTTCATGAATTTATGTATAAACTAGTTTCACCCTATACTTTGCCGTGAACTAATCTTATGGTGTTATTAATTAGGAGTACAAATGAGCTGGACACTTTTAAAGGTGGACTGAGCTGAAGTGTTTTAGAGGTAAATCAAGTAATCAACGGTCCAACCTGGCAGTGCAGGCCAACTGGTCAATCTAGGGTTGTAAAATAATCAAACAATTTTGGTTCGATTTGTATTCGAAATTTGATATTTATATTCAAAATTTTATAATTTAAATTTGAGTGTAATTTTTTTTATTCAATTAATTATTAAATACGAATACAAAATTATGATATTCATATATATTCAATTAATTATTTAGTTAAATATATATTATATAATTATATGGTACTAGTAATCATAAATATATTTATTTATAAATTTAAATTCATTATAATTATATTAAAGATATTAACCCTAATAATTTTATCTAACAAGTTGGCTTTTAGGTCGGCCAAAATTTAACATTTTGATTTAAAAATAATTTTAAATGGCATTGACTATAGGGTACATTATATCAAGAGAATATTATGCAGTTTATGTACCAAAAGGAGTATTAGGCTGTAATTATTTAATTATAAAAGAACTACATGTTTACCCTCGTCATATAAGATCGAAATCAATCCAATCCATTTGTTTTTTTAATAATATATTTATGAGACGGTTTTACACTATTCTTTTAACTTAAAATATACTTAGCATGACCTTGTTTGTCCATGCATATTATTTGCAAAATGGTGGTGATTCTGAAAAAGATCTTAAATAGTTTTCTTGCACTTTTGTCAACAATGAACTGTGAAAATTATTTTCAGCAAGCGTTATCTGACAATATTCAGAAGCACTTCAAAGTAGAGAAGAAAAATAAAATAAAAACTCAAATTAAGTATAAATTTTATTTAGACGACTTTTATGCACATTGTTTAATCTTTTCAAAGAAACTTCCGACCAAGTCATGGCCAACCACTCATATATTAGAGATAATAAGATATTATAAAAAAATCCTTTCTCTGCATATAATTTCATTTATCCTCTTAGCTGGTGATCATCTACTCACGAGAGGCGTACTGCATTGGATTCAGGTGAATCAATTTCGTCTTCCATTTTCCCATTTTTTTAATATCTCGCAGTTAATTCAGTTTTATTTTAGTTGCTATACTGAAAACACACTTTTGGTTACACTTTTCTTTATAACATGCCTTCAAATATAAAAGGCTACTTATATTCACCGGTTTTTTTTTTTTTTTTTTACATAATATGAAAAAAGAAAATGAAAATTGTGTGCTCTGCTTTGTAACCACTTTTGGAATTCACTCGGATGGTTTTTTAATTTTGCTATCTAAGCTCCATAGGAGTTTGAAATTAGAACTAGGTTCTCAAATCTCCAATTCAATTCATATCTAAAAATATCTATAAATGTATTGCTATTTTTTACAAAATTTAATACAATCACATCATCACTTTTTTATCATCCACTCAATGTCTCTCCTAATTTTCTTTTACACATTATAACAAAATAATATCACATTTATCACTATTAAACATTGATTTGGCATGAAACAACCAAAATCTCAAAACAAAAACATACTTATATTAATCTTGAGATTTCAAAGTCATCACTTCCCCGCACACCTAAATTCCAAAACAAACGTACCATAAATTCTTCAAGTTTTATTCGCACTCTTGTTTCGAGGTCTCGTACTCGACTTAACTACATATGCATATCATATTCTCTTTTAAAATACACTTCATCCGTCCCAACATTTTTTCACACCTGTCTTAAATGGACGTCCCAACATTTCTTTCGCACTCCAAAAAAGGAAATATTCTTCTCACACAAAAATGAGTAAAACATAAAATTACTATTATTTTATTCAACTCCACACTTATATATTCTTTTTTTTCTTAAGAAATGTATCCATCCCAAATATGAAAGAATACCTGAGACGGAAGTAGTAGTTGAGTTCGAGTCTATAAAATCAATAATCATGTATAGCATAAGATGCCTATACTAATGAAACAATCACATATAAGTTTTTGTCTGCGGAGAAGTCTCTATCTTTGAATTATTACAAGTTATTATTAGCCAAAATGGACATGGAAGTATAATACTTCAATTCTAATTGTGTTCGTGGATTTTAGTGATAGGATTTGACTTACGACGGTGGAAGCATTCAGATCAATATTATACTACTCTATTTCAAAAATTACAATGGCCGGTAAGTTCCCTGTTTTTTATAATATATATTTGCCACCTGTTTACCTTTTTTTAGTTTCAGTTTACTGTGTTTGCAACAATCAAATTTCAAATTATCACAAAAAATCTTCCTCAAAGCAGCGATTCTTCGTTTCGTTAGATCCTCCTATATTGAGTTTAATTAGTGACACAGCTTATCTAGAGACGAATCTATTATTGGGCCAAGAGGGGGAGACACCCCCAAATTTAAAAAAAATAATAAAATAAATTATAATAGTAGTTTTCTAATTAAATTTCTATAATAGTGTTTTATTAATTTTCTTCATATTTTTCAAAATATGAAGATATTGTTTTATTTTTTTAAAAAAGCATGTTGTTATCATGATGAAATATATTTTATGATTTATGATCAATACTTTTAGAATTTTTTTATGTATATTATTATTTTTATTAATTGAACCCCTAATTAAATTAAATTTATGGGTTTATTTTTCTCTCCTTCATGCAATATACACGGACAAAAGTATTAGGTTATTATATACTTCTAATGTCGAATCAAAGATCAATTAGGGTCGAACTCTCTTTTCGAAGATCAATATACTTCATGCAATGGGTCGAACTCTCTTTTCATGTCAATAATAGCTAGCTATGAATAGTCATCGAATTCCGGAAAATGGTATTTATTATGGAATATACAAGCAATGCATTGCATATGTATGATCATTTTGTTTCAATCGGGTTATCCTATTCCACCTTTTAGAATTTTTTTTAATCAAAATACTAGTCCCTCCGTCCAATATTAGTAGTCCTACTTTTTGGACTGTTATTTTTTGTTAAAAGTCGGAGGGTATTATGAGGTATTGTGAGGTTCATTTATCAATAAAGTTATTGTTTATGAAAAATATAAATATCATATTTTTCATAAACAATCATTTTATTCATAAATGAATCTTACATTACTTCATAATACCAACCAACTTATGACAAAAAATAACAGCTCAAAAAATAGGACTACTGATATTGAAAGGAGAGAATATATTACATGGCGATTGCATTGTCCACGAAATATACTAGTAATTCTTACCAATGAACTAGCTAGTCATAACTCAATAGATATGTGACTTTACTCTTTTCTTCCCAAGGAAATATAAAGACTCTTAAACCACATTCTATTAAGTTAAAAAATAATCCATGTCATATCACTACAAAAAAAACACTGTTTTGCGACGGAATTAGCGACGGAAAATCCGTCGCAAACAGTGTTTTGCGACGGTATCTGCGACGGATACGTATCCGTCCCTAAAACAGCCGTAGCTAATTTTTGCGACGGATTTCGACTTCCGTTGCAAATTAACGACGGACAAATCCGTCGCAAAATCGGCGGGTCAGACCCGGCCGGGTCACACAGAATTTGCGACGGACAGTATTCCGTCGCAAATATTTCGGGTCAGACCCGTTCGGGTCAACAACATTTGCGACGGCCACATTCCGTCGCAAATTTTTATATATATATTTTTTATTTTTTTCTGTTATAATTTGCGACGGGTTGTTTTCCGTCGCAAAATTCAATATTTGCGACGGAATTTGGCCGTCGCAAATTACCGAGCCTATACAAAAAAAAAAAGTGGCTCGCGTGGTTCGAGCCCGGGCACCCGAGGCGGCCGGGGCGGGCGCGGACCACTGGGCCAACCGACCCATCTCTTTTTATATGCGGCCCACCTTCTATATTAGTCTTATTAGGCCTTGAACAATTAATCCATTTTTTGCGTCCAAGGGGAATCGAACACGGGACCTCTTGTGCAAGAGGAGGGGGCGCGCGCCACTAGGGCACAAACTACTTTCGTTTATTTTTATGCAATTAATTGTATATGTATTCAAATTAAGTCATTTTTTTTATAATTCACCAAATTAATTTCTTTTCGTATCTAAGTTGTTTATTAAAATATTTTGCCCAACTATTTTTTTTATTTTGTAAAATTATTTATTTCGACTCCCGCTTAAATTTATAATTCGTTCATTTGTACGCAATTAATTGTATATGTATCCAAATTGACTCGTTTTTTTTCTACAATTCACCAAATTAATTCATTTTCGTTTCTAACTTGTTTTTATAAATATTGGGGCCATTTAATTTTTATTATTTCTGTAAAACTATTTATTTCGACTCCCGCTTAAATTTATAATTCGTTCATTTGTACGCAATTAATTGTGTATGTATCCAAATTGACTCATTTTTTTTTCTACAATTCACCAAATTAATTCATTTTTGTTTCTAACTTGTTTTTATAAATATTGGGGCCATTTAATTTTTATTATTTCTGTAAATTTATTTATTTCGACTCCCGCTTAAATTTATAATTCGTTCATTTGTACGCAATTAATTGTGTATGTATCTAAATTGACTCATTTTTTTTCTACAATTCACCAAATTAATTCATTTTCGTTTCTAACTTGTTTTTATAAATATTGGGGCCATTTAATTTTTATTATTTCTGTAAATTTATTTATTTCGACTCCCGCTTAAATTTATAATTCGTTCATTTGTACGCAATTAATTGTGTATGTATCCAAATTGACTCGTTTTTTTTTCATAATTCACCAAATTAATTCATTTTCGTTTTTCACTTGTTATATATACAATAATTTAGTAATTCTAATCGTCGTCTTCTTCCTCGTCATCCTCATCATCATCTTCATCCTCTTCCTCATCTTCATCCTCTTTCTCTTCCTCTTCCTCTTCCTCTTCCTCTTCCTCTTCCTCTTCCTCTTCTTCCTCCTCCCCACCGCGCTCTTGTCCATCACCCTCATGATCACTTTCAACCATCCGTGCACAAGCCTAACCTCACATTTCTCGTCTCCCTTGTAAAATCTGGGAACTCCCTATCAAGATGTTTCCATGCCTCCGAGTCTGCAGGATGCCGCATCTCTCCAGAATTCTCACCAGAACACTCCTCAGCATGCCATGTCATGTCTTTAGCCGTGGCACTGGACTGATACAACCTCTCTAGACGAGGAGTGATGGGAAGGTAATACATTGCCTTATAAGCCTTCAACTGCACTTTCTTCTTACTTTTTGTACGACCAGATGGTTTGTACCGTGGGTGACCACACATCTTGCAATGATCCTCATCCTCATCCTCATCCCAAAACAACATGCAACCGTTTGTACAACAATCAATCTTCTCAAAGGGTAGACCCATATCCTTCAAGAGCCTCTTGCTCTGATAGAAATTATCAGGCACCGTGTTGTCTTCAGGTAGAGCTCGTTTGAACAATTTAGCAAATTGATTGAACACTTTTTGACTGACCTTGCCTTCAGTTTTGATGTTCAACATTTGAGCATTGAATGACAATTGCGTCTCAGTCTCACAACCAGGAAACAACTTTTGATCAACGGTTTTAAGCATATCAAAAAACTTCTTTGACCGATGATTTGGTTCCTCCTCCATAAGTGTTTCATTGAATTGTGGTTGACCACCCATAACAGATTCTGCAATCATCATCCGATATCTATCAGGTTCATCCTCTATTTGTGGTTCAAATTGAGTATACGGAACATAACTTGAACCACCAACATCAAAATTTCCACCACCGCTCCACCCAGTATACCAGTATTCTACGGTTTCGATGTCAACATTCCACCGTTGTTCACCGTGACTGGTCCAGTTGTAATAACGGGGAACAAAACCGGAAATCACAAGATGAGTTCTAACCTCATCAACACTCAAGAATCTCATATTTCTGCATCTTCTGTCTTTACACGGACACCTAATATTACCCATACAATCCATATTGCATGGATGTTGTAGTGCAAACTCAATAAACTCATCAATTTTATTGCAAAAGGCAGAGTTAATGCCTCCTCCTATCATTCTAGGTATTGAGTACATCCAACCACGATCTGGAAATTGCATCTGTTACAGATTAAAAGTAAATATCACGTGAGTTATAAAAAATTGGGCAGAGTTTGCCTAAAAATAAGGATATACAAAATTTTCCTTCACAAAAATCAATCCAACACAACCATATATATCAATCATAGTAAACCAATCAAATAAACAAATATCACACAATTTATCTAATAGTGTACATAAAAATTGAGCAGAGTTTCGACTAAAAATAGGTATAAATATCACACAAACTAAAATTAACGTACCCATCAAATAAACATATATCATCAATAATACCTAAACCCATCAAATAAACATATATCATGCTCATTACCTAATAGTGTACTAAAAAATTGAAACAATAAAAATATGACATTTAAACGGTTAAAAATGTGAAAACGTTCGGTGAAGTAGAAGGCAATGACAAATACGTACGGTGAGGTTGAAGGCAATGACAAATACACCAATTATACGTGAAGAACATATGAAAACCGCATCATTTCTTATTTTTTTCGTGAGTGAAAGTGAAAGGGAAAGAAGAGTGAAAGTGAAAGGGAAGGAAAAGGAAGGGGATTGTTATAAATCTGCACAAATTTGCGACGGACTGATTTTCCGTCGCAAATTCTATATTTTGCGACGGCAATTCCGTCGCAAATACGCTTTGCGACGACCCAGGTCAATTATTGGTCACCAACCCCTCTGACGAGCTTCAACTACTCAATTTTGCGACGGAAAAGTGGTCGTCGCAAATATGAATTTAAAATTTGCGACGGCCATTCCGTCGCAAAACAGGCAAATGGGTCATTTTCCGGGTGGCTACTTTTAAACGGGTCGTTTTGCGACGGAAAATTCCGTCGCAAATTTCAATTTTGACTTTGCGACGACATATCCGTCGCAAATGAGCAGGAGAACAACGAAGGTGGTGGGCCCTAGGATTTGCGACGGACATTTCCGTCGCAAAACACTAACTGTTGCGACGGAATTTCATATCCGTCGCAAACCGACATTTTTTACGACGGCTTGCCCAAATCCGTCGCAAATACACGAAATTTGCAACGGATATTTGGCCGTCGCAAATTTTCCGTCGTTAAACCGCGTCTTTTTTGTAGTGTATTACAACCAATCTGGTTAAAAGAAAAATAATAACAGTGGATCCAAAATTTTAAATTTGGAGTACCAAAAGTAATGAATAAAATACAATTTTAAGTGATACCATATAATCACGGAACTGATATCACTTTTTAAGATAAAATATATTTATTTCAATTTATTCTTTTTAAATTGTTAGGTAAACCCATTTTTTTTTTTTTTTTTATAAATAAAGTGATTATAGGTGTCAATTGGATAGGACTGGGGAACAATCCCCATTTCTTTTCGGCTAAGTGAAAGGCAGTGCTGTTATTCAAGTCGAGCGATACTCGAACTCTTACCGAGTCGAGCTGAGTTCGGCTCGTTAATATTAACGAGTTTTAATACGAGCTCGACTTGATTCGTTAACGAGTGTAACAAGTCTAGTGGAATAATTTAAAAAATCTTTGTTATCGAGCCTACAAGCTGAGCTCGGCTTGACTCGTTAAGCAATCGAGTATTTTTCGAGCTCGAGCTCGTTTAATCTAACGAGTCGAGTTTAACATGAAAGGGGAAGAAATTGTCCTCATTCACCATTTCAAAAGTTCAGCTCGTTTAATTGTTTTTTATTGCTTTGAGTTTGTTTGATATAAGTGTGCCATTTGTTATTTTCTAATTGAATCATGTATATGTTGATGATACCTGGGGGCCGGCAACAGAGTTGGAGGGTGCGACATTTCAGGATAATTTGCAAAGAATTTGGAGTCTGGTGGAAAATGATCAAGTGCGGAGTATTGGAGTTCACGGGATGTGTGGCGTGGGTAAGACAACTTTAGCAGAACACATCTACAACCGACTCTTGAATATTGGTGTACGTGTTTATTGGGTTGTAGTCTCCCGAGGGTGTAGCATTGAGATGTTACAGGGTAAAATAGCCCATGAATTAGGTTTGGATTTTTCGGGGGAGGCTGCAGGTGATGTGGGAGCAAAAGCAAAGAGATTGAGTTACACACTATCCTGGACAAAGAACTCGGTACTCATACTCGACAATGTGCAGGAATGCATCGATCTGGTGAAGGTAGGACTTCCACTTTCCTTGAAATGGATGATGACAAGTCCTTCATTGAATGTGTGTCGACAAATGAATTGCCAAGAAATGATTCTCGTAGAACCCCTACGTAAAGATGAAGGGTGGAACTTGTTCCTTAAAAATCTGGCGACATCGGCTCTTAGATATCCTGAAGTAGAAGGAATTGCAAAGCAGATGGTGGAAAATTTTGATGGTTTGCCCCTGGGGATCATTGCTCTAGCTGGAGCAGTGAGTGAAGTTACAGAGATTCAAGAATGGAGACACGAACTCCGAGTGCTAGAGGAGTCTGCAATGGGGCAAGAATGGATGGAGGAAAAGGTTTTAAGGGTACTTAAATACAGTTTTGATCGACTGAATCCAAATGATCAAAAATGTTTCTTGTATTGCTATACTTATCTGTATCCTAAAGACAAAAGAGAATTAATAAAGGAACTGGTAAGCAATTTAATGATGGTGAGGTTGGTGGATGAAAAGAAGAGTAGGAAAGCTCATCGTGACGAGGTTTATTCAATAGTGAGTAGACTAGTGAAAGTCTCCTTATTGGATAACAATCGAGAGGGCGTGAAGATGCATGATCTGGTGAGAGGC
The DNA here is from genome assembly GCA_947034835.1 of Ballota nigra. Classification (NCBI taxonomy): domain Eukaryota; kingdom Viridiplantae; phylum Streptophyta; class Magnoliopsida; order Lamiales; family Lamiaceae; genus Ballota; species Ballota nigra. The sequence continues at coordinate 114,697,650 of OX344722.1, read as the reverse complement.
ATGGCGCATAAGATTAGTAAAGGTAAAATCATGGTAATACGTGGGATAAGTCTCGAAAGGAAATTCCAATAGAGGAAGAATGGACAAAGGACCTTGAGAAGGCATCCTTGATGTATAACGATGTACAGGAAATTCCACATGGAATATCTCCCAACTGTCCCAAATTAACAGTATTGCTTTTGCAGGGGAAATCTATAAGAAAGATAGCAACATCTTTTTTTACACTAATGTGTGGTCTGCGCACTCTTGATTTGTGCTATACAAATATCGAAACAAGATATCCTCTTAATCCCGGCCATTCTCTTGCACACTTCTTCAGTAAAGCTGAAATTATATACACTCTTCATTGTCTGTAGGTTTTGCAAAATAGTGCCACTCGGAGGAGGATTAGGAAACCGGAGTGCATCACCGTATACATGTCTAAGTTGCGGCTTCTCCCAAATTTCAGATGGTACTGCAAGAACATCAAAAGCATTATAATAATTTGATGCAATGTATATTGTTTGCAGATTCTAGAATAGGGATATTGATGAAGATAGCTTGCAATGATGACTCAAAGTTATGTACGAAAGGAAACGCAAGTTAAATTGTTGAGGAATTGTATCTAGAGAATGACCAATGCTATACAATACTCTCAACAATCTACACCTCGACCACGACAAAGACGAAACTTGGCTAGTTATTACAGAATGGGCAACTGGTGTAAACTTCGCAACATAAAAAAGGCCTGGCCACCAATGAATTGTGACACGTTGTTCCCTATCTATCTGTGGTGTGTCGAGTTCCCTCATAACGTGAAAAAATTTCTCCTTTTCAGCAACCTTGATGCAGAGGTCTCTTAGAAGATCATATATGTAACAAATCTTAAGTCTTCCCCTGGTTCCCAAACTATGAACAAAAAGTAGATTCCTGTCAACAAGATCCTTAACATAACCTTCCACAATCTCTTCCAACCTTTGATCTTTTTTTTGGTTTCAGAAATCCCTCAGCGACCCAGAGTTTGACTAGTCGAGATACTTTAAACTTTTGATCTTCAGGAAACATTCTCAAGTACATAAAACATGGTTTTAGACACACGGGCAAGTGGCTATAACTTAGAGATAATATTTTCAAACATCGATTGAACTAAGAATCGAGGTCAAATCTTTTTTCACATGCTCCCAATAATCTTGCGTCCGGGGGGATTTTTTCAGAAGCCCCCCGATCTCAACAATTGACAAAGGAAGTCCTCTACACTTGTCAACAATTTTCTTTCCGATTTCCTCTGATTCAGGCGGGCAAACATCTAGTCCAAACACTTCCGTACAAAACAAATTCCAACTTTGATCACTATCAAGCAAAATTCAATGCAAGCCCCATGGAGCCAAGATTATTAGCCACCCTCGATATCCTAGTAGTTATAACAACTCGACTTCTATTGTTGTAATCCGAAAAGAAAAACTTTATCTTATCCCAAACTTCAACGCTCCACATATCATCAAGTATGATCAAATATCTCCTACCCGACAAAGTTTTATGCAACTTCTCACAACCTCCATTTCCTTATTTTCAATGGAGACGCCTAAGCAAGACAGAATTTCTGAAAGAATTTGTACAACATTGTACTCTTGAGATACGGTAACCCAAGCACGAACATCAAAGTGTTGCACAGCAAGTAAATTTTTGTAAACATTTCTAGCGAGCGTAGTCTTACCAATTCCACCCATGCCCGTGATAGAGATGATTTGTCAATCAGATTGTTGTCCAGTAAGCCAATCCAAAAGCTGATGCAAGTACGTATCGAATCCTGTCAAACTAGCCTTTGCAGTAGTTAGACGTCTCAATGAAGAAGCCTCAACAATGGAAGATTCCATCACTCCATCTTTGGCTCTCCATTCCTTATTAGCCTCCATCACCTTTCCCATGATAATATCCATTTTGTCCATAATTTTGTTCAGATGTAGCTTTACCAAGCGATGCTTCCCAGTAATGATGTTTTTTAGCAAGAAAGAGGCTTTGAAGATTACTGAGAAGCATTGCCTGGGCCTGGGGGGACATTCACCAAAAATTTGATCTACTATATGGGATTCGATTACGTCTTCGGCCGCATAGGTTGCACGTGCAATTTGGCTCTCCAAAACTTCTCTGCTTCCACATTTGTAAGACGTGCAGCTCTCCACAAAAGCTAATAAGAAATTAAGCTTTTCACGCAGAGATTCAATCTGGGTTTTGTCTAAAGAGGTGGAAAGACGAGGATGATTGCGGATGTTGTCCAAATTATTCATGAGAGAAACAAGAGCTGCATAAGCTGCCATGATTCAACGAAGAGAATAAGATCTAACCTCAATATGTGTGCGCAGTGACGGAGCCAGAAATTCCGTTCAGGGGGCCGGATTATTAACAAAAAGTGTACACGTTTAATCATGTATCCATTCAAAAAATAAAAATAGATAATGCATTAATCTTTGATTCTTTATAAACTCAACAAATTATATCAACTTACACTATAAGAAATAAAGATTTGACCTATATAATTTGTTAATGTACAAGTTTAATTATGTATCAATTCAAAAAATAAAAATAAACTAATTAATTACTTAGAAATCTCATTTTGTAGACAAATAGTTGAATGAACATGACTATATGATTAGAAAATAATGTGGGGAATTGTAGAAAATCAATAATAAAAAAAAAAAATTGAATAAGAATTAAAAGTATAAAACTAAATATATAAAGAAGATATAAATAAATTAAAACAACATTATATATAACAAATTTTCTAAAATTTCAGGGGGCCCAGTGCCCCCCGTACCTCACTTGGCTCCGTCCCTGTGTGTGCGTATTTTCAACAGAATATTTTCTCCAGCATGCGGAGTTGTATTTTTATTTTGTTTTGGGAAAACAAAGAGAGATTCCACTAACCAATATTATACAATATTTTCTCCAGCATGCGGAGTTGTACATTAAATGGTACATCGTTTTATATACTCCCTCCGTCTCCGAGTAAACTTCCCACTTCTTTTTGTTGAATGCTTTAAAAAAATGTATTTGTTTATTGATATATGATGGGTCACATGTTGAATTTTGGAATAAAATAATGAATAGTGTTGAAATTGAATTGAATGAGTGACACTTTTGTGATAATATTGTATGAGTTTGAAAGTTAAAATTTATATGTAATAGAATATTGTTTTTGCCATTTATGGAATATGAAGTTTAGTGGGGGACGGTTCGAAAAGGAAAATGAGAAATTTACAAAGTAATGGAGGGAGTACTACCTTGATACTTTTTAAAATAATATACTACTTTGATACAAATTTAAGGGTTGTTTTGGATCCCATTAACAAAAGGAAGAAATTTTTTATTTATTTTTTTCTCTAAAGTTGACTGCAACCAAGAGAAAAAAGAGAGAAAAATCTCACTATTTGCATTGGGTTCGAATAACATACTACCTTGATACATTTTAAAATAATATACTACTTTGATACAAATTTAAGGGTTGTTTTGGATCACAATAACAAAAGGAAGAATATTTTTTTTTTTTCTCTAAAGTTGACTGCAAATTAAGATGCATTTTGTAAAGGAAATATCGTGATTATGAAATTAACAATACACATATTTACTTTGATAAAGGAAGTGGCGGCCTCTTTGCACATGGAATAAAGTGTAATTTTTTAAGCCTAATGAATTTTATACCCATCTCGTAGTTTTCTAACCATTTAAGGGAACACCTCTCCTTCAATCCTCGTAAGCATCAATCCTTTCATATTTTTAAGTTATAAATAATTGCATTGTATCAATTAATTTATAGTAGACAAATTTGTACTTAAACTACTCAATTATATTTTTATATTGATATATAATTTTTTTTTATTATTTGACATACAAATTACTAAATTTAATTTATAGTTATTATTTTTTCATTTTAACATATAAGAATATTTTTGTAAAAAATAAATTCAATTGACGTCAAACTACACAATCAATATCAAATTAGAAAACCTTATATATATGTATATATATATATATACACACACACACACACACATAAAAAAAAAAAAGCAAGATAATATACTAAAATAACATATTCATTTTAATAATTGACTTAATTGCAAATAAAATCATGACTTTTCCGCAAATTGTAATATAAGTTAAACTTTTGAATTTTAGCAAAAAAAATCATCACTTTCATATTTGTTTGCAATTTAAACTTCGGTCAGTTTGTCCCTTGCCCGAAAGTTGAAGTGTACAAATAAATACACAATCATCATCTCAGTAAGCATCCACATCATTACATTAAAAAAAACTAATTTATATTATAAATAAGTTTAAATATAATTTTTTTTAATTATATTTCGTAAAATTGAAATACTTAATTATTTGTGCTTTTGAAAATTTTAAATATTAATTAATTTTTTAAATCAATAATTCGAATATGTTTTAAATAATATTAAAAATCAAATTCCAATAAAAAAAAATCAAAATTTCCAAACTCTAGTCCACAATACACGTACAAAATATTCAAACTCCAATTAGAACCTTGATTAGGCGTAAAATTGTCATGATTCGTCGTTAGAAATGCCCCAGTTTTGGTCGATTTTGTTGAGTATTTAGAGTCAATTGAGTATTATTTCTACACATTGATGAATTTGTCTCTTTGATGCTCATAGGTGAATCGAGGGTGAAAAACGGAGTTCGTAGGACTTTGAATCGACTCAATCGGATGTTGCTCGAGCGCCCAAGTTGTCCAGAGAAGTTTTGCCACTCGAGCATGTTGCTCGAGCGTCCAAAACTTGCAGAGAATTTCAGTCCCTCGAGCGCCACCGCTCGAGCGTGTTGCTCGAGCGCCTCAAGACTTACACAAGAATTTCACCACTTGAGCAGCTCGAGCGCGAGTGCTCTACCCCTTGCATCATTCGAGCTACACAGCTCGAGCGCCACCGCTCGAGCGGGTCTGCTCGAGCACTTTCAAGATTCGTGCTTCCGGATTCGTTTTTTGGCCCATGAGTTCCCGATTCGGCCCAATGCTTATATATACTCGTTCCGAACACGTTTTTACACACCACTTGATACCATATTGCTTTTACAGTTAGTTTTTAGAGAGGGAAAGAGGAGAAGAGACGAGCAAGCTTTAGTTTTACGCATTCGAGGTTTTACTTACGAATTCATAGTTCGGTTTTGATTTTTAGTTTCTTTCTTTTAGACTTTTGTTCTTGAATACATTGAGACTTCGTTTTATTAATTTAATTTCAGTTCTTAGCATTATTTCTCGAAACCCTAGTTGATGTTTGATAATTTATTCGTTAAAATCATTATGTTCATGTTCGTTACTTCTTCGATTGTTTTTGTTTTCGTAAAAACCATGTCTAGCTAAAACCCTTGCATGCTTGGGGTAGGATGAACTCGTAGAAGTAGGTTGTGGGTATGTAATTAGGGTAATTCGTGACGTTTAGTTTTAATTCTCTTATTTAATGAATTCTTAAAATTAATCTTAACTTTACCTTTGAATTTCGTTCGAAAAGTGTTCGAGAGAGGACGATCTTATCACTCTTTAACAACTAGTAGACTTAATGAGAAGGTTTAGAAAGGGTTAATTAATTTACCGATTTATCTAGGGAGGACGACCACATCACCTTAGTTAAATTAGGGTCTCGTTAATTAAGCACTATCTATTAACTTGTTAGTGGATTAGTGAAGTCGATTGTTAGGATAAAGTATTAGGATTTTAATTCTTGAGCTTTCATCTTGCAATCTTTTACTTAGGTTATTTCTTGCGTGTCACGGTTATCTTGATTATGTACCTGCTCTATTAGTATACGTAGGAATTCCTATCCTGAGCATCATCATCTCATATTTGAAAATACACTTTTACGTTCTTAGTTTAATTTTCCTTTTTGCATTCATAGAGTAATTTAGTTTAGATTATATTTTCCTTTAAAAAACCCAAAAACATACACTCATATTAATTACGACGCGTAGATCTTCAGGGATCTGTTCGCATACACTCCTTCCCTTGAGTTTGATAATACTTGATCGCTATACTTGCTTATACTACAGTGAACCCGTACACTTGTGGGGAAACTACTAGTAGAAAGTTAGTTTTTCGCTCCAAGTCAAACCTCCTATAATTAATTGAAGAAAATAAATTAAATTAACCTCAATCCCTTTTGGTTCTTCATCACTAAGCATATGATATATCCGACAACTCTGCAGATAGTCTTCCCCATGTCTTTCTCCATTCTCCACCTCATTTTTTTGCAAATCTCGAGTTCAAGATACTGGTCTGAGGTAAAGGTTAAAGATATGTAATATTAAATGTAACAACATTAAAAATAATGTGGGAAAATTTTGGTCAATTTCTAGATAGATTGAAATTGTAATTTTTCAAGAGAAAATAATTTAATTCATGTATGATGATGTTTTGTGTCAGCGTTGAAAGGGTGGAATGACATGGTCGGATGGTGAAGATAAGCAAGGAGGATCAATAATGATTTTAGGGTTGAATTTGATAATTGCATAATAATTTTTGGGAGATTTTGAATTTGGTAATTGAGGAATATAGTTCTTTTATTGTTTAATTAAGAAAATTTTTAGTTTTAAATTTTTTATTTATTTTAAATATATTAAAAACTCTTGAATTTTATAATATAATTAAATATTTTAATTTTTAAAAAATATGACTAACCATTTTTATATTTGTATGCATTTTAAATTTATTTGTAGTTTTAAAATATTAATTTGTAATTTAAAATTTATTTAATATTTTTATAAATAATTAACGATGTGGATGCATACTGAGATGATGATTGTATATTTATTTGTACATTTCAACTTTCGGGCAAGGGAAAAACTACCCGAAGTTTAAATTGCAAACAAATATGAAAGTTGATGAGTGCAAACTCAAGATCAACACAAAATCAAGCAAGTATTTGAAGAAATACTAAGAAAGGTACTTGAGAGCCTCTCTGTAAAAGCCCAGGAACACAAGAGAGAAGGCTGGAAAACAGTCTCTAGAGCTCAAGATGGCAACCTCCAGTGATAGCTTGGACCTCCGGTGGGATTCCTGCACAAAGTCGGGCCGGAGAGGGCTCCGGTGTCGACCCTCCGATGCTCAAGTCAGAAAACTTGCTATGGAAGAAAAACCATAGCTGAAATCTAGAAAATGTGAGTGAGTAATAGTGATAATACCTTGTTATGAAGAAGGAAAATGAGTATTTATACCTTTAAGCTGTGGGGGCAGAACAGTAAAATCATCTTTGTTGCCCTAATTATTCTTGGGACCATTTGAGGAACCGGGTGCCTTACGCGTGTCCCTTGGCTGGCCTGTTCAGTGTCGTTTAGCACAGGTAAATCCTGACAGAATCGTCCTTTTCCATGCCTCAGTCCCAGAGCTCGTGAAAAGGACGTATTATGTATTCCTTTCTTCAATATTCGTGCTAACAGGGAATGAGAGAACATTCCAATCTTTCAGGGACCTTGGGATCCGATAATACTTTACTTCTTATCATGTATTTTCGCATACTGCCGTTGATATCCAGAGCTTATGGAAAGCTCTGGAGAGATGTTTTCCAAAAGAGCCGGATATCTTTTCGCGAACTTTTATATAGATAGAGGGCTTCCAGGTTCTTCACCGAATATTCGCCTTTTAGAGTTCTTCATAGATCGGTTTTATAAGCTTTGTCAGAGCTTTCGAAATATTATCTCTCCCTTCGAGAGATAAACAAGTGAAGCCTAATGAGGTCTCTAAACAGGATTCTCACCCATTTTCCAGGTTTGTTTGGCCACTTCAGGACCCCCTTCATATCGGTAAACTCAGATCTTTGCTTTCATGATCTCTGATCAGATCTTTCCATTTCAGTTTTACTTCTTTAGGATTGATGTAGTCTGTCCATTCTGGTAGAGCCTACATAAACTACTCCCTCCTATTCCAAGTGATACTTCAAAAAATCTCTTGGAATAGTCGTTGTTAGCTCTGGGATAATTTAGAGTTTTCAAGTGTCTGTCATAAGCTCTCAAATTTTCAAGCTTGCAGGATTAATAATTCATTCTCGCTCTCTTTTGTTTCGAAAGTCGTGCGCTATCAGGGCCCTTGGATTAAATAGTCCTTCCAACTGCCTTCATCCGAGCCATACACGTGGAAGCCCAAAAGAGGGGCAGTTTTTGGCCCAGGCCCTACGCGTCCGTCCAGGAAAAGACCTGTACACTTTATTTTACCTTCATTCCTCTTTTCAGTCTATCTTCCTCGACCGTCATTTCCGGCGACGTGTTTTCTCCCGGATTTAGAAGCATATTTTCCGGCGGGTTTCTATTCTTCTCGCCTTTCTGCAATTATCTCAGCCTTGGTGAGGTACTCCCTCTTTTCCTTACTGCTCCTTCCACTATCGTTGTTATTATTGTTATTATTATTTACAATTTGGTATGTCAAAATTACCTCCCTTTTCCGACGAGAGTCCGTCAGTGCCAGCGCCACTTAGGGCTTCAAGGCATTTAGCTATTCTAGGGTTACCAGCGTCTGGTTCTTCCTCTAAGTCTCTTAGGTCTACTAACTCCGACCGTCGCATCTTTCCCGAATCTCTCCGTGAAGCGGATAAAATAAACATAATTTCTCGCCAATCGAATTTAACCCCCGAGGAGTTGAAAGTAATAATAGGGGCCTTAGAGCCGCACCCCGATTTCATCATTAAACTCCCCCATCCTGGTGAGAGACCTAATTACGTGATATACCCTTCTCTTGCTTTCTGGGGTTCTCAAATTTTGGCTGGGCTACGCTTTCCTGTTTGTCCATATTTAGCCAAAATATGCAATTTATATCGAATTCCTTTGAATCAGCTAAACCCATCCGCTATAAGGTTAGCTCTATCCTTCTATATCGTATTTGAAGTTAATGGAGGTTTCCCCACTACAGAGTTATTTCATTTCCACCATGATCTCAAACAGCGAGAGAAATTTTACTATTTCAGTTCTCGTCCTAGTGGCTTAGCTAAGTTCATAGGTAAACCACCCAGTATGGACTCTCATTGGAAAGACAGCTTCTTCATAGTCACTCCTCGTTCTGGCCAGTGGCCTTTTTATTGTGATCCGGAAGGATGGCAATATGAGGTTCCACACCCTATCCCGCCATCACTCTCTCCCGAGGAGATTACTCCTCCAGCCGCTCGCGAGTTGATGATGTATCTGAATCGCGTTGCTGATAAAAAGGGGAAACCTAGGGTTTTCCACCTATTGAAAGACACGGTTGTCCTCTTTAGCTTCGGGTTTTTGGGTTCTGCAGCTCCTCCTCCTCCTGGAGCTGGTATTCACCTTATCCCCATACCCTTTTTACTTAGGCATGATTCACAATTTTTCTTACATGTTATACGTGTTTTATTGGGCAGACATGAGTTGGGCGAACACACTTCTCTTGTCGGATGATGACGATGCACTACCCAAGCCTGCTACTTCTTTTCAACCAAAGCCAGTGAAGGAAGAGGGTTCATCCGCCACTGTTCATGCTCCTGAGATCTCAGCTTCTTCTATAGACCCCATTGATGCCGATCCAGATCAGGCCGTATTGGCTTCAGAGGGACCTGAAGGTGATAAAAAAACAATCTTGCTCAAGCCAAAAAGACGATAAGCAAGGCTGCTGCTCTTACAACTGAACAGGCTTCTCAAATTTCCAACTTGGAGAAAAGCTTTCTAAAGCGGAGCAGAGAGAGGTAACCTCGAGGGCGGAGGGTTTCTCGCAAGGTCTATCTGAGGGTATTGATAGGTGTCGCAAGAAGCTTTTAGGGACTACTTTGGGCCAAGAATTTCTCAAAGAACTGATTGAGGAGTCTCTCAAGGCTTATCACCAAAGTCCCTTATTTCTATGCCACATGGGTCCCCACCTAAGTCATTTCATCAAGCAAGGCTTCAACTCCGTTGTCTCTCAGGCCGAAGAGAAGGGTTTAACTTAGAAACTTAGTCTTTCTCGTGCTAAGCAGGGTCTTACGCCTTCTCCTTATTTCAAAGATGATCCTAAAGGAAAGGCAGATTATTCTTGGTTCCCTCATGTGGCACAGAAGGTGACTTTAAAATTAGCACAATAAGTGGAGATTTCTCCGGAGCTGCCCCAGATGGAGCCTCATTTGCGCGATCTCTTATTCTCAGATCTTTCTCCTGCTACAACTGCTCCGCCTCTACCAGAGACTGTTGCTATTTTCGGCCCTGTTCCTGAGCCATCTACCACTCTAGTTCTTGAAAAGGAGTCCTCTGAACCCGAGCTGGGTGATAATCCAAATCAATAGAGAATTGGACCTTGAGGGCCATCTCTATTGTTTTTGCTGCTTGCTTTTTATTCTACGTTTCGCTTAGAGCATGCGTGCTCTTTTATAATTATTTCCGTTTTTCCTTTTCTCATCGTACTCTTTGCATTTTCTATGCCTTTGACATTGCTACTATTTATCATCATCGTACTCTATCGTATGCTTTTGGGCGCTTTATTCCCGTGTCTTCTTAAAATGCATGTCATTTTCTTAGATGTATAATCTCTTTATTTATTGTTGTATATTCCTGAAAAATTCTCAATTTTAATTTTATCAGCTCTGGAGAGATGATGATAAAGCATACTCACTCCTTCAGTTTTTATTTCAAACATCTGTGAAATAAAAATTCTCAACTTTCATATTATCAGCTCTGGAGAGATGATGATAAAGCATACTCCCTCCTTCAGTTTTTATTTCAAACATTTGTGAAATAAAAATTCTCAATATTCATTTTATCAGCTCTGAAGAGATGATGATAAAGCATACTCCCTCCTTCAGTTTTTATTTCAAACATCTGTGAAATAAAAATTATCAATTTTCATTTTATCAGCTCTGGAGAGATGATGCTAAAACATACTCCCTCCTTCAATTTTTATTTCAAACATCTGTGAAATAAAAATTCTCAATTTTTATTTTATCAGCTCTGGAGAGATGATGCTAAAGCATACTCCCTCCTTCAATTTTTATTTCAAACATCTGTGAAATAAAAATTCTCAATTTTTATTTTATCAGCTCTGGAGAGATGATGCTAAAGCATACTCACTCCTTCAGTTTTTATTTCAAACATATGTGAAATAAAAATTCTCAATTTTCATTTTATCAGCTCTGCAGAGCCAAAATTTACTCTTCGTGTTCATCTATCGATTTCAATTCCATTTTTTTACTTATTATCCCATGCTTAATTCATATTAAAGCTTATAGGACGTGAATTCATGGCATTCATAACTCAGTCGGAGTTTGTCTAAGGACCTGCCAGAGCCGCGGGGTATAGCTCTGGCAGCTTTTCATTGAATTTCAAATATGCGACGATGCGAACGAACTGCGTTTACATACTTTGATTGAAAAAAAACTAGCAAAAGATCTGAATAGGCTTAGACATAATACTTCTTCAAATTGCTCACGTTCCAGGGACGCGACACTTTCCTTCCATTCTGATCTGTCAGCTCATATGCACCTCCAGCAAGCACCTGGGTAACTACATATGGACCTTCCCAATTCGGTTCTAACTTTCCCGTTGGTTTAAGCGCATCAGCTCTGCGCAGTACCAGATCTCCTTCCGTGAACCTTCTGATCTTCACGCGTTTGTTGTAGGCAACTCTCATTTTACTCTTGTATCGTTCGGCTCTGATACGAGCCATCTCTCGCTGCTCCTCTATCATATCCAAATTTTCTTTCAACAGCTTTGAATTCTGATCCTCACTATAATTCAAGATCCTGTGGGTTTCTATTCCTATCTCTGTAGGGATCACGGCTGTAGATCCATACACGAGATTGAAGGGCGATTCTCCAGTAGCAGTTTTTGGGCTTGTTCTGTAGGCCCAAAGGATAGAGTCCAGCTCCTCCACCCAGTTTCCACCAACTCCTGAGAGCCTGGTTCTGATTCCGTCGACAATAGTTCTATTGGTGACTTCTACTTGTCCGTTGGCTTGCGGATGAGCCACCGATACAAATCTTTGTTCAATCCCCATTTCCAAACACCAAGCTCGCTCTTGAGAGCCTGTGAACTGCCCCCCATTATCTGAGACTAGGACCCTGGGAACCCCAAATCTACTGCATATATTTTTCCATAGAAACTTGATGATGGCTGCCTCATTGATTTTCTTCACAGCCTCGGCTTCTACCCATTTACTAAAATAGTCAACTGCCACAATTAGAAAGGCTCTGCCTCCGGAAGCTGTTGGGAATTTTCCTACGATGTCGATGCCCCATTTGTCAAATGGGCAAGAGGAGTACATAACTCCCAATTCCTCCGCTGGAATGTGAATTAGGGGGCCATTTCTTTGGCATCTGTCGCATTTCTTTACTAATTTCTTTGCATCTCTGTTGAGAGTTGGCCAATAATAACCAGCTCTCAATACCTTTCTAACCACATTTTGGAAGCCAGTGTGACTCCCTCCACAGCCTTCGTGTACTTCTCTCAACACGTAGTTCCCTTCAAGGTTAGAGAGGCGTCTCAAGTATGGTTGAGAGAATGACCTCTTGTATAAATACTCGCCCATCATACAATACTTTGGCATGTGTTGCTTTCTTGGGGACGTTTGGCTTATCCAGCCTCTGCTCTGTTTTCAAGAAATGGATAATGGGAGCTCTCCAATCGCCTACTTCATCGATTGCTCCCACATCCAGAGTTGACACCTGACTCTCGGCTGTCAATAATGTGATCTTACCCTTGGCTCCCTCTTCTGCAGAGCTTGCCAATTTCGCTAAGTAATCAGCTTTATGGTTTTCGGCTCTAGGTATCTGCTCAATCTTTATTTCTTCAAATTTGGTTCTGATCTGCTCAGCTAGGCCAGCATACTTTGCCATCTTTTAATCATTTTTCTTATATGTACCCAACAACTGTTGAGTCACCAGTTGGGAGTTAGAATATACAATCGCTCTTTGTGCTCCCAACTCCCATAACATCTGCATTCCTCTAATCAGAGCTTCATATTCAACCTCATTATCCAAGGTTCGAAATTCGAACTTTATAGCAAACTGCAGTTCCTCTTCCTCTGGGGGTATGATCACAATCCCCGCTCCACATCCATGCATGGATGAAGATCCATCAACATATGATTTCCAAAATTCTGACTCATGAGCTCTGGTTGTTTCTTGGATAAAGTCAGCCAGAGCTTGGTCTTTGATAGAAGCTCTGGGTTCAAGTTCGACATCGTATTCACCCAGTTCTATTGCCCATTTCACCATTCTTCCAGATATATCTGGTCTTTCCATCGTTTGTCTCAGAGGTAAGTTGGTCCTCACAATTACTTTATGAGAGAGAAAATATGGCCTCAGCCTTCTCACTGTCACCATTACAGCCAGAGCTGATTTTCCTATTTCGGAATATCTCATTTCTGGCCCTTGGATAGCCTTACTCACATAATATATGGGTATCTGTTTCACCCTCTCTTCTCTGAGGAGAACAGAGCTCAGAGCATGTTCTCCTACAGAGAAATATAAATATAAGGTTTCCCCTGGCACTGGCTTCGTGAGGAGGGGCAAACTTGTCAGGTGCTTTTTCAGCTCCTCAAAAGCTCTCTGACATTCATCATCCCATTCGAATTTAGATCCTTTTCAAAGGATCTTAAAAATCGGTAGGCTTCTTTCTGCCGACCTGGAGATGAAATGGCTCAAAGCTGTTATTCGTCCATTCAATCTCTGGGTCTCTTTTAGGTTTCGAGGTGGCTGCATCTCAAGGATCGCTTTCACCTTGGCCTGATTTACCTCGATTCCCTTAAGGGTTACCATATACCCCAGAAATTTTCCACTCCTTACCCCAAAAGCACATTTTGTAAGGTTAAGTCTGATCTGGTAAGCTCTGATCACGCCAAAGACCTCCTCCAGATCTGTAGCATGATCCTTGGCTTTGAAACTTTTCACCAACATATCATCTACATAAACCTCCATATTCCGCCCAATCTGCTCTCTGAAAACCAGATCCACCATCCTTTGGTAAGTAGCCCCAGCATTCTTCAGCCCAAAAGACATTTTCACATAACCGTAAGTGCCACATGAGACTACGCAGCAAGCTCTGGGCACATCTTCAGGGTTCATCCATATCTGATGATACCCTTGATATGCATCCATCATGGACAACAATTCACAGCCGGATGTCGAATCCACTAGCTGGTCAATCCTTGGTAGAGGATAATGATCTTTCGGGCAAGCTCTGTTCAGATCCTGAAAATCGATGCACATACGCCACGTTCCGCTCCCTTTAGCTACCATGACTGCATTGGACAACCATTCCGGATATTGTACTTCCTCAATGTGCTTTGCTTTCAACAGCCTTCCAACCTCTTCTTTAATTATCTTATCTTTTTCTGGCCCAAATTGCCTCAATCTCTGTTTTACGGACCTGATCTCTGGATCAACATTCAAGTGGTATAATGCCACCTTGGGGTTAATCCCCAACAAATCATCTGGTTGAAATGCAAAGAGATCTGCATTTCTCCTCAGACATCTAACGACTTCTTCAGCCACGTCATGTGGCATCTGCGTCCCTATACGGGTAGTAAAGCCTTGCTTGTTAGGAAACAACTCCACAGGCATGAGTTCTTCCTCTGGCCTAATCTGCAGCTCTGGTTCCTCTTCCATGAGCTCTGCATATTTCAACTTTTTCCCCGTAGGATCATCTCGTCAACTCTAATTTCCTGGAAATGTGTGTGCTACTTTCTTAACGGTTTTAACATAGCACTTTCGTGAGCATATCTGGTCACCTACAAGCTTTCCCACTTCGTCACCTACTGGGAACTTCAGCTTCATATGATATGTGTAGACCACCGCTTTAAAAAGGTTCAGAGATGGCCTTTCTAAAATCACATTGTACGCGGACAGTGCGTCTACGATCAGAAAATTCACCATCTTCACATTAGTAACAGGAGGTTCTCCGAAACGGACCTACAGAGATACCTGCCCCTTAGGGTAGATAGCACCCCCTGTGAATCCAAAAATGGCCTTTTCTACTGGCTTCATCTCTCCGTTCAGATTCATCTTAACAAAGCAGTCGTGGAACATTATATCTGCAGAGCTACCAGTATCTATGAAGATTCTGGCTACATCATATCCACCAATCTCTGTGGTGATTACCAAAGCATCATTATGGGGCCTGAGTATTGATAACTCATCCTCTGGCCCGAACTGGACATTTGGTGAGCTCTCCATTCTCTTTACTTCATGGACATCCTCCTTTTTCCAGAGATGGGTAGCTCTCACAGAGGCTCTTCTAGCTCTATGAGAGTCGCCATCCGCTGGTCCTCCGACTATCATACGGATAAATCCACTCTTGTGGCCGGAGCCATCTTTCTTAGGTGGCTCTGCCACCTCCTTGCCTCTATCTCCATCATCTTTCCTCATGCTACTTCTATCTCTCTCTTTTTTCACGAATTCCACCAAGTGTCCATCTCTGATCAACCTTTCAATGGCATCTTTCAAATGTCTACACGAGTTGGTATTATGCCCGTAATCGTTGTGAAAACGGCAGTACAACTCTGACCGGGGTTGACGAGGCCCTATTTTTGCAGAGGATGGGAATTTGAATTTCGGGTGATCAACCACCACTTCAAAGATCTCTGCTGGTTGAAGAGTTGGTGGGGTATAAGATTCGAATCTTTCTTGGAGAGGCTTCGACCTCATTTCTCTACCCCTCTCCCTTTCTTCCACACCTTTCTTCTTGTCTGGTGTCCTCTTACTTGGAGCATTCTTTCCAGTAGTCTCATCTTTTCGTAAGTACGTAGCCTCTTCTAGGTTGATGTACTTATCAGCTCTCTGCTGGAGCTCATCAAAAGTGTCAGGGGGGCTTTTTAGCCAGAGATTTAAAGAAATCTCCTCCCCTTAGCTCCCTTGCCAGGGCATTAATCTTGACTTCATCAGTGGCTGCCGGCACCTCTAGGGCGGCTTCGTTAAAACGAGAGATGTAATCTCTCAAGCTCTCTTGAGCGTCTTGCAAAAAGTTCATCAGAGATAGAGACGTTTTATGTATCTTTCTTGCGCTAGAAAACTGATGCAAGAAGAGTGTACTGAGTCCTCTGAAAGAGTGTATAGACTCATTGGGCAGTTGACTGAACCACATCTGAGCAGATCCTGTCAGGGTGGTGATAAATACTCGGCATTTCACGCCATCAGAGTATTGGTGGAGCAAGGCTCTATTTTCAAATCTCAACAGATGATCTTGTGGATCAGTAGTGCCATTGTATTCATAGGCCAGAGTTTTAAAATTCTTAGGAAGATGATCCAAGAGGATTTCCTCCGAGAAGGGAGATCCATCTTGCCTCATTCCCTGTTTTCCACTTTTCTCACATTGTTTTTTCATTACTTCAATGTCTTTTCTTAAAGACGCTAGCTCTCGTTGAGTACCACTTCTACGAGAGGTGGTATTTTGGGTTGTGGAATCATCATCATCCTCTTCCGACCCATATTCATCATATTCAACCAAACGGGGTCTCTGTTCCTCAACCCTGACAACTCTGACTGCAGCTCTAACTTCTCTTGGGGTCGCACCCCCCAAATCTGCTCTTTCCTCTCTGGTGGCTGTCCTACCGGCAGCTTGACTTGAAATCAAAAATACCAACTTTCACTAGTAGATTCCCCACAAGCATACGGGTTCACTGTAGTATGAGTAAGTATAGCGACCAAGTTTATCGAACCCAAGGGATGAAGTGTATACGAACAGATCCCTGAAGATCTACGCGTCGTAGCTAATATGAATGTATGTTTTTAGATTTTTGAAGAATTAAGTCTAAGCTAAAATAAACTAATTAAACTAAAGAACAAAAGAAATGAATTAACTGAAATTTGTATTCAAATACGTGATGGTGATGCTCAGGATAGGAATCCCTACGTATACTAACGGAGAAGGTACATAATCAAGATAATCGTGACGCGCAAGAAATAACCTAAGTAAAAGATTGCAAGACGAAAGCTCAAGATTCAAAACCCTAATACTTTATCCTAACAATCGACTTCACTAATCTACAAACAAGTTAATAGATAGTGCTTAATTAACGAGACCCTAATTTAAACTAAGGTGATGCGGTCGTCCTCCTTAGATAAACTGGTAGATTAATTAACCCTTTCTAAACCCTCTCATTAAGTCTACTCGTTGTTAAAGAGTGATACGATCGTCCTCTCTCTAACACTTTTTAAACGAAATTCAAGAATAAAGTTAAGATTGATTTTAAGAATTCATTAATTAAGAGAATTAAAACCTAACGTCACGAATTACCCTAATTACGTACCCACAACCTACTTCTACGAGTTCATCCTACCCTAAGCATGCATGGGTTTTAGCTAGACATGGTTTTGACAATAATAAAAGCAATAGAAGAAGTGACGAACATAAACATGATGATTTGAACGAATAAAAGATCAAACATAAACTAGGGTTTAAAGAAATACTTGCAAAGAACTGAAATTTAATTAATAAAAACGAAGTTTAAAGTGTTTAACGTAATCGAACTAATGAAAAGAAACTGAGAAACGAAAAAAAACTAAGAATTCGTGCTAAAACCTCGATTAAACGTAAAGTAAAGCTTGCTCGTCTCCTCCTCTCCAAAAACGGACTCTAAAAGTAATATTGTATCAAGTGGTGTCAAGGTGTCTAGTTGTCTCTGAAAACGAGCTCGGGACGAGTATTTATTAGCATTGGGCCGAATCGGGAACTCGTGGGCCAAAAAACGCATCCGGAAGCACGAAATTTGGAAGTGCTCGAGCACACACGCTTGAGTGGTGGGGCTCGAGCAGTGTAGCTCGAATGGTGCAATCTCGAGCGGTGGCGCTCGAGCTGGTCGAGCGCTCGAATTTCTCTGCATATTTTGGGGCGCTCGAGCAACACGCTCGAGCGGTGGCGCTCGAGCTGCTCGAGCGCAAGAAACTTTTGTAAGTTTTTGGCGCTCGAGCAACGTGCTCGAGCGCTAGTGCTCGACCTGAGCCACTCGAGTGACTCCAGAATTTTCCAAAGTAATACTTTTCTTCTTCCACACTAATACCAATCGTATTTCTTCAATATCTTCTCATCCGGGCATCCGTTTGAGTCGATTCAAAGTCCTACGAACTCCATTTTTCATCCTCGATTCACCTATGAGCATCAAAGAGACAAATTCATCAATGTATAGAAATAATGCTCAATTGACTCTAAATACTCGACAAAACCGACCAAAACTAGGGTATTTCTAACGACGAATCATGACAATTTCACGCCTAATCACAGCTGCTCTGCCAAAACTGGTTCTCACGTTGGTCTCCCCTAGGACGTCTCTAGGGGGAGAAGACAACAGAATGTTTCGGGGCATCCAGGCCCTAGTGTCCTAAGCCACATTGAAGACTCTAGGACGAGGCGCACTCGGGGCCTGAGGTCCGGGCACATCATGTGCCCGGGGTTCATTCGTATTCAAACAATGAGGAGCTCCCCGGGTGGGAGTCCTTTCTGCCACAGCCTGATCAACTGCAGTCTTAATCAAAGTTCTCAACTGCTCAACTGTCAATGGAATCAGAGCTGAACTATCTTGAACCGGTGTAGTCTCTGGATGTTCCACATCCACAACTGTGACCGCAGGGGTGCTCACATTTTCAGAGGCTTTCGAACCTCCCACCACATTTGCGCTCATTGGAGTATCTGTAGGAGCAGTGGTAGCATCATCAAAATCCTTACCCAGATCTCGGGGAGTAGGATTCGTCATCTCTGAGAGTCAGGAAAAAATAGCAACTTAGTCCATGGCTTTCTCAAAATGCATATTAATTGACCAAATACATGTACCTCTTTCATCGAGATCTCAACGATATACATTTAAGAACACATAGTGACCAATAGGTAGTGGTTATCTCTACAGAGCTAATAGTTTTAGAGATAATGAAAATTTTCATAAGCTCTGAACAAATATCAAAATATCACTCGTTGCTTGAAAATCGTAATAACATATTTTGATAATCTCGTAAACTTTCAAACAGATCGACTCACGTGTTGAGAGCTAATTTTTTGAAAAAATAAAGCTATCAAATAACCTTGTATGCCCAGATCCGTACATTCATAACACCGTTTCTGCCAAATCATCTTTGTAAAGGCAGTACTTCGTATTTTGGCAAAGAAACAATACCTTTCATTATGGAAACAACAAAGATAACTCATAATCATGCTATAACAACAAATTTTAGTACAGATCTAGCACTTTCATGACCAAAATGACTAAAAAGAAAAGCTGTGACACATGAAGATACTCATATTCATGAGAATTTTTCCAGAAAAACAGGGGATAGAAATAACCATGCATCACTTTGTTGGGAAAATAGTGGTGCCCGGAATCTATTCGGGATGAAATTTAAATATGAATTTAAATATAATTATTACTAGCATGAATTAATCCTAATTAATTCAAATAATAATTCCAACAACAATTTTTATCATCATGCATGTTGAATTAATTCACATAAAATCTATGGCGGAATAAACAATAAATTATGTGACTTACGTACCTCTCGTAGAACTGGCCTTTGAATAAAACGGGACAAACACGAACACGCTTTATCAACCCAAAAGCCTTCTCAAGTATTTCCCTTTCGCCTTACTTGATCACCGGTGGGAGATGCTTTCAAGTAATTTAAATAACTAAGGAAAAAGAAAAATATTGTTGCTGATTTTTTTTTTCAACACTGTGAAACTGTCAACTGGAGATGAAATAATCATCCCCTACTTATAGGACAAGGGATTTTCGAAATTTTCATATATTTTAGAGGTGGAGAAAATCTTTTCTTAGCCTCTAAGAAATTTTGAATATATCCCATATATTATTTTCTCCATAATAAAATATTCCACAAAAATCTCAACCTCCTCCTAATAAGCATATTTTCGAAAATATTAAAGAAAGAATCCAAGATTTGGATCTTCTTGAATATATGAGATAATCTTGTATTCCAAGAATACTTATCTTCCATAATATCTTTCCAAGAAAATCAACAAGATCTTTTCTTTCTCCTAATATATCTTTTTCGAAATATCATGAAAAAATCAGCAAATATATTTTCTTTTATTTTAATCACCTTATCATTATTGGGCTACTTAATTGGGCTACTTGAGGGGCCTTAAGGAGAATTAAGATTGGACCTCCTAATGGACTTCTGAATTTCAATATTGAGCCCCAATATAATTCAATCCATTAATATTAATTATTACCACTAATAAATTAATATTGCACTATCCATCTTAATCCATATTACGATAATATGGGCTCCCGGTTATTTTTTCCCGCGTTTAAGATTATCAAGTCCATTAATTAATTAAGCTTCTGAATAGCTCTAAATTAATTAATATATTTCACCTTGGAGTAAAGACAGCTCAACATTATTATTCGTACCGAAGAAACTAATTCTTCACTTGCAAGATTTGGTACAATAAAACTTCTGAGCCCACCAAGGGGACTAATCACACGAGCCGTACTCGCACGCATTTCTCCGTATTAAATCTTAGCAACCGTCGTATGATTAATATTACTGCCCAAGACACAAAGTTCGAAGTCACAATGATTCTCACCCAACATGAATCAAAGCAGTAACTATTAAACACACACGGTCCTATTTAAGTGACGGAGATTAAGAAATCAACAACCACTGAGGTCTAATTCTTCACCTTTCAGAACAGAAGAATTTATCCTCGCTGTAGGACCTCTTCAACACATACTAAATGTGCTAGTGCAATCTCTTGGTCAAGACAGACCAATCTGAGCCTTACACATCGACCTTTCACGGCGGATTGTTCAATTCCACCTAGGTCGTGAAAATGTACGTTTAGTTACAAGTAAACTGTTAATGTCGTCTTCCGTGATCGGGTATCACCACATTAACTACAATGTAACATGTACTATATATTGAACTGTTTGCAATAGAAATTCAACATTCAATCATAACTAAAGCAAATGCGATAAAATAATTATTCTCATAAAAAGAGTGTTTGATACACGAGTTATACAAAGTAAAAGCATACTTTCACGTATAACTCCAACACACTTCACTATTTTCACTCACGATTCATGAAGGGAAATAAGAAGTTACTCAAGTCAAAACTCAAATTTCCCACAGACGGCGCCAATTGATAAGTGCAAACTCAAGATCAACACAAAATCAAGCAAGTATTTGAAGAAATACTAAGAAAGGTACCTGAGAGCCTCTCTGATAGCTTGGACCTCCGGTGGGATTCCTGCACAAAGTCGGGCCGGAGAGGGCTCCGGCGTCGACCCTCCGACACTCAAGTCAGAAAACTTGCTATGGAAGAAAAGTCATAGCTGAAATCTAGAAAATGTGAGCGAGTAATAGTGATAATACCTTGTTATGAAGAAGGAAAATGAGTATTTATACCTTTAAGTTGTGGGGGCAGAACAGTAAAATCGTCTTTATTGCCCTAATTATTCTTGGGACCACTTGGGGACCCGGGTGCCTTAGGAATCGACGCGTGTCCCTTGGCTGGCCTGTTCAGTGTTGTTTAGCACAGGCAAATCCTGACAGAATCGTCCTTTTCCATGCCTCAGTCCCAGAGCTCGTGAAATGGACGTATTTTGTATTCCTTTCTTCAATATTCGTGCTAACAGGGAATGAGAGAACATTCCAATCTTTCAGGGACCTTGGGATCCGGTAATACTTTACTTCTTATCCTGTATTTTCGCATACTGCCGTTGATATCCAGAGCTTATGAAAAGCTCTGGAGAGATGTTTTCCAAAAGAGCCGGATATCTTTTCGCGAACTTTTATATAGATAGAGGGCTTCCAGGTTCTTCACCGAATATTCGCCTTTTAGAGTTCTTCATAGATCGGTTTTATAAGCTTTGTCAGAGCTTTCGAAATATTATCTCTCCCTTCGAGAGATAAACAAGTGAAGCCTAATGGAGGCCTCTAAACAGGATTCTCACCCATTTTCCAAGTTTGTTTGGCCACTTCAGGAACCCCCTCATATCGGTAAACTCATATCTTTGCTTTCATGATCTCTGATCAGATTTTTCCATTTCAGTTTTACTTCTTTAGGATTGATGTAGTCTGTCCATTCTGGAGGAGCCTACATCAAAAGTGATGATTTTTTTTGCCAAAATTCAAAAGTTTTGCTTATATTACAATTCGCGGAAAGGTGGTGTTTTTAATTGCAAATAAGCCTTAATAATTATATATTACGTAATAGTCGTGTACAAAGACAAACGTACATTTATTAACCACTTTCGTTATTATACAGACGTATCATTATTAAAAACATCAAATTGCAATCAAACTGAAACAATAAGATAACTTCATATCAACGGCTCGATTGAAAAATATCCTCGTAGCCTGAGGTAGAACACCAAGCTGTTTTTTTTTTGGGGGGGGGGGGGGGGGGGGGAATCCTTAATTTGCACAATAAATAGACAAAGACAACTATCAACCATTACAAAAAAAAAAAACCTCTGTTAAAAAAAATGCATCGCATCTCAGAATCACTACAAAAGAGAAAAAAAATATCAGACAAATAATGCTAAGAGAATATAAATGTTCTTAAAAAAATTCATTATAACAACCTAAAGTCTCAAAGTTGAAGATGAACAAACCGAACACAACCAAACATCGACAAATCAATAACACGGGTTGGACCAATACATAGCAAATGGGCACGCATATTTGTAAAAAAATATACATAATAAAAAAATCAATTACAAAACAACACAGCCTGAAAACCAAATTTGCACGTGTATAATTGAAGAATAATAATTAACCACACAAACTCTTACCACGCAGTATTGAAATATATATCAACATTATGATTTAGAATTTCCTCGAAACTAATGAAGCCAAGTACTGATTTTGTAATACTCTATGCAAAACACTCTTGTATCTCCGTCAAATGAATAAATTTCATCATATATTCATTTTTTGTATACTTAATTGATATAACATTTCGAATAACACCAAAATATTTGATGTAATATTCTTTGTCTTTGATGACAAAGCCTTCCAACCTTATTATCAAAGAACACGGAACACATCAATCAAATTTTATTTCCTAACGTCAACAATTAATTATTATTCAGATTTGATAAAAATATGTAAAAAAAAAAAAATCCAACAAATTTGATTGATACATAACTTGATACATGAAAATCCAAAGAATTGCTAATTTGGGAATTCATCATCACTATATTCATGTTGATCCTTCCAACAGTAATCCATGTCTGAAGAATTATTACATGAATCGTTAAAGAACACATTTAATATAAAATAAATAAATAAATAATAATGGTGTGATCATGATGGAAAAATAATAATATATAATGTCCTTAAAGAGATATTGTATGTATGATGATATGTGTTTATGGGTATATATAATAGAAAAATAAAGTCTAACATATTGAACGATGTTTACTATTTCCCAAAAAAGAAAAAAGAAACATGCTAATAATTATATTCCAGGCTAATTTCATGTAAGTGCATTAAAATTAGAGACCATTTATGACTTGCATCTAATCTACATAGATGCATTAAAATAGTATATCATTCCTATGTAAGATAAAAATAATCATCACCAAATCGTCTCAAATTGTGAAGTTTACATGGCTTATGTTTTGTAGATGATATGTGTGTTGGTCCCGAAACGAGTAAACAGGTGTATGGGGGGGGGGGAATACACCTGTGGTTACAAATTAAAACTTCTTCAAAACTTATCAGGTTACTTAAGACAATAGCTCGTCAGTGGACTTGAGGTCTGCTGAGAGTTACTCTGTGAAAGCTTACTGAGATAATACCTCCACTGAAAGCACAAGACTTTCAGTTGAACTACTATCTAATTAGCTTTCAGATGCGGATTAGTGAACCCTTTAGAAAACTCGTTTTACTTTGATAAACTTGAGATCAACACACACTTATGAAATAGCAGAATGTAAGTACACAAGATGTAAAGTGGTTCAGAGATAAATCTCCTACGTCCACTGGCCTGATCAAACAGGAGAATTCCTTTCACTTGGAATTCCTTGTGTTATAGTGCCAAGGTGCACTGATCAACTTCTCCTCTCTTAGGATGATTGATCACTAGAAAATTCCAGGTCCTAGTTCCCAAAACAAACCAGCTTTCAGACTGATACAACAATCAGCTTACTAACACCACTTAACACTAGCTCTCAACCTAAACACTGAGTAGGGTTTTGAGTAGGGTTTTGGTTCCAACTATTTTGAGATAATCCTTACAGGTTTAGCTCAATGCTTAGGATTGGATTATCTCTTTCTAAGATTTGGATATAGCTTTTAGCTTGGTTACAGAAGGTTTGTTAGGTTCTCTACAATTGTGAAACACTTGGGAAACAATGATAATTTCGAGTGCTTCTAGAAGATTATGAATGTAGAGATAGCTTTGATCTTGTGAGTTTCCCGTGCTTGTAAATGTGCACGTCCTTCTGTATTTATAGGCTTCCTTGAAAATCTTCCCGTTGGATTTGAATCTTCTCAAGTAAGTCTTCTTGTATCTGATTGGTTCAAACGGCTCTATTTGAAGCTTTAAGTCTTGTCAAGAAACGGCTGCAAAACCATGTTGTTCACCAACTTTCTGTAGATTGCTAGGTGAAAGACTTTTGGTACTTGTCAGGCTGGGGCAGGTCGGCTGTCAGTAAAGTACACTGACGTGTCATCTTTTCATTGGACCTTAAGTCTGTATGCCCAGATTCTTGTCTTGCTTTAAGGTGGAACTCCTCTGAGAGAACCTTCTTATTCCTTCATTTATTGTAAGCTTCACTGAAATTCATTTTGCCTTGTTCCAATCAGATTAACTAACAGCTTTAAATATGTTTAGCATTCAATGTACTTGTTAGTTTCTTTATCAGTGGACCTTCGTCCTCTACTGATAGATTTAGTCTTAGTGAGAATGTACTTAGAAAATATTCAAGACTTAGACTTCTTTCTCAGATCACTTAGTCTTCAGCGGACTTCACTTCAGCGGACTTTATCTTCAGCAGACTTCATACTAAAATACACTCTAGTTATTACTAACTGTACTCCAGTTCTTAACACTTTGAACTGTTGAACTAAACATTAACTCTACTGAATAATTTACTTACAAAACAACTTAGGAGGGACATGTTGGCATCTAATCAAAACAAGTCTTATACATTTTCCCAACAATTTCCCCCTTTTTGATTATGCCGGAACCTATCTTATTACATATCTTCTTCCAGATGAGGTTCTTCAGATGACATTCAAAGTTCACAGATTTTGTAAGTAAAAACATTCAAGTACATAAGCCTAAATGATAATGAGATATTATCTTGGGCAAGCATCAGTAGAGTTCATTTCATTGATAAAAGGATGAAGTACATTTTACATGAAGTCTACTTATCAAAAAGTTTTCAAACTAAAAACACACCTGGGACTTATAAACAAATGCCCAGCAAAAGATACAACATTCTCAGATGGACTCAAAAAGAGGTTCAAGTCCATATTGCTTGAAGACTCTGATCTTCAGCTCATTCTTCCTTTCCATCATTTCCTTGGAATGTCCTTTGAGACCAAGATGCTCACATAAAGATGTCCACTCTTCAGTGATCCTTTCTCTATCAACAGCTCCTGTTGCATCTTGAGGAGGCCAGTAGGTGATTGGCTCAGGGGCCTTTAGAGCATGATCAGGGAAGGCATCATTCCAAGCACCACTGATCTCAGGATAGAGTTTGGGATAGGCATCAAACAACCATGAGTTGAAGACTTCTTGTGCATTGTCCCTTCCTAACTCTCCACTGACATAAAAGGAATAAACGAATTCCCTTTTTGCAGTCTCCCAAGCATCATTGAGCTTCTTAGGAACCCAGGCATCATGGTGAGGGAATCTGTTTTGAGAAGGTGTGATCTTGTCTTTCTTCAGTTTGGCAGCCCACTTAAGATAACCACTTCTGAACTTCTTAGAAGTAGTTTTATCAAATGTGGCTAGCCTCTCCTTTCTTTTCCTCTCAGCCAGCTCTGCAATGGTCTCTATCTTATCAACCACCTTATCTCTCCTCTCCTGCTGCTGGGCTGTAAGCTTCCTTGCTCTCTCATTCATACCTCCAGCCTCTTTAATTAGCTCAGCGAGCTCTGTGACTTTGGTAGGTGCAGACTTGGGAGGTTCAGAAGATAGGGGTTCAGGGTTGAGAATAGGAAGTACCTGAACTTCATCAGTAGAGGTTGTGGGCTTAGCTGCCAACCTCCCTGAGGTTCTTGTCTTTTTAGCAACCTCTGCTGAGAGAGTTTCAGATGCCTTCCTCTTTGCAGGTTCCCCCTTCTTTGCAGCTCTCTCTTCCTTCTCTTTCAGATGAGCTTCTTTGAACTTTGAAAGGTCTTCTGATGATGTCTCCTTGCCCTTCTTTTCTCCAACCAGCCTCTGGGCCTCAGCATCAACTTTCTTCAGGGTGCTCTTCACTTGTTGGCCTTTCTCGAAATCAGGGGTTTCAAGGATAATGTTCATTTTATTCTTGGGATCAGCCTTCATGTCCTTCGCACTTATCCTCTTTTCCCCCTTTCCGGCATTAATCATACACTCAGCAACTGTGATGTTGAGCTTCAGTTGATCATGTGCCAATGCCTTCAGCTCAGTTGAGCAGTGATCTACCTCATCCTCAAGCCTTTCTAAAGTAGCCCCAGCAGTCTGCCCAAATTGAACAAACTGCGCAAGCTTTTCATTGATAAGTACATTAGTCTTCTCTTGAGTTGGGAAATCCTCAGCTGCCTTCTTTAGTACCTCTCCCAGTTTGGCTCCCAGCTCAGCATGCTTGGCCTCGAATTCAGACATCTTCGAGTTCCATAATCCTTCAACCTTTCCAAGAAGGTCAGTTGAGAAGGCTTCCACTGATGACTTCAGGTTGATGGAAACGTTCTCTACTGAGTCTTTGAGGAATTTGGCTCTGGCCTCTTCTTCAGTTTCCTCCAGCTTCTTCAGGGCATCAATGACTAGCACACTTTGCCCCTCAACTACATCAATCACCATCTGCTGAGAGTCGTCAATTTTAAGTGTGAGATTCTGGAGTGATGTAGTTGTGGACTCCATGAGTTCGTCAATGTGATCTGAGAGGATGACCATTTCGTCCACCTCCTCTTGGACAACTTCTTGGACATCTCTCAGCTGAGTTTCAAGAGCAGGGATTCTTTCTTCTTGAAGTTTAAGCACTTCATCCATCAGGGGAGTTAGGTTGACTTGGACTGGGGGGATTTCATCAGTTTGAGTACCTGCATTTAAGACAGTGTTAGTTTTTTCTCCCTCAATCTCACCACCTAAGTCACCTGTAACTTCTAACTCCATTGGAACTCCCTCCTCCTCACTCATCTTACTTCTCTCATCACTCTTCTTTTCAACTATATTTCTTTCAGCCAATTCACCCTTTACAGGGATGATTGCTTTTATTTGACCTCTCACAACTCCAGTGATTTCAACATCTTTCTCACCACCCTCAGTTTTTTCTTTCTCTTTTTCAACTCCTTCGATTCCAGACACCTCAGTTGACTCTAAAGTCACCACTGAGGGCTGTTGTGGGAGAATCTCAGTAGACACCTCTACTGGACCCTCCTGTGGCAAATTTTGAGCCTCAGTATCCCTTGCCTTGGATACATCCTTGGCTACCTCACCATCACCTTGCCTTGGTGAGGTCCCTCCTCCTTGTATAATTTCTTCCTTCTCTCCCTCTTTCTCCTTCACCTCCTCTCCTTCAGCTAACACCTCAGTTGATTTCTCTTGCTCACCAACATCAGCCTTCTCTTCCTCAGTTGCCTTCTTAGCCTCAGCTATCTTCTCCATCACCAGACTCTCAAAAATTTTCTCATCACAGAGAAGTCTGGTTTTGGTCATCCCTGCAAACTGCAACACCTCCATCTCCTCCTTCTTCCAATCATCAGCATTGCTGCCTTTGACTGCCAGTAGAATTTCTCCTAGCCTCCTATCTTTGAGCTGGACAAGGAGTCTCAGCCTCAAGAATAAAGCTTTCAGGGTTGGGTACCCATCAAGCTCAGGGTACTTAGACTCTAAAGAGTATGCAACTTCATCCTTGAGAGTATCAAGGAAAGAGTACTCTTCTTCATCGTCTGAAGGAAGGGAAGGGGTAGGGGATCTGCTTTCTGTTGGCTCTTCTGGGATAGACTCCAGTTGAGTTGGATGAATTTCAGGAGGGTTCAACTCAGATGAGGTTTGAGTGTCAGGTGAGGTTGGGTTTTGGTCAGTGGGGGTGGATGATATGGGTTCAGATGGGGTTGAGGGAATGGGTTCAGTAGGTTTTGATGGGGTGGTTTCAGTTGGGGTGGAGATGGGTTCAGTGGGGGTTTCAGTTTGGGATCCACTTGCTTGCTTTTGAGAGCCATCAGTGGGGGTTTGAGTGTGAGTTATTTTGGAGATGCGTTTGGTTTTGGCAGCAGGGGTGCGAGGTTTGGTGATTTTAGGTTTGATGGGGGTAGGTGCAGGGACATCTGAGTCAGACTCAGTTGATATGATGTTGGGAGATGAGTCAGGGTTACCTGATGAAGATTCATCAGTTGAGTTGGTGATCCTGACTTTCTTTGAGGCACTCTCCTGCTCTGCCTCAGATGACCTCCTTCTTTCCTTCTTAGAGGCTTTCACTGCCTCGGCCTCCTTGTGCTGAGCCATCTTGTCACTTAATTTGACCAGCCTCCTTTTGAGCTTGGTCTTCTTCCCATCAGTTGGGTTGGCCTCTTCTTCCTCAACTGCCTCTGGGCTTTCCTCAGCAGGCTTGAGCATTCTTGTTTTCAGAGTTTTTCCCGACTTGAATAAGGTCTTCAAGTTACTCCATTTCCTCTCCTTTAACCAGTCTACTCCCACATCCACATTCTCAATTAAATAAGAAATTTTAGTGGCAAAATTCAGCTTACTTGCCAACTGGGGAGTTTTGTCAGCCTGAAATTTTGAGTGTTCCCTGTTCAAAGTTCTTAAAAAGAACTGCTGCCAATCGTATGGCTTCTCCTTGCTCTCAATAATTGCCTTCATCAATCTTAGCTTCGGCTTGCTTACTTGCTCAGTGCTTCCTTGGTTTCCCAAGATACATTTACCAACAATCTCACAGAGGACATTGTATGCTGGTAATAGTAGGCTTCTGTTCATCGTGGGACTGTATTTCCCTTTCTTCTCCATGATGGTGTAGACCCATTCCTCCTCCTTATCCAAGATGCAAGTATCTGGATTTGGGCCTTCAGATGGGAGTTCAAATAACTCCTTCAGATCATCTCCACTTATCCTAATCTCCTTCCTTATCTTCTGGTGCTCAACAACCTCCATATCGTCTCTTATCACCTTCTTCTTCCTTTGTACAAATAGACACGATTTGATTCTCGAGTCTGAGTTGGAGATGTTGTAGAAAAATTCAAGAACTTGTCTATCATAGCAGTACTCCGGATGTACTGATAGAAATTTTTCTAAGCCAGCGGCTTTGACCATTTCCAAAGCCTCCTTGATGTGAGAGAACTCTGGTTTTGTTTCAATTTCTGGGTTATTGAACAGGATTATTGGTTCGTACCAGAAATTTTCTTTGTTGTTCAAAAACCCTAGGTTAATTCTGGCCATGATTTTGAAGAAATTTGCAGAAAATGATTGAAGAGATAGTAAGTGTTTGCTAGAAGATATGTTCGAAAAGGTTTACGAGTGAAGGTTTGGGGTTTTTATATGAGTAATGAATGGTGAGATTGAACAAAGAGATCAACGCCTGAGATTGATCGTGTTTGAGATCGTGGGTAGTTGCAAGGTTTTGTGGGGAGTTTTTAAGAAATCTTGACGGTTAAAAAAGAACCGCCTAAAATGAATGGTATGGATTGAAAAAGTTGGTAGCCGGAAGGTCACATCATCCGGCTTTTAGGGCGCGTGAGATAGGTAATTGAAAGAGCATGTCTGACTTGTACCACGCGCATTAAATGCTTGCCATACCAAAATCTCTTCGGAACAGTGAAGAAAGATTTAATTTCCCAGAAAGCACTCATTAGTAAGTTTTTGAAAACAAATATATTCTTTAAAAAAAAAAAACTAAGAGGCTTTAAATTAGAAATAATATAAGTAACAAGCTTTTGACCTCCACTGAGGTTTGACCACGTCTGATATTCAAACCTCTTCTGAGATGAGGAGCTTCTTCTGAGGGAAGATCCTCTTCTGAGTATGAACCTCCACTGAGATACCAACTGAGTTGAAGGTAACTCTTCTGAGATTCAATCCTTTATTTACTCTCCTGGATCTAGGAGTCCAAGCTCCACTGACAACTCTTGAAACCTTGCTTCAGCCAAAGGTTTAGTGAAGATATCTGCCTTTTGCTTGTCAGTGTGGATTTTGAGCATTTTGATGTCCTTCTTCTCCACATGATCTCTGATGAAGTGATGCCTTATATCCACATGTTTGCATCTTGTGTGGAGAACTGGATTTTCTGAAATAACAATTGCACTATTGTTGTCACAGAAAATAGGGACTTCATTGGCAAAGATGTTGTAATCTCTCAGTTGTTGTCTTAGCCAAAGAATTTGAGCACAACAACTTCCAGCTGCCATATACTCAGCTTCAGTAGTGCTTGTGGCTACTGAATTTTGTTTCTTGGAAAACCAAGAAATCAGTTTACTTCCCAAGAATTGACAAGTGCCTGAGGTTGATTTTCTATCAATTCTGCATCCACCATAGTCAGCATCTGAGTATCCTGTGAGTTCTAGATTGTCATCTGAGGGATACCACAATCCCATATTCACAGTACCCTTAAGATATTTTAGAATCCTCTTGGCAGCTTCCAGGTGACTTTTCTTGGGATTTGCTTGATATCTAGCACAAATGCCAACTGCAAATGTGATATCAGGCCTGCTTGCTGTGAGATACAGTAGAGATCCAATAATGGCTCTGTAGGAAGTCTGGTCTACTGATTCTCCATCCTCATCTGGTTCCATTTTGGTGTTGGTGTTGAGTGGAACTCTTGCAACCTTGCTGGTCTGGCATCCAAACTTGTTGATCAGCTCCCTTGTGTATTTGGCTTGGTTGATGAAGATTCCTTCAGTGGACTGCTTGACTTGAAGTCCTAGGAAGAAATTCATTTCTCCCATCATTGACATCTCAAATTTTCCCTTCATCAGTTGAGAAAACTTCTCACAGAGGACTTGGTTAGGACATCCAAAAATGATATCATCCACATAGATTTGAACCAGCAATGTGTCCTCTCCTTTTGTGATTCTGAAAAGTGTTCTATCAACTCTCCCTTTGATAAAACCATGATCCAAAAGGAATTGTGACAAAGTATCATACCAAGCTCTTGGAGCCTGTTTCAATCCATATAGTCCTCAGTCTATATACTTTGTGACTTTCTTCAAAACCTGGGGGTTGCTCCACATAGACTTCTTCATTGAGTACTCCATTCAAGAAGGCACTTTTAACATCCATCTGGTACACCTTGAATTTCTTGTGAGCAGCATATGCAAGAAATAACCTTATTGCCTCCAATCTGGCTACTGGAGCAAATGTTTCATCATAGTCAAATCCTTCAACTTGAGAGTAGCCCTTTGCAACTAGCCTGGCCTTATTTCTGACTATGATATCATTTTCATCCTTCTTGTTCTTGAATACCCACTTGGTTCCTATCACATTGCAGTGATATGGTCTGTCCACCAACTCCCACACTTGATTCCTTGTGAACTGGTTGAGCTCTTCTTGCATGGCAATAATCCAGTTGGAATCTTGAAGTGCTTCTGCTATGGAACTTGGTTCCTGGTTTGATAAGAAACAACAAAACAAAGCACTTTCACCATGAAAACTTCTAGTTTTGACTCCTGAGGAAGGATCACCTAGGATTTGCTCAACAGGGTGATCTGAGAGCAAAGTTCTCCTAGGCTGATGCCCTTCAGTAGAGTTTAACTCTTCTGAAGTTGAGTCACTAGATATTGGAATGAAATCGAATTCAGGAAATAAGACAGAGGGTTGAAGTCCTGAGTCATCATTCAAGGTATTTTCATTCTCAATGGTAATTTCATTGGTTCCCCCTTGAATGATGGTTTCAGTGAATGTCTCAGCTGTGACCACATCTTCATTGACATTGGTTACCTCTTGAACTGGGATGGTGTTCATCAGTTCAGTTACATCTTCAGGAGAGCTCTCAGGTGAGCTTTGAGGAGTGGTCTGATTTTGAGTGTCCTCTTTGAATTGTTGATCATTGAGGTTGTCCCAAGTTGGGATGAATGTATCAACACAATTCTCAGGATATCCTTTTGATTTGATACTCAGTCTAGTTAGCCTTTTGCTTATCACATCTTCATTCTCCTTACTTCTGGACTCAAAAGTAGATTCATCAAACACCACATGAGGTGTTTCTTCCACAACAAGAGTTCTACAGTTGTAAACTCTGAAAGCTCTACTGATTTGGGAATATCCTAAGAAAATTCCTTCATCAGCTTTGCTATCAAAAGCTTTCAGTTGAGTTTTCCCATTGTTGTGAATGAAACACTTGCAACCAAAAATATGAAAGTAAGATACCTGTGGCTTTCTGCCATTCCATAACTCATATGGAGTTTTTCCTTGAAGTTTGGTTACCATGGATCTGTTTTGAGTGTGGCAGGCAGTATTAATAGCTTCAGCCCAGAATCTTTTAGGAACCTGAGCTTCAGCTAACATTGTCCTTGCTGCCTCCTTGAGAGTCCTATTTCTTCTTTCAGCTACTCCATTTTGTTGTGGAGTTCTTGCAGCTGATGTCTCATGTGAAATACCTAATTCTTTGCAATAATCAGATATAATAGAATTTATGAATTCAGTGCCCTTATCTGATCTTATCTTTACAATGTTCAGGCTCTTTTCATTGCTAACTTATTTCAGGAGCTCTGGCAGTCTCAGTTGAGTCTCCTTTTTGCTTGCAAGGAATATTACCCATGTGTACCTGGAGAAGTCATCAACAACAACAAGTGTATACTTTCTCCCATTGATACTTACAGGGGTTACTGGACCAAAAAGATCCATATGCAACAGTTGAAGTACTCTGTCAGTAGAGGTTGCTACTTTGCTTTTGAAGGATGCCTTTACTTGCTTCCCCTCCTGACAGGCTTTACATATATGTTCTTTGTTGTAAACTTCATTTGGCATTCCTTCTACCAGTCCATGTCTTGCTATCCTGTTCATCATCTTGAAGTTCAGATGACTTAGCCTTTTGTGCCACAACCAATTAGTGTCAGTTGAGCTCTTAGCAATAAGACATGCATTTGGTGTGCAAGACTTCCAATCTGCAAGATAGACATTTCCCTTTCTTGACCCAGTTAGTAATACCTGTTGTGAAGATACATTCTTAACAAAACACAGGTTACATGAAAATTCAACACTGTATCCTTTATCACAAAATTGACTTATGGACAGAAGATTGTGCTTAAGTCCACTGACAAAGGATACATTGCTTACTCTTACTGAGCCAATAATTAAAGTACCATAACCTCTAGTGGCTCCTTGAGAGTTGTCACCAAAAGTGACTTGTGGGCCTTCCTTCTCAATAAATTCTGTCAGGAGATCTTTGTTGCCAGTCATGTGCCTAGAACATCCGCTGTCCAAGTACCAGACTGATGATATAAGAGCTTCTCCTTTGTTGAGGTCCACTGAGCCCTGCAATCACAGATCAAGCTTTAGGTACCCATTTGGTGTTGGGTCCTACAAGGTTAGCTGTACCTTTCGGAATCCAAATTTGCCTCACAGTTCTAATCACTTTAGATTGGCTAATTTGTCTTCCATAAACATCTACATAGATTGTTATCTCCCTAGGTGCCTTGGGAGTAAACTTTCTATGGGTGTCAGCCTTTGAAGGAACAGGAACCTTCTTCACATTCTTTCTCTTTGGCTTGGGTGCACCTGGTCTTGGTTTTTGTTGATAAAGGTATGAAGGACCTTTTCCTTTAGGCACAAAAGGACTAGGTCTTTCATATGAGTCATTCCTTGAGGACTGCTCATGCCTGGGTGTTCTCAGCTGAGGTTGCTTCATCTGTGAAGACCTCGGCTGATAGTACCTCTGCTGAGATCTAGTCTGATAAGTCATCTGAGCCTTTCCATTTGGTTTTGGCTTAGATTGACTTTTCTTTTGAGTGATCTCAGCTGGTCTTTTTCCTTTATCCACAGTCTGTGGTTGAAATGTCACAGACTTGACAAAAACTCTCTTTGTGCCACTTGAAGAAGCAACACTCAGAGGACCTTCTGAAGGTTTTGGAATAAAGCCTATCCCACACTTGTTATTTGGATTGGTTTGAAAATTTTGGATCTCCTCTATGGCAAGAGAGGGTTTGTTTAGAGCATCAATCCTTTTTAACAAAGTCTCTTCAGATTTTTGTAAGACATCAATTTTCAGGAGAGAATCCTTTATTTGGCTTACCAATTTTAAATTCTCTTCAGTTAACTTTGTCTTAGATTCATTGAGATCTTTTATCAGTTGATCTCTACCATTTCCTTAACTTCTGAGGATTTCCACCTCCTTTGTCAGTTCAATGGTAGATTTGGCTGGGTTCAGATCTGCTTGATTCCCAGACTCAATTAACTTGGAGTTTTCACTCAAGAGTTGTTTGTTCTCATCTTGAAGACAGAAACTTGCTTCTTGCAACCTTGAGAAATCAATCATCAATTGTTCCAAGGCGGACTGAAGATTGAGTTCCTCAGTTGACTCTGAGCTTAGCTCAGGTGTGTGTTCTAGAGAAATGGATGGTTTAGATTGTACCTCTGGTTCTTCTCTTGCCATGAGGCACATGTCATCTTCACTGCTGTCAGAGAACAGTTCATCAGGTGACTCCAGGTTTTCATCAACATCCCCAGCCATCATGGCTTTCCTTTCTCCATATCTTCTGTCTCTTTTGGCTTGCCTTTCTCTTCTTTCTTTTGTGCTCAGTTGAGGACAGTCATATTGAAAGTGCCCAATCTTTTTGCACTGAAAACACCTGTTGGCATCATCATTCTTTTCCTCAGTGGACTCTTTGGTCTTTGATGATGATCCTTCAGCCTTGGTGTAATTCTTGTATTCCTTCTTCTTTTCCAGCTCAGATGAGCTTTTCTCTCCTTCTCTGGTAGTCTTTTGTGGATAATTTCTACCTTCCCTGTTATCCCTGTAAAATCTCTTATATTTGCCAAAGCGGCTGTTAAGTTGTCCAAACCTTCTAGCCATGAGGCTGAGTTCCTCCTGCATCTCAGCCTTGCTTTGAGACTTGCTTGCCTTTGTACTCTTCTGAGGCTTTGGGGATTTTGGCTCAGACTCCTTAGCTTTGAAGGCAACTCCCTTCTCAGCTGAGGTCTCATCAGGAGCCCTTTTCCTGTTCAGATCAAACTCATAAGCCTTAAGTTCAGAGAATACCTGTTGCATAGACATGCTGGATAGATCCTTGGTATTCTGCATCATTACAGAGTACACATCCCATCTTGAGGTTAGACCTCTCAGGATCTTTAAGGCAACTTCTCTTTTGGTGTAGACCTTTCCCAGAGAATTTATCTCATTCATGATGTCAATGAACCTCCCATCAAGCTGGTCTATGGTCTCAGTGGACTCCATGGTGAACTGCTCATATTTTTGAACAGCTACTGAAAGCTTGTTCTCTTTTATCTTGTCAGTTCCTTCACACATGAGAGCAAGAGTGTCCCATAGTTCCTTTGCTGTCTTGCAGTGGATCACTCTTCCCATTACAGAATCTGGAATAGTGGTGTAGAGAATGTTCATGGCAATGAAGTTGAGGTTGTTTCTCCTCCTCTCATCTGCAGTGAAATTATCTTCATCTTTGGGCCATTCTTCTCTAGGATCTGCAATAGTTTCAGCTGTAGTTCTAGGGTTAGGTGTCATAAACACAAATGGACCTTTAGTAATAACCCTTAACATTTCATCATGCACACAGGCAAGATGAGCTCTCATTCTGATCTTCCAGAAATCATAGTTTTCCACTGAGAATTGTGGAAGCTTGTGATGAGACATATGGTTCAAGGGATTAACTCCCATGTTGTTCTCTGCTGGTGGTGCAACCCTAGCTGTGTTGTCAGCCATATAATAAAAGCAAGTTTATCAAAAGATCAATTCAGGTGACCTTAATAATATACCTTTACGCACAAGGTATACTTAGAACAATGGTCTTTTGAACCACTGCTCTGATACCAATTGTTGGTCCCGAAACGAGTAAACAGGTGTATGGGGGGGAATACACCTGTGGTTACAAATTAAAACTTCTTCAAAACTTATCAGGTTACTTAAGACAATAGCTCGTCAGTGGACTTGAGGTCTGCTGAGAGTTACTCTGTGAAAGCTTACTGAGATAATACCTCCACTGAAAGCACAAGATTTCAGTTGAACTACTATCTAATTAGCTTTCAGATGCGGATTAGTGAGCCCTTTAGAAAACTCATTTTACTTTGATAAACTTGAGATCAACACACACTTATGAAATAGCAGAATGTAAGTACACAAGATGTAAAGTGGTTCAGAGATAAATCTCCTACGTCCACTGGCCTGATCAAACAGGAGAATTCCTTTCACTTGGAATTCCTTGTGTTATAGTGCCAAGGTGCACTGATCAACTTCTCCTCTCTTAGGATGATTGATCACTAGGAAATTCCAGGTCCTAGTTCCCAAAACAAACCAGCTTTCAGACTGATACAACAATCAGCTTACTAACACCACTTAACACTAGCTCTCAACCTAAACACTGAGTAGGGTTTTGAGTAGGGTTTTGGTTCCAACTATTTTGAGATAATCCTTACAGGTTTAGCTCAATGCTTAGGATTGGATTATCTCTTTCTAAGATTTGGATATAGCTTTTAGCTTGGTTACAGAAGGTTTGTTAGGTTCTCTACAATTGTGAAACACTTGGGAAACAATGATAATTTCGAGTGCTTCTAGAAGATTATGAATGTAGAGATAGCTTTGATCTTGTGAGTTTCCCGTGC
The DNA here is from genome assembly GCA_947034835.1 of Ballota nigra. Classification (NCBI taxonomy): domain Eukaryota; kingdom Viridiplantae; phylum Streptophyta; class Magnoliopsida; order Lamiales; family Lamiaceae; genus Ballota; species Ballota nigra. The sequence goes on along the minus strand of OX344722.1, from coordinate 114,660,846 downwards.
TTGTAAATGTGCACGTCCTTCTGTATTTATAGGCTTCCTTGAAAATCTTCCCGTTGGATTTGAATCTTCTCAAGTAAGTCTTCTTGTATCTGATTGGTTCAAACGGCTCTATTTGAAGCTTTAAGTCTTGTCAAGAAACGGCTGCAAAACCATGCTGTTCACCAACTTTCTGTAGATTGCTAGGTGAAAGACTTTTGGTACTTGTCAGGCTGGGGCAGGTCGGCTGTCAGTAAAGTACACTGACGTGTCATCTTTTCATTGGACCTTAAGTCTGTATGCCCAGATTCTTGTCTTGCTTTAAGGTGGAACTCCTCTGAGAGAACCTTCTTATTCCTTCATTTATTGTAAGCTTCACTGAAATTCATTTTGCCTTGTTCCAATCAGATTAACTAACAGCTTTAAATATGTTTAGCATTCAATGTACTTGTTAGTTTCTTTATCAGTGGACCTTCGTCCTCTACTGATAGATTTAGTCTTAGTGAGAATGTACTTAGAAAACATTCAAGACTTAGACTTCTTTCTCAGATCACTTAGTCTTCAGCGGACTTCACTTCAGCGGACTTTATCTTCAGCAGACTTCATACTAAAATACACTCTAGTTATTACTAACTGTACTCCAGTTCTTAACACTTTGAACTGTTGAACTAAACATTAACTCTACTGAATAATTTACTTACAAAACAACTTAGGAGGGACATGTTGGCATCTAATCAAAACAAGTCTTATACATTTTCCCAACAATGTGTCTTCGTAGTAAATAAAATGAACACATGCAAATTTCAACTAAAGTTAATGTTCTTAAATTGTCCAGCCAAAGATTTAAAGTTCTAATTTTTGTATCACCCCTAGTTATGGTTCTTACGTAAATCATTTTTGCTCTGACATTAAATACCATTATACTTCTTTTTAATTTTTTTTATTTGGCATACTAATGGGAAAAAATTCACAATTTAGGACCATTGTTCAAATCCAAAATTATTGATGATGACAAAATATAATCATGAAATTAAGTTAGGGGAAATGACAAAATAACGAACAGATTTACATACAGCTTAGCTTTTGGTTGTCGGGAAATAGCCGTACGAAGGACTACACATATTTGGATTGAAAAATGTGATATTTTTGTTGAATTTCAAATTCCAAAAATTGGCGATGAAGATGTCACAAAAACATGAATTTGAGTTGGAGAAAAATTTCAAGGAGCAAGACAAAGCTATTAGGTGTAGCCACATCGGAGAAGGTGGCACACACATTGAGGGCGGTGCAACGGTCGCGCGCGACATTTTGAGAAATTGACTAAGGAAAATATACGGGAAAAATATAGGCACGTAACTTGAGGTTGACTTTTAAGGACAATAATTTATCGGGTCTATAAAAGTAGATTATTATATTTTAAAATTTTTAAGAGTTACATACGTTGCACGATTGTCCTACATTTGCAGGTTTTAGAACCATATTTCTTATATCCAAGTGTCCGTAAAATCATTATATCCTAAAAATTCAAAGCCCCTTAATTATGGGCCATAAAAAATTCCATTTTTAAAATCATTAGTAATACACTCGAACACACATGCAAAATACACTTCAAGTCTTACAAAATTTTCAATGAATTATTATTATCTTTAATCAAAGATATAAATTGGTAACATCTTATTGAGTCCTTATATACTCGAATGAATAAAAAAGTTACAATAAATAATAATGCAATTCTAAATAATAAGTAACCAAAACAAATTAAATAACTATATATTTATTTCTTCAAAATATTGCATACAAAATATATTTATTTCCATTACTATTTTTTAAAATATAATTATATATATTTTTTATATTTTACAAATATCGCAATTTCTTCACACAACGGTTTAATTTTAAACAATTTTTCTAATTATACATAAGTGTAACATGTGAATATATCTGTTTTATTATAAAATAGATATTTATAAAGAATAATGAATTATTTTATAATTATTACTATCAACTTATCTTAATCAAATAGTGTGTTTGATATCAATCTTAAATATAATCTAAACTTGTAAAATTTAAAATTATTTATATAATATTGTATTACCACCGCAGACATTTGAACATGTCTTTTCTATATTTGTATTTTCTAATATGCTGGATTAGAGAATTGTTGAAGAATTCAATACATTGTAAAATAGACGATGTCAATTCAATAAATATTTACCAAGGTGATGGTCGACTCAAATCAAGGGCATCAAGTGATTCATTAGTTGATCATTTTTACACCATCAAAATCTGAAATGAAGATCTTTTAAAAAAAAGACATTTTCTTCTTCTTTTTTTAAATAGAAGCTATTATTCAAATGAACTTCAATTTTGTGGAACTAAACGTAGCGATTTGCATTTTTAGAGGCCGGGTACTAAATGTAATTTTTCTATAAAATCTGGATATAATGTCTTTTGGAGGAGAAAAGTCAGTCAACACAAGAAAGAAGATACTTTTAATAAAGAGTTTGGAACAATATGGTGGCAATTTTTTTTTTAAATATATCCAATATATTTTGTAAATAATTATTTGTCAATATTTATAATAAAATACATTTCAAAGATATATACCAAAGTATAAAAAGTTTAAAACAAATATTACTCAATTTAGCAATAATTTTAGCGGAAAAATTTAATAGTTTCCAAATGTAGGCCGGTTAGTGTTTTTAATTTGATCAACATCCGCTCCACTATCAGATTGTCCAAAATTTTCCAAGAAGTTTGTTCAAATTACACTGAAAAGTTTACACTGAAAAATAAAATAAGTGTAAACTTTTCAGTAATTGGAACAAACTTTTCAATATTAATAGTGTTAACTGTTGAATGAGTGCACCATGCAATTGGTGCATATGAATGTTTGTCATTTTATTTAATTTAGAGTGATCAAGTCAAATACATTTATATTGCGGTATAAACTAAACCAAGCCAAATATAATGTTATTGACGGCATAATAAGGGAATAAAATGAGACATTAAACCATTGTAATAAGAATATAAATTATTAGGCGGCATAAATTATGCCAGATAAATAGTGCATTATAAAATTTGAAAATATTTTCAGGAAATTAGTGGTTCAAAACGTGCAATATTAATAATATACTTAACAATCACCTAATAACATACTTGAACAATATGACAAAAAATAAATATATAAAAAATATTATTCATTCACCTATATTATAAAACACATCAAATATTTTATATGGAAGAAAATTACAAAATTTTAAAAACTTGATTAATTCCTAAATGCATGTTTTTCTTAGATGGGATATGGAAGATTGGTATTGAATTAAAATGTTGGTATATTTTAAAAATGATAAAACTTTCTATGAGACCGTTTATTGACATGAGACAACACATATTAACATCCACTCCTATCAAAGTGTTAATAGGTCAATATCCTAATTATACATATTCTCATTATCTCATGTCATGAGACAATCTTATATAAGAGAATTGAATTGTTTTAAAAGCATTAACTTAAAAAATGAATGCCTTGTTTAAAAAATGTACTCCCTCCATTCCCTATTAATATTCACACTTGTGTGGGCATAAGTTTTAAGAAAAACTATTTTATTGACTTTTTGAACCAATGAATGAAGAATATTTTGAATTAAAGTAGGTAGTGTGAGAGTGTTTTATTTTCATATTTGGGGTGTGAATATTATTGTAGGATATAGGAAAAGTGTGAATATTAAGAGGGGAAGGAAGGAGTAATTTATAACAAAAATGTAATGTTGTCATAAATATCAACATGAAATCAAAAATATATTTCACCTCCATTAACATGATTCCCTGAAGCTCTAAGGCCTCATTTTTTTTATTTTATGTTGATATTTGTAACAACTATTACATTTAAGCAATTAATTTTTACAAAAAAATAATATCTTTCCTTCTTTTTCTCTTTCTTAAAATCTCAAGTAATGGACTTGAGCATCTAATATAATTTCCAGTAGAGTCGAGCGGCTAATAGATTTTCCGGTGGGGACGTGCATATGGTGGACGAAATTCCGATAGAATTGAAACGACTGGAATTTTTGTGGGAAAATGATAAATACAACAAACTCACCATCGCTAAATTTTCCGATGGAGAAGTGTGTGCGAAATATGAGGAAAAAGTAAATACAAGAAACCCACCATAAATGAAAATGAGTATCTTCATTAGTAAAAGTAGGACGTGTAACATTCTGAAGCATATATTACAATTAGCGGATGAGACACAATAAAATTGATGAAATAGAGGAAAAACTTATGGGAGATGATCCATTCCAAAAAAATAATGACCATATTTCAAAAATAATAATTTACATAAATAATTAATAAAACATGGATTTAATATCACAGTCCTTACATTTTTCAAATTCATTAAATGGACTATTTTATTTATCAGAGGCCTATCTCTCCTCTCCCGACTATTGGGCTGTGTTAGGCAATATTTTCAATTAATTGATTATTTTTTTTATAAATATAATATATATATATATATATATATATATATATATATATATATTTAGTAATATAAGTTTATATTTTCATGTTTATAGTAATTGATTGAAGAATGATTAATAGCTCTGGAATCATAAGAAACTGTATTTTTTATTGGAATACTCAAATTAACTATAAAAATTCAATACACTTAAATATATTAGTATATATTAAACAAAAGAAATGGTGGTTAGAAAATGAAGTTTAATTATTACCTTTAATATTTACAAATCATATCAAAATGAACGTGATTAATAAAAATTATATTATACTTTTTTATAATTATTTACCCTAATAATTATGAAACGATGTACCATATTTTTTATTCTAGCAATTGAAATATTAAGCAATCAAGATAAACATATAAACAATATTTAAACATATTAAGCAATGAACAATGAGACCCAATAAATCAACCGTTTAAAAAGTTAGAATAACTAAAAAATGATCAAATATGATGAGTGACAGTGACTGCAAATCTTATCCCCATAAAAAACTAAACATAACCAAATCCAAGTGATTCAAGAACTCCAACAATTTTTACAATTGAATAATTGAAATCACAGTAATTATAATATGAAACACAGAATCAAATACAAAAAACACTAATCTATAAGTATAATGATAAAAAGAATACCTTTATCCTGCTGTAGATAACAAATTATTAAAAATAATCTAAAAAACTAAAAATCCAAAGAGATTTCTTTCCTATCCCGACTCCGAGAGCATGGACCTTGAAGGGGTACATGGCACATGCATGTTATTGAAGAATAAATAAAAAAGACGATTATAAATGAAGAGGTGGAATGAAGATTTGATGTACCGAGTTAAATATATGAGTACAAAGAAACGTCTCCTAAATTTAAGCATCCAATTGGACATTACATATCCTAAATTTAAGCACCCAATTGGATGTTGCATACCATATCTTCCAAAGCTTGATGGTTAGAATTTTTTTTAGCAATTAATGAACAAAAAATAAGAGTCAAACATTCCTTACAATGAAAATGAAAAATGGACGGTTAAGATTGATGAGCCTAACCAGATCAATGGTCATAAAAAAAGAGCGGGAAAACTAAATTAGGAAGACCATGGTGTATTATATATTATAGATGAGTACAAAGAAACGTCTCCTAAATTTAAGCACCCAATTGGATGTTGCATACCATATCTTCCAAAGCTTGATGGTTAGAATTTTTTTTAGCAATTAATGAACAAAAAATAAGAGTCAAACATTCCTTACAATGAAAATGAAAAATAGACGGTTAAGATTGATGAGCCTAACCAGATCAATGGTCATAAAAAAAGAGCGGGAAAACTAAATTAGGAAGACCATGGTGTATTATATATTATTATTATAGATTATAGATATAGATTTTTGCAATCAGGGTACTAGTGACTACTTTTTGGGGTATTACAGACTACTTCTTGGGATATCAATGTTTATTTTTTGAGGTATTACTAATTTCTACATGGAGTATTTTTTTTCAAAATTCAAGCGCATACCATACACTTAAGTGCATATTAGAACTACACTTTAATAAATGCTCATTAGTCTCTATTTATTTAATTAAGTATGTTTTTATGTAGTGTTATATAATTACAAGACTAATATTAATAATAGTGCTGGAAAATTGGGCCGCTCGGCCAAATTATGTTCGCGGGCCGGATCATTTACAAACGGACCTATAAAATTTGAGTCAACCCAACCTATCCCGCGGGCTAAGGGGGCTGTCCAGCCCAATTTTTTTGAATAATTTTTATAAAAAAAACATATTCCTGTCCACAAAATTTTTACCCCATTACTGTTGGATACAAAATTTAATAAAAAATAGTATTTTATTGAAAAATTAGATAAAATAAGGGGTATTGTGGCCGTAGAACCCATTTATTTGTTTGTGAGTAGTGTTTATTTCCAAAAGCGGAATGGGTAAAAAGTTGATGAAAGAAATGAGTACTATAAAACATAACTCATTACATTTTCACAACCCACATATATTTTATACTAGATGAGTGCCCGCGTATCACGCGGAATTTTTGTAAAAATTAATTATATAAATGTTATATATATTTAAATAAATTTGTTCATCATAAAATAATATAATTATATTATATAATAAATATATTCAAATAATATGTATTCATAAAATTATGGGATAACATTTTAATTCACGACTTTCAGACTTGATCTCAATTTAGTTACGAAATTCACGTAATATTTTGTTTTTATTTACTGTACACTTTTAAATTATGACATAATTTTCTCAACAACGTGTCAGATACTTATCTTTGTCTCTTAAGACGTTTTCCTCAATGTAGGGAGATTTTCAATTCAAGCACTAATTCACTCTCACGCGTTTTTTTTCTTCTAAAAGTGCAAGTCGAAATATCAGATTGAAACAACTAAAGATGTAGTGAATATTCATAAAATTATTGGAAATTATTAAAATTTTCGAAAAAAAAATCCTCAAATATAGTGAAACAATAAAAATAACACAATTAAACATTAAAATTTCACATATTTAGAATTTTTAAAATTTATTTAATCAAATTAGTAATAGTATGTAGAATTAAATATACTTAAGTTACTTAGTTGCATTACTAACACAATAAAAAAATTTATATATAGGATATCCTAAATATAGTTAAGTAAAATGTAAATCATAGTAAAATTTATAATATACTTTTCTAAACTCAAATTATATATAATAGTATTCAAACTTTAAACATGTTCTTAACATAGCTTAATTGATAAATATCATGAATATTACTTATGAGGTTTAGGGTTCAAATCCTTGTAGATAAATTTTTTTTGTTAGATTCCTTATTGTATAATAAGACATGTAGATGACACATATGATTCATAAAATTGGCACGTATGACTTCCACGAAGTTAACCTCAGATGACACATAAGCGAAACGAACCTTGTGACGACACACATAGCTGACACATATGATTCATAATATTGACATGTAGGCTTCCACGAAGTTAACCTCAGATGACACATAAGCGAAACGAACCTTGTGACGACACACATAGATGACACATATGATTCATAATATTGGCATGTAGGCTTCCACGAAGTTAACCTCAGAACGACACATAAGCGAAATGAATCACACGATGACACATAGGCGAAATAAACCTCGTGATGACACATAAGCATAATAAACTCCCTATTAGTATAATAGGGGATTCTAATCTACTTTAATTCATAACAAGTAACAACACTAATTTTAAAAATTAATTTCATTCGAACCCAGTGGACCGCCTGTGCTATTTTATAGCCCACCCTGACCCAAATTTCGGTCGGACCAGACTCAAATTATCTGCTCTATTAATAATTATCCTTAGGAATTGCAATGGATCTCTTTTAATAAAATTTAAAAAATCAACAAAATTAAACATTAATTATATATTTGTTCAATTATCCTGGTATTTTCAGAATTAGTACGGGCAATGCTCCTATTCTTCCACCTGCTACAACAGAAAGGTTTTTGAGTCTTTTTATGTTTAATTATTTAAATATAAAGAATCTTATTTTTCCATGTGATGGGTAGAAAATCTCGATTTAGATTAAAAAACATATTTCCTCAATTTAGATATGGTCCTTTATTTTAACATGATGTTCTGAAATTTTGGAACGAAGCCTAGTTGGTTTCTAATAAAGTGTGTACCTTTAACTTAAACAAATTATGAAGTTGATTTAGTATATTAAACGAATTTAAAGAAGTGCATCTAAGTTACGAGACCAAAATTAAAAAGTTTAGGATCAAAACTAAATAAACTAGGGGATCAAAAAAATATTTTTTTCTGTACTTCGAAGCACCTTATTTTATTTTTTGTTCGCACATCTATTTAGACTTGACTACATTATATATATACTGTACTAAAGTTAAAGCAGTTGATGTGGATCTAAGAGTAAATTAAGATGGTGATTTTCCAAGAAATATCCATGTCCCTTTCGAGAAATAAGCAATGCAATACCATACGAGTTTATTATTTTATTTTTAAAGGGCACTATAATTCTTACATGTATAGAACCAACCTCTCAACATTTTGCCCCTTTCATTCGTCATATATTTTCACATCCTCACATGCATGTTTTATATTGCATCCTGCTAGCTGGTGGTCTTCTTTTGAGGATAAGCACGTATACAACTTTGCTCTCAGGTGAATCTATTTTTTCCTCCATGTTTCCATAATTCTGTTTTAGTTTTTCTATATTTACTTGTTTCTCTTTTATTCGCACTCCTTTTTAATTTGTGTTATTATTAATTCGTTAGGATAAATTCAAGATAATATTTTCTACGGGTTTCGGAAATCAAGGATCTTATTACTTGTCAACATATGGCAAAGTATTGTGTTTGTGTGAAAACAAGTTAATTTGGCAACGTATATATGATGAAGTACAAAAAAAAAAACGCACGGGTTCAAAACTTTATAATAACAAATACAAAAACATATGACAAATATTTGTGTTTGTGTGCAAACAAGTTAATTTGGCAACGTATATATGATAAAGTATAAAAAGACGCGGGTTCAAAACTTTATATTAAAAATACAAAAACATATGACAAATATTGTGTGAACAAGTTTTATCACAATTTTTTTTAAAGTATTAATTATTTTATTAAAGAGTATTGATTGTTTTTACTATGAGATATTAATCTTGGATAGTGATAGGTGTCGAATTTAACAAATAATAAAACTTGGTTAAACAATGATTAATTTGTGAAGGTGGTGAATAAGATGGATTCTAATATATACAAATTTACAACTATACAAACAAAGAACGTGGCTTTTGAGAACACGATTAAACTAAACTAAATAAACACCAAGTAAATAAAATCAAGGAGATTCAAATTATAAAAATATCTAGTCAAATACGACTTTAAAATTGGTTCAGACACAATCAACCATCAATGCATATATCGTTCTTCCATAATAATACTAAATTGGTTATAATTTACAGTACTACCTAACAATCAATCTTTCCTACTTTTTCGATAATAAGGGACATGGATTTTAAGCAAAATGAGATAAAATAAATAAAGTAAGAGTATCAAGGGTCCGTTGATTAATAAAATAATTGTTTTTAAAGGTAATAATAAAGTACTATCTACGTCCCCCAAAAGTATGACTTTCTATTTTCTTCAACAATTTTATTTTTTTCATCAGTCAATCATCACTTAATTATTTCAAATTTCGTCGACTTTACACTTGCCAAAATATTCTTACTTTATTTGCATTTTCTTAAAACATGTCAAAAACAAATGATCATACTTTGGGGAAACGGAGATAGTAATAATTTTCAAATAGAGATGAAAATAAATTTTGGGGACGAACAAAAAAGGAAAGTAAGAATACATCCAGGAGACAGAGAGAGTATTATTTAAAAATATAAATAAAATACAAAATAAATTGCATAGTGCAACTTAATTATCCAACGAATATCACTATACATACCTCAAAATCCTCTAAACTCACTCCACCTACTAAATATATCCCAATATAATTAAAAATTATTCATACAATATATCCAAGGGTGGAAATGAAAAACAAAATTTTCTTCTCATTCCCATCGAGAAATTCAAAACATGCCCCTCCTAAATTTTATTTTTCTTCTCTCTACTCTCTATATTTTTAGAAAAAAGGAAAATATTATACGTTCTTCTCGTTCTAAATACAAATAATTGAAGATTTGGTTCTACGTAAATTGTGAGATCTAATTTGTTTACATATATTTTTATTTTTCATTGTTTATGTATCTTTAGTGCTTGATTATATTGTTTAGCGAGTTGTTCAATGAGGATTTTACATATTGGTTCAAAAAAAGTAAGTATACTTACAAATTGGTTCAAAGCATTTGAACATGCGCATAAAAATATTTGCACATAAGCAGAAATATGTGTCTTTGCAAATTCTTTTGAACCTATTAGTAATTAGAGTATTTTTTTTTAACTGTTTTGTAATTTCCTCTTAATTTATCAGTATTGATTGTTATATTATAAAGTAATAGTAGTTGTACATTAAAATTGTACTCCCTTTGTGTCAGGTTTGTTTTTCCACTGTCCTATTCATACCCTTCAAACACTTCTAAATGAATTATACTAAGCCCAATTCAATTTTATTCTAATCATTGTGAAATAGTTCGAACTGCTGCTCAATCAGTTCCCAAAATCTTGGTGCTTAATTTTTGGCCTGTACTAAATACTCTTAATTGCGTGCAGGAAAGAAATTATTAAAATGTTTGGTCAAGTAATAGGATCCATTTTGTCGAAGGCAAAAGAGAAGTTGGTGGATAATGGATTGGAAATTATGAGGGGAAAGATGAACTATAATTCCATCTCCGAAAATGTGAAGAGAAACTTCAAGTCGTTGATAGCTAGAGCGGATGATCTCCAGAAGGATACCCAAATACAACAGCAGGGAACAAAGAGAAAAAGAGAGGAAGTTCGGGTTTGGCTCCGAGACGTAAAAAAAAAGTTAAAAGGGAATATCGTGCATATAGAAGAAGAGAAAAAAAATAAAGGATTCATTAAGCAGGTCATATTTGGCGGAGATGAAGCATTACAACTGAATGCAAGAATACGTGATCTTGATGATCGGAGTCGACATTTTGGTGAACTTGTACTCGCCGATGATACTACCAGAGGGCTGCCACGCCCGACATCAGGAATGGAGGGTGAGGCATTTCAGGATAATTTCAAAAGAATTTGGAAACTTCTGGAGAATGGTCAAGTGTCGAGTATTGGAGTTCACAACATGGATGGCGTGGGTAAGTCCACCTTGGTTGAGCATATCCACAACCAACTATTGAAAAGAAATAAACGTGTTATTTGGGTTGTAGTTAGCTCCCAAAGGTGTAGCATTGAAATGTTACAAGATAAAATAGCCCGTAAACTAGGCCTGAGACTTTCGGATGAGGATAATGATGTGGGGGCAAGAGTAGGGATATTGAACCACACGCTGTCACAGAGACAAAACTTGGTACTCATACTTGATGATGTGTGGGAATGCTTCGATCTGGTCAAGGTAGGAGTTCCACTTTCCATTGAAGGTTGCAAATTGATGATCACAAGTCGTTCATTGAATATGTGTCGAGAGATGAATTGCCAAGAAAAGATTGCAGTGAACCCGCTAAGTATTGATGAAGGGTGGAACTTATTCCTTAAAAATCTTGGACAAGATGCAACTTCATCTCTTACGGATTCTGAAGTCGAAGGAATAGCAAAGTGCATGGTGAAAACTTGTGATGGTTTGCCATTGGGGATCATTACCCTTGCTGGAGCCATGAGTGGTGTGACTGACATCCAAGAATGGAGGCATGCTGTCAAAGTACTACAGGAATCCACAATGGGGCATGAATGGATGGAAGAAAAGGTTTTCCCGGTGCTTAAATACAATTTTGATCGATTGAATCCAAATGATCAATGTTGCTTCTTGCATTGCTCTCTGTATCCTGAAGACTACAAAATATCAAGAGAGGAATGGTTTAGAATGTTCGTTGCAGAGGATTCATCCGATAAAACAAAGAGCAGGTCAACTCAACGAGACGAGGCCCATTCAGTAGTGAAGAGATTAGCCAAAGTTTCATTGTTGGAAAGTGTTTCCGATTCGCACAAGGGTGAGTGTGTTAAGATGCATGATCTGGTTAGAGCCATGGCACATAAGATTACTCAAGGTCAAACCATGGTGATTGTTGGGTACTCCTATGGTCGGAAGGAAATTCCAAGAGAGGAAAAATGGACAAAGGATCTTGAGAAGGTGTCCTTGATGATGAACCACATAGACGAAATTCCAGAGTATCTCCAAATTGTCCAAAATTATCAACATTGCTTTTGCAAAAAAATCCTCCTTTAAAACAGATAGTAACATCATTTTTTACACAAATGTGTGGTCTACGCACTTTGGATTTGTCCCGAACAGATATCGAAGAATTGCCACCTTCTGTATCCGACTTGGTGAACCTTACGTCATTGCTCCTTGAATGGTGTAGGAATCTTCGATATGTGCCTTGTGTGAGAAAGTTGAAGGAACTAAGGGAGTTGGACCTCTCACATACATCAATTGAGGATGTCCCAGAAGGAATGTAGGAACTACGTAACATCAGATTCCTCGCACTGAATGGAGCACGTAAGCTGTGGAGAAAAAGTTTGGAACTTAGATCACCGTGGCTTCAGCTTCTTCGTCTACCAAACCACATAGAACCAATGTTCGTCGGAGGGGATGAAAGGTTGGAGGTGTTTGAGGGGTGGCTCAAACACATGAGCGATTTCAGCAGACTGGCAACAAGTAAGCTGGATGGTGTTTGCTATAGTATCACCCTAAGTGACTGCAGAGGCTACTATATGAACCCTGGAAAGCTTGAGGATGGCGAAAGAAGATTGGCTGTATATGATTACGACTTGAAGGAAAAAGAATTGCCTACAAAGTACATCAAACACCTCAAATTATTTCAGTGCAAGGGTCTGGGCAAGTTCTTATTGGATGACCTGAGCAACTCTACTTCCCTCCAGGAGTTGACAATTTATAATTGTAAAGAAACAGAGTGGTTGTTGACATATGAGCAATACAAGGCTCCACAACATTAATCCAAATATCGGTTCCAGGCTCTTGAAGTTCTTGAGCTAAGAGGGTTGTGGGATTTTGTTGGTGTGATCCACAATCTACAAGTCGAAGCTGCAGCACTTGATACTTTTGTATTTTCATCTCTCAGAAGGTTAACCATTTCCGGCTGTTTTAAGGTGAAGAAGTTGGGGTTACCAAATTCCGTAATTGAAAAACTTAAACATATCTCCATTGAAGATTATCGTGAAATAGAGGAGATAATACAAGTAGTTGCAACAAAAGATGATGATGATGATGGTGGTGATGATGCGGCTCTTCCCGTGTCTTTCCCAAACTTGAAGTATCTAAGTCTGGTCGATCTACCAAGCCTAGAGAGCTTCTGTGACGCACCTGTGATTTGCAACTCAATCGAAACCGTTGAATTCAAGAACTGCCAAAGATTAGAGAAACCCTCCTTGAACCAGGGAACTCCAGACTCTTACAAGCCTCTTTATGCAGGATCAAGTCCATCCCCAGTAAAGAAAGAATGGTGGAACATCAATTTATTCAGACAATCGTCACGCTAAATTTACTTGCTATATCATCTCCTTCACCATTTTTTGGTGTTTTGCTCATCATCAAACCCACTTAATGTATTTTATGTTAACATTTTTTTAATTTAAACTCTTATGCTTGGGAAAAGTGAAGGAGATTATCAAGAATTAGTTAAGAGAAGTTCCCTGTATTCTCTCACGCTCTTGTAATTAACAGCAGTTGCAGAATTTAATGAGTCTACTACACACATTTTCTCTCCACCCATTTCTTGTGAATTATGGAAACAGAATAATCAGCAGTTATATAGTCGAAACAGCCAAAATTGGGCATGGAAAAAATTATGTTACTTGGCCTTTTAGATTTGTCTACTGTGTATGCATTGTAAATTCTCAATCGGAAATACTTATTGGGAGTACACATGAGCTGGACACTTTTGAAAGGTGGACTGGGCCGAGCGCTTAGAAGTGTTTTAGAGGTAAATAAACGGTCCAACCTCTGTGGGCCATAGGCTTTGGGTGTGCAGACCGACTAGTCAATGTAGGGTGGTAAAATAATCCGAAATTCGATATTTATAATTCGAATTCGAGTGCAACTTCTTTTTTATTCGATTAATTATCAAATACGAACGAAAATAATCACATGCGCACCGGTGGACACAATATTATATGCCCACCGCGAATGTGTTAATGAGATATAAGTAGGGAGTCCACTATTATTTTAGTTGATTGCTTATACTTGTTTATGTGTCATTAACACATTCGCAGTGAGTATATAATATTGTGTCCACTGATGGAAATATGATCAATAATACAAAACTATGATATTCATAAATATTCAAATTCATTATAATTATATTAAAGATACTAATCCTTATAATTTTATCCAACAAGTGGACTTTTAGGTCGGCCAAAATTTAACACTTTAATTTAAAAATTATTTTAAGGGGCATTAACTATAGGGTAGAAAATATTACTCCCTCCGTCCCAAACTCAAATTCCCGTTTACTGTTTGCACGGTTATTAAGAAAAAAATTGTTTATTAGCATTTAAAGTAATAAAGTGATGATAAAGTGATAAAATAGATGTTTTGGTTATTAGTGTATGGAGAATATAATATTAAAAAGTATTTTTACTTTTTTGCCAAAAATAGATGTAGCAAATGAGTATGAGACGGACCTTTTTGGCAATGTAACAAACGAGTTTGGGACGGAAGGAGTGTGTAATTTAAGTACAAAAATGGAGTACTAGAAGAACTACAGGTCTACACTCAATCCTATAAGATCGAAATCAATCCAACCCATTTATTTTTTTAATAATATTTTTATGAGACAATTTACACAAGTCTTTAACTTTAAACATACTTAGCATAACTGTGTTTGTCAATGCATATTATTTGCAAAATGGCGGTGATTATGAGAAAGATTTTGAATTGTTTCCTTGCACTTTTGTCAACAATCAACTTTGAAAATTATTTTCAGGAAGCGTATCTAACAATATTCAGAAGCACTTCAAAGTAGAGAAAAGAAAAATAAAAAAAACACAAATTAATTCTAAATTCTATTTAGACGACTTTTATGCACAATTTTCAATCTTTTCCAAGAAACTTCTGACCAAGTCATGGCCAACCACTCAAATATTAGAGACAATAAGATATTATAAAAAAAAATCCTTTCTCTGCATATAATGCCATTTATCCTCTTAGCTTGAGATCATCTACTCAGGAGAGGCGTACAGCATTGGATTCAGGTGAATCAATTTCGTCCATCATTTCCCTTTTCTTTTAATATTTCGCAGTTAATTCAGTTTTATAGAGGATTTCGTAAAAAAAAAAAGTTTTATAGAGGATTTGTTTATTTTAGTTGCTGAAAACACACTTTTTGGTTACACTTTTCTTTATAATATATGCCTTCATATATAAAAGGCTACTTCTATACTGTATTCACCGGGTTTTTTTTTTTTTTTTTTTTTCCATTTTTGACATATTATGAAGAGAAAGTGAAAATTGTGCTCTGCTTTGTAACCACTTTTCTCCCCACTCCATCACCAATTCATTATATGGAATTCAATAGGAGTTTGAAACTTATAACCAGGTTTTTAAATTTCCAACTCTATTTATACCTAAAAATACTTATAAACGTATTGCTATTTTCACAAAATTTAATATAATTACATTATCACTTTTTTTTATCATTCACTTAATATCTCTCTCCTACTTTACACATTATAACAAAATAATATCACATTTATCGCTATTAAACATTGATTTGGCATAAAACAAAATTTCACCCTACCAAAATTCTAAAACAAATACATACTTATATTAATCTTGAGATTTCAAAGTCATCACTTCCCCCACACACCTAAATTCCAAAACAAATATACCATAAATTCTTCAAGTTTTATTCGCACTACATATGCATATCATATTCTCTTTTAAAATACACTCCATCCGTTCCAACATTTTTTTCACACTTGTTTTAAATGAACGTCTCAATACTAAAAAAAAAAAAAAAAAATCCTCTCTCATAAAAGTGAGTAAAACATAAAGTTACCATTATTTTATATAACTCTACATTCATATATTCTCTTTTTTCTTAAGAAATATATCAATTCCAAGTGTGAAAGAATTCCTAAGAAATGTATCCATTTCAAGTGTGAAAGAATATTGAGGAAGTAGTTGAGTTCGAGTCTATAAAATCAGTAATCATGTAGCATAAGATGCCTATACTAATGAAACCATATTTAAGTTTTTTTCTGCGGAGAAGTCTCTATCTTTGAATTATTACAAGTTATTATTAGCCAAAATGGACATGGAAGTGCAATAATACTTAAATTCTAATTGTGTTCTTGGATTTTAGTGATAGGATTTGACTTACGACGGTGGAAGCATTCAGATCAATATTATACAACTCTATTTCAAAAATTACAATGGCCGGTAAGTTCCCTGTTTTTTTTTATAATATATATTTGCCACCTGTTTACCTTTTTTTAGTTTCAGTTTACTGTGTTTGCAACTATCAAATTTCAAATTATCACAAAAAAATCTTCCTCAAAGCAGCGATTCTTCGTTTCGTTAGATCCTCCTATATTGAGTTTAATTAGTGACACAGCTTATCTAGAGACGAATCTATTATTGGGCCAAGAGGGGGAGACACCCCCAAATTTAAAAAAAATAATAAAATAAATTATAATAGTAGTTTTCTAATTAAATTTCTATAATAGTGTTTTATTAATTTTCTTCATATTTTTCAAAATATGAAGATATTGTTTTATTTTTTTAAAAAAGCATGTTGTTATCATGATGAAATATATTTTATGATTTATGATCAATACTTTTAGAATTTTTTTATGTATATTATTATTTTTATTAATTGAACCCCTAATTAAATTAAATTTATGGGTTTATTTTTCTCTCCTTCATGCAATATACACGGACAAAAGTATTAGGTTATTATATACTTCTAATGTCGAATCAAAGATCAATTAGGACAGAACTAAAGCAATGGATCAAACTCTTTTTTTATGCCAGTAATAGCTATGATTAGTCATTGAATTTCGGGAGAAGGCAGAAGAATGAGATTCATTATAGAATGCATTACATATGTATGATCGTAACGTTTCAATCGGGTTATTCCATGCCATCCCACCTCTTAGAAGAATTTTTTTTAAAATCAAAATATTATATAACATGGCGATTAATTGAGGCATTGTCCACGAAATATACTAGTAATTCTTACGACTGAACTAGCTAGTCATAACTCAATAGATATATGTGACTTGACTCTTTTCTTCACAAGGAAATATAAAGATTCTTAAACCACATTCTATTAAATTAAAAAATAATCCATGTCATATTACAACCAAAAGTAATGATAAAAACTAAAGTATTATATGAAAATAGTTCATAATAAGCTTATCATGAAAAATATTAATGTATCATTAATTTTATCGGGAGTATCATTAATCTCATTAGGGGTATTATTAGTTTGAGTTCAAGAAAATTGTTTTAAATTTTTTTGAACTCGGACTAATGATACTCCTGATGAGATTAATGATACAGTAAAATTATTTTATGTTAAATTTATTATGAAGCGTTTTTATATAAAACCTCCAAAATTTTAAATTTGGAGTACCAAAAGTAATTAATAAAAGACAATTTTAAGAGATACCATATAATCACGGAACTGATATCGCTTTTTAAGATAAAATTACACTTTTTTTTTAATAGAGTGATTATAGGTGTCAGTTGGATTGGACTGGGGAACAATCCCCATTTCTTTCCGGCTAAGTGAAAGGCAGTGCTGTCATTCAAATCGAGCCGAACTCGGCTCGTTAATATTAACGAATTTTAATATGAGCTCGGCTTAACTCGATAACGAGTCTAACGAGCCTATTGGAATAATTAAAAAAAATTCATTATCGAGCCTACAAGCCGAGCTCGGCTTGGCTCGTTAAGCAGTGAGTATTTTTCGAACTCGAACTCGTTTAATCTATTGAATCGAACCTTAACGAGCAACTCGTTTCGTTTAACCGCTTTAGTGAAAGGGAAGAAACTGTCCTCATTCCAGCCCCATCGGGAATCTCTGTCCCCGTAAAGAAAATTAGTCAGACAAACAATATATACCGAAGATGGTAACTCAATTAATACTAATTCCACTATATATTAAATTAAGAAAAATATACAAGAAAAAAATCAAATGAAATTACAATTAATATATAAAGTTATACAGTTCGATGCAAACAATATAAAAATACATAATATTCGAATCAAATTACAACCCAATGATGGGGTTGTTTTTTGTTGCCCTGAGTTTGTTTGATATAAGTGTACCATTTGTTGCTTTTAATTAAATCTTATATATGTTGATGATACCATCACCACGCCAACAGAGTTGGAGGGTGCGACATTTCAGAATAATTTGCAAAGAATTTGGAGTCTGGTGGAAAATGATCAAGTGCGGAGTATTGGAGTTCACGGGATGTGTGGCGTGGGTAAGACAACTTTAGCAGAACACATCTACAACCGACTCTTGAATATTGGTATACGTGTTTATTGGGTTGTAGTCTCCCGAGGGTGTAGCATTGAGATGTTACAGGGTAAAATAGCCCATGAATTAGGTTTGGATTTTTCGGGGGAGGCTGCAGGTGATGTGGGAGCAAAAGCAAAGAGATTGAGTTACACACTATCCTGGACAAAGAACTCGGTACTCATACTCGACAATGTGCAGGAATGCATCGATCTGGTGAAGGTAGGACTTCCACTTTCCTTGAAATGGATGATGACAAGTCCTTCATTGAATGCGTGTCAAGAAATGAATTGCCAAGAAATGATTCTCGTAGAACCCCTACGTAAAGATGAAGGGTGGAACTTGTTCCTTAAGAATCTGGCGACATCGGCTCTTAGATATCCTGAAGTAGAAGGAATTGCAAAGCGGATGGTGGAAAATTTTGATGGTTTGCCCCTGGGGATCATTGCTCTAGCTGGAGCAGTGAGTGAAGTTACAGAGATTCAAGAATGGAGACACGAACTCCGAGTGCTAGAGGAGTCTGCAATGGGGCAAGAATGGATGGAGGAAAAGGTTTTAAGGGTACTTAAATACAGTTTTGATCGACTGAATCCAAATGATCAAAAATGTTTCTTGCATTGCTATACTTATCTGTATCCTAAAGACAAAAGAGAATTAATAAAGGAACTGGTAAGCAATTTAATGATGGCGAGGTTGGTGGATGAAAAGAAGAGTAGGAAAGCTCATCGTGACGAGGTTTATTCAATAGTGAGTAGACTAGTGAAAGTCTCCTTATTGGATAATAATCGAGAGGGCGTGAAGATGCATGATCTGGTGAGAGGCATGGCGCATAAGATTAGTAAAGGTAAAATCATGGTAATATATGGGGATAAGTCTCGAAAGGAAATTCCAATAGAAGAAGAATGGACAAAGGATCTTGAGACGGCATCCTTGATGTATAACGATATAAAGGAAATTCCACATGGAATATCTCCCAATTGTCCCAGATTAACAGTATTGCTTTTGCAGGGGAATCCTTTAAGAAAGATAGCAACATCTTTTTTTACACTAATGTGTGGTCTGCGCACTCTCGATTTGAGCTTTACTAATATCGAGGAATTGCCAGATTCTGTATCCGACTTGGTGAACCTCACGTCATTGCTCCTTCAAAATTGCGGCCTTGAAGGTGTGCCTTGTGTGAGAAAGTTGAAGAAGCTAAGGGAGTTTGACATCTCATATACGTTAATTGAGACTAACCCTGAAGGAATGGAGGAATTAAGGCTTCAAATTCTCCGTCTACCCTTCTTCACGGAAGCAGAGTTGGTTGAAGGAGGCGAATGGGAGAGTTTGGAGGTGTTCGAGGGGAGGCTGAACATGCCTGATTTTAACAGAGTGTTTGGGAACAAGCAGGAGGATCATGTTTCGTATTCTATAGTGGTGGGTGACAACGGAAATATGATAGAACCTGAATTTGGTTTCAAATACGACACGAGAGAATTGTTTGTGTGCGACTACTCAGCTCTCGAATGTGAATCCACAACTATTTTGGCTGCAGACAATGTTCAACGCCTTGGATTCGTGTACTACTACTTTACGAGCAAGTGCTTGTTGGATAAGTTGAGCAATCCTGTATCCCTTGAGTTCTTGCATGTTTCTAGTTGTGTAGGAATAGAGTGCTTGTTAACATACGACCAATACAAGGTGGCACCACAAGGTTCAAAATCTCGATTCCAGGCTCTTCAGGTGATTGAGCTATTCGAGTTGGAGGATTTCATGGGTGTTATCCACAAGCTGGAAATTGAAACGGATCATAATCCGCCTCCACCATCTGTATTTTCGTCTCTTAGGGAGTTAACCATTGGGGGTTGTAACAAGATGAAGAATCCAGGCTTACCATTTTCGATCATCGAAAAACTTGAAGCTATCTCCATTGAACAATGTGAAGAAATGGAGGAGATAATACAAGTAGCTGATCCGCCTCCCTCGTCTTTAATTTCATCTCTTCGGAGGATAACCATTTCGGGTTGTAACAAGATGAAGAATCTGGGGCTACCACTTTCCATCATTGAAAAGCTGGAAGATATCACCATTAAAGACTGTAAAGAAATAGAGGAGATAGTACAAGCAGCAGCAGCAGCAGCAGTCGATCCGTCTCTATTTTCATCTCTCAGGAGGTTGACCATTTCCGGTTGTAACAAGTTGAAGAGGCTGGGGTTACCAAATTATATATGTGGAAAACTTGAAGAGATCAACATTGAAGATTGTGATGAAATAGAGGAGATGATACAATCATCTTTATTTTCATCTCTTACAAGTTTAACCATTTCGCGTTGTAATAAGATGAAGAGTCTTGTGCAACTACTTGAATCTATCTCCATTGAAGAGTGTGAAGATATGGAGGAATAGTACAAGTTGTATCTGATTGAGTCTGAAGAGCTTCTGCAACGCATCAATGATTTGTAATTTACTAGAGCGTTTTATATTAAGGGAGTGCCCCAGATTAGATGTACCATTTCTAAATTGGGCCTCTTTTTCCTAGTATTGGAGTAGAAAAAATAAGGAGGCAGTACAATGATTTTCTACTATTTTTACTTTCAAGGGACCTTTTTCTTTGTTTTGATGGTTGGATTGATTTTCTACTATTTTCACGTTTTCAGTGATTTTTCACTGTATCTTCTCCTAATGTTGGTGGCTTGTGTTTTCAAGAATTGTCATATTGTGCTGTGTTGACTGCATTTGTAATATATTCGTTTTTTTCTTTGATAGAGAAATAGTACTGTTAAAAACTATAGAGGTATCTTGAATTGAGAAAAATGTAGTTTGGGAGAAATAGCTAGTAATATTTGTTTGTGTTTGGGTGGATTTAGGGAAAAGATAAATTAAATTTTGGCAAGTGATATTACATGATTTTAAATGTTATGGTGTTTTGTACATAATGTGTCGCTTTTGAGAAGAGGTGAAATAATGTCATGTGATGTAGATTAATCGTATGGTTCTGGAAAAAAGGTTGGGCGAGGTACATGGTGTTTCATTTTCATCCGACCTCTGGTAAACCTCTTATTTTTCTTAAATAGTAATATCTTGACCGTTTCTCAAGATTGCGAATCCTGGTCTAATCTTAGTCGAAGCTTAATGCTGTTTCTTTCCATAAGATTGTGGCTGAATTGAATTAATGTATTAGAGTTGAGAAAATAATTTAAGGACATTTGGTTCACATTCTTTAATGATAATGATATGCTGATGAAGAATTTTTTTTAACACTGGTTGCATTGTCAGTGTCATATTCCAAATTTAAATGGAGGTTGTTGATGATCTTTTCTAATCGGTGATGATTAGTGGCTGTTTTTGCTAAGCAAGATCATCAAACAAGAACAAAGATCATGGAATATAGCTAAATAGTGTTCAAAAAATAAATTTGCAAGAACTTGGGCTATCTTTTTTAATTATCGAAAATCCCCTTTTTTTCATGCAAATGAAGGGGTATTTATAGATATACAAGGAGGCTATGTGTCACTATTTTGATGGTTTAACCATTGGATTTATGCCAAGTGTTGAGACACTTGTACAATATCTAAACTATTACCACTTGGATGAGTGCCAAGTGTTAAGACACTTGAACTATATCTACACTAGTGACTCTTGGAGTTCCCAATATTGTACTTGGTCTTTAGGATTACCCAGCTGCTTTCCTTGGTGACTTGTTGCTCGCTCGTACATCCTTGTTGGGTGTTACGGATTCTCGTACTTCAAGTTGTTCGCTTTATGTTTGTGTTTGGTGCACAGTCATGACTTCCGTGGTCTCTTCTTGCTCGCTTGGTCGCCTAAAATGTATCTGACCACACTCCTGGTCGCCTGGATGATCTTTTCTGTATAATTAAACTCTCAAATCTCTAAACACTGTTGTTCGCCTGGTCGTCTACCAACATTGCCCCCTGACTTGTTCTTTATTAGGAAACTTGTCGACTAATGGAGGACAAGGCATAATTTTGATAGGATGGTGATTTTTCTGCTTGGAGCGAGCACCGAATTTTTGAATTTTTTTGAGCAGGAAAACCGGCGAGCATCAGGTCATCAGAGCGGGCAACGAGGCTTCTCGCACGTGGGTGACGGTTGGATTCCCGAGTTTCTCGGAATCCGTAACGTCGTGAGCGGCGGGTGACGTCATCGCCGCCCACACGTATCTCTTTTTGCAGACAGGGGCCTACGAAATTTTCAAAAAATTTTGTTTTTGACCCCCATTTTTTATCCTTATAAATACTTCTTTTTCCTTTCTTTTTCCTTCTTTTTCATTCTTTCTTCTTTTCTGCCATTAGAGCTTTCTCTCAAGCTTCTTGCCCCAATTTCTTCAAGATTTTCGACGGATATTGTGCATAAGCTTCAGGTAATTGTTGGTTGTACCTTCTGTATTACGTTTTTGTATTGATTTTGCTTTCCATTTTTACTCTCTTTCGAAATTCCTCCTTCACCGCCGTGTTTTCTTTCGAACGCCGCCGTGTCTTCCCAGCTCCGCCGTGCTCTGCCGTTCCTGCTTCTAATCTTCATCTTTTTTTCAAAAATCCCTCGCCATTTTCCTTGTTCTATCGAAAATTCCCCTTGAATGGCTTCTTCGAGTGATACCGCATCCCTTGAGATTTTTTAGCGTAACCCCGGAAAACGTCCTATGGAAAAAACTTCCCCTGCTCCTCGCCGGTCTATTCGCCAAGCCCTTGCTGGGAACCCAAGAACCTTATTGGTAGATGAAGAAACAGGTTCCGAAGCGTCCTCAGTTGTTCGCTCCATTGAAGCTTATGCTTCGGAGAATTCCGGCGAGGAAGAGACCCAAAACTCTGTTGGTCGCCCAGATGTAGAAGAAGGGACTTCCTCGGATTTAGGAGAAGATTCGGAGGAGGTGGCCGCTGAAATTGAAGCTGAGAGCGACCAACCCGAGGTGGAGCGACCACGACTGGCCGTGACTTGGGAGTTTCTTGAAGAGATAGGTTTTCCTACCTCCAGAGTGACTCCTGAGTCCCAAATCCCCGAAGGAGTTGTTCGCCAGAATGAGTGGGAGGATTATGCTGCTCGCTATTCCAACACCTTCCCTGTTCGCTCCCGTGTGATTATGTCCGCCCAGGAAAATACTTATACAGCGAGCAGGATTTCCAGCTTAGTTATTGAGGATGACCTAGATAACATTAGGTCTCACTATAAGATTCCTTACGACATTTTCTTGTATGCCCCCAAGAAAGGAGAAACTGCTGATCGCCCACCACCGGGTTGTACAACGATCAACCTGGACATACTCAACACGGGGTTCCCTTTGCCGCTCCATCCTATCATTGGCCGCTTCCTGGAGGACACCAACCTGGCGATCACCCAAATTACTCCCAATGGGTGGAGTACTTTGCTCGCCCTGATGACACTTTTTGGCCTCGAAGGGTACAAGAATAAACTTAACACAGCCGAAATCCATTATGCCCTGGTTATTTCAGCCTGCAACGAGGAAGGCATAGGTTGGTATTATGTGAAGGCGAGGACGGGAGTAAAGCTTATTGAAGGAGTCCCCAATAAAGTCAAGAGTTGGCATAATCAATTTCTATTTATCGGGGGCGACTGGCGAGCATCGGCAGACTTTTCAGGTGGTCAAGGGCGTATTAACTCCCCTGAACGTTTTGGCGTAGTCAAACGTAGGCTCTCTCATTTCCTTCCTTGGACCGCGTTGGGGACTAATTTTAATTTTTTCTTTTTTGTTGTTTTGCAGGTCCAAGAGTTTTGAAGTGGGGTAATCCAGGCTTGAGTGAGGAGTTCCTGTATACGTTGGTCGTGATAGTTCTCCGGAACCCCGCTGATCGTGACATTCTTCATCTTTCGAAGGCTCATTGTCGGAAGATTGCCCAACTCTTTACGAGTCCTCATCACCTAGAAGCCCAAGCGGAGATACCTGAGGGTAACTATCCTTACTTGTTTTGTTTTAATACACGTCTGATCGCCTGTTATTAATACTATTATTTATTTTTCCTTTTAAACAGATCAACGGGTGACTGTTGCCATACCAACCATCCCAGAATCTTATCACTTGCTCGCCGCCAGAGTAAAGCAAATGGCTGCCGAGGAGCCGACCAGGAAGAGACAAGATCCGCCTTTGTCACTTATGCGTCTCCGGGCTGGAGAAAGTATGGCCGCTCCTGCTCACCCACGAGCACCCGCTGGTCGCTCTAAAGGAGCCTCCAAGACTACTACTTCCTCCCAGGTTGGGGAGAAAGAGAAAACAAAGAAGAAAGCTCCGCGGGATGATACTCATGGTGAGGGGGAGGGTGCTGATCGAGCATCAAAACGCTCTAAGACCACCACGGAGGCGAGCCATCGCGCTCCTCGCTCTCTCATTTCCAAACATGCCTCGCTTGAGGTTGTGAGTTAGCAGCAGACCGTTGCTGCTATTCTGAACAAGAAAGCGCGATCATCCAGTGATCGCTCGTATCTGGGGTATGACCCTGTGAAGTTGAGGGAGTAAGTCTTTTAACCATAACCCTGATGATCGCCTTTCTGTTGTGTTTTTTTTTTACTTAAGATTTTTTCTTCTTTCTAGATATAAGCCCGAGGAGCATCCTGGACGAGCAGAAGTGCTTCACCAGCTCAGTTGCGTGAAGACTCCACCACCTTACTTAGATATTCCGGACTCTCATGTTCGGCGAGCAACATAAACGGTTCCTCGCTCTTGGACGAAGACCTGCGAAGAGATTGTCCAAGGCCAAACTGCTAGCGACAATGCTCGGCTGGTTGCTTACAATGCCAGCCATCAAGCTGTGATGGCTCAGAAACTCCTCGACCAGATTGTTCTTTTGGAGAGAACCAACCACAGTCTTGGTCGCAAAATCGATGGTTTTGACGCGGAGAAAGCAGCTGCTCTAAAAAAGAAAGATGAAGAGCTTGCCCAGGAGAGAGCTGAACATGCCAAAGCGGTGGCAAACCTGGAGCAAATGTATAATGCCTCCGTGGCCAGCGAGCAATTCACCCTGAACCAGTCAGAGAAGCTGTCTCTCGAATTGGGGGTCGCCGATGAGCGAGCAAAAGTGCTAGAGGGTGAGAAGACGGCTATGGTCGCCCAAATCGAAGAGCTCCAGGCTGAAGTCGCCCGTCTTCAACAAGAAAAAGCTGGCCTGATCGCCTATGACATTTATGCTCAAGGCGTGGCCGACAATACCAACTTGGGGTATGTGTGCTTACGCCGAGAGTATAAGGTCAGTAAAGTTCGCCTTGGATCACAAATTGGATGTCTTTGCCACCGCCAAGAAGGACTTTATTGACTATGTCAAAGACAACCCCATTGGTGCCGGGTTCTCGCTTCCAGTGGCTGATCTTGAGGAGATGGGTGTCCCTTTGGACATCTTTGGGGAAGACGTTCAGATTATCCCTCCCCAATTCTCCGGCGAGGAACCGAACAAGGAAGCTGAGATTTTTGATGGCCTCCATTCTCTCCCTCTATCCTATTGATGGAGCGGGCACCTCGGCTGCAGCGGCTACGACTGCTCCCACTTCTGACGCGGCACCCACTGCTCCGGCGACCACGTATGCACCTCCAGCCCCCCAAGCTTGAAAATTTCATGTTGTTTTTTTTTTTGTTTTAGGATCAACCTGTACTTTTGCTTCCTTTTATTGTAATATCTTGTTCTTTTAATGAATGAAGAATTTGGAACTGTTCGCTATCTTTTTGCTTTATTATGCATTTCTGTTTCTAGCCTGTTCGTTTTTTTTTTTGCACTGTTGTTCGCCTCGGACTTCGTACAAATTTTGCGAACTTAGTATTTTTCCTTTTTAGGATAAGTATCTTTGTGCTTAGTGATCGCCTGATCGGCTTAGACGGGCTCTTGTCTTTTAAAAGACTTAGCTTCGGATAATTGGGCCTTTTGGTCCCTTCATGGACTCGGCCTCGCATTTGTCAGTTCCTGGCACTGTTGCTCGCTCCCTTTGCTCGATTATTATTAGCGAGCATCTTTGCTTTGTGGAGTGAACAACTTAACAAGTTAACTCCAATAACATAAGTTTTACATACATTTTTCTTTGTAAAATTTTCAACGTACTTACAACTGTACTCATACGAACAACATAAAATTTTGAACTAAATTAAACTTTACATACACCGTACAAATTTTATCTACTGATAATACTTTTTTAACAGAGCTGCATTCCAGGAGTATTGGGCCGAATTGCCACTCATGTCCTCTAAGTCATAAGTGCCGTTGTTCCATTTCTGAGTTATCTTGTACGGGCCCTCCCAAGTCGGTCCGAATAATCCTGGTGGTGGTCCCAAAACTTTTTTAAGTACTAGATCTCCGATCTTGAACTCTCTAACTTTCACTTGTGAATTGTAGTACTTTGCGATCCTTTTCTTGTATATTGCATTTTTTATTTCTGCCGAAATCCTCTTTTCATCAACTAAATCCATTTCTGCGGCTAGAGCTTTGTTGTTTGTCTGTTCGTCGAACGTTGTTGTTCGCTCCGTTGGTACCTTCAACTCTATGGGTATCACTGCTTCAATGCCGAATGCCATAGTGAACGGATTTTTGCCTGTACTTGTCCTGTACGATACTCGGTATGCCCATAACACTTCTGGTAGCTCTTCTGACCATTTTCCTTTCTTGTCCACCAACCGGATTTTCAGTATGTGTTTGATTATTTTGTTAACCGCTTCAACCTGGCCGTTAGACTGGGGGTGATATGGGGTTGAGAAATGCTTTTTTATTCCCCATTTCTCACAAAAGTTTCTTATTTTTTAACCTTCAAATTGTCGTCCGTTATCAGTCAAGATTGCCTGTGGGACTCCAAATCGGCATACGATATTCTTCCATATGAAACTGATCATTTTTTCCTGTGTGATTGTCACGAGTGATTCTGCTTCAGCCCACTTTGTGTAGTAATCCACGGCCACCACTGCGAACTTTACATTTCCCTTTCCCGTTGGGAAAGGTCCTATAATATCGATTCCCCATTTTGCGAATGGCCATGGACTATTGACTGCTATCATCTCGGTTGGTGGCTTGTGGATATTGGGGGCGAATATTTGACATCTGTGACAAGTTTTCGCAATTCTGATAGCATCTTGCAGTAATGTAGGCCAGTAATACCCTTGTCTTACTGTTTTGTAAGCCAATGCACGCCCCCCAGCGTGATTTCCACAAACGCCTTGATGAATCTCTTGTAAAACCTCTTGCCCTTGTTCTCTTGTCAGGCATTTCAATAACAGAAGTGAAAATCCTCTTTTGTAGAGTTGGTTGTCCATGATTGTGAACCTTGCTGCTCGCCTGGTCGTCCTGGTTGCCTCTTGAGGGTCTTCAGGGACTTCACCATCACGTAGGTATTTAATGATGGGTACTCTCCAGTCACTTTCCTCAAATTCCGCATCCACTTGATTGATCCTATAGTCATGTGTCGATGGTTGATATATTTTTATGATGGTGATTTCTGACAATTCTGCCTGGCCTGTGCTGGTGGCCAGGCGAGCGAGTGCGTCTGCCTGAGCATTATTCTCTCTTGGTACTTGTTCAATGAAAATTTGCTCGAACATGGATGCTAGATGTGCTACGATCCTTTGATATAACACCATGTTTTCATCCTTCACTTCATATTCTCCCCGGACTTGGTTGACTATCAGTTGTGAATCCCCGTATATTTGTAGTCTTCTAACTCCGACCGCCAGTGCTAGACGAAGTTCGGCTATCAGTGCCTCATATTCAGCTTCATTGTTTGTTGCTATGAAATCGAATTGAATAGCTGAAGTGAAGACCTATCTGTCTGGACTTATCAAAACTATTCCTGCCCCCGACGCTGTGTTGGTAGATGACCCGTCAACATACATGTGCCAGGGATGATTGTGTCCTCTCGTCGGATCTTGGGGGAAAGTCAGCTCGACTATGAAGTCGGCTAAGGCTTGCCCCTTGATCGCTGTTCGAGGAGCATATGAAATCCCAAACTGGCTAATTTCCAAGGACCACTTCAGGAGGCGACCAGCTGTGTCGGGCCTGTGCAGTATCTATTTGAGCGTGTATGTTGTCAATACCTCCACTTGGTGGTCGAAAAAATATGGACGAAGCTTTCTGACGCTCATCACTAGTGTGTATGCCAACTTTTCTGTTGGTGAGTACCTGAGTTCCGCTTCATGTAAAGCTTGACTTACGTAGTAGATCGGCAGGTGGAACTTTCCCTCTGCTCAAACGAGTACTGAGCTGATTGCAACCTCTGAAGCCGCCAGGTACAAGTATAACTTCTCTCCTGGGATCGGTTTGGCAAGAATTTTTGTATCGCTGAGGTATTCTTTCAGCTGTTCGAACGCCCGTTAACAGTCATCTGTCCATTAAAACTTTCCCTTCTTGATTGCTTCAAAGAACGGCCTACACTTATCTCCGGATCTTGAGACAAACCTGTTCAAAGCTGCTAGGCACCCAGTTAACCGTTGAACCTCTTTCACTGATCTGGGTGGTTGCATCTCTATGATTGCTTTCACTTTCACCGGATTTACCTCAATTTCTCATTGACTGACTAGATGTCCCAAGAATTTCCCGAAATGGACTCCAAAACTGCTCTTCTTGGGGTTCAGTTTCATGTTGTAAGCTCGAAGTATTTCAAATGTTTGAGCCAGGTGTTGCAAGTGATTCTCCTTCTTTGGGCTTTTAACAACAATATCATCCACATATACTTCCATTGTTTTTCCGATATGATCATCGAACATCTTGTTGACCAACCTTTGGTACGTGGCACATGTGTTAATTAGCCCAAATGGCATCCTTTTCCAGCATAACAAATTTTTGTTGGTATAAAATGCTGTGTGCTCCTGATCATCTGGATGCATCGCAATCTGGTGATATCCTGCAAATACGTCCATGAATGTGAGGAGCTCATGTCCGGCTGTGCTATCAACCAGTTGGTTGATATGTGGCAACGGGAAATTGTCCTTTGGGCAGGCGGCATTTAGGTCAGTAAAATCAATGCACAATCTCCACGCTCCGCTTGCTTTTTTTACTAACACTGGGTTTGCCACCCACTGTGGGCACAAGGCCTGTCTGATCAGATCATTGTCCAACAACTTTTTGACCTCCACGTCGAGCGCTTCATACTTGTCGGGTCCAAACTTCCTCCTCTTTTGATGGATCGACATTGAGCCTGTGGCAGACATGCTCAGGGCTAATGCCTACAATATCTGCATGCGACCATGCGAACACATCGAGATTTGCTTTAAGAAACTCCATCATTTTGGATCTGTATGGCTCCGGGAGCTCAGATCCTATGAAGAGTTCTAAGCCTTCTTGGTTCGGGTCGACCTTTATTGCCTCTAACTCTTCGATCGGGGTAGCCCTCCATTTCTGGTTTTTCCATCGAGGATCAATGATGGGTCCCTCAATGTTGAGTTCACCTTCAATCATCATTGGTTCCGCTCCTAGCCGTGGCTCGAGGTCTTCGTCTTTGTTTGAACAGGATGTGACCTCCGGTCTTTTTTGTGCGTCTAGGACCTCTTGCTCGTCAGCCCCCTGCTGGTCGTCCACCTCCATCGTCTCTGTATCAACATATTCCATGATTTCATCGAGTATGGATGGTTCCTCTTCAGCACTGCTGCTCGACTGTTCGTCTATTACATATACTTGATCGTCCTTGGGTAACAATTGCAGGAGGCACTCACGAGCTCTTTTTTTGTCACCCTTCACTGTACCTGACCCTTTTGGTGTTGGGAATTTAACAGAATAATAGTACGTTGAAACAGCTGCTTTGAATTAATTAATAAAAGACCGGTCGAGAAATCCATTATAGGAGGATTGTTGGTCTACCACTAGGAATTCTACCATTCTAGTTAACCTTCTGTCAGGATTCTCGGTCGATACAAGTTCAACTGACAACGTAACTACTCCTAGGGGAAAGGTAATAGCATCTCCGAATCCCACTATTTTATGATTACAATCCTTCACATACTCTGCACAATCTCCTATCTGATCTAATGTACTTTTGAAGAGGATGTTTGTATATGAGCCGGTATCCACGAGCAATCGGTGGACTCGGGTTCCCATGATGTTAGCACATATGATCAATGAGTCGTTGTGCGGGGTGAGTACTCCATCCAAATCTCTC
Source organism: Ballota nigra (assembly GCA_947034835.1). Lineage (NCBI taxonomy): Eukaryota > Viridiplantae > Streptophyta > Magnoliopsida > Lamiales > Lamiaceae > Ballota > Ballota nigra. The sequence continues at coordinate 114,630,148 of OX344722.1, read as the reverse complement.
TCTGAAAACACCAAATCTCCTGTCTTCTTGGTGGCCTGATTGATTCCTACTTCCTTCACTTGGGCTACTGCTCTCAGCTCTGCTTTCCTTTTCCTCTTTGAAATTGGAGGTCTTCCATCCGAACATCCCCCAACTTGTCCATTTGCTTCGAGCATAAGGATTTCTCGCATTGGTTCTGCAGGGGCTGTCGGAACCTTTTTTCCTTTCTTGGTCGCCTTACTCTGCTGGTCGTCGCTGTCTTCATCCTCTGTTCTGGGTGAGCTAACCGTCCTGGGTCTTTTTCCGGGTTCCTTTTTCACGAATTCGGACAATTTTCCCTCTTCATAAAACCTCCATAGTTGCTTCAACAAATCGCGGCACTCACTAGTGAAGTGTCTGATACTCTGGTGGTAGGCGCAGTATTTGTTCGGATTTAACTTTCCACGTTCTTGCCGGATTTTCCTTGGTTCTGAAAGCATGTCTCTGTCTTTTACGTTGTTATACACGGCTTCTATTGACGTAGCAAACACTTGATTTAATCTTTCCTTGAGTTCTGCCCCTTCATTGAAAGCTTTCATGTTCTTGGGAGCCTTGTATTCATTTCCCGCAAACTTCTTTCCGGCCTTCTTAGGATCGGTCCTGTCACCCAACTCTTTCTATAATGCCTCTTGCATAGACACATGTATGCCTGCCCGATGTCTGAATTTTGTGTATGTCTTTGGACAAGTCAGATGCATCTCTTTCCACAAACCAGTTCCTTTCTTTAAGCCCGCCATCACCGCCACCATCTTGGTATCCTCGCTTACCATCTCTCCTTCCAGAAGTATCTTGTCAAACCTTTCCAGGAACTTTCGGTCCGAATCGTCATCCCCTTGCTTGATGTCGGCCAAACGGTGTCTCTGTGTCAAGTATGATCCTGCTGTGGAGAAATGTGACAAAAACTCCTTGCTCAACTGTGCAAAAGAGCTGATGGACCCAGGGGCAAGTGCCGAAAACCAACGATGGGGGCCATCACCAAGCGTAAGTGGGAAATTATGACACTGTGTGGCATCTGACGCCCTCATTGATATCATAAAGTCGGAGTATTTTGCCAGATGAACTTTATGATCCGAATCCCCTTCATACAAACTGATGGCCGAGAATTGTATCTTCTTTTGCATGGGTGCATCCAAGATTACCGGTGATAGTGGTGATGATGGCAAAACTGTCAATCCTATTCCTTTTTTAGAGTCCAACTGCTTCTGCATCTCCTCGATCGCCTTTTTTAGGGCTTGCAACTCATTTGGAGACGCTCCACCATTAGGAGGCTGTTTATCATGACTAAGTTCTATGACTTCATCGTGATTTAGCCCTTCACCAACGGGTCGTTTCTCTTGAGTCGGTCGTCTAGCAATGTTGCTGGCCCCATTGGGGCCAAGCCGCCCAAAGGCCGACCTTCGTAATCGGTCGTGAACGGATGGGCGAGCATTAGTGCGTGCTCGCTGTTCACTCTGTGGTGGCGTGGCTTCCTTGATTTCTCCCCTGTGTCCCGATCTCTCTCCAATGTTATGCCTTGTTCCTCTTGTTGTGCTTTTGCTCGACTCCTCGTTTCCTCCCGGGGTTGATTCTCCCCTGCTTCCCAATCTTTCGCTTATTGGGGCTTTGCCTTTATTTCGTCTAGCTTGAGCGCTATCTACTTCGTCATTTCTTACATCTTCTCGCCACTTGCTCCGCTGCTCGTCTGTTCGCCTGTTCGCCTCCAGCGCCCTTGATGGCTCTGCTCCTTCTTGACGTCTTTGTATCGATTGCAAGACGGCAATTGTTTTTGCGAGCTCTTCCGGGTTTCTGGCCAAGGCTTTGACTTGAAGCGATTTTACTAACTTCTACTAGTCACTTACCCGCAAGCGGACGGGTTCACTGTAGTAAGAGTAAGTATAATGACCAAGTAGTATCGAACCCAAGGGATGGTGTATATGCGAATAGATCCCTGAAGATCTACGCGTCGTAATTAATATGAGTGAAATGTTTTTGGATTTTTTGAAAGATTAATTAAAAGACTAAAATCAACTAAGTAAACTAAAGAATGGAAAAGAAAGAATTAACTACGGGTTGTTTTCAAGTAAGAGATGATGATGCTTAGGATAGGAATCCCTACGTATACTAACGGAGCAGGTACATAATCAAAGTAATCGTGACAACCAAGAATTAACCTAAGTAAAAGATCGTAGGATGAAAGCTCAAGATTTTATACCCTAATACTTTATCCTATCAATCGACTTCACTAATCCACTAACAAGTTAATAGATAGTGCTTAATTAAAGAGACCCTAATTTAACTAAGGTGATGCGGTCGTCCTCTTTCGCTAAACCGGTAGATGAATTAACCTTTCCTAAACCTTCTCGTTAAGACTACTAATTGTTATTGAGTGATGCGGTTGTCCTCTCTCTAACACTTTCGTACTAAATTTAAAGGTAAAGTTCAGATTAATCATAAGAATTCATTAATTAAGAGAATTAAAACTAACATCACGAATTACCCTAATTACGTACCCACAACCTACTTCTACGAGTTCATCCTACCCTAAGCATGCAAGGGTTTTAGCCGGACATGACTTTAACAAACATAAAAGCAATAGAAGAAACAACAAACATAAACATAACGAATTGAACGAAAATATGAAACATGAACTAGGGTTTAAAGAAATAAATATTGAGAACTGAAATTCAATTAACTAAAACGAAGTTTCAAAGTGTTTAAAGAAATCAAACTAATGAAAAGGAATTAAGAAACGAAAAGAAACTAAGAATTCGTATGAAAAACCTCAACAACGTAAAAGTAAAGCTTGCTCCTCTTCTTCCTCTCCAAAAACTAAGTCTAAAATTATTTCTAAAGTTCGGGGATTTTTCAAAACGTGTTTGGAAGAGGTATATATAGGCCCGGGTCGAAACGGGAGTTAATGGGCCGAAAATACGCATCCGGAGGCAAAAATCCAAGGTTGCTCGAGCAAAACGCTCGAGCGGTCCCGCTCGAGCAGTGTAGCTCGAATGACACAATCGCTCGAGCAGTTCCGCTTGAGCCGGTCGAGCGGTGAAAATGCACTGTATGTTTTGGGCGCTCGAGCAATTCGCTCGAGCGGTGGCGCTCGAGCTGCTCGAGCGCAAGAAAAGTTCTGTACGTTTAGGCGCTCGAGCAATGCGCTCGAGCGGTGGCGCTCGACCTAGTCACTTGAGTGACCTCCAACTCATCCCAACTGATACTTTTCCTCGTCCGCACTAATACCAATCGTATTTCTTCAATATCTTCTCATCCGGGCATCCGTTTGAGTCGATTCAAAGTCCTACGAACTCCGTTTTTCGTCCTCTATTCACCTATGAAAACCAAAGAGACAAATTCATCAACGTGTAGAAATAATGCTCAATTGACTCTAAATACTCTATAAACTCGACCAAGATTGGGGTATTTCAAGCTACGAATCATGACAATTTCACGCCTAATCAACCCCCCCAAACTTACCATATTGTTTGTCCTCAAGCAATGAAATAATAAGTCAAGTGAAATTGTTAGGAATCAGTAAAAAAATATCAATTATGCATGCTAATGAACTCAAGCTTCAAAAGTCAATCACCCGTATACTCACTCACTTTCTTTTATCGTACTCATGCAACAATAATAAGAAACACCAAGATCAAGCATGGATGTGCACTCAACGATGTGTTTCACTCCCTCACAAGTGTATATCAATGATTAAGGGACTCACTCAAACAATCAATCACTCATATCGGCAACCATAGGCTTGTAAGCACTCTCAACTCCGACCATACTCTAGAAATCAATGCCGAATCAAAAAGGACTTTTCTCAAGGTTGTAATGTAGGCTCTTTGGACAGGTGGGATAACAATATGGTAAAGTGACTCAAGTGAATGGAGAATAGAAAATCAGACTTCGGTACTTCGAGATTAGGAACAGACTACTTCAAACATATTCAATCAACACTCTTTCAATTCCACTTCTCTCAACACTTCATTTTTTTCTTTCTCACTCTTTTCACTTTTTTCAATCACTTCACTTTTTTCTTTTTCGCACAAACACATGAGCTCATTTTTTCTTTTGCTCATTCTTAATTTTTTTCTCTTTTTCCCACATCTCATAACTTCATCACACCTTCTTCTCATATTCACTCAACAAACAACCTTTTTCCTTTTTCAACTCAATTCACTCCCTTCACATTCACACTTTCCTATTCTCCACTCAAATTGGGACAAAAAGGCTAAGGAATTGGAATAGTGTTCATATGTGCTAGCAAATAGAATAGGCTTTAGGCTCAAAGGGGCTAGCAAAGGATTCAATGTCATTGGTAAGGAAATTTTTGGCTAAGTGACTCAATAAAAACAATGATGGCCTAAGATCACTTTCGGCATTTCAAACTAGACACAATCAAGAAGCAAGAGCACACACAAGTTCTGGCATCCTCTAAGGTGACGATTCACTCACAAACGAAGAGATTAAATCATGCATTTAAATCTCGTAAGGCTCAACTCTCACGGCTTTCACATCCATTCTTGTCTAGTGCATTCTCACTCTCATCACACAAGTACTCAAAAGAAACTCGTAAGCATACAAGTTCTCTCCCTAATCAGCTCAAACTCACATACTCACACAAAAGAATTTCTAACTCACTCTTACAACTCACTCTACTCATCAAATCATACTCAAAGATAGCAATCAACAAGCATAAGATGATTGATAGGCATAAAATATGCAATAGCGAGTCAACTCAAAATCACCCCAAGGAGTATCTCAACAATCTAATAATCAATCAAACTCAACTCAAAGATAAGGGCGTGCATGCATGTGCAATGTAACAAGAAACATAAAAAAACTCCACCCCCCCAAACTTCGACCTTGCTAGAGGTCTAAGTTTGGGGTTGTGGGTTACCTCAACCAAATAATTCCGTTTCTCTCAATAGCTTTGCACACTCCCTTGTCTCAAGTTGGTTCCTTCAATCTGAATAACTCCATGATACCTTTACTCCTTTAGAGACAAGCCTACAAACAACTCACTCAAATACGAGGTTAAACATACGACTCAAAATACTCCCTAATAATATAAAAAGACACTAAAAATAAATGAAAGCAAATAAAAATGGGTTGCCTCCCATTCAGCGCTATTTTTTAGGTCCTCATGCCGGACCATGCTCAAAGGAGCTTATGGGACATCATACTCAAATTTACCTCCCTCACTCTCATAAGAGTGGTGTTTGAACTCCTTTCCTTGATGCCCCACCATCATGAGCCCTTTTGCTTCCTTCCTCACCTCAAGTGGTATAGGTCTCAACTCCTTCTCACCTTTATCTGGAGGAGTCTTACTAAACAATTTCTTGAGTTTGGACTTTTTCTTCTTAACTCCTCCTTTCCCTTTTAACTGGACCACGTCCACTTTCTTCACCTCTTCATCCTTCAACTTCTTCACTTTATCCCTATCAAAAGAACCGAGATCATAATGCTCATGGGTTAAATAATCAAGTGAAGGACTAACCAAATCATGAATATGAGAAGGATTAGGGATAGGAGGTGTGTCTTCAACACGAGGATCAATGGCATCCATGCAATACAAGCTCTCATCCTCCTTCGGGTGCTTCATGGCTTCATATAGGGAGATCTTCACTTCTTGATCATCAACCTTCAGCGTAATCTTCCCGTTTGCCACGTCTAGCACCATCCCCGCCGTAGCTAAGAACGGTCTTCCCAAGATCAGGGGCACGTGCTCATCTTCCTCCATCTCTAGCACTACAAAGTCGGCTGGAAAAATGTGATCTCCAACTCTCACTAGGACATCTTCAACCACACCTTGAGGTCGAGTAATAGACCGATCGGCAAGTTGAAGCGTCATCATTGTGGGTTGAAGTTCACCACCTTCCAACTTCTTGAAAAGCGACAAGGGCATGAGATTAATGCTCACCCCGAGATCGCACAACGCTCCTTTCTTGATCCCGTTCCCAATATCACATAGGATCGTGAAGCTCCCGGGATCCTTCAGCTTTGGTGGGAGTGCCTTGTGCACTAATGCACTCACCTCGTGGTTCAGCTGCACCAACTTCGGCTCATCCACTCGCCGTCTTTTCGCAATCAAGTCCTTCAAAAACTTCGCATAATGCGGCATCTGTTCCAAAGCATCATAAAAAGGAATATTAATATGCAATTGTTTAAAAATATCAAGGAACTTAGCGAATTTCTCATCAAGCGTTTTCTTCATAAAGCGTTGTGGATACGGGATGGGTATCACAGATTTGGGTACCCCCCATTCATCTCGCTCGGTCACTTTCACTTTCTCCCTTGCTTCCTTTGCTTTCTTCCACTTTGGAACTCTCTCAACCTCCTCACTTTCCTTGCCCTTCTGGGACTTATCCATATCTTCATGCTTCTCAATCCCTTCACTTTCAATCCCCTTCTCAACTTGGGACGTCTCAGAATCAGCAGGCATCTGAGGCCCTTCATAGTTGGTTCCACTTCTAAGCTGGATCGCCTTGCAATGCTCTTTCGGGTTCCCCTCCAGCATTCTATTCACTGACTTTGCAATCTGGCTCATCTGGAACTCTAAAGAAGTGAACCTTCGATTGTTCTCTTGTTGAGTTCTAGTCCACTCAACGTTCATCTTCTGGAGCTCTTGATCACGTTGATCACCTTTCTTATGCAGCTCCTTCACATCGTACTCCAAGGATGACAACCGCTTGCTCCCTTCCTCCACCTTCTGAAGGATCGCTCTCAACATCTCCTCGGTTGATGCACCGCCTTCTCCACCAGGAAGTTTAGACCCCGGATCAACACCTGCAGGAACAGTAACACCAGCTTTTGGGTTAGCATAAGAAAAGTTCTCATTCTTCCTCCATGTGTTTTGAGGAGGCTGCTGGCCTCCTTGAACTCCTTGTGTGTTCCTCCATTGATTTTGAAGTGGCTGTGGGCCTGGAGGTACAAATGGTTGGCCATAAGAAGGCCTTCCATACTGGTTTCCACCTTGGTAGCCATTCTGGTTGTAATACGGACCTCCCATGTAATTGGCTACCTCTTGCTGCCCACTTGGTTGGTCTACTCTCTCATTCTCTACTGCATTCTCTCCAACCAAATTCTTCCCCAACTCGAGGTTGTTTATCTTCTCCATCATGGCCATCAATAGCCTTCTCGTTCCTTCTCCCTCTTCAACCTGATGCACCCTCTGAAAATCTGCATCCACACCCCAAGCACCGGCATTCGTGACAATGTTGTCCACGATCTCCCTACACCTCTCTATGCCTTGGTTCAAGAATACTCCGCCCGCACAGGCGTCTAAATGGTCTTGCCCCGCCTTGTTGGCACCACTATAGAAGAATGCCATAATGTCTCCCTCGTTGTACCCGTGCTGCGGGCACTCTATCAGTATGTTTGAGTATCTCTCCCACGCTTGGCGTAAATCCTCTCCAGACTTCTGGCGAAAGGACGAGATCTTAATTCTAGCCTTGATCGTCCTAGATGGAGGGTAGAATCGCTCGAGGAACAGACGCTCGAGCTCGGCCCAAGTGGTTACACCTCCCCGAGAAAGCGTGTTATCGTACCACTCCTTGGCTATTCCCGTCAATGAGAAAGGGAACAGCCTAAGCCTCTTGGCATCTTCAGACATGCCATTATAATTAAATGTTGAGGCTATCATGAGAAAGCTCCTCAAGTGAGTGTGAGGGTTCTCCTTCCCGATCACCCCTTTGAACTGATTCTCGGTAAGCAGCTTTAAAATCCCCGGGGATATCGAGAAGTTGTTCGCCTCAACAGGAGGTAAAGCCACTCCATCATAGTACCGTTGTGGCTGTGCTGCAAACCTCCCTCGAATAGCCATATTGTGATCTACGTTCTGAGGAACGTGTTGAGGATTAGCAGCTGGTATGGGTACTTGTTGGGGTGGTGGTTGGTAAACAGGTGGTTGGTTGTAGACAGGAGGTGGATGATATGGATATGGTGGGTAAGGATAAGGTGGGTATGGGTAATGTTGGTATACTGGGTTGTTAAAATGGTTATTTGGGTTTTGTGGGTAAGCAGGATTGTTCAGAGGATTTTGGACAAGATTCTGAGCTGGATTGTTTACATTTTGTGCACCCGGGTTCTGGCTCTGACTATCCACGAACTGGTCTTGATTTTGACCACCACTCCCTCCAGAGCCATCAACCCGGTCTACTGCCTGATTGAACTCGTTAGCAGCATCGTCCAACTCATTATTGATGTCCATTGGTTCCTTCCCTAAGTCGGCTGCGTTCATTCTTCTCAAGTAAGCTCGGTTCCTTCTGGCTATTGTCTCAGGGTCCAACGGTATTCTCTCTTCGCTCGTATTGCCTTGTGAGCGTGTTTTCATAAACCTGGCACACTAGCAGAAGGATCAAAACGCAACTGCCGATTGAATAAAAAATAAAAATAAAAACAGAAATTAAATCACCCACTACTAACTACTAAGCTATCTACAAGTCCTATTCAAAAGGCATATAACGCCATCCCCGGCAACGGCGCCATTGACTTGAAGCGATTTTACTAACTTCTACTAGTCGCTTACCCGCAAACGGACGGGTTCACTGTAGTAAGAGTAAGTATAATGACCAAGTAGTATCGAACCCAAGGGATGGTGTATATGCGAATAGATCCCTGAAGATCTACGCGTCGTAATTAATATGAGTGAAATGTTTTTGGATTTTTTGAAAGATTAATTAAAAGAATAAAATCAACTAAGTAAACTAAAGAATGGAAAAGAAAGAATTAACTACGGGTTGTTTTCAAGTAAGAGATGATGATGCTTAGGATAGGAATCCCTACGTATACTAACGGAGCAGGTACATAATCAAAGTAATCGTGACAACCAAGAATTAACCTAAGTAAAAGATCGTAGGATGAAAGCTCAAGATTTTATACCCTAATACTTTATCCTATCAATCGACTTCACTAATCCACTAACAAGTTAATAGATAGTGCTTAATTAAAGAGACCCTAATTTAACTAAGGTGATGCGGTCGTCCTCCTTCGCTAAACCGGTAGATGAATTAACCTTTCCTAAACCTTCTCGTTAAGACTACTAATTGTTATTGAGTGATGCGGTCGTCCTCTCTCTAACACTTTCGTACTAAATTTAAAGGTAAAGTTCAGATTAATTATAAGAATTCATTAATTAAGAGAATTAAAACTAACGTCACGAATTACCCTAATTACGTACCCACAACCTACTTCTACGAGTTCATCCTACCCTAAGCATGCAAGGGTTTTAGCCGGACATGACTTTAACAAACATAAAAGCAATAGAAGAAACAACGAACATAAACATAACGAATTGAACGAAAATATGAAACATGAACTAGGGTTTAAAGAAATAAATACTGAGAACTGAAATTCAATTAACTAAAACGAAGTTTCAAAGTGTTTAAAGAAATCAAACTAATGAAAAGGAATTAAGAAACGAAAAGAAACTAAGAATTCGTATGAAAAACCTCAACAACGTAAAAGTAAAGCTTGCTCCTCTTCTTCCTCTCCAAAAACTAAGTCTAAAATTATTTCTAAAGTTCGGGGATTTTTCAAAACGTGTTTGGAAGAGGTATATATAGGCTCGGGTCGAAACGGGAGTTAATGGGCCGAAAATACGCATCCGGAGGCAAATATCCAAGGTTGCTCGAGCAAAACGCTCGAGCGGTCCCGCTCGAGCAGTGTAGCTCGAATGACACAATCGCTCGAGCAGTTCCGCTTGAGCCGGTCGAGCGGTGAAAATGCACTGTATGTTTTGGGCGCTCGAGCAATTCGCTCGAGCGGTGGCGCTCGAGCTGCTCGAGCGCAAGAAAAGTTCTGTACGTTTAGGCGCTCGAGCAATGCGCTCGAGCGGTGGCGCTCGACCTAGTCACTCGAGTGACCTCCAACTCATCCCAACTGATACTTTTCCTCGTCCGCACTAATACCAATCGTATTTCTTCAATATCTTCTCATCCGGGCATCCGTTTGAGTCGATTCAAAGTCCTACGAACTCCGTTTTTCGTCCTCTATTCACCTATGAAAACCAAAGAGACAAATTCATCAACGTGTAGAAATAATGCTCAATTGACTCTAAATACTCTATAAACTCGACCAAGATTGGGGTATTTCAAGCTACGAATCATGACAATTTCACGCCTAATCAGGCTTCTACCTCCGGGGGAAGAGTGTCAATGGTAACTTGCACGTTTCTGTTGGACGTGGCTCATATCGTACGTGCATGGTCACCCGTGGATGATATTCGAGTTCGCGATCTATGTGACGGGTGTGCGCTTGAGGATTGTCGTTCTTGTGATTTTGCCATCTTTGAATGTTTAGGTATTTTGATGATAAAAACTTTTGTGTTTGTCTTTGTCAATTTAAAAGTAACTAGCCTTGCATGTGTGAGCTTGGTTATTTAGCAAACCCTAATTCACACATGAATGCATTTAAACTCTTAAATATGAACAAAACTCCCACAAATGCCAAAATATCCCTTCAACGCCCGGTTTTCGACGACTTTTGGCCGGATTGCAGTGACAATTTGCAGATTCCGGTGGTTCTCCTATTGATTTCTTTGAATCGTTGATCGATCGGAGGTTCGAACCCTCCTTCTAGCGCCAGTTGTTGATGATCTTTTCTAATCGGTGATGATTAGTGGCTGTTTTTGCTAAGCAAGATCATCAAACAAGAACAAAGATCATGGAATATAGCTAAATAGTGTTCAAAAAATAAATTTGCAAGAACTTGGGCTATCTTTTTTAATTATCGAAAATCCCCTTTTTTTCATGCAAATGAAGGGGTATTATAGATATACAAGGAGGCTATGTGTCACTATTTTGATGGTTTAACCATTGGATTTATGTCAAGTGTTGAGACACTTGTACAATATCTAAACTATTATCACTTGGATGGGTGTCAAGTGTTAAGACACTTGGACTATATCTACACTAGTGACTCTTGGAGTTCCCAATATTGTACTTGGTCTTTAGGACTACCCAGCTGCTTTCCTTGGTGACTTGTTGCTCGCTCGTACATCCTTGTTGGGTGTTACGGATTCTCATACTTCAAGTTGTTCGCTTTATGTTTGTGTTTGGTGCACAGTCATGACTTCCGTGGTCTCTTCTTGCTCGCTTGGTCGCCTAAAATGTATCTGACCACACTCCTGGTCGCCTGGATGATCTTTTCTGTATAATTAAACTCTCAAATCTCTAAACACTGTTGCTCGTCTGGTCGTCTACCAACAGAGGTGAACAACAAATAGTTGTTGGTTGAAAAATAAAGGAATGATTGGAGATGATGATTATAGAAGGGAATAGAGTAATTAAAATGTAATAGTGAATACATAATTTACAAAAAAGAAAATGATTTTATTTTCATTAATTATTATAATCACACTAATTTTAATTTTATTTTCATTTTTAAAATTTATAATTGACTAGTGTTGAATGGTTCAACGTCATCATAGAAAATACAACGGAAAAAATTAATCATAAAAAATTGCAAGAGTAAAGCATAACTATGATTAAAATGTTTGAATGCTGAATACATGTTATTTGTATAAATGCAATGGTTATTATGTCTATAGGAGAAAGAGAAATCATTTGTTGCATTTTTTTATGTTTTATTTTGTGTTCTATAGTTTAGTCGATTGAATAATATTAGATTCATGTATTAAAAATTCAGCAGGTGGAATTGCTCTCAGCGGGAATCGAACCATGAAAGAATTTCACCTCATCATAAACTCCAAATTTGTAAAAGAGTGTGAAATTAATTCATTTAATTATTTCTTATTAAATACCAATTGAAATATAATATGCTGGAGAGCACATTATTAATCTTATTGTTGTTGTTCCTTAACAAATTGATGAACTTGGGCCTGTAAGATCAACATTAATTTACAGAGCGTGTGGAAAAAGATGCTACTCTTACATGTTCCAAATCCGATTTTCAATTTGACGTAAAAAAAAAAAAAAAAAAATCGATTTTCAATATTTGCATACTCCGCACTACTCCCTTAGTCCCAATTTTGTTTTCTCATTTGCTAAAAAGGTCCGTCCCAATTTTGTTTTCCCATTCCTAAAATGGAAACTACTTTATTTATTTAAATAATACTTTATTCATCATTCACCATTCCCAATACTACTTTATTCATTTAAATACTACTTTATTCACCATTCATCATTTCCAATATTACTTTATTCATTTAAATACTAAAATTCAACTCTCGCATTAAACTCCGTGCACAGTCAAACGGGAAAACAAAACTGGGACGGAGGGAGTATCTGTTTGATCTTCATATAAATTTATATTTTTATGATATGACTAAGTTTTGTATGAACCGGGTGCCTGGTGTAATTTAAATGTAATTTTTTAAAAGTTATTCATAATATAATAGAAAAGTCATTCTTATTTTTATAGAAAATTAATCAACTCGTGCACAATTAGACTTATAATTATGATATATTTGTAGTTGAAATGATTAAGAATAGTGGATTGCGTGGATGATTTAATATGAGTAGTGTTGACCTAGAATTTGTGTATGAGCGTGATGAAAAAAATATTTTTTATCTAAAAATTCAAATTATAAAGAGTTGTGAATTTATTTACTTTAAAAATAAACAATGTGATGGAAAAAAGTACTCCCTCCGTCCCACTTCAATTTGCACGTTTACTGTTTTCATGTGTTTTAACGAACGAGTTTTTTATTAGTATTTAAAATCATAAAGTAATTTTTAAGTCACTTTATAGTAGATGAGATATAAATCTATCAAACCCTACCTTAAAAGTCACTTTATCATTTCAAATATTAATAAACAACTTGTTCGAAAAACACGAAAATAAAGTATGTGTGCAAATTTAAGTGAGACAGAGGGAGTAGTAGTTTTTTATGTAAATAAATATTAAGTGTATGAATAAATTTTTAGGAATAATTTATTAAAACTAGAATGAGAGTGTGAAATCTAATAAGACCACACGACCTTATGCTAGCAGTCAACCTAAAACTTTTTTTCAAAGAGTTCATGTAAAGACATATCCGCACATAAATCTTTTTTTTTTTTTTTTTGAGGTGGTGTGGTGGCTTCCTTTTCTAATGAGACAGTGATACTCATCTTATTTGATGATTATTGTACTATTAAATAAATTGAGTAGTAGCCTGATGATTTGATTGAACAATGTCGTCATAAGTTAGAATTTTATTTCTCAAGAAATTTTTTTCAAACGCGGGTCATGATCAAAATCAATACACCACAAAAAAATGTTCATTTAAAAAGAGAGTTAAAAATAAATTTAAAGAGGGAAAAGGATTTAAAGAGGGTTTTAACGAGGTGCAAAAACCCACGACAAAATGAGTCTCGCTAACGTATCCCTTGCCTCGGCCCTCATTAATTTAACGAGGGTCTAACCCTCGTCCATATTAGTTTCCGCGGGAATCGATCCCGTGACCTCCCACATGTGCGGGATTTTAAGCATTCCGCCTTGCCGCTTGGGCAAAGTCAAGTCATTCTATATGTTTTCCTTTTAAATATATATATATATATATCATTTCAGTTTTTTATTTCTTTATTATATATGTATATTATTTTAGTTTTGTAATAAATTTATATATTCATTTAATTATTATTATTATTATTATTATCACATGTGTATACATATCTTTTTAATTAAAAAATTGAATAAAATTAAATGTTCATTTATATATTCTTTTGAATTATATATTAAAACATGTATTTAAATAAAATTAAATGTTTAATTATATATTCTTTTAAATCACACACACATATATATATATTTTTTTTTTTGATAAGTAAAACTCTTTTAAATCACATATTAACACATGTATATACATATGCACATATATTGATCATTTTAATTAGAAAAATTCAATAAAGTTAAATGTTCACTAATATTTTTTTTAAATTACATATTAACACGTGTATATGCATATACTCACATATATTGATCATTTTAAAAAATATTTTTGAATAAAGTTAAATGTTCACTTATACATTATTTTAAATTATATATTATTAAGACATGTATATTATAAATTATGTACACTGACTTGAACGCAAAATACTAGCTATACTAGTAGTTACCCCACAAGAGTATGTGTTCCCTGTAGTATTAGTAAGTATATGGACCAAGTATATCGAACCCAAGGAAAGATATATATGCGAATAGAGCACTGGAGATCTACGTCTCGTAGTTAATATGAGTGTACGTTCGGGTTTAAGAATTCTATTAAACTACTTTATATTATACTACTCATAATGCAGATAATTAAATTAAACTAATACTTGGGTTTTAATAAGATATGAGATGGTGATGCTCAGAATAGAAATCCCTACGTATACTAACGGAGTTGGTACGATAACTAAAATAATCGTGACGTGCAAGTAATGATCCTAAGCATACATGATTGAAAGAATAAAAGCTCAAGAATTAATTCTAATACTTTGTCCTATCAACCTACTTCACTAATCCACTAATCAAGTTATATGGATCGTGTTTAATTAATGAGATCCTAATTTAACTAAGGTGATGCGGTCGTCCTCCCTAGATAAACCGGTAGATTATAAACCCCTTCTAAAACCTTTCCTTAAGCCTATTCGTTATTAAAGAGTGATGTGGTCGTCTTCTCTCTAACAATTTTCGTACTTAATTCCAAGATAAGTCTAGAGTTTATTAGAAATATTCAATAATTAAGAGAATTAAAACTAAACATCACGAATTATCCTAATTACGGATCAACATCCTACTTCTACTAGTTCATCCTATCCTAAGCATGAAAGGGTTCTATCCTAACATGGTTGATTGAATAACGAAAACAATAACAAGAACAATAAACATATGCATAATTGAATTAACTAATGACATAAAGAACATAAACTAAAGAATAATTTCAAGTCTCAAAATAAATAAATATAAATTTGAAAAGCTAGGGTTTATAGTCTAAAATACTTAAGAAAGAAAGTATTAAAGTAAAAAGTTTGAAAGAAATAATTAAACTATGAATTCGTAAGTTAAAACCTCAATTACACGGTATGAAACTCTTCCAATCTCTCTACCAAGCTCTCTCCTTGCTCCAAGTATGTAAAAATATGGATAGTGATCAAAGGGTATCTAAAAAGGAGCTTGTGAAGGGGTATTTATAGGCAACGGGTCATTTTGGAGTGTTTGGGCCGAAAATCCACGAACTGCTTGAGCACCTACTCGAGCGCCTAGTGCTCAAGTGACTTCCACTTGAGCACTCAAAACTTGCAGAGCCAAAATAGTGCTCAAGCTCCTCTACTCGAGCGCCTAGTGCTCGAGTGACTTTCACTTGAGCGCCCGCTCGAGTGCTTGAGCACCTGGTGCTCGAGTTGAGCTTGCTTGAGCGCCGAAATCTTCCAGAACCTCCAAAGTGCTCGACCTCCTTTACTTGAGCGCTTGGTGCTCGACTCGAATCCACTTGAGCGCCCACTCGAGTGCTTGAGCACCTGGTGCTCGAGTTCTCTTGCTTGAGCACTTCCAACTAACATTTTTGCTTGCTCGAACTAATACTTTTCGTATTTCTCCAATATCTTCTCATCCGAGAGTTCGTTTGAGTCGATTCAAAGTCCTATGAACTCCATTTTTCGCCCTCTATCCATCTATGAGCATCAAAGAGACAAATTTATTAGTTTATAAAAATAGTACTCAATTGACTCTAAATACTCATCGAATTCACTCAAAACACAACAAATTGAGTTATAAATCATAACAATTTCACGCCTAATCAACCCTCCCAAACTTACCATATTGCTTGTCCTCAAGCAATGAAATAATAAGTCAAGTGAAATTGTTAAGAATGAATTATAGAACCAAATCATGCAAGTAATAGTATTAATGCTTCAAAGATCGATCACTCATACACAAACTCATCCCCTTCATCATACTCATGCATAAACAATAAGAACCACCAAAATCAAACATGGATGTGCTCTCGACGATGTGTTTCACTCCCTCACAAGTGTTTAGCCCTCATTCAATCAATCACACATATCAGCAGCCATAGGCTTGTAAGCACTCCCAACTTTGACCATACTCTATAATCCATGCCGAATCAAAAAGGACTTTCTCAAGGTTGTAATGTAAGGCTCTTTGGACGGGTGGGGTAACTATATAGGATAAGTGACTCAAGTGAATGGAGAATAGAAAATCAAACTTCGGTACTTCGAGACGAGGAACAAAATACTTCAAACATCTTCATGCAATGCACTTTCAATTCCATCTACTCTCAACACTTCAATTTTTTTTCTTTAACTCTTTCACTTTTTTTCAATCACTTCACTCTTTTTTTTTCACACCATATATGAGCTCATATTTTCTTTTGCTCATTCTCAAATTATTGTTCTTCCCCACAACTCAAAATATCATTACACCTTTTCTCATATTCACTCAACCATTAATAATTCACCTTCCTCAACTCAACTCGATCCCTTTCCATTCACAACTTTTCCTATTCTCAACTCAAATTAGGAGAAAAAGAGTTTAAGAATTTGGATAAGTTTAAATGTGCTAGCAAATAAAATAGGCTAAGGCTCAAACGGGCTAACAAGGGATAAATGTCATTGGTAGGCTCATTTAGACTAAGTGACTCAACAAATCAAAGATGGCCTAAAATCACTTTCGGCATTTCAAACTAGACACAATCAAGAAGCGAGAGTACCAACAAGTTCTAGCACCCTTTAAGGTGAAGATCCACTCACAAACGATGAGATCAATTTAATGAATTTTAATCTCGTAAAGGCTCAAATCTCACGACTTTCACATCCATGCTAGTCCTAGTGAATTCTCACTTTTTATCACTCAAGTATTCAAAAAGGAAAATTCGCAAGCATACAAGCTCTCTCTCAAATCAACTCTAATTGCTTTACTCACATAATATAATCCCTAACTCAACTCCTCAAATCACTAACTCATAATTCACACTCAAAGATAACAATCAATAAGCAGGATGAGTCAATAAGCATGAAATATATGAAGTAGCACATCAAAGAAATATCAGCTCAAGAAGTATCTCAGGGCACAATATATAACCTAACTCAAATCAAAGAGAAGTGACCAGAACCAGAGGAGGTCATGTCATCTGATCCAAAGTTCGTTATACGCAAATTACACCAAATTGAAGCTAGCGCGATGACGGTTCTAACTGAATCAACTGAAGCGGTTATTGAAGTTGTTAGCCAGCTGGATAACTACCTCACATCTGAGTTTGTTACAACTGAATTGATTCTAGGGTTCATCTCAATCTCTGTATCTATAAAAAGGGGTTTTCTTAGCTGAGAAACAAGAATCATCATTGTTGAGTGCAAACACTGTGAGATTGAGTTAATTGTAACTTCCATTTTCTTACTTAGTGAAAAACTATCCTCTCTGATCCCGTGGATATAAGAATATTCATCTCCGAACCACGTAATTCTGGTGTTCTTGTTGATTTCAATCTCGTTCTTACTGTTACCATAATTCCGATTCCCTGATTACAAGTTTTTCTTGTGAATCTAAATCGATTAACATTGCCTTTTTTCAAAGTTTTGGCAATATCACCTGTCTTAATGTATGACCCATGCACTTTCGAAGAAATTATCCATTAATAAAAATATTTGTAGAATTGACTTCGTGCCCTCGCAGCTGCGCCTGAAATTTTGTATGAGCGAGTTTCCATGAATCATTTTGCCTTCCAAATGACCTTAACCTGGAAGAGTAAATTTGCATGCGAGTCTGCTCATATGTACTTTTATTATTTACATTTTTATTACATCTGGCTTTATTTTGTGTACACCATGCATTTTTTAAAATTATGTTTGTTATTAATGAAAAGTCACACCAATTATTAATGAGAAGTGCATTTTTAAAAAATAATTTTACAATAATAATATGTGTAACCTTTTAGTAATAACAAGCAGTCTCAATAAACAATAAACAATTTAAAAAGGCTCAAATCTCACGGATTATTTGGACTACCACTCTTATCAACCAAATAAATGACACTGAATTCACATCTAATTATTCACATGTAGCAGAAAGATCAATCTTATTAAATACTGATATGCAAATGTTGCTAAAGATGTGACCACATTGGGAGAAACATTTGCTACAGACAACAAAATCAGACAAGACAGAGACCGAGAGACTTATCCAAACATGAAAATCTCTCTTTATCTAGTGCATTCTTACAAGCAACTTGTATACCAGCAAGGTAGCAATTATCACTCGACTTGTTTCCAATCATGACACAAGAGTTTAAATTATCAAAGACTTTACAAGAGTTTTTGGTAAACTTAACCTCCAAGTTATCATCGCATAATTGGTTTATGCTAATAAAATTAGGCATAGGAACATCAACATGCAAAATATTCCTTAAAGAAAGAAATCCAGGAACATCCAGTGTTCCTTTGCCAACGATCTTTCCTTTAGAGCCACCACCATAATTCACAGTTCCACCATAAACAGATTCGTAGTCTTTCAAAAATTCTTTGGTGTCTGTCATATGACGAGAAAACCCACTATCAAAGTACCAGGAACCTGCAATTTTAGTCCTCAAAGCAGTATAAACAACATTGCATTTTACATCAGATTTGGGTACCCAAATTTTCTTGTAGACTATTTTCTTATTCTGGACAAAGATATTGTCGTCTGTGTTGGAAACATCGTGGACAACATCTTTTCCCTGAACAGATTTTGAAGTTTGTAACAAAAAGGTTTGATTTGTCCAGGCACAAAACAATAATAACAAACATAATTTCATTTTCTGGACTTATTCAATGGTTTTTAACATCTTCATTACCTTTTTCTTTCACAAAAACAACTTCATCCTTATTACCAAAAATATTGGAACAAATATTGTCTAAAGAATTTTGAAACCCAGACCTGATGTGTTTGACTTACCCAAGTTAAGTACCTCATTTAACTTTGATGTGCCTGTGTTGAGTTTGATAAAAATAGCCTCAACTAGATCAAGCTTGGCTCGAACTTTACTCAATTCAACATCCTTTTTGGTAAGAAGTACTTCTAACCTTGTGACAGAGCTCCTAAGATCTTCATTTTCTTTGGACATCTTCTCAACCTTCAAAGCTTGTTTCTTTCATTCCTTTAGTAAGGCTTTATATAGACCTTGCAACTCCATAATGATTGCATTTTTGTCCTATCCTTCTTCCTCACCAAACTCTGCATCATTAACAGATCCATGAAAACAATTTATATTAGGAAAACCAAAACAGTTATACCTGCAGGATGTTGACACTTATGTGGTCACATCTGAGCCAACATCATCACAATCTGAACTTGTATTGCACATTGTCCTTGTTGAACTTTCTCACCATCGAATTGTATTTTCGAGTGAGCAAAACAATATCAGCCCCTTTATCAATTTCCTCAAAAGTTTCATCCTCATCATAGGTTTTATCCTCTGAGGAACTTTTAAAAGTTTCTTTTTTGAAATGCAAGATTCATCTCAAAAGTTTTAAGGATAATCATTAAGGTGTTGAGATCCATGACAAAAATATTATGAGCTTCTTCAGTTGAGGAACTTTAACATTAAATTTTTCAGGGAAGGAACCAAGAGCTTTAGAAACAAGTTGTTTGTTGGTCATTGGCTCACCAAGCATTTGACATTCATTTGAGATATCAATAAATTTTTCAAATATAAGATGAAATATCATCATTTTTTTCCATTCTCAAACGTTCAAATTTACTCATGAGCAAACAAAGTTCGTTTCTCGGACACTTGTGCTACCCTCACAATGACTTTGAAGGGTATCCCATGCATCTTTAGATGTTGGACAATTTTGAATAAGCTTAAACATGTGCATGTCCACCCAAGTAAAGATGGCATTTAATACATTTTCATTGAAACTAGACAACGTGATTTCCTCTTGCGCCCACTGAGATTCAGGCTTAAAAGTAACATCGTCATCCTCATCTAGTGGATTCTTGGGAACTACATAATCATTAACAATTGATCTCCATGCACGAACATCAATTTATTTGATGTGCAAACACATTTGAATCTTCCAATAAGCATAATTAGAACCATCTAGAGTAGAAAGTCTTACGTTAACGAGAGTGGGATGATCCATAATAAGACAACCAGGACCAAACACTGGATGTTGGATACAATGTGATCACACGACATCCAGCATCTGTAGAAAACGCAGCATAAAAATTAAATAGCCAACAGATAAAATTTCACAATCTATATGAAATAACTTGTGAGTGTCTCAGGGCAAAATTAATCCACTATGAAATTGTAAATTATAACGAGTCCTTTTGAAATAGAAACTAAGCTTAAGAACATTAAAACGGACTGAGAAAAATATAACAAAAAGAACCAACAGCTGAAAATAATTTAATAAAAATAGATGTTCTCTCAGATGTAGTCACATACTCAGTCACATACAACAGGGTGCAAATCTCTGATCAGTTTTTCTATCTCTCTCGACTCTACGCCTTTTTCAATCTCTTGTTGAGCCCTCTTATAGACACCCTAAATATCCCACAATCATGTTCATGTTTCCTTTAAGATCATGGAAGTTCTCCATCTTCAGAAAGATGAACGTGTAACTCTAATATTCTTAATCCCACCTCTTGATATGCTCCCTTGAAAATCTCAACTAAGAATATAGGATTTGGTCAAATCTTCCACCTATTAAAAATACAAAATATACGATCTACAAAAAATATCCAAACCTTAATTAATTAAAAATAAATGTGAATAAAGGCAAAATAAATAAAATAAAAGATTAAATTCTAAAATTAAATAACATTAATATATTTTATCTATAATTTTGTGTCCTTTTTGTATATAATTCCTGCATAACAAGTGAGCCTTAAATATTAAAATAGAGGTCTGTTTAATGTACAAGTCATTCTCACACAATTTCTTCTTCATTTCCTTTAAACCACACCGGACCACTTAATTTATTTTAATCTCTGTTAGCACACCTATTTAGACCGGACTGTTATACTATAATTAAAGTAGTCGATGTGGACCTAAGAATAAATTAACATGGTGAGTTTGCAAGAAATTAATATCCTAGTTGTTAAACCAGATACACAAGTCTCTGTTGAGAAATAATCAATGCAATAATAGTATATGTTTATTTCAATCGTCATATATTTTCACATGTTTTATATTGCATCCTGCTAGCTGCTGCTTCTTTTGAGGATACGCCTACAACTTTGCTCTCAGGTGATTCTATTTCTTCTTTCGTTTTCCCTTTTCTTTTTCTTTTTTAACTTTTCAATATTAATACTCATTTGTTTCTCTTTTATTCGCACTCTTTTTTGTGTTATCATTAATATCTTTAGGAGGAATTCAGGAGTATAATATTATCCACGGGTTTCGGAAATCAAGAATTTCGTTATCAATACTTTTATAAAAACAAATACAAGAATCATATATAAAGGTTTGGCTAATTACTCCCGAATTTTCTTAATAAATTTTGAGATCTTTTTTTTAAAACTTAAATAGCTACTAGCTAGTTAGATAATTATTAGGGATTTAATTGTGCCGATTATTTGAAGTTGGTTTATTTATTATTAAAATGTGTTTGAGCTTAATTATCAAATATTCATGAGTTTTTTTTTTCAGTTTAATCCAACCTATATGTATGTGAGTACATACAAATTTTAAATTAAATTATTCATCAATTAACTTCAAAAATAAAATTACCATATTTTTTTAAAAATCACATATATTTAATAGATATTTTCATTGGGTCATGGATATTTACACACATTTTTTTATTAAATATACCCACCTATTTTTTATACTATATTATTCTAATAGTAAAATTCTAATAATACCCCTGCCCACCAAAATTCTTACTAGTTACCTTCACCCAGCACACAGCCCACTTCCTCATTTCCTTGGAGCAACATTCCCACCTGTGAGAAGAAAGTAGTTGAGACGCTGCTTCCGCCGCCAGTTTTCTTGCCGTTCAACTTAGAATACCCAGGTTCTTCCTCTGTTCAAGCATTTGATCAAAATGGTAAAAAAATCATTACTTTTTTGCCAATAAAACAGAAAATTAACATTTTTTTCATCCTTGATTTATCAAAATTGTGCAAAACAAAGCCCAAAAATTGAAAGTGAATTGAGAGAAGGAGAGAAACAAACTCATGAGTCAATAGATCGCGGGACTTCTCACGAGTGGGCTGTTGCAATTGAAGGGGAGGGAAATGGGGGGTGGTGTGGAGCTGCACAATTGGAAGAAAAAATGGGGTCTAGGCTCGGGATTGTTGTCGTTGAGTATGGGAGGAGGATGAGCGAAAATTCAGGATAATAATAAAGTGCTTAAATGGGTAAGGGTGAACAAAATACTGAAAAAACTAAAAATCGAACAGATTAGTTCGGTTCGAATTTTTATAATAAAATTAGTAACTAAACGCGTGAGATGCACGATAATAATTGTTCAATTATTTATAAATACTCAATTTATATTGTAGTACATTTGTTTAGATTTAAGAGTGTTTATTAATATTTCTATTAAAGTATATATATATTTTTTTTTAAATGTAATAGTATTACTATTCTTTTATTTGAAGTTTTATTTTTTTTAAAGAGAATCTAATGCAGATGTCGAGAAATTTATTTGTATTTCACCATATAAACTTTTTCATGATTTGCTCAGTAAAAATTTTTTGTAATAGCTACGATTCCATATTAAACAGGATGTAAGAAAAAAATAAAAATAGAAATTAAAAGACATTAGATTTCGAAACACCTCTCTAAAAATCACATATTTTCCAAATTTTTATGAACATTTATCGTCAATCAGCACATATCAAAATCTTCAAATTATTGTGACTGGTGACACTCAAAACATCCACGTATGACCAACTGTGGTTGAAACTTATTCTTCAAAAGATATGTCAACACTCAACATTGGCGAGTGATTGTCATTGACTCTTATTGACATTTCATATGAGACAACTAATGTGAATTGTCTCTTCTGAAACTTGAACGTAAGTCTCGGGTCAAATGGAGTCAGTGAAAGTTTAAAAATCGACATCATCTCATGTAAATTGCTTCTGATTATGTCTGTATATTATCACCTAATCTTATTAGCGTCAATCTAGTTTCATTGCACAATCCTCTTGAATTATCTATATTTTTTAGTGACATCATTGAAGTCTCAACTTCTAAATTCAAATCATAATTCGAGACACCATCACTTCGAGTTATTCTAGCGTAGGTGCAAGTATTAGTCTGTCATTCAAATAATTCAGATCATCCACAATATTCCTTAAGTGTAGCTTTGAACGAAACATTTGTAAAATTGACAATGGAGTCTTTTCACTTCTTTCTTTTTTCAATTAAAAAATTTTATTTATGAAGTCTTTCTTTTCATATGGTTACTCGTATATATTAATTTGTTAGGATTACTTTTATAATATTGAGATAAATAGTTACAATAAAGTAATCATGCAATTTAAGAATGTATACATTTCACATATATTTTTATAAATAAATAACTAACATTATTCTGTATCCTCCATATTTAATCTAGGTTTGAGGTATGAAACCCTCAATTTCTATCAATTCCTGTGTTGAGTTGGTCCATTTAGAGTTTCGTTCTGTCTTCAATTAGAATACATTGTTCATAGTATTATCCCGTGAAATTATCCCGAATCTCGAAATAAACATATTGAGAAATATAGAGTTCGTTGGAGATCTTACTCTTTTCTTGCTTTGTAGACAACAAAATCCATTAACTTATGCATTACTTGTAAATTAATTAACCCAAAGATATCTCTCAAACTTATTCTAATATAACATATATGTTCATATGTATTTAGTGGTTTGCCCAGTAAAATATATATTGATATGTTAAATTATTTATATGTACAGAGTCAAATTGGTTCATATATAACCCATAATACCCTTTAGTTCTTTAATGCTCATATGTATTTTGTGGTTTACCCAATAGAATATATTGATATATTAATTGTTATATGTCTACTGTAATATTTTATTGAAGTAAATAATCTAGATAACCTCTCTTCTACAAAAAACTAAAAGTATGTATAGAGTAAATTGGTTCATACACAAACCACTTTACAATACTTTTTAGTATAACCACTAATATCCTAGTGTAATCAACTAATACCCTTTATTAAACAACTAATACTCTTCGTATCCTTCAACTAATACCCTTCAGTTAAAAAAACTAATACCCTCTAGAACTATTACTTTTCTGTGAAATTAACTAATTAAAACCCTTCAGTAAAAATAATTAATACCATTTAATGAAAACAACTAATACACACCATTTTCATTCAATACTTTGCCAAAAATTAAAGAATGGTCTTACTCCTTTTTTTTTTAGATTAATAAATATTTATTTTAATAACTATTATAAAAAATAAACTTCTACAAACTATATGTCGAATTATTTCTAAACATTATCATCACAAAAATATTTATTAACTATTATTTTTAAAATAATTGAAATATCTTTTTACTACAAAATAGTGGAATTTATCATAATATATATTTCAAAGATATATTCAACATATTTTTATATTATTTCTTAATACTTATTATAAATTATATTTAAAAAATATATCAAATATATTTTGTAAACAAATATTTGTCAATATTTACAATAAAATATATTACAAAGATATATATCAAAGATTTAAAATAAATATTACTTAATTTAGCAATAATTTTGATAGAAAAATTCAATTGTTTCCAAATGTAAACCGGTTAACGTTATTATATATATAAAGATTCGATTTTCTATTTTAATATTGGAAGATATTTCATAAATTCGATTTTAACACTGAAAAAATCAAACAAATCAAATAAACCGCATTACATACTAAAAACTAGCTCTTGAACCCCGCGTATTATGTGAATTTATAAATATTATGTTATTAGTTTTAAATTAAATATTTTAAAATTTTAATTCCGTTAGAATTATGTTTATCATCTTATTTAATTAATTAATTAATCTTATTTTAATTTGTGACCTTTAATTGATTATTGTTTTAAATAAATTTATTATTATAATTTTAAAGAATAGATTAACTAAAAAAATAGAGAATATATTTAGAGTAAACAACCAAAATCAATCATTTCTTATATTATGATATGGAGATACAACCATGTAATATGTGATTCCATTGTAACTTATCTAAAATAAGACATAATTCATTAATCAATTGTAATTTAAACACTTTTTGGACTAACATGTGGACTAAACTTGTGGACTTATCTAGAATTTTTTTTCATTACACTTTTGGTACTATGCCTGAAAATTATCATTAATTTCTTCTTCTTTTTTTTTACCAATTCCACGATAATCATTTTTACACTTTTTTTATGAAAAGAAAAATCCTATCATTAATTTATAACCCAAATGACCACCTTTGCAATAACCCATTTTTTTAAACACTTTTGTATTTAACTTGATTTTGCAGGACATATTCGGTTGAAGTTATAAACTCGATTTTAAAACTACTATTTTCAGCAAACATGTAACAATTTTTACTTTGTTCAGTAAACTCTATTTTGGCGACTTTACGCTGGCGTAGTCAACCCAGGAGTAAAGCTGCTTTTTCCAAGAAACTTCGACTTCGACCAAGTGGTTGGCAACAATCCAAATATTATTAAAGATAAGATGATAATGTAAAATCCTTTTTCCGGCATAAATTCGATTTTTAATATTACTTCCTCCGTCCCAAACTTAAATTCCCGTTTACTGTATGCACGATTATTAAGAAAATAATTGTTTATTAGTATTTAAAGTGATGATAAAGTGATGAAGTGATAAAATAGATGTTTTGGTTATTAGTGTATGGAGAATATAATATTAAAAAGTATTGTTACTTTTTTTGCCAAAAGTAGATGTAGCAAATGAGTATGGGACATACTTTTTTGGCAAATGGGAACTTAAGTTTGGGACGGAGGGAGTATTACTTTCTGCGCTGGTGATCTTCTAATCCGGAGACGCGTACAACTTTGGTTTCAGGTGAATCAATTTCTTCTTCCATCGTCTCCCTTCTTTTTTTATTAGTTTGCAATTAATTTTCTCTTTTATTCACACTTTTCGATCTATTGTGATATTAATAGTTCTTTGGAAGGAATTTAGGATAATATTATCGCACAGATCTCGAAAATCGCATCAAAGTACACTTCGAAATTGTTATGCTCGATATTTTTCTGGATATAATTTGAAAGCATCTCTACATGTTAAATTAATAGTTACAACGTACTCCTTTTGTTCCACTGTAAGTTTTCTATTTTCCTTTTTTGGATGTTCCACTATAAGTTTCATATTTTATAAAAAAACAAAAAACAATACTCCATATATTAATAAACAAATATTTTCTTAAACAACTCTCTTTACTTTTTTCACAACTCCCCATTACTTTATACAAAAGTTAACTTATGATCCACCATATATTAATAAACAATACAATTTTTTAAACAAATAAAAAAAAAAAACAAGAAAGTTATAGCGAGACGGAGGGAGTACATGTTATTATTTACCAAATGGCGAAATGTGTGAATTAAAGTTAATAATTCAATTTTATTTGTATTTTCTCCTTATTACGTAGTCCCTCCGTTCCAGAACTATCTTCATACATTAGTTTGACATGAGTATTAAGAAAAATTTATTTTATTGACCGTTAAACTAATAAGAGTGGATGTTTTTGCTTTTTAGTGTATAAAATAGTTAAATATGAATATTTATATTGAGTTTTGTTTCTTTAAGGATGTAAAGATAGAGTTGAGACGGTGAAAGTATTAGTGACGGGATTTGGTTTGTATTGGTGGAAGTATTGAGGTCCATATTGTACGAGTAATTTCAGAATTTACAATGGCAGGTATGCACCCTCTTTTTATTATATGTCTGCAACTAGTTTACTTTTATATTTACGGTTAAAATTGTTTTTATTAAATAGTTATAATTATTTTTATTGAATATATGTATTTAGCAAATTGTAATTGTTCAGTTCAAATAATTGATATTATTTAAAATTATACTTATATTATATAGTGTATTTAGTGCATACAAGATTACGGTCATGAAAATATCCGGTAACAATTGTCAATAATATCGTTTAATTCGTTAGAATATCAAATCCAAACTCATTACAAGTCACTTATTTCCACCACTCAAGTAAATTTGGGAATTTGTTTGTGAAATTTTCTCACAAACTTATACATACCCTGGAGGTAACTTTCAAAGATTATTAATCTTAGCTAATATTTTTTTCTTTTTCTAAAATGTGGCACATATTTTTTTCTTTTATCCAAATTATAAACATATATTTTTATCAAATTTAATGGATATATTTTCTCTTATTCAAATTATAAACATACTCTTCACTTTTTATTAAATTTAGCACATATTTTCTCTTGGATAACTTAAGTGTAGTTTTAAAAAACTTATACCTATTATTATTTAAAAAAATCATTTTTGTTTTTACTGTAAATTATTTTTTGTTACAATTCAATAAGAGGTGAGTTTTTCAATAAAAATAAAGAAAACATTTTAATAACATGATATATTTTTTAAAATGTGTTTGAGTTACACGGTACATTTAATGCATACAAGACTAAGGTTTTTCTCATAACCAAAGTATACCAATAGTTTTTATATTATAATCAAATTAGTTTAAAAAAATTACTTTTAAAATGATCAAATTCTATAAAAAAATCTAAATTATGTAACTTTTTATATTATGAAAATATACAAAAAAAATTAAAATTATTTAAAGAGGCTCAAAATATTATATAAAATAAAAAAAATACACTCCAATATTTTAAAATTATTTTACATATTATTCAATATTATTAAAAAATGATCTTATATACTACCTCCGTCCCAGATCTGTTTTCACAGTTGACCTTTTGAGACTTTAGTATGCGAGTTAATTTGTAGTGTTTAAATGAATAAAATAATTTTTTGATGATGGAATATTGTTCAATATAAGTGGATGAAACAAAACAAACATATTTTTGTGCATAATTATTAGTGAAATGCGATGTAATTTAGAGATCTTCGCAAGGGATGAATAGTGCACTGTGAAAACTGATCTGGGATGGAGGGAGTATTTTTTAATTTTTAATGATTAATTTTAGACTTTTTTTATTCTAAAATATTTTTTAAATTTTGGAATGTAATTTTAAAATGAATTTTTTAAATTATCAGAAATTTTCTCATTTTCTAATATATTTTTTTGGAACTTTTAATTGGCCGATAAGAATATATGCTAAATTTGGTAAAATGTTTATATTTATTAGAATTTATTTAACATATATTTTGAGATTTTTTAAATATGTTTCTTTTATTTTCATTCTTCAGAATAAAATTTTTATATAATTATTAAAAAAATTGCTTTAGCTAATTTTATTATATTTATAAAGATTGTGGATTTAATTGGGTTAAGAAAAAAATTGTTATATTTAATAAAAAGTGAAAAATATGTGTATAATTTGATTATGAGAAAAAATATATGTTTATGATCTTTTAACAGGTAAAAGATATGGGATATAATAAATAATTTCATCCTTTAAAAATGTTATAAATGTGGGCACGTATATAAAATATATTAAAGCAATCATTAACCTAAAAAATACATGTAAGAAAAATATATATATAACATACAGAAATACATGCAAGAAAAAGAAACCCTGATATAGATACCATCAAATTGTTTTATGAGAAAATATAGAGTGAAATTGGTTCACATATAAATCACTTTAAAGAGTCTATTGTTTTTGTAAAGGGTATTAACTCTTTTTATTAAAGTATATTAGTTGTGGAGGGTACAAGTTGTTTACTTAAAGAATATGGTCAAAAGGTATGCATTCTTTAACTAAAAGTTACTAATTGTTTTCACTAAAATTATGAATTGTTCTTATAAAAAGTATTGTAAATTGATTTATGTATTAACAAGTTTCATAGTATCCATACTCTTTTATGATAAAGTATAGAGTGAAATTGGTTTATTTATAAATCACTTTAAAGAGTACTCCATCTGTTCTTGAAAAATAGTTCGGGTTGCCTGATTAGGCCGTCCAAAAAAAAAAAAAAAAAAAATTAGTCATGTTGTTTAGAATGAAAATAATAAACTTTAGCTATACTTTTCAACACACATGCATAATATTTTTAAATTAATTTATTTTGTATTTAATGTGATACAATATTCTTACTTTTTACAAATTATATCAGTTTTCTTAATAACAGGACTATATTTTGATAACGGAGGGAGTATTAGTTTCAAGAAATACAAATTATTTTTATTAAAAGGTATGAGTTGAAGGGTAAAAAAGTATGCATTATTTTACTAAAATATATTAATTGTTTTTACTAAAATTACGAGGATATCCATATATGCAAACAACCGACCTAAAGAGAGGTTTCTCAACTTCCTACAAACAAGAAGACAACAACAAATATAACCACTCCTAATTCAACTCAAATAAGGTTGGGGGCTTTGCTCGTATAAGCGTCAGATCAATTGAAATTTCAGAATCAAACCAGGGGCGGATCCAGAAATTGGTAGTGGGGTGGGATGAAAAATAAAAATGCTTTAATACATTAAAAATTTAAACAGGATAGAATATTTCGATGTTCATTTAAGTTGTGCTCTACGAGACTTTAAAACATAAAATTCATCAATAATTAAGTCTATATCTATATTCTTAACAAAATCTCTCTCAATATAAAGCATCAGACAATCTCCAAGTAAATCATCTCCCATCTTGTTACGAAGTGTCGTCTTCACATATTTCATTGCTGAAAATGCTCGTTCAGTCGTAGCAGACGAAATGGGTAACGTCAAAACTAGATGAATTAATCTAGTTAACACAACGTAGACCTTTGACCTTCCACTCTTAGAAAATAGTTGACTCAACTCAACAAGAGTAGAAACTTGAAACTCTTGGTTCACTATCACATCACGCTTATAGTGATCCAACTCATACTCTAAAGTAACAATATCTTGACCTGTGAAATCTTCAGGATAGAATTTCCTTGCAAGCCTGCAATATTATCAATGTTGAATGATTAAAAAGAATTTTTAGGATCTAAGGCCATACTGAGAGAAAGCAGTTCAATTGATGCATCATTAAATCTTGTATCCAACTCCATCAAGATGCAATCTATTACTCCATTAAAAACATCAAAATGATAATGATGTTCCATTGTAGTTTGCCCACGAGAACGACCAACCTTATACGCACATTCCAATTTGGGGGCATCAATACCATTCCTCAAACAAAAAACTTTGACTTTTTCAAGAAATCCTTCCCAACCACATTCTCTGAACTCTTTAAGAATGGTTTTAGTAGTAGAGACGAACGTAATAACAACCAAAATGTCTTGAACTTTTCTTTGGAGAATTTGACAAAGCGAATCAGTAACTCTCATAATTCTATGCATCAAGTGTAAAGTGAATACAAATTCAAAGCTTGCCATATTTTTGTACACACCTTGAACTTCAGCTTTAGATCTTCCACTTTGAGAGTGCTCAATGAGACATTCAAACACTTTGCAAGTTGCAGCATACATATCAATCAAACTCTTCACGGAGTTATAGTGTGAACTCCAACGAGTAGCTCCAGCTCGCTGCAAATTACCAATTTGATTGGCACCACGTCCTGAATCAAGCTCGTATGCATCCAACAAACTCTGAATTTCATATTTTTGAGCAGCATGTAGTTGAGAGACACGTTTCGGTGAAGAAGTTATTATATTAACTACATTATCCAAGTGAGAAATAAATTCCCAAATAACACTGATATCCTTAGATGCAGAAATTAATGTAAGTTGTAGACGATGCGCAAAATAATGAACATAATAGGCATATGGACAATCTCTAAGAAATAATGTCTGAAGTCCATTCCATGAACCACGCATATTACTAGCACCATCATACCCTTGGCCTCTCATCTTCTTAACCGAGAGACCAAAATGAGAAAGAACACTACATATCTCTTTTTTCAAATTTAATGAAGTGGTGTCACTAACACTTCTAATTGCAAAAAAACTTTCAGTCAAAATTCCATGATCATTCACAAACCTCAAGATAATGGTCATTTGCTCCTGTTTGGAGATATCTTGTGCTTCATCAACAAGGATACAAAAAACATCTATCAACAACTTCTTCGCGAATCATTTGACGTACTCTATTGGCCATAATATTCAAAATCTCTTTTTGAATTTCTGGAGCAATGTATTGGGCATTTCCTGGAGCATTATCAAGAATAACTTCATCAATTTTCTTATTCATACTTGCAAAATCCTTCACCAATTCAATAAAATTCCCACGGTTGGATGAAGATGAAGACTCATCATGGCCTCTAAAAGCACAACCTTGAAGTGCAAGCCATCAGAGGCTAGTAATTGAGGTCTTTAAGTGCAAATGATTCCTCTCTTTCTTAATATTTGTCTGAGCATGCATAACTTTGTCAATGTGCCCAGATGGTCTCATCAAATTCTCTACACGTCTTAAATACATAGTATGTGGTGATGTAGCTGCAGAACCAACATGAGTAAGAAAAGCACATTTATTTCCTTGACTTATCCTTTTCCAATTGTTAAACCCTTCCTTGACTAATGCAGAAGAAATAGACATATTAACATCACTCATGAAAAGAAAGCAATACAAACAATATGCTCTATCCATGGAAGGCGAGTATTCTAATCAATGAAACTTGTCGAACCACCTTTTCTGAAAACTACAATTTTGAGTGCCAATCTTCGTAACAGGATACACTTCCATTCTCGGTTGATATGGCCTAACTTTTAGATATGTTCGTCTTATATCATCTCGTGCATTAACTGAATGATCCCACATCTGCTTCTTTTTTCCCGGATCACGCTCAATACATGTATCTGATTGTAAATCTGAAATTGAGGGAATTTGCTCCATAGGTGTTGAAAGAGATTGATTAGTTTGATTTTGTGTAGTGGCGTATGTAAGTTCTGAGCTACCTTCAGTATCTTGACAGTCGTGATTTTTTGAAAAAAAGATGATATAAGTCTATTTCCTTTCTTTGCAGAAGGTTGTTGCTCCATTTAAAAATCTGAGATAATGCACATGAAAATAAAATAAATTAATTTTACATGATATAAATAATTAATGAATTTATAGCCAAATTTAAGTTCTAATTAAAATATAACATTCTTTAAACTCTTCCACCTAAGTTCACTATAATTGATAAATTGATAATTAAATTACTAAATACTACTTGTAATCCAAAATTATCAATTGAATTACTAAATAAATAGTAATCAAATTATTAGCCCTAATAATGTGACCTACTTAATATCATAACCCTAAATACTAATTCCCCATCAAGTTGAATTAATAACTTCAAATAATCCTAACACTTAGTACAAATAGATCATTACTAACTAAATTGCTAATTGAATTAAAAACTATAAAAATATAATTGATATAAACTAACATGTTTTTTTTTTTGCATACTTCATATAAATCAATAAAAACAAAAATAACAAAAGTAACTAAATTAGATACAAAATATAACCACAAAAAATAAAATAAAGAAAGAAGAATGTAGATTTTTTTTTTTACCTTGAGTGGGGGAGGGGACCAAGGCTCTGTTGTGCTGTCGTTTCTGAGTTACTACCGAGAAGAAGCTTTCAATAGGTTGAATCAAATAAAGTAAATAAGTTGCAACATTTTCTTATCTTTATATGGGCTTTTAACTTATATTTTGAGATTAATTAATCTGTAGTGGGCTTTCCACTTTTCTTGGGATTGGTTGAAACTAATAATAACTAGTGTGATATATATATATATATTTGGGCTTGCACTGGGCTATAGCCCAGTGTTGCCCATATGAAATGTTATAAAATTGAGCTTAGTTTAATAATAAACAAATCGAACTCAAAACACTTTAAATTCGGACTTGGGTAATTGTTTTAGTGCATTTTGTTAGATTTTTATTTAGGTACAAGAAGTTTTAAAAATTGGCATCGACGTCGAGGTTGGGCGGAAAAAAGAAGTTTGTTCTTGTAGATTTGACATCTAACGTGGTGTGTGACATGTTTTTCGTAGCGGCTCAGGCTTCCACATAAGCATAAGTATCACCGGAAATATACACCGTGTATCTACAATAGTAAATTAGTTTGTCTATCAAATTTCAAATTATAAAAGTTCATAATGTAATTGATAAGAACGGTGAAGTTTATGAATTATTTTGCAATTATCGTTAATTATTTCCAACACTCTTAAAATATATGCATGACATAATACACCAAGAAAAAGGTATGGAGAAAAGAAAAGATGACTCGAGCACCACATATAGACGAAGTATTTATGCCCCTAACTCCAATACAATTTTGTTATATTGTATTTTGAATTAGGTGCAAGGAAGATGATTACGAAAGCAATGGAGAGCGTCTGCAAGGTTGCAGAGAGGAAGATAGTAGAAAGTGGAGTGGAATCTATGCTTAACTCATTGATGGAAAAAGACAGCTCTAGTTCAAATTTAGAAAATATGGAGAACAACTTCAATTCACTGATGGCTAGAACACATGACATTCTCAGAGAAATTAAAACCAAAGAACAACAAGGCCGAAAGAGAAAAAGAGAAGTTGAGGTTTGGCTCGAGGGCGTAGAAAAAGTTGAAGAGAAATACCATGCATTTAAAAAAGAAGATAAAGGATTGATGAAACAGATATTCAGCAGAGATGAAGCATTAGTAACACTGAATTCAAGAATACTTGATCTTGATAACCAAAGTCGACTCTTTGGTGAGCTTGTATTTGTTGATGATACCACCAGGACGCTGCCACGTCCGACAACAGAGTTGGAGGGTGTCGCATTTCAAGATAACTTCGCAAGAATTTGGAATCTTTTGGAGAATGATCAAGTGTCGAGTATTGGAGTTTACGGGATGGGTGGTGTGGGTAAGTCAACTTTGGTAGAGCACATTTACAACCAGCTGGTGGACAGAAGTAAATGTGTTTTTTGGGTTGTTGTTAGCTCCCAAAGGTGTAGCATTAAGTTGTTACAAGATATAATAGCCTGTAAACTAGATGTGGATCTTTCGAAGGAGGATGATGATGTGGGAGCAAGAGCAGGAAGATTAAAGTATGCACTGTCCCAGAGAGAGAAG
The DNA here is from genome assembly GCA_947034835.1 of Ballota nigra. NCBI lineage: Eukaryota > Viridiplantae > Streptophyta > Magnoliopsida > Lamiales > Lamiaceae > Ballota > Ballota nigra. The sequence goes on along the minus strand of OX344722.1, from coordinate 114,596,052 downwards.
TTCGTACTGATACTTGATGATGTGTGGGAACGCTTCGATCTGGTGAAGGTAGGACTTCCACTTTCCATGAAAGGTTGTAAATGGATGATCACAAGTCGTTTATTAAATGTGTGTCGGGAAATGAAATGCCAAGAGACGATTGTCGTAAAACCTCTACTTGAAGATGAAGGTTGGACCTTGTTCCTTAAAAATTTGGGACAAGATGCGACTTCAGCTCTTAGAGATCCAGAAGTAGAAGTAATTGCAAGACGTATGGTGAAAATTTGTGGTGGTTTGCCCCTGGGGATCATTACCCTAGCTGGAGCCTTGAGTGGAGCGACTGAGATTCAAGAATGGAGACATGAACTCAGAGAACTAAATGAGTCCCCATTGGGGCACGAATGGATGGAAGAAAATGTTTTTAGGGTACTTAAATACAGTTTTGATCGATTGAATTCTAAAGATCAACATTGTTTCTTGTATTGCTCTATGTATCCTGAGGACCACCCAATACCAATATGGGAGCTGTTGGACAATTTCATTTCAGAGAGGTTGGTGGATGAAAAGAAGAGCAGGGCATTTCAACTTGACGAGGGTCATTCAATAGTGAATAGATTAGTGAAAGTCTCCTTATTGGAGAGCATTTTTGATAGAGATGAGGGTGAGTGCGTGAAGATGCATGATCTGGTGAGAGGCATGGCACATAAAATTACTAAAGGTAAAACCATGGTAATCGTTGGACAGGAGTCCCAAAATAAAATTCCAAGAGAGGAAGAATGGACAAAAGATCTTGAGAAGGTATCCTTGATGATGAACGATATAAAAAAAAATACCACTTGGAATATCTCCCAACTGTCCCAAATTATCAACATTGCTTTTGCAAGACAATCCTTTAAAATGGATAGCAACATCATTTTTTACACATATGTGCGGCCTACATACTCTCGATTTGTCCAATACTCGTATCAAGGAATTGCCGGATTCAGTATCTAACTTGGTGAACCTCACATCATTGCTCCTTAGAGAGTGTAAGGAGCTTGGACATGTGCCTAGTGTGAGAAAGTTGAAGAAACTAAGGAAGTTGGACCTCTCATATACAGCAATTGAGGATGTCCCTCAAGGAATGGAGGAACTACTCAACATCAAATTCCTCTCAATGTATGAAGCCGATATGTTGTCAAGAGCAAGTTGGGAACTCAAATCACCAAGTATTCAGGTTCTCCATCTACCATTGCAATTAGAAGTGGAGTTGGTTGGAGGAGGAAAAAGTTTGGAGGTGTTTGTGGGGAGGCTGAAACACGTGAGCGATTTTAACAGGCTATTTTCAAGCAAGCAAGATGATGCTTTGTATGATGTTGTGGTGGGTGATTACTATGCTAAAACTTTTGATTATATTTATTTTGATTTCCATGACAATAGTGATCGAAGAAAATTATATGTCATTGGGCAAGACTTAAAGGGTAGAGAGGGAAATGAGTTGACTACTATTTTAGCTGCACACTACATCCAACACCTGGGATTGGATTCATGTTGTGGTATGAGCAAGTGCTTATTGGATAACTTCACCGATCCTACTTCCCTTCGGGAGTTGAACATTCATGGTTCTAAAGGAATTGAGTGCTTGTTGACATATGACCAATTCAAGACACCACAACAATCAAAACCTTTATTCCAGGCTCTCGAAGAAATTGGGCTACATGACTTGGAGGATTTCATTGGTGTGATCCATAATTTGGAAATACAAGATGCAGTAGCATTTGATCCGCCACCATCATCTCCATTTCTATCTCTTAGAAAGTTAACTACTTCCGAGTGTCACAAGATGAAGAAGTTTGGGTTACCACTTTGTCCATTTGAAAAACTTGAATCTGTCAACATTCAACATTGTGAAGAGCTAGAGGAGATGATACAAGAAGTATTTGGTCCGCCTCCGTCTTCTCCGTTTCCATCTCTTACAAAGTTATACATTTCCAGGTGTGGCAAGATAAAGAAGCTTGGGTTACCACTTTGTGCATTTGAAAAACTTGAATTTATCCACATTGTTCGTTGTGGAGAGCTAGAGGAGATTATACAAGCTGTAGATGGTGATCTCCTTCACATCTTTCTTCCCAACTTAAAAGATTTGTTGCTGGAAAACCTACCTAGTCTGAAGAGCTTCAGCAGTGCACCAGTTATTTGTAATTTACTTGACAACTTTTCATTACTGAATTGCCCTGGATTAGAGGCACCGTTCCTATACTGGGGCACTCTTGATTCTAACTATAAGCCTCTTTTTCCTGGCTGTGAAATAGAAGAAATAAGGAGACATAACTTATAATGATTTGATTTCTACTTTTAATGGACCTACTTTCTCTATTCCTTCCTTTTTCATTTTCTGGTGGGTTCGTTTGATCTGTAATGATTGTAACTCTCATGTTTTCAGTGATTTTCTACAGTATCTATTTCTTATGAGACAGAGAGAGTGAGATTTGTTCTCTAAATTCTTCTATTTAAACTTACTTAAAAAAACAGAGTTATGTATGTGATGTTACAGTTCTTCTGCCAAGGTAAATTTAGACAGGGTGCTCTATTTGAACATATGATACAGGGTTTGAAGTTTAGTTTACCGGAAATATTGGAACTTTTTTTTTCTTTTTGTTTGAGTCGAAATGTTGGAGCTTAGATCATTATTGTTGTCCAAATAAACTGCACGTCTTTTAATTCTTGTGAAAATACATACTAGCATTTTAGAAAGCATTTGATTAAAAATAATGTACAGTTATACGTATTTTCGACCTCAAAGTTGGGACCATAAATTTGTTACGTCTTAGTTAGGAGCTGACTGAGTTAGTCAACCATATCGGCAAGATTCCAAATCAAAATAATTACAAAATTAGCGTTAAAAAATCTAATATTTGAAAAACTTCAATATATTTCCATTTGTATTTGTGAAGGGGCAGAGGATATATAAATGTAAGTACAACAGGTGTGTGAAGAAATACAAGACAGAGAACAAGTCATATATGTTTCATTCTTAAAACTATATAATCAATTCATAGAAAAATTCAGAGGAAATTCACAAATCAAAATTAAAAATGTTATTTAAATAAATCATAAATCAATTGAATTAGAAAGCTTACTATTGCTCAATAATCTAGACTGACAGTGTGAGCGACGGCGGGTGGTGTGTTAGAGTATGCATGAAAAGATGCATATGTCCAGATTCATGTATTATACTATAGTGAAGAAAGTCAGCTAGGAAAGCTATTATATCAGTTAGTTTGTTAGAGAAGTTTGTTACAGATTCACAGCTAGCTTATCTAGAAACATCTAGAATCACACACGGCTTAAACGTAAAGCCTATAAATATTGTAATCACAAGTTAAACCAATTCAAGAAATGAAAATATAATTTTCCAACATGGTATCTAAAGGTCACACGCTTTCCTGCTGCTTTCTCACTCCTCAAATCTGGTAACCATCATCCTTCACGGTTATCTTCATATGTTTCCTTCATATCTTCAACCATTGTTCTAGTGTATCTTCATATCCAATTGTTCTAGTGTATCTTCTTACATTCATACACCTTTTTCCAGTACATCTTCATATCTTCTTCCTCGATCCTGGTCTACTGCTAGCAAACTTCCTCATTTCATCACTCTCACTATCAGATTGGACAGATCCAATTATGTTTATTGACGTTCTCAGGTGCTTGCAATAGTTCGAGCACATGGATTTAAATCAGTGCTTCTCACAACTACTGCTACCATTCCAGACTCCACTATTGTTGATGGACTATTTGGTGAATGAAGTCCGAATCCTGAGCATCAATTGGATGCGCAAAGACCAATTCCTTCTTAGTTGGATCTTTAGCTCAATTTCTGAAAGCATGCTTGGTCATGTAAGTCGATGTATTCACTCCTTCTAAGTTTGGCAAATTTTGGAGGATCTCTATAGATCTCAATCCAAGGCTCAAATTATGTCATTGAAACTCAAACTTCAAACACTTAAGAAAGGAGACATGACTATTGATGGGTACATCCTTCAGCTTCGTTCTCTTGGTGACAGCATCAAGTCTGTTGGTCATGACATCTCGGATGATGACCTTATCATGTATCTGCTGGGTGGTTTAGGTCCAGAGTTTGATATTGTGGTGGTGAATCTAACCACACGATCTGATACTGAAGGTGTGCGTGTGTGTTGGTCCCAAAAATGGTTATCCAGCGGAAAGTATTTTGAGTTTATTTTTAATGAAAACCCAATTATAATAAAGTGCTAAAATTGAAATGCAGAAATCTTAAATGCAGAAAAGTAAATAACACCGGAATTTATAGTGGTTCGGATATAACGATCCTACGTCCACTCTCCCTTTCTCCAAAGGGGACTTTCTCTCTCTCCAACCAACTAACTCACGAACCACTGGAATTGCGAAGTACCAGCTCCTTCGTACAACAACTTACAATCAACCTTTCAAGATGAACAGGTTAATTATAAGATCCAACTGAAACTCCTAAAGAGTGTATAAACGTTAATGAACAAGGTAAGTGTTTGGAAGAGTTCGTGTGTTCTTTGTTGTGTGCTCTCGTGCGACTCTTGTATATGAACTAATCCAAGCACTCCTATTTATAGTTGTGAGAATTAACTAGCCGTTGGGAACTAGCAATTCAAACAACCATAATTGGAGGGATATAATCAATCAAAGATTGATTATATGATTGATTAGTTGACTTTCAATCAAGCAATCAATCAAATCCGATCCTCCATAAGTTGACTCTCCAGATTGCCTTCTCTCAATCATTGAAACTCCAAGATCTCCTTGTCTCCAGATTACACGCAGCCTCTAAGTGGGTGAACTAATCTATCTCCCTCATCTGGTCGGCACTCGTCTGGTCTGGGGTCTGGTGACATATCTGCTCTGGTCCTCATCTGGGAGAGGTCTTCTGGTCAGGCTCCTCTGGCAGACTCCTCTGGTCAGGCTCCTCTGGCAGACTCCTCTGGTCAGACTCCTCTGGTCAGACTCATCTGGCAGACTCCTCTGGCAGACTCCTCTGGTCAGACTCCTCTGGTCAGACTCCTCTGGCAGACTCCTCTGGTCAGACTCCTCTGGACCTCATCTGCTCTGGTGACTCTTCTGCTCTGGTCTGGACACCTCATCTGGTCACCTCATCTGGTCACCTCATCTGGTCACCTCTCATCTGGTCACCTCATCTGGTCTGCACATATTTCTTCCCCCTTAACCAAAGACCTATTCTAGACCAAGACTAATATGTAGCTGACTAACAGGTTCAGCTAGTCCTATTACAAGTTCTTGTTTTAACATCTTCAAAACATCTAATCTATATCCTAACAATTTCCCCCTTTTTGATGATGTTAAAACTGGAAGAACTTTAAATAAAACAAGACAAGAAAATATTGAAATAACAAAATAGAGATTCTAGCAGGCTGGGTCAATTGATCTTCCCCCTCAAAGTATGCTCAGCTGATATTGGGGCAAAACATCAGCTGGTCTTCTTGTGTATCTGCAGGCAATCAACTTTTTGGTACCCTACTGGGTCCAGGGGGGTTAGCACAATTTTTAGGAAGCCAAAAGAATAGATCATCCCTTTTTGAATCAGGTGATCTTATCTTTCTTCCATATATATCCACAAAAACACACTGAACATAAGAAGCTTCGACATGGTTATTTCTTCTAGAGGCTCTTCTTCTCTTATTAGCTTGTCCAGTAGAAGGAATAACTTGTCTTAAAGCAACAGACTTGAAATTCTTTTGATAAGGATAAGTCTTACTAGAACCATCAAAGGTTCCAGCTGGTCTGGCAGATGACTTGAAAGTCCTCTGCAGGTGAGTAGGAGTCATCTGGTTCTGCTTCTTTTGAGAAGATCCAGACTGTCTTCTACTCTGCTGGCCTGGCTGAGGTATTTTATTCTGGGTATAACCCTTCTTAATATTCCTCCTCTGCCTTTTGGGTTTTTGAGTTTCAGTACTCATCTGCCCATTAGGCTGAGTTGCCTGGTCAGCTGACCTTTTACCCTTATCAATAAAATTACTAGTCTGTTCTTCTTTCTGAACATGTGAGGATTCAGGTTTGGTATAACCAAGGCCTGTTTTATCACGCTCTCTTTGAGATGAGGCAGCTATATGTGACACAACATTGTTTGCTATAGTCAGCTGCTCCAGTCTCAGCTTGAGCTTGTCCTCACTATCTTTTACAATTTTGTTTTGATGGAAGAGTTCATCGAACTTAGCTTTCAGCAGAGTACATTCATTATCTTTCTCAATGTTTTCAACAAGCAGCTTTTCTATCAGCTTAGTTTGTTCATCACATCTGGTTTTCAAGTCAGTGGACTATTCTACCAGTGTTTGAACCTGTTCAGCTGGTAGATCAGTTGGGTTGCCAAAACATTGTGAAAGCTTCTGATTTTCTGCTTTCAACTTTGTGTTCTCTTCTTCCAATTTTTGACAAAGTTGTATTGAAGATTGGAGATCTAATAGCATCTTCTGCATATCAGACTCCTCTGATTGTCCAGAACAAGAAGAAGATGAAAAAGAAGAGGGAGTTCGATTACATACCTCGTCTGTTACCAGACATATCTCTTCGTCTGGTCCAAAATTTGATGATGAACCAGAAGTGGATACCTCATCTTCCTCATCTGCTAGGCTTCTTTTGAAGTAATTCCCAGTGTATCTTTTACTGCTTTTCTTTGAGCCCATTTCTGTAAAAATTGTTAGCACAACAAATATTTGGGTTTTTCAAAAAAATGGATCTGCCCTGGTGACCACCAAAATAATTTCAAAACAGTGGTCTGTAGGACACACTGCTCTGATACCACTTGTTGGTCCCAAAAATGGTTATCCAGCGGAAAGCGTTTTGAGTTTATTTTTAATGAAAACTCGATTATAATAAAGTGCTAAAATTGAAATGCAGAAATCTTAAATGCAGAAAAGTAAATAACACCAGAATTTATAGTGGTTCGGATATAACGATCCTACGTCCACTCTCTCTTTCTCCAAAGGGGACTTTCTCTCCCTCCAACCAACTAATTCACGAACCACTGGAATTGCGAAGTACCAGCTCCTTCGTACAACAACTTACAATCAACCTTTCAAGATGAAAAGGTTAATTATAAGATCCAACTGAAACTCCTAAAGAGTGTATAAACGTTAATGAACAAGGTGAGTGTTTGGAAGAGTTCGTGTGTTCTTTGTTGTGTGCTCTCGCGTTACTCTTGTATATGAACTAATCCAAGCACTCCTATTTATAGTTGTGAGAATTAACTAGCTGTTGGGAACTAGCAATTCAAACAACCATAATTGGAGGGATATAATCAATCAAAGATTGATTATATGATTGATTAGTTGACTTTCAATCAAGCAATCAATCAAATCCGATCCTCCATCAGTTGACTCTCCAGATTGCCTTCTCTCAATCATTGAAACTCCAAGATCTTCTTGTCTCCAGATTACACGCAGCCTCTAAGTGGGTGAACTAATCTATCTCCCTCATCTGGTCGGCACTCGTCTGGTCTGGGGTCTGGTGACATATCTGCTCTGGTCCTCATCTGGGAGAGGTCTTCTGGTCAGGCTCCTCTGGCAGACTCCTCTGGTCAGGCTCCTCTGGCAGACTCCTCTGGTCAGACTCCTCTGGCAGACTCCTCTGGTCAGACTCCTCTGGCAGACTCCTCTGGTCAGACTCCTCTGGTCAGACTCCTCTGGCAGACTCCTCTGGTCAGACTCCTCTGGACCTCATCTGCTCTGGTGACTCTTCTGCTCTGGTCTGGACACCTCATCTAGTCACCTCATCTGGTCACCTCTCATCTGGTCACCTCATCTGGTCACCTCTCATCTGGTCACCTCATCTGGTCACCTCTCATCTGGTCACCTCATCTGGTCACCTCTCATCTGGTCACCTCATCTGGTCTGCACATATTTCTTCCCCCTTAACCAAAGACCTATTCTAGACCAAGACTAATCTGTAGCTGACTAACAGGTTCAGCTAGTCCTATTACAAGTTCTTGTTTTAACATCTTCAAAACATCTAATCTATATCCTAACAGTGTGTTATAAAGCAAAGATGTTGTAATTAATGTTGTAACATACACTACAGCAATCTGGAAAACCAAAGATAAAAACGTATACAGCGGAAGACTTAAATACACAATTGCAAGATGTAATACTTTTTAACATAAACTATATAAAATAGCTTGTGCCAGCCTTACGGTGAAACGTTCACTATAACAAAGGTAGTGATACAAAAGTTGTGTGAAGAGTAAAATCGTTCACAATGGAAACAAAACTCGATATCACCTATCAAATCTAAATTAGTTAAGTGCATAAAACTATACACAGTCAAAGTTGATCTCACTCTATATCTATGATCTCTCTATCTATGGATATAGGATTGATCGCAAGTTATGCGAGATGTACTAAACTTCTAGCCATAACATAAAAGTTGGAATAACTGCCCTATCACCTTTGAACTCAAGATCAACACTAGAGTAGGTGTACTCGTTTACTCCACACTTGGTACTGAAAACTTCGGCTACTATTTATAGATGGAGGTCTTCAATCCTAAATAACTTTTTCATGTAACCGCTCCATGATCTTATGTTATCTCCCATGATCTTATCTTTATTTCTGATATTTCTTAATGCAACCGCCTGATCTAGACCGTCCTAAACTGTCCTGGAATAGTCTGGATCGTGTAGGTCCTTGTAGATCCTTTTGGAACACGTAACTGCCCATGTTGCAACCAATGCCTGCAACATTCACTGCAACATTGAGTATTCCAGAGACTTGTAGATCCTTTTAGATCTTCATCCTGCATGTTAAAACATCTAAGACAATATTTGATCATAAAGTGTTAGTTAATGAGAAGAAAGGGCAAATTCATGTTGTTTCAAAGTAAATAGTGAATACTTCACTACCAACAACATTAACAATCTCCCCCAAATTGACCTTTCTGCTACAACACACCTGATGTATATATTTCTCAATATATAAGTCAGTAATGTATGTACAATAGAGATCAACATCGTATTGTACACTTAGCTTTTCACACTTGTGTAGCAAAACAGTCAAAAAACAAGATGAACAACTTTAAGTTGAATCACCAAAATCAAGATGAAATAACAATAAGTTAATTCACCAAAATCAGAATGAACAAACATTTTCTCACTCAAACCAAATGAACATCATCATATATGCTCATTAAAATAAACAAAATGAGTAACATAGAGTTTACCCATTCAAACTACAACTTTCAATAGAAATTACTGAAATAAATCCTATCAATTCTAATATAATAACCTAACAACTAATATAATATTGTCTTTCAGAAATTAAAACTTACTATCAGAGCACACTAATAAAAAACAGAAATAAAACAAGAGTACTTAGAGTTAACACAATAAGGAACTTGATATCACTGTATAAAATATACAGTTGCAGCTACAAGCATCTTGCACTAAGCTCCCCCATAAATTGTGCTTCCTCCAGTCTCTAAGACATCTCAAACTTTGGCAGAAATATCTGGCAGATCACCATACAACTCCTCTTCCTCTGCTTCCTGGATATGAATTGTTCCAAGGTTTGCAACAACATCTTCAGCAGCATCTGCACTTCTCCCAGCATCATCGGGTCCAGTTGCAACAACTTCATCAGCAACTGCACTTCCTTCTTCAGCAACCTTAGCAGAAGGTTCAACAACATCATTCATCTCATGAATCTCAACTCCTCGAGCAGCAGCAACTGGTACTCCCCCTGTTGTGGCAGAAAGTAGGTTTTCCTAGTAGTTCTTTAGGAATTGGAGTTCATCTATAGAGTCCTGCAAGTGCTTCAGTTGAGTTTGAATAAACTCAGGTGAGATATTCAAGGAATGTGTTGTAGGAGCAGGAATGTTGCTAGGCATGTTCCCAGCATTCTATGCAGTATCTTGTGCAGGAGCAGGATCAAGAACATGTTGGTTATGTTCTGGAGTTCCTTCATCAGCATCTTCCTGTAAGGGTAAATCTAGCACTCTATTCCCAGACAAGTAGTGAGATATGCCCATCAAACCCACTCTCCCCCTCAACAATTCATTTCTCCTATGGACAAAATTATGACTCCTTAAATAGTCATATATCAACACAGGATAAGGCAAGTTGCATTTTTCAGAGATCTTCCCAGTAAATTTCATCATGTGATGAAAAATAACCAATCCTAGGTTGAAATTTTTCATCACACCTATCCTATACATCAGAATAGCTTGATCCCTGGTCACTTTTGTTGAGTTGGTAGAAGGTATCCAGTTATACACCATAAGTTTGTGTAAGACAGAATACAGTGAAGTCAATGAAGCAGCAAGCATATTCTTTTTCCACTTGTTCACTCTACCCCCAGTCAGAGTATGAATAATCTCATCCATATGAGGAACCTCTTCTTCCTCAACATTCTCAACATGTAAAAACTGATTAATTAGCTCAGGAGTGAAAGGAACATTCCTATCCCTAAATCTCACAGACCCATACCATCTAGAGTTTCTTCTAGCATGATTCTTCTTCAGACAAGCATAGAATTCATAAACTCAATTAGTAACAAAAGCATCAGCAAAGGTTACAGCATGCATCAAACTCCTTTCCTCTAAGTATCTAACAAGATCCTTAGATTCGAATTCATCAATGTTAATCTTTCTCTCAATTAACAGATTTCTTTTGCTTAACCTAGCTATCTTTTGTTCCAAGGATTCATCATCATCATCAGCACTAACTTGTTCTACAGAGTGTTCAGACTCATTACCTCTGTCAGAATCGGTTTTGGTCTTTTCTGAGCTACTCTCCGGACTACTATCATCATCCTCAGGTTCTGGTACTGCTGCACTTGTTCCAGCACCACCAGTAGCATATTCAAACTTCCTTTTTATTCTTAGCTCGACTCTAGCTCTCCTTCTCAGTTCAAAGATGGGTACATCACTTTCATCAGAAGCTTCTTTCCCCTGGCTTTGAGAGTCACCAGATTCACTTCCAGTTGAGTCCTTTGGGCTTGACTCTTTGTCAGATTCAGAAAACACTTGAATAGGACGTGCATCAACATCTCCTTCATCATTCTTTTTCTTCCTTGAGGTTTCAGAGTAGTTCACTCATTTTTTTTTTGCTCTTCCTGATCTTCTCCTTGATTGAACAGGGCTCATCTTTCTCTTACCACCCTTCTTCTTCACAGCTTTGGCTATTGGAGCAGGCTCAGAGTCCTTAGACATTGAAGAATCGATTTTGGGTGATTCTTCCTTGTCTTTCTCTGGTATCTCCACATCAGGAACTTCAGCATTAGGGCATTGTTCCCTATCTTCCTCAGCAACAACTTTCTCGGCAATGGGAGCATCCTCTATAGCTTGATCACCTGTTTCAACATTTTTTGAAATATCAGCAGTAGGGTTTTTGGCTTGGCTTGAGGATTGAGGAATTTCTGGTTGAGAAATCGAAGATGTGCCTTCGATTTGTACAGTAGGTGAAGATTTTTGGGTTTGGTTCAGATAGGAAGTAACATCGACTTCAATCGAGCCAATGGTCAGTTTAGGAACAACAGGGCTTCCTTGAAGGCTTTGAGCAATACTGCGCGCAATCGATTCAAGTTGATCGACAATTACCTCATTTGGAATGTAGATGTTCACTGGAAAGGCATGAACAGGAGTTAGAGTGGAAGGCGGTGTTGCGCTCGATGATGGAGCAACAGGAGCAGCATTCGGGTTTTGGCTTGAGACCATTTCTGCTAAAAGATTTAGGCTCGAGGTTTGAGAAAGTGGAGAGTTTGAGGGAGTTTTGGAAATGTGAGAGGGTTTTTTTTTTTATTTCCAGCCATTAAGTACTCAAGAAAAATACAAGTGAAATAAAATTTAAAAGAAATAACACTTTAAACCCTAGAATGCGAACACAATGCTTTCAACAATTATACGAAAAATACTGAACTTTACTCATATGCTAAAACACAGAAAATTAAACATAAGTCACGAAGGATATTTATAGGTGAAAGGATACAGAAGTTATTTTTAGTTACCCACAAAAGAAAATTCTGGATTCATGACGTGAGGATTATCCACTCCCCCATGAAGAGATCGTGGGTTTCCCATAATCTAAAATCCAAATTTTAATTAAATTAAAATAAGAAATTACGCACGATATGGATAAAATGAAAACATGGGTTTTAGCATGTGAGAATTAAAAACAAATCCCTGAAAAATCGGTTCATAACTTGACTCAGAAAATAAATACGAACAGTATATGATGTTGTATTCAAAATTGTAACACACACTTCAACATCGGTTTAACATCTAATGTCGCAATTTTCATCAAACAATTTTAGCACTTTTATTCACATTGATCCATCTTTTCAAGAAAGTGCATCGTAGCAGCGAACTCCGTGCCCCATAATTACTCAATGGATTTGTGACATATTGATTTTTTACTAATCATCTTTTGAAAAGAAGACATCGTAGTAGCGAACTCCATGCTCCATAGTTACTCAGTGAATTAGTTACATCTTGATGTGCTTTTTCAAAAAAACTTATTATGCGTTTGAGAAGAGTGATTCCTATTTATTTTTACACAACAATCATACTTAGTCCAGATTTATTTTACAAAGAAATTATGAAACAAAAGACAAGAACAAGCTTTAATTAGAACATGCATATACCCTGATGTTGTTATAGATGTTTAAGCATACATAACAACATCCGCTTCACAGTTATTCAGATTGTGCACATACCAAGAGATTTCCTCAAGAATGAGAATCTCTCATGGTCTAATGCTTTAGTAAACACATCAGCAAATTGATTTTCAGTGGGTAAGTATTCTAACTTCACAATATTCTTTTCTACAAGATCCCTTATGAAATGATGTCTAATACTTATGTGTTTAGTAAGTGAGTGTTGAACTGGATTTTCCGAAATGTTGATAGCACTAGTGTTATCATAATATACAGTTAAAATGTCACTCTCTAAACCATAATCACTAAACATTTTACTCAACCAAAGAAGTTGTGTACAGCAACTACCTGCAGCAATGTACTCAGACTCTGCAGTAGATTGTGATACACAATTCTGCTTTCTACTATGCCATGAAATCAAATTGTTACCCATATAAAAGCAACCACCACTCATGCCCTTCCTATCATCAATGTCTCCAGCCCAGTCAGCATCACTGTATCCAACAAGTGCACAACTTGTGTCTTTGGTATGCCATATACCAAGATCAGTTGTACCAGCCACATATCTTATGATTCTCTTGACAGCATTCAAATGTAACTCCTTGGGACAAGATTGGTACCTAGCACAAACACAAACACTATACATAATATCAGGCCTACTTGAGGTTAAGTACAGAAGACTACCTATCATGGATCTATAGTTGGATCAACATCTTGACCAACAGTGTCTTTACACAGCTTTTGTGTAGATCCCATAGGAGTTTTCATGACTTTTGAGCTTTCTAAACCAAACTTTTTCACCAAATTCTTTGCATACTTACTCTGAGATAAGAAAATACCTTTATCAGTTTGTTTGATTTGAAGTCCTAGGAAGTAATTCAAATCACCTACCATGCTCATCTCAAATGTTGCGGTCATTGCTTCAACAAACATATTTAACATAATGTTACAAGTTGAACCAAAAACAATGTCATCAACATATATTTGAGCTATTAGTAAGTCTTCTCCAGTATGTTTAATGAACAAGGTTCTATCAGCCTCTCCTCTTATGAAACCAAATTGCAACAGAAAGTCAGTAAGTCTACCATACCAAGCTCTAGGAGCTTGTTTGAGACCATACAAAGCTTTCTTTAGTTTGTACACATGATCAGGATACTGTGGGTTTTCAAAACCTTTAGGTTGTTCAACAAATGCATCTTCAATTAATATGCCATTCAGAGATGCAGCTTTTACATCCATTTGATGAAGATTAATGTTAATGTAACATGCAATTGCTAGTAACAATCTAATGGACTCTATCCTAGCAACAGGTACAAATGTTTCATCAAAATAAATACCTTCAACTTGAGTGTAACCTTGTGCAACCAATCTAGCTTTGTTCCTAACTATGTTACCTGACTCATCAGTTTTGTTTTTAAAGACCCATTTAGTTCCAATGACATTGATATTGTCAGGTCTTGGAACTAATGACCAAACATCATTCCTCTCAAACTGATTAAGTTCCTCATGCATTGCATTAATCCAATTTTCATCTTTTAATGCTTCTGTAACATTTTTAGGTTCAATTTCAGAATAGTAACACTGAGCATTCACAGCATTGCATATTGAAGACATGCACACAGACCTTACCACATCAACACGGTTTGCACTTACTCTCCTTCTTGTTTGAACACCAACTGAAGCATCTCCAATGATCTGATTAGAAGGATGGCTTTTTGTAATCCAAGTAGTTAGATTCTTCTTTGGAGTATACTGATTGTTCTGTGAAGTATCAATTGAATCTGCAGGGGATGTTGTACCAGATGTTGTAACATTTGGTGTAACATTCTCTGTTTTCAGTGATTCTTTTGGAACTTCAGTAACTTCAGTCACATCTTCTGTGTCATTACCATCTATCAGATTCTTATCATCATCAAAAACAACATTCACAGATTCTTGAACAGTGTTAGTTCTAAGGTTATAAACTCTATAGATTTTACTATTTCTAGAATAACCTAAGAAAAGATCTTTGTCACTCTTAGAATCAAACTTATGCAGTTGATCCCTATCATTCAGAATGTCACACACACAACCAAAAACATGAAAGTATTTCACATTCGGTTTCTTATTGTTCAAGATCTCATATGGGGTTTTGTTGCTTCCAAATCTAAAATAGACTCTATTAGCAATATGGCATTGCTGTATTCAATGCTTCAGCCCAAAATTTCTTTGCAAGATTTTTTGAAGTAAGCATTACTCTTGCCATCTCTTGAAGAGTTCTATTTTTCCTTTCAACTATTCCATTTTGTTGTGGAGTTTTAGGAGAAGAAAACTCTTGGACAATACCTTTCTTATTACAGAATTCTGAAAACATGCTATTTTCAAATTCCCTACCGTGATCAGACCTAATCCTGCTTACTTTTAAGTTAAAAATAGTTTTAAATCTTTTGTAAAGAACCTTAAAGCATCAAAAGTTTCAGATTTTTCTCTTAAAAACTCAATCCAAGTAAACCTAGAGTAATCATCTACCACAACTAGTGAATATTTCTTACCACCAATGCTTTCAGTTTCCATAGGACCCATAAGACATATGCAGTAATTCAAAACAACGATGTGTCGTGCAATGTGATAACATTTTATACGACATTCTTACCTGCTTACCTCTTTGGCATGAACCGCATACAGTAGGTGTAACAATCTTCAGTTTAGGTAAACCTCTCACTGCTTCATACTTAACCAATTTTTGCATGAATCTATAATTTGCATGTCCAAGTCTTTGATGCCATAGGGCATTATCATCACAATTTGACAAATGACATTCTTTTTTTGTTCCAATTAGATAACAATTATCAGCTGACCTATTTCCAGTCATTAGACACTTATTATCCTTGTTTAGAACATAACATGAATCTTTATCAAATTCAACATGCAAATTGTCATCACATAGTTGACTTATACTAAGTAGATTAACAAGTAAACCATGAACATGCAAAATATTCTTAAGCTTAGGAAAACCTTCAACATTTAAGGTTCCCTTTCCAATGATTTTACCTTTTGATCCACCACCATATGTAACAGTTCCACCATTACAAGGTTCATAATCAGATAAGTAGTTAACATGACCAGACATATGTCTAGAACAACCACTATCAAAATACCATAGATCAGGTATACATGCTTTCAGAGAAGTTTGAACAACATTACAAGTAACATGCTCTTTCTTTTTCTTAGCAGATTTTGACCAGTGTTTCTTAGAATGTGAAGACATTTCAGACAACACTTTTTGAATTTCCAGGTCCCTTTTCATCTTTTGACAATAAGGACGAATATGACCAATTTCAGAACAATAGTGACACACATACTTCCTAACAGGCTTTTCAATCACATGTACTTTTGTTTCAGCAAAAAACTCAGTTTTTTCCTTCACAAATTTTACAGGATTATTCACATATTTAGAAGTAGTCTTACCACAATAGCCTAAACCATATTTACTAGACTGTCCAGTAGTTAAAGAATCACTTACAATGGAAGAGCTTTTAGAAAACTTCTTAAAACTTAAGGTAGAATTTTTCAATTCTTCCTTTAGCTTAGCAATTTCTAAATCCTTCCTTGTTAGAATGACTTCCAACTTTGTCACAGTCTCTCTGAGATCATCATTCTCTTTGGCTATACTGGAATCATTATCCCTTATGTCATTAGAACCTGTCTCATCAACACACCCATTAAAACAGTTCAAATCTGAATGATTTTTGATAAATGTTGTTTCTGATGTTGTAACATTGAAAACAACATCAGTGTCTAGATCATCCAGATCATCATCTAAAGAATCATCATAATCAATCCTAGCAGAAAAAGCTAATTCCTCATCTTTAGAACCTTCAGGTTCATCATCTGAGTCATCACTAAAGGTAACATTAAAGTTCAGTTTTTGTCTTAACCTGGTATTTGCACACTCATTTACATAGTGTCCAAATTCAGTACATGCATCGTATCTAACTGATTTTCTAAATTCAGGATCATACGTTAATTTGTTACCTCTGAATTGTCTTGATTGATTCTGATCCTTCCTTTTCTCTAGGTCTGATGGTGTGTTGTTGAAAGGAGTCCTCTGTTGGAAATTTCCTCTGGATCTGTTCAGTTTCTTCTTCAGGTAGGAGTTGAACTTCTTTGTGAGGAAGGCAATGTGCTCAGGAGTGTTGTAACATTGGTCTAAAACATCTTCATCAGACTCAACTTCAGTCACAAAGGACTGATTTTTAGTGTTAGAAGATGTTTCACCTTTGAAAATAACAACCTTCTTTCCTTCACTTGTATCATCAGATTGAGTTGTGTTCATCTCATATGTTTTGAGAATACTTACAAGCTCATTCTGACTTAATGTGTCAGTGTTCTTGGCTTCTTCAATAGCATAAATTTTTGCATCAAACCGTTTAGGAACAGATCGCAAAATTTTGTGTACAACTCGTACATTGGAAATTGGATCACCAAGTGCGTGTGATTCGTTGACAATCTCACTCAGCCTCTCATTGTAAGCCGTGATCATCTCATCATCCTTCATCCTTAGATTCTCGAACTTGGTCCCAAGCATTCAAAGTTTGGTCCTTCGAACACTTCCACTTCCTTCGCAATGTTCTTGAAGCCTCTCACATGCATCGTTAGCCGTAGTACATGTTGATATTATCTTAAACATAGACACATCAACAGAGGTAAAGATAGCATTGAGAGCTTTGGAACTGTAGCTTGCCGTCGTGGTCTCCTCATTTGTCCATTCAATCTCCCGTTTGACTCTTGTCTCGCCATCATCATCTGCTTGATTTCTGGGCCATTCCCAGCCGGTCAGAACACTTCTCCAAGCACATTTATCAATAGACTTGATGTACATGCGCATCTTAGGTTTCCAATAGGCATAGTTATTTCCATCTAGTATAGGAGGCCTAAGTGGGGTGTTTACAAGATATTCCATAGCAAAAAGACACACTAAAAACACAGGATCTAAACTTAGTATATCAAGTTTATGGCTCTGGTGCCAATTGAAGGTGTGCTTGTGTTATAAAACAAAGATGTTGTAATGAATGTTGTAACATACACTACAGCAATCTGGAAAACCAGAGATAAAAACGTATACAACGGAAGACTTAAACACACAATTGCAAGATAGAATACTTTTTAACACAAACTATATAAAATAGCTTGTGCCAGCCTTACGGTGAAATGTTCACTATAACAAAGGTAGTGATACAAAAGTTGTGTGAAGAGTAAAATCGTTCACAACGGAAACAAGACTCGATATCACCTATCAAATCTAAATTGGCTAAGTGCATAAAATTATACACCGTCAAAGTTGATCTCACTCTATATCTATGATCTCTCTATCTATGGATATAGGATTGATCGCAAGTTATGCTAGATGTACTAAACTTCTAGCCATAACATAAAAGTTGGAATAACTGCCCTATCACCTTTGAACTCAGGATCAACACTAGAGTAGGTGTACTCGTTTACTCCACACTTGATACTAAAGACTTCGGCTTCTATTTATAGATGGAGGTCTTTAATCCGAAATAACTTCTTCATGTAACCGCTCCATGATCTTATGTTATCTCCCACGATCTTATCTTTATTTCTGATATTTCTTAATGCAACCGCCTGATCTAGATCATCCTAAAATGTCCTGGAATAGTCTGGATCGTGTAGGTCCTTGTAGATCCTTCTGGAACCCGTAACTGCCCATGTTGCAACCAATGCCTGCAACATTCACTGCAATATTGAGTATTCCAGAGACTTGTAGATCCTTCTAGATCTTCATCCTGCATGTTAAAACATCTAAGACAACATTTGATCATAAAGTGTTAGTTAATGAGAAGAAAGGGAAAATTCATGTTGTTTCAAAGTAAATAGTGAATACTTCACTACCAACAACAATAACAGATACTTTCACACTTGCTGAAATCCAGTCCTTTCTTCAGACTTTTGAGATGAGACTTCTCAATAATTCTTCAATCAACAAGATTGCTTCCACAGGTGGTTCATCTTCACCTAGCCTTCCATCAGCAAATGTGATTACTCGTGACTCTGCTTCAGTTTCTAAAGGAGGTCAAAATAATAACAACAGTAGGTTCATAGGTAAACATAGGTTTTACAATAGATCAAAGGTTGTCTGCCAACTGTGTGGCAAACCAAATCATGTGACTACGAAATGCTATAAGAGGTTTGATGCTAATTTCTCTGGTCTGGATAATGTGAACTCTGGTCAGTCCAGTGGGTCGGATTCATTATCTCTGGGAATCAAATCCGAAGATTCTCCTATTCCCATGAATCTCTCGGGTTGTCTGACAACCCTCCCACTACGACAGGTTTTCCGGTTGTGTAGGTGTGACGATTGGTATATAATTTGGTACACTTGGTATACGAGTTTGCCCTCTCAATTCTTCTAAGGTAATTTCACTTTTGGGCTTTTTATTGTTCATACAGTCTTCTTCCAAGAATTTAAAGTGTGTGCTAATCACGGTCTTTTGATCCTTGAGACTATAGAACATACACTCTTTCGTTCTCATTGGATATCCTATAAACAGCCTTAATTTCGAACATGTATTCAATTTACTCACTTCCTTGTCTAGCACGTATGCTGGACACCCCCAGATTTTCATGTGTCTCAAACTGGCCTTTCACCCGGTCCACAATTCTGTCGGGGTATTAGGAGCCGATTTAGACGGTACCAAGTTTAGAATGCAAACTGCTATTTCCAAGGCATTACCCCAAAACGACTTGGGTAGATCTAAATAACTCATCATGGATCTGACCTTTTGTAAAATAGTCTAGTTCCTTCATTCTGCTACACCGTTCTGTCGAGGGGTTCCTGGTGCGGTCAACTGGGATACAATCCCTTTGTCCAATAGGTAGTTCAAGAATTCATTGTTGAGGTATTCGCCTCCACGATCAGATCGTAGAAACTTGATACTCTTTTCCCTATGTTTCTCGGCTTCAGCCTTAAACTCCTTGAACTTGTCAAAAGTTTCAGACTTATGCTTCATAAGGTAGTTGTATCCATATCTCAAGTAATCATCAATGAAAGTGACAAAATACTCATACATTCCTCTTGCTTTGATCATCATTGGACCACACACATCGGATGAACGAGTTCTAACAGTTTCGTGGCTGTATTCCCCTTGGCTCCAAATTCCCTCTGGGTCATTTTACTCTCTAAACAGGATTCGCAAGTTGGAAACGACTCAACTTGAAGAGACTCCAAGGATTCATCTTTCACCAATCTTTGTATCCGCATTAGATTAATATGACCTAGTCTAAGATATCATAGAAGTGTTTCGTTCATGTCAGAAGAACGTTTTTTTTTATAACTCGAAATAGTCAATGTGTTATTAAATTCAATTTGTGAGCGGTGTACACAATTAATGGTATAAAGATCATCCAACAATATTCTGGAACTAATAAACTCATCGTTTAAAAAAATAATAACATCCTTGTTAAAAGAAACTGAATATCTATTCACAATAATTAAGAAACTAAAGGTTGAGTTATTTCTAAAACTAGGAACATGAAGAACGTCTCTCAAGACCATAACTCTATCTTCAAAAGATAGGTGCACTTCTCCTACTGCTCCAGCTGCCACTCTCGTAGCATCGCCCGTTGTGATGGGGATCTCACTTTCGCTAAGTGCCAGGTTAACTTGAACTCATGCAAAATGAAACAAATGTTGTATGTGGCTCTTGTATCCACTACCCACGAATGGGCGACATACACAACTTCACAAGTTTCAACGACTAGGGTGTGTGAATTACCTAACTTTCCTAGCCTCTTAGGCTTGAAACAAGCATACCTCCAATGTCCTCTCTCACCGCAGTTAAAACACTTCCCCTTAGATGCTAGCCTTGACTTTGCCTTTCTGAACAGTTGAATTTGCTTGGGTCCGGCCTTTGGTTCCCTTCCTCTTCTTCCCTCACTTGGGACCAGAAGAGGTAGACGGACCATTACCCACCATAGCAGTGGAAAGGTGACACATTATCGCCTCTACCGAAACTAAAGCCTGCAAGAGCTCAGGTAAACTACTTGTCTGTTCATTCATCTGATAATTCAGTTGAAACTACTCAAAGCTTTTCGATAGAGAATGGAGTATGAAATCGACCTGAGTAGGGAGAACAAACTAGGCACCAAGTACTTCCAACTTGTTAAGGTGTGCCATCATCTCAAGAACACGATCCCTCACGGGCGTTCCCTTCGCCATCTTCAACATGACCGAGTCATGTTTGGTGAACTAATTAGTCATGGGGTTCTGATGTGAAAACATCACTTCAAGGCTTTCTATGATTTCAACAATGGATTCAATGTCTTCACGAATGCACCTCAAATCTTCAGACAGAGATGCTAAGATGATGCGCTTCATGTGCTCATTGGCACGCTTCCAATCATCATATACCACCTTTTCCCCATTGCTTGACTTATCATTAGGTTTGTCGAGTTTATTAACGTGAATAACCCAATTGTGTTTTTGTGCAGTAAGGACAAAGTTAAAATTACCTTTCCAATCGACATAATTCTCTCTAGAAAGTTTGTTAACTTAAAGTATACTTGATGGTCCCGGTTTCGAAGGGCAAAATGGGAACTTAAGATTTTTTTTTTTAAACTCTGCATCGCACCCTGAAAGAGTTCAGTGAGGAGACACTCAAGTCACTGCATTGCTAAGAGTCAGAGCACTCAAGTCAGTGCAAACTGACTTGTGAGCTCAGGCTTTTAACAAGGCAGTGACTCGAGAGACTGAACTCTCGAGTTCTTGCTTAAGCCTGTACTTGAGAAGGATTCTCCCTGACCTAAATACTTAACCAAAGTTTCTTAACAATACTCTCAGTGAGCAGATTTTCACAACACTTTAGGCAATGCTTAAAATAATAAATCACACAGTTTAACGTGGTTCAGAGACTCAAGCTCTTACATCCATGGCCTGATTTAACAGGAAATCCACTAACTTGGATTCTTGCTTTTAACGTGCCAAGGTGCACCAAGATCTACATCTCCATATCTTGCTTACTTCCTTACTTACTCACTAACAACTTACTACCAACAACCTGATAATTGGTTATGGTTTCAGTTGGGTTTTCTCCAACTAGGTGAGTTTTTCCCTTACAGTGTGTTAGTCTAAAGCTAAGATTGGGAAAACCTCTCTAAGCTAAGAGTTACAAGCTGAACACTCATTTGTGTATAAATATGAACCCTAATGGTCAGTGTACAAAATGTGAATCGTGCCTCCTTATAACTCCCATACAATGCACTTAAACACTCACACCTTCACAGCTCGTAGGTGTTGATTTTTCTTACTTCACACACCCTTCAAACCACAGCTATGAGCTTGTATTTATAGTGTGGATTCAAATGTAACCGTTGGATGAAATTACATTTGAATCCATATATTTAATAGGTTTCACCTACTTTTCTTGGAACTCGGCCTTGTCAGTGTCAGATACGCTGTCTTGACGTGATTGGTCCACGTGGACTGAATCCAACGGATCTTTGACTCAGTGTGCTTGATCAGGGCGCACTGACTTCAGATGGCATATCCTCCACTGACTGATGATCTTCAGTAGACAAACCTGTCTTCAGTGATGTTGTCCTTCAGGGACTCTTTGAAGATCTCTCCAAGAAGTTTGTCATAAGGCTGAATGACAAACTTCCCTGACCACAGTAGACTGACTCCTTCAGGACCTACTTGGTGCAGCACTGATCCTCCTGATCATGCTCTTCACTGAGTGGTCCACCTGATTTAGCTTAGATCGGCCAGGTTTACACTCAGTGGGACATCCTTCAGGCTTCTCTTCTGGTTCAGGTTACTAGCATGGCTTCAGTAAGTTCTTCTTGGTGTCATCTTGATATCCTCAGGCTGTGTTGCTAAGTTCCCCCTCAACTGAGTGTTTCCTCAACTGAGTTCTTCTCAACTGACAGCCTATTCTACTGAGAGATAACCTAGCATGACCTGAAACAAAAGATACTATCCTGACTGCTTTCAAACCTATTACATGTTGTTTTGGAAAATCATCAAAACTAAAGCATATCCCAACAATACTAAATAGTGGATTAAAAGGTTGCGATATGTTGAAATGAGAATAAAACATACATTCGTATTAATGTCTAGAAAAATGCGAAATTATCACTGTAACTGCAAATTTCAAATTATTAAATATAATAAACATGAAAATGTTTACAACTTAATTTATTTGGATTAAACCGAAAAACTTGTAAGCGGGTTGACTAACTCTAGATTTCTCTGATTCTTCCCTTCGGTGTTGACCTTGACTTGGATGTTCTTCGAGAGAAATCCTCATCTTGATCTTCATTTAAGATTGAGTTTGAATTTATAACATAATCCAAGGGCGAAACGCCTTATTTGGATTAAACGTTATTATGAAAGTTTCGGAGATAAACGCCTTTGAATTTGGTGAAGAACGTCCCTTGAATCTTCGAGCGGATGCAAAGAATGTTCTTGAAGACCCTTCAAATCTTCAAGGAGAAACGCCGGATCGGAGGGGTGCTGGACCTTGATCTCGGACCGGAGGCCGTTTATGGTAGATTTGCACGAAGAATGCCTTGAAGCCGCGAAGAATGCCTTTGAATCTTTAAGGAGAAACGCCAGATCAGAGGGGTGCTGGACCTTGATCTCGGATCAGAGGCTGTTTGTGGTAGACTTACGCAAAAAATGCCTTGAAGCCGCGAAGAACGCCTTTGAATCTTTAAGGAGAAATACCGGATCGGAGGGATGCTGGACCTTGATCTCGGATCGGAGGCTTTTTGTGGTAGACTTGCGCGAAGAATGCCTTGAAGCCGCGAAGAACGCCTTTGAATCTTCAATGAGAAACATCGGATCGGAGGGGTGCTGGACCTTGATCTCGGATCGGAGGCCGTTTCTGAACGCTTTCCACGAAGAACACTTTGAATCTGATGAAGAACGTTTTGAATCTTCAAGAGCTCTTGAACTTCTGAATTTCTTGTGCTTCTATCTATCTGTCGAATGAATGAATGAAGACCCCTATTTATAGGGTGAGGAGATGAAAACTTTCCTCCTTCACGGTGCCACGTGGTGCTTTCTGATTGGCTGATGCCGATTTGATGGGCTTTTATTGACCAATTTCCAGATTTAGCTGATTTGATTTTATTTTCATTAATTCATTTCCTTCTTCATGCAAGATATGATTTGATCTTTCTTGGGCACTAAGTCAACTGTATTAATTACTGCAGACTCGTATTTTTGGCAAGCTTGTACCGTATATATTAAATTCCCATTAATTTAATTATTTAATTTGAGAATTAATTTATTTAAATCTCCAAAATAAAATAATAAATTTATTTTGATATTAATATTTAATTGTACATGCATCAATAATTAATTGTGTGCAAAATTAATTTGCTTACAAATGCCCCCTCGTGCTTTGTTCACTGTCATTTGTGACTTGAAGTGAACGGAGCACAAAAATCTTTTACGCCCTCATTTTCTTTTGGACTTTTGAATCATGACTTAACTTAGAAGATGTCTAAGCTGCCTACGTACCTCTTTGGTCTAAGAGGATCAAGTCATAACGTAGTCCAAGGGGGATGCAATTTGATTTGAGAGCCATAAACAGTTTATACTCGTGTGTAGGTTAGGAGTGACATGCAGTTTAAACTCGTGCATCAAGGAGATTTGATTTGAATTTATTTGATAGTTTATACTCGTATCAAGGAGTGTCATAATTTCATATGGATTTGTTTGATAGTTTTCGCTCGTACCAAGGAGCATTACAACTTTGTAGACAATTTAGTCTCTTATCAAGGAGATTTTATTTGACTTGGGAAGACTTCAATTTGATCTTTGGCTTGAGAGCTTCAGACAGTTTTGTCTTTCATTAAAGAAACTTGATTTTTCTTTGAGATAGTTTTCGCTCGTATCAAGGAGCTTCATTTGATTTGGAGAGGCTTTAATTTGATCTCCGGTTTGAGAGCTTCAAACAGTTTTATCTCGTATCAAGGAGAATTCTAGACAGTTTATGCTCGTATTAGAGGAGCTTCATAGACAGTATATGCTCTTATCAAGGAGCCTCTTAGTTTACTTTGGAGAATTTCAGAAAGTTTCTTCGAGCACTATATCTCCTTGCTCGACTAATTGCATGACTTTTTCCTTGAAGATAAAATAATCTTCAATTGAGTGGCCCACTAAGTGGTGGTACTTGCAGTAATTTGGGTTGTCAGTATGTCCAGCTTCCTCCGGCCGTTTCATCTTAGGCAATTCAATGAGCTTCGCATACATTAAGTCATCGAATATCCCCGAGACGTCAGAGTCTAAGAAAGGATATTGTTTTTATCGTAGCTCTTTCAGAATCAACCCGCTTTGCCCCCTATCACGAGGAAGATCCTTTATGTATTCCTTGCTTGAAGGCTTAACATATGTCATGTCACGATGCTTTTGACTTGGTGGTTCTTCAACTCCACTCGGGGCCATGCTTAGCTCCATGTCATGAGCTCTTGTAGCCAAATCTTCGAAGGTCTCTGGTTGAATTCCTTGAAGAATGTATCGGAGACCCCACTGCAGGCCTTGGACGCACATCTCGATTGCAGAAGTCTCAGACAGTCGATCCTTGCAATTTAGGTTCAGATTCCTCCATCGATTGATATAATCAATCACAGGCTCATCTATCTCTTGGCTAGTGTTGGTTAGTTCGATCATGCTAACTGTCCTCCTTGTGCTGTAGAAGCGATTTAGGAACTCATACTCCAGTTGATCCCAACTGTCGGTGGAGTTGGTCTCCAAGTCGATGTACCAGTCGAATGCATTTCCTTTCAAGGAGCGGACAAATTGTTTGACTAGATGATCTCCATAGGTTCCGGCATTGTTGCAAGTTTCGACAAAGTAAGTTACGTGCTGCTTCAAATTTCCCTTGCCGTCAAATTGTTGGAATTTTGGAGATTGGTAGCCGGTTGGCATTTGCAAGCTATCAATCCTCTTTGTGTAAGGCTTGGCGTGGCTGAAGGTCGATTTGGGGATATCATTGAACTTCCCTTTCACTGTCTCCAGAATGAGTTCTTTGTGTTGGTCGACTTGGATCCCTCTATCTGATGAGATCTGCAGCTCCTTGGCAGTTGCTTCGGTTTCACCAACTTGGCTTTTGGTTGAGGTCTCCTCGTCATCGTGCTTCTCAACTTTCTTTCCTTTGACGTGGCTTGCATCACTGCCATCTACCATATTCATCAGACTAGCGATTTGGATGTCTTGATTCTTGATGTGCTTCGTAAGTCCCACAACGGCCTTGATTAGGCTGTCAAGCTTTTCATCAATAGTTGAGGCATCCGCCATCATGGCTGGCACTATGCTTGAGTCTGAAGATGAGCCCGATGATGAGCGTGGAGTAGAGCATGTAGAGATGACTTCATCATCTTCGCTGATGTAGGGAGGCTTGTTCATGACTGTCCCCGATGAGGGGCTTCCTTCTGAAGAGGCGCGTGTCAACGACTTCTTCTTGTGATGAAGTTGGCGCTAGGAGCCATTGAAGATTTGGTCCTTGACAGGATAATCTTGCTCGGAGAAGTCATTCCAATGATCCTAAGCTTGCTTGAGAAGAGAAGAGATGAGAGGTAGAGTTTGTCCCATCGGGCGTGCCAAATTTGTAACTGTAAATTTTGAATTTATTAAATATAATAAACGTGAAAATGATTACAACTTTAATTTATTCGGATTAAACAGAAAAGCTTGTAAGCGGGTTGACTAACTCAAGATTTCTCTGATTCTTCTCTTCGGTGTTGATCTTGGCTTGGATGTTCTTCGAGAGAAATCCTCGTCTTGATCTTTGTTTAAGATTGAGTTTGAATTTATAGCGTAATCCAAGGGCGAAATACCTTATTTGTGATTAAACGTTATTGTGTAAGTTTGGGAGATGAACGCCTTCGAAGGTGGGATGAACGCCTTTGAATTTGGTGAAGAACGTCCCTTGAATCTTCGAGCGGATGCGAAGAATGTTCTTGAAGATCCTTCAAATCTTCAAGAAGAAACGTCGGATCGGAGGGGTGTTGGGCCTTGATCTCGGACCGGAGGCCGTTTATGGTAGATTTGCACGAAGAACGCCTTTGAATCTTTAAGGAGAAACATCGGATCGGAGGGGTGCTGGACCTTGATATTGGATCGGAGGCTGTTTGTGGTAGACTTGCGCGAAGAACGCCTTGAAGCCGCGAAGAACGCCTTTGAATCTTCAATGAGAAACGCCAGATCGGAGGGGTGCTGGACCTTGATCTCAGATCGGAGGCCGTTTCTGAACGCTTTCCACGATGAACGCTTTGAATCTGATGAAGAACGTTTTGAATCTTCAAGAGCTCTTGAACTTCTAAATTCTTTGTGCTTCTGTCTGTCAGTCGAATGAATGAATGAAGACCCCTATTTATAGGGTGAGGAGATGAAAATTTTCCTCCTTCACGGTGCCACGTGGCGCTTTCTGATTGACTGATGCCTATTTGATGGGCTTTTATTGACCAATTTCCAGATTGAGCTGATTTGATTTGATTTTCATTAATTCATTTCCTTCTTCATGCAAGATATGATTTGATCTTTCTTGGGCACTAAGTCAACTGTATTAATTACTGCAGACTCGTATTTTTTGCAAGCTTATACCGTGTATATTAAATACCAATTAATTTAATTATTTAATTTGAGAATTAATTTATTTAAATCCCCAAAATAAAATAATAATTTTTTTATATTAATATTTAATTGTACACGCGTCAATATTTAACTGTGTGCAAAGTTAATTTGCTTACAATCACATAATTCGATCACATCAATTATATTGAAACCTTAAAACAATATAATCATGCATCAGCCGACATCTCAAAACAGTTTAAATATGCCACGCTGAGTGTGGTCCGTTATTTAAACACATTCAAGCAGGTTAAAAAAAAGAACAGTTACAAACCTTTAATTCAAAATTAATAGTCGGCTCCAACTTTGACGGCATAAAAATTGACAGGGACTCCGTTGGGGAGTAAGTTAATATCAATTTCTTATGCCTAAGTAATAACCATAATTCAATACAGGATTATTATTTCGCTTTGAGCAAGTCACTCGTTAGGAGGGGCAATACCGCCACTAGTAATAATCCACAATCATCCTTTTGGAATTTATTCATGTGAAATCCGTCTTTTTGGCCGATTCATTAGTGAAAATGTATTCCAAAAAGACTTCACAAATAAATAGATTATGGAGGTCAAAATTAATCCAATTTTACTATCCGGAATAAAATTATCGATTAATTATAGAATTCATACTTAGTAATTTTCGAATGTAAGGTTTTTCTTAGGACAATTAAATTAACATGCAAACACATATTATCAAATAATAAATGCATGGAAATAAAACATCCATCAAAATAAAAAAATAAAAAAATTGGAGCACTCAAATCCAATTGTCATGGTTTAATTTTTCTTCATGTCTTGATGCGAGAAATCATCCTAGCAGCTTTCATCATTTGTCTCGAAAAGCTCTCGCTCAAACAACAACAATTCATCTGGAACGTCCTTCGTTTGGGGTCGGGACGACGTTCGGCACCATACATAAAAAAAACAAGCACATAACACGGTCGCGTGGCCAAAAGGCCCGGTGCGCATCGGCCCACATAGTTTGGCCGTGCGACCTCGGTGCCTGTTGCGGGCGAGCCGCGCCCGGTTGCGCACGGGCTCCATGCGATCATCGCGCGCCGTGCGCCTAGGTCGCGTCGTCCGTGCTTGTTTCTTCCCCCTTGCACGATCCTCATCCATGCATGTGCCAACACGTGCATGCACCATCCGGTACGTCGTTCTTAATTTATCATCTTCGTTCCGTCCGATTCCAATTTGTTAGGATAAAAGTTGTTAGTTTTGATGAGTTAAAACAAACCAGAAGATGTAATAGGACCATCTGGACATGTTAGCCAGATGATGATATAGATTAGGACTTAGTCTAGGGGGAACTGCCAGACCAGAAGACTTCACCAGAAGAGTCACCAGAAGACCCCTGCAGAGGACTTCACCAGAGGACTCCACCAGAAGACTTCACCAGATGAGATCTGACCAGAGGCAGAGGACCTTCCCCAGACCAGACGAGTCCGAACCAGACGAGTCTGGTGGAACAAAAGATGCTCAGTTTGATTCCCTGATTCTACTGAGTATTCTGGTTGTTCACCAGATTAGGACCAGAAGACACCGAGGTTGCCTGGTGTCTGGTCTTGCCTTCTCTGGAGAGAATCAGAGTTAGGCAGAGGAAGCTATTGACCGTTGGTGATTCAAATCAAGTCAACATGATCAGGATTGGAAAGTATTTGAAGATAATCAATCCAAGGATCCCACCAACCCAATCAATCAATTAGGGAATTGATTGATTGAGGCTTCCTTATATAGAGGATCTGATTGGATTAGCCCTCCAACGGCTAGACCTAATCCCCTCTATATATACAAGAGTGCAGTTCAAGAAAAAGCTCTAGAGACTCTACACGCGCATAAGTGATCCAAGCTTTTGATATTCATACCAAGCACTCTTACTGTTCATAATATCTATCTACTCTAAAGGAGTTATTGAAACCACAACCTGTTCATCTATTAGACAAGGTTGTTGGCTGGTTGATCTTTAGATTGAAGTTAAATCTAAAGAGGTTGTAAGAAGAAACTGGTACTTCCCAATTCCAGTAAGTAAGTTTGTGAGTTGGTTGATAGTGAGACCCCTTGGTTATAAGGGAGAGTGGACGTAGGATATTCAATCCGAACCACTATACATCTTGTGTTCTTTATTGCTTTATTACTTATTGTTTGTTGATTATTGTTCTCTTGTAAAAGACTTTGAAAGACATTTAACTTAAGCTTCCGCAATTAATCTAACTAGTGGGACCAACAAGTGGTATCAGAGCAGTGTGTCCAACGACCACTGCTTTGTAAAGCTTTTGGTGGTCACCGGGCAGATCCATTGCTCTTTAGTGCTTTTGTTCAAGTTCTTGTTATTTCCCTTAATTTCTTATCTAAATGTCTGCAAAATCTTCTTACAAGAGCCGTAAGCTCCCATAATTCTCTTTTGAGGATTACAGCCACTGGAGTTTCATGATGAGCAATCATCTTGGAGCTATTCACCACCGCATGTTAGATGTGGTTGAAAGTGGCCCCATTCAATTTTACTGGACTTCTATTGATAGTGGCTGGTCTGAGTCCAGGGAAGAAACTAGTGAAGCTGCCCAAAAAGCTGCAGAGGATAGAGTCCCCAGGCAACAAATCCTCAAGAAGAAAGATGAGCTTGACAATGATGAAAGAAAGCTCTACAACTTGGACCAGGTGGCAAGAACGGAGATCATCAACACACTTACCAAAGAGGTGATTGAAAAGGTCAGAACGTGTGCCACTGCCAAGGAGATGTGGGACAAACTGGCGTTACTCTGTGAGGGAACAGAGAAGATCAAAGATAATAAACTCCAAGCTGTTCAACACTCGTTTGATACCTTCAAGATGAAAACAGACGAGACCATTGACCAGCTGGACATGCGTCTCACAAACCTCCTGAACAAGGCTAGTGCCTTAGGTAAGACCTACTCTGAAAAAGAAATTAATAGTAAAATCTTGCGTTCACTAACAAGCAGGTGGAGAATTAAAGTCACTGTGATCAAGGACAACAAGGATCTCAATACTCTGGACCATCATCTTCTGTTGTCTGATCTCAAAGCATATGAGTACGATCTTCAAGAGGAGGATCAAACAGAAGAGGTTTCCTCTTCTGGCCAGAAAGGTGTTGTATTCTCTTCAACTATCAAGCCTGATGTCAAGCAAAAGGAGTCTACTGCAGATGACTTGAGCCTCAAGGAGCAGGTAGCACTTCTAACCCGTAAATTAGATAAAATGAGTTCAAAATATGGCAGGTACAAAAGGCATTGGAAGGAATCTTCCAGAGACAGAAAGAGTTCCTTCAAGCCTGCAGAGAAGGAGAAGACATCTGGAGACTCAAGGGAGACCAGATTCAGAACTCCAGAGAGGAGGAGAGATGGCAACCCTGGCAACTCTGGGAGATCAGATTATCAGAGGAGGGATGGTAGCTCTGGCAGACCTGACTACCAGAGGAGAGAGAGTAGTCCTGCCAGATCAGACTACAACCAGAGGAGGAGAGAGCCAAGTCCTAGTCCCAGAGGAGACAATGCCTGCTACACATGCAACAAGACTGGTCACTATAGTTATGATTGTCCTCAACTCACTCCTAGGGAAAGAGAAGAGAAAAGAATCAAGAGAGATAGGAGATATGCAGATAAGAGAGCATTGCTGGAAGAAGCAGAGGAGGAGGATACTAGTTCCAGTTCTTCTTCTTCTGACTTTGGATCAGATGATGATGTGTGTCTTATGGCAGACATCACTGAGGTAAATGAAACTACTCTAGTTTTATCAAATTCCAAATGTACTGAATCCTCTAATTCATCTGGTAACTCCAGAGAGTCTGATATGAAACAAATGCTATCAGATCTCCAAAATTGTGTCCAACTTTGTCAAAAACTTGAGAAAGAGAATGGTAGGCTCAGAGCTGAAGCTCAATCTCTCTCTCATGAGCATAAATCCACCAAAGAACTCATGAAAGATCATTCCAAATAAGTCTCTGAACTTCAGGATAAGATCACAGAAAGAGATACTCTGGTAGATCAACTCATGAAAGAAAATAACTCTCAAGAAGATGAGATCACTGAACTCAGAGCCAAATACCAGACTCTTATCAAGGGAAAACAAGTTGCTCACAACATAGAGGAGATACCCATGCCCAGAGAAGCTCCTAAGATACCATATGTTGTATCTATCATATCAGAGTCTTCTCAGCGCATTTGTGATAAGATTGGTTTAGGATACTCTGGAATTTCCACTCAAACTCATAAGTACTTTTATAATAAAGACAAGTCTGTAAGAGCTGGTAAATTGGTAGAAATCTGGGATGATAAAGACTTGACTGGAAATGGTTACAAGGTGGTTCACAATCCTGATTGGAAAAGGAATCACTCTGTTAATCACATTACATATGGTCCAGAAGAGTTGACTGTTCTGGAAGAGAAGACGCTAGAGAATAAGTGTCA
This sequence comes from Ballota nigra, assembly GCA_947034835.1. Classification (NCBI taxonomy): domain Eukaryota; kingdom Viridiplantae; phylum Streptophyta; class Magnoliopsida; order Lamiales; family Lamiaceae; genus Ballota; species Ballota nigra. The sequence continues at coordinate 114,564,368 of OX344722.1, read as the reverse complement.
AAAAGGGGAACCATTAAAGATTAATGGTCCTGTGAACAATGAGTCCCAAGGAGTAGAACTTACTCAAGATGGAGGACCCCAGAGTAATCCTCGAAGGGAACCTAACCAGATTAGGGGACCTCAAGGGAAACACTCAAGAAAGGGGAATACCAATCAGAGTAAGGCCTACCAGAGAAGGAACAATGTTCAACAGCACCAGGTACCCCAAAGACAATTTTCTCAGAGGACTCAATTCCAGAATAGGTATACTCAAAGGACCTATGACCACCAGAGCAGGTCTAAGTATCAGAACCAGAGGAGGTCTTCCAGACCCATCTATAGAAAACCAACTGATCTGGGTAGTTATGACACCAGAGATGGTTCTTCTAGGATGTACCCTTACAACCAGACCTTTAAGACCATGTCTTTGAGGCAGGCCATTCCAAAGGCCAGATTTGAGAAAAGGTACACCAGACCTGTTTATAGGAAAGGTGTCCTTATCAGACCAGTAGCTCAATATGTCATTGTAAGAAGACATGTGCTGGTAGATAGATTTGGAAGGAAGATAAGATCTCCTCATCCATCAAGGGATGATCTTTATCTATGGATTCCTACAAAACCTGCAACTAACCAATCAGGACCCAGCACTAGTAGGGGACCTAATTGATTTCTCTGCAGGTACATAAGAGTCCATTGGAGAAAGGATTTTCAAGCAACCATGTCTGGTACATTGATAGTGGATGTTCCAAGCACATGACCTTCCAGAAAGATAATCTCCAAGATTTCAAGCCATTGAATGGACCAAGAGTGATGTTTGGTGACAACAACTATGGAGTCACCAGAGGAGTTGGAAAGTTGACCTTTAATGGAGTTTCTGTAGATGAAGTCTACTATGTTGAAGGACTCAAGCATAATCTGCTTTCAGTATCCCAATTGTGTGACAAGGGATACTCAGTGAAGTTTTCTAGTGATTCATGCACTGTTTTCTCTTCTGATTATAATGATATTTTGCTAATAGGCTTGAGGAAGGGTAACATTTATCTTGCAGATTTTAACAGTTGCCCAAGAAATGTTTGCCTAGTTGCAAAAGGATCTGCAGAGAATAGCTGGATTTGGCACAAGAGATTGTGTCATCTTAACTTCAAAACACTGAATAAGATTGCCAGAAAAGGTCTCATTCGAGGTCTTCCTAATGAAGTGTTTAAAAAGAATCAGGTTTGTGGTTCATGCCAGAAGGGTAAACAACCCAAGACTTCCTTTAAGGATGTCCAGAGCACAACCACAACCAGAGTACTTCAACTACTTCACATGGACCTGTTTGGACCTGTTTCTCCTCTTAGTTTCAGTGGAAGGAAGTACACCTTAGTGATAGTGGATGACTTTTCAAGATACACTTGGGTAGTGTTCTTGTTTAAGAAAAATGAAACTATGACTAAGCTGCCAGAATTCTTCAATCAGATTCAGAATGAGCAGAACCAGAGCATAGTCAGAATCAGAAGTGATAAAGGGACAGAGTTTTTGAATTCACACATTGCAGATTATTGCAAGGACCATGGGATTTTTCATGAGACATCTGCTGCCAGAACACCCCAACAAAATGGAGTAGCAGAAAGGAGGAATAGGACTCTTAAAGAAGCTGCAAGAACACTTATGGCAGAATACAACACTCCACATAGATTTTGGGCAGAGGCCATTAATACAGCTTGCTACACTCAGAACAGATGCCTGATTGCCCAGAGACATAATAAGACCCCATATGAGGTATGGAAAGGTAAAACCCCATCTGTTTCATACTTTCATATTTTTGGATGTAAGTGTTTCATCCATAACAATGGGAAATCTAAATTAAGAACCTTTGATGCTAAAGTGGCTGATGGAATATTTTTAGGATATTCCAGCACCAGTAAGGCTTTTAGAGTTTTTAATAAGAATTCACTTTGTGTGGAGGAAACACCTCATGTTGTTTTTGATGAATCTGCTTTTGAGTGCAAGGTGGACTCTAAGTCTTCTGATGAGATTCAGAATCAGACTACACCCAGAGTTATCAAAGTCAATCCACATGTTCTTGATTCTGATTCAGATTCAGATGATGACCCATCTCCTGGTTCTCTGAAGCAGCAGCCTTCACAAGGAGCAGAACCAAAAGAGGTTGGAACTCCTCTAGGGGGAAGCTCTTCTGCAGGTGGTGATAATCACCAAGGTACTGCAGAAGATGATCAACCAGGCAAGACCAAGGGAAGGAGGACCCTGGTTGATCACCCCAATGACCTAATCCTTGGAGATCCAACTAAGGGTGTCCAGACTAGGAGGACTCTTCACTTAGCTGCCTTATTCAGTTGCTATGTGTCCTTGATTGAGCCCAAGAACATCAAGGAAGCACTGAAAGATTCAAATTGGATTGTTGCTATGCAGGAGGAATTTAATCAATTCACCAGACAGGATGTTTGGGAGCTGGTAGACAGACCAAGACATCAAAAGGTGATAGGCACTAAGTGGGTTTTCAAAAATAAGAAAGATGAGAATGATGTCATTACTAGGAACAAGGCAAGGCTAGTGGCGCAGGGCTATTCTCAGTCTGAAGGAATAGACTATGATGAGACATTTGCACCTGTTGCCAGACTAGAAGTCATCAGATTGTTCTTAGCATATGCTGCTCACATGAAGTTCAAAGTATACCAGATGGATGTGAAATATGTCTTTCTTAATGGGATTCTCATTGAGGAAGTGTATGTGGAACAACCCCCTGGTTTTGAACAAGGTGACAAGGTGTTTAAGCTTAAGAAAGCACTTTATGGCCTGAAGCAGGCACCCAGAGCATGGTATGACACTCTATCTCAGTTTCTTCTGGACAATGGCTTTACTAAGGGTAAGATTGATAGGACCTTGTTTAGGAAAGACGAAGGAAAGGACATCCTTCTGGTCCAAATATATGTTGATGACATTATATTTGGATCCCCTAACAAGAAGCTGTGTGAGAAGTTTGGTGAGCTCATGTAGGGACAGTTTGAGATGTCTATGATGGGAGAAATGAATTACTTTTTGGGTTTGCAGGTAAAGCAATCAGAGAAGGGAATTTTTATTAATCAAGCTAAGTACACCAGAAACATGCTAGAGAAATTTGGAATAGGTTCTAGCAAAGCAGCCAAGATCCCTATGATGACAAATTTCAACATGGATCCAGATGAGTCTGGAGAGAGTGTGGATCAGACTCAGTACAGAGCACTTATTGGTTCTCTTTTGTACCTGACTGCAAGCAGACCAGATATTACTTTTGCTGTAGGTGTTTGTGCCAGGTTTCAAGCTAACCCCAAGAAGAGTCACTTGGAAGCAGCTAGGAAGATATTGAAATATCTTAAGGGAACTGTGAATTTAGGATTGTGGTATCCTGCAGATGACAACTTAGAATTGAGTGGTTATTCAGATTCAAACTATGGTGGATGCAGAATAGATAGGAAGTCTACTAGTGGAACATGCCAATTTTTAGGGAATAAATTGGTATCCTGGTTTTCTAAGAAGCAGACTTCAGTTGCTACATCAACAACAGAAGCAGAGTACATGGCTGCAGGGAGCTGCTGTTCACAACTACTCTGGATTAGTCAACAGCTTAGGGATTACCAGATTAGAGCTAAGGATATTCCTATTTTCTGTGATAGTAATAGTGCAATTGCCATCACCCAGAATCCAGTTCTTCATACCAGGTGCAGACATGTTGATATAAGGCATCATTTTATCAGAGATCATGTTGAGAAGGGAGATATAAGGATGGAAAAGATTGCAACAGAGAAGCAGAGAGCAGATATCTTGACCAAGCCTTTGGCTGAGACCAGATTCAGAGAGTTAACCTTTGAGTTAGGTTTGTTGGATCCAGAGACAGATTTGTGTTAGGGGGAACAACAGATAAATATCCTTTGTTTCTTTACTTTACTTCATACATTTATTTTCTTAAACTAACATACCTGCAGATTAGACATATCAGAGAAGGTATATCTCCAGATGAGGTATACACCAGGTGACACTTGTCACAGATGAAGTGCTGAGCCAGATTCCACAATATCCAAAGTCTTCTCTGACCAGAACCAGATGAGTTCCATCAGAGGAGATGTAACACCAGACTGTCTGTGGTATTATCTGGTTACAATATCAGGTGACAGGTATGTCTTTACTTCTCTGGCCTCTGATCATTGGGTTACACCTTTCAAATTAGTAAGTACACTCAAAACGTTTCAACTTCGGAGTGTATTTAAGACTAGGGTATAGGGCCTAGGCAATCATTTCGCTTTTTCTCTTGACTGCCACAAAACCCCTTTATGCCCAGTCCCAATGACTATGCCAACGCACCAGATTAAATCTGTATCTTGCCCTTCATCGTAGCCATCGGATTTAATCACTGTGCAAAATGTCAATCAATGCTAAAATTGATTTTGTTTCCTCGATTAAATTTTGAAATTACACGCGTTCACACTTCATTTAATAATCAAGCCACGCGTATTACCCTATTTAAATCAAATTTCCTTTCAATCTGTCCTTTCACGTTTCCATACTTTCAAACCCTAACCTCTCTCTGCAAAGTATTTCTTTCTCTCTCTCTCTCTTTCACAGTAATGGCCCCTCCGTGCAATTTTGACCATGTCCTGATGATGAAAAAGTTAAAGACGGAGATGGTGGTGGACTTTTATACCACCAAGAACCCTGTTGCGCTGTCGATTCTGGAGATGCTCCAGAATGCAGGGGTGGAGAAGCTGATCTCCACAGTTCCCAAGGATTTTCGTACTCTTGACGGATATGCGGCCCAGTTGTTGGTTCGTATGAAGATTCATGAGGATTACATTTCGTCCAAGATTGATGATGATGATTTGGTGTTTTCTAAGCACGATTTATGCGCTCTTTTCGAGAACATTTCTGCGGTGGGAGTGGATCCTTTGACGTACAAGGAAGATGACATTATTGGTTCCTTCAAGATTTTTGCTCGATCTTCCTGCCAGAATATCACAAAGGGCTTCTTGGACAAGCATTTAAGGCAAAAGTTCAAGGTGTTGTTCGATATCGTGGTGAAGGTGCTTATGTGTGAAAATCACAGCACATATGCCATTTTCAATGGTAGGATGTGTGTAATGAGGGCTTTATATGATGGTGTTCAGTGTAATTGGGCGGAGTTCTTCTGGGATGTGTTGAGGAAGAACAGGCTGAAGGTGAAGAAGGAGCCTTGTCCTTCCAAGCCAGGAGAGTTGCAGTTCTGCTTCACTGCAAATGTCTCTTTGGGGACTAAGTTAACTCTTATTCTGGATTCTCTCCTTCCAGAGAAGAAGTGGAAAGCATCCTGGTGCCATAGTTATCACAAATCCAAGATCCTCTTCTCCAAGGATGGCCCTCTCCATGGCCATGTTGATTCTGATGGAGAGCAAGCCATCCCTGCCCCTCCTATTCAATCTATTCCCTCACCTGCAAAGGGGCAGAAGAAGCAGCAGAAGCAGAAGACTCAGAAGAAAGCTTCTGAAGCAACTGGTTCTTCAACCGTTGCCTTTTCTGGTTCCTCAGAGGAGGACCAGATTCCCCTTCTTGATGTGCTTAAGAAAAAGGGTGATGATGATAAAGTTGTTAAGAAGGCTGGAGCAGCCAAGAGGAAGCAGCCAGACGAGGCCAGGAGAGGTTCTGCTAAGAAGCGAAGGACTAGCAGAAAGGCAAAGAAAACCCTTCTGGTGGATGAGCCTTCAGAGGAAGGAGAGGAAGAAGAGGTTGAGCCTCTTGTGAGGAAATCCAAGGCCAAGAGAGCCCTTCTTCAAGATCCTGACTCTGGATCTGATCTTGGAGAGGCCTTGGAAAAGGCAATTGAGGATGCTTCTCAGATGATAGAGGATGCTCCAGAGTCTGCTGTACCTGCTGGTGTTGACCCAGCAGAGGTAAATCCTTCCCCTCCATCTTCTACCCCTATTAATCTTGTCTCCCCCTCTACCTCTCCCCCAGATAATTTTCCCCAAACCCCATGTTAGGATATAGATTAGATGTTTTGAAGATGTTAAAACAAGAACTTGTAATAGGACTAGCTGAACCTGTTAGTCAGCTACAGATTAGTCTTGGTCTAGAATAGGTCTTTGGTTAAGGGGGAAGAAATCTGTGCAGACCAGAGAAGGTGACCAGAGAAGGTGACCAGATGAGGTGACCAGATGAAAGGTGACCAGAGAAGGTGACCAGATGAGAGGTGACCAGATGAGATGTCCAGAGCAGAGGGGTCACCAGAGCAGAAGTGTCGCCAGAGCAGATGAGGTCCAGAGGAGTCTGACCAGATGAGCTTGGACCAGAGGAGTCTGCCAGAGGAGTCTGACCAGAGGAGTCACCAGAAGACCCCACCAGAGGACTTCACCAGAGGACTCCCCAGAAGACCTCTCCCAGATGAGACCAGACCAGAAGACCCCAGACCAGACCAGACGAGAGACGGATTAGTTCACCTACCAGAAGCTTCGTAGTAATCTGGAGACAAGAAGACTTTGGAAATTCTTGATGGAGAAGAAGGCAATCTAGAGAGTCAACTGATGGAGGATCTGATTGTTTGATTGATTGATTGAAGTCAACTAATCAATCATATAATCAATCTTTGATTGATTATATTCCTCCAATTATGGTTGTTTGAATTGCTAGTTCCCAACGGCTAGTTAATTCCTACAACTATAAATAGGAGTGCTTGGATTAGTTCAATATAGAAGAGTCGCGCGAGAGCACACAATAGAACACACGAACTCTTCCAATCACTCAACCTGTTTATACAAGTTTACATACACTCTATTAGGAGTTTAGTTGAATTATTACTCAACCTGTTCATCTTGTTAGATAAGGTTGTTGTAAGTTGTAAGAAGGAGCTGGTACTTCCCAATTCCAGTGGTTCGTGAGTAAGTTGGAGAGTGAGAAAGACCCCTTTGAAGAAAGGGAGAGTGGACGTAGGACAAGTTGGTCCAAACCACTATAAATCCGGTGTTCTCTACTTTTATGTACTTTAAATTTCTGCAATTTCTTTTAGCATTTCTTTAAAGGGTTTTCATTAAAATAAACTTAAAAACGCTTTCCGCTGGATATTAGTGGGACCAACAAGTGGTATCAGAGCAGTGTGTCCTACAGACCACTGTTTTGAAATTATCTCGGTGGTCACCAGGGCAGATCCATTTTTTTAAAACCCAAATATTTGTTGTGCTAACAAATTTTGCAGAAATGGGCTCAAAGAGATGCAGTAGAAGAGACACCAGGAGGTACTCCAAAAGAAGCTTAGCAGAGGAGGAAGATGAGGTATCCACTTCTGGTTCATCATCTAATTTTGGACCAGACGAAGAGGTTTGTCTTATGACAGACGAGGTATGCAATCGAACTCCCTCTTCTTCTTCTTATTCTTCGTTTTCTGAACAATCAGAGGAGTCTGATATGCAGAAAATGCTATTAGATCTCCAAACTTCGATACAACTTTGTCAAAAGTTGGAAGAAGAGAACACAAAGTTGAAAGCAGAAAATCAGAAGCTTTCACAATGTTTTAGCAACCCAACTGATCTACCAGCTGAACAAGTTCAAACTCTGGTAGAAGAGTCCACTGACTTGAAAACCAGATGTGATGAACAAACTAAGCTAATAGAAAAGTTGCTTGCTGAAAACATTGAGAAAGATAATGAATATACTCTGCTGGAAGCTAAGTTCGATGAACTCTTCCATCAAAACAAAATTGTAAAAGATAGTGAGGACAAGCTCAAGCTGAGACTGGAGCAGCTGACTATAGCAAACAATGCTGTGTCACATATAGCTGTCTCATCTCAAAGAGAGCATGATAAAACAGGCCTTGGTTATACCAAACCTGAATCCTCACATGTTCAGAAAGAAGAACAGACTAGTAATTTTATTGATAAGGGTAAAAGGCCAGCTGACCAGGCAACTCAGCCTAATGGGCAGATGAGTCCTAAAACTCAAAAACCCAAAAGGCAGAGGAGGAATTTTAAGAAGGGCTATACCCAGAATAAAAGACCTCAGTCAGGCCAGCAGAGTAGAAGAAAGTCTGGATCTTCTCAAAAGAGGCAGAACCAGATGACTCCTACTCACCTGCAGAGGACTTTCAAGTCACCTGCCAGACCCGCTGGAACCTTTGATGGTTCTAGTAAAACTTATCCTTATCAAAAGAATTTCAAGTTTGTTGCCTTAAGACAAGTTATTCCTTCTACTGGACAAGCTCATAAGAGAAGAAGAGCCTCTAGAAGAAATAACCATGTCGAAGCTTCTTATGTTCAGTGTGTTTTTGTTGATATGTATGGAAGAAAGATAAGATCACCTGATCCAAAAAGGGATGATCTATTCTTGTGGCTTCCTAAATATTGTGCTAACCCCCCTGGACCCAGTAGGGTACCAAAAACTTGATTGTCTGCAGATACATAAGAAGACCAGCTGATGTTTTGCCCCAATATCAGCTGAGCATACTTTGAGGGGGGAGATCAGTTGACCCAGCCTGCTAGAATCTCTATTTAGATGTTTCAAATTTTTCTTGTCTTGTTTTATTTAAAGTTCTTCCAGTTTTAACATCATCAAAAAGGGGGAAATTGTTAGGATATAGATTAGATGTTTTGAAGATGTTAAAACAAGAACTTGTAATAGGACTAGCTGAACCTGTTAGTCAGCTACAGATTAGTCTTGGTCTAGAATAGGTCTTTGGTTAAGGGGGAAGAAATCTGTGCAGACCAGAGAAGGTGACCAGAGAAGGTGACCAGAGAAGGTGACCAGATGAGGTGACCAGATGAAAGGTGACCAGAGAAGGTGACCAGATGAGAGGTGACCAGATGAGATGTCCAGAGCAGAGGGGTCACCAGAGCAGAAGTGTCGCCAGAGCAGATGAGGTCCAGAGGAGTCTGACCAGATGAGCTTGGACCAGAGGAGTCTGCCAGAGGAGTCTGACCAGATGAGCTTGGACCAGAGGAGTCTGACCAGAGGAGTCACCAGAAGACCCCACCAGAGGACTTCACCAGAGGACTCCCCAGAAGACCTCTCCCAGATGAGACCAGACCAGAAGACCCCAGACCAGACCAGACGAGAGACGGATTAGTTCACCTACCAGAAGCTTCGTAGTAATCTGGAGACAAGAAGACTTTGGAAATTCTTGATGGAGAAGAAGGCAATCTAGAGAGTCAACTGATGGAGGATCTGATTGTTTGATTGATTGATTGAAGTCAACTAATCAATCATATAATCAATCTTTGATTGATTATATTCCTCCAATTATGGTTGTTTGAATTGCTAGTTCCCAACGGCTAGTTAATTCCTACAACTATAAATAGGAGTGCTTGGATTAGTTCAATATAGAAGAGTCGCGCGAGAGCACACAATAGAACACACGAACTCTTCCAATCACTCAACCCGTTTATACAAGTTTACATACACTCTATTAGGAGTTTAGTTGAATTATTACTCAACTTGTTCATCTTGTTAGATAAGGTTGTTGTAAGTTGTAAGAAGGAGCTGGTACTTCCCAATTCCAGTGGTTCGTGAGTAAGTTGGAGAGTGAGAAAGACCCCTTTGAAGAAAGGGAGAGTGGACGTAGGACAAGTTGGTCCGAACCACTATAAATCTGGTGTTCTCTACTTTTCTGTACTTTAAATTTCTGCAATTTCTTTTAGCATTTCTTTAAAGGGTTTTCATTAAAATAAACTTAAAAACGCTTTCCGCTGGATATTAGTGGGACCAACACCCCATCTGCCTCTGGTAACCTTATTTTTCCACCAGAGCAGATTATCCCAGATACCCCAGTATATACTCCCTCTACCATTCCTACCCAAACACCTTCTCCCCCAAATTCCCAAACACATCTTCCCACAATCCCCTCTCCCCCACCTTCTGTACCAGAGGTACCCTCAACCTCTTCTGGTGCAGAAATCCCCCCTCCAAACACTTCCACCTCCCAGATACCTCCTACACCTTCTGTACCAGATATTTCATCATCTTCTGATGCAGAGCAACCCATTCCCTCCATCTCTACCTCACAAAATCCTAACCCTCCCTAAACCCATACAGACCAGGACCCAACCATTTCTATGGCTCTGGGATTCGTTGGCCCTCCCCCTTCTCCTACTTGTTTAACCAGCGATGATAGTGAAGATGAGAAAGCTTCACTTGAGCCTGCTGACTTAGCACCTTCCTCCTCTGCCTCTGGGCCCAAACCCTTCACTTTCTCATCTACAGAAATGGGTCACATTAGGCAGAGTATGAGTGTAAGTGCTCAGCTCTGGCTAAGAGAGCATTTCCCAGTTCTTTTGGAGCACTTACCACTTCTGGCAGAGCTTACTGATGCCAAGGTCTGGAGCAAGGCCAGACTTGAAGATGTGGAGGACCTAATGCTTTTGCTTGAGGAAATGGGTCCCTCCAACTTCACTGCTTGGGAGATTGAGCTAAAGCAGAGGATGAATATTCAGAACCCAGCAGAGCTGGAGACTCCTGGTGCTGCTAAAGTCTTGATTCGCACCCTGCTCATCCAGAGAGGAGTAATGCTCACTCCAGAGGGCCCCACTTACAAGTTTGGTCCTCATTTTGTCTTCCCTCCAGAGCTATATTCAGATGAGGAAGATTTTGAGATGTCTCCTGCCGTGCTCCAGAAGATGAAAGCTTTCTTCAATGAGCAAATCATGCAGATTGGGCGCTTTTCAAAAGCTATTCAACATATGGCCCCTGCTATGATAGAGCACCAGATCAGGCATGAGAGGAGAATCTTCCTGAAGCAGTTAAAGTCGTCTCTGGCAGAGGTAAAGGCTTCTTTCAAGGCTAATGGCCTATTTGTCAAGCTGGATGTCATGCACAGCCAGAAGCAGCTACAGGAGCACGTGCTGGAGCAGTTGAGACCTGTCTCTGTGCTCAAAGTGGAGATGGCCAGCCAGATGATTCAAACTGCCAAGCTGAAAGACACCCTCCAGGAGATGTTGGAGAAGCAAGAGAGACTTGTTGCAGAGTCTAAAGCTTACCCGGAGGAGGCCAAGCAACTGCGTGATCTTCACTCTTCCTCCAACACTGCCTTGCCTGATCTTATAAGGCAGGTAGTGGAGCCCCTCCTTGATGAAGTTAAAAAGGTGGAAGAGAAGGCCAGAACTGATCTGGCGAAGACCACAAATGAAACACTCTTCAGCCATGGAGCTCGTCTGGACCTGCTGGAGAACACATTGGCCCAGGCTGAGTTGCAGAAGAAGAAGAAGGAAGAGCTCAAATCACTTTCCATGGCGAAGCAGCTTGCTGCAGAAGAGGAGTCTGAAGCAGAGCAGGATCCAATTTCCATCTCTGGACCTGCAAAGAGGAAGATAAGGAAAGTGAAGAAGAGCTTCCTTGAATCTGTGGTTGAAGAAGCAGAGAAGAGATTCAAGGAAGAGTCGCCTGAAGAGAGGCAAGCAAGGATAAGGAAAAACATAGATGAAGAGCAGAGGCTCAGATATGTTAGAAGGCAAAATAAGAAGAGCAGAGAAGCTGGTATCACTCCTGGTGCTAGTGGATCCAGCCAGAAGAGGAAAGGGCCTGTTGAAGTCATGAACATCCTCCCTCTCAGGACAGAAGGGTCCTTTGACTCAACTGTTCCTGTGCCTTTGATAGAAAAATGGAGAGAAGCCAAGACTCTCTGGTTCATTCAACATTATATCCAGAGACCTCCACCAGAGGATGATGCTCTCATCAACAAGACTTTCCATTCTTGGATGCAGGCATATGATGCAGATTTGTACAAGCAGTTGATGGATTCAACCATTGAATTCAACCTGGAAGTCACTGCTCCTAAATTCCATTTTCTCAACACTCCAATGGCAGGAGACCAGGTTGATTGGGCTGAGCTGAAGAAACTGTACAAGACCAAGGTTTTGGCAAACTTCACCCCAACATCTTCTGCAGAATTGAAGGCCATTCAAGATAGATTCTTCGATTGGTTTCTGGTGCCTAAAGATAACAGAAGATATGCATAGAATAGGATCTGATCTTCAATGTAATTTGTAATCATTCTTGTCATTTTTATCAATGAGAATCTCATATCTTCTCTGTTCAAAAGACAACCTCTTGTTGTCTTAATTGTTTGCCTGATAAGATCTATTCTAAGGTCTTATCCTTTATTGTTTTCTTGCTTAAGTTTACTTTTGATCAGTTCTGGTATGTTTTAACTCCATCAAAAAGGGGGAAATTGTTAGGATAAAAGTTGTTAGTTTTGATGAGTTAAAACAAACCAGAAGATGTAATAGGACCATCTGGACATGTTAGCCAGATGATGATATAGATTAGGACTTAGTCTAGGGGGAACTGCCAGACCAGAAGACTTCACCAGAAGAGTCACCAGAAGACCCCTCCAGAGGACTTCACCAGAGGACTCCACCAGAAGACTTCACCAGATGAGATCTGACCAGAGGCAGAGGACCTTCCCCAGACCAGACGAGTCCGAACCAGACGAGTCTGGTGGAACAAAAGATGCTCAGTTTGATTCCCTGGTTCTACTGAGTATTCTGGTTGTTCACCAGATTAGGACCAGAAGACACCGAGGTTGCCTGGTGTCTGGTCTTGCCTTCTCTGGAGAGAATCAGAGTTAGGCAGAGGAAGCTATTGACCGTTGGTGATTCAAATCAAGTCAACATGATCAGGATTGGAAAGTATTTGAAGATAATCAATCCAAGAATCCCACCAACCCAATCAATCAATTAGGGAATTGATTGATTGAGGCTTCCTTATATAGAGGATCTGATTGGATTAGCCCTCCAACGGCTAGACCTAATCCCCTCTATATATACAAGAGTGCAGTTCAAGAAAAAGCTCTAGAGACTCTACACGCGCATAAGTGATCCAAGCTTTTGATATTCATACCAAGCACTCTTATTGTTCATAATATCTATCTACTATAAAGGAGTTATTGAAACCACAACCTGTTCATCTATTAGACAAGGTTGTTGGCTGGTTGATCTTTAGATTGAAGTTAAATCTAAAGAGGTTGTAAGAAGGAACTGGTACTTCCCAATTCCAGTAAGTAAGTTTGTGAGTTGGTTGATAGTGAGACCCCTTGGTTATAAGGGAGAGTGGACGTAGGATATTCAATCCGAACCACTATACATCTTGTGTTCTTTATTGCTTTATTACTTATTGTTTGTTGATTATTGTTCTCTTGTAAAAGACTTTGAAAGACATTTAACTTAAGCTTCCGCAATTAATCTAACTAGTGGGACCAACACAATTTATTTACAAAAAATAAATAAACCTAGATCTAGACTAGTCTATTACATTTCGAATTAAACAAAAAACAACTAATCTACTCGTGGATTTTCTCACGAGAAAAATGAATCAAACGATCGAATTAAAAGCAAATAATTCACATGCATGAAAAATAAAAACATTAAAACCATGACAATTGGATACCTGCAAAAAAGATCTAGAAATTCTACTATCCAATTTTAATTTAATATTTAACAATTTAAATTTCAATTTAAAGATCAAAGCCCAAAACCGTGGCTCTGGTACCAGTTGTTGGGGAAAACGGGATGTCCGGATCTATTCGGGATGAAATTTAAATACAAATTTAAATTCAATTATTACTAGCTTGAATTAATCCTAATTAATTCAAATAATAATTAAACCAACAACAGATAAAATCATGCACATGAATATAATCACGTAAAATCCTATCGTGGAATATCTTAGAGTTTTACACGAATACGCACCTCTTGAAGCGATGTTTGAAGAGAAGAATGGGATAAGCGAAATGTTCCTATCAACCGAAAGATCTTCTCAAGTATTCCCCTTTTGCCTTATTCATTCGCCGGTGGGAAGGGCTTAACGAACAATTTAATAATCTAAAGAAAGAGGAAAAATATTTATTGCTCTAGATTTTTCCAACTCATGGAACTTATAAACTAGAGATGAAATAATCATCTCCTATATATAGGAGGGGTTGGCCGAAATTTTATGTGTGGAATAGGAGATAATTTTTTTTTCTTGGCCTCCAAGAAATCTTGAATATATATCATATCTTTTCTCCATAATAATAAATTCCACAAAAATCTCACCTACTCAACTATAAACAATTTTAAAAAATTATAGTGTGAAAATACTATATTTGAATCTTCTTGAATTTATGAGATAATCTTGTATTCAAATAATACATATCTTCCATAATATCTTTCCAAGAAAATCAACAAAATCTTTTTTTTTTTTCTCTTAAACCATATTTTCGAAAATTTAATGAAAAAATCAGCAATTATATTTTTCTTTTATTTTAATTACCTTATTATTATTGGACTACTTGAGGGACATTTAGGAGAATTAAGATTGAACCTCCAATGGACTTCTGAATTTCAATATTGAGTCCCAATATAATTTAGCCCATTAATATTAATTAATACCACTATTAAATTAATATTGCATTATCCATCTTAATCCATATTACGATAATATGGGCTCCCGATTATTATTTTCCGTGTTTAAGATTATCTAGTCCATTAATTAATTGAGCTTCTGAATAGCTCTAAATTAATTAATATCTTGTGCCTTGAGTAAAGACCGCTCAACATTATTATCCGTACCGAAAAAACTAATTTTTCACTTGCAAGATTTGGTACGATAAAACTTCTGAACCCACCAAGGGGACAAATCATACAAGACGTACTCGCACACATTTCTCTGTATTGAATCTTAGCAACTGTCGTGTTGGTCCCACTAGATTGATAAATTGTTGAAGCTTTAAAGTAAATGCCTTTGGCAAAGTTCTTTTCACAAGAGCACACTAAAATAACCAAGAAATTAAATGCAGAAAACAGTAAATAAGACCGGATATATAGTGGTTCGGATCTGAATATCCTACGTCCACTCTCCCTTGATCAAAGGGGTCTCACTATCCAACCAACAACCAACTTACTTACTGGAATTGTGAAGTACCAGTTCCTTCTTACAAACTCTTTAGATCTAACTTCGATCTAAAGACAACAGCCTTCAACCTTATCTTGTAGATGAACAGGTTGAGGTCCAACTACTCCTTAAGAGTGAATGTGTAAGTATGAACAGAATAAGAGTGTTATGTTCTTGATAAACAAGAGCTTGGAATGTATCTTCGTGCGCGTAGGATTCTCTCTAGCCCTTTTTCTTGAGATTGCACTCTGTATTTATAGAGGTGATTAGGGAATAGCCTTTGGAGAGCTAATCCAATCAGATCCTCTATATAGGGAAGCTTCAATCAATCAATTCCCTAATTGATTGATTGGTTTGGTGAGATCCTTGGATTGATTGACTTCAAGACTTTCCAATCCTGATCTTGTTGACTTGATATGAATCACCAACGGTCAATAGCTTCCAATGCCAAACTCCGATTCTCTCCAGAGAAGGCAATACTAGACACCAGGCAACCAAGATGTCTTCTGGTCCTGATCTAGTTAAGAAACAGAATGCTCATCAGAATCAGGAGATGATTCTGAGCATCTTTTGTTTCACCAGACTCGTCTGGTTCAGACTCGTCTGGTCTGGGGAAAGTTCTCTGCCTCTGGTCAGTCTCATCTGGTGAAGTCCTCTGGTGGAGTCCTCTGGTGAGTCTTCTGGCGAGTCTTCTGGTGAGGTCTTCTGGTCTGGCAATTCCCCCTAGACTAAGTCCTATTCTAGTTCATCATCTGGCTAACAGGTCCAGCTGGTCCTATTACATTTTCTGGTTTGTTTTTAACTCATCAAAACTATACAACTTTTATCCTAACATGTCGCATAATTCATATTATTGCCCAAACCACAAGATATCAAAGTCACAGTGATTCTCACCCGCCATGTAACAAAACAATAACAATTAACCACACACGGTCCTATTTAAGTGACGGAGATTAAGAAATCAATAACCACTGATGTCTAATTCTTCACCTTTCAGAATAGAAGAATTTATCCTCGTTGTAGGTCCTCTTCAACACATACAAAATATGTTAGTGCAATCTCTTGGTCAAGACAGGCCAATCTGAGAACTACACACGAACCTTTCACGGCGGATTGTTCAATTCCACATGGGTCGTATATTTGTACGTTTAGTTACAAGGATCTGTTAATGTGATCTTCCGTGATCTGGTATCACCACATTAACTACAATGTAACACATACTATATATTAAACAGTTTGTAATAAACAATTAACATTCATTCATATTTAAAGCAATAGTAATAAAAGATTTATTCTCATAAATAAGTGTTTAATACATAGGTTATACAAAGTAAAAGCATACTTTCACGTATAACCCCAACACCTGCAGGTGGTGACTTGATTGTGGATAGTGGAGCAACTCACCATATTACCTCTACTCTCAACAATCTCCACATCCAGGCTCCATATCAAGGTAATACTCATATGACTATTGGTAATGGTGTTTTTTCCCCATACACAATGTTGGCTCTATCAGATTTTCTGGCTTACAACAACATAACATGCTTACACTGAACAAGGTCTTCCATGTACCTGATATTACTAAGAACTTAAATAGTATATCTTAGTTCTTAAAAGATAATGTTGCCTATATTGAATTTCACTCTTCATGTTGTATTGTCAAGGATCTGAAATCACATCAGGTTCTGTTGAGAGGCACTCTTAAAAATGGACTTTATCAGCTGGATCTGGAACACCTGAAGAGATCTCCAGCTGGTTCTACATCTACTTTGAATAAGGTCTCATGCCATTTGGTTAATAAATCCTCTTGTACTCCGAAGGATATACTGTTTCTTTGGCATTGAAGACTTGGTCATCCTAGGGGTGAAATTGTATCTTCTGCTTTCAAGTTGTTGAATTTTCCTTCTTGCTCAAGAGACTTGTTTTGTGATGCATGTAAGTGTGGAAAGATGCATCAGATGCATTTTAAATCTGTTCAACACAACTCTATTCACCCTTTTGATGTTATTCATATGGGTGTGTGGGGACCTGCAAGTACAGTTTCTTCTATTGGTTACAAGTACTATTTGTCTATTGTTAATGAGTTTACACGATTTACTTGGATATTTCCACTACACTTAAAGTCTGAGGTCTATGCTAAGGTGCATCAGTTCTTTGCCTTTGTTGAGAGATAATTTTCTAAGAAAATTAAAGTTGTTCACTGTGATATGGGTGGTGAATTTGTGGCACTTGAATCTTTCTTTCATACTATTGGGGTTCGGGTGAGGCATTCTTGTCCATATACTCACCAACAAAATGGAGTAATATAAAGGAATCATTAACGCATTACTGAGATAGGACTTGCACTTCTTTCCCAGGCCTCATTACCTTTCAAGTTCTAGTGGAAAGTATTTTCCACAGTAGTGTTTCTTATTAACACCTTGCCATCCCCAAACACTGAACAAGTCATCCCCATACATGTTTTTATACAATAAGCTACTTGATTACTCATTTCTCATAATCTTTGGTTTCACATGCTTTCCTTTTCTTCGACCTTATACCACCTCCAAACTTCAGTTTAGATCCTCAGGGTGTGTTTTCCTTGACTATTGTGACAGTCACAAGGGCTACAAATGCTTACACCCTTCAGGTAGGCGTTATATCTCCAGGAAAATTGAGTTCAATGAAACTGAATTCCCATACTCCACTCTATTTTCCACTAGTCCTACCTCCTCTGCTCAAGCTCTTGTTAAGTATTCCTTACGTATTCTTCCACTACCTGTTGTGCCTGCTTCCCATATACTGTCTTATTCTTCATCCTCTCACACACTATCAAACCATTCTTCTTCAGCTCCTCATATACATTCTCAATAGCCCCCTCAGTCTTCTACTGATCACTCTTCCTCTTCCTCCCCATCCTCTATTACTTCTCCTGTACCTCCAGTACAAGTACCTCTATCTCAGCCTCAGCCTCCCCAACCTATTGTTCCACAAGGCTCTCCACCCTATGCAAACCAGATATAAAATTTGGAATTTTCAAACCCAAATCATTTATCACCACTACTTCATCTGCCCCCTCTCCTCTAGTTGAGCCTCTCACAGCCACTGAAGCCTTGAGTGATCCTCGATGGAAATCTACTATGTATGATGAGTATTTGGCTCTTATGCAGAAAGGTACTTGGGAACTGGTACCTTGGAAACCTGATTTGAATATCATAACAACAAAGTGGATTTTGCAAGATTAAATACAATATGGATGGTTTAGTTGATAGACTAAAGGCCAGACTTGTGGCTCAGGGTTTTCAACAAGCTGTTGGGTTGATACTTACAGTCTGGTTCTAAAACCTATTACTCTTCGAATTGTTCTATCTTTGGCTGTATCAAGAGGTTGGAGTATTCAACAGGTTGATATTAATAATGTTTTCCTCAATGGGGATCTTAAGGAGGATGTTTACATACAACAACCTTAAGGTTTTGAGGATGCTTCTAAATCAGGTTTTGTTTGCAAACTTCGGAAGTCTTTGTACGGTTTGAAACAAGCCCCGAAGGTCTGGTATGACAAGTTAGAAGGGTTCTTGGTCACATATGGATTCAAACACTCTATATCAGATCATTGTCTATTCCATATGAATGCAAATTGGAAGCTTTTGGTTCTATTGGTGTATGTGGACTACATCTTGATTACGGGTGATGACCCTACTATGGTTCAGAAGCTCCACTCAAGTTTCTCACTCAAACACCTTGGCCAAATTAACTATTTTCTTGGCCTTGAGGCCAATGCACCCTTTCATGTATCACACTTACTCAATCAAAGTACATCCATGATCTCTTAACCAAAACATATCTTCTTACCTGCAAACCCACTCCTACTCCATCTTGTCCAAATAAAAAATTATCTGCCTTTGATAGTGCTCCGTTCGAATTCCCCACTCTTTATTGTAGCACGGTTAGTGCTCTCCAATATCTTATGTTGACCCGTCATGATATAGCTTTCAGTGCGAACAAACTTAGCCAATTTCTTCAACACCCCACTCAAAATCACTGATAAGTGTGTAAATGGGTCCTTCGATACCTAAAGGGAACATCATTCCACAATTTATCTTTTTCTTCTGTTTCAAACTTTTCCTTTCAGGGCTTTGCTGATGCCGATCATGCTTCTTCTGTGGATGATCGTCGCAGTACCTGGCTACTGTATTTTCCTTGGCTCGAATCTTATCTCTTGGAGTTCGAAGAAGCAAACAGTTGTTGCTCGGAGTAGCACGGAGGCAGAATATAGATCCCTTGCTCTTGCTACTACTGAAATGATGTGGGTCCAGTCTTTATTTCGTGAGCTTTGTCTTCCACTGCCACCTTCTTCTGTTCTCTGGTGTGACAATGCTGGAGCTATCACCTTAGCTTTCAGCCCCTCTTTTCACTCTCGCATGAAGCATGTTGAGATCGATGTACACTTTCTTCGGGAAAAGGTTCAGAATCAGCAACTTGATGTTCGTTTTGTTCCCTATGAGGACCAAGTGGCTGATATTTTCACCAAATTCCTTTCCCCTACACGGTTTCAAAGTCTGAATGATCGCCTTCATTTTCAAGCTCACCCCCGTTCGTTTCAAAGAGAGCATGTTAGAGTATGCATGAAGACATGCATACGTCCAAATTCATGTATTATACTATAGTGAAGAAAGTCTGTTAGGAAAACCATTATATCAGTTAGTTTGTTAGAGATAGTTAGTTTGTTACAGATTCACAGCTAACTTATCTAGAAACATCTAGAATCACACACGGCTCAAACATGAAGCCTATAAATATTGTAATCACAAGTTAAACCAATTCAAGGAATGAAAATATAATTTTCCAAGAAGACTGGTGTTGGGAGCGACGGAGGCGTGCAACAGGAGGGGCGGCGGCTGCCGGTGGGACCGCCACTATTTTTATCGGGTTCCTGTAGTGCTGTCAAAGTTTTTTGGAAACCAGACTGACAGCGGACGGTGGAAGTTGCGATGTGAGTGGCGTCAGGAGCGACGGAGGTAGGCGGTGGGAACGGCGACGGTCGGTGTGATTGCAGGGGTTTGAAATTGTGCTTAATTCATTCTGTGGTGTTGGACGTTTCAATTGATATATGGATGAATACTATTTTTAAAAAATCCTAAATTTTAATTAATATATGGATAATATTTTTTTTTTATTTTATTTAAAAAGGATATAAGTGTAAATTAAAAATTAGTATTTAAAAAATATTTTAAAATATTATATTTATTGTAAATATATTATATTATGAACATTACTTGGAGGATAAGATACTTAATAAGCCGAAATGCCTATTGGGCTTTTAGGGTTTTATCCCTATCACTATTATAAATAGATCATTGATCATTGTATTGTATACACTCAAATATATTGTGAAACATTTCTGGCTTGGTAAACCCCCAGATGTAGTCATTCATGACGAACTGGGTAAACAAATTTGTGTCTCCGCATTCTTTATTGACGAACTGGGTAAACAAATTTGTGTCTCCGCATCCTTTATTTTACAACACTGTTATTAGCACGAGTATTCTACCTAATTAAATTGCAACGTCCCTTCCAAATTAATATACCGCCAAATTTGTAAGAGATCGGCAAATAAAGGTCAGCGTTCTTAATTAAAGAACTTTTACTTCTCGATCATGTGAAAATTTTGTTTACATCTAATAATTAATTAATTGATTTTTTATGATCCTGAACAAGAAAACTCAATATGCGCATCTATGCCTATGGCGTATATGTATATGTAGTTTCTAGCTATACTTCATGTTTGGGTGTGTTTATACGCTTGCGGCTTAGTCTAGATGTATTAGTTTGGGCTTGTTTAAATAGCCTGCATATCCGTATTTGAGAGAGATTGAGATTTCCTAATGGCGTCCTTTAATAATAGTTAAACTGACCCTAATTACCATGTTAATCCTTTACATTTTTTTCTTGTAATATTTATGTACGCTGTTTGCACATGCTTGAACAAATCGTAATCCTTATTTGCAAAATATTTTTGTTTCAATTAATCTTAGTATATTAACAGTTTTTAAATTGGATATTTATATGAGAGAAATTATCAAGGGATTGTTTAAGTACCTGGTTGTATTGAATTTTTACTATTCTTTTTATTTTTTTGACTAACTTATTTTTGTGGTGAGAATTTTTATTACTTTTAAAATGATCATTGCTCCAGTGGAGACGTGCCTAAGACCGAGTTGAGAAAGCGGCATTTAGGGACCCAAAACATAGGGTTCCGCCCTGGTAAAGTGACTTAATCTTTTTTAAATTTCAGCAAATAGAATCGCTTGCCCCGAAATAGGCTTGTAAATATTTACTGTAGAAATTAAGATTTATATGAAAAATCCTTGTGTGCCTATTATTAACTTTGTGGCTAATTTAGTTTACTCATACAATGTTTGATAATAATCATAAAATTTTATTAAGTTTGCCCTTAGTGATAATAATAATTACTTGATTTGAGGTTTCGACATTGAGATTCATCTTACCTCTTTGATCTAAGTAGAACAATTGTAACAAAATTTTAAATCCATCTTCGTCCAGAAGGCAAAGAACAAATAAAGTTATTATTCTCCGACACCATCTCACTAAGAATGTGAAAATTGGATATCTTATTGAAAAAAATCTTGTTGATTATGGAGATCCTTGAAGAAAATCGATAGCAGAAAATAAATGTTTAAAACTATCGATGTGAGAAATCGATAGACAAAAATTATGGTTGATGCCAAGATAATAGTTGAGATGGTCGAGGTCGGAGGTCCCTTAAGCGAATCTCGTCATACTAGTTTGCCTGAAGCAAACGTGGGCATTGACAATAATCTCTTAAAAGTTGAATTTGATGACTTTAGAGAAAAAGATTAATCAAGACATAGAGTGATATATATTTTGCATTCTATTTTCTTTGTTTTAGTATTTCTCTTAGGTATGTTGTGTCTATATTTTTTTTACTATTTTGAGAATTATATATTATATATTTTTGTGAAAAATTGTAAATCAATTACCGAATGTCTTTAATGACTCCAGAAGAGTTACAAATCACATGTTTATATAGAAAATGTTCTGGTTAAGATTGATGTCTCTGAAGGACAAAAATAATAATGTGCTAATGAATCTAAAGCACGCTTGAAGCGTGTGAGACCTCGGTTACAAAATTCAACCTCCTGAAGAGTTGAAAAGATGGTCTCAAATCTAATTTATATTCATTCAAATTATAGCATAAGCCGTTAGTCCATCCAAAATAAAACATGATATGTCGGATTGGAATATATCAAATAACAGGAACCGTTCTGTAAATGAATTTATTTGTGATGCATTTGTGAAGGGTAAACTTATTGTACGACTGTCTCGTACTAAAGTTGGAATTAAATCTTCTATTTTTTTTTAATGATTTCATGGAGATATTTGACTTAGACCAAACTTTACTAGCCTTCACTAGAAGTTACCCCGCAAGCTTATGGGTTCACTGTAGTATCAGCAAGTATAGAGACCAAGTATATCGTACCTTGGGATGAGTTGTATGCGAATAGAGCCCTGGGGATCTACGCGTCGTAATTAATATGAGTGGATGTTTTAGGTTTTTTACGAATTATTAAATCTAAACTATCTTACTCTACGTATGCAAAAGAAAGAATAAAATTAATTATCTAAAGTTTGGTTTCAAATAAAAGAAGGTGAGGCTCAAGATAGGAATTCCTACGTATACTAACGGAGCTGATACATAATCAAAATAACAGTGATGTGCAAGAAATAATTCTAAGTATAAGATTGAAAGACTAAAAGCTCAAGAATTAAACCCTAATATTTTGTCCTATCAATCGACTTCACTAAACCAATAGTCAAGTTAATGGATTGCGCTTAATTAATGAGACACTAATTCAACTAAGGTGATGCGGCCGTCCTCCCTAGATAAACCGGTAGATGAATAAACCCCTTCTAAACCCTCTCGTTAAGTCTATTAGTTATTAAAGAGTGATAAGATCGTCCTCTCTCTAACAATGTTCGTACTAAATTCAAAGATAAATCTGGGATTTATTTTAAGCATTCATTAATTAAGAGAATTAAAACTAAACATCACGAGTTACCCTAATTATGTACCAACGTCCTACTTCTACGAGTTCATCCTACCCTAAGCATACAAGGGTTTTAGCCTAGCATGGTTTTAACGATAACGAAAGCAATTAAACAAGCAACGAACAAAAACATGATTAATCTAGTAGAAAAAACTCAAGAGCATAAACAAGGGTTTAAGAAAGAATTAAAGTTTAAGAACGAAAATCGAATTAAGAAGAAAATAAGAAGTCTCAAGTGTCAAGTATTGAAGAACAAAAGATGAAAATAACAAAATCCAAATCTAACTATGAATTCGTAATGTAAAAACTTCGATCAAAAGTAAAATAAGCTTCCTCGAACTCTTGGTGCTTTTCTCTCTCTAAAATCTATCTCTATGTGTGAAGTGGTAGTCAAAAACGTGTTCGGAAGGGGTATAAATAGGCAACAGGTCGATTTGGAAACTCATGGGCCGGAAACGGGTCAAAAGACCACAGGCGTTGGGCGCTCGAGCTGGACCCGCTCGAGCGGTGGCGCTCGAGCTGTATAGCTCGAATGGATCTGGCGGTCGAGCGGTTCTTAGGCTCGAATGGGGGCGCTCGAGCTGGTCGAGCGCCCAAACTTCTCTGTATGTTTTGGCGCTCGAGCAAATGTCTTGCTCGAGCGGGGGCGCTCGAGCTCAACCTGCTCGAGTGGCTCTCCTCTTCAACCAAGTGATACTTTTCTTTTCTCGAACTAATACTATTCGTATTTCTTCAATATCTTCTCATCCGGGCATCCGTTTGAGTCGATTCAAAGTCCTACGAACTTCATTTTTCGCCCTCTATCCATCTATGAGCATCAAAGAGGTAAATTCATCAATGTATGAAAATAATACCCATTTGACTCCAAATACTCATCAAATTCATTCAAAACATGAGCAAAACGAGCTACAAATCATGACAATTTAACGCCTAATCAACCCCCCCAAACTTACTATATTGCTTGTCCTCAAGCAATAAAATAATAAGTCAAGTGAAATTGTTAGGAATGAGTCAAAGAACCAAATCATGCAAGTATTCGAACTCGAGTTTCAAAGATCGTTCACACGTACATGAACTCACCCCCTTCATCTTACTCATGCAAAAAAAACAAGAAACACCAAGATCAAACATGGATGTGCACTCAATGATCTGTTTCACTCCCTCACAAGTGTATATCAATGATAAGGGACTTACTCAATCAATCAATCACACATATCAGCAGCCATAGGCTTGTAAGCACTCTCAACTTTGACTATACTCTAGAAATCAATGCCGAATCAAAAATGACTTTTCTCAAGGTTGTAACGTAGGCTCTTTGGACAGGTGGGGTAACTATATGGGGTAAGTGACTCAAGTGAATGGAGAATGGAAAATCAAATTTCAATACTTCAAGACGAGGAACAAAATACTTCAAACATCTTCATGCAATACACTTTTCAATTCCTCTACTTTCAATACTTCAATTTTTATTTTCTCTAACTCATTTCACTTTTTTAATCACCACACTTTTCTTTTTTACACATACATATGAACTCATTTTTTTCTTTTTCTCATTCTCAAATTTTTTTGGTCTTCCCACAACTCAAAACTTCATCACACCCTTATTTTACCATAACTCAACCATCATAATTCCCCTTCTCAACATCAACTCAATCCCTCCTCATTCACACTTTTCCTATTCTCCACTCAAATTGGGACAAAAAGGATTTAGGAATTTGGATAAGTGTTAAAATGTGCTAGCAAATAATAGGTCAAGGCTCAAACGGGCTAACAAGGGATAAATGTCATGGGTAGGGAAAATTTAGGCTAAGTGACTCAATCAAATCAAAGATGGCCTAAAATTACTTTCGGCATATCAAACTAGACACAATCAAGAAGCGAGGGCACACACAAGTTCTAGCATCCTCTAAGGTGGTGACCCACTCACAAACAAAGAGATTAATTCATGCATCTTAATCTCACAAAGGCTCAAGTCTCACGGCTTTCACATCCATGCTAGTCCTAGTGAATTCTCACTTTTCATCACACAAGTACTCAAAAAGACAATTCGTAAGCATACATGTTTTCTCTCAAATCAACTCTAACTCCTACACTCACACAACAGACTCCCTAACTCAACTTCACAATTCACCCCTACTCATCAAATCATACTCAAGAATAACAATCAATAAGTAGCAAGAGTTAATAAGCAGGAAATAAATCAATTAACTCATAAGTTTAGCACAAATCACACCCCGACAGTTTAAATAAGAATTCCGTTACAGCCCCATATTCAACCACATCACTCAAACAAATCAGTTCACACTCAAAAGCAGAAAATAAAAAGAGAAAAGAAAAGAAAAGAGAAAAGAAACTGGGGAAAATCCCCATAATCAATGATCTGGAGGAGGCGGCGGTCGGTAATGAGGATGATCGGCTCTCATATGAGACACAAACAGTGTCTCCATCCATCTATGCATGTCGGAGAACAGATCCTCCATCCGTGCCGATCTTTCATCCATCATATCTTGAGCTGCACGGAGGTATGTCACGTCCGTCTGAAGGTTTAGGATCTGCTGCCCCATTCCCGTCCACTCCGAATATGGCGGGTACCATATCTCAGGAGACTGCGCTACAGGCGGCTCAACCTCCATCTCTTGCTGTCCGTCACCCGTTGCTCCTCCTCCTTCTTTTTCCGCTCCTCTTTCGTACTCTTTCTCCTCTTCTTCTTGCAAATCCCGGACTCCACTAGACCCGGCACCACTCGTGCCCTCTTCTCGAGTCCTCTTCACCGGCCTCGTATCCACCATACCCTTATCCTCCACCTCCTACTTATAACCAACCTCCAGTTCCGCAAGTACCTCTACCACCCGTCTATCCTCAGCAATCCGAGGAAGGTTTGCGGCACAGCCGCAACTATATTACGATGGAGTGGCATTGCCTCCGCTAGGGGCAAACAACTTCTCTATCTCCCCAGGAATCCTGAAGCCACTTACTGAGAATCAATTCAAGGGGGAGGTCGGGAAGGAGAATCCTCATACTCATTTGAGGAATTTTCTGATGATTGCCTCAACTTTCAATTATAATGGCATGTCTGAAGATGCCAAGAGGCTCAGGTTGTTCCCATTCTCGTTAACTGGAATAGCAAAGGAGTGGTATGATAACACGCTCCCACGGGGAGGTGTAACCACATGGGCCGAGCTCAAGCGTCTGTTCCTCGAGCGATTCTACCCTCCGTCTAGAACGATCAAAGTAAGGATAGAGATCTCATCTTTCCAACAGAAGCTAGGAGATGACTTACATCAGGCTTGGGAGAGATACTCTATTATGCTCATTGAGTGCCTGCAGCACGGGTACAACGAAGGGGAAATCATGGCTTTCTTCTACTGTGGAGCCAGCAAGGCAGGTCAAGCCCACCTTGATGCATGTGCTAGTGGAGCATTCTTGAATTATGGTACAGCTAGGTGTAGAGAGATCGTTGATAATATCGTCAAGAATGCCGGGCAATGGAACGAGGACCAAGAATTTCAGAGAGCATAACAGTTGGAAGAGAGTGGGGGAACGAGGAAGCTGTTGATGGTTGATAATGATATGGTGGGTATGGGTAAGGATAAGGTGGATTGTTTTGTGGGTAGACAGGGTTGTTGAACGGGATGCTCGGGTTAGTGCTCTGGCTTTGGTTTTGGGTTTGAGTTTGTGCATAGTTGTTTTGGTTTTGCGGGTTCGGGCGTTGGTTCTGAGTTTCCCCTATAGGTATCTGCTGGTTACTGCTGTTTCCATCAACTCCATTCACCCGTTCCACTATAGCATCGTACTCTGCAGCAGTTTTGTCTAAATCCCCAATTCCATCCATATTCATGTTGTCTTGGTCTCCACCGACAGTATTCATCCTTCTTAAGAAGGCCCAGTTTCTTCTTGCTATTGTCTCAGGATCCAGTTGTATTCTCTCCTCGCTCGTATCTCCTTGCGAGCGCGTTTTCATAAACCTGAAACACTAACAGAAGAATCAAAACGCAAATGCCGAACAAGTAAGAATTAAATAGAAAAAAAAAAGCACTCACTACTAACTACTAAGCTATCTCCAAGTCCTACTCAATGGACATACATCGCCATCCCCGACAACGGCGCCATTGACTTAGACCAAACTTTACTAGCTTTAATTAGAAGTTACCCCACAAGTGTACGGGCTCACTGTAGTATCAGCAAGTATAGAGACCAAGTATATCGTATCTCAGGATGGGTTGTATGCGAATAGAGCCCTGGGGATCTAAGCGCCGTAATTAATATGAGTGGATGTTTTTGGCTTTTCGCGAATTATTAAATCTAAACTATCTTACTCTACGTATGCAAAAGAAAGAATAAAATTAATTATCTAAGGTTTGGTTTCCAATAAAAGAAGGTGGTGCTCAAGATAGGAATTCCTACGTATACTAACGGAGCTTGTACATAATCAAAATAATAGTGATGTGCAAGAGATAATCCTAAGTATAAGATTGAAAGACTAAAAGCTCAAGAATTAAACCCTAATACTTTATCCTATAAATCGACTTCACTAAACCAATAATCAAGTTAATGGATTGTGCTTAATTAATGAGACCCTAATTCAACTAAGGTGATGCAGTCGTCCTCCCTAGATAAACCGGTAGATGAATAGACCCCTTCTAAACCCTCTCGTTAAGCCTATTAGTTATTAAAGAGTGATAAGATCGTCCTCTCTCTAACAATGTTCGTACTAAATTCAAAGATAAATCTGGGATTTATTTTAAGCATTCATTAATTAAGAGAATTAAAACTAAACATCACGAGTTACCCTAATTATGTACCAACATCCTACTTCTACAAGTTCATCCTACCCTAAGCATACAAGGGTTTTAGCCTAGCATGGTTTTAACGATAACGAAAGCAATTAAACAAGCAACGAATAAAAACATGATTAATCTAGTAGAAAAAACTCAAGAACATAAACAAGGGTTTAAGAAATAATTAAAGTCTAAGAACAAAAATTGAATTAAGAAGAAAATAAGAAGTCTCAAGTGTCAAGTATTGAAGAACAAAAGATGAAAATAACAAAATCCAAATCTAACTATGAATTTGAAATGTAAAAACCTCGATCAAAAGTAAAATAAGCTTTCTCGAACTCTTGGTGTTTTTCTCTCTCTAAAATCTATCTTTATGTGTGAAGTGGTAGTCAAAAAACATGTTCGGAAGGGGTATAAATAGGCAACGGGTCGATTCGGAAACTCATGGGCCGGAAACGGGTCAAAAGCCACAGGCGTTGGGCATTCAAGCTGGACCCGCTCGAGCTGTGGCACTCGAGCTGTATAGCTCGAATAGATCTGGCGGTCGAGCGGTACCGCTCGAGCTCAAGTTCTCGAGTGGTTCTTGGGCTCAAATGGGGGCGCTCGAGCTGGTCGAGCGCCCAAACCTCTCTGTATATTTTGGCGCTCGAGCAAATGCCTTGCTCGAGCGGGGGCGCTCGAGCTCAACCTGCTTGAGTGGCTCTCCTCTTCAACCAAGTGATACTTTTCTTTTCTCGAACTAATACTATTTGTATTTCTTCAATATCTTCTCATCCGGGCATCCGGTTGAGTCGATTCAAAGTCATACGAACTCCATTTTTCGCCCTCTATCCATCTATGAGCATTAAAGAGGCAAATTCATCAATGTATGAAAATAATACTCATTTGACTCCAAATACTCATCAAATTCATTCAAAATATGGGCAAAACGAGCTACGAATCATGACAATTTCACGCCTAATCAATATTTGTGGACTGGTTAATATGTTACCGGGACTATTTTAATAATTTATGATCATAATTGATGCTTCCACACGGTGGACTTATGTGTGTTTATTATCCACGTGTCAAATATTTTTGCCAAACTTATTGCAAAATTATTTGAGCTTATGTCTCATGCCCAAATTATCCTATTAAATTCATTTGAATGGATAATGCCAGTGAGCTTACTTTAAAGATATTTAATGACATTGTATGGCATTGGGAATTAAACTGAAACATACAGTCTCTTATGTCCACACCTAGAATGGTCTAGCTAACTCACTCATATGATGCATCAAATTAATTGCTAAGACCTTTACTATTAAATTCCAACTTAGATATTTCATGTTGGGGGCATGAAATTTTGTATGCAACTACTCTAATTCAAATCCGACCTACTGCATATTATTATTACTCCCTTTTACAACTAGTGCGTAAAAAAATAACAATCATTTCTCATTTGCGAATATTTAGTTGTGCAGTACTTGTATCACCGCCACACAATGAATCTAACAGCCCAGCTGGCTGACTGCACACTTTATGAAGGGTCATTTCTCGGTATTAGGGGTAGAGAAGAATCCAAAATTAAATGAATGCCAAAAAATTTCCCTGAAGGAAAAAAGATCTTTAGTATTTAGACTCAAACACTAGTCAAAGTGAACTGGAAGTTCAAATAATTAACTTGCAATATTTAGCAAGTAATCTATCAAATGCATTTATTAAACATAAAGAGATACTACAAATGGTTGAGGTTCCAATAAAATTAAGTATATATGTTAAAGCCCCCATACGCTAGAAGCGTATAGAACCTCCCAATATGAAAGATATAAATTCAACGTTAAATTAAAGCTAGCAAAATATTATGTCACTCTCAAAATCTCCTGAAGAGATTCGTCTTGAAGATGAAAATCCTAGTAAAGAAGCACGTGCAAAAAATAAAAATACTAGGATTGCGGAACGGCCAGATCAACATATTTTTGGGAAATGATGAGGATCTGGTTGATATGAATTTTATAAATAACACAGGAAAAATTTGAAATACCATTGTTGTCGACAACATAATCGTGTCCACAATTGCTCTTTCTAAAATCTGGATCCAGTACTCAAATTGGGTGCCTGAAGCACTTTGATTTGTGTGCGATGGAAAGAAGCAAAATGTGTCAGAGCTAGACTCGCTAAACGAAAGAAAACTATTTGGCTCTATCGTACGTACACCCGAAGTGTTACTCTACACTCGAAGTGTTATCCCTGTTGGATATAAATGAGTATTTGTACGAAAACCAAATGAGAATTATAAGGTGGTGAGCGAGATTAGTAGCTCAATGGGTTTCCGCAGAGACTCGATATTGATTTTGATAAAATGTTCTCCTGATATGAGCAATATAAAGTTTCGATACTATATATTCCTGGCAGTAAATAAGAATTTATAAATTCAGTTGATGGACCTTATAACCACATAATTATATGGATCATTGGATGTCCATATTAATATGAAAATCCCTGATGGATTTAAGATTCCCCCAGATGAGGAATAATGAAAATCGCAGTATGTATAGTATAAAACTGCAGAGGTCATTATATGGCCTAAAACAGTCGGAGCTAATGTGGTACAATATATCGACTTAATTAGTTCTTCCCGAAGAAGAATATTTAAACAAATGCTTTTCCTTGAAGGAAAAATGAATTTGAGCTTTTCCCCGAAGGAAAAATGAACTTGAGCATTCTTCGAAGGAAAAATGAATTGAGTATCTCCGTGAAGGACACATGAATTTTATAAACAAGTTAACATACTTGAGAAGGTATTGTCAGAGAGTTTATATGTTAGATCTCATTCATACGAATATTTGTTTGATCAATTTCAAATGGATTTATGGTAGGACCAGAAGTTCCTTAAGTGAGCACAAATAGTGAGCTATATGAATGCTAGTTATAAGTATGATCCTCATACTCTTATATTTTTGTTTGCACTAATGCTACAATATCATGGATGTTTATTAAAAAAAATTATTGTTACCACCTCCTCAAACTATTCAGTGATTATTACTCCATATGAGGCTTCACGAGAATGTGTTTGGAAGTCGTTGGTACAACACATTTGTCATTCATATGGTATTACTAGAAGTAATGACAACACATATCCCCAAAATTCTTTTATTCACATGAACTTCGGAAGAGTGGTGAAATCATTATACAAAATGTATGTTCTTGTGACAATCTAGCAGATTTGTCTACTAAATCCTTTTCTACACCTATCTTTGAAAAATATGTTCATGGTATTGAAATACGTACGCTTGGAAGATTGTTGTCTTCAGGGGGAGTGACAAGTTTAAAATAATCCTGAAGATTGAATCATGAAGATCACAATGAATGTACTCTTTTCCCTTTTGCGTAGATTTCTCCTTTGAATTATTTTATCGAGGTTTAATGAGGCATGAACATCACCGTCGTAATATCCAAGGGGGAGTATTGTAAATATATTATATTATGGTTATTACTTGGAGGATAAGATACTTAATAGGCCGAGATGCCTAATGGGCTTTAGGGTTTTATCCCTATCATTATTATAAATGGATCATTGATTATTGTAATGTATACACTAACATATATAGTGAAACCTATCTGGCTTGGTACGCCCCCAGATGTAGTCATTCATGACGAACAGGGTAAACAAATTTGTGTCTCTGCATCCTTTATTTTACAACAATATTAACTCAATAGATAGTAGGTCAGTTCGACACAGTGTAATAACACGTGACACAATTATAAACTGTTCCTAATATTAGGCAACTCAATAAGATACCTAATCTAAGAAAAACCCAAAATAGTTCATGTAAAGAAATATCCATACATAAATTTCATACAAAACGATACTAAAAAAAAATTATTAAATTGAGTAGTGGTACTCAACTCATTTACTAAAAACAATTGCACTAAATTCAAAAACTGCTCACCATCCTCCTGTACTTTCTACAAATTATATCAAACGATATCTCGAATTTTTAACCCACTTCGACACTTTATCAACTTTCATTAACTTCTTCGTAATGAACCACTCCTCATCATAACCTCATCAATTATTTTCCTTCTCCTTAAGAATGTTACTTTGAAGATGAGTACTGCGCCTAATTTTTTAAATTTCCTAAAAACAAATAACTGAATTGGGACTATTTTCAGAATTATGCAGGAACTTAGCTTTGGTTTCTCTTTTTTCAGGAACCATTAAGCAAGAGATAATGATTCTGTGTTATCTCTTACATAAACGAGAAACGAAAGTTGCGTACTTTCGACCCCAAAGTTGGGACCAGAAATTTTGTTAGGCATGATCCAACCACTTGGTTAGGAATTGATTGACCAAGTCAACCATATCCGCACGATTCCAAATCAAAATAATTACAAAAATAAAAGCTTTATATATATCTTCTTTAAAGTATGGTTCGTTTCATTTCAATGAAAATTGTTACCGACGACTTTCTTGATTGATAAGTGGTGAGTTTCCAAGATTCCTTCCTCTCAAGAGGCCTGACGTTCCCACCCATAAATTTATTTGATAAAAGTTTATATGATCATGAAATTCATCTCATTTTCTTATATTTTATAATTAACAATTTAGGTGGTTCTAGTCCTACTACATTCCAGAGGAAAGTATAACAAAAATTTAAGTGGAGTATCATCTCATGTATAAGGTCGCCTCACTTAAAAAAAAATTCATTTATCTTATATAGTACGTACTTCATCCATCTCAAATAAGCTTCACGTGAATTTTATTAACAGTACTAATTTACTTTTAAGAAGTACAAAAAATAAAGTAAGTGCATGATGTGATTGAATATAGACGATAAGGTGAAGTGTTCAAATAAAAAATAAAAGTGGGGTAAATGAGTTTCTAAAAATGATATATATGAAAATTTTATTGTGGAACATACGATTTCAAAAGGCGAGAAACTTACTTTGGAACGAAAGAAGTACTCTTGCAGTGTGATTCTCATGAGGATGCGTAATAGCCCATTTGAGATTAGTTTTACACTTAAAAGTTCAATCGCAAAAAGTGTTCTGATGATTATTTTCAAATAAAATTTTGAAATTAGTAACTCTCCAAGAGTTCTTTTTTTTTTTTTTTTTTTTAGAGTTCATTAATATTTGTCATTTGAGAGATCAAGTGTGTAACTTTTAATCTTCTTCTTATGTTCTTTGCACATTGAATTTTAAAATGAGTTGGGATTGAACCCCGAATTGCTTAAAACACCATTACTCCAATTACTTTGGCCAATTCAAAAAATAATCATAGGTAACCCTCAGAGGATTTCATAATTTAAAAAAAAAAAAAAAACAATGACTTTGAAGTAGGTCTTCTTCTAGCAAAAAGACGAAGTCCTCGCCCCCAGGGCCCCCACTCCCTGGTCCGACAGGATTAGGTGGAGGAGGTAAATCATGGTGACTCAGCGGCCCATTATTGAAGTAGGTCTTCTACGAACCAAGTTCACATTTTATTTTTCAAATACCACGATAAATACATAGCATCGGATACTATTTAAAAAATGCTTAATTTTATTATTCAGTTGTATTTTGAGTGTGAAAACATTGTAGATCAGACGAAATTATGGAATTTAAGAATAGATATGGACCATATGTTTTCCAATAAATATTCAAAGCTAGCATTAAAATATCAAATAATTAGTATTTTTCCCCGGAAAGAAGTAGTAAAAAAACATTTTAATATTATATATATATATAGCATAGCCAGCCAACCACTGAACTTTAGTGATATATAAGATAATATAAAATTCCGTATTCGAAAGATATCTCGAAGTAGTAACTTGGTTTTGATTTTCAGCCCTAATGCATATACACTTAGGGGAGGGCACCAGTTCGGATTTTTTGGGCTCGGGACTCGAAGTTCGGGTACCCAAAATTGGGTTCAATATTCATATACCCGAACCTGAACTAATTCGGGAGCCTGAAATTCGGGTCCCGAAATTTTGGGTACCCCCATTTTTTGTTTATTTTATTTTTATTTTTGGGTTTTTGTTTTATTTTGTTTTAGTAAACTAATTTACATTAAAACAATTAAACAAAGAACCCAACATCTACTTATCAATTATCATCTAGCTCTTATTAGGCAAGGTACAAGAAAAAATAATGTTATCTTTTAGCATGTCTATATGTGATATCACGACTAAAAAATAACTTCTCAATACATTGAATCAACATAATCAACCCTAAAGCATTAACATGTCATAACCAATTCAAATATTAATGACTAATGCAATAATTTCAATTGTCAAATATCTCATACTTCATAAAATTTCATAATTTATATCAATATTTAAAAAAAAAAATCATAATTCATATCAATACTAAACAAATAATATATTATATAAAAAAATTAATAATACCACAAGAAATAATAGTACTAAAAAAATTAAAATATAAGATCATAATAAAGGCTCAAGTGGTGGTATGGGGTAGTAAAGGCACCATCGATGAAAAGACGCTCGTGAGTTATGTGACTGAGTGAGTTTGTGAAATTGGAATAAGGAAACTGATGAAATCGATAAAGAGAATCCTAGAATTAAAAATTAATATTAAATATATTATTATAATATATGTGATTATTATTTATCTACTGGAAAATTAATATATATTTTAAAAGTTTAGGTTACCCGATCGGGTAATAGAAAAATGAGTAGGTCTTGCATGAAACCTTCTCATGGCATGAGACAATGGGAATGGGTGTAATTAGGCCATGCGCTCATTAACACTTTGGAAGGGATAGGTGTTGATTTGTGTGGTCTCATGCCATGAGACGGTCTCATACAAGTTTTTGCCTAGAAAAATACCTAAACGCGGCCCAATTTTTTTGCGGGTATTTTTCCGGTTCGGTTCGTGTACCCGAAACCCGATGCGCACTACACTGTGGTTAAATAATGGTGGATGTGTTAAAGACCTAAATACACTCATTGGGCCGGTGTTAGCCCAATACTGTTTTCTATGGCTGAATGCCTTTCGAGCCCAACAATTAAAATTTATTGATGATTGAGTTATTTTATTTGAATATTTTATTTAAATACATATTGTTTCATATTATAGTAATTTAATTTTTATTAATATGAAAACCAGTTATTGCATAAAATTTTAATTATACATATATGTGAGATTTGAATGAGCCGATCTATTGAAATTAATTGATTTTATAAAGGCCTAAGTGAGTGCAAATTCTATTTTGCAGGTAGAATCACTTATTTTTTTTAAATAATTTATTTTTAAGTGTTTGCAACCACTACATTAATTATTTAAAAACTATTTTGAAGAAGTTACAAAAGTCTGTTTTTGGACTATGGAGAACTAGTAACAACCCCACAAGTTTCGCGAACTGAAAATACTTCTTTCTTTTAATCTGACACTGATATTAATAAAATTTATGTAAACAAAAGATGATGAAGGTTATATCTGTTGCAAATGATAAGATTTTTTTTTTTTTGACCCGAAATAGAAATAAAAGAACATCACACGATTTGACCTAGTTCACAAATCACAAGACACATTACACAGCACCTGTAATATTAAAATTTAAAAAATATTGCAATCACTATTTATTAGACAAATTCTAACATAGTTGATTAGCCAAATAACACAGCACGCATATTAACACCAAATAAGACCATGTTATGAAATTTCAAACTAATGCTTATAGATTCCTAAAAACCTCTCTATAGACAATATTGGTTGTGTACTTAGACGACTTTCCTTCCGAATCAAGACATAAAATCTTCAAGTCATCCCTTCTTTTAACCCTCGAAACTGCCACGTACAACTGACTGTGTGTAAAGACTGGCTTGGGAAGATACAACCCAACATTGGAAAGAGATTGACTCTGACTTTTGTTAATAGTCATTGCAAAACACAGCAATATAGAAAACTAACTTCTAGTAAAATTTATAAGCATTATTACATCTGAATTACTCAAAGTCATTCTTGGGATGAAAACCTTGTTCCCAATGTTCCTGCCAGATATAATCGCGGCTTCAATTACATGATTTCCAAGCCTAACGACAATTAATCGTGTACCATTACAAAGCCCGGATTTCTTATCGATATTACGGAGCAAAACAATCAGAACACCCTCCTTTAGGGCCAGGCGATGACACGGCATTCCAGAACACCTGAGAGAGTTTAAGAAATTTACTGAAACCAACTCTCCCTAGCCCCCCGGTCGAAACTCTAACTTGCACAGGCTATCTGAACTCAGATAAACTCTTGTATCTCCAGAAATTATATCAACACCCAAGTTTATTATACTTGAGCTATTACACATCACACTCTCATGCATATTACGCCCACCAATAATCAGACTACTCCCACCGTAAAAAAAAAAAAAAACAGGTGCTTTTACCTTTTCTGTACATTTTACAAAAAATAAAAGGTATATTATGAAGAAATTTTTTATAATTAAAAGCTACATCTACACCAAACTAAAAAAATATTAACTTTTTGTTGTAGCCCGCACAGTTCTGGAATATGAGTTCTCCACATCAAAATTTCCATCAACACCGGTGGTTGAGGTCGAAGGCAACTCTATTTAAAAAAATGAATACAAAGAAAAAATATATAACAAACACAACAACGACAAATGTTATTTAATATATAATGACCTCACCATTAGTTGTAGGTGTTGGGAAAATAGGGGTGCCCGGAATCTATTCGGGATGAAATTTAAATACAATTATTACTAGCATGAATTAATCCTAATTAATTCAAATAATAATTCCAACAACAATTTTATCATCATGCATGCAGAATTAAATTCGCATAAAACGTATGGCGGAATAACTAGGAATTTATGTGATTACGTACCTCTTGTAGATATGGCCTTTGATTAATCACGGGACTATCACGAACGTGCTACCAACCAAAAGACCTTCTCAAGTATGTCACTTTCGCCTTGCTTGATCACCGATGGGAAGTGCTTTCAAGCAATTAAAATAACCAAGGAAAAAGAAAAATATTTTTGCTCTTGATTTTTCCAACACATGGAATCATGCAAAACTGTATACTGGAGATGAAATAATCATCTCCTACTTATAGGGGTGGTAGTGGACGATTTTAGATAGGAAATAGGCAAGAGAAAATTATTTTCTTGGCCTCCAAGAAATCTTGAATATATCTCATATATTCTTTTCTCCATAATAAAATATTCCACAAAATCTCAACTTCCTCATTATAAGCTTATAATTTTCGAATTCTATGGATAAGAATCCGAGATTTGATTCTTCTTAAATTTATGAGATAATCTTGTATTCCAAGAATACATATCTTCCATAATATCTTTTCAAAAAAATCAACAAAATCTTTTCTTTCCCATATTCATGATTTTCGAAAATATCAGAAAAAAATCAGCAAATATATTTTCTTTTATTTTAATCACCTTATTATTATTAGGCTACGTAATGGGCTACTTGAGGGGCTGACTTGGACCGAAAATACTAATTTTTTACTAGTAGTTTCCCCGCAAGAGTACGGGTTCACTGTAGTATAAGTAAATATAGCGACCAAGTATATCGTACCCAAGGGAAGGTATGTATGCGAATAGATCCCTGAAGATCTACGCGTCGTAATTAGTATGAGTGTATGTTTTTGGGTTTTTTAAAAGAAAATATAATCTAAACTAAATTACTCTATGTATGCAAAAAGGAAAATTAAACTAAGAACGTAAAAGTGTGTTTTCAAATATGAGATGGTGATGCTCAGGATAGGAATTCCTACGCATACTAACGGAGCAGGTACATAATCAAGATAATCGTGACGTGCAAGAAATAACCTAAGTAAAAGAATTGTAAGATGAAAGCTCAAGATTTCAAACCCTAATACTTTATTCTAACAATCGACTTCACTAATTCACTAACAAGTTAATAGATAGTACTTAATTAACGAGACCCTAATTTAACTAAGGTGATGCGGTCGTCCTCCTAGATAAACCGGTAGATTAATTAACCATTTCTAAACTCTCTCGTTAAGTCTACTCGTTGTTAAAGAGTGATAAGGTCGTCCTCTCTCGAACACTTTTCGAACGAAATTCAAAGGTAAAGTTAAGATCGATTTTAAGAATTTATTAATTAAGAGAATTAAAACTAAACGTCATGAATTACCCTAATTACGTACCCACATCCTACTTCTACGAGTTCATCCTACCCCAAGCATGCAAGGGTTTTAGCTAGACATAGTTTTAACGGTAACAAAAGCAATTGAAGAAATAACTAACATAAACATAATGATTTGAACTAAGAAATTATTAAACATAAACT
Organism: Ballota nigra; assembly: GCA_947034835.1. Classification (NCBI taxonomy): domain Eukaryota; kingdom Viridiplantae; phylum Streptophyta; class Magnoliopsida; order Lamiales; family Lamiaceae; genus Ballota; species Ballota nigra. The sequence continues at coordinate 114,526,406 of OX344722.1, read as the reverse complement.
AGGGTTTTCAGAAATAAATGCTAAGAACTGAAATTAGATTAATAAAATGAAGTCTCAAGTATTCAAGAACAAAGAACTAAAGAAAAGAAACTAAAAATCAAAACCGAACTATGAATTCGTAATTAAACCTTGATTACACGTGAAAATTAAGCTTGCTCGTCTCTTCTCCTCCTTCTCTCTCCAAAAACTAACTCTAAAAGTGATGTGGTATGAAGTTGTATCTGATCCTTTTTTAAAAACGAGTTCGGAATGAGTATATATAAGTGTCGGGCTGAATCGGGAACTCATGGGCCGAAAAACAAATCCGGAGGCAAAAAAGGAATAGTGCTCGAGCACCACCCGCTCGAGCGGGGGCGCTCGAGCTGTATCAGTCGAATGCATCAAGGGCTCGAGCGCTCGTGCTTGAGCTGGTCGAGTGGGCAAATATTTTTGTAAGTTTTTTGGCGCTCGAGCAACATGCTCGAATGACAAAAGTTCTCTGGACAATTTAGGTGCTCGAGCGGTGGCGCTCGAGTGGCTCTCATTCTTCTTCAACTGATACTTTTCTTCTTGCGCACTAATACCATTCGTATTTCCTCGATATCTTCTCATCCGGGCATCCGTTTAAGTCGATTCAAAGTCCTACGAACTACGTTTTTCGCCCTCGATTCACCTATGAGCATCAAAGAGACAAATTCATCAATGTGTAGAAATAATACTCAATTGACTCTAAATACTCAACAAAATCGACCAAAACTGGGGCATTTCTAGCTACGAATCATGATAATTTCACGCCTAATCAACCCCCCAAACTTACCATATTGCTTGTCCTCAAGCAATGAAATAATAAGTCAAGTGAAATTGTTAGGAATGAGTCATAGAACCAAACCATGCAAGTAAATGAACTCGAGCTTCAAAGATCGATCACACGTATACTAACTCACCCCCCTTCATCATACTCATGCAATAACAACAAGAAAAACCAAGATCAAACATGGATGTGCACTCAACGATGTGTTTCACTCCCTCACAAGTGTATATCAATAATAAGGGACTCACTCAATCAATCAATCACACATATCAGCAGCCATAGGCTTGTAAGCACTCTCAACTTCGACCATACTCTAGAAATCAATGCCGAATCAAAAAGGACTTTTCTCAAGGTTGTAATGTAGGCTCTTTGGACAGGTGGGGAAACTATATGGGTAAGTGACTCAAGTGAATGGAGAATAGAAAATCAAACTTTGGTACTTCGATACAAGGAACATACTTCTTTGACATCTTCACATAATGCACATCAATTCCTTTACTCTCAACACCTCAAATATTTTCAACTATTTTCACTTTTTTTTTTCAATCACTCACTCTTTTTTTCTTCTTTTTCACATAACTCACATGAGCTCATTTTTTCTTTTGATCATTCTCAAATTTTTTATCTTCCCCACAACTCAAAACTTTATCACGCCCTTCTTTTATCACAATCACTCAAGCATCAATAATTCTCCGTTCTCAACTCAAATCAATCCCTTCTCATTCACACTTTTCCTATTCTCCACTCAAATTGGGACAAGAGTTTAAGAATTTGGTTAAGTTTAAATATGTTAACAAAGAAAATAGGCTAATGCTCAAACGGGCTAACTAGGGATAAATATCAATGGTAAGGAAAATTTTAAGGCTAAGTGACTCAATCAAAACAAAGATGGCCTAAGATCACATTCGGCATATCAAACTAGAAACAATCAAGAAGTGAGAGCATACACAAGTTCTAGCATCCTCTAAGGTGACGACTCACTCACAAACGAAGAGATCAATTCATGTATCAAAATCTCAAAAGGCTCAAATCTCACGGTTTTCACATCCATGCTAGTCCTAGTGAATTCTCACTTTCATCACACAAGTACTCAAAAGGAAAACTCGTAAGTATACTAGTTCTCTCTCAAATCAACTTTCACTCCCATACTCACACAATAAAATTCCTAACTCACCCTCACAACTTAACTCTACTCATCAAATCATACTCAAGAATAGCAATCAACAAGCATAAGATGATTGATAGGCATGAAATATGTAGTAGCAAATCAAATCAATATCATCCCAAGGAGCATCTCAAGATACCAAATAACCAAACTCAACTCAAGAGAGGGTGTACGCTTGTGCAATGTAACCATAAACATATAAAGACTCCACCCCCCTGATTAGGCGTGAAATTGTCATGATTCGTAGCTAGAAACGCCCTAGTTTTGGTCGAATTTATTGAGTTTTTAGAGTCAAATGAGTACTATTTCTATACATTGATGAATTTGTCTCTTTGATACTCATAGGTGAATTGAGGACGAAAAACGGAGTTTGTAGGACTTTGAATCGACTCAAACGGATGCCCGGATGAGAAGATATCAAAGAAATACGATTGGTATTAGTACGTGTGAAGAAAAGTGTTAGTTGCAAAGGAAGGGAAGCCCACTCGAGGGAAATTGCTCGAGCGCCCCGCTCGAGCTAAGGGCTCGAGCGCATAAAAACATACAGAACATTTTGGGCGCTCGAGGGGCACTGCTCGAGCGCCTCGCTCGACCTCAGGAACCGCTCGACCAAGAGAGCTCGAGCGCCCCGCTCGAGCTCCAGATCCACTCGACCACAACAGCTCGAGCTACCCGCTCGAGCGGGTCTGCTCGAGCGCTTCCAAGGCATTTTCTCCAACTTACGTTTTTCGGCCCACGAGTTCACGAATCGGCCCGTTGCCTATATATATCTCTTCCAAACACGTTTTGAAGGATCCCCGAACTTTAGAAATCACTTTAGACTTAGTTTTTTGGAGAGGAAGGAGAGAAGCAAGTTTACGTTTACGTTTTGTTGAGGTTTTTCGTACGAATTCTTAGTTCATTTCGTTTATTAGTTTCTTTTCGTTAGTTTGATTTCTTTAAACACTTTGAAACTTCGTTTGAGTTAATTAAATTTCAGTTCTCAGATTTATTTTCTTTTAAAAACCCTAGTTCATGTTTCTTATTTTCTTCGTTCAATTCATTATGTTTATGTTCGTTGTTTCTTCTATTGCTTTTATGTTTGTTAAAGCCATGTCCGGCTAAAACCCTTGCATGCTTAGGGTAGGATGAACTCGTAGAAGTAGGTTGTGGGTATGTAATTAGAGTAACTTGTGACGTTAGGTTTTAATTCTCTTGATTAATGAATTCTTAAAATTAATTTAGACTTCGCTCTTGAATTTCGTTCGAAAGGTGTTAGAGAGAGGACGACCGTATCACTCTTTAACAACGAGTAGACTTAACGAGAGGGTTTAGGAAAGGTTAATTCATCTACCGGTTTAGCGAAGGAGGACGACCGCATCACCTGAGTTAAATTAGGGTCTCATTAATTAAGCACAATCTAGTAACTTGTTAGTAGATTCGTGAAGTCGAGTGTTAGGGTAAAGTATTAGGGTTTAGAATCTTGAGCTTTCACCTTGCATTCTTAGACTTAGGTTAATTCTTGTATGTCACAGTTATTCTGATTATGTACCTGCTCCGTTAGTATACGTAGGGATTCCAATCCTAAGCATCACCATCTCTCATTAGAAAACAACCTGTAGTTAATTCGTTTTTTCATTCTTTAGTTAATTAGTTTATTTTAGTCTTTTAATTAATCCTTCAAAAAAAACCCAAAAATATTACACTCATATTAACTACGACGCGTAGATCTTCAGGGATCTGTTCGCATACACACTTTCCCTTGGGTTCGATAATACTTGGTCCCTATACTTGCCCATACTACTGTGAACCCGTTCTCTTGCGGGGTAACTACTAGTAGAAAGCTAGTGTAGTTCGCTTCAAGTCACCCCCCAAACTTCGACCTTGTGAAACGGTCTAAGTTTGGGGTGGTGGTTACCTCATCCAAATAGTTCAAGTTTCTCTCAACAACGTGTCACACTCCTTGGTCTCGAGCTGAATAACTCCATGGTACCTTTACTCCTTCGAGATAAGCCTACAAAATAAACGCTCAAGTACGAGGTTAAAACATACGATTCAACAACACCCAAATAACATAAAATACTCAAAAGCAAATAAAAATGGGTTGCCTTCCATTCAGCGCTATTTTTAAGGTCCTTATGGGACATGATACTCAAAATTACCTCCCTTACTCTCATAAGAGTAGTGGTTGAATTCCTTTCCTTGATGCCCCTCCATCATGAGTTCCTTTGTTTCCTTCTCATCCCCAAGTAGTGGGGGTCTCAACTTCTTCTCACCTTTATCTGGAGAAGTCTTACTAAACAATTTCTTGAGTTTGGACTTTTTCTTCTTAACTCCTCATTTACCCTCTAGCTGGGCAACGTCCACACTTTTCAATTCTTCATCCTTCAACTTCTTCTCTTTATCCCTATCAAAACAATCGAGATCATAATGCTCATGAGTTAAATCATCAAGTGAAGGACTATCAAAATCATGAATATAAGAAATGTTAGAGATAGGAAGTGTGTCTTCAACACGAGGATCAATGGCATCCATGCAATAACATCTCTCATCCTCCTTCGGGTACTTCATGGCCTCGTATAGGGAAATTTGTATCTCTTGATCGTCAACTTTCAATGTGATCTTCCCATTTGCCATATCTAGCACCATCTCAGCCGTCACTAAGAACGGTCTTCCCAAGATCAAAGGCACGTGCTCATCTTCTTCCATCTCTAGGACCACAAAATCGGCTGGAAAAATGTGATCTCCAACTTTCACGAGGACGTCTTTAACCACACCTTGAGGTCGAGTAATAGACCGATCGACGAGTTGAAGCGTCATCATTGTCGACTGAAGTTTCCACCCTCCAACTTCATGAATAGTGACAAGGGCATAAGATTGATGCTCGCTCCAAGATTGCACAATGCTCCCTTCTTGACTCCATTCCCGATATCACAAAAGATCGTGAAACTCCCGGGATCCTTCAACTTTGGTGGAAGCGCTTTGTGCACTAATGCACTCACCTCATAGTTCAGCTGCACCAACTTGGGCTCGTCTACTCGTCGTCTCTTCGCAATTAAGTCCTTCAAGAACTTGGCGTAATTGGGCATCTGTTCCAAAGCATCATAAAAAGGAATGTTAATATGCAATTTCTTAAAAACATCAAGGAATTTAGCGAATTTCTCATCAAGCTTTTTCTTCATGAAGCGATGTGGATACGGGACGGGTATCACCGATTTGGGTACCCCCCATTCATCTCGCTCGGTCTCTTTCACTTTCTCCCTTGCTTCCCTTGCCTTCTTCCACTTAGGAACTCTCTCAATCTTCTCAATGTCTTCCTCTTCAGGCTCTTTGCTCTCTTGAGTGCCTTCACCCTCTATCTCAATGTCTCCTTGGGGCGTCTCAGAATCAGCAGGCATCTGGGGACCATCATAGTTGGTTCTGCTTCTTAACTGGATAGCCTTGCAATGCTCTTTCAGGTTCCCCTCCGGTATAGAAGGATACTTACCCGGCTCTCTTCCCAATGATTTCGCAATCTGGCTCATCTGGTATTCCATCGAAGTGAACCACCTATTGTTCTCTTGTTGAATTCGATTCAGCTCTACATCTCTCTTCTGGAGTTCTTGATCACGCTGATCACCTTTCTTATGCAACTCTTTAACATCATACTCCAATGAGGACAATCTCTTGCTTCCTTCCTCCACCTTCTGAAGGATAGCCCTCAACATTTCCTCAGTTGAGGAACCGCCTTCTCCACCCGGGGGTTTTGAACCTGGGTCAACACCTGGAGGAACTGTGATTTCGGCCTTCGGATTAGCATATGAAAAATTCTCATTCTTCCTCCATGTGTTCTGTGGAGGCTGCTGGCCTGGTTGATACCCTTAGGTATTCCTCCATTGATTAGGAGGAGGCTGTGGACCTGGTGGTACAAACGGTTGCCCATAAGTGGGTCGCCCTTGCTGATTTCCACCTGGGTACCCATTCTGATTGTAGTAAGGTCCTCCCATATAATTGGCTACTTCTTGCTAAACTGTGGGCTGATCCACTTTCTCACTCACTGCTACATTCCCTCCAACCAAACTTTGCCCAATCTCAATGTTGTTTATCTTTTCCATCATGACCATCAACAACTTCCTCGTCCCTTCACTCTCCTCAATCTGATAAGCTCTCTGAAATTCTGAGTCATCATTCCATGCCCCGGCATTCATGACAATATTTTCTACGATCTCTCTACATCTAGATGTGCCATGATTCAGAAACGCTCCTGTTGGTCCCACTAGATTGATAAATTGCAGAAGCTTTAAAAGGAGTGTCTTATACAAACTTCTTTTTACAAGAGCACAATAGAATAAACAAGAGAGTAAATATGAAAACAGTAAATAAGACCGGATATATAGTGGTTCGGATCTGAATATCCTACATCCACTCTCCCTTGATCAAAGGGGTCTCACTATCCAACCAACAACCAACTTACTTACTGGAATTGTGAAGTACCAGTTCCTTCTTACAAACTCTTTAGATCTAACTTCGATCTAAAGACCACAGCCTTCAACCTTATCTCGTAGATGAACAGGTTGAGGTCCAACTACTCCTTAAGAGTGAATATGTAAGTATGAACAAAATAAGAGTGTTATATGCTTGATAAACAAGAGCGTGGAATATGACTTCGTGCGCGTATGATTCTCTCTAGCCCTTTTTCTTGAGGTTGCACTCTGTATTTATAGAGGTGATTAGGGAATAGCCGTTGGAGAGCTAATCCAATCAGATCCTCTATTTAGGGAAGCTTCAATCAATTCCCTAATTAATTGATTGGGTTGGTGAGATCCTTGGATTGATTGAATTCAAGACTTTCCAATCCTGATCTTGTTGACTTGATTTGAATCACCAACGGTCAATAACTTCCAATGCCAAACTCTGATTCTCTCCAGAGAAGGCAATACCAGACACCAGGCAACCTTGATGTCTTCTGGTCCTGATCTGGTTAAGAAACAGAATGCTCATCAGAATCAAGAGATGATTCTGAGCATCTTTTGTTTCACCGGACTCGTCTGGTCTAGGGAAAGTTCTCTGCCTCTGGTCAGTCTCATCTGGTGAAGTCCTCTGGTGGAGTCCTCTGGTGAGTCCTCTGGTTAGTCTTCTGGTGACTCTTCTGGTGAGATCTTCTGGTCTGGCAATTCCCCCTAGACTAAGTCCTAATCTAGTTCATCATCTGGCTAACAGGTCCAGATGGTCCTATTACAACTTCTGGTTTGTTTTTAACTCATCAAAATTATACAACATTTATCCTAACAATTTCCCCCTTTTGATGGAGTTAAAACATAACCAGAACTGATCAAATAAAATACTTAAGCATAAAAAACAATAAAAGGATAAGACCTTAGAATAGATCTTATCAGGCAAATAAATAAGACAACAAGAGATTTTCTTTTGAACAGAGAAGATATGATATTTCATTAATAATAAGGATAACAGAGATTACAGATTACAAAGCAATTCTGGTCCTACTCTAAGCATATATTTTGTTCTCTTTAGGCACCAGGAACCAGTCGAAGAATCTGTCTTGAATGGCCTTCAACTCTGCAGAAGATGTTGGAGTGAAATTTGCCAACACCTTGGTCTTGTACAATTTCTTCAGTTCAGCCCAATCAACCTGGTCCCCTATCATTGGAGTGTTGAGATAATGAAATTCAGGGGCAGTGACCTCCAGGTTGAACTCTATGGTGGAGTCCATTAGCTGCTTGTACAGACTTGCATCATATGCCTTCATCCAAGAATGGAATGTCCTGTTGATGAGTGCATCATCCTCTGGTGGAGGTCTCTAGATATAGTGTTGAATGAACCAAAAAGTCTTGGCTTCTCTCCACTTCTCTATCAGAGGGACAGGCACAGTAGAATCAAAAGACCCTTCTGTCCTGGGTGGCAAAATGTCCATCACCTCAACAGGACCTTTCTTCTTCTGGCTGGAGCCACTGGCACCAGAAGAGATGCCAGCTTCTCTGCTCTTCTTATTCTGCCTCCTAACATATCGGAGCCTCTGCTCTTCATCTATGTTCTTCCTTATTCTGGCTTACCTCTCTTCAGGCGTCTCTTCACGAAATCTCTTCTCTACTTCCTCCACTACTTCTTCTAGAAAGCTCTTCTTCACCTTCCTGATCTTCTTCTTTGCAGGTCCAGAGATATGGATGGGATCCTGCTCTGCTTCTGAAGACTCCTCTTCTGCCGCCAGCTGCTTTGCCATGGAAAGAGATTTGAGCTCTTCCTTCTTCTTCTTCTGCAGCTCGGCCTGGGCCAAGGTGTTCTCCAGCAGGTCCAGACGAGCACCATGGCTGAAGAGAGTCTCATTCGTGGTCTTCGCCAGATCAGTTCTGGCCTTCTCTTCCCCCTTTTTAACTTCATCAAAGAGGGGCTCCACTACCTGCCTAATGAGATCAGGCAAGGCAGTGTTGGAGGAAGAGTGAAGATCACGCAGCTGATTTGCTTCCTCCAGGTAAGCTTTTGATTCAGCAACAAGTCTCTCCTGCTTCTCCAACATCTCCTGGAGGGAGTCCTTAAGCTTAGCAGTCTGCAGCATCTGGGAAGTCATCTCAACCTTCAGCACAGAGACTGGCCTCAGCTGCTCCAACACATGCTCCTGGAGCTGCTTCTGGCTGTGCATAACATCCAGCTTGACAAGAGGACCATTTGCCTTGAAAGAGGCTTTGGCAGCTGCAAAGGTGGACTTAATCTGCTTCAAGAAGATCATTCTCTCCTGCCGGATCTGGTGCTCAATCATAGCAGGGGCCATATGTTGAATTGCCTTAGAGAAGCACCCAATCTGCATGATCTGCTCATTGAAGAAAGTCTTCATCTTTTGCAGCACGGCGGGAGTGACATCAAAATCCTCCTCATCAGAGTAGAGCTCTGGAGGAAAGGTGAAGTGAGGGTCAAAAGTGTAGGAGGGGCCCTCAGGAGAGATCATAACTCCTCTCTGAATCAGCAGGGTGCGAATCAAAACCTTCGCTGCTACGGGGGTCTCCAGCTCAGCTTGGTTCTGGATGTTCAGCTTCTGTTTGAGCTCAATCTCCCAGGCAGTGAAGTTGGAAGGACCCATTTCCTCAAGCAATAACATGAGGTACTCCACATCTTCAAGTCTGGCCTTGCTCCAGACTTTGGCATCAGTCAGCTCTGCCAGAAGGGGTAAGTGCTCCAACAAAACAGGGAAATGCTCTCTTAGCCAGAGCTGAGCACTTACACTCATACTCTGCCTAATGGGACTCATTTCTGCAGAAGAGAAAGTGAAGGGTTTGGGCCCAGAGGCAGAGGAGGATGGTGTTAAGACCTCCGGCTCCAGTGAAGCATCCTCATCTTCACTATCATCGCTGGACAAACAGGTGGGAGAATGAGGTGCAGGGAAACCCAGAGCCATAGAGATGGATGGGTCCTGTTCTGTATGAGATTGGGGAGGGGTAGGGTTTTGAGAGGTAGAGGTTGAGGGAAGGGGTTGTTCTGCACCAGAGGAAGTAGATGGTACTTCTGGTACAGAAACAGGGATGGTAGTTTGAGAGGTGGGAGAGGGAGGTAGGGGAGGTTCAGCACCAGAAGTGGAGGGTACCTCTGGTACAGGGGCTGGGGGGGAAGGATTTGTGGTAAGGGGTGTTTGGGAAGGTGGGGGAGAAGGTGTTTGGGTAGGTATGGTGGAGGGAGTGTGTTGGTCCCGCTTTCGAAGGGCAAAATGGAAATTAGGAGAAATTTTTGTTTTAACACTGATGTTATGCAAGTCAGTAAAGCAATAAAGAACACAACAATGTAAAGTGGTTCGGAGGCTCAAGCTCCTACATCCACTGCCTGATTTAACAGGAAATCCACTACCCGGGATTCTTGTTTTTAACGTGCCAAGGTGCACTCACAACTGGACTCACACCCCTCCGCGGAGCTGCCTCTCGAACTGGCCTCACATCCCTCTTCACTCAGGGACTGCCTCTCCTCACCTCACTGCAACACCTAACACTATTCTGGAAAGGGTTTAGTTTGGTTTGGTTCTCTCCAACTAGGTGAGGTTTTCCCTTACATGGTTTTAGCCTCTGAGCTAAGGTTGGGAAAACCTCTCTAAGCTTAGGATGTATATGATAGGCTCGAGTATACAAACTGGAACACTCAAATATGACTATGAAGAATTCAATGTCAGTGTTCTTGATGGAGATGGTGCACCCTTATGACTCCCTCATGACTTGCACCACTCTCGCACCACCAGCTCTCTTTCAAATGAAGCTTGAGTTTGTATTTATAGTTTGGATTTGAATGTTACCGTTGGAGAAAGTAACATTCAAATCCAGACTATCTCTGGAGTGAAATTCTCCTTTTCAGTAAAGTATGGCCTTGTCAGCTTTTGTCAGATTCGCTGCCTTGACTTGATTGGTCCACGTGGACTGAGTCCAACGGCTCTTTTCTTCAGGGTACTTGATCAGGGTAGTCCTGACTTCAGGCGACTTGTCTTCAGCTGACTTGTAATCCTCTCAGGATACCTTTCTTCAGTAGACTTGAAGTCTTCTTAGGAACCATCATTGGACTTTAAGTCTTCTCAGTGGACTTCCTTCAGTAGACTTGAAGTCCACTCAGGGGAGTTGACATAAGGCTATTTGTCAAGCTTCCCAGCCTCAGTAGCCTGACTCCTTCAGGTCCTACTAGGCACAGCACTGATCCTCTTGATCAGGCTCTTCACTGAGTAGTCCACTGACCAGCTTAGAAAGTCAGGTTTATACTCAGTGGGACTTCCTTCAGGCTTCTTTTCAGGTTCAGGTCTTCTGACATGGCTTCAGACTGTTCTCCTTGTGATGTCATCTTGACTTCCTCAGGCTATATCAGTGAGTTCCCCCTCACTGAGTTCCCCCTCAGTAGAGTTCTTCCCTCAGCTGAGTTCCTCTCAGCAGAGTTCCCCCTCACTGAGTTCCTCTCAGTAGAGTTCCCCCTCACTGAGTTCCCCCCTCAGCTGAGTTCTTCTTCCACTGATAACCTGTTCTACTGAAAAACAAACTAGCCTGACCTGAAACTAAAAGATGCTATCCTGACTGCTTCAAACCTATTACATGTGGTTTTGGAAAATCATCAAAACTAAAATATATCCCAACAGAGTGAATATAGGGGTATCAGGGAAGGTCTGCTCTGGTGAGGCAATGGGGGCACCAGAAGTAGTAGATGGGATTTGGGGAGGGTTTTCTGGGGGAGAGGTTGATGGGGTAACAAGATTTATGGGGTTAGAGGTAGGGATAGGTGGGTTTACCTCATCAGATGAGACTGGAGCAGTGGAGTCCTGCATGATCCTGGCAGCTTCATCAATTGCTTGCTCCAGAGCATCTCCAAGATCAGAGCCAGAGTCTGAATCTTGAAGAATGGCCCTCTTGGCCCTAGATTTCTTCTTTTGAAGGGGCTCAACCTCTTCTTCCTCCTCCTCTGATAACTCATCCACCAGGAGTGTCCTTGGAACCCTTCTGCCGGTTCTGGGTTTCTTGGCAGACACCTTCTTGGCCTCCTCTGGCCTCTTCCTTTTGGAAGCTCCTGCCTTCCTGGCAGCTTCTTCACCTTCACCCTTCTCCTTCAAGATGTTAAGAAGGGGAATCTGGTCCTCCTCTGAGGAACCAGAGAAAGCAATGGTTGAGGAACCAGTTGCTTCAGCAGGCTTCTTCTGGCCCTTCTGCTGCTTCTGTCCCTTAGCAGGTGAGGGAATTGCTTGAAGAGGAGGGGCAGGGATGGCTTGTTCTCCATCAGAGTCGGCATGGCCATGGAGAGGACCATCCTTGGAGAACAAGATCTTGGATTTGTGAAACCCTCTGCACCAAGATTCTTTCCATCTCTTTTCTGGAAGCAAGGTATCCAGAATCAGAGTCAGTTTTGTCCCTAACGAAACATTAGCAGTGAAATAGTACTGCAACTCCCCTGGCTTGGAAGGACAAGCCTCCTTCTTCACTTTCAATCTATTCTTCCTCAAAACATCCCAAAAGAATTCTGCCCAGTTGCATTGCACTCCATCATACAGTGCCCTCATCACATACATCCTTCCATTGAAAATTGCATCTGTGCTGTGATTTTCATACATCAACACTTTCACCACTATGTCAAAGAGTACCTTGTATTTCTGCCTCAAATGCTTGTCCAAAAAGCCCTTCGTCAAATTCTGGCAAGAGGATCTGGCAAAGATTTTGAAAGATTCAACAATTTCATCCTCCTTGTAAGTTAATGGATCCACCCCTTCTGCCGAGATGTTCTCAAACAAAGCACAGAAATCTTGCTTGGAAAACACCAAATCATCCTTGTCTATCTTGGATGAAATGTGAATGTCATGAATCTTCATACGAACCAGAAACTGTGTCGCATAACCGTCCAAAGTACAAAAATCTCGAAGGACTGTTGAAATCAACTTCTCTACGCCGGATCTTCGTAATAGTTCCAAAATAGTCAACGCAGTCGAGTTCTTGGTGGTGTAGAAGTCAACCACCATCTTTGTCTTCAACTTCTTCATCATCAACTCATGATCGAAGTTGCACGGAGGGGCCATGTCTGAAAATTCGAGAAGGAGAGAGAAAGAGAGAGAGAGAGAAAACTCGTAGAGAGAGGTTAGGGATTTGAAAGTAAGGAAACGTGAAAGGACAGATTGAAGAGAAATTTGATTTAAATAGGGCAAGACGCGTGGTAAGATCAATTAATGAAGTGTGAACGCGTGTAATCGAAAAATCTAATTTAGGGAACAAAATCAATTTTCGAATTGATTGACATATTGCACAATAATTAAATCTGATGGCCAAGATTAAAAGGTGAAATACAGATTTAATCTGGTGCGTAGGCGTGAACATTGGGACTGGGTTCGAGGGGGTTTTGTGGCAATCAAGAGAAAAAGCGAAATGATTGCCTAGGCCCTATACCCTAGTCTTAAATACACTCTGAAGTTGAAACGTTTTGGGTGTATTAAGTAATTTGAAAAGTGTATCCCAATGATCAGAGGCCAGAAAAGTAAAAGCATACCGGTCACCTGATATTGTAACCAGATGATACCACAGTTAGTCTGGTGTTACATCCCATCTGGTTCTGGTCAGAGAAGACTCTGGACTTTTCTGGAATCTTATACAGCACCTCATCTGGGATGTACCTCATCTGGTACAAGCCTCATCTGGTGTGAATCACATCTGGAGATGTAACTTCCCTGATATCTAGCATGTAGGCATGTTAGTTTGGAAATAAATATATTAAGTAAAAGAATGAAACATAGGATACTTCTCTGATGTTCCCCCTAAAATAAATCTGTCTCTGGATCAAAAAGGCCTAACTCAAATGTCAACTCTCTGAATCTGGACTCAGCCAATGGCTTAGTCAGAATATCTGCTCTTTGTTTCTCTGTTGCAATCTTTTTCATCCTTATATCTCCCTTCTCAACATGATCTCTGATAAAGTGATGCCTTATATCAACATGTTTGCACCTGGTGTGAAGAACTGGATTCTGGGTGATTGTAATTGCACTATTACTATCACAGAATATTGGAATATTCTTGGCTCTAATCTGGTAGTCCCTAAGTTGTTGACTAATCCAGAGTAGTTGTGAACAACAGCTCCCTGCAGCCATGTATTCTGCTTCTATTGTGGATGTAGCAACTGAAGTCTGCTTCTTAGAAAACCAAGATACCAATTTATTTCCTAAAAATTGGCATGTTCCACTTGTAGACTTCCTATCTATTCTGCATCCACCATAATCTGAATCCGAGTAACCACTTAACTCTAAGTTGTCATCTGCAGGATACCATAACCCCAAATTCACTGTACCTTTAAGATATTTCAATATCTTCCTAGCTGCTTCCAAATGACTTCTCTTAGGATTAGCTTGAAATCTGGCACACGCACCTACAGCAAAAGTAATATCTGGTCTACTTGCAGTCAGGTACAGAAGAGAACCAATGAGTGCTCTGTACTGAGTCTGGTCCACACTCTCTCCAGACTCATCTAGATCCATGTTGAAATTTGTCATCATAGGAATCTTGGCTACCTTGCTAGATCCTATTCCAAATTTCTCTAACATGTTTCTGATGTACTTTGCCTGATTTATGAAGATTCCCTTCTCTGATTGCTTTACCTGCAGACCTAAAAAGTAATTCATTCCACCCATCATAGACATCTCAAACTGGCTCTGCATGAGATCATCAAACTTCTCACACAGCTTTTTGTTAGGGGATCCAAATATAATGTCATCAACATATATCTGGACCAGAAGGATGTCCTTTCCTTCTTCTTTCCTAAACAAGGTTCTATCAATCTTACCCTTAGTAAAACCATTGTCCAGAAGAAACTGAGATAGAGTGTCATACCATGCTCTGGGTGAATAAGTTTTAATTTCCCAATTTATTTTCTTAACCACCCCACTCCCAACCACCCACCCACTTCTATATCAATATATATATATATATATTTTTTTTTTAATTTAAAAAAATTCTTATAAATTATCAAAGATCTTGTGAATAGTATTAGAGTCCATTTGACTATATTTATTTAAAACATCTTATAAGTTCTTTTAAAAGTTTATAAGATGTGATTTTTAAGTGGTTTAAAAATTGTTAAAATGTTTGTCTAATACAATTTATAAGATCTTTAATAATTTATAATAAATATTTTTTAAATTTTAATATAAAAAAATTAAGTTTTTTATGTTGAAGTAGAGGTGAGTGTGGATAGGGGAGAGGTGAAGTGGTTTAGAGTGGGAAGGTGGTTATGAATATAAATTGAAAAATCTCAATTTATTTTTTTATAATTTATAAGTTGTTTTATAAGTAGTAAACCATATGAATGATTAAAAGTTAGGAGTTCAGGTTTCCATAGAAGGCTGTAAATGGATGATGACAAGTTGTTCATTGAATGTGTGCCGAGAATTGCCATAAAACCTCCTCATGACGATGAAGGGTGGAGGTTGTTCCTTAAGAATTTGGGACATGATGCAACATCAACTCTTAGAGATCCAGAAGTAGAAGGAATTGGAAATTTGTGATGGTTTGCCCCTGGCGATCATTACCAGTCCTGAGATTCATGAATGGAGACATGAACTCGGAGTCTGGGATGGGGCTTGAATGGATGGAAGAAAAGATACTTAAATACAGTTTTGATCGAATGATCAACATTGCTTCTTGTATTGCTTTATGTATCCTGGAGACTACCAAATATCAAGAGAAGAACTGTTTAGAAATTTAACTAGGGAGAAGCTGGTGGATGAAAAGAAAAGTAGAGGAGGGACATTCAATAGTGAGTAGATTAATGAAAGTGACCTTATTGGAGAGTATTTATGATAATTGGTTGAAGGGCGGGAAAGTTGGAGCTGTTTATAGGGCGGCTGAAACACATGAGCAATTTTACCAGATTAACTGGTTGGTTACTTCAAAGAGAGAGAATTATTATTATTTTGGTCTAATGACATGAGAAGATTGGTTGTCTGCGCATACGACTTGAAGGGTAGAGAGGAAAATAAATTGACAACTAGTACCTGGAATTCGATTCATGCATTATTGGATGACTTCACCCTCCAGCAATTGGTGATTTCTGATTGTTGACATATGACCAATTCAAGGTTTGAAATCTCCGTTCCAGGCTCTTGCACGTATTGAGCTGGTTGATTTCATGGGTGTGACCCAGAAGCTGAAATTTGGAGTTTGGTTTGCCTCCGTCATCTATATTTTCATCTCTAAGATGGTTAAACATTTCTCACTGTAACAAGATGAAGAAGCTGGGGTGGGGTTACCACTTTCGGTATTTGAAAAACTTGGACTCATCTGCATTCAAGAAATCGAGAATATTATTGATGTCGACACCCTTCTCATTTCCAACTTACGGAGGTTGAGTTTGGTGGGGCTACCACGTCTGCAACGCACCTTTGTTTTGTAATATACTCCCTCCGTCCACAAAAATTAGACTTGTTATTTTTATCACGGTT
The DNA here is from genome assembly GCA_947034835.1 of Ballota nigra. Classification (NCBI taxonomy): domain Eukaryota; kingdom Viridiplantae; phylum Streptophyta; class Magnoliopsida; order Lamiales; family Lamiaceae; genus Ballota; species Ballota nigra. The sequence continues at coordinate 114,510,560 of OX344722.1, read as the reverse complement.
ATTAAGAAAGTTGATATAATATGTAAAAAGTAAGAATCTTGTGTCAAATCAAGTGCGAAATAAATTATTTTAAAAATGTTATGTGTGTATGTTAAAAAATGTAGATGAAGTTTATTATTTTCATTTTAGGTAATATGACTATTTTTTGTGGACGGAGAGAGTACTTTGGAATTTTAGATTAAAGAATTGCCTAAGATTAGAGGTACACTTCCCAAACTGGGGCACCTATTGTTTCTCTTCTTTCTTTCTTTTGGTGGGTTGATATTATCTGTAATGATATACAGAATCTTGTTTTTACTGATTTTCTACTGTATCTTCTTTCAATGGTGGTGCTTCTCTATTTTTCCTACTATTCTAGTCTTCTAATGGAGGTATTTTCTTTTTTCTTTTTGACAGAATGGAGGTATTTTCATGGGAGTAAGTTTTGCACACTCAATTCTTCAATTTAAACTTTCAACCTTCGATTTTAGGGGGAAAACAACCACTTTTTAAAACAAAAGCCTATAGTTTGCTAAAGCATTTTGTACAGGAGAATGGTATTCTTTAAAATGAAACATGTAATATTAAACCCATTATATTATTAAAACTACACAATTGAATTAGAGGGTACTCAATATTCTTAAGAGCCTTTTTTTTACCGGAATAAGTTCATCTGCGGTAAAGACAGAAGGGCGGGAGATGATGTATTCAGACATCGGTCACGGTGAAATTTGCTGACCACCGAAGTCATAGGATCAGATTTGTTGTAATGAGTCAGGATTCATCTCATTCTATTAACTGGTTGTGTTGTGTCTTGCTCTATTGAGACAGGTCCATTTATCTTTTTAATGACTTGCATCTTTGCCTATATATTTCAATCAATACAAATGAATATAATATATTTGAGAATATTGTATTTATCATATATCATGCCAAGGAAACATTAGATAGAGTGCTCTCTTTACACATATGAAACAGGGTTTGAAGCTTGGTTCCATGTACATGTGTGTATTTAGAATCAGATTGATAATAATGGCATTTGGTTAGCATTGTGGATTCAAGAGTATTTTGATTGGACAAACGAAACCGTCATTTTAAAGTACTCTTTCAATGACTGAAACATTGAATTAGATAATAAAATATACTGACAATCTATGATGCACGGATTCTTCTAAAAATACCACAATGCAGTATCGGATTCGCACCCGCCCTCTAAAAGGGGTGAGATTCTTGAATCCGCGAATCGGATTCTCCACGTGGCGAATCCGGCTGCCACGTGGCGAATTCACTAACGGATACTCGAATCCTCCTTGCGTATCCTACTTATTAAGCATTAAATGTGTTATTTCAATTGAATTTTATTACATAATATAATTCAAATTGACAATGTAACACTTGTTTTATATTGTAATCACTGTTATGACGTATATATTAGGCTAATTGAATTTCAATTGATTTTTGGTTACTTAATTATATTAAATTATTGAATATGTTTAAGTTTTGGGTCTGAGAAAATGTGAATTATATACATTCGATTTACAAAATTTTAAAATATATTTAATTTTTTAGGTTTTATATATAATAAAATATAAATAAATAGACGTATCCTTGACGAATCGCACCCTAAGTTTTTTGAAAATTCGTATCCCCGAACCCGTATCATATCGCCCCCGCACTCCCGCACCCGTGCAACATAGCTAACAATTGTCTTTGGCAGAAGCTCCACTGCTATAATGCACTTTCACGCTTTGCAAGAATGTCACATTTTATGGTAAAACCGTTGGTCATTTTTCAAATAACTGTCTAGCAGAAATATTTAGGTAAACAAAATTGGAGGAGAAGTTGATAAAATATTATCAAAATAGGTTACCTTAAGGAAACATAAACCAAAGTCCAAGGAAACCAGCAAAACATAATCAGCAGTATTGCACAATAAACCAACCATTTCATTAACTATTAATGACTGACTAAAAATAGAATCCGAAAGTTGAAAGCTTAGAACAGTTAGACTGATTTGTTACCCACAAAAATGAGAAAAACATGTGAAAATCAGATATTCCGAATACTAATAATTGCATATGCACTGCAACATCCACAACTTCTCAAAGCAGGATGAATTGGTAGGGATTCCGTGAGTCCCAACATTATTAACCCCTTCTATCGGCATAGCTATCAGGGGTGCCAGCAACGTCTCCGAAGCTTCCTGAGTCAGCACTGCCAGCTTGGATATCTCCGCCAGCAGGATAGGCATCACCTCCAGCTCCGCCACCATAACTACTTCCCCCACCATAACCACCACCACCGCTACCATAGCTATTGCCGCCATAACCACCACCACCTCCTCCATAACCACCACCACCATAACCGCCACCGCCACCACCATAACCGCCGCCGCCACCACCATAACCACCACCACCGCCTCTGAAGCCTCCGCCACCAGATGGCCTCTCAGTTGCATAATTCACCCTGACTGTGCGACCATGAAGATCCTGAAGATGCGAAGGGATAACATTTCAGTGGACAAAAGACTAAAAGTTATGCTTCCCTGATGTTAGAGAGACCGATTGGAGAAGGAGCAAGAGAAACTAATAGATCACAAAACCTGTTGGTCCAAAGCCTGGATGGCAGCAGATGCCTCCTCGGTAGATGCAAATGTAACAAAGCCAAATCCTCTGGACCTACCAGTTTCACGATCAACTATCACCCTCACTGCAAAAAATAAAAATACCTGATATTTAGTAATCCTAGCTGATAAACCGCCCAAGCCCACATAAAACATACAAAGAAGAAAAACTAAGAACTAAAGAAACACTCCCCAACATAATCACTTCAATTCTTGAAATGTCAAGAGTAACTTAATTCATGAAGTAGAGTAATCCAAGACAATATCAAAAAATGTTGCAATCTTCTCAACATACTTCTAGAGTAAAAAAACCATTAAGAATGTCACTTCCAATGTTCAGGGACTGTTTTTGAGCATCTACTTGGGCCGTTTAAAGCTAATTTATGATTCATTCCCATAAGCATAATACAAAATATATTATGACCACAAACAAAGAAGAGATTGCACAAGCAATGACTTGTACAAATTATAGAAGCTAGGTTTCACATAAATTTCCCAATAAACTTACAGATGGTATAACTAAGAAAAAAATATCAGCATGAATTTGTTGGGTACTCATGCTTTACCATGGGAACAATAAACTACAGAGCAAAAGTACAGTGAAAAAACAGAGAATGTCTAGTCCATGAAAACACAGAACGTAATTTCCAAAAGATGCATTAGAAATCGTAAGATTATTCAAAAATTAAAAAGGAAATGATCTTGTTTAGATTACCGTCAACAACTTCTCCGTACTTATCAAAAGCCTCTCTGAGACTTACATCATCAGTGTTGTATGAAAGCCCTGCAATATCAAATGATGATATGTGATACAAATTTGGATACAATAAAGACTAGTTCACTCGTAGATCTTAAACAAAATAGCATTATACCTCCAACGAAAAGCTTTGAACTTGACATGAATCTTATTGCTTGCAAGATGGAGGGTTTGGACACTGAGATATCCATTCTGATGCCGCTACTCAGACTCAGACTTCTCCCCAGTAGACTCCCAGCTTTTCTAAAGAAAGCCATTGCTCTAACCTGAAACAGTGATTAAAGCTTTCTATAAAGTGAATCAAAAGTATAGACACCGATCCCAGATTCAGAACACTACACAGAGACCAGTTTTTATGAACCAGATTTCATTGAAGCTCTGAATATCCAGAAAAAATAGCAAGCACAGAACATTTTCATTTTCGTAGGACAGCTCCACAGGGATAACTTTAGAAGGTGCAGCCCAAATACATTTCAGGTAAAAATTAACAATTTTCTGATGTGCAAAAATGAAGACGAAATTAATTCTATTGCAAATTCTTCAGAATGTTTCAGCAGTGTTTAATTACAGACCAAAAGATCCATTCAACATAAGAATATCAACAAACACACAAGAACAGAGAAAAATAGAACATTTTTTCTTTATCGTTTCATTCGGCCTACTTCGAAACAAATCAAGCTGCAGTAAATACAAAAACCAATCGACGCTGACCGAACATAAATCATGATAAGACGCAGAGACAACGAATAATTAACAGATAGACCAAACAGCGTGAAATCAAAGAACGCCAGAAAAATCACACGGAGAAGAATATTTCATCGAAAGAGAGATGCCAAGATATTCATGCCTTGACGAATTCTTATGCTGAAGTAACAGAACTAGGGCTGTGAAAAGAACAAACGAAATGCTACCTTTGATGGAGAGTTTGTTGTCTTGGCTCGTAGAGAGAAGTGTAAAACCCTAGAGTGCGGAGGGTTTTAGCAGGTTTGGTTTAGGGTTTAGGAGTATATATAGATATAGAAATAGGACCAGCATGAATGGGCGCTAATATCCATTGGATTTTGAGATCGGGAGATAACCACCGTCGGATGAACGCCAGCTGTTTTTCTCCTTTTTTGTTTTCACAAAAATAATTCAGCGTTTTTCTTTTTTAAGAGAATTCAGGATTTACTCTACTACCCCTCTGAAAATTATTCGAAATTCATACATTTAATTTTTCTATTTTATTAAGGGTGTGTTTTGAAACTCTATTGCAAAATCAAAAGTGATATTAATTAATTTTTGTAGTAAAATTAAAAGTGAAGAATGTTTTGAAATAAAGTGATTTTAGAAGTGGAAGTGTTTGTAAAAAAATCAATAGTGTATTTTAGTTTCAGAGATACAAAAGTGGTGGGTCCCATGAGAATCAATTCTCCATAATTCAAAAGCAAGTTTTTGTAACTTCTTCAAAATAGATTTTAAATAATTAATGTAGTAGTTGCAAACACTTCAAAATAGATTATTTTCAAAAAATAAGTGATTCTACCTACAAAGTAGAATTTGCAAACACTCACTTAATCTTGTATAATTATTTATATTAATTTAATCCTTTAATATTGAAGTCGAGCAAATAATATAAATTAAGAAAAAATTGAGGTGGGCTCCTGAATTAATTTGTGGATCCATAACTATCGGCCCAAATAAAAAATGGAGGAAAAGGCCCATTTGCATTTTATCAAAGGGAAGCAAATGAAAGATGCACACATTATTAATGCGAGAAGTTTTTTTTTTTAACTAAATAGTTTTAAAGTATCATTTATTTAATTAGAAGTATAAATAATTTTATAAATGTATCATTAATTTGGATCGGTGTCATTATATTATAATTGTTGTAAATTTTCTTTATTCCAGATTAATGATATTTCTAATCAAATATTCGATACTTTAAAGCAATTTTATAATAAATTTATCATACACTATTTTCATATAAAATATACTCTTTAAAAGCTGCTAATTCAAAATGGTCCCACATTCTTTTTAAAAGAAGAAATGGAATAGCTTGCTTTCATCCTCAAACCATTTTCATACGAACGGAGAGAAACTATAACAACTTAAATAAATTTCTACAAGGAAAAAGAGAGTTGTCATGGTCGGAATTTGAAGAGGAAAGTTTTTGAAGCTCGTGTTGCTGGGATCGATGGAGTTTGCCGGAACGAGGCTCGTTAGTGCAATCACAACAAAAGAAATAAATGGTAGGTTTTATATGAAATCGTCTCATTAAATGAGACAATGAAAATGAATGTAACTAGGGTATTGGCTCATTAACACTTTGGTAAGGGTATGTGTTAATTTGTGTAGTCTCATGCATGAGACAGAATTTGTTAATATTTCTATGAAATTTTCAACAAAAAATTCTGAGGTGTGAATTGTCTACGAATTGTCTATAATTTTTTTTAATTATATAGATATTTTCCTTCCTCACCTACAAATATTTTACCTAAGAAAATTTCGTAGTCAAAATGGCATTGTAGGTAAATTTCTAAAGGCAAAACGGTTGTAGGTAATAATTACCTTGTGATTTTATTTCGTAGGCAAATTATTTCTAAATTGAGAATGAGATGCTTAAGTTTGAAAAAAATTTGTAGACAAATAGTAGGAATTCCTGCTATTCTTTATTGGAAAATTTAGTAGAGAATTTTTTATTTTCTTTGCAGTGGACGCTGCAATTCTATGCTAGAAATAAAAGAAAAACCAGTCGCTTGGAGACGCCGGGAGCCTGCAACATGTCGGGTAAAAGGCCGCACTGAAACAGCTTGAAACCAAGACGTCGCCGAAAGTTGCAGAGATCGAGGTTGGAAATGCAACCCAACCAAGCAAAGCTATAAGTTGTCGGAATCGGAGAAGGAAATTGGAGCTCTCACCACCAAAATTTCGCCGGAAATAACTGTAAATTACGCCGGAAGAGGAGATGTTACGTCATCGATCACCAGCATAGTCGCACGACTTGAACAAACGTGGCAAGGTCGTGCCAAATGGGTATGTCTCGTGCCAGATAAATGGTTCACTACCAAGCTTGAGAGGACACGACCGTGGAAAGAAGGGTCAAATCGTGCAAAGAAGAAAGAGATTGAGTGAGAGAAATTCAAGCGTGAAATTTGTAATGGTTCTAAGCAATTTATTGCGTGTTAACTCGGATGAGGCATAAAACTTCCCAATACACTCATCCGATACTTTTAAACCCACATTCAATTAGATTGAGAAGAATATTTTAGAACCCTAATCCCCTAAAATAATTTTCTTTCATATTTTTTGTATTTTATTTTATTTTTTCCTTTGGATTTCCTTTAAATTCCTCCATAGTTTAGATTAGGTTTAAGCATTCACAAGAGTATTACATTTTCGGCAATGATTCAAGGATTTGAAGATATTGGTTTCATTTTCATTATTAGAGGTGATATCTTTTCATTACAATTTTCATTTGTGTTGCTCTTTCCTTTGATTTCTATAACTTTTATGGTTTATTTAGTTTCCTTAGTCATGCGTTTCTCTTCTAGAACCGTGGGATAACCTTTATATGCTTTGGGTGATTTAGATTGTGTGAAAAATGAAATTTTAGTTAGATTTATATCTTAATTATGTTGAACTGAATTATTAGATCCTTTGATTGTGGATTATTTGAGTTTTGATGGTTTATTTTAGTAGACTATTGTAACCAACAAAATTTCGTATTTTAAAATAACACTACACGAAAATGACCAACCTTTATCCTCACCTCTCCAAATAATCAAGAGTCCAAAATTGAATACAAAATTGTATAAAAAAATTTAAACAAATTGAACAATTTGCAAAACCCAAATATTTAGAAATTGAATAATTCAAACAATGAAAGTCAGTACTACGTAACCAATTAGAAAGCAAGAAAGTTGAAATAAAAAACCCAATTAAAAAGCAAGAACCACAAACAAAAAAACTGGTTATCGGCAAGAGGAGAGAGTGCGACGATGCGCGAGGGAAAAAGAGAGTAGAGGTGGCACACAAGGGTAGGAGAGAAAGCGGCGGCGGCACGCAAGGGTGGGGAAGATAAATCGATTGTTGGAAAGGCGGCGCCGACAAAGTATTGATGAGAGGAAACGATGAGAGAGGAATAAAATTCCTCGGTGAAGGGACCTGAGGAAGGAAGAAAGAAAAGGGTAAATAGGACAAAATATTATCTTTCATCCTTTAATAAAATTGTAAGGGGTATTTGGAGGTATAATTTTATAAGGCACGGCTAAATAAACTCCCAGGTCTACTATATGTGCCCCAGTTACTACATAACCCCATTTAAACTATTATTTTTTTAATTAATTACTATAATCACCCCAATATTTAGACTATTGTGCCCTCATGTTCGATGAATAAAACAAATCTTATTATTTAGTTGCATCAAATTACGAATATGGTGAGCGATTAAGAATATGGAACCTCATAACAATAGAGCAGTGGACATTAAAGAGTGACAACTGACATGTTAGGAAAGTGTAATTTCATTCCAAATGATACTGAATTACAGTGTACATATTTATACATCAGCTTAGCAACCGTGTGTGTTAGTGTGTCGAACTTTCTATGATTTGTTACAACTAACTTGATATCTAACAAAGTAACTAACTCTTAACCTGCATTTCCTAACTACTCTCTTCATCAATGTTTACATTATGTATGTATACGTATGCATGAGTGCAAGCATACTCTAACATGACAAACACATAATAATTTTGATTTGCTTTTGTGCTCAAGATAATTGTTGTTGTCCAGGAACGATAAAATTTCTGTTTCGAAAAATAACATAACTGTAACACAAAAGCTTGAACAATAATCCATTTTCCTGTAACTATTGGCATCCCCATTCTTTTTTCTTTAGACTCCTAACTTTAATTGATTGTTTTATCTTATCTCTTATTGCTAAAATTAAGACACGATATAGGGTGCGAAAAATATATGCACGGATAAATCTTAATTGGTTGTGGATCAATTATTCGATTTCAATTTTACAGATGAATGCTTCATAATATACCGATGAATAGTTCAATAGATTCTTGCAGATTATTTTCTATAGAGTAGTTCACGATAAAAGGAATTTAAAAATTGAAGAAAAGTGAATAAGAGAAAATTAAAAAAATATATAACTTATAATTTTAAAAGTTTTATATATGGGTAATATAGACCTTTAACTTAAGACTATATTTGTCCAAAAATATTTTGCAGTAGGTATAGTGAAAGCGGGGGTTTGTTTAGCCGCAACCAAATTTTTTATTGATTCAGACACATAAAACTTGATATTGTATTGGGTCGGCATAACCGTTGTAGTAAAAAACGGATCCATATTAATTTAGTAACTTATATCTCCTACCAAGTGATAAAAACTTATATCTCCTACCAAGTGGAGCTTGAGCGTATAAAATTGTATTGGTATGAAAATATTGTTGTTGTTTGCTTGTTTAGATTTTTTTTTTTTTTCAAAAATTGCGATGTTGTTGTTCGGTCTGGTTATCCCAATTCATTACAATCAATTTTGGAACAAAATTCCGAACATGACCACAATTTCCGGAAAAAAAAAGGTTCGAAAACTCTGTTCGAATATATTTTCCGAAAAATATACTCATGTTCGTTAAAAAAATTCAAAAATGATGGTTATGTTCGGATAACCAAAGTCAAATAACAACCAACAATTTTCGAAATAAAATATTCTAAATAAGCAAACAACAACAATATTATCAATGCTCATACAATTTTATACATTCAAAGAAGAACAATATGCATGAAAAACATCATAAGACCAACAAAAATTTACTGTAGTCAACATTTATAAAATCTAGTTTTTCAAAAATACTTAAATACTTATATATATGTATTCGGGGCATGGAGGATCGTGCATCTTTACAACGCAGACCTTCACAATACATTCACATTAATGGAGTTTCAAATTTTCGTATATTTTTTCCGTTGTTTGTAGCGTTGTTCGACTCTCTTCTTCAAATATGGTGGGTGGTGTATTTACTAAAATATGTTTGGAAGGGAATCTAAAAAGGGTATTCTTGACTTTTCATATGTTTACTTTAAAAATTAAAATTTTGTGTAGTGTACTACAAAAGTAAGTGCCAATAACCTGGGCCTTATTTAATTGGGCCGGCCCATACAAGCACTAACCTAAGGAGCCCATAACTTGAAACTCTATTCTTGGCACAAATATCAGAAAACTCTCACTTTCAAGCTTTCACAGGGCATTTGCAGAAACGTTTATCAGCCGTAAGACATGGTAAATTCTGTTTCTCTTCTATTTTCTTTATCAATTTCGTTTACCGTAAATATTTTCTTTATCAATTTCGTCTACCGTAAATATTTTCTTTATTGTATTAATTTCTCTAAGATTCAAATCGATTCGCATCATTTAGTTACATTTTCTTGTATCATGGAATTAGGTGATTTATGATCTGTTTTTCAAATTTTCGAGAATTCAAGCTTCTTTTGATGGATTTCGTCTTCTAAGGTTATAGTTTCTTGTTCTATTAGTTTGCCCTAGTGGTTTGACGTGGTGGAAGAAATATCTGAAGATGGGTTTAGTACTATGCTATTGTTCCTTTTTTACTTGCTGCATATTCATGATTCAAATGTGTTTGGGAGAGGGTCTAACCCGATTCTTTTGTCCATGTGCTGAATCTGAGCTAGATTGTTAAACGAAAATGATAGTAGTTTTGAAGAGCTAAATAAATACCTTCACTAGTCTTTGTGCTCAATCTGGAAGTAGATTAGGTATATTTCAGCATTGAAAAGCAGCATTTTAGATGATGTAAATAGCATTTTTGTGCCTGGGTATTTGATCCAAATGGCCTCCCTTTTCAATTAGTAAAAATATACTTTGAGCAATGATAGATATTCAGTCAAGCATTGTTTTCTGAGTGTGGAATTAGAAGAAATTTTTTCCTGTTCTTATCTAGGATTCTGAAACAAAAGAGAACCGATGTACAATTATTTACCACGTTGCTATTTCTATTAATGTTACCTTTTGGGAATCACAATGTTTTTTCAGTAGTTGTTTATATTTATTTTGTGTTTATTCTGGAGTAATTTCTGATGTGGTGGTGTACTGGTATTTGCAGGTGAACGTTCCAAAGACAAAGAAGACTTACTGCAAGTCAAAGGAGTGCAAAAAGCACACGTTGCACAAGGTTACCCAATATAAGAAGGGGAAAGATAGCTTAGCTGCTCAGGGAAAGAGGCGTTATGACCGCAAACAGTCAGGTTATGGTGGCCAAACCAAACCCGTCTTCCACAAGAAGGTGAAACATCTTTTGGTTACTAATTCCATGTGATACTTGACTTTCTCTTGTAAAGATCATACTATACTTCGACATCCTAAAACAAACGTAGGCATTTTAATCTTCAAAGTCTTTTAGCGATTTAAGTGTTCAAGCATTTAGCCATTGTTTATAACTGTGGTTCCTTCTCATTCTTGGCCAGGCCAAAACAACAAAGAAGATTGTCTTGAGGCTCCAATGCCAGGGCTGCAAACATGTCTCCCAACACGCTATCAAGGTTGGTATATTGTTCTGCATATTTGTCCTGATATATCCAGTTTTTATAATAAATGGATTTCATTTTCATCTAATTTTTGCAGAGGTGCAAGCATTTCGAGATTGGTGGAGATAAAAAGGGAAAGGGAACTTCTCTCTTCTAAGTTCTCCTATATGGAAATTGGAAGCTTTTGGTCCTTCGTTATGCTGGGTTATTGTAGCAATGTTTTTTTCTCTTTTAGCTTCGTACTTGTTGATGTATAAAACATCGTGTACCTGAATTTTGTGGGTCGAACATCTTCATGTTTCTTAATACCATCTCTTGACAAATGTTTGTTTCTATTTTCTAGCCTTATCCTGCCTATTACCTTATCTTTTAGCTGCTTCAACGTGGGAAGTGTTTGGTGATGGTGTGGGTGGAAAAATCTTCCTTTGATAAAAATAAGGAGGTGGATTTTTATTAGTTTAGGATTTAGGTATTAAATCGGATATTTTATCAAGTCCAAGCCCTTGAATCCTTTCCTCTTTATGCTAATGTTATTTAACATCAACTCATACGATGATGTCATCATAATTATTTGTCATTATATTTTTCCCATTTGTATTGAAAAATTTGTTGTGAAATCCGAATCTGCTGCAGACTGCAGTATATATTTGGGTTTCATAGTAGTGCATTGACAAATATTCAGATACTATGATGTAATCCATCGTAGTAATGAATCCATCGTAGTAGTGCATTGACAAACATTCAAATAATATGATGGCATTGACAAACATTCAAATAATATGATGGATTAAGTGTAATGTTGTTATTCGACCCCAGCGAGCTCGAGTATTTGATTATTGAGTTGAGCGCGAGTAATAATATGAGCTCGGCTCGACTCATTAATGAGTCTAACGAGCCTATCGAATCGAGCTGAGTCTATCGAGCCTAGTAGAATTATAGAAAAAATCTTAGTTATCGAGGCTAACGAGCCGAGAATAGCTCAGCTCGTTAAGCAATCAAGCATTTTTCGAGCTCAAGTTCGTTTAATTTAACGAGCCGAGCTCACGAACAACTCGCTTCGTGTAACAGCTTATGGCTTTAATAAAAGCAAAAACCTAAATGAGATGGCTTTGTGAAAAAGATGTGATACTTAACAAATTTTGCTATATTTTTAAAATTAATTTTACAAAAATATGAAAAAGTATCATATTTCAATATGGGAGACGGTCTCATGCAAAAATTCATTTTGATAAACTAAAGTGTTATATTGGACTCTTATAAATAGATATTATGTTATTCCAAATTACTCATAAGAAACAATTAGTTTTATTATCCGCGGAAGTTACTAATCAAACTCGCAACAAATTTGTTCACGAATAGCCTTGAGAAATATTATACAGACTTGTTCTAAAAAAAACCTCAACGGTGCGTTAATTTCGTTGGTCACAACACAACTTGTTAACAAATCAACACATAGTTGCTCAAGTTTTATTTAATCAACTCAAATTCTACATTACGACCTCTCTTTAAAAAAAAAAAAAAAAAAGTTTAACCAGTATATCATATTATAAAATTTAAATCTGAAACATTAATGAAAGACAACAAATTTGAACAATGCCTTCCTGATATAATATAAAATATATTAAAAATGTCCAGCGTCTGTAGTCCAACGGTTAGGATAATTGCCTTCCAAGCAATAGACCCGGGTTCGACTCCCGGCAGACGCAATTCTTTTTTAAAATGTTAAAATAATTTTGTAAGGTTGTGTTTGGATTTGGATGGAGAAATTTAGACTACTCTTATAAATAGATCATTGTACTCATAATTGTACACTCATATATTAGTGAAACTTCTGGTTCTCGACGAATTGGGTGAACAAATTTCGCGTCTCTATCTATCACTCTCGATTTACAAGCAATTGATCGGTATGAATTTCAATTTCTTACACGTTATAATGGAAATTAATTACCGGATTAATTGAGTACATGTATGTTGGAATATTATATGCTATCATGTATGTTGGAATTCTTATGCTATTCATGTATATTCGAATTCTTATGCATGCCAAAAATATATGCCTTCAGTATATGCATGTAGGATAGATAACCATGAATACTTGTGTATGAATATGCATTAGTAATACCCTATGAAGTGCACGATGCCTGGAAGGCTATTCCCTTGGACAAGGCAGTTGCTCCGTCCCAACCTTCCTCCGACCGCCGCCGTACGCGCGCTCATCCCCCTGAATCGAGTGCCACGAATCAATGCCCTTACACGGCCAAGCAGCCGCCGCCGCGAGCCTCGAAGGCCATCGCGAGCGGCGCGACCCCGCTCCTTTTCACGGCTAGAAGCCGTCGCGACCGATAGGCATCACGGAGCGGCCGCCGCCGTAAAGCCTCGAAGGTCAAGGCGCAGTGGCCGCCGCGATTCCATTGACATCACCGGGCGTTGAGTCTTTTACTCCGCCGTGTCTCGCCCCATGTACTCGCGTCCACCCTTCCGCCTCCGGGCTTCGAGCGGCGACCGAGCGCCGCGCTCGAGACGAACAGCCGCCCGCTTCTGCCTCCCGAGCTCCACCCGTAGCAGCCAGCGGCACGCGTCCATCTTCTTCCTCCCCGTCCTAATTCCCGCAGGAAGGAGATAGTAACCTGGGCCTCTTCTTTTTCTTTAATAACCAGGGACTCTTTTTTTTAAGGAATTATTACATATAGGTTCAAGATTATTAGAGTATTTAGTCTTTAGTTCAAATTTTTTTCTAAAATATCTTATGGTTCAAAACATGGGGCCCAGCCCACCCATTTCCTAGTCTAACCAGCATCTCACCTCACCCCCCACCACAAAACCCCACGATCACTCATCTCTCTCTCATTTCTTCTTTTTCTATTTCTCTCTCCACCCTCTCTCTCTCTCTCTCTCTCTCCAAACAATTACCTCTTTTCTCACTCTACAAATAACTCACGCCCACCGCCCAACCCAGTGGCGCGCCCTCCACCGCCACAGCCCCACCCAGCGGCGCGTCTCGAAGAAAGTTTTGTCATCGTCCAATCGATAACCATGGAAGAAATAACCATAAAGCCGCCGACCTGCTAACACAGCCGCTGACCAAACTGCCTCTCTCTCATATAAATCTTGGTGGTGGCGGTGGTGGTGGTTGTGGTGGCGGATCTGGGCTCGTCCACGGCCTAAATCCGGGCGCCGCCCAAGGGATCTGGGCGCCCCTCTCTCATACAAATCTGGGCACGACGCCAATCTTCGCCCACGGTGGATCTGAGCTAGAGCGGAGTCGAATCTGAGCGGATCTGCAAGGCTTCACGCCATCGCCGTCGTGCGTGAATCAAGTGGCGCCGCTTCTGAAGGTGGGTGAACGGCAGTGCAAACAAATCCCCCAACGCCAATTTGAATTTAGTACTGATTTCGTTGTGAATATATTTCTGTGCATATGTGATTCTAACTTGTAACAAGTTGATATTTTGTCCAAATTGTGTGATGTAATTTGACTGTGTGTGTGCAATTCGATGGAAGATTGAGTGTGTATGTGCGCGACTGCTTGGATGAAGATTTGAAGATTTGTGCATTTTTTTTCTTTTTTTGCAACTAAGCAAAAAATATGTAATTTTAATTATAAACATAGTTGTGGTGGTGTGTGGGGTGGTGTCTGTGTTTATGGTTGTGCAGTGTGTGTAGTGGTGTATGTGCGTATGATTGTGCAGCGCCAGTGTGTGTAGTGGTGTGTGTTTTTGTGCAGTGTGTTTGTGTTTTTGTGTGTTTTGTGGGTGATTTTGACTGTATTTTCAGTTTGGACCTGAAGAAGATTAGAAGAGGAAGATTTGAAGATGTAGGAGTTGAAGATTTGAAGATTCAAGACTAGTGCAATTTTTTAAATTTTTTGCACGTAAGCATAAATATGTAATTTTAGTTAATATATCAATTCCAAAATTAAATATGTAATTGTAGAGTTTTTTAAATATTAACAATTCAATTTAGATTGAAATCCTAATTTTTAGATTTTGTGCAAAATATTATTAAAAATTGAATACTCAATAAAAATCGAAAAAAATTGAATAATTATGTTTGTGCAAAGAATTATTGGAATTGCACATTTGATTAATATCTGAAAATTTTGCAAAATACATATAAATTTGTTTCTGTGCACAATATTATTAAATTTGCACATTTAAAAGTACTTTAAAATTGTTATATTTAAAATTTTGAAATTTTTAAACAATTCAAAATTGATTATAGAAAAAAAAAATATATGACATAAAAAAAAATGAGTAAATAGATAGTGGGGGCTGACTGGGAAGGGTGGGGTGGTGGCGTGGGAAAATGAAAAGGGATGGGATGGGATGGGATGGGATGGGAAATGAAAGACTGATAGGATGGGTGAAGGGCCACTTTTGAACCATTTAGTATTTACCATAAAGTTTTGAACTAAACACTAATTATGGGGTACCATTTGAACCTATATGTCAATCTCCCTTTTTGTAATAACCTGGACCTTTCTTTTTTTTAATAACCTGGGCGTATCCATTTTATCAATCTGGGCCTTTTTAACATTTATCTCCCCGGGTCCCTTAAACTCTTATTTTTACTTGGGCCTTTTAATTAAAACAGTCTGGGCATATTTCTGAAAAGAAGATGAATATTGTAATAGAACCTTGAATTAATTTATTTGGGCCAATTCTTTTTAGGGGTGATCACAAAACGGTACAATTTTAAACCACTATTTACAAGATAGTACAGTGTTAAAAAAATATATACTTATGTTCAACTTTTTTTTGTTCGTCTGTTCAATTATTTTGTACCAATTTGTAAAAAGTGGTTTGAAATTGTATTATCCTGCACTTAATCCTTCTTTTTATGAAAAATTAAATAGTAATATTCTAGTGTATTAATTATGCCTAAATTTTTTTAGAATTAATTTAAATATTAGTTCTCAATAAATTGCCCTATATGCTTAATTGATATATTCGCATGCCTTTTATGATTTAATTATCTTGCATGCATTATCACTTTTGCACATAATCTATGTATTATAGTCCGCATATATTGTCCGGGTATGCGGCGCCCGGTACTTGTCGGACCGTAATTCATATTTTTGGGTAGACGGCGCCCAATTCTTGCTTCTATGTGCTCTAGAATAATCAAATAAATCCTTATTTCTCCGTTGTCAATAAATTTAGTCACATCCCTTACCATGTCACTTTAAAAATTGTAGTGAATAATGTCTGATATTACCAAAAGAGAATTCGCTGAGCTTGCTCTTGATGGTAATAATTATCTGACATGGGCGCTAGATGTTGAGATACATCTAACATCAACCAATTAAAGCGGTGCTATTGTCGATGATTCAGAATCAACAAACGCCCAGAAGGCGAAAGCTTTGATTTTTCTCAGACATCATTTTAATCAGGACCTGAAAAATGAATATCTCATTGAGAGAGACCCTGAAACATTGTGGAAGTCCCTGAAGGACTGTTTCCAACAACAAAACGATATACTCCTCCCTCAGGCTCAATACGATTGGTTGAACCTCCGTTTTCAAGATTTCAAGTCTGTGATGGAGTACAACTCAGCCCTACATCGTATTTGTATCTCAGTTAAAACTATGCAATCAAGCTATAACTGAGGCCGAGTTGATCCAGAAGACTCTATCGACTTTCCACGCTAGCAACCTTGTACTCCAGCAGCAGTACATGGCTAAGAACTACATTGTACACTTTGAGCTAATTTCTCCACTTCTAGTGGCAGAAAAGTACAACCAGCTTCTTATGCAGAATCATAAGTCGAGACCGATTGGCTCACAAGCTGTGCCCGAAGCACATGTTGTAGTTCATGGCAGTACAAGTGGACACAAGCGTGGAAGGGGGAGAGGAAGTAAACAAACTCGTGGCAAAGGTAGATGTCGTAGTAGATCCGGCGATCCAGGTACCTCGAAAGACAATCAAGCCCAGGCTCATGGAAATGTTGCATCTAACACGAACCCCGCTACTAAAAAATCTGGCAATCAAGATAAGGTTGAGCAGTCCTGCTACAGATGCAGATGCAGAGGTCATTGGTCTCGCACGTGTCGCACTCCAAGCACTTGGTTGAGGCTTATCAAAAGCAGCAGAAGGACGATAAGGGAAAGACCCCTAGAGTCGAATCTCACCATGTCAACTTGCCTGAAGCAAACCTTGACCAAGGCAACGTCGATCCTCTGGGCATTGAGCTCAAGGACTTTGGAGATGATGAGCGATTTGCGTAGTTGATTATTTTAGTACTTTGTTTTTGGATAAAACAATTTATGTTTTTGGATCCTATCTTTCGGATACTTTATTTTATGGATAATATTATGTTTTAGCTTCGATGTGTTTACCTTAACGTTGTCCATTAAATTTACTTGGATATTGTTATTATTATACATGGCTTGTAAACATATCAGCTATTAGGTTTGAGCTATTTCCTCTGGCATGATGGATGCAAATAGTGTTTTATGTTTGGTAGATAGCGCCACCACACATATAATCTTAAGAGATAGGAAGTATTTTCATAACTTGGTAGAACGTAAGAAGATTATAACTACGATAGCCAATGATAATATGTTGATAGTGGGTTCCGGAAGAGCTTCCATTGTCCACTTTCTCTTCCGGATTGTGCTATTCCTACATCCGGCCGTCCAATCTCCATCTAGCCATGAGTATGAAATTTAATGACCCGAACTCCTTCAAATTATGGCATCAACATTTAGGTAATCCACGACAAACTATGATACATAGGATTCTATCTAATTCCATTAGTCATAATATTTCGAATAATAGAATCCTTCCTGTTGATGAATTTATATGTGATGCATGTTCTAAGGGTAAATTAATAGTGTGCCCGTCGCGCACCTTGGTTGGACTAGAGTCTCCGCTTTTCCTTGAACGGATTCAGGGAGACATTTGTGGACCGATTCACCCAGCATTAGGACCATTCGGTACTTCATGGTCCAGATTGATGCCTCCACTAGGTGGACATATGCCTGTTTGCTATCCACCCGCAATCAAGCTTTTGCGAAGCTCATTGCGAAAACTATCGAGCTTAAAGCTCAATTTCTAGATTATCCAATTAAATTGATTCATGGATAATGTTGTTGAGTTTACCTCAAGAGCCTTTGCAAATCACTGCATGGCCCTGGGAATTAAAGTGGAGCATTCGGTCCCCTACGTCCACACCTAAAATGGTTTTTGCTGGAGTGCTAATAAAACGTATCAAACTTATCGCGAGATCATTGCTCATGAACTCTAAACTACCCACTTCATGCTGGGGGCATGCAGTCCTACATGCATCACACTTAATACAAATCCGTCCAACTGCATATAATGATCATTCCCCCTACAGCTAATGCGTGAGAGAGAACCTATCATTTCCCATCTGCGCATTTTTCGGATGTGCGGTATATGTTCCAATAACATTACCAAAGCGGACCTCTATGGGCCCACAAAAGAAACTCGGTATTTACATTGGATTTGACTCTCCATCCATCGTGAAATACCTAGACCTTTGTTCAGGTATCAATTAACGGCCCGGTTTGCTGATTGCACGTTCGATGAAGATCACTTCCCAGCATTAAAGGGAGATCCGAATTCAAAATTGAATGAATGACGGGAGCTTATGTGGAACGTAAGTAATCTTTATTATCTAGATCCACGCACTAGTCAATCTGAACTGGAAGTTCAAAAGATCATTAACTTGCAAAATTTAGCAAACAATCTGCCAGACGCGTTCACTGACCATAAAGGTGTAACTAAATCGCATATACCTGCAGTAAATGCTCCCTAAAGGGTTGAGGTCCCAAGCAAAACAAGTATACATGCCCCCACACGCCAGAAGCGTAAAGGACCCTCAAGTGATACTTGTACACCTAAAAGAAAAGCTAGCAAAACTGGTCAGCCGAACGTAAAATCTCTAGAAGAGATCCGTCTTTATAAATCAAAGTCTCTAGAAGACGAGTGTCCTAGTGATGAAGCACGTGCACAAAATATTCAATGCACTAGGACCGCGGAACGACCAGACCTAGATACACTGAAAAATGAAGATTGTCTGGTTCACATAAACGTTGAAGTCTCTATGAATTTCATAGATACAGGAGAAACATATAATATAAATATTACTGTCGTCGACGACACATTTGCAGCGATAATTTCTCTTTTCGTTACGATCCAGATCCAGAACCCAAAACTATCGTTGAGTGCCTGAAGCACTCCGACAGGGTAAAATGGAAAGAGACAATTGGAGCAGAGCTCGCATCGCTTAACAAAAGACAAGTATTTAGCTCTATCGTTCGTACACCCGCGCGCGCTATCCCTGTAGGATATAAATGAGTTTTTGTACGAAACGAAATGAGAACAATACTGTGGAGAGGTATAAAGCGAGGTTTATAGCTCAAGAGTTTTCACAGAGACCCGGTATTGATTTCGATCAAAATTATTCTCCCGTAATGGACGCAATAGTGTTTCACTACTTGATATCTTTGGCAGTTAAATTGAATCTCCAAATGAGATTAATGGACGTAGTAACCGCATACTTATACGGATCACTAGATGCCGATATTTATATTAAAATCCCCGATGAATTTGACATTCCCCAGATGAGGAATGGTGAAAACCGCAGTATGTATAGCATAAAACTGCAGAAGTCGTTGTACGACCTGAAACAATCGGGCCTCATGTGGTACAACCGACTTAGTGAATTCCTTCAGAAGAAGGGATACACATTCGATAAAGCTTTCCCATGCGTATTCACAAAGAAATTGCAAAGTGGTTTTTGCATCATATCCGTTTATGTTGATGACCTAAACATAATCGGAACATGCAAAAAGATTGAAGAAGCTAGTTTAATCTTGAAAGCTGAATTCGAAATGAAAGTCTTGGGTAAAACCAAGTACTGCCTCGGCCTGCAGATCAAGCATCTCCCAGAAGGAATTCTTATACATCAGTCAACCTACGTGAAGAAGGTATTGAAGAGATTTCACATGGATAAATCCCATCCACTTAGCACCACTATGTTTGTCTGATCCCTCAAAGTGGATAAGGACCCATTTAGACCAAGAGAAGATTCAGAAGAAATTATGGGGCCAGAAGTTCCTTATTTTAGCGCTGTTGGAGCATTACTCTATCTCGCAAATTGCACTAGACCGGACATTGCATTTGCAGTTAATTTGCTTGCGAGATATAGCGCTTCTCCTACAAGGAGATATTGGAATGATGTTAAGCATGTTCTACGGTACCTCCAAGGGTCTCAAGATATTGGACTATTTTACCGTAAGAACCAAGATAAAACCTTAGTAGGTTATGCGGATGCTGGCTATTTGTCTGATCCCCACAACGCCATATCCCACACTGGTTATGTTTTTCTCTGTGGTGGTACCGCGGTCTCATGGAGATTGGTTAAACAAACCATGGTTTCCACGTCTTCAAACCACTCAGAGATAATAGCTTTGCTTGAAGCTGCACGAGAATGTGTTTGGTTAAAGTCCTTGGTAAAATACATTAGTGACTCGTGTGGTATCGCTAAAGGCGATACATCTTCCACCATTATATTTGAAGACAACGCAACTTGCATTGCACAAATGAGTAATGAGTACGTCAAGGGAAACCTGACGAAACATATTTCACCTAAGTTTTTCTACCCATACGAACTCCAGAAGAGTGACGTGATTACCATTCAAAAGGTGTAATCTAGTGACAATCTAGCAGATCTGTTCACTAAGTCCTTACCTACGTCTACTTTTGAAAAGTACGTTCGTGGTATTAGGATGTGAAAGCCCAAAGGGTTGTTGTCTTCAGGGGGAGTGGTAACCCCGAAATAAATCTAGAAGATTTGATCTGGAAGATCAATTACATTCCTCCATAACTTAATATTTGGTCGGTACCTAGCACGTAGAGTTTTTATGATATGTTATGTCGTAATGTCCAAGGGGGAGTGTTGTAAATCTAGCAGATTTATTATTCCAAATCTAGAAGATTTGATGTGGACATTACTAATGGACCAATAACCCAATGGACTTTAGGGTTTAGATTAAATCTTTACTCTTATAAATAGATCATTGTACTTAGAATTGTACACACTCATACACACACATATTAGTGAAACTCCTGGCTTGGTACGCCCCCAGACGTAGTCGTTCTCGACGAATTGGGTGAACAAATCCCGCGTCTCTATTTATCGCTCTTGATTTACAACAAATTTATCCACATACACAACCTACTATTTAATTTAACTTTATCTTTTTATACTCATATGACATCCCAACCTAGCCTAAAATAATAATAATTATTTATTAATTACATATATTTTATAATCAATTTTTATTATATTTAAAATGTATACAAAATACATAGATTAATTTAATATTTTAAATTTATAATTATATTAAGAAAAATAATTTAAAACATATTTAGAATAAATTATAATAACGAAATTACAATTACTATAGTTGAAATACTAAATTGAAAAGAAATAAATCAAATTACAAATAGATGCACGAAAAAAAAATTACAAATACAAAAGATGCAAATTACATATTATTCCCTAGCTAGTTCCAAAGTTTTGTCATATATGTTCAATCAAGTCGTTTCTTAGAGCGAAGTGAGCTTCCTTGTTCCGAAGTTGTTCCCTGCTAACCATATAAGTGGTCAAAATATTCTGAGTTCATCCTCGTTTCTTAGAATATTGAAAACATTGATCATCATTTATAGGATTATCCATAAAAAATTAAGTGGGATCAAAATAATTTTGGTAAGTGTCTCGTTCATCCTCTGCTATCATATTTTGTGGTGGTTGGACATGCTCAAATATAGAAACTTGATATAGATTCGGAGAAAAATGAGAGTTTTGATAATGACTTGGATAATCTTTTGAGTTCATAAAATATTGAAAGATCGGATAATTTTAAGAATTTTGATAATTTTGAGAGTTTAAAAAATAATTAAGATGATTTGAATTCATGGTAGAAATCCAGAGATAAAATGTTAAAGAATAGAGGAGAAAATAGAGGTAGTGATATTAGTGTAGACAACCATTTGATTAAATAAATCAATAAAATCATAAAGGAATTCTTGGTCAATTCCATGCCATAGTCATGCATAAACTGCATTATCATGAAGATCATATATTCTCGGTCAGCAAGACGTGCCTATGCATACGGTCAGGAGAATTTTTCCTACTTGCTTAATATAAAAATTTCCAACATATTAAAATAACCAAACAAATTGGGTTAAGGTGCCTTTGATTCAAAACATTTATGAATGATAATTTGAATGAAGACGGAGTAATATGATCAACTCACTTTTATTATACTTCATACATTAATAAAATTTAGAATTGTTGGTTTCAAAGATGGTCGCACATCAAATAAATAATCAAGATTATGTATAGAGTGAAATTGATTCATGCATGAATCATTGATTGAAGAATATTAGTTATTTTTGCAGAAGAGTATTAATTGTTTTTACTAGAGAGTATTATGTGTATTCACTGAAGAGTCTTAGTTTGTTTTCACTGAACAACTAAAACTCTTTAGTGTAAACCGGAAATACTCATCAGTGAAAACAATTAATACTCTTTAGTGAATACAACTAGTACTTTTCAAAAATTCATGTATGAACCATTTTCACTCTATACTTTGTCAATAAAGAATGATCACGAGGCATATAAGAATGAACAAATATTTATTTTCTAGAAAAAACAAAAAATAAATCTGTGCGAACTTAGATCAAAACTAATAATATCATGTCAATGCAGAGATCGAAATCCTGTGGAGATCGTAATCCATCCGAGGACCTTAACAAAAGTAAATTAATTGTTAAAACATTTTGTTTAACTTTATCCCTTTCTAAAATTCTTTGTCATCAACCTTTCATTGTTATTCAACCAACAATTATATTTTGTTCCCATTTATTTTAAACTTAGAATAAAATACTAATAATGTAATCTTTATTGTTATTGTAATTTATTATTCCATGATTTTCAAACAGTGAGTCTAATAACATCGTAACAATGGCCAACAAAATCGCTCTTAGTCCACAAAACCGTATTAGGTGACATACGAAGTAGTGATTGATTAGCTTCTATTCTGTAATGAAATAGTGATTGAGATAAGTAATGATATTATAACAACATAAACTATGAACAAGGACGTAGGGCATTATTACATTCATAAAGAAGAGATTTTACACTTTATATCTTTGATCATTTGTTGTGAGGCAAAGTACACTATAAATCAATTTCACGGTAAAACTTAATTGTATTTTGTTTGTTAACTGTATTAATTGTTTTATTAAAATATATTTCATTCGTTCTAAAATTACTTGCACACATCTATTTTTCGTCCATCATAAATAGTGTTGTATTTATATATTGTCTTTGTCATTTTTTAATATAATATATACTATTCGTGACATTAATCTTTAACGGTGTAAGTAGTATATTTTATATTAAAAAATCACAATTTACAAATACAATCATATTTGTGATCGATGACAAATGGAAGTGTACAAGTAACCTTGGAACGAAGGGGGTATTATTTTAATAATACTATTATATAATAAAAACAACTAATATTATTTTAAATGATTTATAGAAATTGATTTATAAGATACATACCTCATCGTGAAAAAGAAGAAAAGATCGTCGTATGCATTTGACAAAGATTCATTAAAAAGAATCACACATCAATTCATTTCGTGACAACTTAATCGCTCATTAAACCCTAGCTTATCATTATTATATTTGTTGTTTGATTGTATCTCATCGCTAACTTTTAGGGACAAACAATATCTCACATCGAATTCACAAAGAAGAATCATGGTGTTAATAAGGATAAACAAGTATACCAATTGGTATGAGATATTTTGGGTGAAAGCTCAAAAATAAAATTCGTGTGGGTTCGATTCAAAGCAGACAATATCACACCAATGGGAGATCGAAGTCCATCTGTAAGGTCCAACAAATTGATATTAGAGTCATGGTCTCCGACGAATTTTGAGGGGAGGATTCCCACGGAGGATGAACAAATATCTCAATTGATATGAGACATTTTTGAAAGCCTAATCCATCCATCCGCAGGGTCCAACACTAACCAATTATCTAACCACTGTATTTTACATTACAATTTAAGAAGTAGTCACATTATTGTCTTTTTTTTTTTACACATTTAATTTGGATTTGTTAAATTTTAAGCTCCTGGAGCAGTGTAAAATATGCATACGGAATTATATTTGATCTCAGTAATCTTACTCAATCTGGAGGCAGTCAAAAATTGATGGAAAAATATCTTCCAAAAATTCGCCACCAACCCAGAGTCTCCCGCACTAGAAAGTCAATTTGGGACAACTCTCTATCGTATTAAAATCCAAACCTCCTTTTCTTAAAGCTCTTTGCGTATCGCTATTCCTTTCACTTTGTTCACCTACTTCTTGCAACTAATCGCAACGGAAACAACACAATTCTCTGATCTCTGCTCATTTTCGACCGGTGAGCATCTCTTTCCTTCTTTTATTTAATCTGATTCGTTCATTTTGTTAAGTTTTGACGAATTATACTCCGTGATTCGATCTCTCTGTGATCAATTAGCTGTTTTTAATAATCCTGAAAATCGAGTGAGATTTGTTAACTTGATCGCAGTGGAAATTAGTATAATTGTATTTATGCTGTTCAATTGTTTTGTGCGAGTTGCTTGAGCGGTAATCAAGAGCAAAACCTTGTCGATTCACTGCCTTGTGAAGCAGGACATCTGTTAAGATTTGATTTCTTATTGTTTTGCTCCCCGAATTTCTGAAGTGCAAGTAGGATTTGAACAGTTCGCGAGTTAATATTGATGATTTCGCAATTGAAATTTTATAATTTGCTATTTAATGTTCAGTTTGGGAGCTGTCAATCGAGCATTTAGCTCCTTGAATTCGTAGAATGGCTGGTGAATGGCACTGTGAGAAAAGACCGTTTACTAAGAGTGAGTCTTTAGCAAATGACAACGACAATGTGCCTGAAACTGGGTGCCTCTCTATCATCGTTCTTGGTGCATCTGGTGATCTTGCTAAAAAGAAGACATTTCCTGCACTTTTTAACCTTTACCGGCAGGTTAATTGGAATACTATCTCTCTTTTGTTGTTTGTCATTGTTACTCATATGTGGTCTGCTGCTTGCTTTTAGAATGAAGTTATGTCATGAATTAATGAGATAACATTTTCCTGTTGGTGGAAATAAACTCATATAAATTGTGATCTTCAGGGATTTTTGCAATCAAATGAGGTTCACATTTTTGGATATGCAAGGAGCAAGATCCCTGATGATGACTTGAGAGATCGGATCAGAGGGTATGATTTCTGCATCCTTCCATTTGAGCCTATGATGGGAGTTATGCATGTTTGTTGGTTGACTTCTATTAGTGTTGCAATGCATTGTTAATACATCTGAATTTCATTTTGAATAATCTTTTATAATTAATCGGTGTAGGTATCTTCCGCAAGGTAAGGATGAGGCACAGCATGTTACAGACTTTCTGCAGTTGGTTAGTGATTACTAATTGGATACATTGTCTTTGGATTAACTGTAAAGGGTGATTATGCTTAACGTAACTTTATTTGATCGTGCAGATAAAATATGTGAGTGGCGCTTATGATGCACCGGAAGGTTTCCAAGCACTAGACAAGGAAATATCTGAGCATGAGATATCAAAAAACAGTACAGAAGGATCGTCCCGCAGGCTTTTCTACCTTGCACTTCCTCCATCTGTTTATCCACCGGTCTGCAAAATGATCAAGAGTTATTGCATGAATAAATGTACGTATTATTTCCATAAGTGGTGTCATGTTAGTATGTTAATGTTACTCATTCCTAATGTGTTTTGTTTCTTCAATATTGGCCTTTCGTTGGAGAAAGCTCTGACTTTATGGTGTAAGATTAGCTAGTCCATCAAATAAGCTGATTGAATTAAAGAACTTATTGGTATAGAGACTATAGATAATAACCTTGGTCATTACTGCTTGTGAGTTGAGGTCTTAAAATAAACTATTGTCTTAGTGTAACAGTAATAAAAACCTTACTTTGCAGGCTTTGATTGAAGTCAATAATAGTGGTTCAAATGGCATGCATGTTTAAACACTTCTGTAATTATTTAGTATAATAATTTTCAGCTGATCTTGGTGGATGGACTCGTATTGTTGTTGAGAAGCCTTTTGGAAAGGATTTGGCATCAGCAGAAGAATTGAGCTCCCAGATAGGAGCGTTATTTGAAGAACCACAGATTTATCGAATAGATCATTATCTGGGAAAAGAATTGGTGCAGAACTTGGTAATTTGTTTCTTCAACAGTCTGATGCTATCAAGCTGTGTAATTTGGTATATATTTAGTTCAGTTCTAGAAAGAAATCCAACCCTATTTCTCTTAAAATATTGCAGTTGGTGCTTCGATTTGCAAACCGCCTCTTTTTACCTCTCTGGAACCGTGACAACATTGCTAATGTACAGGTGGGTCGTTTAAGTTTGAATAATGAAATATTGCAATAATATTTCCGCTGGCTTAATATTAACCCAAGTCTGGGTTTCATCCCCAGATTGTGTTTAGAGAAGATTTTGGAACTGAGGGACGTGGTGGATATTTCGACCAGTATGGGTATGTTGCAGTACGGTTGAAGAAATTATGCATTCTTCTTAACTTTATGTGAGAAAGAGATTGATGAACTTGTATTACTTATTTCTATCTTCTTGGTTTTGCAGGATTATCCGTGATATTATCCAGAATCACCTATTGCAGGTGATCCTAGTTAATGTTGAATATTTCCCTCTGGCTTAATAACTCTTCATAAAAGATGGACTAACATTTTTCAAGTCACGTGTCAATTATCATAAACACGAATCTCATTCCCTCATTAAGCTTTTCTTTTTGAACGACTTTATTTTGTATCCATACTTTTGATGGTATAATTAAAACAGAATTTGCAAGACAGTCTAACTCAACATGATGTTTATCCATTTCCTTTCTCTTAGCTCTTCATTTTATGTAAATCAGTTGATTTTCAATTGATACCCTTCATTTTGCCTAAGACAAAAACTTGTATGCACCAAGTGCACCTTGCAACTCAAGTGTATTTTTAAATGGTATTAGTTGTTTTATTAAAATGTATTAGTTTGTTAATATTAATTGTTTTCATAGAAAAGTATTAGTTGTGTACAATTGCACTGTACAACTAGTATACAAGAGTTTAGTTTTGTGACTAAAAATATTAACTTCACAACAATCTTAAAAAAATTCAGGTTCTTTGCCTTGTTGCGATGGAGAAGCCTGTATCCATGAAGCCTGAGCATGTTCGAGACGAGAAAGTCAAGGTATGTTTAGGTTTCGTTCTTGTTAGACCTCTTTGGATTTGCCTTGTACTCAACTATCATCTACTGATGATTACCTTGTGCAATGAATGGTTTTCTGTCCAAATTTTTTTTCTTTCTGTGCAAGAAGAACCCTCAAAGATGCACTTTTATGGCCACTTCTCTTTTAAGCTCTTTTTGTTGGTTTCATTCTGGGATGTACCTTTATATGGAATCCATTTCAGTAATTATTTAGTTGGAATTTAGGTTCTTCAATCAGTAAATCCTATCAAAGACGAAGAGGTGGTGCTCGGGCAATATGAAGGTTACAAGGATGATGAACAGGTTCCAAATGACTCAAACACTCCTACTTTTGCAACAATGATTCTACGTATACATAATGAAAGATGGGAAGGTAGCCACAGATATCCATTTTGCAACTTTATCTATACACTTATCCTCCACCCCCCACCCCCACTCCCCTCCCCTCCCCCCCAACGAGTGAGGGAATTGTTGAACTGTGAGTAGGGATTTTTTAATTACATAAATGACCATGAATTATTTGCTGTAGGTGTTCCTTTTATACTCAAGGCTGGAAAAGCTTTAAATTCAAGAAAAGCAGAAATACGAGTTCAGTTCAAGGATGTTCCTGGTGATATCTTTAAATGTACGTATTGGAATTCTTATTATGTCATCTTCTTTACAGTTTGAACCATATTCCAGATTTCCCACCATTAAAGTACATCTCTCTGTTTGTCAGAAATTGCTTCAGATGAAATATAAAATTTCCTTTCTGAGGAAATGTTGCACTTGGTTGTTTTTTCCTCAGGATTATTTAGATTAGGGGTTGAAATTATTATTTATCTGAAGATGA
Organism: Ballota nigra; assembly: GCA_947034835.1. Taxonomy (NCBI): domain Eukaryota; kingdom Viridiplantae; phylum Streptophyta; class Magnoliopsida; order Lamiales; family Lamiaceae; genus Ballota; species Ballota nigra. Next base: position 114,482,486 of record OX344722.1, on the reverse strand, counting down.
AATTTTATCAGCAAAAACATTACCAATCCAGTTTTAGACTAAGATTTCCTGGACTATCTGTGAAATTTCAGTTTTAGATTAGTGGTTATCTGAAGATGAAATTTTATCAGCAAAAACATTACCAATCCAGTTTTAGACTAAGATTTCCTGGACTAGCTGTGAAATTTCAGTTTCACACGCTAATTCTATCTGCATCCTTGATTTACCAATTTGTTCGGACTATATCTTTTGATTAGATAAACTGATGAAATTTATGCTATCTAGGTCAAAAGCAAGGAAGGAATGAGTTTGTTATTCGCCTTCAGCCTTCAGAGGCCATGTACATGAAGCTAACAGTGAGTTTTGCTCAATAGTTTTATTTTCCCGGAGCTCCTTCCACACCATGATTCAATCAGAGTTATAACGAAATTTCTAATCTTGGACTTGGTTTCTTCCCTCTTGTGCAGGTGAAGCAGCCTGGGTTAGAAATGTCGACTGCTCAAAGTGAATTAGACTTGTCATACACACAGCGTTACCAAGGAGTTGTCATCCCTGAGGCTTATGAACGTCTAATTCTTGACACGTATGCATAATCTGATCTATAAGCACAAATGATATTTATGATTTGTTATCGCACTATCTAAAGATGACATTTTCTGAGTACACTTCCCCTGTTTCTTTTAATAATACTGAAATTTATTTTTCTTGTTTACAGGATCAAAGGTGATCAGCAGCATTTTGTCCGCAGAGACGAGTTGAAGGTAAACACCAGATACTTGTCCTAATTTATATGGAACTTCTCCAGTAGAGGAAACACACCTAAGATGGCTTGGACATGTATATAGGAGACCTTAGATGCCAGTATGTCAGTTTTTAGGGAAAAAAACTATTAAAAAGTAGCAACACTTTGATGCACCAGTTGCACAATGTAACTTGCGCAATTTTGACCAAAAAATTTCAACCACACTGTCTTTTTCTAAGTTTTGGTGAATCATAGAAAAAGTTGTCAAAAAAATATTAGTTTATGTGATGAAAAATATCAACTCATATGATTAAAATTATTGGTTGTATATTATAAAAGTACTAATACTCTTTAGCCTGCAAACTTATACTTTTCTTTTGTATGAACGAATATATTTCTTCATATGAACTAATACTTCTCATTACATATTTAAGTGTGTTTTTGTAAATGAGTCATATTTTAGTAAAACTGATTCTAAATTGCATCAATTACACGGTGTAACTGGTACTTAGAATTTTTTGCCTTAAAAAAGATATACTACACTCAAATATAAATGAAAAATGTGTCTTGACGGAATATGATTGGGAGATTTGATTCCAATTGCTACTAACCTCACATTCACATATAGTGGGATAGCTTCCTTCTTTTTTCCTTTAAATTTGTATTGGTAACCCCAATAACTTTTGAGCTAAATCTTCAGGCTGCGTGGGAGATTTTCACACCCATACTGCATCGGATAGATAAAGGACAGGTGAAATCTCTTCCGTACAAGCCTGGAAGCCGAGGTCCTGCTGAAGCAGATCAATTGCTGGAAAGGGCAGGCTACATGCAAACACATGGCTATATATGGATCCCTCCAACTTTATAATAAAGCTTTTCAGGTCATTTTCAATCCAACTACAGTGTGTTTTTACTACTTAATGTGTGCAAGTTTTGAGGCGAAGACGAGCCATGAAGAGTGCATCGAAGAGACATTTCCATATGTTGAACTTTCTCCGTTGGAGACAATAATAGTGGAGCTTGATTTATGCATGTGCTTCCTCCATGTTTGTAATGAAATTGTTGTGCTGTTGAGATACTGATAGCACATATGAAGGCTAATTTTATGAAGAAATGATCATACATAATGTTTGAGTTTGATATTATAAGATAATGTTCAATTTTTTTTGTTGCTGCAGTGCATTTGAATTTATCTGTTTTATTAGGGAAAAAGTACATATTAGACCCTAAACTATGTTCAGGTACAAATTGGACCCTATACTAATTTTTTGGTACAAATCACCCCTCCATCTTTTAAAATCAAACAAAAAGGGCCTCCGACTTTTAAAACCCAACAAACATATCAGTCCGTCATATTAACTGGCAGATGACATTAGTATGACCCTGGATCTCTAAATCCTGGATGACCCTTTAATGAGCAGAGTTTCCCGAAGGGACAGGCTTTAGGAGTTGGGATATGAAGATGGATACAATTATCCCAGGCAATAGTTCCATCCCTCCCATCTATTTGGTTGTACCTCGGGGTACAAGCGGCCAAACCCTTCTCTGTTTCAATTGAGGTTTGAGGAGGTGGAAATAATGGTAGTTGATGTTCAGAGGCTGGGATGTTGGTGATTTGAATGTATTTTTTTTTTTTTTTTTTTTTGACAAAGAGTGTTTTGAATGTATTTGTTGCTGATAATCTTAGTAATGATGGATTGAGATTCTTAGCGAGTAAATTCACTTCTTTGGTTGAGGTCTTTGATCTGTAACTTCTCTTTTTTTGAATTCTTGAAAATGTTTCTTGTTCATATAAGTTGATATGTTTTGCGATAATACCTGATAATTCTATCACAATTTCATAATGTATGTTCTATCTATGTTGCTCGGTCTCTTCAAAACTGGATGAGTACTGGTGTCCTAAGGATCCGACATGGGAGTGGGCTTGGGGATTCTTTGTTGGAAAGATATATTTTGATTTAAATATAAATAATATATATAACTTTTCAAATGTATACATATTCCAAGTCCTGTATTCCAATTTTGGATCCTTTTTTAAATATGCACCCGTATTGGACACTCACACACGAGTCCAAACAACATAATCTTCCATAGGTTGCAATGTGGCAGCTCCTCTTCTCTTCTCTGGTGAGTTGAAGAAGAATGAGACCTGCCTTTTTACCGACGCCGTTTGCCAGTTAATATGGCAGAATGGGGTATTGGTTGGATTTTATTTGTTGGAGGGCATTTTTGTTTGATTTCTAAAAATGTAGGATTTATTTGTATCGAAAAATAATTAAGGGTTCAATTAGTATCCGACGCAATAGTTCATGGTGCTATCTGTACCTAATCCCATTTTATTATTTGAATACTCAAGTTTTACAGTTGTCTCATTTTAGTTCTCAAACTGATTAATCTTGGGTGGGTCTGAGCTTTTGACAAACTAATCTAAAATAGCTTTGAGTAGTCTTGGCTTGATTGCATCCGTATATTTCGAGTTGAATTCGATTTTTTTTTTTTTTTTTGCACGCTTGAGTGTTTGAATATGATAAGTAATAACTAAAATAAAATCCATGCTAGTAAAACAAAACAAATATAGGATAATTTAGTAAAGAAAATTAGGGACTTGGTAGAATACAATAATTTTAGTAAAAGATTAAACGCAATAATTACTTAAAGTTGACGTGACATACATCTCGAGAGTTTATGTCTCAAAAATTGATTTTCTGTATTTAACACAATCTTATGGAATATGGGGTAATACTAGGGTTTTTTTTTTTTTTACGGAATAATACTAGGTAGGTAAATTAAATAATCCTAATGTAATTTTGTTTACTGTTAACTTGGTCATAAATGAAAGACTGTAGGGGTGGTCATAAAATCGGAAAAACCAAAAAGCTGAACCAAATCGATGAAATTCGGTCCATTTGGTTGTGTTTTAAAAAAATTGGTTTGATTTTCGGTCCAATTTTTTTATAATTTCAGTCCATTTGGTTCGGTTCTGAAAAAAATAAACCGAATGGACCGAAAAATCATACGAAAAAATAAAATTATATTCTAAAAATATATAATTAATAAATAAATAAAAATAAATCTAACCTTAATTTTTCAAGAATGAGGTGATTTTGTTGGCTTGCTAAATATTTAAATGAATGTTGTGTGATTTTAATTAAACTTCGAATTTTGGACTATGGTGTTGAGGGTTTTTATTGAACCTAATTGTATTGTATTTTTTTAAATATTAGCATTCGACTCTATTTCATATTGAATCTCTTTAAATTGTTGATATTAAACTAGATTTAGTGATATTTGTAATACATAATATTTACTAGGTTGAAATACATGTTCTTTTAGAAAAAATGTTAATGGACCGAATTACCCGAACCGAAATAATTCAGTTCGGCCTAATTCGGTTTTGTCTTTTGTTCGGTTCGATTCATAAAATAAATAATTAAATCATTTTGGTTCGGTCCAAAAACTAGACTGAATGACCACCCCTAAAGATAGGTACATACTCATAAAAAATTGTGTATTTGAAACGGTCTCAACACAATACTTTTGCAAATTTCGTAATATTCTAAAAACTTAAGTATTATAAAAGTTGTAAAAATATGACGTCTCTCATGTACAACACAATTTTATACTACAAGATTTGTTCGTGAATAAACTTCGCGTGAATTTAAGGTTGGTTGATAACTTTTAAAATAAGGAATGAAAATGTGATATTTGGTTGAGGGAAGTGAAGTGCGTGATATTCTAAGAGTAGGGAATAGAAGACATAAATTCATTCTCGAAAGTCATTCCTTTTTAAATTTTCATAATATTATTTATAACGTATATTAAGAATTATCAGTATATATTACATTTTTAAGACAAAAAAGAGAGTGAAAAATAATTTAATTATCAATATTTTTTATTGAAACCAAACACTTTCTATAGTATTAACATTTACAAATCACACTTACATATAAACCAAACAATCTAACAATAATTAGCATACTCTTTACTATCCCTCATTAGTATCAAACATTCACATTCTCATTCCTATCGACAAATCAATCACCCCTATGTGTATTATCTAATCTTAACATGTTGTTGAGCATACCAACCCAAGATTGAACAAGAGATGTTTCAAGCTGATTTGGAGCACCTATGCACCAGTGAAAGTGGTCGCCCACTCGTGGAGACTACTGCATGATCGACTACCGACAAAAGTGAACCTCAGAAGAAGGGACATAATAAACTCTGCAACGAACATGAAGAATCAAACAAACACATATTATTTGAATGCATCAAATCGTATCGTGTATGGATGGAAATTTTGAGATGACTAAACTTCTCAACGTCACTTCAATCAGATGCAAGCCAAAATCTCATCGCTTTATGCAATGTGCTAAAAGGTAAAAAAAAAAAAAAAACATATAGTTGTAACTATTTGGTCGGGTGTGGTTTGACTTCTATGGAAGTGGAGAAATGATGCAATCTTTAGAAATAGCGAGGTGTCATATGTAAAAATAATGAATGAACTAAAAGCTAGACCCATGACTTTGTTGTATGTTAAAGATCAGGTGTGCTCTAAATTTTTATTTGATGATTGATTATCGAATTCTAGAATGATATTAGGTTGCTAAGTTGTAAATATTGCATTTGAAATGTATGTCTTGTACCTTGTTCTTTTCATAAAAATATTTTACTGATAACAAAAATAAAAAACAATCCCCAACACGCACATAATAAAAATAGAGTCAAAATTATTTTATGCATTTCATCAGATCAAATTCAGTCATTACATTTTCTACCGAAAGAAACATTACTATGATATACTTGTTTCATTTTTTATGTTCTATCATAAATTCTAATATTTGAAATGTCATACCTTTCAAAAAAAAAAAAAAAAAAATTTGAAATGTCATGCATCCAATTCCAAATAACAAAATGATTAATACAACATATTATAATTAAGATTTAAGATCCAACACAAAATTATTAATAAATATATTTTGTTGAAGGATCCAAGATGTAACCGTTGAGTGATAGTCACGTGCCCGAGTCCATGCACTCCGCTATAACCGCTCACAGCTTACCACATAGAGGCCCCAACTACCGATTCCGCCTCGAGAATTCCGCCTCTCTTCTTTGATTGTATCGCGCTCATCTTTTTTGTTCCCCCTTTTCTTACATTCAGTTCTATATATAGCCACAGATTTACTCTCAACCCTAGTGAACAACTCTCTCTTCTCCCTACTCTCAATCTACATTCTCTTCATTTTTCCCTAGACTAGATCTCACATTCGATCAGCATGGCCAAAATTAAGATCGGAATCAACGGTAATTTTCAGCCTCTTTCCTTTGTGTAAATTGTGTGCGATTTAAACGCTGTTTTTTTATTATGCTGATAAAAATGATTGTTCGAAAAGTTTACGTGAATTGATCTGTTGGTAATGTGCAGGATTTGGAAGGATTGGCCGTTTGGTGGCTAGAGTTGCACTACAGAGTGATGATGTTGAGCTTGTCGCTGTTAACGATCCATTTATTACCACCGATTACATGGTAATGCTCTTTGTGTTTTTCTCTTGCTCATTTTATTCTCTGGTTAACTGTTGGGTAAGTGTTACAATGTGGCTGATTAGGTTTGTATATGTTTTGATTTTGAGAATTTATTTGTATAGCTTGATTGTAATCCAAACTTAATGACCTTCGAGTTTTTTTTGGGTGGATTCCTAGTTGATTTTTGAACAACAGTAGACTCTGCCATTTTTTAATCTATTTGATCTATAAATGTGGCGAACTCTGTTGACTTGTTACCGTTCTACATTATTGCTGAATCACATTTCATACTTAAATTACATGTGAAATGCATGCTGAAAAACGAACGCCGATGTCTTTACGTTGTTGCTACATCACATTTAATCTTATTAATCACATTTAAAGATCTTCGAGTTTATTTGGGTGGATTCCAAGTTTATCTATGCATAACAATAGAACCCTACCTTTTCTTTTTTGTAATCCTTTAGATCTAATAGTGTAAAGAATCAAATGTCTGTCGAAAAATGATTATGCAACAATGTCTTTCGTATTGCTTATCAATGTTTAGGATTTTTAAATGTGATTATGCAACAATGTCTTTAAATGTGATTAGCAACAATGTTTAGGATTTTTTGCATAATCAATATGTAAAGAATCAAATGTCTGTCGAAAAATGAATGCCGATGTCCTTAGTTGCTATTCATTCTGTTTAGGATTTTTGTTTGGGGTGTGTCTGTTTCCCTGTGGGTACCATGTTTGGTTGTAAACCTTTTGAACCGCCTCTTTACATATTTGATACATCAAAATTATAGTCTACTGAAAAAAAGACTGCTAATAATGCTGGAAAGTTGTACAGCTCTGTCAATATGTTTCTATTTTTTTTGCCACACTTGAGTACTTGCAACCAAGTCTTAGATTCTTTGTGTCTTCCTATTCCTATTGCCGCTGTCTGCTAATTCAATCTAAATATCCTCGGCTGTACAGACCTACATGTTCAAGTATGACAGTGTGCATGGTCAATGGAAAAAGCACGAGCTTAAGGTTAAGGATTCAAAGACCCTTCTCTTCGGTGACAAGCCAGTGGCTGTGTTTGGTGCGAGGTAATTGTCTCCCAGATCACCTGGAGCGCTAACTAATATCACATGCACACACATAGATAAGTCCTTTTCATATATGTGTTTTACCTTTTTATGAATAGGAACCCTGAGGAGATCCCATGGGGCGAGGTTGGAGCTGATTATGTTATTGAGTCCACAGGTGTTTTTACTGACAAGGCCAAGGCTGGGGCACACTTAAAGGTTTAGATTTAGCAAATTTGTAAATTTCAAGTTATCAGAAATCCATGTGATCTACCAATTTTTTTTTTATTAATTGAATGAGTATCTAGTATATATTGCTTATATTAGGGCGCCATAAATTTCAGCGTCTTTATCAGTCAGTTAATATTTTCTCTGGTCGTCAGGGAGGTGCCAAAAAGGTTATTATTTCTGCCCCAAGCGCGGATGCACCGATGTTCGTTATGGGGGTCAACGAGAAGGAATACAAGTCAGATATCACAATTGTTTCTAATGCTAGTTGCACTACCAACTGTCTTGCTCCATTAGCCAAGGTTTGTTCTTACTCGTTTGTTTCCCACAAGTGTTGGTCGGCAGTAACTTTCACACGGATTAATATTGGGAGGTAATCTAATGGCGAAGAGACTTCATCATATTTACAGGTTCTTAATGATAGATTTGGCATTGTTGAGGGGTTGATGACCACTGTTCACGCTATGACCGGTAAGATTACCTGTACTCATTTAATATTTTCCCTTTTTTTCTACTATTAAGTGTGTGACATGACGGTTAATGTTTTCTTAATGTGATTCAGCAACACAGAAAACTGTTGATGGGCCATCAATGAAGGACTGGAGAGGTGGAAGAGCTGCTTCTTTCAACATTATTCCCAGCAGCACTGGAGCTGCAAAGGTACTATGAAAATGCATGTTATGTAATATAGTAGGGTTATCTAGTTTTAACTATGTTGATTTCTTATTTCTTTGGCTAATATCTATCGTCCTTTAAGAATTTGTTCTTTGTCAACTTGTCCAGCACTCATTTTAAGATAGACTAAACAACAAATGTCAATATATTAAACTTCATGACACAATTATAATTATCAAATAGTATAAAACCATTCTAGTCATGTCGACAATTTCTAAATAATTGAATAATCACAGGCTGTCGGGAAAGTACTTCCTGCTCTAAATGGAAAGCTTACCGGGATGGCTTTCCGTGTTCCAACTCCTGACGTTTCAGTTGTTGACCTAACTGTAAGGCTTTCAAAGGCAGCCACTTATGATGAAATCAAAGCTGCAATCAAGTAAGAAATTGCACATTCTTTGCATTCTCCTTCGTCTTGTGAATACCATCCTGATTGTCTTGTGTCCCCTTTATTGCTATAAAGGGAGGAGTCAGAGGGTAACTTGAAGGGAATCCTAGGATACACAGAAGATGATGTAGTATCTACAGATTTCGTTGGTGATTGCAGGTGTGAACTCTCAGAATGCCTTACACAATAGTAGCTGGCTTCTGTATCTTGACAATGTTATTCACTTTTTTTCTTTTACTCTGACAGGTCGAGCATTTTCGACGCCAAGGCTGGAATTGCTCTGAACGGCAACTTTGTTAAGGTTGTCTCTTGGTATGACAATGAATGGGGCTACAGGTAACAAGACTTATTTTGCACAATTGCACCTACTTCACTTCCCATTTGTGAAGATGTGCTTCGTTACTAATGTATTTTTCTGCATTGCAGTAACCGAGTTGTCGACTTGATCCGTCATATGGCATCTGTTGCTTAAACGAGGAACATCGTGTTTTCTTTTGCGTAATTGTGTACTGTTGGTGTGGCCTTGGTGGGGCAATTATGAAATAACTGAGCTGAAAATTTTCTGCATTACGTTTTGTTTTGTTGGGGGGGATATGTTGACATTATGTAGAACAGAATTTGTAGCTCGAGTATTTTTACTCTTTGACGCTTTTCTGCACAAATTTGTGCCTTTTTCACCTTGCTTATTACTCCATGTGTTATCATTATATTTTTGTGTTCGCAACAGATAAAATTCACCAGTGCTCCAGACATTGAAAAGATTGGTTGATATAATTAGGCCATGTTACACCTTTTATGTTAACACAACCAAGATATATATTAGTGCGATCATTTTTATTAAGAAAGCAAAAAAGACTTCCCGAAAGGAAGTATGTCTCAATTGGATAAATGTTGAGAGATGATAGGATAGTTGGTACTTGGTAGTTATTAATCCCAAATACATTAAATAGTAAAAAAATTAAAATACAAATTTAGGGACTACTCGGTAGAAAGGTATGAAAGAATGTGGAATGGTAATGAAATAAAGGTGGTGTTTGGTGTAGGAGAATGATTCCGCTATAATTCTCACTTTAGAGGGATGAGTCATACCTCTCATATTTTGTACCATTCGTCACCCCCATGAAACCAATTCTCTTATCATTCCTTAGTATAATACCAAACAGACCTTAATGATTATATTTAGAAATTGTCCAATTTTTATGGGATGGATGAAAATAAAAAGCAAACTTGTTTCTGTGGAACCAAAGGAATAATTTGTTCACCATTAGGTTACTTGTTTTGAGATTTAGGTATATGAAAAAAGTCCTGATTTTAAAAAAATTGAATGTAATTTTCTGACGAATAGTAAAAATTTGTGCTTGCTTTGAAATTTTTATAGGATGGGAGCAGACCCCCTCCAGTCCACTTTTCCTCCATTTCCTCAATTTAAAACATATCCGCACCATTAAATATAATCTATGGACCAAAATATGTCACATCTTCACTTTATATGATTTTTACTTCATGTTTCTTTTTGTATCATTTTTCTCTCTCTTCGCTATATGAAGGGGAATACTATGTAATTCTCTTATCAGGTTATAAGTTCGTATCCAAATTTATTCTTTAATCATGTTCTTCTCTGTTCTGCTTCCAATTTATCAAATTCACAGAATTTTCAATTGTAAATCATTATTAGCAACGGACATCAGTTTTATTCAAAATGCACTACTTCAAGTCTTTTAAGAAGTGCAAAAAAAATTCAATAAAACATCACCACCATTAAAAATAAATAACTTCAGAGATTCTTGCTCAGTATATTTTGCTCCCTCCAACAATTCATCGGCCGCCCATGAATGCAATTGCTCTCAGTTTTTCTGAAATTGCTTCTTGGGTTTCCCCTTTTTTTTTGTAACGTATGCAAATAGGGGAAGGGAGCTTTGCTTAAGTGCGGAAAACTTGTCAAGGATCTGCATGGAGTGAATGGGAGTTGAGAAGGAGAAAAATTGAATCGGGTTATGCTGGGTTTATTTTATTAAGTAAAATGAAGATGTGGCGTATTTCGGACCATAGATTATATTGAATGGCATGGATGAGTTAAAATTGTGGAAATTGAGAAGTGAAGTGGTCTGGAGGGGATCCACTCCTGAAATTTTGTTTTATATCAAATCAATGTTTAATAGTAATTGGCGTTATATCATTTTATTATATTGTGCAAGAGTGAAATAAAGAAGTGAAAGAATGAACGGGAGAAAATAAGACATGAAAAGGGTATAGGATTGAATATTGAAAGGAGCGTGGAATCAAACTTATACCTTTCATTTAGTAGGGTTTCAAATTTCAATTCATTGCCCACTTTAAACCAAACATATAATTACATTTCATTCCCTTTTTTGTACTCTAAAGTCTAAAGTAGCACAATCCAAATTTCTATGGTGATTTTATGTCGAAAACGCAACCCATGGTTTTTATATTTTTGGCCTCTCAAATATTGTATTACATGCAACGTGGCACAGAATTACCACATAATTTGAAAATAACAGGTTCATTATATTCAAAGGTAAATTTACTTTAAATGTCATGTGTTTCAGATTATAATAAATCAACAAATCGATTAGAGTTGTATACCCATCTTCATTCACTTAAAAAAAAACGAAATTGTTTCAAACAGGGAAAAATCGAAACAAATTTTGTAAAATGCACAAGTGGAAACTGGGGACAGAAGTCAGAATTCAAACTTACTAATACAGTATGCATTTTTTTGTCTTTTGATTAACTGATGAATTTTCATTTTGGAAGGGCCAAAGGAAGAGGATTAGCAAAGACATTGCTTAGCAAAAAAAAAAAAAAAAAACCTTTGCAAAATACGTATGTAAATTTCATTCGAATAGGGGAAATGACATTGACACAAGCTAAACTGAAAAATAGCATCACTGCCGCAACATTGCTTCAACTTTACCAAACACACGAGCCAATTTGCCAAATAATGTCAACAAGAAGATCGATAGGGGGTGTAGGGTTTGAAATTATTATAGCTTCTCCAAATCTAAACGTGAGAATTCAACGAAATCTTTTCACCATTCAGCAAGAGCATTTCACTAAATAGCAGAAGGTTGTATCAACGAGTTTCTCCTAAAATTTCTTACAGCTGATCAAGGGAACAGCGGAAAAAAAGACAGTGAACCAACAGCCAAAATGACCACTGTGTATCATGCCATCTTTCTAGCACCCTGAAACAAGAATAAACGAATAGAACAATCAGAAAAGAAAGATATCTTAACGTGAATAAACCAGTACCTAGTAAAAAAGATTGATTTTCCACACAAATCATTGATAATGATTTCCCAAGGGCAACACCTTGACTCTATCACCCAAGAATAAAGCTACTCTCAACAAGGCTGCCAATTCCTACTAGATTTTTCCTGATATGTTGCTGATAATGTTACACAGTGATAGCAAGAATTTGAATACTCCTGTAACTCTATTAACAACTGAATCTAATATATATGGTGTGTGTGTGTGTGCATGTATGCATACCTATTTGTTCAATATAACCATCCAAGTATCGACTTACATAAGAAACTATGTCGGGCCTGCATCAGATTTGGTACAGTGGTGTAGCTCCTATACATAAAGACTAGTGTTTTTTTCTTCGGAGAAGCCTATTCAGATAATCATTTTCTGGGACCAATATGCTAAAAGTTTTCAGTTAATAAAAAAAGTTAACAATCAGCACCTATTTTTCCAACATCGAATTTTACAAGTAAGCTTTGAAATCAAGTTATCTACGAGTTTGAATCAAAGTTCTCTCAATTGTTACACAACAGATTTACCTAATTGTGGTACATTCAAATGCTACATATGAAACACGTGATATATAAAAGTTAGGAAATCAAAGTTATCGCAATTGTTATGCCATGGATTGACTAAAAGGTAATAATTCAAATGCTATCAAAGAAACCTCAAACCTGCCATATATAAACAGATAAAAACACATAAGTTGAACTAAAGATTCGAAAAGTAGTGAATAACATATATTGTAAAACGAACATCTATAAGCATTACACAGGATTAATCACGCCAGGTTAAAAAACATTCACATACTCCAGTACAAAACTAATCAATAAACTAAACAAACCAATCGAAACATCGATTAAAGAAGACGCTACCTCATATCTAACGTCCAGGGTTAACACCGAGAAGCATGTTGTTGTTGCTAGGCAGATAAACCACATTTCCGTTCCTGGCCATCGACAATGCATTTTCCTTTGCAGCCTCGATCTTCCTCAGCTCGATAATCCCATTCCCTGCAGCGGCAGTTGCATCAGAAATCAGCTTAGCAGACTCACTCTCTCCTTCAGCCCTAATAACGGCAGCCCTCCTCTCCTGCTCTGCCTTCATCACCACAAATTTAGACCGCTCAGCCTCCTGCTGGGCCACCTGCTTCTGCTCCACAGCCTTTGAGAATTCAGCACCGTACGATAAGTGGGTGATGGCCACATCATCGAGCACGATGTTGAAATCCTTCGCTCTGCGAATCAAGCTCTCTCTCACGAGAGCAGAGACATGGGGCCTCTCAGTTAGCAATTGATCAGCATTGAATTGTGCAACCACAGCTTTGAGCACCTCGTTGCCAATTGATGGGAGGACCTTCTCATCATACTCAAGCCCTAGGGTTTTGAAAATGTCGGGTAGGCGATTGACCTCAGGGCGGGACAGCACACGCAAGGTGAGATTCACCATCTGCAGATCCTTCGTGCCTAATTGTTTCCGGAAAATTGAGATGTTTCATCAATTTATTTTCCAAAAAACAAGTCCAAATTACAATAGCGTCTATCTCATAAATCGCACAATAACACTTTAGATCTTACCGTAAACACAAAAGCTCAATCCACTTATTTCGTATTCAAGAAGGCAGACAGTGATTTATACATCAAATTAAAAGACAAACATAGAAGAATTCTTATTATTTATATTTTGACAACAAACTGTATAGGGAAAATAGTGATGTTTCATCAATTTATTTTCCGAAAACAAGTCAAAATTAAAACAGCTTTTATCTGATAAATCGCACAATAAAACATTATTCATAACTTCAAACACAAACTCAGTCCATCGCATTCGTGCTCAAGAAGGCAAGCGATTTATAAATAAAAATTAAAAAGGAAAATATCATAGAGAAACTACCATTAACAGCAAATCAAAGCAATTATCTGTCAAGATACCTGAGACAGAGGAGAAGGTGTGGGGGCGAGTGCGAATATCGAAGATAAAGGGCTTCTGAAGCCATGGAATTAGAAAATGAGTTCCTTCGCCGACGGTATCCTCGATAACACCACGGAAACGATCGAAGAGGACGGCGCGTTGGCCACCGTCGACGGTAAAGAGCGAGGAATTGACGACAGTGGCGCCTATACCGAGGCCAAAGGCTGTGCGTGCAATGTTCGTCAGAAAGTTCGCGGCTTGGCTACCCATTGTCGAGGGTTCTAAGCTTGGGTTTGATTTTGCAGGGTATAGAAATGAAGAATGAATGATCTAGAGAGAGAAACAAGGGTTTTGTAGAGAGTAGTTGATTTTTGCTCAAGAAAGAGCAGTGTCCGTTAAACCCTAACCCCTTGAACAGATTACGGGTCTCAAGCGTTAAATTTGGGCTTTGTCTAGTTGGGCTCGGGCCCATGCAGCTATTTATCTCTTTTTACAAAAAAAATGAAAATTACTCATTAATACGCCTCCGTCCAGTTGTCTCCAAAAAATTGTCTTGTTGAGTAATATGAAAATAATTAAATTTATTTACACTTTTCGACACACATAATATTTTTAAAATAATTTAATTTATACTTGATGTGACACAATATTCTTACTTTTTACATATTATATCAATTTGCTTAATAATCGTGTAAAAAAGAGCACGACAATATTTTGGGGGACGGAGGGAGTAATTTTGCTTATATGTATAAAAAAACATTACTTAGAAATTAACTTAGTATGTGTGTGTGTTTATTTTTCAACACCTTTGATAAATTATAATCATCGAAATTAGGAGGAAGACAAGTTAAATACAAAAAGAATATGCTGAGTAATTTTAGAACCATGGTCTTTTTAAAAAGGAACGTGCATGAAAATAATTGAATTTTACATATGCTGGTTGTGTGTTTTTATTTCCTATTATGATCCAAGTGTGAGTATCATCATTTTATTCTAATTGTCACTAATATATGCATGTTATGATCCATACACAACTCAGTCTCAGATATTCTGTTTGTTTTCGATGTTTTTTTTTTTCAAGTTAGTTATCACATTATATTATTTTCTTTAAATTACCCCTAATCATCCAAAAAGAATTAAAAATGGAGTTAACCGCAGAAGGTATTATCCCAAGCCAACGTGCATGATCCAACTACTTTTCTCTGAATATAACCAAGCTAGGACTGAGAAATCATTCTAATTATACTCAACTATAATTGATTTATAAAGTCTCATTTGAACTAAATTATATGTTTTGATAAACAAACTTTAAAAACTGACTTCAACTTTTCTGGCAGTTCTTAACTTCTTATGTGAGTTCCGTCATGATGTGATTCGGATTGAAATCAGAATAATATATTTAATATCATTCAAAATCCATATATCTAATATCATTTGAGTTCATTTCAAATGTAATATTAGAAAAATGTACTGTTGTGTGAAATTATTTTGTGGATCTTATCACGAGTTTATGTTTAACTCACGTAAAGTCCAATTTCATTTCAATTCATTTATTGTCTTAATATTATTAGTTAAATAAATGAAATTCTGCGTTACAATTATTCCATGAGACAATTTCACATGAATTTTTTTTCTATTAATAACATGTTTTGAAATTCAAAATTAAGTCAAACGAATTTAAAAGGTATTTAAATAAAAACTATTCGATTTTTTTTTTGTGTAAAGTAGTCCAAATTTGTTTTGGGTACGGATATTTTCACCCCTAAGATTTAATTGTTCACCGCACGGTTAAGTTCACACCCCCTTTACCCCCATATTTTCAGTTCACCCCCATAAAAATGTCTTATACTGAATAATGTTCTAAAAAAATTTCAGAACAAATAAAAAATTATCTAAATAAAATCTCGAACACGAATTAAAGGGGTGAAGTAGGGTGAAAATATCCGTACCCATTTGTTTTTAATTGATGTCAAAATAATCTTAAGGCACAGGTTATTTGCACTAGCCTTTGAGTTAAATACCCTACCCAGATTAACACACTAACTCTTGGAGAAATACACTACCCCTTTATTCTAAAATATCCTTTTGATATCCATACACTACCTAAAATCAACTCATAATTTTGGAAATAAAGAATGAAAAAGCAAGGGCTACCTGCAACTATGTATGATTATGTATGATTCGCATCTTGTTTTTCAATTTGATGCAAGATTTGATGAAAAAAAATCTTCGATTACTGTTTTTCGAAAAATTCTGTCGAAATATTGTCTAGCTTTCAAAAAATTTAGCCAAAATATTGTCTAAATTTTGAAATTTTTTGCTGAAATTCGTGTTTGGTAAAATTTTCCGAAAATCAAACGAAATTTCGACTGGAATTTTCGATAATTGTACAAATTTTCTCATTTTTTTGCCGAAATTTTTCATAAATTTTGAATTTTTTTTCCGAAATTGTGTATCACTTTCGGCAAACCAGTCATGAAAATTGAAGTCGCGATTTTTCGAAAATTTAACACTCAATATGATCAACCAACAACATTATCACACCCATTCAATTTAACATTCTCAAACAACAAATAAATGCATAAAAACATTCCAAATACAATAAACATCATCATATTCAAGATTTTAAAAACCTAACTTTACAAAAAAATTATGAACCCTTACATATGCGTGATTAGGGTTTGGGTATTCACCATCTTGAGTACATAGGCGTTCAAAAAACCATACAATACACAAATTTTCATTCGTGGTTCAACAAATTCATGGAGTTCAAAGTTTCATTCGTTTTTGTCGAAAATTTGAGTGATTTTCGACTAAAATTGTAGAAAAACTGAGAAGTGTATTTACTACATTAATCTTGGAGGGAATTCATTGAAGGGCATTATTGACATTATGTATAATTATTATGATATGGTAGTGTCTTTAACCAAGAGGCTAGTGCTAATAACCGTGGCCTAATCTTAAAGCCCACTAAACGCATAAAAAAGAATAAGGCCCATGCTCATATGAAAAGCCCATCTACTCCTTTAGTCGATACACAAAAATAGGCGCAACAACAATGCCTGTTTAGGGCATGAATTGATCGGAGCGGACTGTGCGCGGTCGGACCTGAAGGTAAGTTTTAGCAATTTCTTCACCATTTTTTATAAATTCCAGCTGCCAGAAGCTTGATTTCCGGCGAAGTCCGCCGGAAAAATGACTACAGCTTCTTTCATGGTATCTAAGTTTTGATGTCTCTCTATTTGACTCAGTTCCTTGTATGTCAAAAATTGAGATGGATTACATTTGGATTTGTAAACAACACGACTGCGAAATATGTGATTTATACTGGAAAATTTTCAATGTGTTCTTTTTAAATTGTGGAGATCTTGTAAATTGTGTATTGTTGGTGGTAGAGCAAGGGCACCGTAAGAAATTAGTACTGCTCATGATTATTTGGGTTCTCGAGTCTCAGACATATATTATGTGTGTATACAGATATAGAATATAGAATATAGATACACTGATATACTTACTTTATAAGACTAGTGGTTCTTCGTACTGTTTTGTGCATTCTCTGTTTCTCTTGGGAGTTTTTTTATGAAGTTTTTGTCTAGGTAAACCAAAAATTCAAAACATAATTTCTCCTTTTTTTTGTTAAATTTTATTTATATATTTAGCTTTTTAGTGTAGTGTTTTTGGTATGCTCGTGATTCTTCTTGGTTATGTGGCTGAGTTAAATAATTGCTTCTCCAAGTGAGAAACTACACTTCTTTTTTGTGAATCTTGCAGCGGGTACGGGGATGGCGATTGTCCCCGGCCCTGCTCCATTGACATTTGCCTTCCATAGTAGTGTTAGTGTCATCGATTATTATGTACCTATCTCAGTACATCTAATGAAATGATGTATTCACTATTCTGAAAACCCGTGGTAATTATTCTTTTTGAAGAAATTATGATTGATTAGTTTGAAGTAATTATGATATTTCCCTGGTAAATTAAATCAGCTTCTGTATTAGTTACCCAAGACTAATCAGTCATTCATTAATCATGGGGGGTAAAACTGTTGCATTTGAGCAATTGGCACTTCTTATTTTCGTAGATTAACTTTTGAACTAATCAATCATTTTGATATATGAGTTTCTGATTTTGTTGTTTATTATTAGGCCTTGCAATTATTAGCCAGTTAGGTTTTATCGGATGTAAGAGTTAAGAGTTCAATAGACCTGTTTTTTTTTTTTTTTTTGGCAAATAGTAATTACTAAGTCCCGTCTGTGAATTGAGATGTAGCTTGACTAATGTTTATAAAATACTACACTGCTGAGCTGCTTGCTAGTATATCCACAGATTTTTTAGCATATAAGAATACAAATCAATATACTATAGCTCATAGTTGGTGACTTGAATATTCTTGATGATTCATCATTAGGAAAATCTTTGCTATTATTGCTTTTTGGAAAATTTCATAGGAGCTGTACATGCCTTGAGTTCATATCGAAATGTAACCCCGGCCCAACCTACAGCATTATATTCAATATAATATCTAAAAAATGATTTATGTTGATTATTAAAATTTTAATTGCAGCTGTAAAGACATGTCAACTTCTTTGGTGAAACCATTAAGGAGCACTGCCACCTTCAAGGAGGTCATTGGAGTGGTGGGCCGCCGAACATTTGCGGCTGGTGGAGGGAAAAAGAAAGGTAAAGGTGGTGGAGATGGTCCACAAGCATCATTAATAACCAAAGAAGTAAAATCCACCACAGTATATGGTGCCAATATTCTCAAAGACGGGCAAGACCCGAAGATCTTGCCTGACTCTGAGTACCCGGATTGGCTGTGGCACTTACTGGATAAACACCCGTCACTTAGTGCGCTAAGGAGGAAAGACGTTACAACTCTTCCATATGAGGATCTGAAGCGGTTTGTGAAGCTGGACAACCGTGCAAGAATCAAGGAGAATAATTCTATAAAGGCCAAAACTTAATAGAAACTATTACTGTAGGGACCAGTGTTCGTGTTGAACGTTGTGTTTGTTTCTCGTTTATGCTGCTGATTACCTGTTTCAGAGCTGTAGAAGTGAAGGCAGTTCTGCAAATTTAGCTTCCCTGTTCTTGAATGTGGAGTTGACATTGTTGTTAAATTATGAGAACAGCTTTTGAAATGGTTGATTTTGCCTCACTTGTTGGGTCGACTCTCTTTACACCTCTTGTATGTTCCCAGGTTTCTATGTTTTTAAGATTAAGTCACTCGTACATCAGGTGTGGTGCACCGTCCACATTAAGTGCATTTTTTAAAAGTTACTTCTATTATAATTGAAAAATTATATTTATTTGTACTGAAAAGTTATAACCGTATAAAATTAACTTTTCAGTATAAACAATGATAGTTTTTCAGTGATAATAGGGGTAACTTTTCAAAAAATGCGATTGAGTTTCACAATGCATTTCAATTTTCATCCATAAAAGACTAAGGTTTTTTTTTTTTTTTTTTTTTTTTTAATTCCATGTTTTATATGTTGGCCAAAATCAACAAGAGCTGAAATTTAAATGAGTTCTTTTTGTTGTTTGATTCAAGTTGAGCCTACTATTTATTAAACCATATAATTGACTTCTATTGGAGTTAAATATTGCATTTTACTTAGTTAAGTATCATCTAGAAGTACTAATCGAGAAACACAAATAAGTTAGTTAGATCTTGCCTAATTTATCGTCTTATTTTAACATGTATCGACTTGAACTTAACAGTCAGTCAATTTCAAGTTATATCAGTCAATTTTATCTATCAGTATCACAAATTGAGACGAGATATATAATCTTATTTTATTATATTTTCAAAGGAAGTCGTGGCTACATTATTGACTTGCTGTAGATAACTCTCTCAAGTCATTCTTAATACATATGCTTATCAAGTTACAAACCTACTGCAAGTTTAAAATTAAGTTTGATCATGACACTTCTGATTATACTAAGGCAAAATGAGACATGCGGTCTGAACAACTACCACATGGCTACAGCACATCCAAATAACATATACCATTCAAGTGAGTTCTCATCAATTAGGTACCAATGGGAATAAAAAAGAAAAGTAATCAAATAATATATCGACTAAAATGACTTAAAAAAGATAAATTGGTTATGTTCATTGCATTGAACATATACCTAACTTGAAAGAAACATGGCTAACAACTGCACCACCACTTTCATTGGTAGAATTTCAAGGTTTTGGCTTTGAGTATGATTTGCCTTAGCCCTCCAATGGGTGCAACAACCATCAAAAGAACCCCTAAGATTATGCACACCTGAAAATTCCGCATTTGAAATGCATTATTTATTCGTTTCTACCAGACGAAAAATTTAAGAGAAGTACGGAACCATGGAGCTAGATAAACGTACCCAATTCATGAACCAAGATGAGCTGAATCGCCTTGGTTTGCAGATGGCAAGCCATATGATACAGGGAAGCTGCAGAAATAGTGTTTTCTTTTTTTAAAACAGAAATGTTGTGTTACATCTTATAAGCAATTATCTGCTCAGCATTCTTAAAGTCATGCAGAACAATGGAAGCAAGATGGTTAGTCACTTACAAAGTAGGTGGTTGATGCAAAACCAAAGCCTCCGAAAAATCCAAGAAGCGCATTAAAGAAAGGGAACGTGATGGCAATAAACACTGTAAAAGCTGAAAACAAAGAATGTAACTAAACCAGCAATATGCACTGCATAACTTGATAAAAGAACACAAAAACTTATATGAAACGTGATACTTTTGTTGGTTTTCGCGATACTTTATTTCCAAAAGTTTAACCAAAACAATGCAACGACACGTTTCATGCAAGGCTTTTCGAAAGAAGAGAGGAAAAGGGCAGTTTGAATACCAACATAAGTGTTCCTGGTGATAAATCGCAAGTACCAACTTGGCTTGAACTTCAGTTTCCTTACGAGCACAGTTTCAATCATGTCATAAATTGGCATGGCGTATAACTGCAAAGTCCATATCAGAAATAAAATTCCCATCATAGAAAAAAAAAAAAAAAAAAAAAACTCTATGCGGAAAGTTTTGGGAACACACCTGGTAACTTCCAATAAGATGAACTACGACAAACATATTAGCCATGGCAATTAGCCATTTGGGCTCGCGTAAGGTGATGAGGATGCTTTCGTTAACTTCATTACCGAAGATCCAGAATCCAATTAGAGCAACAGGGAAGTAGCAGAGGGCAACAATTATATAAGCAACTAAAACTCCCTTCCACATAGGCCCCTTTGAAGGCTTCGTTGGCGTTGAAGGCAAAGACGCTTGAATTTCCATCACTACATTGTGGCCGCTATAAGCAAAAGCAACAGTCCCCAATGCACTGAAGAAGTTGAAAACGACATCAGCTGTACTTCTTGATTTATAACCGTATTGAACATCAGGTTGTGTGCCTTTAGTTACTGAGGCACCCCATGCAATCGAAGAGTAACTGCAAAGAACATTATCTTAGGCTATAGATGTCCAGGAAAAACTTTAGCATTTATGATTATTTCATGCTAAACAATATACCTTACGGACATAATTGCTGCTGCCAAAGACACACCGGATATTGAATTGAAACTCGAGAGTTGGGAAAGTACAAAGTGAGCAGATGCAACGATCATGATGAAATAGGTGAGCTTGATATTTTTGCAATCTTGGCAAACAAGATCATGAAATTTCTTGAGGGATTGACCTCCAGTGATCAAGTAAACTATGTTGATTCCAATTAGGCACAGAACCTGCTGAGGGATTACAATCCACAAGCCAAGTTTTTTGCCGAAAGCATGCTGTCCCAGCTCATGGTACCTGTCGAAACGCTTTCCAGGCACAACGTCATGCAAATGAAGCATTTGCCACAAAGTGTAGAGAGTGACTATCCAATAAACGACCAAGGCTGTCACTCCAGGTCCCCTGAGAATAAGAAAACAATATGAAAAGACTCAACATTTTCTTCTCAAGATGGAAATACGTGTCATTCATCTATAATGGTGTAACAAGAGATGTTTGTGTAACAAGAAATATGGATCCGAATTGCGTAAAAGTGAAATATTACCATCCCAGTTCTGACATGGTGTAAGGGAGACCGAGAACTCCAGCTCCGACTATTGCTGTGACAAAGTGCACGGATGAAAACCACCATTTGGCTGTTCTTGAAGAAGCGACTGGAAGCCAATCATCTATCGCTCTCTCTTCTGCAGATTGCTCGTCCAACTATACCAAGTACAAAACATCATGTTTGCAAGTTTCATCTAGAAACAAAATAAAATGAACTTGTGAAAAACAAAAGAGATGGCACAAATTCAGCAAGGTTGAATTAACAAGTTCAGAATTCATGGAAATATACTCACATTATTACAAAAGTTGTGCTTTTCATAAATTGGGCCTTCAATGTTCATTAACGATTCAAACAGCTGCAGTTTATCCTAAGCTTGTAAATTGGAGGGGAAAATGAAGATTGGGGAGCTACAGGAAGAAAAAAAATTAAGAATCCACCTAAACTAACATGATATAAAATCATTAACTTAATATATCTGGTTGGGGTGAATGTAGGCCAAGTGACAGAGCTTTACACTCATAGTATTTAGTTAATAATTGACATTTAATTTTGGTAGTAAGTAAAGGGGCTTCAAATTATATTTAAAACCCATGAACAGGAAATATAAGAAGCATTAGAAAGTCAAGTTGCCATAAATTATTGATTTTCAGTCAACTGATGTCATAGCACATACAGATAACATTTTATTGTAATTATTTATGAGATGCGCAAATATGATATAACAGACCATTTATATTCAGACTCATAGTCTAGTCAAGTATGATACAAACTGCACAAAATGGCAGGCATGAAGGAAGAGCAGGCATTGAAAATTGGGACGAAGTTAGAACATGAAGGAAGACAGTTTAAAATTTGAATTAAACAATAAAATGTGGGAAGATGGAATACATATCCGTGTAAGTCGACCCTACAAGTAACAAGAATGGTTTTTATGATGACGAAGAGAGAAAGGGAGCCTTAATTTTAAACGACACTATCTTGTGAGACCGTTTCAAGTGAGATGTCGAAACCAATCTCTCACAAAAGAAATATGCAAATTGGGTTTGTGGGAATAGTTAACGAATTCGGATCGTCTTACAAGCCTCTAACATCATACTGTCTCTCACAAAAAATTGTTCTTTTTAAAAAATAATTTTCAGGAGCAGATAAAAGGGTATCTTGACTTAGTCTTAACAGTGATATCATCTCAGTTCTTTCAACCGTTCAGAAAACTACACTTTAACTAATATTTTTTGTTTCCATATGCATCAAGATTTTGCTACATTCATGCGCCTGAGGAAATTGAAACAAGTCCACGAAACTTCCTTGATAATGACTTCATACATTTATCATTCAAGTCAATTTAGCATTGAACCATGCATATATTGAGCTTTAAAATTCTCAACTTTAGTTTGATGGAGAAATATATTGGATAAAATCCTAAAGGGCAATGCATACTGCTACATCTAGTTTAACATTTAACTTTATTCTAGTAGTTTTAATAAAATTGAATCTGCAGTTATTTTTTTTATCGGTAAATGTTAGTTGTTAGTAGTTAGATTAGTTCACCAAGTACCCAAATACACCAAGAAATCTTCAAGCCCTCCTTATAACTCCTATAATTCGTTCTCAGGGGGAATCGAACCCGGGTCACTCACTAGAGTGAGGAACCCGGTGGCCAGGTGGGCGCTACCTGGTTATCTGCAATATTATGTTAATTGACCGAGTTAAACAGTATCCTTTTATATTTAGGAGGACAATATTACAATTCAAAATTTTCAAATAAGATAATCTAACATTAAGAAGAAATTAAAAGGCAAAATCTAAAAATATGTATTCCATAGTCCATATTGCCTCTTATACCTCCTTCAGCCCTCCCCAAACCACAACATATTTTCAGCATACATATGAACTTTGATTTTCTTGGGGCTGTTTAATTTCTTGCAAGCAATATGTATATACATGTGATTTAAATGTACCTACAAAGAATTATAGAGTGTTGTAATGCCATATCAGAGCCAGAGCAGTCTACACCAAGAAAGATAGAAGAACTCAATATCATTTGTAAAATAATACTCCCCGCCGTCCCCCAAATCTGGGACGAATGAGATAAAATAAATAAAGTAAGTGTATTATTTATATACATGTGATTTAAATGTACCTACAAAGAATTATAGAGTGTAGTAATGCCATATCAGAGCCAGAGCAGTCTATACCAAGAAAGATACAAGAACTCAATATCATTTGTAAAATAATACTCCCCGCCGTCCCCCAAATCTGGGACGAATGAGATAAAATAAATAAAGTAAGGGTATTATTATGAGATTCATTTATGAATAAAGTAATTGTTAGTGATAGTGGTAATAAAATAATAATTTCCAAAAAAAAAAGAATGAGAATAAATTTGGAGGACGGACAAAAAAGGGAAGTGAAAATAGATTTAAGGGACGGATGGAGTAATATATGTGCAGCCCATAACTCACCAAGTCCTGTACATGCTATAATATTGATTAGGTTCCCTATTTCAAAATTATTTCATCTTGTAGTATTTCATTACTTTTGTTAAACATCATGTACTAAATTATAATTAAGCTTGATCATGACATTTCTGGTTAGAATTAGGGCAAAATGGAGTCTGAGACATAGGGTTTGAACAACTCCCACATGGCTAGAGTAACCATCACATCCAAATAACATATACTACCATTCAATCTCATCATCAATTACGTACCAATGGGAATAAACAAGAGAAAAATAACTAAGAACTAGATTGATTTAAATGAATAAAGGTAACTTGGTCATGTTCATTGCACCGAAGATATACTTCAGAGAAACATGGCTAACAACAATCATCACCATTTTTTTATTGGTAGAATTTCAAGGTTTTTGCTTGGAGTATGATCTGCCTTAGCCCTCCAATGGGTGCAACAATCATCAAAAGAACCCCTAAGGTTATGCACACCTGAAAATTCCGACAGGGCATTTTGACGCATTTTACATCTGTTTCTACGAAATGAAAAATTCCAGAGAAGTACGAAATCATGGAGCTAGAAAAACGTACCCAATTTGCGAACCAAGATAAGCTGAATCGCCTTGGTTTACAGATGGCAAGCCATATGATACAGGGAAGCTGCAGAAGTATTGTGTTATAATCAATTCTCTGCTCAACATTCTTGGAGTCACGCAGAACAATGCAAGCAAGATGGTTACAGTCACTTACAAAGTAGGTGGTTGGTGCAAAAGCAAAGCCTCCGAAAAATCCAAGAAGCGCGTTAAAGAAAGGGAACGTGATGGCAATAAACATCGTAAAAGCTGAAATCAAAAGAATGCCATCATATTAAACCTGCAACAAGAATTGCAGAACAAAAACTCGCATGAGACGTGATACTTTTGTTAGCTTTTGTCATACTTTATTTCAGAAGGTACCATAAAAACAGGCAAAAGTATCAGTCTCATGAGACTTTCCAAAAGAAGAAACCGAACACATTGTCCCTTTGGAGGAAAATGGTTGTTTGTATACCAACATAAGAGTTCCTTGTAATAAACCGCAAGTACCAACTTGGCTTGAACTTCAGTTTCCTTACTAGAACAGTTTCAATCATGTCATAAATAGGCATGGCGTATAACTGCAAAGTCCAAATCAAACATAAATTCCTCGCATTGAAAACACTCTAAAGAGAAACTATTGGGAACACACCTGGTAACTTCCAATAAGATGAATCACGACAAACATGTTAGCCGTTGCAACTAGCCATTTCGGCTTGTGCAAGGCGACGAGGATGCTTTCCTCAACTGCATTCCCGAAAATCCAGAATCCAATTAGAGCAACAGGGAAGTAGCAGAAGGCAACAATTATATAAGCAACTATCACTCCTCTCCACATAGGCCCCTTTGAAGGCTTCGTTGGTGTTGAAGGCATAGACGCTTGAATTTCCATCACTACATTGTGGCCGCTATAAGCAAAAGCTACAGTCCCCAGTGCACTAAAGAAGTTGAAAACAACATCAGCTGTAGTTCTTGATTTATAACCATAATGGACATCGGGTTGTGTGCCTTTAGTTAATGAGGTACCCCATGCAATCGAAGAGTAACTGTAAAGAACATTATTTTAGTCTTTAAATGTTCAAGAAAACCTATAACATTTTATGATTATTTCATGCCAAAAAATACCTTACGGACATAACTGCTGCTGCCAAAGACACACCGGATATTGAATTGAAACTCGGGAGTTGGGAAAGTACAAAATGAGCAGATGCAATGATCATGATGAAATAGGTAAGCTTGATATTTTTGCAATCTTGGCAAACAAGATCATGAAATTTCTTGAGTGATTGACCTCCAGTGATCAAGTAAACTATGTTGATTCCAAGTAGGCACAGAACCTGTTGAGGGATTACAATCCACAAGCCAAGTTTTTCACCGAAAGCGTGCTGTCCCACCTCATGGTACCTGTCGAAACGTTTTCCAGGAACAATTTCATGTAAATGAAGCATTTGCCACAAAGTGTAGAGAGTGACAATCCAATAAATGACCAAGGCTGTCACTCCAGGTCCCCTGAAAATATGAAGACAACATGAAAACGCTCAATAGTTTCTTCTCAAGATGGAAATGCATGTACTCAGAGCAAAGCGATGACATTCATGTATAATGGTGTAACAGAAGATGTTTGTGTAACAGGATATATGAATCCAACTTGCCTAAAAGTGAAATATTACCATCCGAGTTCTGACATAGTGTAAGGGAGACTGAGGACTCCAGCTCCAACTATTGCTGTTACATTGTGCACAGATGAAAACCACCATTTGGCTGTTCTTGAAGAAGCAACTGGAAGCCAATCATCTATCGTTCTCTCTTCTGCAGATCGCTCGTCCAACTATACTAAGTATGAAGCATCATGTTTGCAAATGTCTTCTAGAAAGGAAGAGTCCAGAAAATGAACATGTGAAAAACTAACATGTGTTTTCACATTTTTAGGTGTATTCAGAAGCCAAAAGATTTAGCACAAAATCAGCAAGGTTGAGTTAAACATGGGAAAAGCTCAGAATTCACGTTAACATACACTTATTTTAGGATTTGATGCATTATACGCTATTAGAAGAGTGAATAATTTTAATACCAATTAAACACACAAAATCACATACTACTCATGGTCAAGGAGACTCACATTATTACAGTAGTTGTTCTTGTCATAAATTGGACCTTCAATTTCCATTAACAGTTCAAGAAACTGCAGTTTCTACTATTGCAAATGGGAGGAGAAAAAGAAAGATTCAAGAATCCACCTAAACTTATATGATATTAAAATATTACCCGGTAGGATGAATGGCGGCAAGTGGCTAGTTTTCCATTTAAAGTTTTTAGTTAATAATCGACATTTAGTTTTGGTAGTAAGTAAGGGAAGTTTAAATTATGTTTAACAAATATGCACAGGAAAATAAAGAAGCATTTGAAAGTCAAGTTGCCATAAATTATTCACTTTCACTAACAGTGATGTCATCTAAGGCTAAGCACATGCAATTAAGTCTCTATCTCTCTCCCTCTTTATGTAGTTATACCTCACAAAAACATTTTGAATATATATTATATTTTGGAGCAGCAATAATATTATTATTGTAGTTTTTATGAGATGTGCAAATGCCAAACATTAATATGGGATGGTTAGAGATGGCAGAACTTTTATAGTCATTAACTCATAGTCTAGTCAAATATGATATAAACTGCACAAAATGGCATGGAAGGAGGAGCAGACATTGAAAATTGGGATGAAGTGAGAAGATGAAGGAAGACATTTCAAAATCTAAATTCAACTACATGTCTGTGCAAGTCGACCAGACAAGTAACAAGAGCAGTTTTTATGATGACGAAGTCAGAAAGGGAGCCTTAATTTTTAGTTTTTAAAAAAGACTATCTTGGAAGACCGTTTCAAGGTGAGATGTTGAACCCAATCTCTCACGAAAGAAAACATGCAAATTGGGCAAGGGAAAAGTAAACGAATTTGGATCGTCTTTCTAACATTACACCATCTGTGATCTATCTCAAGAATTTGTTATAAATAATTTTCATGAGAAAAATAAGGTATCTTGACTTAGTCTTTAACAGTGATATCATCTCATTTCTTTCAACCATTCAGAAAACTACACTTTAGCTAATACTTTGTTTCCATATGCATCAGAATTTTGCTACATTCATAGCGCCTGAGGAAATTGAAATAACCCTGCAAAACTTCCTTGAAAATGACTTCATACATTTATCATTCAAGTCAATTTTAACATTGGACCATGCATATATTGAGCTTTAAAACTTTTAGTTTCAGTTTAATGAAGAAATATATTGGATAAAATCCTAAGGGACAATGCATACTCCATCTGGTTTAATATTCAACTCAATTCTAGTCGTTTTTATATTATTGAATTTACAATAGTATGTCAATTTATCCAAGGTCAATAGTATCCTTTTATACAATTTTAGGTGGTTAACATTAAAATTTAAAATTCTCAAACAAGAAAATCTAATATTAAGAAGAAATTAGAAGTACAACAAAAATATTGCAAGCCAAATTTAAAAATGTACACCATAGTCCATATTGCCTCCTATGTCCTCCCCAAACCACAACATATTTTCAGCATACATATGAAATTTGATTTTCTTGGGGTTACATAACTTTTTGCAAGCTATAACTAACCGCGTGACTGCGTCACACAAAAGTTACTTAACAGGTAGAATCTCATATTTTAATTGTTATTTTCATCTATGTTCCATCACCTTCGATATTCGTCACATATTAATAAGTGATATATACATTTAATTTACATATACCTATAAAGAATTATACAGAGTGTTGTACTGTCATATCAAAGCCAGAGCAGTCCATTCCAAGAAAGATGGAAGTAGAAGAATATGTCGTATGCAATATATGCACGCTATAACACACCAAGTCCTGTAGATGCTATAATATTGATTCGGATCCCTATTTCATTATTATTTCATCTTTGTCTTTCATTACTTTTGAATACGCATCATGCGTTAAGTGGTGTGTAATTATATTATATACTCCTTCCGTCCCAAGACTTTCTACACATTTACTGTTTTCTCGTGTTTTAGTGAGGAAGTTGTTTATTAGTGTTTGAAATGATAAATACTCAAAGAAATCTCCAAGCCACTTTATAACTCCCTCCAATTCTTTCCCCAAGGGAATCGAACCTGGGTCACTCACTAAAGTGAGGAACCCAGTGGTCAGGTGGGCTAAGCCACCTGGTTATTTAAGTGCTATAATATAGTCATGAAGTCATGATGTGCTTGCAGTTCTTGTATCAGGGTAATAGCAGTACCATCAATATGTCACCCAAGAAATACAGAACTCATGATATAATAGTACATTACTTTTAACTAAAACTAGCACATGATAAAGTAAGAAATTTAAGCCACAAAAGTCTAAGGATATTCTTCGTAGGTATTGCCATCAAAAGGGAAATCATGGAGGAAATTCTTGCAAGAGCAGTCTTTCACATCAAATGAACTAGTTGGGGACTTTGGATTGAGGAAAAAAAAAAACACACAAATATCTCCAGCCTTGAGCTCATCAGCTACGTAGAAATCCATCAGCCTCTGCCCAGGCTGATGCGGAATTGATGACTTCTATGAACCACAAGAATTGCTGGTCACAACCTCCCACGACCATCTCTTAAACACACATGAGAGTAATATTATGCTACTATTGATATTCTTGTGATTAATTCTCACAACAGAGAAAAATGAAAATAAAGGTGCATATTTGTCTGAAAATTTGCAATCAAGACTCAAATAATAATTTTAAATCAGAACTTACACTGGCACAAGTTGAACGAAACATGGCTAATACCTAAGAGCTTCCATTTCTATTGGTAAAATTTATAGGTTTTGGCTTGAAGTATGATCTGCCTTAGCCCTCCGATGGGTGCAACAACCATCAAAAGAACCCCTAAGATTATGCACACCTGAAAATTCCAACGGCTCAAATGAGAGGAATTGTCCCTCCATTTCTAAGAAACAATAAATTCAAGGGAAGTAGGAAATTTATGAAGCTAAATATAAGTACCCAATTCACGATCCAAGATAAGCTGAATCGCCTTGGTTTGCTGATGGCAAGCCACATGATACAGGGAAGCTGCAGAGATTTGTATTAAAAGTAAATTTCTGCTCAAAATAATGTAACTGAGATGGTATTTAGTAACTTACGAAGTATGTGGTTGGTGCAGTAGCAAAACCTCCAAGAAATCCAAGAAGCGCTTTAAAGAAAGGGAATGTGACGGCAATAAACATTGTAAAAGCTGAAATCAAAAAGTATTATGCACAAACTTGTAAGGGGAGATTTAGACTTGCAATACAAACTGCAAAACTTGAAAAAAGAAAAGACAGGTTAATACCAACATAAGAGTTCCTTGTAATAAACCGCAAATACCAACTTGGCTTGAACTCCAGTCTCCTTATGAGCACAGTTTCAATCATGTCATAAATCGGCATTGCGTATAACTGCAAAGTCCAAAATCAGACATAAATTTATTTACATTGAAAAAAAAAACTCTAGTATGTTGACAAGAGAAAATTTTGGAGCACACCTGATAACCTCCAATAAGATGAATTACGACAAACATATTAGCCGTGGCAACTACCCATTTGGGCTCGTTTAAGGCAACAAGAATATTTTCCTCAACTGCATTCCCGAAAATCCAGAATCCAATTAGAGCAACAGGGAAGTAGCAGAGGGCAATGATTATATAAGCAACTACTACTCCCCTCCACATAGGTCCCTTTGAAGGTCTTGTTGGTGTTGAAGGCATAGACGCTTGAATTTCCATCACGACATTGTGGCCGCTATAGGCAAAGGCAACAATCCCCAATGCACTGAAGAAGTTGAAAATAACACCAGCTGTAGTTCTTGATTTATAACCATATTGAACATCGGGTTGTGTGTCTTTAGTTACTGAGGCACCCCATGCAATCGAAGAGTAACTGCAAAGCTAAATCAATCATCTTAGACAATAGCAGTTCAAGAAAACCTATAACATTTCATGATCATTTTCATGCCATTTCCTCTCCTTTTCAGAATTTGCTTGTGATCTAAAAATTGAGGAATTTAGCAAACTGAAGCTCCTGTTGTAGAAGTTTGTGTGGAGACTAACAAATATACCTAATGGACATCACTGCTGCTGCCAAAGACACGCCGGAGATTGAATTGAAACTCGAGAGTTGGGAAAGTACAAAGTGAGCAGATGTGATGATCATGATAAAATACGTAAGCTTGATATCTATGCAATTTTGGCATACCAAATCATGAAATTTCTTGAGCGATTGACCTCCGGTAATCATGTAAACTATGTCCACTCCAAGTAGACACAATACCTGCTGAGGAACCACAACCCACAAACCTAGCTTTTCACCGAAAGCATGCTGTCCCAGCTCATGGTACCTGTCTAAACGTTTCCCTGGCACAATTTCATGCATATGAACCATTTGCCACAACGTGTACAGAGTAATGATCCAAAAAATGACCAAAGTTGTCACTCCTGGTCCCCTGAGGATACGAACACAATACAAAAAATTGAACAATTTATTCTCGTGATGAAAATCCATGTATTGAGAACAACAAGATACCCAGTTTAGAAGTGAAATATTACCATCCGAGTTCGGACATGGCGTAAGGGAGACCAAGGACTCCAGCTCCAACTATTGCTGTGACATTGTGAACAGTTGAAAACCACCATTTGGCAGTTCTTGAAGAAGTGACTGGAAGCCAATCATCTATTGCCCTCTCTTCTGCAGATCGCTCATCCACCTATAGTAAGCATAACATCATGTTTGCGAGTTTCTTCTAGAAAGAAACAAGAGTCCAAAAAATTACCACAAGTTTTTACATTTTCAGGTGTATTTAGAAGCCAAAATAAGTAAGGTTGAATTAAACAAGGGAGGAGCCAGTATTCATGGAAATATACTCAGCAATCACACAGAAACACATATACTCACTCATACAGAAGGATACTCACATTATCAAAGTACTTGCTCTTGTCATAAATTGGACCTTCAATTTCCATTAACAGTTCAAACCTCTGTAGTTTATACTAATTGGAGGAGAAAATGAAGTATATGAAGACTAAGGAGGTCAAGGAAAAATTCACTTAAACTTACATGGTATCAAATCATTAACTTTATAGTATCAGGATTGGAAGAATGGGGGGCAAGTGGCAGAGCTTTCAGCTTTGCATTCATAGTTCAGTTAATCTAGACATTTCATTTGGTAGTTAGGGAACTTCAGAATATATTTAACAAAATGTACAGGGGAAAGAGAAAAAAATAACTTTTGAAAGTGAAGTTGCCATAAATTATTGATTTTCACAGTCATAGCTATGATATCATCTAATATTCTAAGCCTGGAATAATTTCCTTTAACAACCTTCCTGGACAGTATAGTTGACCCAGTATTTTCGACCCATATGCATAAAATCTGTCTACCCCATCCTTCCATTCTAATAAGTTAGATTGAAAATTGACATAACCGTGAAGCTGAAACTTATATAATAATGAATTCATATATCATAGCCAGGCATTTAAGAATTGGAGAACTTAAACAGGATGAAATGAGTGTATTTCACTTCACATTGTAGTGTATTTGGCGCCCATAAAACACAATATTAACTAAGCGGAAAAAGGAAAAAACATGGCAGAAATGGCATACCTAAATTTATTGAAACTCCTGTCAACAAATTCCAGCGATATCTGCGGCGCTTTGACCTCCAGATATTTTGTATTTTGATTCGATGGAAGAAATGCATTCGGTAAAATACAGCATTCATCCTTTATGGAAGAATTTTGTTTTTTAGTAAACAAGTTTACACTTGAATTTTCTACTATAATTCTGTTAACAGAAACAAAAACACCAGCAAATATTTCAATACGACGGCGTTGGTGATCAGAACAGCGGAAAAACTTTTGCGCCATAAAGTTGGCCGCCTATTTGCAAACTGCAACCTCTTTCAAATTGGCTTAATTGCATAAAAATCCCCTTAGTTTGAGAATATTGCGCCAAGTTCTCCGTATTTAAAAATGGTCTAATTGGATTACATACAAAAATTTGGTCTCAGGTATTTACAGTTACACTCACAAATTTACTTAATATACACAATTCTAAATTAATCCAAGCTACATTTTTTTTTCTAGTACACCTCCTACAATTTTAACTCTAATTATTATTTACATCACTTAACAAAATATATACACACCCACCAATTATTCCTCTCTCTCTCCCTTCCTCCCTCCCTCCCTCCCCCTACCATATTAAGAAGACTCATGTAATTTTCTCACACTTGTAAATGAATTCATAGAAAAAAAATATTAATATCATTTAATATTGTATGCATATTATTTATACTTAACTAATTATATTTTCTTTTTTTATTATATTAATGGTTTTACTGTTTGTGAAAGAGCACTTGTGTGGGCAAAAAAAATCATAAATATATAATAGCAAAATGAATTCCATAAATAGTTTTGGAGGGAGAGATTGTGAGCCCTTGATCTTTCATTCACTAACTCATCATAACCGTTCATTCTTATATCCTACAACATATGGAAATTTTGTCAATCAAGGATCCAATTAGCAATCAATTATTTGTTGGATCAATTGCCAAAATTTTAGGAACATTTATATTTTTGCTCCTATTTATACCCTTCATCATTTGTTGATTTTCAACATGTTTCTTTAGTTTCATTGTTCTTTTTTATCCGATTAGAGATATATAGATCAGTGAATTCATGTGTAATATTTTTTAGTGGATATAAATTTGTGGTAAATATTTGAATCAGTATAGGGAATCATATTTGTTACCAATGTTGATCGGATTTTCAAATCATTGAATAATGTGTGTGAATACATATAGAGTTCACTAAGTTACACATGATTTTGTATATAGTCAAATTAGTTTGATTGCGAGAGTTTAGAAATTGAGGGATGAAGGATATGAAGACGATGATGGACGGAAATGAAGATTGAGGCCACAACTATTTTGTATGTGAATACATATAGACTTCACTAAGTTACACATGATTTTGTATATAGTCAAATTAGTTTGATTGCGGGAGTTTAGAAATTGAGGGATGAAGGATATGAAGACGATGATGGACGGAAATGAAGATTGAGGTCACAACTATTTTGGACTTCAAGACTAATTTTAATTCACATGTATTTTGATCCCTTCTTTTAAATTTAATTTAGAGTTTAATTTTTATTATTTCCACTCACCTAACTTGGTGAAAATAGTTTTCCGTAAGTCCATGGACTTGACATCCATTTTAGTTTTAGAATTCTACCACTTATAATATTTAAAAAAAATTAATTGTTTATTTTTTAATAAAATACCCCTAATAAGTATATTTGTTTTATGTAGAAATTTAATATATATGGGTATAGTTTTGATATTCTAATTAATGAGAAAACTGGTTTATGTGAATATATAAAATGAGATAGACAAAGAGAGTATTATTTAATTTCACTTTTTTTTGTAATTTGGACAAAGGATTTTTTTTTTTTAATTTCAATTAGCGATGTTGAAATATTAGTTTTAAGGATCAATTTAATAATTGTGTATATTAATTTACCTAATAAATGTCATTCATATGGATAAATTAATTATTTGTCTATATTTACCTAATAAATTTCCATCAATATTATTTTTACTAATCTATTTTCGGAAGGTTAAATTAATTAAGTCATATATTGTTTATATTTACTAATTAATTTTTTTTTTATATCAAGGTAATATAAGAAGATTAGTATATATATATATTTTTATAATAAATAATTTTTTAACTTTATCTACTAATTAATTTTTTTATTTCCATTTAGGAATAACATTAAGTCACTAATTACGGATTTAAGGTTGATTGTATTACAAAATTTGAAAATTCCAAGTCCAACATCTTTTTTTTTTTTTTGAAAGATTACAACATTAATGATTAATCCATCGTGTTTTTTTTTAAATTAAGGTATTATTACCTAATATTTCTATTTTTATGTCTAAAATTTTGTTCGTTGGTTATGATTTTTTATATTCATTGATTAATAATATCAGTTATTCTTTGAAAATAATTACAAGAGAAAATTACCAATGACAAGACTAAGTATTTCAATTGTTCTTATATATTGAAAATATATTCGTCAAACATTTTAAGGCATCATATCTCATGTTTCCAGATTTTATTGTTTTTTGTTGTTTACGGATTAATTGAATCAGTAATGTCACAATTGAGATTTGATATTAAATCCTAAAACCCCAAATCCCTATAATAGTCACTCATTTAGTAATATATATATATATATATATATATATATATATATATATATATATATATATATAATTTTTTAAATAATTTTTAATTTGAAAAGATGCACAAGTCAATGTAGATCCATATATATGATGTTCACAACAAAATTTATATATCTATTTTTTTTATTATCTCCCAAAATATTAATTATATTTGAAATAATTTATAGTTTATCTACTAGAGAATATTTAATTAGATTGTAAATATATATGATCATATTCTAATATTATCTTCCAAAATCTTCATTTAAAAAAAAAATAAAATTGAAGAACTATTTTTCTACAGCTTTCACTTAGTTAATTAATGTGTATTATCTTATATTTACAAGTTTTCCATTTAATATTATATTTTATTTATAACTCATTTTGAATTTTGAATTTTAGTATATTAATTTTATAAATTAGTCATGAAAACTCAGTTCATTAAACATATCAAATAATTGATTCAAAATGATGGAGAATCTAAACAATTTACTAAAAGTATAATTTTAGTAATTTTAATATATAATTATTAAATGTTATAGTTTATAGGTGCGTAAGTTTTGTTTATAATTTGTTGAATGCCAATTTATTGGAGCTAAGTTTAAGATTGAAACAAAAATTCATATTCCTTATGTCCCTTGCAACATTCAATTTGCTAAGGTTATTTTAATTTAATTTTACAAGTATTGTATTTTCTAATTGACTTATGTTTCTGACGTATAATCATTTATTTTCTCTTCTAATTTCATGAAATAAAAAAACCAATTTATGAAGTAATTATATATGAGTTCTAAAATTTGTAATTATATATTCTAATGAAATACAATTTATATATTATCAGAGTTTTAGTTTTAGTCATAATTATATAATTGTATGTGTATTTATGAGGTAAAATCAACCTTTCTTAAAATATTATTTATTGTGTAATAAGTTACATTAAATATAATTAAATTTTGTACTTAATGTGTCAGATTATTTTTGTTTATAATACACTTTTTCAACTTTCCATAATTTATTCACATATTCTTCAATTTGATTCTAGGTCTAAGGCTAATTCAATGAGTTTGTCCATGTATATGTTGGTAGGAAATTTATTTTTAAGATTAAGATTGATGAATATAATTAGTAACTACTCAAGTTCACAATTGATTGTTGGTGTACATAGACAATGAATCAGTGACTAAATTATAATAAAAGTCTTGTGTGAGAATACTATATGACTCACTTTTAACTTAAAATGCATCACTTATTAATTAAAAAATAGTCACTTCTTTGAAATGGGTCTCATATTATGAGACGATCTCACATAAATTTTTGTCATTATAACATAATATATATATATATGTATATATATATATTATTAAATAATTATTATTCAATTTAATTACTTCTGGATTATTTTGCTATTTTATATAAATTTTCACATTACATGTTAATGATTACAAGTTTGCAACATGTTAATGATTTTTACCAAATCTAATAATGTTAATATTAAAGAAAAATATAACTTAAATATCATCATTAAAGTTAATTCATAAAAGAAACTGTACCACACAAGTGTTATTCATTACACACAATTATATTAATTCCCATATACAGACTTCTTTATACATATGTCACATAATTCTTAAGAATTTTTTTTTTCAATTATATCATCTCAAAATCAAAACCACATTCTTTAATTACTTTTTCGAACACATATTTTTATAAGCAAATATATTTATTTTACCCATTTCATCTTCTAAAACATTGTCGTAGTAGTACTATATGAGATATAAATATTTATTATTTTAGAATTATTATTTTTACCAAATTTTTATCTTAATATTCATGATTTTTTTTATGACTCAGCATCTGGCTCAAGGTTCGACTAATTCAAGGGACCCACAATCCACCATCCACTTGCGGGAGGGCCCATTTAAAGTCAGGATATTTTTGCTTTTGTATGAATTACCCCCTCAAGAGATGATAGCAACTTGAAGGTTTCAAATCTATGGAGGAGCACACTCCTAAGTGTCCGCCCTACACCACCGGTCAACTCTCTGTGGTTATTATATTCTTAATTTTAATTTATAACTATACGTATGTACTGAATAATTATCGAATTAATATAATCGTAAGTATTTTATTTTCTTTATAGATTATATTATAATGTATAATTGCTTGGTTCTTTCCACTATAACCAAAGATAAAAAAAATTCTAAAATATAAGAATTGAGACGAATCTTAAAACATGTATAATGTTTCGTTATTTGGATATGTTACACAATTGATGGTGACTTATATTGATGGTGTGAAAGCCTGAGGGGGTACTTGATTAACAATTCTTCAATGATAATGAAAATTAGTTTAAAATCAGTGCAGTTATGATGGTTTATTGAAACAAAATCATTATCTCCCACTCTAAATAAGATAATTACTACTCATTGATTATCATATTTCACACCTACAAGCATCCTCATCAATCACTCTTTTATTTCTCCACCAACAACCACCAACAAATATTTGTTGTCCACTTAATTGGGGCATGACACTAGCAATGCAACCACTATTGAAACAAGTTTTCCCCCAACATATCATTTTTATTATGGGGACATAGATGAAAAATAAATTTGCATTCCTATTACCATTGAAGTGTTGTTAACCAAGCGCCCTCTCATAACTAAACCACCAAAAACCTTGCAAAGAGTCCAAAAATA
Source organism: Ballota nigra (assembly GCA_947034835.1). Classification (NCBI taxonomy): domain Eukaryota; kingdom Viridiplantae; phylum Streptophyta; class Magnoliopsida; order Lamiales; family Lamiaceae; genus Ballota; species Ballota nigra. The sequence goes on along the minus strand of OX344722.1, from coordinate 114,444,649 downwards.
TTAAGGTATTTAATATAAGTTGTGATTAATTATATTCTTATATCATACACTATTTTTTCTTAAAAGAGTCTATTTTGTTTTCAAGGAAAATGATTATATATTTGTGTCGATAGAATGTGAATATGCTTGTGCTTTAGTGATAGGAGATAATATTTATAAACCACAAAAACCTTATTCAGTTGTATAGATATCCAAAATAACTCCCTACACAGTGTTAGTTACAAATAAAAGACTTCTTTTTATGTTTGTCGATCTCTTCTGCAATATATCAACAAGTCCTCACTTCTTTTTTTGTAGGTATATTTTGTGCATATCTTTGTTCAAAGCACGATGCCTAAAATGACATTATCACAAGGGGAGTCTCAATCTTCATATAATAACTTATTACCTTCGTTCTTATTTCAAAGATATGAATTTTCACCAAAGGTACACTACAATAAATTTGTTTATCTAATTATTTTACAATTTTTTTGTGTTCAATATTGAACGACGGTGCATTGGATGTGACACTAAGATATACAAAATCCATCAATTTATTTCTTTTAAGTCTCTCAAAATTTATTTATCTATTAATTTTCATAGGTGGGGTGACACACTTTTAAGAAAAATTGTTTTATTACCTTTTTGGACCAATAAATGAAGAGTATTTTGAATAAAGTGAGTAGTGTAAGAGTGTTTATTTCCATTTTGTGATATGAAAGTTAGTGTAGGATGTCCAAAAAAAAAGTATGAAGTTTATTAGGGGACAAAGGGAGTATATGATAGCTATGAGTGTATATAAATATGTTTGCTACTTCATTCATGCCAACAGTAGTAAAATCTTTAAAATTTTGGTCAAAGGTGAAAAAGGCGGAAATTGGTGATCGGACGTTTTCTAGCTGACTAGCGCTAGAGAATTTATTTATTTATTTATAATTCGTTATTATATAATAGGGCCGTTTAGGCACACCTATGGTCGGACCGCCTACGATCGACGACAGCCACCTAGGTGGGGCATTGGCTAAAAAATGTCTAGAACCACTGATTTTGCAGAAATTGGATCATGGGAGGCCGTCTAGCCCCATTCTGCATCACTGATTTTAGTTGATGTAATCACCTTTGCAATTTTTTTTATGTATACTTCAAATTATAATTTTAATTGGATATTTCTTTTCAAGGACCCTAACTTAGTAGGAGTGGCAAGATAAGGATCATAACTTTTCAAGCAAACAAATTGAGGATAATAATTTCTTAAGTTGAAAATTTAAAGACCGTGACTTCTAAAAGTGGCAAATTAAGCCCAAATCAGTTCGAATTAACCAAAATCGAATCATATTCAGTTTGAACCCAAGTCAAATCGAGCAAAATTGCCATATTTTAGGTTTATTTTGCCTTAATTTGCCACCTTTTTAATTTATTGTCATTAATTTGTCAACCTGAAGAGTTATGTACCTCATTTTACCCCTACAAGTTATTATCCTTAAATATAAACTTGAAGATCTACGTGTTGAGTATATATACTTTTCCATATCAATTTAATTCAATCCAGTTTCAATATTTTTACAATTAATTTCCTATTAATGTTGAAAAGATTGATAGATTTTGATGTCCCCTGATATCTAAGTTTTATCTTTTTTTAAATGTGTTTTTGTTTTTTATTTATACTTTAGTTATGAGTAGGATGAGTGTTAAATTGACTAAAAACATGGTCATTAAAAATATATATGTTCTAATACCTTATGTGGTTGTCCAATATTATATGATAAATAATTTCAAATTGAACAAACTCAATTATATGGAGAGAATTATAAAATGAGTAGTTTTAGCATCAACTATTTCTCTAAGTTCACCTACTTCAAAATTCACTCATCTTATTTCATAATATGTACTAAATATACCCATTATAAAATTATAATTTTACTCAACATACATGTACATCCCTGAAAATATTCAACTACTAATGTTATTCAATTTCAATAAAACCACATAAAATATCTATTCCCCCACCTCTTTAATCCATTGGTAAAAATCAAGATTAACATATTTACACAAGAGTGTCTATTAAACAGAATGATTGAAAGTTGAATGTGAAAGAAACCACCAAAACAAAGTAATTTATTGATCCGTATTATATTTTTTTAATGTCAATGCGATAGTCTTTTTTTTTCTTTTTATTATATTCTTTTATTAGTTTTTGTTTGAATAATAAAAAATACTACCATGCATAGGAAATTAAGTTTTCCTCCAAATAAATTTACTGAAAGTCAAATTGATTATTTGAAAATTATGTTGAAGGAAAATTAGAGCCAATAAATGTTGGTAAAATTACTGGACTTTGTATGAAATGATATAATGTTTAAAGTACTGGATATTGAATCGGATTTTATTATATTGAAGTACTAGATATTTTACCCAATTTCTTATCAATACATGTTTATTGGTGGCACGAATCTATGCATGCTTCTGCTCACTAAATCTTGGTTTAAATTTGATAGAGTGTTGGATTTTGTAAAGATGATTAAATTATTTTTAACAAGTATAATGATATTGATATCAGAGAAAGAATGATTTTTTTTTTTTATACCAAGGTTGTCTGGTTTATATGATTTTTTTTAAGGATTGTAACTTAAGGGTGGTGGCAAACCTAGGATGTTAAATCTTCGGACGGATAATTTAAGAGCAATAATTTTAAAAGTCATGAATTGAGGTCAAAAACTAAAATCAAGTGGGGCTAATTGGCTGAATTGGCATTGATTAGGGTTGGTTCGAACCAATTTGGCGTGAATTTGTTATTTTTAAAAGTTATTGTCCTTCAATTGCTACCTTGAAGAGTTATGATCTTCATTTTGCAAGCTTGAACAGTTACAATTCTCATTTTGTCACCATAAAGTTATAGTTCTTAAAAAAATTACTTGCCCGCTTGATTGGATCTTTATAATTGAGTCCATTTGTTGGATATATATATATATTTTTTTTTTTAAATTTCATCAAAAGTATAATAATTTGTTATTTTATCGAATATTTATTATTTTATATGGATGTTAATGTTTAAATATATGTTAGAAAATTGATTTAGTACATAATGATATGAAATACTATACATATATTGTATTAAATCAATTACAAAAAACTTATCATTAATTATTAAAAAACTAATGTAAATTGTTTGAGTCTTTTGTATATTACTATATTTTTTAAGAAATAGTGAAACATTTAACATAAGTATATATTTGAGTGTTCTTTTACTACTGTAACTTTATTAGTAATTGATGTTATAACTTATAACTATTGATCATAGAAGATGCATATTCTAATGCCTTTCGTGGTTATTATATAATATTTTGTAAATAATTTTAAACTTTACAAGTTTAGGTTATTTACAATTTATATAAGACACATAATTTCACTAAAATGAGTTGGTAAGAAGTATAAAATAATTTATTATTCTTTATAAATATATATTTTATAACAAAAATAAGAAAAAAACGTGTGTGAGATGGTTTCACGGTGAGACGGTTCACAAACTAGCGCAAAATAACACACATCTCTTATAAAATATTAATACGTCATGTCCAACTTATGATCCATCACATGCAAACCTACTTAAGAAAATAAATATTTTTTAATAATACACTTATGTATAATAAAAAAAGGTTGTATTAAAAAAAATTGTTATAAATCATTGCCCTAAAATATTGTGACATTTGTTAAACATAAATATATATAATGGATAATATTGAAATTTTAGTAATGAAAATGACTTCTGTATGAATTGCGGGTAGGGCTGTAGTTTAATAAAAAAGTAGTTAAAAAAAAGTGGTTACCATTTTTTAATTATTTGTAGAGTGTCATCTCATTCTTTTAATCAATAAAACTAATTTTTACAAATATTCAATAAGTCATAAATTACTCTTATATGTTTGATCTTGACATTTAATTTATTTCTTTTTAAAAGAAAATGTATTTTTTTAAATTGTATTTTAGATTATTGTTTAAGTATTTAAACTATAGCTTAAAATTGTGTGAGATTGTCTCGTGAAACTAGATAATACAAATTTAAATATACGTACGTTGAAATATTAGTGTGTTAGGTCCAATTTATATTCTTTCACAGGAGTAGATTTTATATGAAAATGAATAATGATAAACTTATAATAAAACTGTTTTAAAGTATTAAATATTATAAATGGAATATGAAATTTTTTATGAGAAGTATATAATTTGAGTTCAGGAAAAAATTTAGGTATACTTAAAAAAAAATTGTAGCTTTTTAGTTTTATAATTAAAATTTGGTAATTATTATAGTTTAAATAATTATTTAACAAATTCCGACCGTGCGAAGCACGGGATTTACGATCACTAGTAGTGAGTAATGTACGTTTGTGCGTGCTTTTGAAATTTTATGTGGCTTTAAAAGCAGGATTATATAATAAATAATGTTTATTTTATTATATAAGGGTATTTTTGTATTTTTTTTATTGGATAATATTTTTACAAAATAAGAAATGGGTGAACAAAGTATTTTTGTGTGGTGAATAGCCCACCCCAAATTTTTTGACACATAAACCACTAAATTTAATTTCTGACCAATTTTTTCGGAAAAAAAAAAGGGAGCTTTACATATAGGTCCTATTTGGTATACCTTATTAGTGTTTAGTTCCAAATTATATATAAATTACTAATTGGTTCAAAAATAGACTTTTTCCAATCTGACAGCCTACTACCCCTCCCCCCTCCCCCACCCACCCCCTCGAGCGCCTTTTTTCCTCCACCCCCACGTTGCGGCCAGTTTGTCAGGTAAGTCCCATCTAACTTTTTCTTTTTAAAATTTATACTTTTTGTCTTTTTTTAATAATTATTAAATTTCAATATTCAGCTTTTTTTTTATCCAAAATTTTATTAAAAAAATTGTTTAGTATATTTAGCTCAGGATTTTAATTACGATAGTGCAATTTTAAATTTTTTTTCACACGATTTCACTATTAATTATCAAAATTTATTAAGTTTGCAATTCTAATAATTCTTTTCACAACAATAATTATTCATATTTTCTAGATTTTTATTGAGTGTGCATTTTCAATAATATTTTGCACATAATTAAATAATTAGAATTTCAATTATTCATATTTTTTTAATTTTTTATTGAGTGTGCATTTTCAATAATATTTTGCACATAATTAAATAATTAGAATTTCAATTATTCATATTTTTTAGATTTTTATTGAGTGTGCATTTTCAATAATATTTTGCACATACTTAAATAATTAGAATTTCAATCTAAATTGAATGGAAATTACATATTTAAATTTAAAATTAACAAAATTATAATTACAGTTATATGTTAATGTTTACGTGCAAAAAAATAAAAAAAATGCACAGATCTTGTATCTTCAAATCTTCATCTCCTGTATCTCCAAATCTTCTTCTATCTTCCCCAGGTCCAACTTGAAAAATACATAGTCAAATCACCCCCAAAACACACAAAATTATGCACTCACACAAACAAAACACAATACACATACCTAAAATTATAAATTTCTATCTATATACCGATTTGCTGCAATCATTACAAACTAAAATTGAAATTTATATCTACGAGGAAAAAAAAATGCACAAGTCTTCAACTATCTAAACTCTTCATTCTTCCTCCACTTTTGCCATCATCCCAGTTCAAGATCACTCTTGTAATATTCTTCAACTAAAAATTATGAACACAAACCCACACGTACAAACACGCACAAATCACCACACAAATACACATTATTCACACACAGAGACAAAAACCACAACACGCACATACAAAACACATACCTACATCATCTGCACAAAATAAAAATAGAGGCACATAACCCACACGTCCTGCGCAAATAGATGTAGACAAAAGGAATTTCGTCACATACCTTGTGTCTGTTGATCTATGCAAAGAAATTACAGATCGGAGGCGGGTTAGAGGAGGCGGCGGCGCCTACAGGGGATTCCGGCGAACAGATCTGTTCTCCACAGGAAATCGACGCCTACCAGATTGTGTCGTCCAGTTCCAGCGCCGCTCATAACAGATTCGGAGATCGATGGCCAAATCACAGCTCAACAAAACTGAACAGATCGGAGAGAGGTTTGAGATCTCGGCAAGATCCCGGCTGTTTCTTCCGCGGCGAGGGCGGCGGCATATTTTCTTCGAGACGGCTTTCTTCAATTCGCCGCTACCCGAGCCTAGATCCACCACCATCGGCTTGAACCGCCGCCGCTGCAAACCACGGCCTCCTCAAACCCGGCACCACCACGGACCTCTCTTAGATCGGCGGAGCTTGGATAGGTGTCGCCACTTGCCTTCTTGGGTCGGCGGAGCTTGGATGATTGAGGTGGGCGGTGAGTTGTAGAGGTGGGGAGTGAATTATTTGCAGAGAGATATGAGAAATTATTTACAGAGAGAGAGAGAGGGTGGAGAGAAAAAAATGAGAGATGAATGAGATGCGTGAGTTTTTGTTTGTTTGGGTTGGGTGGGGTGGGGGGAGGGGGGGCATGGGATATGGGGAATTGGGTGGGCAGATTATTTTATTTAGTGGGCCCCATAATTTGAACCAAAATGTATTTTTGAAAAAGTTTAGAACTAAAGACTAAATACTATACTTTTCTTGAACCTATATGTAATAATTCCAAAAAAAAATATTATATCATGCACATGTCTTACAAAATGATATTTTTCTCATAACTCTTCATAATTTCTTCTCAATTGGGACGAGAAATAAACAAAATGCATCATCACTTCCATTGTCTACCGCTTCGCATCTTCGATTTGTCATACACAACCTTGTGCATCCGCCCCTTAATGTCATTCTTCGTCTCATGGGCGCCTTCTTCCCCATTTGCTGCCAATTGGATTTTCTTTTACAAAAATACTCATCATATGTTAAAATTGGAGAAAATATCTATCATACCCAAATTTTGATAGTTTGTATGTATTAATGCCAAAAAATATAGTTCGGTAGTTTAGAAGCAAAATCACCAATAGTTTGGTGAATTTAATGTTATTACACATTTAAAAATTTCAGAAAACACTGATGAAATATTAAATAAAGCAAATTCTCTATTTTTTTCAAATATACTAGTCCTATTTTTTTTTCTTTATTTTTTGTCATACGTTGGAAGATATTATGGGGTAATTATAAGGTCTATTTATGAATAAATTGATTGTTTATGAAAAATATGATACTAATACTTTCCTTAAATATACAATACCCCATACTATCATCCAATGTATGATAAAAAAAATTAAAAAAAAAAGACTAATAAAATTGGAGGAAGAGAGTAAGTTTTAAGACCATAGTAAATCATAAAGATTCTCGTGAAATTTTCAAACTACGGGGGAATTTCTCGCAACATTTTCAAATCATGAGAGGTTATGTGCAATTAACCTCTCCAACTTATTAGTAATACTATCTTTGATTGTTGTCGACGAGACACTAGAGATGACAATGGAACAGATCAGGACGAATATCTCAATATCCATGTCTGCCCTGCGCATGTACCCCATAGCCCCGCCCTACTCCATGCCCCGCTGCGGGACAACATTTTGTAATCCATATCTACCCCATGGGGGCAAATCCGATCCACCCTGCCCCATCTAATGCAAGTTTCTTATTTTTCAAAATCAATATATTAAAAAAAATACACACACACAGATTGTGGGAATAGAGAATTTGGAAATAGATGGTAAATAGGGTTTCATTATTGTATATATTTAATATAAAATTTAAATATATATATATATATACATATATTTTATATAATATTATATAGAACAGAGCAGGGCGGAGTAAAGCAATAAATATATAGATTCATGTCTGATCTGCTCCATTCTCAAAATGGGGTAAAGCGGGGTTGATTCAATCAGAGCGGGGTGGAACGAATCGCTTGCGTAACTAATCATTTTGTCATTCCTGCGAGACACTGATTTAGTGTAATCTCACCAAAGAACGTTTTGAATATTTGTTCTATTTTGTTATATTTCACTTATTTTAATGTTAATCACTCATAAGACTACTAAATTAATTGGACACGATTAATTTAGTGTCATTCATGTTTGAGCTAGGCGTAAGCGAGTGCGTAAAATGATTCAAAAGTACACTTCACGGCACAATATTATTATTTACGTATGAAATGTGCAGATATTAAAAATTGTTTTTTATCCATAGTCTAGTCAAGTATGATATATTTATACATATATTTCTGGTTGTTATAAGAAAGGGGACTACATAACATGCTTTGATCATATCCAATAGCGTATAGCATGCGGTAAAATTTGAATAAAATAATAGAATAAATGTGTATATCGACCCCATAGTAATTAACAAACGATTGCACGAGGAGGTAGCTTGGAAAGGGATTTATTTATTTTGTTATCTTGAGGAATGAGTGTAAACATTGTGCACGGTGTACAAAAGGGCGGATCTACGCTAGGTCTGGGCTGGGCTTCAGCCCAGTGCAGATTAGAAAATATCGATCTCTTATATATATGTATGTATACCTCTACAAATCAGGTTCTTTAGGCTCCAAATCAGAGATGTAATGTTTAAGAAGAAAGCCTTGTAGGGGAACCTGATTTGCTTGATAACTCTATTCGATCTGAATGCCCATGATTCCGTCGGAAAACAAGTTGTTCTTGCTGGTTTCGTTCCGAATTCGGTTGAAAATATTAAAAAATTATAGTGACAAAAAATTTCGATCTCCATTTAATAATTTTTGGATTTAAAATATTAGTTTTACATTTCTTAAACAATTTTGGTATAATTTTTTGAATTTTACGATTATATCTTTTAAAATTTGAAAAAAAAAATATTATGTGAATGATATTTACTATAACTATTCGTGAACAACAAATTATATTCCACATTAGTAATGTCGTAACAAGAAAATTACCACATATTTATTAATGAACACAAATTTATATGACCACATCGAATGTGATAATGATAAATAAACAAGGACCTCGTTATTATCTTAGGTTCGAAATCCACCAGGTGCAAACAATTCCTGAGATGTGTCAGTCCATACAGAGCTAAGTACTGGCTTGAAATGGGGCCCCCCGCTAGTGGACGGTGGGGACCCACTCGGATTAGTCGGTCAATAAGCCGGATACCGGGTATAAAAAAATTATTATCTTAGTTGATAATTTATATGTGTTTATACGTCATTATCATATTTGTGGTGAACATATAAGTTTGTTTTCACCGATGGACATGTGATCATTTCCGTATCATGACCACTTGCTAATAAATTGAGTTGACCAATTAGTAAATCACAATAGTGTTGGGGTGCAAGCAATATCCCACATCTGATAAGTAAGAGAGGATAATGTGGTTAATAAAGATGAACAAACATCTTCATTGGTATGAGACCTTTTGGGTGAAGCCTCCATGCAGGTTCGACCCAAAGCGGACAATATCATATCAATGGAAGATGTGAGGTCTACTAGAGCCCAATATTGTGTATCATTAATATATTATGTTGCGTTAAATGTAGAGCCCAATGTTGTGTATCATTTATATATGTACATGTATAAAGTTTAACGTGACGAAGCGTGTAACTTTTGGGATGAAAAGTATCACTGCAATTGTCTTCTGTGTATTACTTTCTAAATCAGGGTGTGCATTTACTAGAAACAGGAGTGTATATATTTGCGACAGTTATAACAACTTTCTGTTACAAGCTCGATTCGATTTGGGCATTTCTTCTAGAGGCCTCGGCGCGCGATTTCGGTTATGGTGGTAGTTACGGATTGCAATGGGTAGTATATAATGGTATTGTTGATGGGCGAACAACTTTGCATTTAATCAACGAAAGATTATCATTAAACTTGATAACAGGATGACAAATGAAAGAAGCTGACAGCCTTGTGAGGCGAGCAGCTTTGCAAAACAGCTCTGACATGGTAAGCAAGATATTGTGGCGAACAGCCTTGCAAAGAACAGCTGTGCAAGTGGCTCAAACCAAGATCAACTCAGGCGAACAACTTCGTAATAAGGCGAGCAACATTGTAAAACAATCCCAAGCAAGGAGCGAACAGCTCAGAACGCAAAGGACCATGACATCTAACAAAGACGTACAAACGAGCAACCGGTCACCATCGAAAGCATCTCAGTATTGCCAAAGACCAAGTACAACATGGGGAACTCCAAAAGTCACTAGCTTAGATATGGTCCAAGTGTCTCAACACTTGGCACCCATCCAATGAGCAATAGTGTAGATGTTGTACAAGTGTCCTAACACTTGGCAAAGATCCAATGGTTAAGCCACCAAGATGGTGACACATGTCCTCTTTGTATGTCTATAAATACTCCCTTCATATGCATGAAAAAGAGGAGAACAATTCAATAAACTAGCAAAACTCTTGCCAAATTATTTCTTAAGCATTACTTAGCTTAATTCCATGATCTTGATTCTTGTTTGATGATCTTCATTAGATGAAAAACAGCCATTAATCTTCTTAGTTAGAAAAGGTCATCAACAATTGGCGCTAGAAGGAGGGTTCGAACCTTCGATTTATAAAAATTCGAAGAAAGTTTGAAGACTTCCACCGGAATCTGCATAATCTAACCGGAATCCGGGAAGAGGCTGCCGGAAAACAAGAGTGCACATTCTTAAGACAAAGATGTACAACACTTTGAGGGTTTTAATGCATGTGTGCATGAACTAGGATTTTCAAACCTTCATAATCACACACAAGGCTAGTAACCCTTGGAAAAGGTGTTTGCAAGAACAAGATTACTTCATCCATTTGCTTATTTACCCATATTTTGATAGTCGAAATGGTTAGATCGCAAGAAGAACGACATTTGAGTATATCTCCAAGTCGTAGACCAAGAACTAGAATTTCGTCTACTGAAGGACATGCACGAACGGTGAGAGCAACTTCGCAGAGGAATATACAAGTCACTATTGACACGATTCCACCGGAAGTTGAAGCTCTTGCTCAAAACCCGGAGGAACTAGCAAAAACGATTGTTGTCCTTCAATCGTTACAGAATCGACAAGCAGCAGGACCGTCAAGAGCACCTGTGACGACCAATCGAGCAGGCGAGCAGGGTCGAGCAGGCGAGCAAAGAAGTAAAATGAGAGAAGATGTACGTCGGGACGAGGCTGACAGCGAGGAAGTCCGTAGAAATAAAGGAAAAGCCCCATTGAGCGGGCGTCTGGGAAGCAAAGGAGAGTCATCACTAAGTCGAGCAGAGGAGTCAAGCAAAAGTACTTCCCGAACAAGTGCTTTGGAGAGACTGGGTACAAGGAACGTAAATAGGAGGGAACCATCCCGAAGGAACGAGGAGCGATCACGCCATCCTGCTCGCCCTTCAGTGCATGACCGAATCAGGAGGTCAGCTTTTGGCCGACTAGGGCCAAATGGAGCTAGCAACGCTGCTAGGAAGACGACTCAGGAGAAACGTCCCGATGGCAAGGGATTGCATCGTGAAGAGGTCGCTGAACCCAATCATGATGAACAGCCTTCCAACGGGAGGACTCCCCCGAATGAGTTGCAAGAAATGAGAAAGGCCATCGAAGAATTGCAGAGACAGTTGGAGTCTCAGAGAGGTGTCGGATCGACGGTTCTCCCTTCTTCACCATTATCTCCATCTGTCCTCAATGCACCGATCCAAAAAAAAATACAGTTCCCAGCCATCAACTTGTACGAAGGGACGTCGGATCCCCGTATTCATGTGACGAAGTACTCAGATTTCATGATCTCGATGGGGGCAACCGACGCCACACAATGCCGAAATTTTCCACTCACCCTCGGAGATGGCCCGCACAGATGGTTTTCAGCACTGGCTCCTGGCTCCATCAACTCTTTTGCCCAACTAAGCAAAGAGTTTCTGTCCCACTTCTCAACTGCCGGGTCCTACTTGACCACAGACACCGTTTGGCAGATATCAGGCAAGGAGATGAGGAGTCGGATAAGCAGTTCCTGGAAAGATTTGATAAAGTTCTGTTGGAGGGCGAAATGGTGAGTGAAGATACGAAGATAGTTGCAGTGATGGCTGGGTTGAAGAAAGGAACTGATCTGTGGAAGGAGATGCACTTGACTTGTCCAAAAACATACGTAGAATTCAGACACAAAGCAGGGATCCATGTGTCAATGCAAGAGGCGTTACACCGAGAAATGGGAGAAAAAGCTGACCAAAAAAAGTTTGGCAAGAAATCTGGTGGAAACGATTACAAAGCTCCGAAGAACATGAAGTCATTCAATGAGGGAGCTGAGTTGAAGGAAAAGTTGAGTCAAGTCCTTACTATGTCCGTGGACGCTGTGTATGACAACGTTAAAGACAGGGAGATGTTGTCAGAGCCGCGGAAGATAAGGCAAGAGAGAGGAAAGCTGAACCCGAACAAATACTGTGCTTATCATCAGAACATCGGCCACTTCACGAGCGAATGTCGAGATCTATTGAAGCAGTTGTGGAGGTTCTATGAGGAAGGAAAGATGTCCGAATTCGTGAAAAGGGAACCAGGCAAAAGACCAAGGGCACCAGTACAATCCAGTTCGGATGACGGAGACAGTGATGACCAACCAAGTAAAGTTGGTAAGAGGGGAAGGAAGGTCCCAGCAGCCCCAGCAAGGCATATCCCGGAAATCCTAATGCTGGAACCCACTGGACCAGTAGGTGGTTGTTCTGATGGGAGACCACCCATGTCAAAAAGAAAGAGGAAAGCGGAACTGAGAGCAGTGGATCAAGTGATGGAAGTAGGCGCGAATCCATCGACCAAACGAACGGGGGACCTGACTTTCTCAGAAAAAGACTTAGACGGGATACTCATTCCCTATAACGACTCGTTGGTCATTTGTGCCAATATTATGGGGACAAAAGTGCACCGTCTACTTGTCGATACTGGTTCCTACACGAACATCCTTTTCAAGAGCACGGTGGACCAGCTAGGAGATTGCGCTGAGTACATCAAAGACTGTGATCACAAGATTGTAGGATTCGGAAATGCTGTAACCACCCCGCTAGGAATAGTTACGTTGGCAGTTGAGCTTGTATCAATCGAGGACCCGGAAAGGAAAATGAATAGAATGGTAGACTTCCTGGTTGTAGACCAACAGTCCACCTATAACGGGTTCCTCGGCCGTCCTTTCTTGCATGAATTTAAAGCAGCTGTTTCAACGTACTATTATTGTTTAAAATTCCCAACAAAGAAGGGTGCAGGTACAGTCAAAGGAGACCAGAAGAAGGCTCGTGCGTGTCTTTTGCAGATACAGTTGCAGGATCACCAAGTCAACATGGCGGACAGGTGCTCAGACAAGGACGGAGACGATAGCGAGGCCGTGACTTCTGTCGATACTGAAATAATGGAAGTCGACGAGCAGCCATGCACAGACGAACAGCCGCGCAACAACGAGCAGCCATGCACAGACGAACAGCCGCGCAACAACGAGCAGATGTGCGCAGACGAACAGCCGCGCAAAAACGAGCAGATGTGCACAAGCGCACAGTTAGACGAGGACGAACAAGGACGCGAAGATGGACAGTCAATGGCAATGAACGTTGATGCGGAGGACATCGAGCCACGACTGGGGGCAGAACCGATGGAGACCGAAGATGAGCTAAAGGCAGAAGGGCCCATTATTGACCCCAGATGGAAAGGCCAGAAACGAAGGGCTACCCCGGTCGAAGAGTTGGAAACTGTAAAAGTCGACCCGAACCAGGAGGGCTTAGAACTCTTCATAGGATCCGAGCTACCAGAGCCATACAGGACCAACATGATTGAGTTTCTTAAAGCAAACCTCGATGTGTTCGCATGGTCGCATGCAGATATGGTGGGCATCAGTCCCGAACATGCTTGCCACAGACTCAACATCGATCCAAGGAGAAAGCCAGTCCATCAGAAAAGGAGGAAATTCGGGCCCGATAAATACGAGGCGCTTGACGTGGAGGTTAAAAAGCTGCTGGATAACGACCTAATCAAACAAGCGTTATGCCCGCAATGGGTGGCGAATCCAGTGTTGGTTAGAAAAGCGACTGGAGCATGGAGACTTTGCATCGACTTCACGGATCTTAACGCCGCCTGCACAAAAGACAACTTCTCGTTGCCTCACATTGACCAGCTAGTTGATAGCACCGCCGGACATGAGCTGCTCACATTCATGGATGCATTCGCAGGATATTATCAAATCGCGATGCATCCCGATGATCAAGAGCACACAACGTTCTACACCAACAAAAACTTGCTATGCTGGAAGAGAATGCCATTTGGGCTAATCAACGCTGGAGCTACATATCAGAGACTGGTAAACAAGATGTTTGATGATCACATCGGGAAGACGATGGAAGTATATGTGGATGACATTGTTGTCAAGAGCTCAAAAAAGGAAGATCACTTACAGCACCTGGCTCAGACATTTGAGATACTTCGGACCTACAATATGAAGCTAAATCCCAAGAAAAGCAGTTTCGGCGTCCATTCTGGGAAGTTCTTGGGACATCTAGTCAGTCAAAGTGGAATCGAAGCAAATCCGGTGAAAGTGAAAGCAATCATGGAGATGCAACCGCCCAGATCAGTTAAGGAAGTCCAACGGATAACCGGATGCCTGGCAGCTTTGAACAGGTTCGTTTCAAGGTCCGGAGATAAGTGCAGACCATTTTTCGAGGCCATCAAGAAGGGAAAGTTTCAATGGACAGACGCCTGTCAACAAGCGTTCGAGCAGCTGAAAGAGTACCTCAGTGATACGAAAATTCTTGCCAAGCCAATCCCAGGGGAGAAGTTGTACTTGTACCTGGCAGCTTCAGAAGTGGCAATCAGCTCAGTGCTCGTTCGAGCAGAAGGAAAGTTCCACTTGCCCATCTACTATGTAAGTCAAGCCTTGCACGAAGCAGAACTCAGATATTCACCAACAGAAAAGCTAGCATATGCACTGGTGATGAGTGTCAGAAAACTTCGTCCATATTTTTTCGACCACCAGGTGGAAGTGTTGACAACGTTCCCGCTCAAGCAAATATTGTACAGACCCGATGCAGCTGGCCGCCTCCTAAAATGGTCATTGGAAATCAGTCAATTCGGGATTTCATATGCTCCTCGAACAGCGATCAAGGGGCAAGCCCTAGCAGACTTTATAGTCGAGCTGACTTTCCCCCAAGATCCAACGAGAGGACATAGCCATCCCTGGCACATGTATGTTGACGGTTCGTCAACTAATACAGCATCGGGAGCAGGTATAGTCTTGATAAGCCCGGATAGGCAAGTTTTTACTTCAGCCGTTCGATTCGAGTTCATGGCGACGAACAACGAAGCAGAGTATGAGGCTGTGATCGTTGGGTTACGCCTAGCGTTAGCAGTTGGAGTACGAAGGTTGCAAATCTTTGGAGATTCACAATTGATCGTCAACCAGGTCCGGGGAGAATATGAAGCAAGAGATGAGGACATGGCTTTGTATCAAAAAATTGTTGCTCACTTGGCCTCCTTGTTCGAACAAATATACATTGAACAGATACCAAGAGACAATAATGCTCAAGCAGATGCATTAGCCAGGCTAGCAACCAGCACCGGACCAGCAGAATTATCGGAGGTAACGCTAACAAGAATGTCCAAATCGTCAACCGAAGATTACAAAATCTATCAGATCAATGAAGATTTCGAAGAAGACGACTGGAGGATACCAATCATTGAGTATTTGCAAAACGATAAAAAGCCAGACAACCCGTTTGAAGCTAACAAGTTGGTTAAAAGAGCAGCAAGATACACAGTGATGGACGGACAGTTGTATAAGAGAGGAATTTCGCTCCCACTTCTGAAATGCTTGGCTAGGGGGCAAGGACAAGCAGTACTAAAAGAGATCCATGAGGGTGTATGTGGAAATCATGCCGGAGGATGGGCCTTGGCATATAAAACAATAAGGCAAGGATATTACTGGCCAACCCTCCTCCAGGATGCGATCAAGATTGCCCGAACTTGTCATAGATGTCAATTGTTTGCCCCGAACATTCACAAACCCCCACACGAACTGATTTCAGTCAATAGTCCATGGCCGTTTGCGAAGTGGGGAATTGACCTCATTGGGCCTTTTCCCCCAGGGCAAGGAAATGTTCGATTCGCAGTGGTGGTTGTTGACTACTACACGAAGTGGGCAGAAGCAGGAGCACTCGGGCGGATCACACAGGAGAAAATGATCAACTTTATATGGAAAAACATTGTTTGTCGTTTCGGGGTCCCTCAAGCGATAGTGACGGACAACGGAAGACAGTTTGAAGGAAAAGAGATCAGAGATTTTTGCGAAAAATGGGGAATAAAGAAACATTTCTCGACACCATACCACCCCCAATCGAACGGTCAAGTAGAAGCAGTGAATAAAATAATCAAGCATATACTGAAGATTCGTTTAGTCGACAAGTAAGAAAAGTGGTCAGAAGAGCTACCAGAGGTGTTGTGGGCATACCGAGTATCCCACAGAACAAGCACAGGCGAAACACCCTTCACAATGGCATTCGGGACGGAAGCAGTAATACCGATTGAGCTAAAAGTCCCGACAAGTCGAACAGCTGTGTTTGATGAAGAGAAAAACAATGCTGTGCTGGCAGCAGAGCTGGACTTGTTCGAGGAAAAAAGAATAACAGCAGAATCGAAAAATGCAATTTACAAGAGAAGAGCAGCGAAGTACTACAATTCTCAAGTAAAAGCAAGAGAATTCGAAATTGGGGACTTAGTACTTCGAAAAGTTTTAATACCACCAGGAGTATTCGGTCCGACTTGGGAGGGCCCATACAAGGTGACGAATAAGTGGCACAACGGCACATACGACCTTGAAGACATGGAAGACAAGTCGTCCCAATACTCCTGGAATACAACTTTACTCAAGAAGTACTACCAATGAAGTCCTGTAAGTCTTAGAAAGTTTGTAAATAGATCCTTTGTAATTTTTGAAATTTTTGCGCAAGTTTATAAGCGAGCAGATTTGCATTTATCTTACTAGGCGAGCAGAATTGCATTTATCTTTTGTCTTGCTTTATTTTAGTTTTTGAGCCTCAAGTCCAAACTACTTAGTTGCTCGCCCAAAAATTTGCAAAATGCAAGTCTGTTATAAGACGAACAGAAGAGCTTATTAAAAGCAAAAATAAGGCTAAGTCCATAACGGACCAATAACCCACATTAATGCAAGGCCAAGTCCACAAGCGACCAAAATGGCACAAGCAATTAAAGGTCAAGTTCTACAAGAACCAAATGACCAACCTAAATTTTTTATTAAGTGTTTCCCTAAGAGAAAAAGGGACACTTAGAAATTGTCATAAGCAAAAAGCAATAGACGAGCAACTAAGTAAGACAAACAAAGAGGCGAGCAATTAAGTAAGACAAACAAAGAAGCACAAATTTGTAGATGAGCAAAAAATTTCATTTCTTTTAAGACAAAAGATGTTTACAACGGGAATGAGGAATACAGAAAGAGTGCACATCCTATTGTAAATAGAAACTAAGTCTTCAAGAGGGAGGTGGAGGAGGAGCCTCTGCAGTCCTGGTCGCCTGAACACCCGGCTGCTCGCCCGGGGCACTTGTGCCAGCCCCGTCTATTGGCGTTAAGGGAAGAGACGCCAACCCTTCGAAGACCTCATCAGTGGCCGCCGCGCTGGTCGTCGCTGGAGCGGGGTCAGGCTGGCCGCCATAAGTAGGAGCGGCGATATCAACCTCTTCGCCAAAAACCTCTAGGGGAAAGCCCAATTCGGCCAGATCAGAGACGAACAAGGTGGAGCCAGGAGCAGGAGGGTAATTCTTGACATATTCAATGAAGTCCGCTTTCACCGCGCCACGAATATCTTGGTTGTGATTGTGGGCGAAGTGGACGGACCTCAAACATTCGGCAAATGCGCAGATATACCCAAAGTTGGTCTTATCCAACACCTCCTGCTCATGAACTTCGTAGTCGATCATGTTCTTGCGCTCTTCCTCCAGCTTGTTGATTTGTTCCTCGGCGGCCAGCAGGCGAGCGGCCAAGTCTGCTCGCTCTCTCTCAGCTCTCCTATCTGAAGACTTAACCTCCAACATCATCTTTTGAGCCTTGTCCAAGGCACTCTTTTCGCCGGCCAAGGAGGCATCCATCTTGCTCTCCATCAAAGCCAGCTCCTTAGCATGCTCGGCCTTGCACTCTTTGATGGCAGAGGCTCTCTCTTCATCCATCTTCTCCACGCGACGGCCCAAGTCGCGGTTTGTTCGCTCAAGATCCAGGACTTGGTCGAGCAGCATCTGAGACTGGACCAACTGGTGGCTAGCATTGTACGCCATCAGGCGAACATTATCGCTGGCAGATTGGCCACCAACAAGGGTGTTCGCCGATTTCATCCAGGCCCTTGGGACCATCTCAGTAGCCCGGCGAACAGGGAGATCCGGGATGTCACGGAGCGAGGAGGGGGCATTTTTAACCACAGAGAGGTGGTGGAGTGTTGTCCCTCGGCCGGGGTAGAGTGTTGGGTTATACCTGACGAACAAAAACAAGTGTTAGTGAGCGAGCAACATAGAACTAAGCGGCGAACAACAAGCAAGTCGGGGATGATTAACTTACTCCTTAATTTTTACCGGATCCCAACCCAAGTAAGAAGTGTCTCTGGGATTGTCCCCTGTCTTGGTCATCACCAAACTGGCGACCACCTGCTGATTGTCCACTATTTCCAATGAGGTGGATTTCGGAGTAGGGGATCTAGGAGCAATGTTGCTCACTTCTCCAGTAGTTTTTGACCGCTTTGAGGCGCGATCATCTCCATAAGTGCCGCGAACATCATCGCCCCGCGGCGCTTTTTTCTTCTCCCTCTCCTTTTCCCTCTCCTTCTCCTTCCTTACATCCCGCGGAGAGGAAGTAGTTTTGGCTGCAGGCTTACGGCGACCAGTTCCGGCGGCTGGGCGACCAGAGGGGTTCTCCCCTGCTCGGAGGCGCATGATGGCAAGAGGAGGATCCATCTTCCTTCTTGAAGCCTCAGCCATTTGCTTGACTCGTCTGGCGAGCAAGTAATATGACTCGGGCACAGCCGGGATGGCAACGGTGACTCGTTGATCTAAGAAGAAAAAGACAAGGGTCAGGCGAGCAAGAATGATTAGCGAGCAAGAGTGATTGGCGAGCAAGAATAAAAAAGTTACCTTCTGGGACGGTGGCTTGAGCTTCAAGGTGGTGAGGACTCGTAATCAAACCAGCAAGTTTGCGACAATGAGCCTTCGAGAGATGGTGTATGTCGCGACTAGCAGCGTCACGAAGAGAAATGATGGCTAACGTGAAGAGGTATTCGTCGCTAAGATCGGGATGCCCCCACTTCAAGTTTCTCGGACCTGCAAAACAACGAAAAGGATTAAAATTAGTCCTACTTATGAATTAGCAAGACAAAGTTAGCCCTACGTTTGATTTTTCCAAAGCCTTCAGGCGACATGATGCGCGCCTGCCCGCCAGCGAATCCCTCAGTCGCTCGCCAATCTCCACCAATAAAGAAGAATTGACAATGCCAACCCTTAATCTTATTGGGAACACCTTCAACAAGTTTCAAACCGGTCTTCGCCTTAGCGTAATACCAGCCAACACCGTCCTCGGAAATAGTTAAGGCATAAAGAAGCTCCGCAGTTGTTATTTTATTTTTGTAACCCTCAAGACCAAAAAGAGTCATGAAGACTAGAAGAGTACTCCAACCGTTTGGGGTGATTTGAGTGATCGCCAGATTCATGTCGGACAAGAACCGGCCAATGAGCGGATGAACGGGGAGCGGGAAACCCGTGTTCAACACATCCAAGTTGATCGCCGTGCAACCAGGTGGGGGGCGATCAGCAGTTTCTCCTTCCTTCGGCACATACATGAAAATATCGTAGGGGATCTTGTATGTTTCACGGATGCTCGCCAGATCGCTCTCCACACGTACACTAGCAACCTTGCTCGCTGCATAGTCCCCATCCTGAGCCTTCATAATCACCCTCGATGTGGGAGCAAAAGTCTTCGAATAGCGAGCAGAATAGTCCGCCCACTCGTTGTCACGAACAACTCCTTCCGGGATTCGAGATTCTGGTGTAGTTTGAGAGATGGGAAAATTGATTTCCCTTAAAAACTCCCAAGTGAGCGTATGACCTCTCTGCTCGCCAACTTGCTGCTCGCCAGCAGTGTCAGCTTGATCGCCCTCAAGATCAATCGAACCCTCTATCTCTGCGGCCACTTCTGCAGAATCTTCTCCAAGATTGGAGGATGTTTCAGATTCGCGAGCAAGAGGGCGAATCTCTTCTTGATCGCCAGAGCGATCAGCGGCGTACGTCTCTACTGAGCGAACAACGGAGCTCGCATCTGAGTCCGTGCCTTCATCCACCAACAACGTGCGCGGATTGTTCGCCAATGCTTGGCGAACAGATCTACGCGGAGAGGCTGTATTTATGGGTTGTTTTTCCGGGTTTCGCCCGGGTCCGGATTGAGATGAACTTGAGGGGGAAAACTCCATTAAAAAATAACAAGGAAGAAGTTTGGCTAAATTATGGATAGGTATATGGACAATAATGCCAGTGGAGGAGCTACGGCGGCGGTGGTACCAACAGATGGGCGGCGCAACGGCGGCGAACGGCCGGAATTACGCTCACAGTCGCAAAAATGCTAAAAAAGTGCAAAAAATTATGAAATTAAGAGAAGAAAAAGGAAATGCAAGATGAATTACCTTCGAAAACTAAGATCTAAATGACACAAGAGAAGATTCAGGCACAAGAATTGCAAGGGAAAAGCTTCGAAATGTCTGTCAATGGCGGAAGGCGAATGAATCGAAAGAAGAAGAAAGAAATGAAAGCTGCCGCCTATTTATAGAGATAAAGGTGGGTCAAAAACGCAATTTCCTAAAAATACTATAGGCCCCTATGGGCAAAATGAGGGGTCGCGCGTGACTGACGCGACGCCTCGCGTTCCACGCCTTGGGAATCCAACCGTCGCGACACGAAAGGGCGTTCGCTGCTGGTCGCGCACTTAAGTTCCCATTGCTCGTTTGCTCGCCCACGCGGATGCTCGCCTATATAACCAACTATACTATCTTTCTGCTCGCCCATTGTTCGAAGATAAAATTGTAGCTTGGTCTCAGTTGATCAATCCATATTCAACATGAGGCCAAGCTAGGGGGCAATTGTTGATGGGCGAACAACTTTGCATTTAATCAACGAAAGATTATCATTAAACTTGATAACAGGATGACAAATGAAAGAAGCTGACAGCCTTGTGAGGCGAGCAGCTTTGCAAAACAGCTCTGACCTGGTAAGCAAGATATTGTGGCGAACAGCCTTGCAAAGAACAGCTGTGCAAGTGGCTCAAACCAAGATCAACTCAGGCGAACAGCTTCGTAATAAGGCGAGCAACATTGTAAAACAATCCCAAGCGAGGAGCGAACAGCTCAGAACGCAAAGGACCATGACATCTAACAAAGACGTACAAACGAGCAACCGGTCACCATCGAAAGCATCTCAGTATTGCCAAAGACCAAGTACAACATGGGGAACTCCAAAAGTCACTAGCTTAGATATGGTCCAAGTGTCTCAACACTTGGCACCCATCCAATGAGCAATAGTGTAGATGTTGTACAAGTATCCTAACACTTGGCAAAGATCCAATGGTTAAGCCACCAAGATGGTGACACATGTCCTCTTTGTATGTCTATAAATACTCCCTTCATATGCATGAAAAAGAGGAGAACAATTCAATAAACTAGCAAAACTCTTGCCAAATTATTTCTTAAGCATTACTTAGCTTAATTCCATGATCTTGATTCTTGTTTGATGATCTTCATTAGATGAAAAACAGCCATTAATCTTCTTAGTTAGAAAAGGTCATCAGCAGGTATCAATTAGTTCCAATTGTATCAATTCACTCAAGCTATTAGAGAGGTTTTCGCCATCTAGGGTTCTTGAGATATTTTGGTTTCAATTCGTGTGTAATCTCTGTAATTCTATCTCGTTTGTATAATAAGAAGTTCTTCCCTCTCCGTGGACGTAGATCATTAGATGAGAACCACGTAAATCGAGCGTCATACTTTGATTTCCTGTTTTGGTCCTTTATTTATTCGGTTTTATTTCTGCTGTGAATTGCTTTGCTGCTTCCGTGTTACTCATCTGGTTATTAACAAATTGACGCCGCCTGTGGGAATCACCACGACTTGAAGATGACGACATTGAAGTTGGAAGTGGATAAGTTCATGGGTAAGAACGACTATGGGCTATGGAAGATCAAGGTACGGACTCTATTGACTCAACATGGTTTAGTCAATGCCTTCTTGACAGATGAACAATGGACTAATGCTCCTAACTTGAATCGCAAAGCTGAGATTCTGGAAAGGGCACTTAGTGCCATAATTCTATGTCTAGGAGACAAACTATTGAGGGAAGTTTGCAAGGCTAAATCGGCTATTGAGATCATGGACAAGCTGGATAGTTTGTATCAAACGAAGTCAGTTTCCAATAAGCTATATGCCAGGCAGAGGCTCCATGGTTTCAAGATGAAGGAGGACAAGAAAATGAATGAACAACTTAATGAATTCAACAAGTGTATTGATGATCTTGAAGATCTGGAAGTCAAGATAGAAGATGATGATAAAGCATTGATATTGTTGAATGCATTGCCAAAATCATTGGAGAACTTCAAGGATGCATTACTGTTTGGGAGGCAAGATCAGTTGGATTTTGATCAAATACAAACTGCTATCAAGACTAAATTCCTGAAGATGTCTGGAGATGGAGTTGCTACTGACAAGAAAGCCAACAATGAGGGTGAAAGCTTGAATGTAAAGTTCAAGAACAAAAAGAAGGACAATAAGTTCAAGAAAGGACAAGGTCAGAAAAAAGAGTCAAAATCTGGAACTGGTTTTGTGGAGAAAAGGGAGTGTTTCTCATGCCATAAGGTAGGACACTTGAAGAAGAATTGTCCAAGCAAATGAAATGAGAAGCAAGAGCAGAAGGCAGATGTGGCAGTGGCTGAAGAAGGGTATGATAGTGATGAGGTTTTAACAGTTTCTGAATCCATAAGGCACAATGAATGGGTGTTAGATTCTGGATGTTCTTTTCACATGTGTCCTCACAAACACTAGTTTCAAGACTTGAAGGAAATTGATGGAGGCTATATGCTTCTTGGCAATGATCAGTCATGTAAAGTGGAGGGGATAAGGTCTGTGAAGATCATTATGGAAACTGGAGCAACTGTCATTTTGACTAAGGTTAGATATGTACCTGATCTCAAGAGAAACTTGATTTCTCTTGGATCTTTAAATGCTGCTGGTTGTGAGTTATGTACCAAAGATGGAACCATCATCATAATAAAGGAATCAAAGACCTTGATTACAGGAAATAAGAAGAATGGCCTATATCTTCTTATGGGGATTTCTGTGAAAGGGTCAGTGAATAGTGTTATGAGCAATGCAGAAGCAATGATGTGGCATAAAAGATTGGGTCATATTGGTGAGAAAGGGCTGATGGAACTGGCAAAGAAGAAGGCCTTTGGCAATAATACTGTCACAAAACTGGATTTCTGTGAGCATTATGGCCTGGGAAAGGCAAAGAAGCACCCTTATCCCAAGGGAATCCACAAGACTGAAGGAATCCTTGATTATGTCCACTCAGACATATGGGGTCCTGCTAGAACAGAAACTCATGGAGGAGGGAGGTATTTCATAACTCTCATTGATGATTTTAGTAGGAAGGTATGGGTCTATGTGATGAAACAAAAGAATGAGGCTCTCCAGAAATTCAAAGATTGGATCATTAAGCAAGAAAACCAAATTGGAAGGAAGGTTAAACATTTGAGGACTGTCAATGGCCTGGAATATCTATCACAAAATTCAATGATTTCTGCAAGTCAAAGGGCATTGTTAGGCACAAGACAGCTCCATCAAATCCACAACAAAATGGACTTGCAGAGAGGATGAATAGGACTATTCTTGAGAGGGTAAGATGTATGTTGGCTGATGCAGTAATGCCAAAGGCATTTTGGGGTGAGGCTGTAAGCACAACACCCTTTCTCATAAACAGAACCTCATCCTCAGCTATTGAGTTTAAAACTCCAGATGAGACCTGGTATGGTAAGCTGTCAAATTACTTTGATCTTAAGATTTTTGGTTGCCAAGCTTTTGTGCATGTTAGACAGGATAAGCTGGAAATGAGCAAGATGGTCTTAACCAGATTCTGAAAATGAGCAAGATGGTCTTAACCAGGATGTTGCTGAGACTCAAGATCTCAGTAACTATAATCTAACAAGGGATAAAGTTAGAAGGAATATCAATCCTCCAAGCAGATTTGCAGAAGCTGATATGGTGTCTTATGCTCTCTTCACAGCTGAAGAAGTGGATTATCATGAGCCTAGAAGTTTCAAGGAAGCTATGTCAAGTGAGGATAAAGATTACTGGATGCAGGCTATGGTAGAAGAATTGCAATCTCTGGAAAGCAATAATACCTGGAAACTGGTAAAAAGGCCAAATGGTAAGAAAATTATCAGCTGCAAATGGATATTCAAGAGGAAGATAGAAGTTGGAAAGACTAAGCAAGTGAGGTACAAAGCAAGGCTTGTTGCTAGAGGTTTTACACAGGAAGAAGGAGTTGATTTTAATGAAGTCTTCTCACCTGTTGTGAAACATTGTTCCATAAGGATCCTGCTTGCAAGAGTGGCTCAAGATGATCTGGAATTACAGCAGCTAGATGTCAAGACTGCATTCTTAAATGGTGATCTAATTGAGGATATCTACATGAACCAACCTGAAGGATTTGTGCTACCTGGAAATAAACAGAAGGTTTGCCACTTAAGGAAATCACTCTATGGCCTTAAACAAAGTTCCAGACAATGGAACAAGAAGTTTGGTAGCTACATAAAAGAAATAGGGCTTGAGAGGTCAAAGTATGATAACTGTATATACTTTGAGAGGCAAGGAAGACAGGTGGTCACTTATTTACTGATATATGTGGATGGTATGCTCATTTCAAGCAAGAGCATGAAGAGGATTGAAGTTTTGAAACATAAGCTGGGAACAAGATTTGAGATGAAGACTTGGGTGATGCAAGAAGGATTCTAGGAATGGACATTTACATAAATAGAGTAGATGAGATTCTGTTTCTATCTCAAAAAGGCTATATCCAGAAGGTGTTAAAGAAGTACAACATGCATGAAGCAAGAATAGTATCCATACCTCTTGGACAACACCTTAAACTAACAGCTGCTCAACCACCAAGAACAGTGGGGGAACTAAAAGAGATGGAGAAAATACCTTATGCCAGTGGAGTAGGCAGTATCATGTACACCATGATATGCAACAGGCCAGTTCTAACACATGGGATCTCAGTTGTTAGCAGATACATGACAAATCCTGGGAAAGAACACTGGGAAGCATTGAAATGGATGTTCAGGTACATGAAGGGATCCATCAATGCTGATCTTATGTTCAGGAGGAGTGAAGTCAAGACTGGTCCATTGGAGGGATTTGTGGATTCAGATTTTGCTGGAAACATTGACACTAGAAGGTCAATTTCAGGTTATGTATTCACTCTATATGGGACAGCTGTGTGGAGGGATGTGCAACAATTTGTGGTTGCATTATCAACTACAGAAGCTGAGTATATTGCATTCACAGAGGCAGTGAAAGAGGTCATGTGGCTAAGGGGGATTCTGAAATATTTTGGCATTATTCAAGGAGGTATTGATGTTTTTTGGGATAGCCAAAGTGCTATCCATTTAGCTAAGCACCAAGTGATCTAAACACATAGATGTTAGACTCCATTTTATTCTGGACATTGTGGATAAAGGAGTGGTCAAGGTGAAGAAGATAGCAACTGAGGAGAATGCTGCTGACATGTTCACTAAGGTTTTGTCAAGTGTTAAATTCAATCATTGCATGAACTTGATAAACTTAGTGACAAGGGATGTGCATTGATGATTTAGAACAGCTTTGAGGAGGGGAGAATGGACAATATGCATTGAGGAGGAGGATTGTAACTTTTGGGATGAAAAGTATCACTGCAATTATCTTCCGTGTATTACTTTCTAAACCAGGGTGTGCATTTACTAGAAACAGGGGTGTATGTGTTTGCGACAGTTATAACAGATTTCTGTTACAAGCTCGATTCGATTTGGGCGTTTCTTCTAGAGACCTCGACGTGCAATTTCGGTTATGGTGGTAGTTATGGATTGCAATAGGTAGTATATAATGGTATCAATTAGTTCCAATTGTATCAATTCAATCAAGTTATTAGAGAGGTTTTCGCCATCTAGGGTTCTTGAGATATTTTGGTTTCAATTCGTGTGTAATCTCTGTAATTCCGTCACGTTTGCATAATAAGAAGTTCTTCCCTCTCCGTGGACGTAGATCATTAGATCGAACCACGTAAATCGAGCGTCATACTTTGATTTCCTGTTTTGGTCCTTTATATCTTCGGTTTTATTTCTGATGTGAATTGCTTTGCTGCTTTCGTGTTACTCATCTGGTTATTAAGAAAGCGTTTATTTTTCAGCTCACCCCATTATTAAATCCTGAATCCGCCCCAGATTCAAGTGTTCACTGGATGGTGGTTATTTTCACTGACAATCTAAGTTAGACAGATGTAAGCGTATAGTAAAAATATTTTAATTGCACAGTATATTTAGTGGATATATTTTGTGTATATAAAATGGGATCTTGATTTAGTCTTAGCAATAATAATTGTATATATAGTTATTGAAATGTACAATATAGTGGAGAGTTATTGCCCATTAATTCCCATTCAGACAATTCATAGTAACAAGTAAGAACATCAACTGTTGTGAGCTACCTAGTTTTGTAAGAAGTAATGTATTCACATTTTGGATTCAGCGCATATATAGTTCAATATTTCTTTTGCACTTTCTTATCTTATTGTGTGCACGGCCTATTATTCAATCTACGTAAGTGCAAACTGGGTAGCAATATACTCCCTACACCCATGAAATATAGTCCTGATTGTCTTATTTGGCTGTCCACGAAAAATAGTTTTGTTTCCTAAAATGGAAATAATAAACTTTAGCTACATTTTTCAACATACACACGTAACATTTTTTAAATAATTTATTTTGTACTTGATGTGACACAATATTCTTACTATTTACATATTATATCAAATTTCTTAATAACCGTGCATAAAACAACAGGACTATATTTCATGGACGGGGGAGTACATGTAAACAAATAATTGAATATAAAATGAAATTCTAATCAGAATATGATATCCAACTGATTGTCATGTATCATGTCATTATGGGTGTGTTTGCAATAGCTTTTAATCACTTAAAATCACTTTCTAAAATAACTTTGAGTGTTTTATTTCTCTTTTAACAACTTAAATAAGTTGTGAGAATCAATAATCTAAAAGTGGGTGGAACCCTACCTCCAATAGATTATTTAGAACTCTTCTATGTCCACATATATTAAAAAAGGTTATTAAATACAATTGATTATTTAAAATCACTTTTTTAGTAAACACTACCAATTTTTACCATTTAAACAACTTTTTCCATAATCACTCATTTTAATCGCTTATCCAAAAAATAATTTTTTGCAAACACACCCTATATATCCGCGGGATATATGTTTATGTTTTGGTATATGTAACGTTGAGTGTTTTTTTTTTAAATTTACTTTATAATTAGTGTGTAGTACATAAAATAACAAAATATTACTCTCCACTACATTAAAACATTGTACATATAATTAAAAATTGTACATATAATTATTGATATGTACAATATAGTAGAGGGCTATTGCCCCACAAAATTTTCTTTAAAATGACTTCCTAAATTATCATTCCAGTGTTCCAGTCAATTTAACATTAGATCATGTTAAATAAAAAAATTATATTATCTCCATTCAATTTTACTAGACCTATTTTTTTAATGTTCTATTTTACTAATATTTTTCAGTGAAAACAATTAATACTCTTCAGTGAAAACAACTAATATTCTTCAATAATTCATTTATGAACTAACTTTATTCTATACAAACTCTTTTTTTCTTTGTAAAAAATAAAGAATTGCCTATTAAATATTTCAAAAAGAAAAAATTGTAGTAGGGATTGCTTACCGCTTGCATACAAAATTTTCTATTTATTGTAGTCATCGTCATTCCTCAACTTACAAATAAAATTTATCTAGGGAATCAATTTGCCTATAAAATAAAATTACTGATTATGTTCTTATGAGCATTTTAAGCGGGAATAAAAAAAGAGGTTTTTGCCTTGACATAGTGATATATTTACACAAATATTTATACATCAAAAAAACCATTATAAAGTAAATTTTTGAACGAAAAAAAACACTCAACATTACATAAACCCAAACCGAAACATATATCCAACGGATATATAATGACATGATACATGGCAATCAGTTGAATACTTATGTTTTAAAAAGCGGAAGCGGAAGTCGGGCCGGACACCCCTAGCATTTTTGGTCGGACCGGGTTCAATCGGTCGAACCGTATTTTAAAGCGGTTGAGCCGGTATGACGTTATAATTATATAATATACAATTAAATATATAAATTATAGATATCATACATATTTTTTCCATTCATAATTCACTAGAACCAATTAAGCACATAAACATATAAGGAAGCATAAAAAGATGAATATTTTTCCTAATTCAGAAAATACATATATTCATACACACAGAGACGAAAGGAACGAGCAATACCGTGAAATTGATGCTGGGGTGGTCGGAGCTCCAAAAGATATTGTGATCGGACTGCTGCGCCGGAGGAGTACGCTGGAGGAGGTGGCGCTAGGCTGCTTCTGCGTTGGGTTCTGCGCCGGAGGAGGCGCTGGAGCGCCGCTGCTTCTGCACTGAGGAGGCATCGGCGTGGGCTGTGCCGGAGGAGGCGCCGGCGTTGGGCTGCGGCGGAGTTGAGTAGAGACTAGGGCTTGGGATGTTGGATGGGAGATGGGAGAGGTCGCGCACGCGTGGGTATTTTTTTTGTTTGGGAAATTTTTAATTTTTACTCATCAATATAAATTTTTAAAATTACAAAGCAGTCCAAATTTATTTTTTTCTTACAAAAAGTACCGGACCGCCGCTTTAAAGGTTGAACCGGTCCCCGGTTCAACCCGGTTTTTACCGCTTTTGGCCGTTTCGTGGGCGGTTCGATACATAGCCGGCCCAACCTATTTGGACCGTACGGTGCCCTTCCCGCTTCGCGGTCCGACCGGCCGGTCGGACCCGTACTTTAAAACATAGTTGAATACCATATTCTGATTAGAATTTCATTTTATATTCAATTATTTGTTTACATGTATATTGCTACCCAATTTGCATTTACGTGGACTGAATAATAGGCCGTGCACACAATAAGATAAGAAAGTGCAAAAGAAATAATGAACTATATACATGCGCCGAATCCAAAAATCCAAAATGTGAATACATTACTTACAAGACTAGGTAGCACACAACAGTCTAATGTTCTCACTTGTTACTATGAATAGGCTGATAGGGAATTAATCATAGGTACATATACAAAGGATGTTCTTGCAAGTGAACTGAGTTAAAAGGTGAGAAGATTGATGTCTTAATTACGACTAATTTTGACATCAAATAAAATAGTACCGGATCTCAGTGAATCCAGATTGAGGTAGAAGACGCAGACATCGCCGGCCTTAAGGTCATTTGAATCATAAAAATTAACCCAGCCTTTACCGGCCAGGCATACGCGGGCTTGCCCAGATTTTTGAATCCAAAGGCTTGTTGGCCACACAACTTCATCATCAGTTCTTAAAGCCACACTCGTCTTGTTCCAAAGATTATTCGACCTAACAAATTCAATCGGAATATTCTGAAAATAATTTACATCAAATTAAGTATTTTGAAAGTGGTTTAAATTGATAATCAAGGCAAATGAAATCATTTGATCCACGTATTATGTTCCATAGGTTAGATGTTTGACATGTGGAATTTTAAAAAATATCCAACAACCACCACCACTGGATCCATGTGTTAAAGATCCAGCATATAAAATACCAAGTGAAATTCAATAAACAGAACTGAGGAATCAATTTATAATGAATATAAAGGTCTGCTTTATTTTACATTCTTTTTTTTTTCCCCACATTTAATTGCATATCTCTAGTAAATTAAAAATATTATAAACATTATATTCCTTAATTCTATAGTACTCACTCCTCCCTCCCGCTATAAGTATTCTACTTTTGTTTTATGGTTGTCCCATTATATATTTTCTAGTACTTTTTTTTAAATGTCCCACTGTAATTTTCTTATTTCAGAAAAAAGTAAAAACAATACTCCATATATTAATAAACAAGTATTTTTTAAAACTTACTTATAATTTTTTCACTGCTCTCCTTTACTTTATACAAAAGTCAAACATACCCACCGTATACATATATTAATAAACCATACATTTTTTTTAACAAATAAAAAAAAAAAAAACTTATACGGGGGACTAAAAATATCAAAAGCACCAAAAATATTGTAACAGTGAATATATATCAATCACACCATCTACTTTTTATATAAATCATGTGAACGCTTACGCTTACCAATTATATTTTTAAATAATTTATTTCTCTCAATTTCTTAAAAGCAAAATCACTTGCAAATGCCTAAGTAAACAGGATAAGAGCACTCACCATGCGGGCTTTTTTTTTCTTTGGTGGAAGAGGATTCACAGTGGTGATGAAATTGGGTTTTCCGCTGTCGAATAATGTAACCGTTTCCTCCTCTTTTTCTCCTGCAAAATTAGACACTTGGATTCTGTTACAAATTGGCGTATTAATTAATTTATTTAATTAATAACTCACTCTCGGTAGTCTTTTCACGACGGCGTCGTTTTACTGCTTTTTCATCGGTTGAATCTTCCCTCGATTCGATCACAAACTCTTTCTCACAGTAGCTCCGACCAAAAACTACAACATTGAATGTCAATCCACCAATATGTTCAAAAACGAGGACATCTCCAAGGCTCAAGCTGTGTTGATCCACAAATTGAGGCCATCCGAATTCAAAGCTAATTACATGGCCTTTACCATTTCTGACTACTTCCACCTTCCATCTTCCTTTGCGGCTTAGCAACACTGCTGATTTTGATTTCTCCCTCTTTAGCTTTATACTGAAATCTGGTGGAAGATTCTGCAAATTAACAAGTATATCGTCACACACCATCATTTTCGAAAAATGAAATTAAGTGAGATGAAGACTACTGACCAATTTTTCCCGGAAACCAGGAGTCAAGACATGGAAAAAATGGCTTGAAATTGTGATTTCTTCCATCCCCCGATACAGAGAGAAAGAGACTACCGATGAGAACGAATGAAGAGTTTTAAAGATTTGAGATCATTACTACCTCCGTTTAATAAATATATTATTCTGGTATGGTTGGACAGTGGAAAGGAGTATTGAAATAGCAAAGGACAAAATTGGGCAGATTGACTCGATTCCGTACAATAAGAACCTGAGCAAAGAGAGAAGCATAAACGCCATGTCAGAAAAGATAAAAAATTGGGTCACACAGTTTCTCGAAAATTACAAGCATACAGTACATTCTATAATGGAGTAAAACAATCTACGCTACATTAATTTACTTCTGTACCTATGTATTCCGAAAAGGAGAAAATAAATACACACTGTTTTTCACCTTTTCAGACTTGAATAGGTATAACAATAAATTAATGTACTGTAAATTGTTTTATCAAGGGCCGTTGGGTTCACCTGATAGAATTGAATTAGATGAGATTGAATTAGATATGATTATTTGATGAGAAATGTGTGTTTGAATTGGATGATTAAGTGGTTTAAAGTACAATATACCATTTTTAAAGTATGAGACTATGAAGTCCCACAGTCCCACAGGGTTTATTTAGTCCATCATTTGATAAATTAGGTAGGTTTATGACTCGGGTCCCAATTTTATCTCGAGCCGTAAACCTGCGAACCAAACACAATATTACATGGAATGAGTGAGACTAAAACTTTAGTCTCACCAAATCCTGCGAACCAAACAACCTCTTAAGCCTTGTTTGTTTTGGAATTCACCCGAACAGGACTAGAACTTTCCGGCCCTCGTCTCATTCTAGTTAGAGATGTAACATCCAATTTTTACATCTCATTCTTCATCCACACCTATAAATATCTATTATTACTCATCCCTATACAATTCACTTTATCATTTTTCTCTCACTGAATGATTACCCACATATCATTTTTCTCTCACTTACACTCTCTTTCCTACTTTAATCCTACACATCCTACTCTACTCTTACACATAACTTGACATAAAGTAACATCTCACCCTACAAAAATTTCAAAACAAACACATATTTTTATTATCATCAAAGACATTGTGGATGTATGACTTTACAAGCCCACTTAAATCCCGAAACAAACAAGCCCTGAGAGTTTTGCCTAGAATATTACTCCATCCATCCATAAAATATAGGTCTGGTTGTCTTATTGAGCCGTTCATGAAAAATAGTCGTGTTGTCTAAAATGAAAATAATAAACTTTATATACACTTTTCAACATACACATAACATTTTTAAAATAATTTATTTTGTATTTGATCTGACACAATATTCTTATTTTTTATATATTATATTAATTTTATTAATAAACGTGCATAAAGCAACAAAGGAGGGAGCAGTAATATAATATTCGAGAAACTGTGTAATCCAAATTTTTATCCTTTCTGACATGTCATTAATGCTTTTTATCCTTGCTCAGGTTCCTATTGTACGGAATCGGGTCATGCAATCTGCCCATTATTCTCCTATGCTCATCCATTCTTCTCCACTATTCATTGCATAACCAACCATCAGCGTATTTTGTTACACATCTGTTCATAAAAAATAGACTTATTCTTTTGTACGTAGTTTAATGTCATATGTTGGAGGGTATTACGCGGTTTTTTGAAGTCCGTTTTTTAATAAAATAATCGTTTATGGAAAATATGCGAAACAAACTTTTCATTAACAATAATATTATTAAAAAACGAATCTCGGAAAACCCCGTAATACCCTCCGACATTTTGTATTAAACCACATGCAAAAAGGCAGGACTATATTTCATGGACGGAGGGAGTAATTCTTTTTTTAATTACTTTATTAAATTGTCTTAAAAATTATTTTATTGTCTAAAATTAAAATAATAAATTTTATCTATATTTTTCAATGTGCATACATAATTTTTTTTAAATAATTTTTTTTATATTTAATGTGATATAATATTTTTATTTTTTACATATTACTATATCAACTATCTTAATAACCGTAAAAAAAAGTAGTAGGACCAAATTTTGGGGACGGAGGGAGTAAATCATATTACTCACTTTCATTCCATAATTATATTTTGTTTTAGTGTTTGTACGAGATTTAAGACAAAAGTTGTTTATTAATCTTTTCGATTCAAAATGATTGATGTTTTAGAGTAGAATTTTTGTTTTAAAATAAGTGATGTTTTATATATTTTGTGTCTTATATCTCCATTATATTCCTATTGCAATCCTTCTAAAATATTATTCACATTTTACCTTATTTTTTATTAATTTTATTCATTAAATTGGTACGCTGTCTCTCTAAACATTTTACCTTTTTTTTTTTATTAATTTTATTCATTAAATTGGTACGCTGTCTCACTAAATAAACCATAATGTTGTCCATCTATCTTTAATTTCATTCACTACAAGGAAATATATAAAAAATTGTCTATAAAATTTCCCTAATTTTTTTTATATAAACAATGAAATTGTCTATAATTTGCCTACAAAATTTTATAATCCTAGAGATACATTCATTCTTCAACAACAATTTGCCTACGAAATGTAATTTCCCAGGCATTACTTACCTACAAACAATTTGCTGACAAAAATTTACTTATAAAAGCATTGTCTACAAAAATTCTGTTGGCAAATTTCTTTGTAGGTAGATAATGAAAATAGTTATATAATTAGAAACTTTTGTAGTCAATTTCACAGATAATCTCTACTACAAAACTTTTTGTTGGAAACTTCGTAGCCATATTGACAATTTTCGTAGACAATATTATATTTTTTTGTAGTGATTCAATAAATCACTCACATATTCCATATAAACCATGAGGGTATATTATTCAACATACATTAATTCTTAATATCAACAATAAATTTTAAAACATTATTCATTTTAAATCGGAGTAAGTATAATTTAAAGTGATATTTTTATGGGGGCATTGCAGTCTTTTCTACTTTATTGATAAAGTAGATGTTTTATTGATAATAAATATGAAGAATATAATAATAAAAGATCGTGTTTTTTTTTTCCAAAATTGAATATTGAACAAACCTTTTCAATAATTTAGCAATATGTAGATTGTTGTTATATTGAATATTTTAGAATTTTAATATTTTAAGATAATTGTTTAGATTTTTATATATGTTGATTGTATTATATTGAATGTTTTAGATTTTTAATATTTTAATATAATTGTTTAGATTTTTATATATGTTGATTGTTGTTATATTGAATGAGTATGTGTAGGAGAATTGTTATAATATTTATGAGACTTTATGTGATATTTTTATAATTATTTAGTTTTTAAAGCATGGTAGTTAATCATTGATGAAGTATATATGTTGATTGATTGTTGTTACACTATATATGATTAAGTAGTATTGTGTTTTAGTATTGATTTAATATGATGAACAAACCTTTTTTTTTTTTTGCCAAAATTGAATATTGAACAAACATTTTCTAGGGTGCATCAAAGTGCATACTATATACTTGAAATTTGATCTCAATTTAAAATTAATTTTAACTTTTTGCGAATCTAGCAACAAATCGGGTCGCAAATGGGTCGTGTGCGCTTCGTACCAATACCTTACCCCAAGTTATATGCACAAAAAATTATTCACTAATACCTCGAGATTTAATCACCAATACTAAAAGAAAAAGAAAAAATTAATCGGTAAAATTAAACTTTTATTCCAAAAAATCAAGAGCATCTCCTTCTAGTGTCGTCTTCTCAACTACTGACACAATCGCTTAAAACTTATATTTTTCAACTCCCCAAACACACTCGTTCACGATTTAAATCAGAATAATTTCTAGCAACAGTTTCACGCAACGCTGGCAACGATTTTGTGCGACTTTGGCGGTGCTCAGGCGATGGCGATCGTGGAGGCGGTGATACCTGGTTGTAGCGACGACGATCGTGGAGGGGGTGACACCTAAGTGTGGCGGATTTCCGATGGTCGGCGTGGCTTTGGAAAGGTTGATTGAGAGAGGAGTAACGCGAGAAGAGAAATAGTAGCAGCCGACCCGCAAATTTTATTTGGATCATAAAGTGGGTGAAATACTATAGTTGGATATTAAAATTTTATTTGGATCATAAAGTGGCCCTCTCTCAATCGAGCAGCGCGCTCAAGATCTTACGTCTGTGCCCATCATATGTGCCTCCACCGTGGCCATGGTTGAAGCCACCAACATCGAGAGCGCGAGAAGCACGGCACCGATGGATCTGGAGGTGGTCAAAATAGTGTGCTTGTGTGATATAGAGAGAGAGAAATTTTAGAAATGAGGAGAGAGTGAGTGACTGATTGTGGGGATGGGGTTAAGAGTGAGGGGCTAGACATGGTTACGTGTTGCTGGGTCCTTAGGGTTGAGAGGAGAATTTGAGTGGGGCCTACTTTAAAATCAAGTTGCAATTTTTAAAAAGGTATGGAACCAGGTTGTTTTTTTAGTCTTAGGTAAAACCTATTTGTAATATTCTCAAGTATATACACTACATGACATATAAGAAGTTGGAGCCACAAAAGTCTTGAGCTATTCTTCCAAGCTAGGTAATGCCATCAAAAGCGAAATATATATTCACGGGGCAATTCTTCGAGCATCACTTAAACGGAAGGACGGATTTTGAAATCAAATAAATGGTGTTGGATCTTTGTGAACTTGGATTGAGGTAAAAAAAAAAAAAAACACACGCATCTCCGGTCCTAAGCTCATTAGATGCATAGAAATCGCGCCAACCTGCGCACACGGTCATGCAGAATTGACCACTTCTACGAATCACCACTCATTGGCCACAGCTTCCCACGACCATCTCTCAAAGTCACCCTTCTCTTCTCCCAAAGATTGTGCGACTTCACAAAATTTATCGGAAATTTACATGACAATGTGATGGGAGCATTAAAAACAGAACAAAAATTGATACTCCCTCCGTCCCGGCATTATTCATACAGTAAAAATGGTACACATTTTAAGAAAAAGTTAATTTTTGAATAAAGTAGTGACATATGTGTAAATATATATATATATTATTGTGAGTGTACACGCAAATCAATGTTTATTTTTTAGAGTATGCAAATAATTTTAGGATAGACGAAAAAAGAAATTGTGCAAATAATCATGGGACAGAGGGAGTACTATATAAGATCAAACATATATGGTTAAATTTTAGATTTTGAATATTTTTAGAATTTTTTTGTTGATTTCGCCCCAATTAAGCTGGTCTAGAATTTGAAGTTTATTATTAAGACAAACATGGAGAAGCAATTCTAAGAGTAATTCAATCACACTTATTATGCAAGTAAGCTATCTCTCATAAACTAATTTCACCATTTAATTTAAAGTAGTATTAGCTATTTTCATTATACGGTATTACTATAAGACTAATATTTTTTAATAAAAAAACTAATAATGTTAAACAAACATAAAATGCAAATAAATTCAGGGTAACGAGTTCGAATCATACTTTGTCATTGGAAAATTAATACTCAAGACTACATATGAATTTGGGTCGATTCTTTATAATTCGGTTATTAAAATACTTTCAAATCATGTAGCTGTTTTGCTTTTGTAAGCCCATTTTTAATAATTTTGTGAGTTATTTCATTCATGCAACAAACATTTATGTTTCTCCCTCTCTAATATTCTTCCTTGTTACCATCAAATTACCGAAAATATATTCAGAAAAATCTACAAAAGTAAATGAATTACGGTAGTAGCGACCGATTCACTATAATTTATAAAAAAGAAAAAAATTAATGAGGTTGGAAGACTCACCACATCGGCGTGTCTCTCATGATAAGGTGTCATAGTGGTGACGAAGTGTGGGTTTGGGTTCCTGCTAACTTCTTCTCCTGCCAAAAAAAACACTACATTCAATTTCTACTAATAATTGCATAATTTGATGAAATTGGATAGCTCTAGGTGGTGGGACAACCGTGCCCAAACAAGTACCGTCAAGAATTCGAGTCAATGGTAATTAATGTGAAGGGGTTAAATTCACAACTACAAAAAAAAAGGCATAACCAATTTTATTTTATGGTAAAGATATGTATCCATATTATGGATATCCATAAAGCAATTATTGAATTAATTAAATCAAAACAACATTTTATAATTACTCCTATACCCTTAGGCTCCAATGCATGCAATTAGGCGGTAGTTTTCCCTCCATTTTTCTTTCCTCATTTTTCCAACCAACTTTATACATCTCCCAAAAAAAATCATGCACACTTTTTAATCTCCCCATAACTCTCATCATTGCTTTTGTAGTTTTTATTTGGATGTATTAATCACCATGCAAAAGTTAGTTTTATGTTGAAAAAAAAAATCATACTCGTCCATATTTATTAAAAAAAAAAAAAAAAGACTTCCTCCTTTTCGTCTCCATTTTATTTGTAACACACCACCATAATTTTTTTCTTCCCCCTCCTCACTCCACACTTTATATCTAGCACAAAAAAAATTATATATCCTCGGTCTTCTCGTCTCCAGTTTACATATTGTTATGAATACTGAAAATATTACGAGAGCAGCGGTCTTTCGTAGTATATTTGGAGATTCTGATTCAGAAATCAATGGCGAAGGAAGTCAAGGTAGTGATACCGAAAGTGTTGCATTCGACACGACAAATAATCCGGTGGAAAATGTTGGCACGAGTGTTTTGGAACCTGGTATGCACTTTGATAGCATTGATAGCTTGTTCGATGCTTACCAAGAACATGCAAGACTTAGGGATTTAGTGTAGTCAAAAGGACAATGACGAAAGGAAACGATCCAAACTACAAGTATGCTCGTATGGTTTGTGATAAGGCTGGAATTTCTAAGGCTAAAAAAACTTCGAAAAAAGTAGGATGCGAAGCTCGTTTGAACGCAAAAAAACTAGACGACGGAAGTTGGGTTATTACGTCAATGGAGAGAAACCACAATCATGAAATAGATCCATCATTTTCCCCATTAATGCCCGCTCATAGGCAGTTGAGTGTCCATTTGAAAAGACAATTGGAAGCTAATCACATTGCAGGAATAAGGGTGTGTAAAAATGTAAGGCTATGCGAAGTACAAAGCGGTGGACCTGAAAATTTAGGTTGTCTTCCCAAAGATTGTAGAAATTTTGTTGAGGAAAGAAGAAGGTTGCGACTAGGAGATGGAGATGCCGAAGCAATTCGGAAGATGTTTTCTAAACTTCAATTGAAAGATAGAAACTTCTTTTATTTGATGGACCTTGATGAAGAGGGTCGGTTGCGCAATGTTTTGTGGATTCATCCAAGATGCAAAGCTGCATATGAGGAATTTCATGATGTCGTGAGTTTTGACACAACATACCTCGTCAATAGGTACAAAAAAATCTCATTGAATTTGAATTAGTTGATTTTTTTTTTCGTGCTAATGGCAGTTGAATTTATTTTTGTATTTTATTAATGCTAATGGCTTAGTTTTTGTAATTTTCGACATTTGATTTATTTTTTAAATTTTCGCATTTTTAATAGGTACAAAATGCCATTTGCATCAATAGTTGGCGTTAATCATCATGGACACTCGATCTTGCTAGGATGTGCCTTGGTGACTCGTGAAGATGCAGCATCATTCAAATGGCTTTTTTCGAATTGGTTAGAAGCTATGAATGGTATACATCCTACTGGTGTTATTACTGATCAGTGTGAAAGTATCAAGATTGCAATCAGAGAGTTGATGCCCAACACTATCCATCGGTTTTGCATATGGCATATTCTCTCAAAAGTACAACAAAAATTCAAAGGAGTCGAAGATGTTCACAATTGCACTATTGAATTCAAAGCCCTCGTGTACGACAGTCTTACCATTCCAATCTTCGAGACTAAATGGGCTGAATTTTTGGGTAAATACAATCTTCAAAATAATGATTGGTTGAGAGATTTGTATGATGAAAGGGAAAGATGGGTTCCAGTGTACTTGCACCATACATTCTGGGCTGGGATGATATCCTCTCAAAGAAGCGAAGGAATGCATGCTTATTTTGACGAATTTGTGCACTCGAGGAGCACACTAAAACAGTTTATGGAGCAATATGATATTGCTATGAGTAATAAGATTAACAAGGAGTGGCAGGCCGACTTTCAATCCAAGAACAAGGTCGTTAAATGCATAACTCGCTTTCCATGGGAGGTGCAATTTCAAAGGGCGTACACGAATTCCATGTTCAGTCGTGTTCAAGATGAGATAAAATGTATGTACTATTGTCATGTCATTCCACCAACTGAAGATCAAGCTAATGAAGAGTTGAGGGTAGTCGGAATTGATTTTTTTTATGTTTTGGAACGATCTATTTTGAATGACTACTACTTGAAGGAATTTACGTATAAAGTGGAGTTTAGGCCAGAGGGGGGATATCTCAATTGCAACTGTAGGAAATTTGAGTTCAAGGGAATTTTGTGTTGTCATATTATGAAAGTGTTGTCTCTGAAGAATATTGAAACCGTGAATGAGAGGTATGTGTTGCATAGGTGGAGAAAAGATGTGTATCGAAGACATTCCAGCATTTTTTTTTGCAAGGGGCTATCCCCACATGACTGAAGAGTACAAGAAATTTCAAGATGTTGAAAAATACTTTCAACAATGTGTTGATGCGGCGACAGGGAACATAGAGAAGATGGATTTTATTAAAGACATTTGCATTGCTATCAAGGATGAACTCTCTAATTGGAACGCTACATTGACGACAGATAATGTTGAGCACTCTGAGGGGACATCACAAACACCAGATGTAGGCGGCACTCCTATTTTAGATCCCCGCGTTGCAATACCAAGGGGTAGACCTAGAGTTTATTGTTTCATGTCGTCTTTCCAAGCACGTGCACGCGGTAGAGGTGTATCTAGGGGTGGTAGAGGTGTTCGAGGTTCTAGGGGTGGTAGAGGTTCTAGGGGTGGCCGAGGCTCACGTGCAAGAGGGTGGACAGACGTTTCAATGCAAGAAAATAATATTGATCTTAATTTATCTCAAGGAAGTTTGATTTTTTAGTTCTTATTTTGCAGTGTTTAGGGTTTAATAGGTGAAAAAGGTTTGTTGTAGTTTCAAGTTTGAATGACAAATTTTTTGTTTCTGTTTTAAATATTCACCAATAAAAATGTTAAAGTTTAAAAAATTATATTTTTTGATTTGATATAAAAGAAACTGAGATGTATTACTTTATGCATATCATTAGATGATTAATTTACCCAACCATAAATTGTTTTAGCTTGTGTGAGCTTTTATTAAATTTTAATTAATATGTCTCAACTTATTAGTATCAAAATAATTAAACTCAAATAAGTTTCAAGTTTAATAGGTGAAAAAAGTTTGTTGTCGTTTCAAGTTTGAATGACAAAATTTTTGTTTCTGTTTTAAGTATTATGCTATATCCATTTTTAATATTAGTAATAAACTTAAATTGAAAAATCTTTTTAATATCTATTATAAATTCAATCTTTAATTTAATTTTATTGTGCTCAATGGAAATTTGATTTTTAATATTAGTCATAAGCTAAAAGTCAACTTTTTACTCCATTTATACATCTTTAAATCTTTTTACTCCATATAATAATATGAAAACCTAATTCCACATCCATTTATGCATAGCCTTTTTTTACGTTCGTGCAAAAAAAAAAAAAAAAAACAGAAATTCAGGGTAATACTTGAAAAGAAATACTTGCAAAAACCATTGTTCTTTCAAATCAACAATAAAATAAGAAGAAATAAAAACATAATAACATCAGGATTTTTCAAAAGTAGATGTTCGAGCCATCATCCTCCTCGATCTTCATGATATTGTTGTTCTGGCCAATGCAAACGACATTAAAAAGCATCGGATCATCTGTGGACTTGAAGTCGAGGACATCACCTTGGTTCAACTCCATTTCTTCCGTCGAGAATGATCTGTATAGGCTTCCTTTGAAATCGATGACATGAGGTGCACATTCATACCAACTGTCGTAGATCCCAACTCAAACTCCCTTGAA
The DNA here is from genome assembly GCA_947034835.1 of Ballota nigra. Lineage (NCBI taxonomy): Eukaryota > Viridiplantae > Streptophyta > Magnoliopsida > Lamiales > Lamiaceae > Ballota > Ballota nigra. The sequence continues at coordinate 114,403,493 of OX344722.1, read as the reverse complement.
TACGACGTAATACTTCGTCTTCGATGTTTGTTCACTGCTCCCGTAAATCATTGTTATTTAGAAGAAGAAGATAGAAACGGTTAGATAGAGGGGATGCAGTATGTTAGAAAGAGGAGAGAAAGTGTGTTAGTGGAGGAAGTATGTTAGTGGAGGAAGTGTGTTTAGTGGATGAATGAATATTGTACACATTGGAAGTGTAATGTAATTATTATGTAGTCTTGAAAAAATAAATTGGAGAGAGAAAATTTCAGATTTCAAATTCAAATTCAAATTTTTTCAACTTTACCACCCAATTTTCATCTAAGGGTACATTAGTCATTACAAACAAACTTAAAAAAAGTAACCCTATTATGGATATCCATAATATGGATGTTTAGGCTAACCCTTTATTTTATTTCATAAAAAGAAAATGTACTCTTGTTCTTTTTAAGACGACGTGGTTTTATTGCTTCATGATCAGTTGAATTTTCCTTCTCTCGACGAGAAACTGTTTCTCACACCACACGCACTTTGATCAAACACTGAAATTTAATACACCAATATGGTCGAACACCTAGAAATCTCCAAAGCTCAAACTGTGTTGATCCACAAATTGAGGCCATCCATCTTCCAAACTAATTAATCCTTCACTATTTCTTGATACTTTAATATTCGATGTCCCTTTACGGCTTTTTAACATAGTCCACTCCGACCTCTCTTGTTTTAGCTTCGTGCACAAAGATTGGGGCAGGTCCTGAACACATTTCTTAACTATTGTCACATTCTCTTAATTTTAGAGATTTAATATATAATTATCGTTGATATTTGAATAGTGGTAAATTAAATAATGGTATAATAATATAGATGAATTAAAGGAGTCGGAGAAGATGAAGAGTACTGACCAGTTTTTGGTGGAAACCAGACCTTGAAAAAGTGGCTTGAAATTGCATCTTTATTTTTGTCCATTTTAATTAGAAAAGGAGGAGAATGATTATGAATGGGGAGTTGAAATGGGCATAAGATCTGCAAAGGCTCATCTAATATTAATTCTATTCCTATAGATTGATTGATTGAGGACACATAACAGGCCAGGCACGCCTGCATTTTTCCCCAAATCTTTTACCACAAGCTCAGATCATCCCCATCCATGGGCCCACTGTGCATTATTGGGAGGTTGGGTAGAAAGTAGGAGAGAGAAAAATAGGGTAGAAAGAATTGATGTACACCAAATATGACAAGTGGACCCAAATTCCTTTTTTTTTCTATTTTTTTATTGCATTTACCGTGCAAAAGTGCAAACAAACATATATGCATTTTTTTTCTTTCTTTCTCCCTACCGTGTGTATACATACATTTATTAATTGTAACTTTTTTTTTTTAAATTTTGCATAGAACTGTGTTTATTTGGCATTTTAGGAAAATATAATTTAATTATCTCCTTTTATTTTATATATTATTTTATGGTTTATTTCAATATTGTAATTGTTTAATATAAATTCATAATATTTATTTTATTTATTTGAATAAATTAATATAATTAAAAGCAAAATAAAGTGAAAAATATAAAATGGATTAGATGTGGATAGTGGGGCCCTGAATAGTAATATTTGTATCTGAAATGATTGTGGGATGGAGGTATAAATTGAAGTGGTAGAATTAACTTTTAATGTGACAGTTGATGTGACAAAAATTTATACCTGAGATAGGATTAGATTGATGGGGATGCTCTTAGGCATTTAAGCTACACTTCTTCTAAGTCTCCTTCAGTGTTCTCAATATTGTTAGGATTCCACATTTTAATTAGAAGGCGGTTTACTTTACTTCCGACATTACCTTAGAGGCTTAGAGTAAACTTCTTTTGTTTATAAGATTATTAAGTAAAAATATTCCACTAGTTTATTGGCTACAAATTTGGACTAAAAATTGTTTAAATTTAATATTGTCTTGTTAAGTATAAAAATACATCATGCTAAATTAAGTAGAGTATATATAGAGTGAAATTGGTTCATATATGAATTAGCGAAGGATATTGATTATTATCACTAAAAAGTATTATGTTTTTTTTACTTAAGACTTCACTTGGTTGGAGTTATAACTTTTAGCAGGGGGTACAATTTTATTATTAATAATCCACATAAAATTGCTTGGTAGAGTGTATAATTTTTTATGTATTAGATTAGTAAGTAAAGTGAAGATGCTTGATAGAGTGTATTATATAATTTCTTATCCACAAACATATTTGGTAGCCTATATAATTGGTATGATAAAATGGGCCACACTACCGAGCCATAGTTGAGGAAGAGGAAGACCACATTAATTCGAATTTGCCATGCCCAAAGTGACTGTATAAGCCGCCTTCGAATTGTAAGGGTGTAGTATAATTTGTGAAGGTATGAACAGGGTTTTACCCATAATATGAATGGGTATTGTATCGGGTCAGGCATATAAAATCGGATATTTATTAAAATATTAGGTGTTATCAAGTGAAATTGAGGGTGTATAAAAATTCATAATAAGAGTTATTACAAGCTACCAAGTGATGTTTAAGGGTATTAATTATTTTCACTGAAGATTCATAGTTTGTTGTCACTGAACAACTAAGATTCTTCAGTGTAAACTAGTAATATTCTTCATTAAAAATAACTAATATTATTTAGAGAATTCAATTAATACCCTTCAATAATTCATATATGAACAATTTTCACTCTATACATTATCAATTAAATCATCTTCTCTCTCCTAATTTTTTCTTGAAAAACATTTTTTTCACGGCTGTAAATTTTGCAACAGTGTTATTAAAAGTTATAATATATAGCACCTATGTTGAAAATGTCAAACCGGTTTAAACTTATGTTAAATTAGCATGGTTGTCATAATTTCAGAAATTGTGTGGCTTTTGTCTCTTGTAACATGATAATGATTTTAAGAAAATTAGATTTCTAAGTTTAATTTATTTAAGCGCACTCTCATATGCACTTAATATACGGTGCACTCATTTAACGGTTGAGGTTGTTTGTACTGTAAAGTATAAGTTGATTACACTGAAAAGTAGGGTTAGATAACACTGAAAAGTAGGGTTAGATAACACTGAAAAGTTTACTCTTTACACTAAAAATTGATTTCAGTGTAAACTATTATGTATAGTCTAACTACATTTTCCAGTGTAATCAAACGCTAGTACAAATAAGCTCTTAGAGAGCGGTTCAAATTACTCTTGGAAAGCGGTTAAAAACGCTTTCCAAGTAGCAGCTATGCAAGTCGAGACAGCACTTAGACAGCGGTTCCCGGGAACCGCTGTCTTAGAGCTACACTTACACAGCGGTTAAAACCCGCTCTTTAAAATTTTCTTCTTAGACAGCGGTTTCCAACCGCTATCCAAAGTCTCTTCTTAGACAGCAGTTTTTAACCGCTATCCAAGGTTTCTTCTTGGACAGCGGTTATTAACCGCTGTCTTTGCTCTTTTTTTTAATTTAATATTTTGGAATTCCTCTTAGACAGCGGATCTTAACCGCTGTCTTTGTTTTTTTTTTTTTATTCTTTTAATTTATTTTATTAAAACCTGATATATTACAAACAAATATAATTAATATATATTATACCATATATATATATACACATATATAAACGTCCATCACCAAAACATCAATTAAATATAACAAAAATGTGAAATATATTATCAATCACAAATTAGTATATCAGTTACATATGCATGCTAACAAAAGTTATACTATATAATATAATACAAGAATCGGTTGTACAAATACCCCGTCCAATCTATTTTCCATTTCTCCAATCTTCTCTTGGAGTAAGAAGCAAGCGGACGATCATATACAAACTATAAACATTAAAAATTTAATTAGATATAGTGTACGAACTTTTATTCAATCAATAATAATTTAAATAAATCGTCAGGAATGATCGAATGGAAACTCTTGATTATATCTTTGATGTAGCAGCATACAAAATGTCCACAGTGGACGCCATCTCGCTGTCTCGGAATCTGTTGATTATCAATTATATATAGTTACGTACTACGATTACGATTATTTTCTATTAATTTGACAAAAAATTAGTAAATTTACCTCAATATTTTTTCAGTCCACGTTTTCAAGGGTCTCTAGGTCTGGAGTACCCGGAAGTCGACTCCGATACATCTTCATCACACTATTATTATGCATAAAAAATAAAAATAAATTACATATACATAATTTTAAAAGTACAAAACAAATCATTTTATTTTATTAAAAATTAACTTACGCTTTAATATAATTAATGAGAGTAGGACGATTCGATATCACCCCGCCTGTAGTTGGATCCATATAATATATAGTAAGTGTACTCATGAGTATGGCGATCAACACCCAATGTTGCCTACATTATATTAAGATTATTAAAATTAACTGTCTGTTTATATGAATACAAATTTAAATGAAATGTTTATTGTGCTCACCCCACATTTGTTGGCCAGAAAATCACATGATCATTACCAGCATAGTTCAGCATATGTGCAACAATTGCCACAATGGCCTCATCTGCGAGGCAAGACACATGGGGGAAGACGAAAGAATACTTTGCACGTGCCTCGGCATCTCTGGAGAGATATACCTCACTCACATATCTAATTAACCAACATACGCTAATTAATATTTAATAAAAAAAATAAACTATATAAGAAGTAAATAACGTGAATTAATAAACACGCACCTAAGGTAAAAAGTCATGCAAGTTGCATTCAGCCAATCATCGCTCACGACTTCTTCCACATGCTCCCGAGTGATCATTTCAGTAAAACCACACTGATGAAAGTAAGCAACAATGGGAATTGTAGCTTGTTGGAAATTGGGGGACGCTATCATCATGTTCACTGTAGTCTGTAGAGTGGCGTCGTGTGGAACGTCATCTGGAAGGGGATAACCTATTCGTCTGCGCATATTAGTGGAGTGCGAGTCCCTCATTCTCTCTCTCTCACTATATACGACGCCCTTTGATTTTTGTGTAGTCTTTTTTGGACTCGGCAGGTTCTACAATCAATTTATAATGTTGTTTAGAATAAATAAAATAATAAACTTTAATAACATGTATTCTACCTTCTTGGTGAGAGAGACCAAGTGTTTTGGTCATTCGAGGAAGTGCCCAACCGCTTCTCCGACTGTGGTGACCACATCTACTGGTTTTGGCACCGGTGAATTCTCTTGTCCGATTTCAGGTACATTCAGTGTGACTTTCACAAAACCAGGAGTGATGGAACGACAATGAATAATTTCACCGGAGGTGTTGTACAACATTCCAGTAGCCACCAACCGAAGAGGATGATCCAAATAAAGATAAGAATCCACTGACTGTTCGAAGAGGATTTCCGTTAGAAAAATTTAATATACAAATCTTTAATTAAAATAAATACGAGATACATCTGATAACTCGGGGACGTTTTGAAGTATCATCGAAGTCGTTTCTAACATCAGCGGAAAACATAGATGGGACACTTCCTTCACAGCTAACAACACTCGATGACATCCCGTGTCTCGACTGTCTCATTTCATCCATTTGTCTAGCTAAATCAGTAACCTGCACATAAAGCTTTTCCACCATAGACATTGCTGCAACACCAGGTGTCATCGCCAATGATGACTTCGTGACGCCATATCCAAGAGCCCGTATGCGACCAGGATGCTCCTGACGATCTATTGCCCGTGTAAACAGATCATCATTCCCGATCGTGTGGAGGTCGTCGGGCGTCATGCTCTGAGATATGCGCTCCTGAATCACAAAAAAATATTATTAAAAAATTTCAACAGAAATAATAGTTTATAATTTCAAAAGTAAAATAATAGATAAATTACAACTTCTGAAATGATACGCTGAGTGACTTGGTAGCGAACTACACTAGCTTCTACTAGTAGCTTCCCCGCAAGAGTACGGGTTCACTGTAGTATGGGCGAGTATAGGGACCAAGTAGTATCGAACCCAAGGGACAGTGTATATGCGAATAGATCCCTGAAGATCTACGCGTCGTAATTAATATGAGTGTATTGTTTTTGGATTTTTGGAAAGATTAATTAAACTAAACTAAATTATCCTACGAATGCAAAAGGAAAATTAAACGAAATAACAAAAGGTGTGTTTTCAAATGAGAGATGGTGATGCTTAGGATAGGAATCCCTACGTATACTAACGGAGCAGGTACATAATCAAAATAACTGTGACACACAAGAATTAACCTAAGTCTAAGAATGCAAGGTGAAAGCTCGAGATTCTAAACCCTAATACTTTACCCTAACACTCGACTTCACGAACCTACTAACAAGTTAATAGATTGTGCTTAATTAATGAGACCCTAATTTAACTAAGGTGATGCGGTCGTCCTCCTTCGCTAAACTGGTAGATGAATTAACCCTTCCTAAACCTTCTCGTTAAGACTACTAATTGTTATTGAGTGATACGGTCGTCCTCTCTCTAACACTTTCATACGAAATTCAAAGGTAAAGTTAAGGTTAATTATAAGAATTCATTAACTAAGAGAATTAAAACTAACGTCACGAATTACCCTAATTACATACCCACAACCTACTTCTACGAGTTCATCCTACCCTAAGCATGCAAGGGTTTTAGCTAGACATAGATTTAACGTAAACAATAACAATTAGACAAGTGACGAATATGAACATGGTAATTAAATCAACGAAAAGATCGTACATAAACTAGGGTTTTAAGATATAAAGAAATAAACTGAAATTAATTAGCAAAACGAGGTCTCAACGTATTAAAGAACAAAAGATATTAAGAAACGAAACTAAAACGTGAAATCGTAATGTGGATTCGTAAGCAAAAACCTCAAAAACGTAAAATTAAACTTGCTCGTCTCTTCTCTTCCTTCTCTCTCTAAAAATTCTCTGTAAAAGTGATGTAGTGCGTTCGGGGATCCTTCAAAACGTGTTTGGAAGAGATATATATAGGCAGCGGGCCGATTCGTGAACTCGTGGGCCGAAAAACGTAAGTTGGAGAAAATGCCTTGGAAGCGCTCGAGCAGACCCGCTCGAGCGGGTCGCTCGAGCTATGGTGGTCGAACGGATCAGGAGCTCGAGCGGGGCGCTCGAGATCTCTTGGTCGAGCGGTTCTGGTGCTCGAGCGGGGCACTCGAGCTATCTCCCTCGAGCGGCCCAAACGTTCTGTATGTTTTTAGGCGCTCGATCTACTTCACTCGAGCGGGGCGCTCGAGTGACGATGCTCGAATGGGTCTTCCTTCCTTTGCAACTAACACTTTTCTTCACACGTACTAATACCAATCGTATTTCTTCGATATCTTCTCATCCGGGTATCCGTTTGAGTCGATTCAAAGTCCTACGAACTCTGTTTTTCGTCCTCGATTCACCTATGAGTATCAAATAGACAAATTCATCAATTTATAGAAATAGTACTCATTTTGGCTCTAAAAACTCAATAAATTCGACCAAAACTAGGGCGTTTCTAGCTACGAATCATGACAATTTCACGCCTAATCACTGAGCATTTGGATCGGGAATATTCCCATCCCGAGTCTTTCTTGTAGTCTGAAATAACTCGAAACGAGTAACAACAGGTGCACTCTCTCCAGCTTTCTTTTTTTCTTCTTTCTACGATAATGATAAACATGTCCCCTTATTAGATCTCACCAAATATTAAAAACGAATATATATGAATATGTAAGTGCGCTTCATACACAATTCTGGTGAAAGATTATAAACCATCAGAATCACTGACCATGTACTGTGGTTGGTACTTTGGATACCGAACGGATTCATTCCGTCAGTTGAGAGTGCAAGACGCAAGTGTCGTGGCTCGTTGCCAAATTTTGGATGCCTGACATCGAATGTCTTCCACTGGGGTGAATCAGCAGGGTGTCTCAGCATTCCATCCTTGATCCTATCATCATGATGCCAAGTCAAATTTCTAGCATCCACATCGCTACTATACATTCTCCTGAATCTTGGTATTATTGGGAAGTACCACATCACCTTTGCTGGAGAATTATTCTTCAGATATCTCTTCTTCCCACACTTGGGACATTCATCGAGGTCTTCATACTCCTTCCGAAACAAGATACAATCACCCGGGCAAGCATGAATTTTCTGATGTGTTAACCCGATTGACTTAAGCATTTTCTTAGCCTCATATGCTTTCGTAGGTAGTACATTTCCATCGGGCAATAGACCACTAATTGCTTCCAACATACTTGAGAAGCACACATCAGACAACTCGTGTGCTGCTTTTAGGTTGAACAATATCAACACAGCTGACACTTTTGTTGCCTTCTTACACCCGGGCCAAAGGGGTAATCCAGCGTCATCCCTTAATTTCTCTGACATATAAGGGTGATCTCGCAGATTTGTGTCATCCCCACTCGATGTATCAGCATTCAGTACATCTACGAAACTATCCTCATCCACTGTATCTTCAAACCTAAAGTCAGTTCCTATGTTGCTTGAGCTACATCCATCCTTTCTCTCACCATGAAATGTCCAAACGGTATATGTTTTATCAATACCGTGACACATCAAGTGGTCAAACAAATTTTATCGACCACTAACAGTTTTTCCATTCATACATTTCCAACACGGACATAGAATGTATCGATGGTCGGTGCAGTGTCTAATTACATGATTACAAAACTCTTCCACCCCATTTCTATACTCCTCTGATAATCTATCTGCTTGAACCCACTTTCGATCCATATAGAACTAGAGATGCCTATATAGATTAACTGAAAAACACACGTGTTGAGTCTAATATATTAATCCTAAATAACATGCACCCTAAAACAATAATTTCATCTAAAATTCTAACATATGAATCCTAACATGCATTCTAACAATTCCATCTAAAATTATTCCTAAAGCCTTCAATATTTCTCATCTATAAACCTCTTGAAATAAATTCTAACATTTTAATACTAATTAACATATGCACCCTAAAACAATTTCATCTAAAATCCTAACATATGAATCCTAACATGCATTCTAAAAATTTCATCTAAAATTATTCCTAAAGCCTTCAATATTTCCCATCTATAAACCTCTTGAAATAAATTCTAACATTTTAATACTAATTAACATGCACACTAAAACAATTTCATCTAAAATTCTAACATATTAATCCTAACATGCATTCTAACAATTCCATCTAAAATTATTCCTAAAGTCTTCAATATTTCTCATCTATAAACCTCTTGAAATAAATTCTAACATTTTAATACTAATTAACATGCATCTAAAATTCTAAAAAATGATAATATGCCCATCTAAAATTCTAACAAATTCTAACAATTTCATCTAAAATTCTAACAATTTCATCTTAAATAATTTAACATATTAAACCTAACTTGCAACAATTTCATCTAAAATTAATCCTAAAGCCTTCAATTAACCAATGTTTCACCAATAACATACATATATATATATACATATTCATACATGTTCATATATATATATATACATATTCATACATGTACATTTTCATTAATTTGAAGTTCAATTCATACATATCATATATATATATATATATATATATATATATATTTTTTTTTTTTTTTTATACATTTAAAATATGTATTATATACATACCTGGCGGAGGCGGCGGAGAGGCGGCGGTGGCTCATCACGTCGGGGGAGGGCTGGGCGGCATCTGGCGGCGGACTGGGCGGAAGAGAGGCTGGGCGGCGTCAACGGCGGCAGGGGAGGAAGGCTACGGTGGTGGCGGTGGGGGAGGAAGCTTCGACGGTGGCGGTGGGGGAGGAACCGCGTCATCTGGTGGCGTTTGGAGGAAGAAAATCGCATTTGATATACTGAATTAGGGATTTTCGTTTGGTCAAAGGGGGTTAAGTGGGGGTCAAAAGCTAAGACAGCGGTTTATAACCGCTATCCAAGTAAAACATTAAGACAACGGTTTTTAACCGCTATCCAAGTTCCACTTGGACAGTGGTTCTAAACCGCTCTTCAAGTCCACACTTAGACAGCGGTTATAAACCGCTCTCTTGCACCTTACCTCTTACAAAGCGGTTTAAAACCGCTCTCTTAGACTACACTTGGACAGCGGTTTATAACCGCTGTCTTAGCTTTTTTTTTTTTTTTATATATATATAATTATGTAAAATCGCTCTCCAAGCTATGTTTTGGAGAACGGTTTTTTTAAAAGCTCTCCAAGTCCAAATGTGTAGTAGTGAAATCATACTTTTTAATGTAAATAATTTCAACTGTTGAGCGAGTGTACCATACACAAAATGTACAAAAGAGTTATTCATTGATTTATTCTGAGGACGGGAATTAACGCAATGGTATCATATGCCAACATCCTTTTTCTCTAAATTTGTTGACTTAAATGTTAAGATAAATCATTACATCTCTTCCTAAAAAATTATTGTTCGTTACATGTAATGTAATGGTATTCATTAAAATCAAATATTCGATAGAGTACACTATAGATGAAAATTCCTGAGTTTTGAAATAGGGGGGAAATAGTTTTCATTTTGAAAATGAAAATTGCATAAGAAATGACTTGGAGAGTTATTCCCAAAACAAATTATTCCCATTTAAGTTTTTTTTTTTTTTTAATGCAAGTGGATAAATTACCAAATGTAGTTTGGGTAAATTACCAGAAGATCCTAAAAGTTGTCAAATTTATTAAAGGATGTTTATATATTTTCATGAACAGTAGGATTCAATTAGTATTTCAGACAAATCACACGGTTCGTTTGTAATTTAGACAAAGTTTAAGAGAACTTTTTGAAATTAACTCAACTTTAATAAATTTCAAGTTAAATACCAAAAAATTATTACATTTAAATATTTACCTTAAATATTAAAATGACTGATAGTAATGCACGTCTAACGTTAGAGAATTTCGCTCCATCTAAAAAAATCCAAGCTTATGAAAAGATGTAAAATTAATTCATTTACAGTTCTCAATATACATACATAATTAAAAATAAGCCAAAAATAAACTGGAATTTTCGTTAATCAAATTTATAAACATATTACTCAATAAAAATAAAAATATAATATACTTAAGAAAATAAACTTATCTTCGCGTGTATACATTATCCTCATTTCCTCTCATATACCAAAACATCTATCGACCATATAAAATATCATTAGATGGTATATAGTGATCAATTGAACTATATATTCTAATTAATATTTACATGCATGCATTTTACGAGGTAAAAAAAAGAACTTACACCGAATTTATATATATATATATATATAAAAGAACGATTGAACCAAGTATGCGATAAAATGAGAATTCATTACTTCTTACTAAATAAGCTAGCACACTAATTAAAGTCGATGTTCTTGCTTCTTACTGGGAATAGGCATCACTAGTTATATAGGGGAATTAATCATAGATAGGTACATATATCTTAAACCGGAGGACAGATTTTGACATCAAATAATATAGTACTGGATTTTGGAGAATTTGGATTGAGGTAGAAAATGCAGACATCTCCAAGTTTGAGCTTATTGCAATCAAAAAAATGAGACCAGCCTGCTCCCAAGTAGGGGCGGTTATGCTCAATTTCACTAACATAGAGGCTCATTGGCCACTCTTGTCCATGACCATTCCTAAATGAGATTATTCGACCTCACAAATTCTTCCGGGATATTCTGAAAATTACATACAATGTGATGCAAATAAAGTATTAATTAGATTATAAAATAATACAGTTTTATTTTTCAGTATGTCAATTTGTTTTTATATCGCCATATATATTTAAGTTAGTCTAGAATTCAATTATATTTTATATCGTTCTTCAAGAATATATAAAAAAAAATTAATGATGATATTCACCCCCAATACGTTTCATGATCTAACACAAGCATATGAGAACAACTTCTGAATGAAATTCATTAAATTTAATGAAAGGGGATAAACTTTCGAATCCTGAATGGCCGTCAAACAAATTTTTCCAAAAAGAAAAAAAAGAAAAAAAAAAAAACCCACCTCGTCCAATTTGGTCCGTATAATTGCACAAATCTTTTAACCCATGAAAAGTGGGTTAATGTTTTTCCAAGCATATATGTATATAGTTATGTACTAATTCATCGGTCCAAACATTTTTAAAAACTTTATACTAATTTTTTTTTAATATGACCAAACTATATTTATTTAAATTTTAATTATTTTTGGGACAAAAGAGACTTATATATGTTGGAAAGATTTTATCTAGTTACCAACTTATAAGATTCTTTTTTTTTTTTTCAGATTTTTAAATTGATCCGAGGATGAGTCGTTAGATCCACTTTTAACTTCTTAATGTGAACTTTACTTAGTTTAGGATTTAATTTATAGCAAATATTTTTCAAACACAAATAAATTTTATGCTTCCAGCTTAATTTTTTCACTAATAATTTATTTAAATTAATCAAATCTTTGAACTAACACTCACCAGACGGGGTCTTTTTGTAGCATGATGAAGTCTCATAGTGGCGTCGAAACGAGGGTATCTACTAACAAATGATACAACTGGTTCCTTCTCCTCCCTTTCTCCTACAAAATTCCATGTAAACTCAATTTCTGTTTAAATTGGCAAAATATCCATTCAGTGATATTATTAGTAATATAAACTAATAAGTACTCATAATATTTTATACTATGATATTAGTCACTAAATGAATATGGTAATATTATTTTATACTAGAATTTTTTTTCACAGGAACTCATTCCTACTCCTAGTAGCTTTTATGGGACGACGTAGTTCTTCATTTTCATCATCAGTTGAGGCTTCCTCCTCAATTTTCAGTTGGATCACAAACTCTTTCTCACAGTACCTAGGATCAAAGACCGTAACATAGAACTCCAATCCACCAACATGTTCGAAAACGAGAAAATCTCCAAGGCTTAAGCTGTGTTGTTCCACAAATTGAGACCATCCATCTTTAAAACTAACTACATCGCCTTCACCATTTCTGCTTATGTCAACCTTCCATGTTCCTTTACGGCTTTTCAACGTCGCTGATTTTGATATCTCCCTTTTTAGCTTTTTGCTAAAATCTGGTGGAAGCTTCTGCAAACAAGTATATTGTCACACTCCATAATTTTCGAAAATATTAATTAGAGTGTATATGTATGCTTGTTAAACGTGATTATATTTACTCCATATATATGTATGCAGTATGCTTCAAGACCGAGGCAAAACAAAATTTGAATATAAATAAGCATTAATTAAACGTTATTATATTTACTCCATATATTAATTTATTAAGGGAGATGAAGACTACTGACAAATTTTTCCTGAAAACCAGGGTTCATGATCTGGAGAAAATGGCTTGAAGTTGTAATTTCTTCCATTATACTTAAAAATGAGAACGAATGAAGGGTTTTAAAGATTTGAGATCAGTCGTAACTCGTAACAAGCACGCAATCAGTGTGAATTTATTATTTTGCCCTTTTTAGACTATTAGTGAAAAATGGGCAAATTTATTAAAATATGCCAAATAACAAATGAGATGGTGTAAATAGGGGTATTAGAAACGAATTTACGAAAATAGGGTTGATCGCCTTTGGGGGGAGCGATCAACCAGGTAGATTGCCCCCCAAAGTAGCGATCAACACACAAAAGCCGCCACGTCGTAGATCGCCTCTGGTAAGGGCGATCTACCCGACAATTTCTGCTCCCACCTTGTGACTCGTATTTTTGCATGTCAAATGCATGCCACTATACCCTTTTTTTTTAATTATCATTTTTATAATGTTTCTTTTTTAAGCAAATCCTTATTTATTTTATTTTTATGTTTTAATTTATCTTGTAGCACTATAAAATACATTATAAAATACACTTTATTTTACTCAATGTATTTTAGAAGTGTTTGAATAGTGCAATGAAAAGACAAAGTGCTACAAGCTAATTAATTAAGTATTGGCCGGAGCTACGTCTATTTTAGGGAGTATATGGTAAAACTTCAACTTAAAAATTAAAAAATTGAGAGCCAAAGTATATGAATATTTATTATTTAATTGTAATTTTTTAGAAAATATAATATAGACTTTTAATATAACATGGTTAAGTTAATAGTTTATAATTTGTATAGCATAATTTTTATTAATTTATGTGAAAACACTAAAAGCAATATACAAATTAAAAACATAAAAATAAGATAAATAAGGATTTGCTTGAAAAAGATATATTATAATAATGATAATTTAAAAAAAACAAAAAAAAAGAGGGTATATAGTGGCATGCATGTGGCATGTACATGCATGTATGGGGAAGAAGACAAAACACGAGTCACGAGGCGGGGACAGAAATTGTCGGGTAGATCGCCTCTAGCAGAGGCGATCTACGACGTGGCGGCTTTGTGTGTTGATCGCTACTTTGGGGGCGATCTACCTGTATATACACCATCTAATTTGCTATTTGACATATTTTTATAAATTTGCCTGAAAAATGCTACATTCAAACATGTAATACTGGAAACCTTTCCAAAAAAAAAAAAATGATGAGTTGTTTTAACGGCAGGGATTCTTTCACGCAGCAAATCTAAAATGATAATTGGTACGCTAATTAATATTGTTGAGTTGTTTAATTGAGAAATAATAATCAATAATTATCATTATTAGATTGTGTTTAGTTTAGTGAAAAAAAAAATAATTACATTAGTTTGTATTAAAAAATATTATAAATTATTTCTCCCTCCGTCCCCAAAACACTTTTCACAGTTACCCTATCTTCGTGTTTTAGCGAGCGGATTGTTTATTTGTATTTGAAATGATAAAATAGTTTTTAAGATAGGGTATGACAGATCTAGTACATCTTCACTATTGTAAAGTAATTTTAAAATTACTTTATTATTTCAATTACTAATAAACTAGCTCGCGAAAACACGAAAGAAATAGTAACTGTGCAAAGTGTTGTGGGACGGGGGTAGTACAATACTTAATAAATACTGAATTAGAATACTAAAAATAAAAATCACATATATACATAAATAGTATATATAGAGTGAAATGAGTTTATACATGAATCAATAAAGGGTATTAGTTATTTATGCTAAAGAGTATTAGTTGTTATAACTGAAGAGTATTAGTTGTTTACACTGAAAAGTCTTAGTTTGTTTTCACTGAACAACTAATACTCTTCAATAAAAACAACTAAAGTCCTTCAGTGGAAACAACTAATATTCTTTAGTAAAATCAACTAATACACTTTAATAATTCATGTATGAACCATTTTCACTCTATATTTTGTCATACATAAATTATAGGGAGGAATGACTTTCAATTTTACGATAAAAGAAAAAAAAAAGGAATCAATCAATAAATTTTTTGAATATCAAACGCGTTATACCCCTTTAACCAAAAATATTAATTTCCTTTTATATACCCTTATCTCAAATCCTACTACTATCAAACACACGCAAAGTTTTAGGGGGTGTTTGGTCCGTGAAAAGAAATGAGAATTGAAATGGTAATGATAGTAGTGAGAAATAGAAATGATATTATCAATATTATTAAATTGTTTGATTGGTGAAGAAAAATGACTATCATTACTATAAATGATTGATTGATTTAATAAAATATTTAATAATAAAAATTACCATAATAATTATTTTTATATTAATTTTTTTTAAATGAACTAGTGATGTTTATATATTATATAATAATAATTGTTAATAATTTAAGAAAACTTAAAAATAAAAAAATAAAATTATACAATGAATTTTGGGAAGGAATCACTTTCATTCCCCCCAAAATGTTGAGGAATGGATCTAATACTATAATTACTTATTTTTTAGAATTCAATTTAATATTCATGGAATCAAAGTTCCAACCAAACACCTAAATCTCATTTCATTCTCATATTATACCTCCGAACCCTCCAACCAAGCCCACACTTAATAAAAGAATGCTTTGATGCGACTTATATTTTTAATACTCATACTTTTATAGGCAATAAGACACCGTTTTGCACCAAGCTTTCTAATTAGTTGATTAGCACAGTTGTGATGGGTTTTGTCACGTAAGATAAAATTGGAGGGAAGGAGGAGGGAAAATAATTACTGTTTGTTAAAAAAATAAAAAGGTTTTCTGTTTCAAAGTCAAATTAATAACACTTCCCGTTATAATCAAATTAATATCAGACTAAGGCTTTTGTCTGTTTGACAGGAGGGAAAATAGACATTGGAAGTAGAAGATAGCACTCTTATGAATTGAGTCGGATTAATTTTAATAAGAATTAAAAATATTTTCACCGATTTAAATTTTTTCGCTGTAGTTATTAATTTAAGTTAGTGTAGTGTAAATGTAGTTAATCAATCTAGCTGCTTCCCGGAAACTTCAATATTCAATCTTCAAGTATTAAAAATTAATTGCTACAACAAGTATTCTAATTTCGATTATGTAAAAGTTATTAATAACAATAATATCCTAGCTAGTTGGAAATTTGGAATGACATTTATTGTCAAATCCATCAAAGCTGGCATCTTTTAAAAGTCTTCTTTTCAATCATTTTTCTTTTGAAATTTTTTTCTCCTTTTATTATTGTTATTTAATGAGTATGACACTGAAGATCTATCACCTATTTAAAATAAGTACATATTTGCAGTTTTTCAAGAAATTGTGTGGATCAATCTTCTAATATTTTGTGTCAGATTTATTGTGTGGTATCAAAATAATAAAAATAAAATGTTTATAAGATTTCATTTCTCACTCTATACTCCCTTGTTATTTACTGTAAGTTGTTTTGTTTCCGCAGTCATTTTAAAGAAATTTAAATCTTAAATAAGCATCTACCACTATTACCATCAAATCCTCGTTATTAATTCAATCTTACAATTACCATACTTTTATTCAATCTTATCTGAACTATAAGCCCTGCAAATTAGGGAAAATAGAAAATTCAAGGATGAATTGATGACCAAATGTTGTGGTGAAAGATTACTATGAAAAACCGTACAAAGATCCTCTGCTTGTTAAGAAACCCAACAGATGGTGACACAGGTGGGTAATACAGTATGGTTTCAACTTATTTTTCCTTTTTCCTTTTTTTGTGTGTAATACAGATGGTGACACAGATGGGTAATACATATTTAGACACCCTATGACCCTTTTGGTGTCCAAGATAAGATTAAGATAATTTAGTTATGAGATTTTGCAAGTCTCTTGGTAGGAATTTCGAGGTCTAAGATTAAGCCCAGGGCCCGTTATTAATCACTGTTTTCCTCTATAAAATTATCTCATTAATTTGGATAGATAACAATCTTAAAAAGTAAAATAATTAATTGAATTGAGCCCATATTTTATCATGGCAACCAAAAGGGTCCTATACAATTTTTTTTTTTTTTTATCATGATTATCCCTATTGTTCAGGGCCCTATTGTTCATCATGATTATTCCTATGCAAATTTTTTTTTAAAAAAAAATTAATTTTATTGGTTCAAAACAACCTAGAAACTATTTTACATGTATTGAAAAATATTTCAAAGGCTAAAATACATTTATTTTGCAAAATGCTAAAATGACATTTATTTTGAAATGGAGGGAGTACTTTTTTTTTCTTTTATAAGGTTATCTTTCATCGAAGTTAATGTTATATCCGGTATACACAAACTTATATGGTCACTACGCATATGATAATGATACATATTCATTAATGGTTTTATTATTTTAATATATTTATATGTCATTATCACATTCACTGTAAATATATATATTTCTATATACTGATGGATATTGATTGCACAATTTGATATAGCACAATTTATAACCCACAAGTGTATGATATCGTAGCTAATAATGGTAAGTGACCAAGTTTTAAAATATCGAACCGCAAATGACAACAATTTCAATGTATGTATATCTCAAAATTGACATGCTTATAAAGAAAATTGCATAATTGAAATGTTCGGTTTTTAGTACTCTACGATGAATTTTTCAAAAAGACTTCAAACTAAAGAACTAATCTAACTTCTTGACGAAGTGCAAGGGTTTGGAGTATGTGTTGGATCTTTGATGCACGTAAACACGTAAACTGCGCAGCAGAATAATGAAATTCACCAACAACGAACAATTAATCGCATATTAATTTGCAAGAATATTAAACGAAATTCTTACAGAACATCGTACGCGGAATTCTCCACTATGGTCTCCACGCAACATCTATTCAAGGATCTGCACCGAGGTGCCAGTGTTGAATCTCGAGACGAACTTGCTAGGAAAATTCGAGCTAGAGATTTACGGAGAAATTATATTTCTTGTTTTCTGTGTGTTTCAGAATTCCCATGGGACACGTATTTATAGGGATTAACTTGGCTTAATTCCTAAGCAAGATATCGGGCCTAGCCCGTAATATAATCTCTAAAGATTATATTTCCCTAGATATGTTCATATGAATAATATATCTACCATATCTATTATTCTTGTACAATAATATTCCAAATATTATTATTGGGATTTCATATTTAATTAAAATAATAATAATAATTAATTCCAACTACAATTATTATTATTATATTTTCCATAAATTAAATATTATATCTAATATAATACTTTAATCAACCAACTATAATCGGTGAACTGCTATTGCTTGTTGTGTGACCATAGGCCCTCATATATCGAGCGATTAGTCAAACTAACGGTCTTAATTGAACCCTAGACAATAAATCAGATATTCTCAATATACGAGGTACGTTGCGAGGAAATCTGCAACCACCTGTAATATTGTAGGCTATTGTGATATCTTCCTTTCATTCACGAATACTCGATTAAGCCTTGAACATGATGAAGTGTCTATTCAAATAACTTAATTATATTATCTCGAATCACTAATTGATCACTCGCGTCGCACTTGGCCACACAGTCCAAATCGACTTGCATCGGCCGATGTCTTTGATCCAAATATGATGAGAAGACGAACATTCTCTCTAAATCCACATTGAGAAATGAATCATATTCTTAGCTCAACTACCACGCACATGTACTTCGTGATGAACCCAATCCATGCCATATCTACCCCTGGAGGGTGCAAGCGTCGGTCATGGTCAAAGTCCTTCACTCCGCACATGTCGTGCGTATTGACCTCAAGTTAGAGGAGTATCATATCGCTCCCACTAACCGAGACACCCGTAGACACATTATGTGGAATTAAATCAAATGGTTTATCGGATGGGTATACCAATACCCTCTAAGATATTTGTGTATCCATTATGAGATACCTAGTATCTCGTAGTAAGTGAGATTTTACTACACTCTCTCGTAGAGTATAATGCAGATCGCACACCAATCTCCATTGCATCATCAATATCCAATTCTTGATGATCCTTGATCGGGGCTATTTGAGAATCGCATTTCGGTCATCTGAGTTCTCACTCACTCAATGACAATATCGATTCATGGAAACAAAGATATAAATAATGCAAACAATCAAACATAATATTCAGATAAGTGTAAAACTATACATTTAATATTAAACCATAAACTGAATATCATTTTAGTATTATGTCCTTACAAAGGATTTCTCTAGGACACTAACAATAACTGTATGCTTCGGTTATCTTCCCCTATGTAACCCACAATGATTGCTATTTTAGGTATTCATCTATGTAAAATAATATCGGAATTAGAGACACAATCTTAAATCACCAACGAACTCTCGTCCAAAGATGAGTTAACTTGCTAGAAGTGTTCTTATTTCACCAAGTATTTCTCAAGTACCTAGGAAATTAACTTTAAATTCCAATAAGGCTATTTAGCTAAATCAACACTAGGAAAATTTAACTCAATTCTCATATGTTGTTAGATAATCCAATCATGTTAATTCATCAAAGTAAACTTATGGAATTTCAGTTCAAATCCTAGCACAAGTAATTACAATAATCATCTTCATAGATTCAACCTTAAACTAGCAATTCATCAATAGCTACATAGAATCCAATACCCAAAGCATAAAGAGTGTAGCCTATGAGCATCATAGGTAAACAAACAAATTCAGCAAATGAATTCATAGAGAAGAACAATTTCAAGCTTACAATAATGGAATTAGAGAGATATCACTTATTTGGAAGTAAAAGTAAAAGAAATCTTCATTCAACACTTCAAGGATTCATCAAATCTTCAATTACAACTATCATCTAGCTCAAATCCATCTGCAAACTAATTCTATGGAAGGAATTTAAGAAATTTGCTTTGCTAAGAAAATGTAATTAAAAGGGGAAGAAGCTCTCAATTCTAAGGGGGTGTATTAGTTATGGAGTCTATAAGATTTTTTTAGACTTTTAAAGTTTGGGGGTATTCAATCTGAATTTTCAAAAGTCTTTAAAAATTCCGAGGTATTCATTACGAATTTTAAAAGTCTTAAAAAATCTCTAGGTATTCAAGAGATTATAGATTTTAATACTCTGTGGATTTCTTTTTATTCTCTTCCAAAATACAAATAGATTTCACTCTCCAAAATCTCTTCTAATAACCAGAGATTTCTACGGATTTTAAAAAGTCTTAAAGAATATTTAGGTATTCAATAATTTATGGATTTTATTTGATTCTTTTCCATAAAGGGACCGTTCCCCATGGACGAGATCTCCTGTTACACAGTGGTGTAACATCTCCTATTACACTGTTAGATTACAGCCATGTGTCGTATAGTGGATAACAATTAACTCAACCAATATAACTATGATTAGAGAAAATCTAGATTATATCTCAAACAAATATTTTCAATTCTTCTACCATAAAAAAAATATTATGTTGCCTTTTTTATTTTATAGAATTACTTTATTTTTAATATTCAAGATTTCTTATAATTTTGTAAACATTTAAGAACTAAAAAAATGTACGTATATGGTAGACCTAAAACTATAAATTAAATTATTTCTTTTATATCATTTTAAATTTATTTTTAAATGGTCCTTTATAATATTTTTAATTTATTTTCAAATATATGTTAAAATAAAAAATAAATTATATTTAATAATAAATTAAAGTTGTATGTAATGTTTATACAGTTATACGAAACCAAATTAACAACTAAATTACAACTACATAATAATATTGTTACATCTTTCTTAAATTTAAACTGTTAGTTCTTTCAAAATATTAAATAAAAGGGTCAAACAAATTACAAAATATATAATTTTAAATTTATTTCAAATATATTTAGTAATAAATCATACATTGTAACGTTCACTAAAATAAGATTTTATTAAATATTTTTAAAATAAATTGGACATACACTGTTGATGATCTTTTCTAATCAAGGTGATTAGTGGCTGTTTTCTCTAGTTAAGATCACCAAACAAGATCAAATAATCATGGAATTTGGCTAAGTAATGTTCAAGAAATAAATTTGCAAGAGTTTGTGCAATGTTTTGAATTATGGAAAAATCCCCCTCCTTCATGCAAATGAAGGGGTATTTATAGATATACAAGAAAGCCATGTGTCACTATTTTAGTGGTTTAACCATTGGATCTATGCCAAGTGTCGAGACACTTGTACAACATTTAAACTATTATCACTTAGATGGGTGCCAAGTGTTTAGACACTTGGACTACATCTAAACTAGTGACTCTTGAAGTTCTCAATGTTGTATTTAGCTCTCATGACTACTCAGCTGTTTTCCTTGGTGGTTAGTTGCTTGTATATCCTTGTTGGGCGCTGTGGATCCCTTATTCGCTCCTGGTCGCGTAAAAATGCGTCTGACCACATCCCTGGTCGCGTAAAATGTCTTTCTTAAAACTCTAATGGTCGCCTGCTTCTTTATTTTAGTTCATCAACTCCTTAACCTTTGATCACTGGTGCTCGCCTGGCCGCCCATCAACAATGCCCCCTGACTTGTTCTTTGTTAGGGAAATTATTGACTAATGAAGGACAAGGCACAATTTTGGTGTAATGGTTATTACATACATGACGCGAACAATAAGTTTTTTAATCTCATTAGGCGGGAAGACGGGCGAACATTAGGTCATTGAAGCGAGCAACGGGGCGTATTACGCGTGGGTGACGGTTGGTTTCCCGAGGTTTCTCGGAAACCGTAATGTCGAGGGTGGCGATGACGTCACTTCCCGCCCACGCGTATTTTTAATTTGCAAGTAGGGGCCTACGGAATTTTTCAAAAATTTCATTTTGGCCCCCGTTTTTTAGCCTTATAAATACACCTTCCATTCCTTCCTTTTACTCTTTCGAATTTCATTTCCTTCTTCTGCCATTGGAGTTTTTGTTCAAGCTTTTTCATTTCAATTTCCACGAGATTCCTGGTTGATTTCGCGTGTTCTCTTCAGGTAATAATTGATCATAGTCTTCAATTTTGTTCTTGCTTTCGATGTTGTGTTTATTCTTGCTATTTTTCCTCGAAATCTTCTTCCGCCGCCGTGTCCTCCTTAGCGCCGCCGTGTTCCGCCGCTTCCTCTTGAAAATTTCTTCGTTCATTTTTTTCTTGTTCTTTCCTTAAAATTCTTCGTCATTTCTGTTAATAATTTTCCAAATGGCCTCCTCTTCGAGTGAAACCGTTTCAATTAAAATTATTGAACGTAACCCCGGGAAGCGTCCCATGGAAGAAGTCTCCTCCCCTGCTCCTCGCCGATCTGTTCGCCAAGCCCTTGCTCGGAACCCAAGGACCTTATTGGTAGACGAAGAAACGGGTTCCGAAACGTCCTCTGTTGTTCGCTCCATTGAAGCTTACGCTTCGGAGAATTATGGCGAGGAAGAGACCCAACACTCTGCTGGTCGCTCAGATGCAAAGGAAGGGACTTCTTCGGATTTAGGAGAGGATTCAGAGGAGGTGGCCGCAGAAATTGAGGCTGATAGCGACCATCCCGAAGTTGAGCGACCACGGTTGGCCGTGACTTGGGAGTTTCTTGAAGAAATAGGTTTTCCTACTTCTAAGGTGACTCCTGAGTCCCAAATTCCTGAAGGTGTTGCTCGCCAAAATAGGTGGAAAGAGTATGCTGAGCGCTACTAAAAAACCTTCCCTGCTTGCTCCCGTGTGATTATGTCCGCCGAAAAGAACACTTATACAGCGAGCAGGATATATAGCTTGGTCACTGAGGACGATTTGGTCAATATTAGGTCTCAATACAAGATCCCCTACGATATATTCTTGTATGCCCCCAAGGAAGGAGAGACTGCTGATCGCCCTCCGCCAGGTTGCACAGCGATCAACCTGGACATACTCAACACGGGGTTCCCGTTGCAGCTTCATCCCCTTATTGGTCGCTTCTTGGCGGATATTAATTTAGCTATCACTCAAATTACTCCTGTTGGGTGGAGTAATTTGCTCTCCCTGATGACACTCTTTGGTCTTGAAGGATACAAGAACAAACTCAGCACGACCGAGATTCATTATGCCCTGGTTATTTCAGCCTGCAATGAGGAAGGTGTAGGCTGGTATTACGTCAAGGCGAGGACGGGAGTGAAGCTTATCGAAGGAGTCCCTAACAAAGTTAGAAGTTGGCATAACCAATTCTTCTTCATTGGGGCGACTGGCGAGCATCGGCGGATTTCTCGGGCGGCCAAGCGCGCATTAATACTCCAGAGCGCTTTAGCATAATTAAACATATGCCTTCCTATTTCCTTCGTGGGACGGCGTTGTGGACTAATTTTAATTTCTCCTTTCTTTTTGTTTTGCAGGTCCAAAAGTTTTGAAGTGGGGTAATCCAGGCCTCAGTGAGGAGTTCTTGTACACGTTGGCAGTAATTGTACTTCGGAACCCGGCTGATCGCGATATTCTACATCTTTCGAAGGCTCATTGTCGAAAGATTGCTCAACTTTTCACGAGTCCCCATCATTTGGAGGCTCGAGCAGAGATCCCCGAAGGTAACTATTATTATTATCTTTACCTTATTTCTCGCTTGCTCGCTTTTTATTCGTAATTTCTTCATGTAATTTTCCTTTTGAATAGATCAACGGGTGACTGTTGCTGTTCCAACCATTCCAAGGTCTTACCATTTGCTCGCTGACAGAGTAAAACAGATGGCTGCCGAGGAGCCGACCAGGAAGAGGCAAGATCCATCCTTGTCACTCATGCACCTTCGGGCTGGAGAAGGCATGAACGCTCCTGCTCGCCCGCGAGCACCTGGTGGTCGCTCAAAAGGAGCCCCCAAAACTTCTACTTCCTCCCAAGTTGAGGAGAGAGAGAAAACGAAGAAGAAGGCCCCACGGGACGATACTTGTGGTGAGGGAGAGGGTGCTGATCGAGCATCAAGGCGTTCCAAGACCACTAAGGAGGCGGGCAATCGCGCACCTCGCTCTCCCGCCCCTAAACACGCCTCGATCGAGGTTGTGAGTGAGCAACAAACCGTTGCTGCCATTTTGAGCAAGAAGTCGCGATCGTCTGGTGATCGCTTATACCTTGGGTATGACCCCGTAAAATTGAGGGAGTAAGTCTTCTAACCGTAACTCTGATAATCGCCTCTTTATTGTATCTTTACTTAAGATTTTTCTTTCTTTTTCTAGGTACAAGCCTGAGGAGCACCCTGGGCGGGCAGAAGTGCTCCATCAGCTTAGCTGTGTGAAGACTCCGCCTCCTTATCTGGATATCCCGGACTCCCATGTCCGGCGAGCAACAGAGATGGTTCCCCGTTCTTGGACCAAGACTTGTGAAGAAATCGTCCAAGGGCAGACCACTAATGATAATGCCCGCCTGATCGCGTACAATGTCAGCCATCAAGCTGTGATGGCTCAAAGGCTCCTTGATCAGATCGTACTTTTGGAGAGGACGAGTCGCAGTCTTGGTCGCAAGATTGAAGGCTTCGAGGCGGAGAAGACTGCCGTTTTGAAGAAGAAGGACGAAGAGCTCGCCCAAGAAAAGGTGGATCATGCCAAGGCGGTGGCTAACTTGGAGCAAATGTACAACGCCTCCGTGGCCAGCGAGCAATTTGCTCTGAATCAGTCAGAGAAGTTGTCTCTCGAGCTGGGGGTGGCCGATTAGCGAGCAAGAGCATTAGAGGGCGAGAAGACGGCCATGGTCGCCCAGATCGAAGAGCTCCAGGCTAAAGTTGCTCGTCTCCAACAAGAAAAAACCGGCCTGGTAACTTATGAAACTAATGCTCAAGACGTGGCCGACAATATCAACCTGGGGTACGTGTGTGCTTATGCCGAGAGTCTGAGGTCAGTGAAGTTCGCCTTGGACCACAAATTGGATGTCTTCGCCACTTCCAAGAAGGACTTCATTGACTATGTTAAAGACAACCCCATTGGTGCCGGGTTCTCGGTTCTAGTGGCTGATCTGGAAGAGATGGGTGTTCCTTTGGACATCTTTGGGGAGGACGTTCAGATTATTCCTGCCCAGTTCTCGGGCGAGCAGCCGAACAAAGAGGCAGAGATCTTTGATGGCCTCAATTCTCTTCCCATGACCCCTATTGATGGGGCGGGCACCTCGGCTGCAGCGGCTACGACTGCTCCCACCTCTGACACGGCCTATATTGTTCCCGCGGCCACGGATGCATCTCCAGCCCCTCCAGCTTGAAGACTCTTCGTTGCTTTTCTTCTAGATTTTTGTTAGGGTTAACTTCTTTTTGCTGTAATATCCTGTTTTCTTAATGAATGAAAGTTTTGAACATATTCACTATCTCTTTTCTTTGTTTTTATTTTTATTTCTCGCTTGTTCGCTTCTTACACTGTTGTTCGCTTTGAATCTTTTTGCAAATTTTGCAAGCTTAGTGTTTTTCCTTTTTATGATAAGCATTTTTGTGCTTAGCGATCATGGCATCTTTGTGCTTAGTGATCGCGTGGCCGGCTTAGATGGGCTCTTTTTGTCTTTTAAAAGACTTAGCCTTAGATAATTCAAGCCTCAAGGTCCCCTTACGGACTTGGCTTTGGGTTTTTTTGTTTTTCGCGCTGTTGCTCGCCCCCTTTGCCTGGTTATTCTGAGCGAGCAGCTTTGCTTTACACAGCGAACAACTTAATAAATCAAAACTTATAACAAAAGTTTCGCCTACAACGATAAAATCTTGAAAGTTGCAACGTTCTTACGACTTTATACAAATAAACTAACTTTTACATTTACTATACAACATTTGTCTATTGATAGTACTTTTTCAACAAAGATGCATTCCAGGAGTATTAGGCCGAATGACCTTTCATGTCTTCTAAGTCGTAGGTGCCGTTGTCCCATTTTTGAGTTATTTTGTACGGGCCCTCCCAAGTCGGTCCGAATACTCCTGGTGGTGGTCCCAACACTTTTTTAAGCACAAGATCTCCAATATTGAACTCTCTAACTTTTACTTGCGAGTTGTAATATTTCGCGATCCTTCTCTTGTATATTGCATTTTTCATCTCTGCCGAGATTCTTTTTTCTTCAGCTAAGTCCATTTCTGCAGCTAGAACTTGTTCATTTACCTGCTCGTCGAACATTGTTGTTCGTTCTGTTGGAACCTTCAACTCTACGGGTATCACTGCTTCGATGCCAAATGCCATGGTAAACAGAGTTTCGCCGGTACTTGTTCTGTGAGATATTCGATATGCCCATAACACTTCTGGTAGCTCCTCCGACCATTTTCCTTTCTTATCCACTAACCGGATCTTCAGTATGTGTTTGATTATTTTATTAACTGCTTCGACCTGGCCGTTAGATTGAGGATGGTATGGAGTTGAAAAATGCTTTTTTATTCCCCATTTTTCACAGAAGCTTCTTATTTTCTTGCCTTCGAACTGTCGTCCGTTGTCAGTCAATATTGCCTGCGGGACCCCAAACCGGCATATGATGTTCTTCCATATGAAACTGATCATTTTTTCCTGTGTAATTGTCACGAGTGTCTCTGCTTCGACCCACTTGTGTAGTAATCCACGGCCACCACTGCAAACTTTACATTTCCTTTTCCTATCGGAAAAGGTCCTATGATGTCGATTCCCCATTTCGCGAACGGCCATGGGCTATTGACCGCTATCATCTCGGTTGGTGACTTATGGATACTGGGGGCGAATATTTGGCATTTGTGACAAGTTTTCGCAACTTTGATAGCGTCTTTCAGCAATGTAGGCCAATAATACCCTTGTCTCACTGTTTTGTAGGCTAACGCACGCCCTCCCGCGTGATTTCCACAAACGCTTTGATGGATTTCTTGCAAAACCTCTTGGCCTTGTTTTCTTGTCAAGCATTTCAGTAGTGGGAGTGAGAAACCTCTTTTATAAAGCTGGCCGTCTATGATCTTAAACCTTGCTGCCCGCTTGCTAATCTTGGCAGTTTCCAGGGGGTTCTCTGGGACTTCTCCATCAACGAGATATTTAACAATGGGAATTCTCCAGTCGTTTTCCTCGGATTCTTCATTCACTTGATTAATTTCGTAATCATATTTGATGGTCGACCAATTTTTGTAATGACGACTTCTAACAACTCTGCAGGGCCTGCACTGGTAGCCAGGCGGGCAAGTGCGTCTGCTTGAGCATTGTTCTCTCTTGGTATTTGTTCGATGAAAATTTGCTCGAACATGGATGCTAGCTGGGCTACGATTTTTTGATAGAGCACCATGTTCGCATCCTTTGCCTCGTATTCTCCCCGGACTTGGTTGACTATCAGTTGTGAATCCCCGTATACCTGTAGTCTTCTGACCCCGACTGCCAGTGCTAGACGGAGCCCGGCTATCAACGCTTCATATTCGGCCTCGTTGTTTGTCGCCATGAAATCGAATCGGATAGTTGAAGTGAAGACTTGTCTGTCAGGACTTATCAGAATTATTCCTGCCCCCTATGCTGTGTTCGTAGATGATCCGTCAACGTACACATGCCAGGGATGATTATGTCCTCTCGTCGAATCTTGGGGGAAGGTTAGCTCGACTATGAAGTCGGCTAATGCTTGCCCCTTGATCGCTGTTCGAGGAGCATACGAAATTCCGAACTAGCTAACTTCCAAGGACCACTTCAGGAGGCGACCGGCTGTGTCAGGTCTATGCAATATCTGTTGTTGATGACCTTTTCTAATCAATGATGATTAGTGGCTGTTTTCTCAAGTTAAGATCATCAAACAAATACTAAGATCATGGAATTTAGTAGAATGAAGTGCAAGAAATGAATTTGCAAGAGTTTAAGCTACTTTTTTAATTATGGAAAAAATCCCCCTTTCTTCATGCAAATGAAGAAGTATTTATAGATGTACAAAGTGGCTAGGTGTCACCATCTTGATGGCTTAGCCATTGGATCTTTGCCAAGTGTTAGGACACTTGTACAACATCTAAACTATTGCTCATTGGATGGATGCCAAGTGTTAAGACACTTGGATCATATCTAAGCTTAGTGACTCTTGGAGTTCCCAATGTTGTACTTGGTCTTCATGATCACTCAGCTGCTTTCCTTGGTGACTAGTTGCTCGCTAGTATATCTTCGTTGGGTGTTATGGATCTCTTGCTCGCCTCGTATTTGGGCTTAATGCATGGTTGTTTGCGTGGTTGCAAAGTTGTCCGCCTTTCATCTTTACCTTTTGCTTTGATTATTCATTTCTTTTGTCCTTTGCTTTTCTGGTCGCGTAAAATGTACCAGATCGCACTCTTGGTCGCCAGAGGGGTTGACTCTCTTTAACTCTGATGGTCGTCTGTCTTCTAACCGTGGCTTATTAGCTTCTTAATTCTTGATCACTGTTGCTCGCCTGGTCGCCTATCAACATTGCCCCCTGACTTGTTCTTTGTTAGGGAAATTATTGCCTAATGAAGGACAAGGAATAATTTCGATAGATTAATAAGTGTATACGTGGAGCGAGCAACAAATTTTTAAATTTTCTCGAGCAGGAAGACTGGCGAACATTAGGTCATCGGAGCGAACATTGGAGTTACTCGCGTGTGGGGGACAGTTGGGTTCCCGAGGTCCTCGGAAATCGGAACGTCGTGGGCGGCGATGACATCATCCTCCCGCCCACGCGTATTCTTCTTTGCAAGTAGGGGCCTAGAAAACTTTTCAAAAATTCAATTTTGACCCCCGTTTTTGAACCTTATAAATACACCTTTCATTCCCCCATTTTTATTTTTTAGATTTTCTCTCTCTCATCCGCCATTAAAGCTTTGTTTCAAGCTTTTCGTCTTCGATTTCCACGAGATTTTCGGTTGATTTCGTACATAATCCCCAGGTAATTTGTTGTTCTTAACTCTAATCCTTACTTTTATTTTGTTTATTTCTTCCAATTTAATTGTTTTCCACCTTTTTATTCAAAAATCCGCCACCCCCGCCGTTCGAACGCCGCCGTGCTTGTTTATCTCCGCCGTACTCTTAATCTTCATCTTTTTCTTTAAAATTCCTAGTTATTCTCCTTATTTTGTTGAGAAATTTCCTCCAAATGACCTCTTCGAGTGATACTGCCTCGATTGAGATTATCGAGCGTAATCCCGGGAAACGTCCCATGGAAGAAGCCTCTTCCCCTGCTCCTCACCGATCTGTTCGCCAAGCGTTTGCTCAAAATCCAAGGACTTTATTGGTGGACGAAGAAACGGGTTCCGAGGCATCCTCCGTTGTTCGCTCCCTCGAAGCTCATGCCTCGGAACATTCTGGCGAGGAGGAAGTCCAGAACTCTGCTGGTCGCCCTGATGCAGAGGATGTCACCTCCTCTGACTTAGGGGAGGATTCGGAGGAAGTGGCCGCTGAGATTGATGCAGAGAGCGATCATCAAGAAGTTGCGCGACCAAGATTGGCCGTGACTTGGGAGTTCCTTGAAGAAATAGGTTTTCCTACTTCCAAGGTAACTCCTGAGTCTCAAATCCCTGAAGGCATTGTTCGCCCAAACGAATGGGAGGACTACGCTGCTCGCTTTTCTGAGACCTTCCTTGTTCACGCTCGAGAGTTTATGTCCGCCGAGGTGAATGCTTATACCGCGAGCAAGATTTCGAGTTTAGTCGTGGAGGACGACTTAGATAGTATCAGGTCTCAGTACAAGATCCCTTACGATATATTTCTGTATGCCCCCAAGGAAGGAGAAACTGCTGATCGCCCACCACCGGGTTGTACAGCGATCAACCTAGACATACTTAACACTGGGTTCCCATTGCCTCTACATCCCATCATTGGTCGCTTCTTGGAAGACATCAACTTGGCGATTACCCAAATTACCCCCAATGGGTGGAGCAATCTGCTCGCCCTGATGACCCTCTTCGGCCTTGAAGGATACAAAAATAAACTCAGTACGACTGAGATTTTATATGCCTGGGTTGTCTCGGCTTGCAGCGAGGAGGGGGTAGGCTGGTATTACGTCAAAGCGAGGACGGGGGTAAAACTTATCGAGGGAGTCCCCAATAAAGTTAGGAGTTGACATAACCAATTCTTATTTATTGGCGGCGATTGGCGAGCATCAGTGGGCTTTACTGGTGGTCAAGCGCGCATTAATTCTCCCGAGCGATTTGGCATAATCAAACGTATGCCTTTCTTTTTCTTTCATAGGACCACGTTGGGGACTAATTTTAATTGTTTCTTTCTTTTTGTTTTGCAGGTCCAAAAGTGTTGAAGTGGGGAGATTCAGGCCTTAGTGAAGAGTTCTTGTACACATTGGTTGTAATCGTACTTCGGAACCCGAGTGATCGCGATATCTTGCATCTTTCGAAGGCCCATTGTCGAAAGATCGCCCAACTCTTTACGAGTCCTCATCACTTAGAGGCTCAAGCAGAGATCCCTGAAGGTAATCATTATCAGCAACTTTACACTATTGCTTGCTTGATCGCCCGTCTTGGCTAACTCTTTTGTTCAACTTTTTCTTTTTAAACAGATCAAAGGGTAACTGTTGCTGTGCCAACTATTCCACGATCTTACCACCTGCTCGCTGCAAGAGTTAAACAGATGGCTGCCGAGGAGCCAACTAGGAAGAGACAGGATCCGTCTTTGTCACTTATGCGCCTACGGGCTGGAGGGGATCAAGGTGCTCGCTCGCGAGCATCCAAGGGAGGCTCCAAAGGAACCCCCAAGACAGCCCCCAAGACAGCCTCTTCTTCACAAGTTGTGGAGAAGGAAAAGACGAAAAAGAAGGCTCCGCGGGACGATTCTCGCGAGGAGGGGGAGGGCGCCGAGCGAGCATCGAAGCGCTCTAAAACTGCCGCATAGGCGGGCAATCGGGCTCCTCGCTCCCCAGCTTCCAAACACACCTCACTTGAAATCGTGAGTGAGCAGCAAACCGTTGCTGCTATCTTGAACAGGAAAGCGCGATCATCCAGTGACCGCTCGTACCTGGGGTACGACCCCGTAAAATTGAGGGAGTAAGTCTTCTAGTTGGAACTCTGATGATCGCCTATTTTTCGTATTTTTACTTAAAAAATTTCTTTCTTTTCCAGGTACAAGCCTGAGGAGCACCCTGGGCGGGCAGAGGTGCTCCATCAGCTCAGCTGCGTAAAAACTCCTCCTCCATATCTGGACATCGCGGACTCCCATGTCCGGCGAGCAACTGAGATGGTCCCTCGTTCTTGGACCAAGACCTGTGAAGATATTGTTCAGGGGCAGACCACGAGCGACAATGCTCGCTTGATCGCGTACAATGCTAGCCATCAAGCTGTGATGGCTCAGAGGCTCCTTGATCAAATCGTACTCCTGGAGAGGACGAATCACAGTCTTAGTCGCAAGATTGAAGGTTTTGAGGCGGAGAGAGCGGCTGCTTTGAAGAAAAATGATGAAGAGCTCGCACAGGAGAAAGCTGAGCATGCCAAGGCAATGGCGAACTTGGAGCAAATGTTCAATGCTTCCGTGGCTAGTGAGCAATTTGCTCTGAACCAATCAGAGAAGCTATCTCTTGAATTGGGGGTGGCCGATGAGCGAGCAAAAGCGTTAGAAGTTGAGAAGACGGCCATGGTCGCCCAAATAGAGGAGCTTCAAGCCGAGGTTGCTCGCCTTAAGCAGGAGAAAGTCGGCACGGTCGCCTATGACCTCTATGTCCAAGACGTGGCTGACAACACCAACTTGGGGTACGTCTGTGCTTACGCTGAGAGCATAAGATCAGTGAAGTTCGCTCTGGACCATAACTTGGATGTTTTGGCCACGGCAAAGAAGGACTTTATCGGTTATGTTAAAGATAACCCTATCGGTGCTGGGTTTGCGCTCCCCGTGGCCGATCTTGAGGAGCTGGGGGTCCCCATGGATATCTTCGGGAAGGATGTTGAAATTGTGGCCCCTCAGTCCTCTGGCGAGCAGCCGAGCAAGGAGGCGGATATCTTCGATGGCCTTCACTCTCTTCCCTTGACTCCTATTGATGGAGCGAGCACCTCCGCTGTGGCGACCACGACCGCAGCTGCCACCACTGAAGAAGCACCTCCTGCTCCGGCGATCATGGATGCACCTCCAGCCCCTCCATCTTGAAGAATTTTTGTTGCTTTTTATTCTAGATTTTTGTTAGGGCTGGCTTGTATTTTTGCCTTCATTTTGTTGTAATATTTTGCCTCCTTAATGAATGAAAAATTTGAACGAATTCACTTTCTTTTCTTTGTTTCTATTTCTTTTGTTCCTCGCTTGTTCGCGCTTTGCACTGTTGTTCGCTTCGAATTTTTGTAATTTTGGCTAATTTTGTATTTTTCTTTTTATGACAAGCATCATTGTGCCTAGCGATCATGGCATCCTTGTGCTTATTGGTCGCGTGATCTGCTAAGATGGGCTCTTTTTGTCCATTAAAAGACTTAGCCTTAGATAATTGGGCCTCATGGTCTCTTCGTGGACTTGGCCTTGCATTTGTTTGCATTCAGCTCTGTTGCTCGCCACCTGCATGGTTATTTTGAGCGAGCAACTTTGCTTTGTGGAGCGAACAACTTAACAAGTAACAAAAGTTCTCTATATATACATCCATAAAATTTTGAAAGTTCCAACGTATTTACAATTCGGTTCAAATGCCGCAAAAACTAAATTAACTTTTACATACGCCAAACAAGACTTGTCTATTGATAATACTTTTTTAACAAAGCCGCATTCTAGGAGTATTGGGCCGAATTGCCTTTCGTGTCTTCCAGGTCATATGTGCCATTGTCCCATTTCTGAGTTATTCTGTACGGGCCCTCCCAAGTTGGTCCAAATACTCCTGGTGGTGGTTCCAAAACCTTTTTTAGCACGAGATCTCCCACCTTGAAATCTCTGACTTTTACTTGTGAGTTGTAATACTTTGCGATTCTTCTTTTGTATATTGTATTTTTCATTTCTGTCGAGATTCTTTTTTCCTCAATCAAGTCCATTTCCGCAGCTAGAGCTTGGTCATTTGTCTGTTCGTCGAACGTTGTTGTTCGTTTCCTCGGGACCTTCAATTCTATAGGTATCACTGCTTCGATGCCGAATGCCATTGTGAATGGAGTTTCGCCTGTACTTGTTCTGTGAGATACTCGGTATGCCCACAACACCTCCGGCAGCTCCTCCGACCATTTTCCTTTCTTGTCAATCAACCAGATTTTCAGTATGTGTTTGATTATCTTGTTAACCGCTTCGACCTGGCCGTTAGACTGGGGATGATATGGGGTTGAAAAATGTATTTTTATTCCCCACTTCTCACAGAAGCTCCTTATTTTCTTGCCTTCAAACTGTCGCCCGTTGTCAGTTACAATTGCCTGTGGCACTCCAAACCGACATACGATGTTCTTCCATATGAAACTGATCATTTTCTCCTGAGTAATTGTCACAAGTGCTTCTGCTTCGGCCCACTTTGTGTAGTAATCCACGGCCACTACTGCGAACTTTACATTTCCTTTTCCTATTGGGAAAGGTCCTATTATGTCGATTCCCTATTTCGCGAATGGCCATGGACTATTGACTGCTATCATCTCGGTCGGTGGCTTTTTGATATTGGGGGCGAATATCTGACATTTGTGACAGGTTTTTGCAACCCTGATAGCGTCTTTGAGCAATGTAGGCCAATAATACCCTTGTCTCACTGTTTTGTAGGCCAATGCGTGCCCCCCAGCGTGGTTTCCACAAACGTCTTGATGGATTTCTTGCAAAACCTCTTGGCCTTGTTCTTTTGTCAGACATTTCAGGAGTGGGAGTGAGAATCCTCTTTTGTACAATTGTCCATCCATCAGGGTGTACCTCGCCGCTCGCTTGACTATTTTGCTAGCCTCCAACGGGTTGCCAGGTTTTTCATCATCACGTAGATATTTGATGATTAGCGTTCTCCAAACATCTTCACCCATCTTTGCGTCCACTTGATAGATCTTGTAATCCTCGGTTGATGGGTTGGATATCCTTGTTAACGTAACTTCGGACAGCTCCGCCGGTCCGGTGCTAGTTGCTAGTCGAGCGAGCACATCTACTTGTGCATTGTTGTCTCTTAGTACCCGTTCGATGTATATTTGCTCGAACATGGAAGCCAGGTGAGCAACAATTTTCTGATACAAAGCCATGTTCTCGTCTTTTGCCTCGTACTTCGCTCGAACTTGATTGACAATCAACTGTGAATCTCCGAAAATCTGTAACTTTCTTACTCCCACCGCTAATGCTAGTCGCAATCCTGCGATCAACGCCTCATATTCGGCCTCATTATTTGTTGTCATGAATTCGAAACGAACGGCCGAAGTGAAGACATATCTGTCAGGACTTATCAGAAATATTCCTGTCCCTGATGCTGTGTTTGTGGATGACCCGTCAACGTACATGTGCCAGGGATGATTATGTCCTCTCGTCGGATCTTGGGGGAAAGTTAGTTCGACTATGAAGTCGGCTAATGCTTGTCCCTTGATCGTTGTTCGAGGAGCATATGAAATCCCGAATTGGCTGATTTCCAAGGACCACTTTAGGAGGCGACCGGCTGCGTCAGGTCTATGCAGTATCTGTTTGAGCGGGAATGTTGTTAGCACTTCCACCTGGTGGTCGAAGAAATATGGGCGAAGCTTTCTGACGCTCATTACTAGCGCGTATGCCAGTTTTTCTGTTGGTGAGTACTTGAGCTCCGCTTCATGTAAAGCTTGGCTTACGTAGTAGATGGGCAGGTGGAATTTTCCTTCTGCTCGGACAAGTACCGAGCTGATTGCTACCTCTGAAGCCGCCAAGTACAAGTATAGTTTTTCTCCTGGAATTGGTTTAGCGAGAATCTTTGTATCGCTGAGATATTCTTTCAATTGTTCAAACGTTTGTTGGCAGGCGTCCGTCCATTGAAACTTTCCCTTCTTGACTGCTTCGAAAAAAGGCCTACATTTGTCTCCGGATCTTGAGACGAACCTGTTCAACGCTGCTAGGCATCCGGTCAACCGTTGAACCTCTTTTACTGATCGGGGCGGCTGCATCTCTATGATTGCTTTTACTTTCACTGGATTTGCTTCAATCCCCCGTTGACTGACCAGATGTCCCAGGAATTTCCCAGAATGGACTCTGAAACTACTCTTCTTGGGATTTAGTTTCATGCTGTAGGTCCGAAGTATTTCAAATGTTTGGGCAAGGTGTTGCAAGTGATCTTCCTTCCTTGAGCTTTTAACGACAATATCGTCCACATACACCTCCATTGTCTTTCCAATGTGGTAGTTGACCAATCTTTGGTAAGTGGCTCCGGCGTTGATCGACCCGAATGGCATTCTCTTCCAACACAACAAATTTTTGTTGGTGTAAAATGTTGTGTGCTCCTGGTCATCCGGGTGCATTGCGATCTGGTGATATCCTGCAAATGCATCCACGAATGTGAGGAGCTCGTGTCCAGCTGTGCCGTCAACCAATTGGTCGATATGTGGTAATGGGAAGTTATCCTTCGGGCAAGCGGCGTTCAAATCGGTGAAATCGATGCATAATCTCCATGCTCCGCTTGCTTTTTTTACCAATACCGGGTTCGCCACCCATTGCGGGCATAAGGCTTGTCTGATCAGGTCGTTGTCCAATAGCTTCTTAACTTCCACGTCGAGTGCTTCATACTTGTCAGGCCTGAATTTTCTCCTCTTCTGTTGGATTGACTTTTTCTTTGGGTCGATGTTGAGTTTGTGGCAGGCATGCGCGGGGCTGATACCTACCATGTCTGCATGTGACCATGCGAACACA
Source organism: Ballota nigra (assembly GCA_947034835.1). Classification (NCBI taxonomy): domain Eukaryota; kingdom Viridiplantae; phylum Streptophyta; class Magnoliopsida; order Lamiales; family Lamiaceae; genus Ballota; species Ballota nigra. The sequence continues at coordinate 114,367,672 of OX344722.1, read as the reverse complement.
TCGAGATTTGCTTTAAGGAACTTCGTCATTTCGGATCTGTATGGCTCCGGGAGCTCAGATCCTATGAAGAGTTCTAAGCTCTCTTGGTTCGGGTTGACCTTTATTGCCTCTAACTCTTCGGCCGGAGTAGCTCTTCGCTTCTGGCCTTTCCAACGAGGGTCAATGATAGGTCCTTCCATGCATATTTTGCCCTCAACTTCCATTGGTTCCGCACCCAGTCGTGGTTCAATGTCCTCTGCCTCCATGTTGACTGTTGTTGCATGCTCTGCTCTGTTGCCAGTTGTTGCAGTTTCTTTGTCTTCCATATGGCTCAGCTGCTCGTTCTTGTTCATCTGCTCGCCACCACTCTGCTGCTCGTCACTACACCGCTGTTCGCCTTTGTACAGCTGCTCATCTACCTCCATCATCTCCGTGTCGATAGAGTCCATGGTCCCATCAAGTGCTGATGGTTCACCCTCGGCACCGCCCCCTGGCTTTTCATTCATCATATTGACTCTGTGATCCCGGGGTTGAAGCTGCAAGAGGCACTCACGAGCCTTCCTCTGGTCGCCTTAAATTGTGCCTGCACCTTTTGATGTGGGAAATTTTATACAATAATAGTACGTCGAAACTGCGGCCTTAAATTCATGCAAAAAAGGACGGCCGAGGAACCCATTGTAGGTGGATTGTTGATCTACAACCAGGAAGTCTACCATCCTACTCAGCCTCCTCTCAGGGTCCTCGACCGATACAAGTTCAACTGCTAGCGTAATCATTCCTAATGGGACGGTCACAGCATTTCCGAATCCCACTATTCTATGATCGCAATCCTTGATGTATTCAACGCATTCTCCTAGCTGGTCCACCGTGCTTTTGAATAGGATATTTGTGTAAGAGCCGGTGTCAACGAGGAGACGGTGTACTCTCGTTCCCATGATGTTAGCGCGAATGACTAAAGAGTCATTGTGGGGGGTGAGCACTCCGTCTAAGTCCTTTTCTGAAAAGGTAAGGTTCCCAGTTCGTTTGGTTGATGGATTTGCACCGACCTCCATCACTTGTGCTACTGCTCTCAACTCTGCTTTCTTTTTTCCTTTTTGACATGGGGGGTCCCCCATCAGAACAACTGCCCACCGGCCCACATGGTCCCAACATTAGGATTTCCGGGATTGGTCTTGCCGGGGCTGTGGGGACCTTTCTTCCTTTCTTGCCTGTCCTGCTCGGTTGCTCGTCGCTATCATCATCGTCTGATCTGGACGGTGCCACTGCTCTCGGCCTCTTGCCAGGTTCCCTTTTCACGAACTCAGATAACCTTCCTTCTTCATAGAATTTCCACAATTGCTTCAACAAATCTCGGCATTCACTGGTGAAATGGCCGATACTCTAATGATATGCGCAGTATTTGTTCGGGTTCAATTTTCTTTTTTCCTGCCTTATCTTTCGTAGCTCTGATAACATCTCCTTGTCCTTGACATTGTTGTACACAACGTCCACCGACATCGTGAGAACTTGATTCAACTTTTCTTTTAACTCCGCTCCTTCGTTGAATGACTTCATGTTCTTTGGTGCTTTGTAGTCATTTTCTCCAGTTTTCTTGCCGAATTTCTTCGGGTCAGCTTTATCTCCCATTTCTCTGTGTAAAGCCTCTTGCATCGATACATGGATCCCTGCCTTGTGTCTGAATTCCGCGTACGTTTTTGGACAGGTTAAATGTATCTCCTTCCACAGCTCGGTTTCTTTCTTCAGTCCAGCCATCACTGCAACTATCTTTGTGTCCTCGCTCACCATTTCGCCTTCCAGCAGAACTTTATCAAATCTTTCCAGAAATTGTTTGTCTGACTCCTCGTCTCCTTGCTTGATGTCTGCCAGCCGGTGCCTGTGGGTCAAGTAAGACCCAGCTGTTGAGAAATGAGACAGGAACTCCTTGCTCAGTTGGGCGAAGGAGTTGATGGAACCAGGAGCCAGTGCTGAAAACCATCTATGCGGGCCATCCCCAAGGGTGAGTGGGAAATTTTGGCATTGAGTGGCGTCGGTTGCCCCCACTGAGATCATGAAGTCTGAATATTTTGTCACGTGAATTCGTGGGTCCGACGTTCCTTCATACAAATTGATGGCAGGGAATTGTATCTTCTTCTGGATCAGTGCATTGAGGATTGACGGAGATAGCGGTGAGGACGGGAGAACAGTTGATCCGACGCCTTTCTGAGATTCTAACTGCTTTTGCAATTCCTCGATTGCTTTTTTCATCTCCTGCAACTCGCTAGGGGGAGTTCTCCCATCGGAAGGCTGTTCATCGTGATTGGGTCCAACCTTTTCACGATGCAGTCCCTCTCCGACGGGACGTTTCTCCTGGGTTGCCTTCCTAGCAACGTTACTAGCTCCATTTGGCCCTAGCCGGCCAAAAGCTGATCTCCTGATTCGATCATGTACTGATGGGCGAGCAGCAGGGCGTGGTTGCTCATAATTCCTCCTAGATTGTTCTCTCGTGGTTGTATACCTTGTTCCCAACCTTTCCAACGCACTGGTCCGAGAAGTGCTTTTGCTCGACTCACTTGCCTGACTCGGCGATGATTCTTCTCGATTCCCCAAACGTTCACTTATGAGAGCCTTTCCTTTGTTTCTACGGACTTCAGCGCTGTCAGCCTCATCACGGTGCACATCTTCTCTCATTTTACTTCTCTGCTCGCCTGTTCGCCCCTGCTCGCCTGCTCGATTGGTTGCTGCTGTTGTTCTTGATGGTCCAGCTGCTTGTCGATTTTGTAATGACTGAAGGACAGCAATCGTTTTTGCTAGTTCTTCGGGGTTTTGAACAAGAGCTTCAACTTCCGGTGGAATTGTGTCAATGGTAACTTGGACATTCCTTTGCGAAGTTGCTCTCACCGTCCGGGCATGTCCTTCGGTGGAAGAAACCCTAGTTCTTGACCTAGGATTCGGGGATGCGCTCGAATGTCGTTCTTCTTGCGATCTAATCATCTTGGTTGCCAAAATGTATGAGATAAGCAAAGGATTGAGGTGATCTTGCTTCCAAAAAACACCTTTTTAAGAGTCACTAGCCTTGTATATATGAATATGGTGGTTTTAAAAACCCTACTTCATATACACATGCATTCCAACTCTTAAAGTGATATGTAAATGGATAACTTTGCTCCGAATAGTGTGCACACTTGATTTCCGGTGGTGTCCTCCCGGATTCCGGCTAAATTCTACAGATTCCGGCGAATATCTTCAAGCTTTCTTCGATTTTTACAAATCGGAGGTTCGCACCCTCCTTCTAGCGCCAATTGTTGATGACCTTTTCTAATCATTGATGATTAGTGGCTGTTTTCTCAAGTTAAGATCATCAAACAAATACTAAGATCATGGAATTTAGTAGAATGAAGTGCAAGAAATGAATTTGCAAGAGTTTAAGCTACTTTTTTAATTATGGAAAAAATCCCCCTTTCTTCATGCAAATGAAGAAGTATTTATAGATGTACAAAATGGCTAGGTGTCACCATCTTGATGGCTTAGCCATTGGATCTTTGCCAAGTGTTAGGACACTTGTACAACATCTAAACTATTGCTCATTGGATGGATGCCAAGTGTTAAGACACTTGGATCATATCTAAGCTTAGTGACTCTTGGAGTTCCCAATGTTGTACTTGGTCTTCATGATCACTCATCGGCTTTCCTTGGTGACTAGTTGCTCGCTAGTATATCTTCGTTGGGTGCTATGGACCTCTTGCTCGCCTCGTGTTTGGGCTTAATGCATGGTTGTTCGCGTGGTTGCAAAGTTGTCCGTCTTTCATCTTTACCTTTTGCTTTGATTATTCATTTCTTTTGTCCTTTGCTTTTCTGGTCGCGTAAAATGTACCAGATCGCACTCCTGGTCGCCAGAGGGGTTGACTCTCTTTAACTCTGATGGTCGCCTGTCTTCTAACCGCGGCTTATTAGCTTCTTAATTCTTGATCACTGTTGCTCGCCTGGTCGCCTATCAACATCTGTCTTAGTGGAAATGTTGTGAGGACTTCCACTTGGTGATCGAAGAAATACGGGCGGAGCTTTCTAACACTCATCACTAGTGCGTATGCTAGCTTTTCTGTTGGTGAGTATCTGAGTTTCGCTTCGTGTAAGGCTTGACTTACGTAGTAAATGGGCAGGTGGAACTTTCCTTCTGCTCGAACGAGTACTGAGCTGATTGCGACTTCTGAAGCTGTCAGGTACAAGTATAATTTCTTCCCTGGAACCGGCTTGGCAAGAATCTTTGTATCGCTGAGATATTCTTTCAATTGTTCGAACGCTCGTTGACAGTCATCTGTCCATTGAAACTTTCCTTTCTTGATTGCCTCGAAGAATGGTCTACACTTGTCTCCGAATCTCGAGATGAACCTGTTCAAAGCTGCCAGACACCCGATTAACCGTTGAACCTCTTTCACTTACCTGGGTGGTTGCATCTCCATGATCGCTTTCACTTTTACCGGATTTGCCTCAATTCCTCGTTGACTGACTAGATGCCCCAGGAATTTCCCCGAATGGACTCCAAAACTGCTTTTATTGGGATTTAGTTTCATGTTGTAGGTCCAGAGTATTTCAAATGTTTGGGCCAGGTGTTGCAGATGATCTTCTTTCTTTGGACTTTTAACAACAATGTCGTCCACATACACTTCCATTGTCTTTCCAATGTGGTCATCAAATATTTTGTTGACCAACCTTTGGTAAGTAGCTCCGGCGTTGATCAACCCAAATGACATCCTCTTCCAGCACAACAAATTTTTGTTAGTGTAAAATGTTGTGTGTTCCTGGTCATCCGGATGCATTGCGATCTGATGGTATCCCGCGAACGCATCCATGAATGTAAGGAGCTCATGTCCGGCTGTGCCATCAACCAGTTGGTCGATGTGTGGTAACGAGAAGTTATCCTTTGGGCAAGCGGCGTTTAAATCGGTAAAATCGATGCACAATCTCCATGCCCCGCTGGTTTTTTTTACTAGCACCGGGTTTGCTACCCATTGTGGGCACAAAGCCTGTCTAATCAGATCGTTGTCCAACAACTTCTTGACTTCCAGGTCGAGCGCCTCATACTTGTCGGGCCCAAATTTCCTCCTCTTTTGATGGATTGGCTTTTTCCTCGGGTCAATGTTGAGTCTGTGGCAGGCATGCTCAGGGCTAATGCCTACCATATCTGCATGTGACCATGCGAACACATCGAGATTTGCTTTAAGGAACTCCGTCATTTTGGATCTGTATGGCTCCGGGAGCTCAGATCCTATGAAAAGTTCCAAGCTTTCTCGGTTCGGGTCGACCTTTACTGCTTCTAACTCCTCCACCGGGGTAGCCTTCCATTTTTTGTTTTTCCAACGCGGGTCAACGATGGGTCCTTCCATACCCAATCTATTCTCAACCTCTATTGGCTCCGCACTCAGCCGTGGTTCAATATCTTCCATCTCACTGTTGGCCGGTGTTGCAGGCCATACTCTGTTGTTAGCCGATGTGACTTCATGCCTTTCCTCGCTGGGTTGCTTATCTCGGCACAGTTGCTCGTCCACCTCCATCATCTCTGTATTGAGAGAATTCATGGTTTCGTTGGGTGTGGATGGTTTATTTTTGAAACAGCTACTCGACTGTTGGTCCACCATATTGATTTTGTGATCTTTTGGTTGAAGTTGCAAGAGGCACTCACGAGCTTTCCTCTGGTCACCTTTGATCGTGCCTGCACCTTTTGATGTGGGAAATTTTACACAAAAATAGTACGTTGAAACGGCGGCCTTAAATTCATGCAAAAAGGGACGACCGAGGAACCCATTGTAGGTAGACTGTTGATCTACAACTAGGAAGTCTACCATCTTACTCAGCCTCCTCTCAGGGTCCTCGACCAATACAAGTTCAACTGCTAGCGTAATCATTCCTAATGGGACGGTCACAGCATTTCCGAATCCCACTATTCTATGATCACAATCCTTTATGTATTCGGCACATTCTCCTAGCTGATCCACCGTGCTTTTGAATAGGATGTTTGTGTAGGAGCCAGTGTCGACAAGCAGACGGTGTACCTTCGTTCCCATAATGTTAGCGCAAATGACTAACGAGTCGTTGTGGGGGGTGAGCACCCCGTCCAGATCCTTCTCTGAAAAAGTAAGGTTCCCGATTCGTTTGGTTGATGGATTTACACCGACTTCCATCACTTGCGCTACTGCTCGTAATTCTGCTTTCCTTTTCCTTTTTGACATGGGTGGTCCCCCATCAGAGCAACCTCCCACCGGCCCAAATGGTCCTAGCATTAGGATCTCCGGGATTGGTCTCGTTGGGGTTGCTGGGACTTTTCTTCCTTTCTTTCCTGCCCTGCTGGGTTGTTTGCCGCTATCATCGTCATCTGAACTGGACGAGGTTGTTGTTCTCGGCCTCTTGCCTGGTTCTCTTTTCACAAATTCAGACAATTTTCCTTCCTCATAGAACCTCCACAATTGTTTTAATAAATCTCGGCATTCATTGGTGAAATGGCCGATACTCTGATTATATGCGCAGTATTTGTTCGGGTTCAATTTTCCTCTTTCCTGCCTTATCTTTTGTGGCACTGGTAACATCTCCTTGTCCTTGACATTGTTGTACACAGCGTCCACTGACATCGTGAGGACTTGATTCAACTTTTCTTTTAACTCTGCTCCTTCGTTGAATGACTTCATGTTCTTCGGAGCCTTGTAGTCATTTCCTCCAGTTTTCTTTCCAAACTTCTTTGGGTCGGCTTTATCTCCTGTTTCTCTATGCAAAGCTTCCTGCATCGATACATGGATCCCTGCCTTGTGTCTGAATTTTGTGTACGTTTTTGGACAAGTCAAATGCATCTCTTCCATAGTTCGGTTCCTTTCTTCAATCCAGTCATCACTGCTACGATCTTCGTATCCTCACTCACCATCTCGCCTTCCAGTAGGACCTTATCAAATCTTTCTAGAAATTGTTTATCTGACTCCTCGTCTCATTGCTTGATGTCTGCCAACCGGTGCCTGTGGGTCAAGTAAGACCCAGCGGTTGAGAAATGAGACAAGAACGCCTTACTTAGCTGGGTAAAAGAGTTAATGGAGCCGGGAGCCAGTGCTGAAAACCATCTGTGTGGGCCATCTCCAAGGGTGAATGGGAAATTTCGACATTGTGTGGCGTCAGTTGCCCCCACTGAGATCATGAAGGCCGAATACTTTGTCACATGAATATGGGGGTCCGAAGTTCCCTCGTACAGGTTGATGGCCGGAAATTGTATTTTCTTCTGGATTGGTGCATTGAGAATTGACGGGAATAACGGTGAAGACGGGAGAGAAGTTGATCTGACACTCCTCTGAGATTCTAACTATTTTTGCAATTCCTCCATCGGAAGGTTGTTCATCGTGATTGGGTACGACCTCCTCACGATGCAGTCCCTCTCCGACGAGACGTTTCTCCTGGGTAGCCTTCCTAGCAATGTTGCTGGCCCCATTTGGCCCTAATCGGCCAAAAGCTGATCTCCTGATCCTGTCGTGTACTGACAGGCGAGCAGTAGGGCGCGGCTGTTCTCCGTTCCCCCTGGATCGTTCTCTGCTGGCTACATTCCTCGTATCTAATCTTTCCAACGCACTTGTTCAAGACGTGCTTTTACTTGACTCACTTGCCTGACTTGGCGATGATTCCCCTCGATTCCCTAAACGTTCACTTATGGGAGCCTTTCCTTTATTTCTACGAACTTCAGCGCTATCAGCTTCATCATGGTGTACATTCTCTCGCATTTTACTTCTCTGCTCGCCCACTTGGTTGGTTGTCCGCCTCCCTGCTCGGTCCTAGACGGCCCAGCTAGCTCTTGCTGTTTTTGCAGTGATTGTAGCACGGCTATTGTTTTTGCTAGCTCCTCGGGATTCTGGGCGAGGGCTTCTACTTCGGTGGAATTGTGTCAATTGTAACTTGGAAATTCTTCCGGGAAGTTGTTCTAACCGTTCTTGCATGGCCTTCGGTGGACGAAACCCTAGTTCTTGACCTATGACTCGGAGATGCACTTGAGGGACGATCTTCTTGTGATCTTATCATCTTGATTGTTAAAATATGGATGGTAAGCGAGGGATTTGAGGTGATCTTGTTTCTAACACCTTTTTAAGAGTCACTAGCCTTGTATATATGAATATGGTGGTTTTGAAAACCCTAGTTCATATACACATGCATTCAAACTCTTAAAGTGATGTGTATATGGATAACTTTGCTCCGAATAGTGTGCACATTTGATTTCCGGTGGCCTCTTCCCGGATTCCGGCCAACTTTTGCAGATTCCGGTGAATATCTTCAATCTTTCAACGATTTTTACAAATCGAAGGTTCGAACCCTTCTTCTAGCGCCAATTGTTGATGATCTTTTCTAATTAAGGTGATTAGTGGATGTTTTCTCTAGTTAAGATCACCAAACAAGATCAAATAATCATGGAATTTGGCTAAGTAATGTTCAAGAAATAAATTTGCAAGAGTTTGTGCAATGTTTTGAATTATGGAAAAATCCTCCTCCTTCATGCAAATGAAGTGGTATTTATAGATATACAAAAAAGTCATGTGTCACTATTTTAGTGGTTTAACCATTGGATCTATGCCAAGTGTTGAGACACTTGTACAACATCTAAACTATTATCACTTGGATGGGTGCCAAGTGTTTAGACACTTGGACTACATCTAAACTAGTGACTCTTGAAGTTTCCAATGTTGTATTTAGCTCTCATGACTACTCAGCTGTTTTCCTTGGTGGTTAGTTGCTTGTATATCCTTGTTGGGCGCTGTGGACCCCTTGTTCGCTCCTGGTCGCGTAAAAATGAGTCTGACCACATTCCTGGTCGCGTAAAATATCTTTCTTAACACTCTAATGGTCGTCTGCTTCTTTATTTTAGTTCATCAACTCCTTAACCTTTGATCACTGGTGCTCGCCTGGCCGCCCATCAACATACACCATATTAAAAATTAAGTTAATTTTTTTTAATAAAATAAGTTTTTTATATCTAAATTATTATTTTCTTTAATATCTTAAACATAAGGGTTAATAAAATTTAAAAAAGATATACTCAGTAAAAAAGTTAATTTTTTTTATTAGAAACTACAACAAATCACTAAAAATATATTTTAAATACAATGTTATAAAATAATTATTTTCATTTTGTCAACTACGAAATACATTTTTGTTTTTATCTTTCCCTTTAAAAATATATATGTATAAATACTGGCTGCTTTTCATTTTTTTTAACGTGATTGTGCAAAAAAATATAATTTTGTAAAAATAATTAAAAAGTAAAATAATATTTATTTGGAAGGTAGAAGAATTGGAAAGATTTGATTGAGAATATAGATATTTTCTCTAACTATTATTATTTTGGTTGAGTTAATTTTAAGCCACTATAGAATACATGTAAGAAATCTAGCGGTGTAACAGGAGATGTTACACCATTGTGTAACAGAAGATCACGTCCGCATTCCCCTTCCCCGTCCCCACGAAATCGGGGACTCCCCGTCCCCGTTCCCGTGAAATAAACAGGGAAAATTTTCCCCCCAACCCTGCCCCGTCGGAGATTCCCTGCCTAATTATTTTTATCTCATTTAAAAAATATATAAAATAATATATAATTAAAAAAATCATACACAACAATTAATGTTAAAAAAACTAATTTAAAAAAAAATAAAGATTCTCTAATTATAATATTTTTAGTTAACATATATACTAAAGTGAAAATTATATAATTTGGAACTAATAACATAATATTAAATTAAATATATATGTAATTTTTAATAAATAGTTATTTGAGTAGGAAATTATGAAATATTTATTTTTAATATAATTTTAATTTTAAATTTAAATTTAAACTATATTTATATAAATATATTAATTCTATAAAAAAAATGTGGATCCCCGCCACTATCCCCGTACCCTACGGGGCAAAAAAATTCCCCGTCCCCATTTGTTTCGGGATTCCTCACTCAGCTGCCAAATCTGTTCTTCAAAAAATATAAATAGATTTAACTCTCTAAAATCTCTTCTATTAACCAAAGACTTCTAATGAGGCCGAGGTATAATGGTGATGAAAATGAAGATGAGAATAATAATATTGAATAATAATGTATTTTTTTTAACTAATGTAATTTGGGTATTTTTTCTAAACAATTTGGATAATTTTTTTTTACATACAAGTGTGTTTCATATACATTTGCATCAATGGTTCCAGCGACGGAGTCTATGGAAATTCATGTAAATCAATAAAAAAGTGTATTCTACAATCCTGTCAAATCTATGAAAATCCATGTAAATCCATAAAAAAAAGTAAACCAAATTCTGCATGAAGTCTATAGATTTTCTAAATCCACAGATTTTTTAAAGTCCAAAAAAATCTAATAGAACATCAATCTAAGTGTGGAAATCTGAAAGGTGATGGTAACTGCTCTCCAAGATCTGATGGTACCTTTTTATAGCCGTGCCAAAATACCCAAAGTTCGATTTTTGCACTTAAGTCCCCGAAATTTCAAAAAATTCCGCTTTGGGAGCTTGTCAGCATTTCATTCGGGCAAAATTAACTTCACTCGGCCGAGTATAATGTCCACGTGGCGAAGTGATGGCTCAACTTAGTTGAGTGAAGTGTTTGGCCCGAGTGGATCTTCCAGGGCTGGTCGCTCGACCTCTTCCCCATATCACTCGGCCGAGTGAAGTGTGTTTTGGCCGAGTGGATTCTCCATAATACGACCATTCTCCATGCACTCGGCCGAGTGGTCTCTTTTCTCTTGGTCGAGTGAATCAGTTTTTCACCCTTCTGACCTTCTTGACTTCACTCCTCATCCTTTCTTCGATTCTTCATCATTTTCGACCCAAATCCACTCCAATTCCTGCGTAAAAAGTGAGTACACGAGCAACACAAAATATCGAGAAATGAGATGCTAAACATACTCAAATCGAGCTCAACCAAGTACAAAATAACTTTAAATCACTCAAATTTAGATTCCATTACAAGGCTAATCAGACATATGATATTTTTATATCTCATTTAATTACAATAGAAACATACGGATATGGCGTTAAAATATTTGTTTATTTGTATAATTTTACTCGTAGGTTTATTAACAACTATATATATATATATATATATATATATATATTGTTTTCTTGCTCTTGTTCCAGAGTAGATTTTTTATCTTTTTAAATCGGACGTTCCACAATAAGTTTCTCATATTATTTTTGGAAACTCACCTACTCCACTTATACTTTTTTTTCATACTTCACTTTAATATCTCTATTCAATCACATCATTTACTTTATTCTCTCAATCACATCATTTGCACTACTCTCTATTTTATATTACTCCCTCCGATTCGATTTTGATTGTCCATAAAAATGGCACGGATTTTAATACAAAGAGTTGTTTATTAATATTTGTTGGTATAAAGTAGATTTTTAAAAGGGGTAAGAGTTGTTTATTAGTATTTGTGGGTATAAAGTTGATAAAGTAGTGTCATGAGTGTAAATAAATGATATTTTTAAGGGGTAGATTAAAAGAGATAGTGTTTGCTTTTTGCTATTTTGGATAAGTGGAAAAAAAAAACCTTTCGTTTATGATAATACGGATAATAAAAAATGAATTGGAGGGAGTAATAATCCTTATTCTCTGTGAAAAGATTTATGGGAAGTTTATTTTGGACCGGAGAGTAGGGTTGTAGACAAATCAAATAATTTTGGTTCGATTTGATATTTGTATTCGAAATTCAGTATTCGTATTCGAAATTTCATAATTCGAATTCGGGTACAAATCTTTTTTTTTTGCTTCGATTAATTATCAAATACAAATATAAATACTATGATATTCGATTCGATATTCGTAAATATTCGGTTGAATATATAATTACATAATTATATATTAATAGTAATAATAAATAAAATTATTTATAAATTTAAGTTCATTATAATTATTTTAATGATATTAACCTTTATAACTTCATCTAACAAGTGGGCTTGTAGGCAATTCTAAATTAAATATTTTAATTAAAAAAATATATAATGTAATTTAATTATTAAAAAACTTAACTAATTAAAAAAGAATTGCAGGTCAACACTCTTAATTTGATTATTAAAGTGTTTTTTCATGAATTTGATAATTAATTTTTTTTCATCTACTTACTTAATTGATAATGTTATGCAAATTCTTAAGTTTAACTTGTTTGTGAATTCAAACAATGACAATTTTGAAATGAATATTTGAATATTGACAAAATATTATGTGAATAGTACTCACGGTAACTATTACCATGAACAACAAATTATTAATATCTGACGAAGTGGTATAACTCAAGTCAAGTGGTTAAAATTTCACTAACTATGATACAAAGGTCATGGGTTTGAGTCACAACTTTATCGATAAAATATACTAATACCTTATATTGAAATAACTAATACCTTTAGTGAGAATAACTAATACCACTTCAACTAATAGTTTTAATAAAAAAAAAAACTAAATACCATTTGGAGCTGATAATTTTAGTGCAATTCACTGATATTTTCAGTTTGTTTACTAATACCCTTCAAACAAGTTTCATTGTGAATATTGTTCACATAATACCTTCTCTTGAATATTATTTGTTAGGAACATGCTTGAGAAAAAAAATCGATTCGAATATTCGACTCAAGTATTCGTATATTTTTTAATAATTCGATATGAGTTTCAAATCAAATATAAATCACATTTACTATTCGAAAAATATTCGAATTCGATATTCGAAATAATTTTACGAATACGAATTCAAACACTATTATATTCGACTCGATTCGTTTACATCCCTACCGGAGAGAGTGGATTTTTACTTTAAAACATGTGAACATCAAAAATCATTTTCATAATTTATTTTTCTATTGATTGAATTTCAAAATTTATAAATTTGTGTGAAAACGAACTTATATGAGACGAGATTTCATTTAATATCAACACTTTTACTTTTCTTCAAAACATAATTGGGGGTAGTGTTATAAGATCGTAGAAAGTATATGTGATGGAAACACGTTTTATATACATAATATATAAAAAAAATTAATTTAATTATCAAATAAACAATTCTTTTTTAATATTGTTATTATAGTATATGAGAATATATAAATGAATTTTAACTTTTCATTTTTCTTTAAGAGTATACAAAATAAATATATTATCTGAAGTGAAAAAGAAAAAATTCAAACTAACTGTACTAGAAGTAGAACGACAATGAAAAAAATGAATTAAACATTAATATAATCAAACAAATGACTTATTTTGCCTACTATATATGGGAACGACATCGTGTTAACCACTCCTAATCCTTAAAAAAAAAAAAAAAAAAAACTCCTTTAGTTCCACTATAATTAAATTATTAGATTTTGAGCACATAAATTAGGATAAATATTAAAATAATAATCATAGATTTGTGATGTGCATGTGGAAGGAAAATGGAAAGGGTAATGTACTTACTGAAAAAAAGTAATAAAAATAATGTTGAAGAAAAAAATAAAAAGTTTATAGTTGGATGAAGAGGTATAATGATATTAATGCGAAGAAAAGCAAATGAATCAGCACATAGGGCAATGGTTCATAAATCTAGTAATTGTGAACAATGAACATATAAATGAGAAGTTGGAGCACTAAAGCCTGAAGCTATTCTTCATAGATAGTTAATGCTATCAATTAAAATATTAATGGATGCAGTATATCACTTAAAACGACTTGTTAAATGGAAGGACGGATTTTGACATCAAATAAAATAGTGGTGGATTTTTGTGAACCAGAATTGAGGTAAAAAACACAGATATATCCGACCTTGAGGTCATTAGATATGTAGAAATCACGCCAACCTCTGTGCAAGCTAATGCGAAATTGCTGTCCTCTACGAACCATGAGAGTCACAGGCCACGACCTCCCACGACCATCTCTTAAAGATGCTTTCCTCTTCTCCTCCAGATTATTCACCCTCACGAATTCCGATGGAAGAATCTGAAATTAATTTATAAGACTATGTGATGAAAAAGCTAGCATGAAAAGAAAATGATATAAATCTTGAATGATTTTTCTCTGAGTTCTCAACATCTTTAAATTTTTAAGGAATTCTATTAATTTTCTCTTATTTAAATGGGTCTAGAATTTAAACTCGTGAATCGGATATGATTTCATGTAAAATAATTGTGTAACATTTTCTTTAATATCTACTGAATTGCTGAAATACGGCATCTATAACTAAATTACCTTAACTACAATTATCTAAGAAAATCAAATATCATATAATGCCTACCAACCATATCACATATCCTATATTTTCTAACGATATTTTCTCAATCTCTCAAAATTATCACTCAACCAAAACTTCTCTCCCAAAATTTAACGGCATGCATAAACATGAAATAAATTTTTACAAATTATATTGTGTCAAATTAAGATCATATGAAACAAAAAAATTCAAATAATCATAAGTTCTTAACTATGCTACAAAAATTGCATAATTATTAACATGAGCAATAACACGCTTTCGAAAAAAATAAGATTAATTCCAAAATCATTAAAGGGAAACTATAGTATATACTAATATTAATAAAAAAAATATCTCGAGGAAAAACCGTGTCTTGTAAACCAGTTTTTCATCATAACTCAAAATGATACTATTAGTTATCTTCATGATACATTTAAATGAAACAATTAATATCGTTATAAATACACAAAAGAGAAAAAAGTAGAGAGTTTTAATGGTAAAACCGATTATTGTATATTTTGGGCAATCAAAATTATTAGGTAGGGACCGTACGTTTACAAAATGAAATGCTTATGGTTTAGGTTTTTGTTTTTAAATTCTCACCACATCTTGGCGTCTCTCAATATAAGGTGTGATGGTCTTCATGAAATGCGGGTTTCTGGTGTTGTGTGATGTAAATGTCGGTTCCTTTTCCACTTCTCCTGCAAAATTGTAATTAATATATGCAGAGCAGACTCAATTCAAATTAGCATATTTAATTTCATAGACAATATATAACATGTACTCTTGCTCTTTTTAGGAGGACGTGGTTTTACTGCTTCATCATCACTTGAATCTTCCTTCTCCGATTTTGGTTGGAGGAGAAACTGTTTCTCACACGCACTCGGATCAAACACGAAAACATTGAACTCCAATCGACCAACATGTTGAAACACCAAGAAATCTCCTATGTTTAAGCTGTGTTGATCCACAAATTGGGACCATCCATCTTCCAAACTAATTAATCCTTCACCATTTCTGCCAACTTTAATCTTCGATGTTCCTTTACAGCTTTTTAGCATCGCCCATTCCGATTTCTCTTGCTTTTGCTTCGAACAGAAAGATGGTGGCAGATTCTGCACACATTATCAACAAGTAACGTCATTGTCACGTTCTCTTAATTTTAACCAAGATTAATGAATGTACCGATCATTACTGTAAGTTAATTGATGCTATAAGAATATTGATGAATTTAAGGACACGAAGAAGAGTACTAACCAATTTTTTGTGGAAACCAGGGATCAAAACTTTGAAAAAGTGGCTTGAATTTGCAATTTTATTTTCCGCCATTTAATCACCTAATTAAGGAGGAGAATGAATTGAGAGTTGAAAGGTCATAAAGGCTTATCTATCAATATATACTCGTAAAAATCACATCACGCCTTTTTTCGCCCCCCATCATGATTACAGATTCAGATTACAGTATCGTCTTGATTAAAGATACTTCCTCCTTTTCTTTTCTCTTCCAAATGAACGTTTTGTTTTCCTTGTGCATTTTTAGTGATCTAAAAATATTAAAAACAATTAAGAATTACATTAGCCGAAAATAAAAACGCATAATACATTTTTAAAAAATCCTAAACTATTACATTTTGTTTCGAAAGATTCTTAAATTGTTTTTTATTTTCAGAAACTCCTGAACTAATAATTCTTGTTTCACGAGGCTCCTAATAACGAAAATTTACGAATTTTGCTAAGTTATTTTAATGTTTATCATTAAAATATGATAAATTAACCAAATTCAATGCTATTAAAATCGAATTTCAACAAAAAATGTGTCTTTAAAGGATTTTCAGTAGGGGTATTATGAAATAAGAATTATATAGTTTGGATTTTTTGAAACTAACAGAAAAAAAAAAAAAAGATTAGGGGACTAATAAAATAAAAATGTATAATTTAAAGATCCTTTAAAAACAAAAATTAGTTCAAGACTCTTTAAAAATAAAATTCAATAGTATGAGGTCTTTTAATACATTATGTCAGAAAGAAAATTAAGAATTGGTGCTCATCTCATGGTCCATCTCGTACCACATATGGTCTTTTTACAATGGGTTAAGCACTTACGCTAGGAGCAAAAATAAAAGAATCAGAGGTGGGGATAAGAGTTTCGAGCCAAAATCGTCCAATAACTATTCGATGGAATGAATTAGTCTCATAATTAATTCAATTGCTCTATTTCAAAATGGAGGGATAAGTGTGTGTTTTGTGTGCAGTGTATGTATGGGTAATGAGGAAGACCCGTGAATTCCGGTGTTCATGAAAATTGCCAAAAGTTAGAGAATTTATTGGGCCACTTGATTTTGGCCAAATTGGTTTAAAATCTAAAACCCATTATCTTTCTAACCCTAGTATAGATGGATGTCTCCGTCCTTTTTTCGCTCTCATTAACATCAATTTAAAGTTCGTCATACATGTGTCTTGAACAACCCTTTGAGAAAGGCAATTAGACCCAATACATATACTAATTTATGTTCATCATTCCGTGTGATTGTCCAAAATATTTATCTCAAATAATACTTTGAGAAAGGCAATTAGACCCAATACATATACTAATTTATGTTTATCATTCCGAGTGATTGTCCAAAATATTTATCTCAAATAATACTTCAGCTAGGAAGACACGAATCAATCTCAAACTAGACAATTACACAATGAAACAACACCGAAGTATTTCCCATCCACTTGCATTTTTTTTTCTTCAAAAGACTTGTTTAATTAAAGATTATTTCTAGTTTATTTGGCAAAACATGATTCACATCTATGGTAGTATAACGAAACTTACTAGAGCCACATAACCGTGCTAGCTTTTTCACTACAATGTAGAACTCAATAAACTTATGTCCATTACTTACAACAACTTCATACACTTTCAAGGGAGTATAAATCCTTTTGCTTAAAAGAAATTAATGATCACACGTACATGTTAATAGTCATGAACGTGTGTGATTGTAAGTACAAAGACGAATTAGACAATGCAAAATTCAGAGCAAGAGTAGATAGGTAATGCCATCAAAAGGGAAATATTCAAGAGCACCACTTATACGGAAGGACGGATTTTGAAATCAAACAAAATGGTCTTGGATCTTGGTGAACTTGGATTGAGGTAAAAAACACACACATCTCCGGTCCTTAGCTCATTAGATGCATAGAAATCGCGCCAACCTGCGCACATGGTCATGCGGAATTGACCACTTCTACGAATCACGAGACTCACTGGCCACAATTTCCCACGGTCATCTCTCAAAGTCACCCTTCTCTTCTCCCAAAGATTGTGCGACCTCACAAAATTTATCGGGATGGTCTGAAATTTACATGAAAATGTGATGGGAGCATTCAAAATAGAACAAAAATTGATACTTCCTCCGTCCCAGACGAATTTACACACTTTCCTTTTTTGGATGTCCCAAACCAATTTGCACATTACCTAAAAAGGAAATATCGATTTGCGTGCACACTCACATAAATATACACATATTTACCCATATGTCACTACTTTTACACTTTTTTTAATATGTGTGTCATCCCAGGGGTGCAAATTCCCCTGGGACGGAGGGAGTACTATATAAGATCAAACATGGTTAAATTATAGACTTTGAATATTTTTAGGATTTTTTTTTTATTTCCCCCTAATTAAGCTGGTCTAGAATTTGAAGTTTATTATTAAGACAAAAATCGAGAACCTATTCTAAGAGTAATTCAATCACTTATTATGCGGGTGAGCTATCTCATAAACTAGTTTTACCATTAAATTTAAAGTAAAATAATTATTTTTATTATACATTATTACTATAAGACTAATTAATATTTTTTAATAAAACAACTAATACTGTTAAAAAAATACAAATAGGTTTCGGGCAAATTTTTATCATGAACATGAGTAGTGGAAAATTAATACTCAAGAATACATATGAATTTGGGTCGTTTCTTTATAATTGGGTTATTAAAATACTTTTAAAAGTCCATATAATTATGTAGTTGTTGTTTTGCTTTGTTAAGCCCATTTATTTATTATAATTTTTGTGAGTTATTTCATTCATGTTATAAGCAGGGGAAAATGAATGCAAGCAACAAACATTTATGTTTCTCTCTATCTAATATTTTTCCTACTCAATCAGCTGGTTACCATTAAATTACCGAAAATATATGCAGAAAATCTACAAAAGTAAATGAATTACGGGAGTAGAGACCGGTTCACTACAATTTATAAAAAAAAAAAGAAAAAAAAAAGAGGGTGGGAAGACTCACCACATCGGCGTGTCTCTCATGATAAGGTGTCATAGTGGTGACGAAGTGTGGGTTTGGGTTCCTACTAACTTCTTCTCCTGCCAAAAAAAAAAAAAAACACTACATTCAATTTCTACTAATAATTGCATAATTAAATGAAATTGGATAGTTCAAAGTGGTGAATCACCCGTGCCTAAACAAGTATGGTCAAGAATTCGAATCATATGTGTAGGGGTTAAAATTACAACTAAAAAATAAAATAAAAATAGCATAGCTAATTTTATTTAATTTCATAAAAAGAAAATGTACTCTTGTTGTTTTTAGGAGGACGTGGTTTTACTGCCTCATGATCAGTTGAATCTTCCTTGTCCGTTTTTGGTTCGACGAGAAACTGTTTCTCACACGCGCTTTGATCAAACACAAAAACATTGAACTCCAATCGAGCAATATGGTCCAACACCAAGAAATCTCCAAAGCTCAAGCTGTGTTGATCCACAAATTGAGGCCATCCATCTTCCAAACTTATCAATCCTTCACTATTTCTGCACACTTTAATCTTGGATATCCCTTTACGGCTTTTTAGCATCGCCCACTCTGATTTCTCTTGTTTTAGCTTCGTGCAGAAAGATTGGGGTAGGTCCTGCACACATAGCAACCAAATACTATGCTGTCACATTCTCTTAATTTTAACCAAGATTTAATATATCATTATCGTTGATATTAATTTGAATAGTAATTTTTAAATAATGCTATGATCAGAGATGGAGAAGAGTACTGACCATCTTTTTGTGGAAGCCAGGGACCAATACCTTGAAAAAGTGCCTTGAGATTGCAAGCTTATTTTCTTCCATTTAATGGACGACGAAGGAGAAAGATTATGAATAGGGAGTTGAACGGCCTTCCTTTTTCCCCCAAATCTTTTAGGCTGCATTTGGTAGCTACGCCTACGTCACGTAATCTGGCCGATTGGACCTGGCTAGATATCTACTCAGTTTTGAAAACTATGACATGGGAAAGTGGGTGTTTTGTATACGCATATTGTAACTGGGTGTTTGTACACACCTTAGATATTTAGGCAATACTTTCTAGGCTAATTTTTTAAATGCTGGCGTTCTAAAAAGCCGGATATACAGATGTTATGGGTTTGAAAAGTATTTGCAAAATAAGTGCAAACACAACTTCAAAGCGTGACTAATTTTAGTCTCCACCTCCAGTAGAGTCTCCTCGGCTTAACGCTAGGCTATTCAAAGATAACTTCAAAGTTAATTATGCAGTTGTGTGGTGCAAATCATTTATTATAATTATAAAATAATGATATTTTCAATAATAAAATGATTGGTTTTAACCAAGAGATAATAATTTAATAACTTGTAAATATATATATATATTGCATTCAGTTAAAGTTTAATTGATTTTCATACATGTAAAAATTTAAAATTGCATGCACAAAATAAATTACCTACTAAAATTAATAGATTAGTTCATTATTTCATGCAATCACTATTTATGATCTCCCGTGTCACACTGTGGTGGAGGGCTACTGCTAATACTTTGTTGAGGCATATTAATTTGAATTTTATTTTGACTTTGATCTTCTTGTATTCGTCCGCTTGATCCACTGTATTAATTTGAATTTCATCTTGACCATGATCTTCTTGTACTCATCCGCTTGGCCCGGAAAAGGAATAGGCTTTGTATGAAAATTTGGACACTCAAATGTTGTTTGAGCATATCTTTCATAGATATACACATCAGGTGGTGCATTCATCAATTCAATAAATGTAGCAGATTGATGAGTACAAGAAAATTAGGGTCAAGATGAAATTCAAATTAATATATCTCATCGAAGTGTTAGAAGTAGACATCCACCACAGTGTGACACGGACATTCATAAATAGTGATTGTATGAAATAATAACTAATCTAATAATTTTAGCTGACAATTTATTTTGTGCAAGCAATTTCAAATTTTTACATGTAAGAAAATCGATTAAACAATAAAAAAAAAAATTAAGAAAAATTATATTTTCATAATGTATCCATAAAACATCATTATATATAACCAAATGCAATATATTTACAAATTATTATCTCATTGTTAAAATCAATCATCTTATTATTTAAAACATCATTATTTTATAATTATGATAAATGATTTGCATGGAGAAAAAAATATAAACTAACACCACACAACTACATAATTAATTACCCTGCACATTTTGAGTGGTAGAGCATTGGTTAAGCTGACCAGGTTAGTGGGCACAGGAATCGCAGGCAGTCTCTCCTAGGAGTGGAGACTGCATGTTGATGTCAGTGCTTTGTCGAGCCTTTCAGTCTCGTCTGGGAGTGGAGACTGCATACCGGTCGCACCATGAAGTGATATTTGCAATTATTTTGCAAATGATTTTCAAAACCACTACATTTATATAACCAGATTTTTAAAACGCAACATTTTAAAAAATTAGCCTGGGTTTTAATGTTGGAGTTGTTTATTTGTATTTATAATGATAAATTGTTTTTGGTGACATTGCGATAAATAAAAATATAAAAGGAAGAAATTAAAATTGTTTTTGTGACAATTTAATAAAAAAAAGGTTATTTATTGAAAAAGGCAATCGAGAAAAAGAAAAGCAGATCTTTATGGTAAGGAGGAATTGAGATTGAGAAGGAGAGTGTGTTCTTTTTTGTTAAAAAAATTTGGGTTTGGGTTTTGAAAAATTAAAACTTGCTTTAGTCTGAGTTTTAAAATTTGTTGTTTAAAAGTTTAACTTATCCACTATTTTTACTCCATTCAATAGTTAACAACACCCCCCCTCCCCCTCCCCCCGTATTTAAAAATTAAGTAGGTTTTTATGTGCAACCATTCATAATAAATTTATCATGAAACTGTTTTAATGTATCAAATATTTGATCAAGAGTATAAAAAATCTCATCAAAAGTTTTGGTAAAAAAATCAACAACAATTACAATATAATATCACTGACCCGATTAATGATAATTCTGATAGAAAAAATTATATTCTTGATTAACACAAATTCTAGCATGCACTTTAATTTAAAGCTCAATTTTTTTTTTTTTTCAAAACACAACGAACTGTGTATTTTTTTTTTAATTGGGGTATTACTGATTACTTCTTAGAGTATTAGTAATTACTTTTGGGGGTATCATTGATTCTGCTTGGGGTATTTTTTTTTTTTTTTCAAAATTCAAATGCATGTCATGCACTCAAGTGCACACTAGAACTATTCATTGATTGAATATTTGATACTTTAAAATAATTTCATGATAATCTTATCATGAACCATTTTAATATAAAACTTTATCTTTTAAATAATAACAATCATCTAATCATTATAATAACAAATAATATAATAATACAATTTTTAATTCACAAAGTTAAATCTTATTCTACTAAAAAGTTCAAACCCAAAGCACATTTTTAAATCTTTCTAAATTTTAAAACCACTAAATCAACTGCCACGTTTACAATTGCGCGATAGTTCGATTTTTCGACCTAAAAGAACAAAAATCAAATATTGTATGATCAAAAAATTGAATACACCGTGGATTAAAATTGAGATATAAAATTCATATATGACTAAAATTGGATTCACTCAAAAGTTACATGGCCAAAATTGATATTTAAGACTGTGTACACCAATAATTCCCACAATCCAAACATCTTAATAAATAATTTATTTCTCTCTTCTCCACATATTCAATTTATAACTCAACTCAATAACTTTTTTTCTATTTTATTAATAACTCAACTCAACCTAAAAAAATTATCTATTTTGCTATTTAACAATCAAATATACACCATAATTGATTTTTTTATTATATATAAAAATGTAAAAAATATAATAAATTATATGATAGTCAATGCATGTAATTTGTAAAAAAAAAATATCATACACTTAAAATGAATTAAAATCTAACAAAATTAAAATTACAAAAATTAAAATACAAAACATACATAAATAAGTCAAAATACAAATTATATTTTGGATCACTTTGATCCATAATAGAAATTAGGAAAAATAATGCAAAATAATATAAATTAAAAAGAGATATTATAGAAATTAAGAGTAAAATAGTGACTTTGATATTTTGATTCAAAGTAGAGTATGTATACAGTTAAATTGATTTGTGTATAAATCTGGATCCTAATAGCAAATAAGGATCCAAATAAAACCCTGCCAGCTCTCTCCCTCCGGAAATTGGCAATGCTGCTTCGTTATAGAGCATTGTTCTTTCCAATAATCGGATTTCTGGTTCCATTCCTGAAGAAATCGGGAAACTCAATCTTCTCTCCGTGTTATATTTGGGATTCAATCTTCTAGAAGGTCGGATTGCAATTGGGCTTGGGAATTGCAATGGGCTTACGACGCTGGACTTGGGGTAAAACAAACTTAACGGCTCCATTCTTGATGAAATTACCGATTTGCCCCAGTTGCAGTGCCTTGTGCTTTCATATAACCGTCTCTCCGGCAGTTCCTTTCAAAAGGTCCAAGTATTTCCAGCAGATTACGACAATCCCAAATTCGAGCAACATTCAGCATTACGGGGTCTACGATCTTAGTTGTGGAATTGAAGTTTTTTGGGGTTTAATTTTGTGAAATTGAAGGAAGAGAGTGGGTTGGGGTGGGGTTTAGAGTTGCAGAGATATGGATGATTTCGGGGGGGGGGGGAGTACTGGTAACATTAATTTAAGAGTATTATGTTTATTGAAAACAAACTAACATTCTTCAGTGAAAGCAACTAATATTCTTCAGTGAAAACAACTAATACTCTTTAGTGAAATCAACTAATACCTTCAATGATTCATGTATTAATCAATTTCACTCTACACATACTCTTAGTAATATTATGTCCTTCAGTTGTCACGGCTAATACCCTTTTATAACGTTACTTTTTAGTGTTCACGGCTAGTATCCTTCTATAATGTGGGTCATGCCCTTCAGTTATCACGACTGATACCCTTTTATAATACGGTTCATACTCTTCAATTATAACGACTAATACCCTTTTATAATGTGGGTTATAACATTCAGTTATCACGATTAATACTCATTTGTATGCTAAAATAATATTTTATATGTCAAAATAATATTTTATGTGTCATATGATTATGTATAGCGTGAAATTGGTTCATACATTGATCACTAAAGGGTATTAGTTACATTCACTAAAGAGCATTAGTTGTTTTCACTGAAGAGTATTAGTATATATATCATTGAAGAGTCTTAGTTTGTTTTCAGTAAACAATTAATTATCTTCAGTGAGAACAACTAGTACACTTAAATTAAAACAATTAATACTCTTTAGTGAAAATAATTAATATTCTTAAATGGTTCATGTATGAACTATTTTTACTCTGTACTTTGTCATAGAAAATATTGTGAATTTATAAAATTAATTAAATTCAAGTAATTTTAAAAATATTTGAATCCATTAAATAAATTAAAAATTAATGGATGGTAAAAAAAATTAAAATAGAAGGTCACATAATAAAGAAAGCACACACAATAAAGGAACGTAAAAGTTAAATAAAAAAAAAAGAAAATATGGTAAAAAAAAAAAAAGAATTGTCATATAGCGAACCATAATAATTTGTTATACTAACCCAGCTTAACAACTATAACCCGCGAATTATACGGGTAAGCGGATCCAATTTTATTTATAAACATGATTCACTCTATACTTATCAATATGAGTTTTTATTTATAAAGAAAAAAATTACAAATTTTGATGCATATTTTATCGATAATGCATAAAATAAAAAAATCCAAATATTATCCAATTAAAATTACAACAACCAATAACATGTTAATATGTGTAATACATCATATAAACTTTCATCAACTTGGTTGTGAGGTTGTTAGGTCCACGGCCTTATTTTCAATTCCATTTTTTTTTTTTTTTTTATCTTGTAACAAGTTGAGGTTATGATGGTTTGTTAATGAACAAGGTCTTACCCCGTAAACATATATGACCGTAAATGCAAAATCAATCTAGACAATGCATAATTCAGAGCAAAAGATTATACATGTTTTTGAGCAAGATAGAAATATGGTCTATATGTTACAAACATGACATATAAAATATAAACACGAAGTTGAAGCGCGCGAGAGAGGTATTGAGCTGCTGTTCCTTACTAGTCAATGCCATCAAAAGATGAAATTCTTGCAAGAGCATCAACGGAAGGATGAATTTTCACATCAAACAAAATGGTCTTGGATCTTGTTAAGGTAAAAAACACACACGTCTCCGACCTTGAGCTCATTAGATACGTAGAAATCACGCCAACTCATGAGGAATTTACGACTTGGAGGAGCCGTGAGAGTAATTGGCCACAACCTCCCACGACCATCTCCTAAAGTCTTCTTCTCAAGACTATTCAATCTCACAAATTCCATTGGGATACCCTGAAATTAACATGAAAATATGATGCAAAGCATTAAAAGAAATGGTATATGTTGGATCGATCAAACATGGTAAAATCCTATATTATGATTTTTCTCTATGTTTTCAAATTTCAAACTTTTAGGAATTTTTGTTAATTCTAGAATCTCGAGTTGTTAAACATGTAAATAAAAATTGAGAAGCTATTTTTTCGCTTAGTAATATAAAAGCATTCCTAGATTTATATTGATAGACATTACTAGGTGCCTAAGGCCTACACTTTTAAAATATTAATCAGGACTGATTTTTTCTATACTAAGTAGTGTATTAATGTATTGTACCATATGCTTTATTGTCCAAGCAATAGACTCACTACATCAGAGCGTTTCTCATGGTAAGGTGTTATAGTCTTCAGCACGAAATGTGGGTTTTTGCTGCTTCTCCTGCAACAATATAATATACTAAAAACTGGCATAATTAACTTCATTGACGTGAAAATTAATTTCCTAGACAAAAAAAACGTACTCTTGCTCTTTTTAGGAGGACTTGGGTTTATTGCTTCATTTTCATTCTCTGTTTTTGGTTGGAGGAGAAACTCTTTCTCACATGCACTCGAATCGAACACGAAAACGTTGAACTCCAATGGACCAACATGTTGGAACACCAAGAAATCTCCTATGTTTAAGCCGCGTTGATCAACAAATTGGGGCCATCCATCTTCCAAACTAATTAATCCTTCACTATTTCTTGACACTTTAATCTTTGATGTTCCTTTACGGCTTTGTAGCATCGCCCACATATATAGGACAATGATTCATAATAAACATATAAATGAGAAGTTGGAGCAGTAAAGTCTGAAGCTATTCTTCATAGTTAGTTAATGCCATCAATTAAAAGGGGAACATTCATGGATGCAGTGTATCACTTAAAAACGATGTCTTAAATGGAAGGACGGATTTTGACATCAAATAAAATAGTGGTGGACTTTTGTGAACTGGGATTGAGGTAAAAGACGCAGACGTCTCCGACCTTGAGGTCATTAGATTCGTAGAAATCACGCCAACCGCTGTGCAGGTTAATGCGGAATTGATGCCTTCTACGAACCCTGAGAGTCACGGGCCACGATCTTCCACAACCATCTCTTAAGGATGCTTTCCTCTTCTCCTCAAGATTATTCAACCTCACGAATTTCGATGGAACAGTCTGAAATTAATTTACAAGACAACGTAGTGAAAAGCTAGCATGAAAAGAAAATGGTACAGGAGTTGATTGAAATCAAACATGATTAAACTTGAATGAATTTTCTGTGTTCTCAACATCTTTGAATTTTTAAGAAATTCTATTAATTTTCTCTTATTTAAATGTGTCTAGAATTTAAACTCGTTAAGCGGATATGATTTCATGTAAAATAATTGTGTAGCATTAATATCTATTGAATTGCTGACATGCATCATTTATAACTAAATTACCTTAACTACAAGAGTATGTATAGAGTGAAATTGGTTTATATATGAATCATTGAAGTGTATTAGTTGTTTTCACTGAAAAGTATTAGTTGTTTTTATTGAAGAGTATTACTGGTTTACACTGAAGAGTCTCAGTTCATTTTCACTGAACAACTAAGACTCTTCAGTGTAAATCAGTAATACACTTCAGTAAATATAACTAATACTTTTCAGTGAAAACAACTAATACCCTTTAGAGATTCATGTATAAACCAATTTCACTTTGTACTTTGTCTAACTACAATTATCTAAAAAAATCAAATATCCAATAATCCCTACCAATCATATCACATATCCGGTATTTCTTTTTTTAGCAAAATAAAAATCTTCATAAGAGATGAGGTATAACTGTATAAGTAATACCTCAAAAGAGTTTGTAGCTTACACAGAAGATGAAACAAATAAATAAATTACAAAGGAAATAGTTTACATATTCGGTATCTTCTACCAATATTGTCTCAATCTCTCACACCGAACTTCTCTCCCACTATTTCACAGCATGCATAAATATGAAATAATTTTTTACAAATTATATTGTGTCAAAGATCATATGAAACAAAAACATTCAATTTTTTTTTTTTTTAAATAATCATAAGTTCTTAACTATGCTACAAAAATTGCTTAATTATTAACATGTTCAATAACACGTTTTTGAAAAAAAAAAAACAAGATTAATTCCAAAATAAGTAAAGGGAAATTATAAATCAATTTATACTAATATTAATAAAAAAAAATCTTGAGGAAAAATCGTGTCTTGTAAACCAGTTTTATCATAACTCAAATAATTCTATTAGTTACCCTTATGTACATTTTAATAAAACAATTAATATCATTATACACACACAAAAAAAAAAAAAAAAAACAGTTTTAATGGTAAAACTGATTATTGTATATATTTTTTACCAATCACAATTATTTGGTAGGGCTTGAGTAGGTTTTTGTTTTTAAATACTGACCACATCTTGGCATCTCTCAATATAAGGTGTGATGGTCTTCATGAAATGCGGGTTTCTGGTGTTGTGTGATGTAAATGTCGGTTCCTTTTCTACTTCTCCTGCAAGATTGTAATATATTCAGCCTCAATTAAAATTATCAAAATTAATTACTAATTATTTTCATAGACAATATATATATATATAGCATGTACTCTTGCTCTTTTTAGGAGGACGTGGTTTTACTGCTTCATCATCGGTTGAATCTTCCTTCTCTATTTTTGGTTGGAGGAGAAACTCTTTCTCACACGCACTCGGATCGAACACGAAAACATTGAACTCCAATCGACCAACATGTTGGAACACCAAGAAATCTCCTATGTTTAAGCTGTGTTGATCAACAAATTTGGACCATCCATCTTCCAAACTAATTAACCCTTCACCATTTCTGCCAACTTTAATCATTGATGTTCCTTTACGGCTTTTTAGAATCGCCCATTCCGATTTCTCTTGCTTTTGCTTCGTGCAGAAAGATGGTGGCAGATTCTGCACACATTAATAGCAACCAACTATTGCTTGCCACATTGTTTTAATTTTAACCAAGATTTAATATATCATTGTCGTTGATATTTGCATAGTCGTAAATTAAATAATGCTATGATAATATTGATCAATTAAAGGAGAAGATGAAGAGTACTAACCAGTTTTTTGTGGAAGCCAGGGATCAACACCTTGAAAAAGTGCCTCAAATTTGCAACTTTATTTTCTTTCATTTAGTCGACGACGGAGGAGAAAGATTATGAACAGGGAGTTGAAAGGCCAAAATATTTAGAAAGGCTCATATTATGGTTCGATTTCTAATTATATAAACTGATAAAGATCACATCTGATTGGGAGGCGTCGCGGTGAGTGTAATTATTGCACGCCTTCTTTTTTCAATTTTTTTTTTTTTTTTTTTTGATATATATAATCATGATTACTGCATCTCCCTCAAATAAATCATAGTACATACCGTCCCCACTCATCTTAAAGTTTGTCTCAATCCACTATTTTTTTTTTATATAAATAGATAATTTTTATTTATTAAAATGACGTTAAAAGTAATTTTATTTTCTTTTATTTACCATATTCTCATTTAAAAATAATTTTATTACTATAAATATTAAATACTACTTCATCCAATCCAATTTTTTTTTATTTTTCTAATTTGGACGTCTCATACTAATTTACGCACTATTTAAAAAAAAAAATTCAGACAAATATATATATATTTATTCATATATTACTATTTTTTTTAATTCACGTGCAATTTCAAAATACAAATTCCTATGAGACGGAGAGAATAATAAATAATTATCACATTAAAATTAGTGTAAAATTAAAATGACAATCAAAATAGAAACAAATGGAGTAATATTTTTCTATCTTAGTTGGAAATCAATTATTCCGTAACACATAAATCCTAGCTTGATAGTGTATATATTTTGGTACGACCTCATTTCAAGGCCTATGTTTTTGCCAATGATATTACATTACATGTGTCATATTTTGTGTTTCACCCATATATTTTTTATAGGTTTGATATATAATATGTGAAATATTCAAAAATAAATAGGCATAATGTATCAAAAGGCCCCAAAATATTCAATTTTATTTTAAAAGGCTTCTAAACTAATTTTTGTTTTAAAAAACTCTTAAACTATTCATTTTTGTTTTATTAGACCCCTAAATTACTATTTTTTGTCTCAAAAAGCCCTTCAACTATATAATTCTTGTTTCATAAGGCCCCTACTGAAAATCTATTCGAGACACGTTTTTTTTAAATCGACCATAAAACATTGAATTAGGTTGGTTTGTCATATTTAATGAATAATAACTTAGCAAAATTTGTGAATTTTCGTTATCCAGCATCATGAAACATAAAATAATATTAGTTTAGAATCTTTTTAAAATAAAAAATAGTTTAGAGTCCTTTTAATGTATAATGCCAAATAAATATTCAATGAACCCATAATTTTGGATACATACAAGATTCAAATGAAATTGTAAACAATGATATAAAATGAATTAAACGGTATGTTTGGTCAGGAGGCAAGTTTAATTAAGTTGTCTTAATTAAGATGTCTTCTATTTCTTTTTTTTCTTCCATCCAAATGAAAGTTTAATTTTCCTTGTGCGTGTTTCTTGATTTAAATAATGTGAAAGTGAAAAAGAACAATTAAGAATTATATTAAAATGAAAAGTAAGGATCGTTACACATGTACCACCGTATTACGTACATTAAGGGGCAAAAATAAATGAAACAATGGTGCGCCCTAATTTCTCAATGGGAAAATTATTTAATTATTTAAATTAAATATTTGCCTTCTCCTCGGCGTGTATGCCCACTACACTTATAATTACTCAATACATATTTATTTAATTGAGAAATAATTTAGATGGGTAAAAAAAAAATAATGAGGTAAGGTAAATGATGAGTGTGTTTGATTTTTAAAAGAATTCGGATTTATTTAATCTTAGTTGAGAAGAAGAAGAATTTAGACGAAAAAAGAAACATCATGAATTTAATTGATCCTAGTGAATAAGTTGATGTGCCAATTTGATCGTTTTTCATTTGAAAAGAAAAAATGTTTTAGACTTAGAAAAAAGAAAATTACCCTAAACCAGTACCTCACTCCACGCACTTATCTCAATTCCAATTAATTAATGACTTCATAACTGCACTCACAATTACCATTTCTTAATTAATTCATCCCATTTTCTAATTATTATTTCCATCCCTCGTTTCAATCAACTGTTAATCACAGTTCAAGTTTTCAAGTCATCAATGGAGAGACCGATTTCCGGAACACGCTTTCCGTTTGTTCTAATACTAATAGCGAGACTCTGTTTACTTCATAGCGCTTATTCAGGGCCGATCCTAGGAATTCTTGAGCCTGAGTCGATTTTAAAATTGAGTCCTTCAATTATACTAGTTTATATATAATATAAAATTTTAAATGATATGAAATTAAATATTGTACAATACTAGAACAAAAAAAACATTAGTACTTAAATTAATATGACGAATATTTTCAAACTAGCTAGTTAAATACAACCCGCCTAACAGTTTTAGAGGAAAAAAACATTAATTATATTTGTGTAATCAATTTGTTCAGTCAAATCTTTCTCAATTGATAACATAGCTAAACCATTCAATCTATCTTAAATAAAAAATTAAAAATTAAATAAAAAATCATAAATAACTAATTACTATTAACCATAAAAAATAATATTTTTACACATACATAGATAAATATATCAAATTTAAATTACAAAATTGTTATTACTTATTAATCACCAAGTATTTTAATATAATTTTTTTTTATCATACATGTTGATGATCTTGGTTCGGACTAGATGATTAGTGGTTGCTTTAAGCTTAAAAGATCATCAAACATGGGTTAATCAAAGATTAAAGCTAAATTGTTGTAAGGAAGAATTGATGAGAAATTTTGCAAGAGTTTTGTCTTGTTTTGAATTAATGAACCTATTTTCATTATCCCATGAAGGGGTATATATAGAGTTAGAGATGTAATCAAATCAAGCCGTTCGCAAGCTATTCGGGTCTCAGCTCGAAAAAATATTCGTTCGAATTTGTTTGTTAAGTTTCACGAGCCGATTTCGAGCCCGATTTCGAGCTCGATTATTTTATCAAGCCGAGCTCGAGCCTGGTGGTATTCGGCTTGAAAGCTCGCGATTTGACTCGTTTATGGGGCTCGCGAATAGGCTCGTTTATAAGCTCGCGAACAGGCTCGTTTAATTTTTTTTATATAAATATTTAAAAAACTATCCATAAGCATGTAACATAGTATTATAGTGTGTTGTTTGGGATTAATTTATTTTAAATCATTGATTGTCCTTGTTTAGCTTTCGAATTAGTTGTTGATCTTTGCTTGGATGATGTTTTTATTATCAAAGACAATTATGTTTTTAATTAGACATAGTTTAGATGTGTTATTTTTTTATAATTTTTAAAATTTTAATTAGCTCTTCGAGCGGAGCTTTTTAAACCGAGTCTTTCGAGCTCGAGCTCGAATTATGCTTGATTAAATTGAAAACGAGCTTTTTTCGAGCTGAGCTCGAGCTATTTGCGGGCTTAAAAATTTACACACGAGCCGAGCTCGAGCTCAACTAATAGAGCTCGAGGCGAGCTCGAGCCTAAAAAATTCAAACGAGCCGAGATCGAGCTTGATAGTATTTGGTTCGGCTCGACTCATTTACATCCCTATATAGAGTACAAGCAAGCATGGGGTGTCACTTCCTTAATCACTTTCATTTACAACTTGACAAGTGGTAAGACACTTGTTATATCCTTAAGCTATTACATCTTATACAATGACAAGTGTTAAAACACTTGTTTGCTCCTAATGTAATGTCTAGTTAGTGGGATTTCTGATAATCTTCCGATGTGCCCTTCTGCTCGTCTGCTCGCCTCTCTTGGTTCCTTCTTGATTCTTCTTGGTCAAGCTGCTCGTCCTTTTTTATTTTTTTTTCCTTAATGACTTCTTAATTTATTATTTTAGTATTTATTTATTTTAATCTCGTTGCTCGGCTGTTCGACTATCAACAATGCCCCCTAGTTTGACGTATTATGATAAATTTTATCATTTTATGTCAAACTATAAGTTAGATCATACTTTTTAGGGTAGGAGGCGAGCAACAGGGATTTGAATTTTATGGGCGGGAAAGTTTTGGGCGACCAACAGGGAGTGACCCCTGGTCTGGCAATGTTTCGCTTCCCGAGGCGCGGGATACGAGGCGACGTGGGCGACCGGTGATCTCACCGATGTCCACGCGTGTACACCTACTTCATTAGTAAGGGCCTTAACTTTTCAAAAATTTACAATTTGACCCTGATTTTTCCCTTATAAATACCCAATTTCATTTCTTTATTTCCTCTTTCCACGATCGTGAATGAAATCCTCCATATACGAACATTTTGAAGCTTTTTCTTTTTCAAATCCTCTCGCATTCCAGTCGATTTTGTTCAAATTGAAGGTGAATCTGTCGTTTCTTTTGCTTTTAATTTTGTTTTTTCGTTCGTACATTTCAATTTTCCTCCGATTCTTCGTATTTCTCCTTTAATTTCTGTTGTTATCACGCCACCACCATTTCCGCCGTCGTATCGCCGCAGTCGCCACCGCGATACCATCGGCGCCGCCGCGTAACCATCCTCCTCTAAAAATGCTTAGGTTTCCCCAATGGCGTCTCCCTCCTCAAATAATACATCTTCCATTGAAACTCTTGGCCGAAATCCTGAGAAACGGCCCATGGAAGATGAACCATTGCCCCTGCTCCTCGCCGCTCGCTCCGCCAAGCAATTGCGCGGAATCCGAGGACCTTGCTCGTTGATGAAGACACGGGCTTGGAGGCGAGCTTCGTTGTTCGCTCTGTAGACTCCTTCTATGTTGTAGATAGCTCGAGCGAGCAGGATGTCGCCCAACCTATTGCTCGCTCCTCACCGAGGGAAAATACTTCATCTGACTTGGGTGAGGACTCCGCTGAAGTTGCCGCGGAAATCTAAGAAATAAGTATCCCTGAAGTGGTTAGGGCGAGCTGCGAGCAACCAGGTCCGAGCGAGCAGGTGGCTCAGTCAGGAGGCGACCAACAGGGGTCTCATCCTAACAAGCTGACTTGGGAATTCCTTAAGGAAATTAACTTTCCTATTTCGAAGCCTACTCCTGAATCTCAAATTGCTGAGGTCGTCGTTCGAAGGCAGGAGTGGATCGATTACGCCAATCGATATCACAACTCTTTTCCTACTCCTCCAAGGACTATCATGGAAGCCTAGGAGACCCCGTATACGGCGAGCAGGGTGGCGAGCATAATCACAGAAGATGATTTAGCCCGGATTCGCTCTTCCTACCGCATCATATATGATATTCATCTATATGCTCCACAGAAAGGGGAGACAGCTGATAACCCGGCCCCTGGTTGTACTGTTATTAATTTGGACATCCTTAATACGGGGTTCCCATTGCCTCTTCATCCCATAATTGGCCGGTTTCTCGAGGATACTAACCTGGCTATAACTCAGATTACCCCGAACGGATGGAGTAACCTATTGGCTTTCATAACACTTTTGGACTTGAGGGGTACAAGAATAAGATTAGCACCGTAGAGATACACTATGCCCTAAATATCTCTTCGGCTGCTAACGAGGATGGGCTGGGATGGTACTACCTCAAGGCTCGCAGCGGTGTGGAGTTGATTGAAGGGGTGCCAAATAAAATGAAGAGCTGGCACAAGCAATTCTTCTTTATTGGTGGCGACTGGCGGGCGTCCTCTGATTTTTCGGGTGGACCCAGGCGTATTAATTCTCCTACACGTTTTGGAGAAATTCAGCGTAGGTTTCACCTTTTGGCTTATAATGTCCAGGAATTTTAATCTTTTCCTTCTGTTTTGCAGGTCCGCGTATTTTGAAGTGGGGACATCCTGATTTAAGTGAGGAGTTCTTATACGTCCTTGCTTTGATCTCGCTTCGGGACGTGAAGGATCGCAGCATCAGACATCTTTCCAAGCCCCATTACCGGAAGCTTGCTCTTGTGACCACCAGTGCTTACCATTGGAAAGCTCAAGCCAATATTCCTGAGGGTAACTTGGAACTTTTTATTCATTTTTTCATACTTTGTTGGTCGTCTGGTCGCTCCTGACCTACTGGTCGCCTAGTTTTTTTACCTTAATTTTGTCTTCTTTATTTTCAGCTCAAAGGGTGATTGTAGCTATCCCCGAGATCCCTAAGTGCTATCATTTGCTTACTCGTCGGGTAAAACAAATGGCGGTCAATCAACCATCGAAGAAGAAGAAGCTTGACCCCTGCACCTCTCTCATCAAGTTGAGGGCGGAGGAATATGATGAAGAAGAAGCTCCCCCTACTCCTACCCCTACTCCTCGCCTCCCTCCTCGCATCCAAAAGACACCCGTGGAAAAAAGAGGTTGTCCAAGGAGACTGCCCCTAGGAAGGAAGACGATCGCTCCAAGTGGGCAAAGGGCCAGGGCTAGGCGAGCAAGACTGTTGCTCGCTCCTCCTCTGTGGAGGAGGTGAGCGAGCAGCAGATGGTGGGCGCTATGGTTGGTGCCAGGGAAAGGAGCTCCTCGCCGGACAGCTCTTACTTGGGTTATGACCCAGTCAAACTGAGTGAGTAAGTGTTTTCCCTGTTGTCCGGTTGTTCGCCCCCTATCTTTCATTTCTGACTTTGTCATTTTTGTGTAGGTATAGGAAGGAAGAATACCCTGGGCGAGCTAAGGTACTCCATCAACTCAGTTGTTTCAAGTCTGCTCCTGTCTATCAAGAGATAAAGGACTCCCATGTACGGCGAGCAACGGAGCTGGTTCCTCGCTCTTGGACGAAATTAGGTGAGGAAATCCTCAAAAGCCAGAGCTTGAGTGACAATGCTCGTCTTCTGAGCTACAACGCCATTCACCAATCCATATCTGCTCATCGGGTCCTTCATCAGGCCATTGAGCTAGAGCGGACGAACTGGGGCTTGGGCCGGAGGATTGAGCAGCTTGAGACGGATAGAGATACCCAGCTTAAAATAAAGGAGGATGAGCTGGCTAAACTAAAGGCCGAATTTGAAAAGGCTAAGCTCTCATGGGAGAAGAACCTGAAGGTTGTGGAGGATCGGGAGAAGGTGGCCTTCAACACCTCTGAGAAATTAAAATTGGATTTGGGGGTGGCCACTGACCGCTTGCAAGTCCTGGAGACTGAGAGGGTGGGTTTGGTAGAACGGGTCGAATCTTTGAAGGTTCATGTCGACCGATTGGAGAAAGAGAAGAAACGCGCCATTTCTTATTCCACGTATGTACAGGATGTAACCAATAACACTAACTTTGGTTACATCTGTGCGTACGCGGACTATGTGAGGTCCGTGAAGTACGCCTTAGATAATGGCCTTGATGTTATGACTAGCACCATTAAGGACTTTGCGGACTACGTCACGGAGAACCCTCCGGCCGCTGGTTTCGACATTACCGTTACCGATCTAGGGGAGATGGGTGTAAACTTGGACATTTTCAAAGATGATGTCCGAGTGGTCGCCCCCAAGGAGAGGACTGGGGAAGTGTATAAGGATGCCACAGTCTTCGATGCCCTGAGTCCTCTCTTTCCAAACCCTCTAGATGGAGCGGGCACCTCTGCTGCAGTGGGCGAGCAGCAAGTCCCTGCGGCGATCAACCCAGATGCCCCTAGTCTTCCTACTAAAACTCCTTCGGGTCCACCCGCTCCTCCAGCTCCTCAAGTTTGAAGATCCTTTACTTGTTTTGCCCCTTTAGTTTATGTATTTATGAATGATGTACTCCCTCTTTCTCCCATGTACTCTTCTTTGGAATTTACTTAATGAAAATCGTACTTATGTTTATCCCTGTTTCTTTACATTTTGCATTTGCCTTGTTTGTTCGCCCTTTATTTGTCTTTTGCTTAAGTATTTCTTTCTATTTGTTTGAAAGTAAAATACTTATTTTTTGCAAACTGATGTATATTGATCATGTGTGGATCCTATTGTTTCTCTAAGAACTTGACCTTTATTACATTTATTCTGATGTCTTGTTGCTCGCCACCTACTATATTTGCGCTTTTAAGCATTTAGCTTTGGGCGAGCAACTTGTGCTTCGGGGGCGATCAGTTGGGTTTTTGTGACTCTTAAACCCTGCTGCTCGCCTCCTTTTGAACTTGTGTTGTAACACTTTACTGTTTTCGGCGAGCAACTTTTCTCTTTAGGCGAACAGCTGGGCCTTGATGCTTTCTAGATTATTCAATCGTGTAATACAACAGACGATCATTCCTACTTACATATTTTTCTTAGAAAATTTGGAAAATTTTACTAAATTTACAAATACACATAATCTTAAATAACTTATATTATTTCAACATAATCAACATAAAAAGATCTCTACACTTGTTTCCTGACTATTGATAATATTTCTTCAATAAAGCTGCGTTCCAGGAGTATTGGGCCGAGTTGCCTTCCACGTCTTCAAGATCATATGTGCCATTGTACCATTTGTGGGTTACTCTGAATGGGCCCTCCCAAGTTGGTCCAAATACTCCTGGCGGTGGTGCTATAACTTTCCAGAGTACTAGATCTTCGACTTCAAATTCTCTGATTTTTACTTGTGAATTATAATATTTTGCGATTTTTCTCTTGTATATTTCATTCTTCATTTCTGCTGAGATTTTTTTTTCGTCAATCGGATCTATTTCTGCAGCCAGAGCCTTATTGTTTAACTGCTCGTCGAATTCAACCACTCTTTCAGTTGGTGCTTTGAGCTTTATAGGTATGACTGCCTCAGTACCGAATGCCATAGTAAATGGTGTTTCCCCGGTGCTCGTTCTGTACGACACTCTATATGCCCAAAGTACTTCTGGTAGTTCTTCTGACCATTTGCCTTTTTTATCCATCAGACGAATTTTCAAGATATGCTTGAATTTTCAAGATATGTTTGATTATCTTGTTAATCGCCTCGACCTAACCGTTGGATTGAGGATGATAGGGTGTTGAAAAATATTTCTTGATACCCCATTTTTTGCAGAAGTCCCTTATCTTCTTTCCTTCAAATTTCTTTCTGTTATCCGTTAGTATTGCTTGTGGGACTCCGAACCGACACACAATATTTTTCCAGATAAAACCGATCATCTTTTCCTGTGTTATTGTCACTAGTGCTTCAGCTTCGGCCCATTTTGTGTAATAGTCCACGGCCACTACTGCAAATCTTACATTCCCCTTTCCAGTCCTATGATGTCTATCCCCCACTTTGCAAATGGCCATGGACTATTTACTGAAATCAGTTCTGTTAGTGGCTTATGGATGCTGGGAGCGAACAACTGGCACCTATAGCATGTCTTTGCGACTTTGATTGCATCTTGAAGCAGAGTTAGCCAGTAATATCCTTGTCTTACTGTCTTGTATGCCAATGCTCGCCCCCCTGCATGATTTCCACATACGTCTTCATGTATTTCTTTCAAAACTTCTTGGTCTTGCCCCCTTGCTAGACATTTTAGCAAGGGAAGTAAAAATCCTCTTTTATAGAGTTGGTTGTCCATGATGGTGAATCTTGCTGCTCGCTTGGCTATCTTGACTGCTTCTTGTGGGTCTTCGGGCACTTTGCTGTCTTTGAGATATCTGTATATCAGTATTCTCCAATCTTCCTCTGTCAGTTCTTCTTCAATCTAATTGATTTTATAGTCACTGGTTGATGAATGGGAGATTCTTGTTATTGTGACTTCTGAAAGTTCTACTGGTCCCGTGCTAGTAGCCAAACGAGCAAGTGCATCTGCTTGTGCATTGTTGTTCCTCGGCACTTGTTCAATATAAATTTGTTCGAATAGTGATGCTAAATGAGCAACAATCTTCTGATACAAGGCCATGCCTTCATCCTTTGCCTCGTATTCTCCATGGACTTGGTTGATTATCAGTTGGGAATCTCCATAAATTTGGACTTTCCTTACCCCCACAGCTAGAGCCAATCGTAGTCCAGCAATCAGTGCTTCATACTCAGCTTCATTGTTTGTTGCCATGAACTCAAATCTGACAGCTGACGTGAGCACTTGCATGTCTGGACTGATTAGCACTATTCCGGCTCATGCTGCTGTACTATTTGACGATCCGTCTACGTACATGTGCCATGGACGATTATGACCTCTCGTCGGATCTTTAGGAAAGGTTAGCTCGACTATAAAGTCGGCTAACACTTGTCCTTTGGTCGCTGTTTGAGGTGCATAAGATATTCCGAACTGACTTATTTCTAGTGACCACTTAAGGAGACGGCTGGCAGTGTCAGGCCTTTGCAGAATTTGTCTCAATAGGAATGTTGTTAGCACTTCTACTTGATGATCAAAGAAGTAAGGCCTTAGCTTTCTTACACTCATCACCAGTGCGTATGCTAACTTTTCCATGGGCGAGTATTTGATTTCTGCCTCATGTAAGGCCTAACTTACATTGTAGATCGGTACGTGGAACTTTCCTTCTGCTCGGACCAGGACCGAGCTGATTGCCACCTCTGATGAAGCTAGGTATAGGTACAATTTCTCCCCTGAGATAGGTTTTGATAGAATCTTAGTGTCACTAAGATACTAGTTTAGTTGCTCAAATGCCTGTTGCTTGTCCATTGGAACTGTCCTTTTTTTATAGCGTCGAAGAAAGGCCGGCATTTATCACCAGATCTTGAAATGAATCTATTCAAGGCTGCTAAGCACTCGGTTAGTCGTTGGATTTCCCTAACCGACCTTGGTGGTTGCATGTCCATGATCGCTTTTACCTTTGATGGATTTGCCTCAATGCCTCTCTGACTGACTAGGTGTCCTAGGAACTTTCCTGAGTGAACTCCGAAACTATTGAATTTAGCTTCACGTTATATGCTCGGAGTATTTTGAATGCTTGTGTTAAATGCTCCAAATGATCTTCCTTTTTCGGGCTCTTGACGACTATGTCATCCACGTATACTTCCATTGTTTTGCCAATGTGTTCATCGAACATTTTGTTGACAAGTCTTTGGTATGTGGCTCCTGCGTTGATTAGCCCAAACAGCATCCTCTTCTAACATAGTAAATTCTTGTTGGTGTAGAATGTTATGTTTTCCTGGTCGTCTGGGTGCATCGGGATTTGGTGATATTCCGCAAACACGTCCATGAAGGTGAGAAGTTCATGTCCTGCTGTGTTGTCCACCAACTGGTCAATGTGTGGCAGTGGGAAGTTATCTTTAGGGCAAGCGACATTTAGATCGGTGAAGTCAATGCATAACCTCCACGTACCGTTTGGTTTTCGTACTAACACCGGATTTGCTACCCATCTGGGGCACAGAGATTCTTTGATAAGGTTATTATCAAGTAGCTTCTTTACTTCCACGTCCAGTGCTTCGTACTTGTCAGGCCCGAATTTCCTTATTTTTTGTTTCACCGGTTTTTTGGTTGGATCAATATTTAGCTTATGACAAGCATGCTCAGGGCATATGCCTACCATATCAGCATGCGACCATGCGAATACGTCGAGATTAGACTTGAGGAATTCTTTCATTTTGGATCTGTATGGCTCAGGGAGCCCAGACCCAATGAATAGTTCCAAGTCTTCTCGATTCGGGTCGACTTTTATTGCCTCCAACTCTTCAACCAGAGTTTCTTTTCTTTTTTGGTTTTTCCAATGAGGATCAATGATGGGCCCTTCTAGGTTAAGTTCATCCTCGATCATCGACTCTGCCACCAGCCTTGGCTCTATGTCTTCGACCTTATTTGATTTGGTACTACCTCCTCTCCCTTTTGTTTGCCGAAGCCCCCCTGCTCACTCCCCTCCTGCTGGTCGTCCACCTCCATCATCTCAGTGTCAATAGATTCCATGATTTCATCTAAGACGGAGGGTTCATCTTTAGCCCTGCTGCTCGGCTGTTCGTCCGTGATGCACACTTTGTTATCTTTAGGTTGGAGTTGCAGGAGGTATTCTCGAGCTTTCTTTTGATCGCCTTTAACCGTACCTGAACCTTTTGGGGTTGGAAATTTAAGATAGTAGTAGTACATTAAAATGACCGCTTTGAATTCATTCATAAAAGGTCGACCGAGAAACCCGTTATAGGCAGACTGCTGATTTACAACTAAAAATTCTACCATTCTAGTCAGTCTCCATTCGGGATTCTCGGTCGATACAAGTTCGACCGGCAACGTAACTAGTCCTAAGGGAACGGTTACAACATCTCTGAACCCTACTATCTTATGATTGTATTCTTTTACATATTCTTCACAATCTCCTAACCGGTCTAATGTACTATTGAAAATGATGTTTGTGTAGGAGCCGGTGTCCACGAGCAAGCGATGGACTCGGATCCCCATAATATTAACACAGATGATCAGTGAGTCGTTGTGTGGAGTGAGTATTCCATCTAGGTCTTTTTCAGAAAACACCAAGTCTCCCGTCTTCTTAATAGCTTGGTTCACTCATACTTCTCTGACTTGAGCCACTGCTCTCAAATCTGCCTTCCTCTTCCTTTTAGACATTGGGGGTCTTCCGTCTGAACATCCTCCCACAGGTTCAGCCGGCTCAAGCATTAGAATCTCTCGAACGGGTTCTGCCGGAGCTGTAAATGCCTTTTTACCTTTCTTGTCCATCCTGCTCGGCTGCTCGTCTTCATCATCATCCTCCGAGCTAGATGGAACTGTCATTCTTGGCCTCTTGCCTGACTGCCTTTTAACGAATTCTGACAACTTCCCTTCTTCATAGATCCTGCATAGTTGCTTCAAGAGGTCACGACACTCACTTGTGAAATGGCCTATGTTCTGGTG
The DNA here is from genome assembly GCA_947034835.1 of Ballota nigra. Taxonomy (NCBI): domain Eukaryota; kingdom Viridiplantae; phylum Streptophyta; class Magnoliopsida; order Lamiales; family Lamiaceae; genus Ballota; species Ballota nigra. The sequence continues at coordinate 114,327,079 of OX344722.1, read as the reverse complement.
ATATGCACAATACTTGTTAGGATTCAGCTTCCCTTGCTCTTGCCGTATTTTTCGAGGTTCTGACAACATATCTTTATCACATTGTTATATACAGCTTCTATGGATGTGGATAGGACATGATTCAACTTTTCTTTCAACTCGGCACCTTCGCTGAAAGCCTTCATATTTTTAGGGGCTTTGTATTCCCCTGCTGACTTCTTCCCCAATTTCTTGGAGTCGGCCTTGTCCCCCAACTCCTTTTGTAGAGTCTCATGCATCGAAATGTACACACCAGTCTTGTGCCTGAATTCAGAGTAAGTTTTAGGGAAGGCTAGGTGCATTTCTTTCCAGAGTTCCGTTCCTTTTTTTAGTCCTGCCATCACTGCCACGATTTTGGTGTCTTCACTCACCATCTCACCTTCTAACAGAACTTTATCAAACCTCTCGAGGAATGCTTTATCAGATTCCTCATCTCCTTGTTTCAAATCTTCTAGTCGGGGTCTTTGTGTGAGATAAGATCCAACTGTTGAAATTTTTGATAAAAACTCCTTGCTGAGTTGCATGAACGAGTTTTCAGAGCTAGGGGTAAGTGTGGAAAACCATCTGTGAGGGCCATCACCTAAGGTTAACGGGAAGCTGTGGCATTGTGTTGCATCTGATGCTCCTACCGATATCATGTAATCGGTGTATTTAGATAAATGCACTTTCGGATCTGAATTCCCTTCATATAAATTAATGGCCGAGAATTGTACTTTCTTTTGTACTGGCGCGTTTAGAATAGCTGGGGACAAGGGTGATGATGGCAATACTGTTGTCCCAACACCGCTCTGGGCTTCCAACTGTTTCTGCATTTCCTCGACTGCCCTTTTGAGGTCAAGTAACTCATTCGGAGGCGCTCTTCCGTTAGAAGGCTGTTCATTGTGGTTCAGTTCGATGCCTTCACCACGATGCAGTCCCTTGCTAATGGGACGTTTCTCCTGTGTAGCTTATTGAGCCACGTTGCTAGCCCCATTGGGACCTAAACGGCCAAAAACTGACCTTCTGAGCCTATCGTGGACAGAGGGGCGAGCAGCAGGGTATGCTTGGTCCCCGCTCCGTTGAGGGTTTTCTCTCTTATATCCTTCATCGTTTTTTGCTCGATTTCCTCTATTGACATGGCTCTGATTCCTTATTTCTTTGTTGCTCGACTCCTCGCCACCCCCTGGAGTGGATTCCCCACGGTTTCCTAGTCGTTCACTCATTGGGGTTTTGCCCTTGGCCCTCCTTGCTTGTTCACTATCAACCTCCTCCATTCTCACATCTTCTTGTTGCTTGGCTCTTTGCTCCGTTGCCCGGTTGCTCGCTTTCGGGGTCTTAGATGGCCTTTGCCCTACTGCCCGGTTGCTTGCCTCCGGGGCTCTTGATGGTTCGACAACTTCCTGTCGTCTTTGCAAAGATTGTAAAACGGCGATTGTGTTCGCCAACTCTTTCGGATTCTGGGCCAAGGCCTCCACTTCAGGGGGAAGGGTATCAATGGTAGCTTGCACATTTTTTCGAGACATTGTTCGCACCGTTTTTGCGTGATCACCCGTTGATGATATTCTTGTCCGGGACTTGCTAGCCAGATGCGTGCCCGATTCTTGTGGTTCTTGTGATCTTACCATTTTTTCAAATATCAAGTGTTTCTTTGATGAAAGTTTTGTTGTTTATGAGTGTTGATCTAAAAACAACTAGCCTTGCATGTATGAATTTGGCTTCTTACAAACCCTTGTTCTTACATGCATGCATTCAAGTCTTTAAATCTTCAAATAAAACATTTCACAAATGCCCAGCTAACACTTCCAACCCTAGTTTCCGGCGACCTGCTGCCGGATTTTAGCTCCAATTTGCAGAATCCAGCCATTTTTCACCAAAACCTTCGAATTTTCAACCAATCGGAGGTTCGAACCCTCCTAGCGCCAATTGTTGATGATCTTGGTTCGGACTAGATGATTAGTGGCTGCTTTAAGCTTAGAAGATCATCAAACATGGGGTAAATTAAAGATTAAAGCTAAATTGTTGTAAGGAAGAATTGAGGAGAAATTTTGCAAGAGTTTTGTCTTGTTTTGAATTAATGAACCTATTTTCATTATCCCATGAAGGGGTATATATAGAGTACAAGCAAGCATGAGGTGTCATCTCCTTAATCACTTTCATTTACAACTTGACAAGTGTTAAGACACTTGTTATATCCTTAAGCTATTACATCTTATACAATGACAAGTGTTAAAACACTTGTTTGCTCCTAATGTAATGCCTAGTTAGTGGGATTTCTGATGATCTTCCGAGGTGTCCTTCTGCTCGCCTGCTCGCCTCTCTTGGTTCCTTCTTGATTCTTCTTGGTCAAGCTGCTTGCCCCTTTCTTTGTGTATTGGTGACCAACTGCTCGCCTACTATTGACTTGGACTATCACCCTGTTGTTCACTTCCTGGGGCCTTTTCCCTGCTGCTCGTCTTTTTTTAATTTTTTCTCCTTAATGACTTCTTAATTTATTATTTTAGTATTTATTTATTTTAATCTCGTTGCTCAGCTGTTCGATTATCAACAATACAAATATACTAGTAGAAGAAGATGAAGATAAACCACTCAAAAAAATGATGATAGCATATATATATATATATATATATATATATATATATATTAGTGGGGATTATTAGGGCGGCTGTGAGATTACGGTGGAGATGGGCCTTATCATGAAAGAAATCCATTAGAGTTAATTAGAATTTAATAATAAAAAAAAAAGCTACCTTCACGATTCGAACACAAAACCTCTATCTAGGTAAATGAGAGTAAACATCAGTTGCTAGGACAAAAACTCAACATATGTTTATTTTGTGAAGTTATACATATATATCTTATATATATATAAATAATTTTTTGCCCCTAAAAATTTGTAATTGTTAGGCCCGAGTCGATCGACTCGTTCACCTCAAGAAGTGAAAGAGGTGGTTGGGCATCCCCAAGGTAAATGGGACTGAAATTTACAACGATTGGGCTTCCACTAAGAGGTTTAAGGTTAATGATAAGTACGAGTTTTTTATATACTGATTAAAGTGTCTTTTCATGAATTAAATGTGGAAGCCTTGAGGCAACGTGATGAATAATTAATGTTCTTATTTTTTATTTTGAAGGCATAATTTTTATTTTAATTGTAGTGTTCTTTTATATTTAGTGATTAATGTAATAAGTTATTTTTATTTACTATCCTAAAAAGAAATTTGATTTAGTGGGTCTTGCTTATCATGTGTAGAGTAGATCTTATCGAATTAAAGAATGTATTGGGCTCCCTTATCCTTCTTTCAAAGGCATTGATTATTATTATTATTTTAAAATATGAGAGAATTAAATAGTATAAATTGGTATGGGATGAAGTAAAAATAATTGATATATTTTATAGATTGTTTAAATGTATAGTACAATATTAGGTTTTTAAAAAATCAGATCTTAAAATTCAAATCTAAAAAGAACGTCACCTTATAATTAATGCTTTTGGTCCTTGTTTTACATCCTTTAATTCGATTTTTATCGAAAATAATATTGAATGTATGTTCTTGCATAAGTATCTCATCTTTTAATAGTATTATGAGCAAGTCTCACGTGTGAGAGGTGAGAACAAGTATAATATATTTAACTATAAATTTAGTGTAAATTACTTTAATAACTTGATTATTTTTTCACATGGGAATAAATTTAATCAAATTCTATTGTTTAGGGTTCAAGTACAAGAAAGACTCGGTGATGGAAGTGACCAAAATAGCCTACAACCAGTGCAACTCAACTCGGCCCACTATGTTTTCCAACCGGACGGGATCTTCTGTAACCTATTACACCGTTAGATTTTTGACACATATCATAAATTGATTGAAATTAACTTAACTAAATTAATTATGGTTAAATAAATCCCTATATAGTCTCTATCATATCTTATATCAAATTTTACTTATAATTAATTCAAATTAATTAAGATTTAAAAAAAGCTTTATTCTATATTTAAAATCTTACCACATATTTAAAATTTTAAAATCAATTAGATTCTGAAATATACTCTTAAAAATATAGTGAAAATAACAAAAAATAATTTTAACAATTTTAAAATTTGAATGTAAAAATTAAATTAATTAAAAATTTGTATACGTACACTTCAAATGTAGTCAATTTATTTTAAATAGTCCTTTATATCATTATTAATTTATTTTTAAATATAGTTAAAAAAATATACTAATAAATAAATTAAATCGTATATAGTGCTTATACAATTGAAAGAATTTTTTTAAATCGAAATATTATTTCCTTTCAAAATTTTAAATAAAAGTGTCAAAAACATTTTGAAAAAGGATAAAGTATAAAGTGAAAATGGTTCATACATGAACCACTGAAGGATATTAGTTGTTTTCATTAGAGAGTATTAATTGTTTTCACTGAAGGTAATGAAGAGTATTAGTTGTTTACTGAAAACAAACTAATTTTTTTTAGTGCAAATAACTAATGCTCTTTAGTGAAAACAACTGATACACTTTAATGATTCATGTATGAACCAATTTCACTTTATATATATACTCTTTTAAAAAATATACAGAATTATTTCAAATTAAAGTTTTGCTCAAGTATATTTAAAAAATATATATATACTTACATCAAATTAAAGTTCTTTTCAATTATGTCTAATAAATTAAAAATCATTAGCAAACCAAATTAACATCTAGGTTTTTCTTTTTTCTTTTTGGAAAACAATTAACAACTAAGTTAAATATTGGTAGAGGAAAATACGCTTTTTAAATAAAAACTCTTATTGTTTTCAAATCTCAAATTAATCAAATTAAAAGGATTTATTTTGTAAAAAAAATAAGTAATAATTAGTATGTCAATTATTTGAATACAATATATCATTAAAAATATATTTAAGTATAATATTAATAAATAATTATTTTTATTTTACCAAGAACTAACTAAATACATTTTTATTTTCTTCTCTTCCAAATAAAAATGTATATTGATTGATATTTATTTTTAATACATATTAATTTATAATTAATCTTTTTTAAGGCCCGTATAATTAATTCAAATGTTTTGCATCTTCAATTTTCATAATTAATTTGAACTTTTTCTAATAGTTATATTAAATTATTCATATAAAATTACAATAAAAATCTTGATTATTTAGAAAAAAAATTATGTGGAATTAATTTAAATATAAATTTATGTTTGGAAGGGAGTATACTTGATAGAGAGAAATATGAATTTTCTTTAACCCATAGTTAATTTGGTTAAATTAATATTTATCAATAATGACACGTGACAGTAATCTAAACAGTGTAACAGGAGATGTTACATCATTGTGTTACAGGAGATCCCGTTCGATTGTGAGGAGGGGCAGCGAATGATTGGGTTATAGGACAAGAAGGCTCTCAACGGAAAAAGTCGAATACTTCCAACAATTTCCTCCTATCTTAGAACACCCATAGTGGGGTGAGAAATTTGCCAATTGTATGCCACATGTGTGCCACCTCAAAACTTTTATACTCCTACCTCAAAATACTCCTACCCTTCTCAATGCATACTAACCCAAAAGTAAATATTTTTGGGTCCCACTATTAAATGTGCAGCATATGATAAATAAAAAAAATAAAAAAATTGTCTTTATCTATTGTAGTTGCATAAGAGTAGGTGGGTTTCACGCACACATAGTTTTAGTTGGTTGTTTCTTTGGTGTGAGTACACGGACAAGCCTTTCCCACTCTCCTTTTTTCTTATCGAATTGTCCTTCCAAGTGAGGACTGTCACTACCCTATTTCTCCTTTCTTGCTTAATCACCATTGCCTCAACCCTACCTTTCTATATCTTGAGTGGGGGTAGGAATCCATGTAGGATTCCTCACCCATTGTGGGTGCCCTTATGGAATCCTTTTCATAAATCTTTCTTTGCAATTTGTATAAGCATTATAGGTTAGTATTTAATTTCAGTTGGAGTAACGAATTAAATACTTTTTCCTTTCTTTATTTTCTCATGTCATGTTGATTCTTAGACTTAAGGGCCTTTAGGATTCTTTTGTTAAATTTCGATTTATTATATTAATATATTTACTAAATATAGTGATCATCAATGACATAATAAAGGGTTCTTTTCATCTTTTGTTCCTCCAATTTTTTTTTTTTTTTTTTTTTTTTTACACAAGCTAGAAAAAAAAAACACACTTGACAAATGAATAAAGTCCACTGTTAAACTGTTTTTTATAATTAGACTTTAAATTTAAAAAAAAAATCATGCCATTCCATTATTATTATACTGGTGTTTCTCCCGTGCGAGAAGTTTCTTTTTTATAACAGCAATTAATTTTTATACTAATATTATATTACTATTTATTAGTATGTTATAAAAGGAAAAAAAATTAAGTATATGAACATTATCAGAAAAACACCATCCCTCCCAATTAAAGTTTCCTTTTTATAACGTAATAATAAAGTAATAATATAAAAATTAACTGTTATAAAAAGGAAACTTTGATTGGGAGGGATGGTGTTTTTTCGATAATGTTCATATACTTTTTTTTTTTGCACAATTAATTATATAAAAATATTTAATCCATAAACCAATTAATATATAAAAATTATATTGCATATTATGTAAGTATTACAATTGTTTAATTAATCATACCATTTTTAATTATTTATTAAATTCACAAAAAATATTAAAATTCATAAAATGATTTTAATATTTATCAAATTAAACTTATATAGTCTAAATAAAAATTATTTAAATTCAATCCACCGTATATATTTAAAGTCAATAAAAGAACACTTTAAAAATAATAAAATAAATATTTTAAATATGATTTTTTTATATGTGCAGTATATATGTTAAATTAAAAATGTTCAAAAGATAATTTATTTGATATATAGTGTGTTGAAAATATATTTAAAATTAATAGCTTAATTTTTTTTTTTAAATTACTGGTGCAAAATAAAAAAGAAAAAAAAAATAAAGTTAATCCATTCTATTTAATGGAGAGTGAGACTCACCATTGCACTACAAAGTAAATAGACTTCACTTGCTTCAATAATAATAATTTTTTCTCAGTACTCCTCGCTTCTAATATATATAGATACTTGTAAAAGAAAAGAAAAATGTTCTTTTTGAAATAAATTTCTAGATCAGTTTAGTTGTTTTGGTTTCAGTTGGGCCTTCACAAGCTGATGTGTTATTAGTTCTTCATATTGGTCGATTTTTGGACTAGATATAGGGAAATGAATTGTACGAACATGCATACGACTTAAAAATAAATAAAAAATATCCTCATTGAATTTAAGGAAAAAAAAAAGTTTTATAAAGATGAGTGACTTGACTCCTATTTGGACGAAGGGAATAGTCACATCATGGAGAATATACAACTCTTTAAGAACTCATCATATTAATGCAACATCAAATTAGAACACAAGTCTTCTTTGCCATTTCTCTGCTCTATATAAGTGCACATTCTCTAATGCCACCAAATTTTTTCTCATTTCAATATCTATCTTCAACAGCATTGGATCCTCCGAAGCAGCAAATCCATTTTTTCTGCATACAAAATAAATAAAATCTATAATTAAGGAACCGCTCCAAATTAATATAACGAATGGATTCTTAATTATGTATATTGCACCGGTAATTAATTACTATTTAAATAAAAAATAAAATGTTACGCTTTAAAATGTGAGACCTTTCTATGGTCATATGATTGGTTGCGTGATCGTGTCGGAGCCATTTCCTTATAATTCATTGGTGGTTGGGGCGGCGGAGGAGGATGTCCGAGTGTTGTTTTGGCTTTTTTTTCATCCCTAACCTTGGTAAATACGACCGTATATCCATCGGCCGATGCTGGATCATTCACGTTCCATTCACCAAATTTTGGCAAAACTGGTTTACGACCTTGGGGTTGACCTTGACCTTGCTCGTGCTGCAATAAAAAAAATTGTTATTTAATTATCATTAAAAATATAATTACTTTACAAAGGAATAAATAAATTATTTGAATCCATCAAGGAATTTGCAAGGATGATCTATTTTTATTTTTTTATGTTTCGCAAACAAACTCCCAATAATTCACATTTCTAAGAAATTAAATATGTCAAAACACATCGCAAAAGAAATGCATGAAATTGGTATTCGTAGAAAAATCAAGATTTGATAAACATCAAAAGGAATAAAAACCTTACAGTCCTCATGAAGATTTGCTGCAGAAATTGGATAAAGATGAATATTGGAGAGAGAGAGAGAAATGGACAACAATGTTACAAAACTTTTGGTTTGTGAATTGTGGTATCATATTAATACCACATCGCGTACACGTAATTAACACAATTTGACAGCTAATTAAATGCCCTCCATGCGATGTTAAAGGATAATCGTGTTAATAGTAGATGGTTCTCCATTTTCCATATAACATGCTAAAAATATTGTTTTCCTCTTTAGTGTATTAAATGAATAAAAGAAGCATGGAAATAAACACATTTAGATTCGAAATTCGTATTTGCTATATATAACTAGGAATGCAAATATGGCCTAAGGATTTCTTTTTTGTGAGAGGAAAATTGAGCTTATAGATATCAATTAAAAAATTACAAATTGATTTAGTAATGAATTTAGAGTTATAATTGATAAATGTTATAGGCCAGCAATCAATTTTATAACCCGAAAAAGTTTAGGGCCCAAAAATATGAGCATGTTAACCAAAAGCTTTAACAAAGGTAGACTGCACTTTTCTTTTTCTTATGGAATATATTTAGTTATCTAATGATTTTAAATTGTAATAGAACAGTCTAAAATAATTTATGCAAATAAACGGACATATAGGGATAATTACTTCTGAGAGTTGGGTCACTTGCTTTCAGAATGAAAAACTTAGGATAAGACATTTCAATGGGAAAATGAAAAGTTTATGGTGGGATACAGGAAGTATTTAAAATATTACTCTCCACTCTTCAGGCAAATCAAGGATTGTTTATTTGGGGAATAAAAAATAACAATTAAAAGATTTTTTATTACCCAAGATTGTCTCATTGTGTAACAATATCACTCTTCAATAGAAAGATATAACTTTAAAGATAGAGTGTGTCTTTTTAAACTTTTACCTAAAAACGATGCATCTTACACTCTTTCTTTTCTTTTTCAAAATAATATAAATTTTACTTAAAAGATTTTATTTTTTATGAAACATGATACATGTTGTGCAATAAAACATTGTCAATTAAAACTTGCTCTCAATAAAATATTGATTAAATAAAATTTAAATAAATATTCCAATTAAATACAAGAGTGGAAAAAAAGTCTCATAAAGAAGTCTGAACCTAGAAAGCCACCAGCTTGGCTTTAAACAAGATAGACTACCAAATTAAAAATATACACGGAGAAAAATTATGTGAATTTGAGTTTACATGATTTAAAAAAAAATATATATATATATTATATATATATATATATTTATTAGTGTTATGCATATCAACTATTGCAATTTAAAAAATACAATGATATTTTTAAACACCAATAGTTGATATACATAATAATGATATTTAGAAAAAATCACACATAATAATGATATCTATATCTATATCTATACTACATATAAAAATGACTATAGATTGTAAATAATTTTTGGACAACTATACCCCTGCTCTTATTAATTTTGTGCATTTTGATCCTACCATTTAATTTTGCTGCACAGTTATATTCCGTCCAACTTTTCACTTTCTCAATCATCTCCCACTTGAAACTTGGGAATATCAGTCGAGCAACATCCCTCCACTTGATCTCGTGTGTCTCTGAAGAGGGGAAGGACATGAGAAACCTCTCCGCTTATTCGTCTAACCCACCCAGTCATCGACAAAGACGATAGCCTCCCTTGACATCGAATTTGGTATTCAGACAGTTAGACTACTTGGTAATCTTTCTTTTTTTAGTTTGTTGTTTCTACTTTATGATTGGTTTGGATTTCATTCCAGTATTTTCTGGGTGATTGCGACAATTGATATCGTTATTATTTATTTAATTCTCTTGATGGGAATTTTCTTTTATCTGAAATTATTGGAATTGAAGTTGCTGAGTTGATTTCTAATTGGGCTTCTCTCCCAATTTCTTGAATTTCATGCAGAGATTGTTTTATCTTCAAAATCCGGATTGGACAAACAACTTGATTAAGGCGATTGTTACGATATGAAGCTGGTTTTCCTGGTATTGAATTTCTAATTTAGTCCTCTATTTCCTAACATTGTGTTCAGATTAATCGATTTTTTTATGTAATTAATTAGGGTTCGCTTACTCTACTCTGTTGTCAATTTCAATTTGCTGATTTTTTTATTTCGATTCAGTTTCTTGTTGGGCTTTTTTTTAAAAAAAAAAATTCGTAATTTGGATTCAGATGATAAATTTTCAGGCATGATTAGGCCCTCCAGAGCTCAAGATAGCTTGATTCTTTTTTTCAAAAAATATTACTAGAAATTAGAAAATCAACCTTTTTTATTCTTGGTCTGATCTTTAATAAAGTCAATATGATTACATTTTTTTCATTTTTGTATTCCCTGTATTCACTATATAAGATGTCTATTAAGTGGAAACATGCATATGTTAAGACTTTTGAAGAGTGGAAAATCTTCATGGGGAATTTTTAATTTGTTTAGATGTAAAATAACAATGTAATCCTCTGGTATCTGTATTGGAATTGTGGTCATCGTGGAACTCCACCTTCAATCTACATATTTAGTTTCGGATTGTTAAGTTGTGACTGACAACAGCTAACTAGAGTCTAAATTTTTTGATTAGTTGCTCAGCACTAAAAAGGATTTGAAACAAGAGATATAGCAATGATTCACGAGTTTGCAAGAGTGGTTAACTAACATGCTGCATTGTCCTTGGAAATTAAATGGATCTCTACCTATAAAAGATGTGTGTAGTAATTTCCGGTTACATTGGTTGTTGATGCAAATAACTGTTGTGCATTCTCTTTAGGTAATTTGAATTCAATGGCTTATCTCTTTAGCTGCACATTGACTTGAAGCGAACTACACTAGCTTCTACTAGTAGCTACCCCGCAAGAGTACGGGTTCACTGTAGTATGGGCAAGTATAGGGACCAAGTATTATCGAACCCAAGGGATGGTGTATATGCGAATAGATCCCTGAAGATCTACGCGTCGTAGTTAATATGAGTGTAATGTTTTTGGGTTTTTGAAAGATTAATTAAAAGACTGAAATAAACTAAGTAAACTAAAATACTAAAGCAATTAAATTAACTAAGGGTTGTGTTCTAATGAGAGATGGTGATGCTTAAGATAGGAATCCCTACGTATACTAACGGAGCAGGTACATAATCAAAGTAATCGTGACACACAAGAATTAACCTAAGTAAAAGAATGCAAGGTGAAAGCTCAAGATTCTAAACCCTAATACTTTACCCTAACACTCGACTTCACTAATCCACTAACAAGTTAATGGATTGTGCTCAATTAATGAGACCCTAATTTAACTAAGGTGATGCGGTCGTCCTCCTTCGCTAAACCGGTAGATGAATTAACCTTTCCTAAACCTTCTCGTTAAGACTACTAATTGTTATTGAGTGATGCGGTCGTCCTCTCTCTAACACTTTCATACTAAATTCAAAGGTAAAGTTAAGATTAATTATACGAATTCATTAATCAAGAGAATTAAAACTAACGTCACGAATTACCCTAATTACGTACCCACATCCTACTTCTACGAGTTCATCCTAACCTAAGCATGCAAGGGTTTTAGCTAGACATGACGTTAACAAATATTAAAGCAATAGAAGAAACGACGAACATAAACATGATGAATTGAAGAAAAAAATACGAAACATGAACTAGGGTTTAAAGAAAATAAATACGAAGAACTGAAATTGAATTAATTAAAACGAAATTAAAAGCGTTTAAAGTAATCAAGCTAATGAAAAGAAACTAAGAATTCATATGAAAAACCTCAACAAAACATAAATAAAGCTTGCTCGTTTCCTTCCTCTCCAAAAACTAAGTCTAAAATTATTTCTAAAAGTCGGGGTCTATGATGTTGTGTTTCAAAACATGTTTGGAAGAGGTATATATAGGCACCGGGTCGAAACGGGAGTTAATGGGCCGAAAATACGCATCCGGGGGTAAAAATCCATGAGCGCTCGAGCGGTCCCGCTCGAGCAGTGTAGCTCGAATGACACAATCGCTCGAGCGGTTCCGCTCGAGCCGGTCGAGCGATGAAATCTCACTGTATGTTTTGGGCGCTCGAGCAATTCGCTCGAGCGGTGGCGCTCGAGCTGCTCGAGCGCAAGAATAGTTCTGTACGTTTAAGCGCTCGAGCAATGCGCTCGAGCGGGGGCGCTCGACCTAGTCACTCGAGTGACTTCTAACTCCTCCCAAGTAATACTTTTCCTCGTCCGCACTAATACCAATCGTATTTCTTCAATATCTTCTCATCCGGGCATCCGTTTGAGTCGATTCAAAGTCCTACGAACTCCGTTTTTCGTCCTCTATTCACCTATGAGCATCAAAGAGACAAATTCATCAATGTATGGAAATAATGCTCAATTGACTCTAAATACTCTATAAACTCGACCAAGATTGGGGCGTTTCTAGCTACGAATCATGACAATTTCACGCCTAATCAACCCCCCCAAACTTACCATATTGCTTGTCCCCAAGCAATGAAATAATAAGTCAAGTGAAATTGTTAGGAATGAGTCAACGAATCAAATCATGCAAGCAAATGAACTCGAGCTTCAAAGATCAATCACCCGTATACTAACTCACCCCATTCATCATACTCATGCAACATTTACAAGAAACACCAAGATCAAACATGGATGTGCACTCAACGATGTGTTTCACTCCCTCACAAGTGTATAACAGTGTTTAAGGGACTCACTCAATCAATCAATCACACATATTGGCAGCCATAGGCTTGTAAGCACTCTCAACTCCGACCATACTCTAGAAATCAATGCCGAATCAAAAAGGACTTTTCTCAAGGTTGTAATGTAGGCTCTTTGGATAGGTGGGATAACAATATGGTAAAGTGACTCAAGTGAATGGAGAATAGAAAATCAAACTTTGGCACTTCGAGATTAGGAACAGACTACTTCAAATATATTCAATCAACACTCTTTCAATTCCACTTCTCTCAACGCTTCAATTTTTTTTTTCTCTTTTCACTTTTTTCAATCACTTCACTTTTTTCTTTTTCGCACAAACACATGAGCTCATTTTTTTTTTCTTTTGCTCATTCTTAATATTCTTTCTCTTTTCCCCACATCTCATAACTTCATCACACCTTCTTCTCATATTCACTCAACAAACACAATTTCCTTTTTCAACTCAATTCACTCCCTTCATATTCACACTTTCCTATTCTCCACTCAAATTTGGACAAAAAGGCTTAGGAATTGGAATAGTGTTCATATGTGCTAGCAAATAAAATAGGCTTTAGGCTCAAAGGGGCTAACAAGGGACAGATATCAATGGTAAGGAAAATTTTTGGCTAAGTGACTCATTCAAATCAAAGATGGCCTAAGATCACATTCGGCATTTCAAACTAGACACAATCAAGGAGCAAGAGCACACACAAGTTCTAGCATCCTCTAAAGTGACGATTCACTCACAAACGAAGAGATTAATTCATGCATCAAAATCTCATAAGGCTCAACTCTCACGGCTTTCACATCCATGCTAGTCCTAGTGCATTCTCACTCTCATCACACAAGTACTCAAAAGAAAAACTCATAAGCATACGGGTTCTCTCCCTAATCAGCTCAAACTCAAACACTCACACAAAAGAATTTCTAACTCACTCTTACAACTCACTCTACTCATCAAATCATACTCAAAGATAGCAATCAACAAGCATAAGATGATTGATAGGCATGAAATATGCAATAGCGAGTCAACTCAAAATCACCCCAAGGAGTATCTCAACAATCTAATAATCAATCAAACTCAACTCAAAGATAAGGGCGTGCATGCATGTGCAATGTAACAAGAAGCATAAAAATCTCCACCCCCCCAAACTTCGACCTTGCTAGAGGTCTAAGTTTGGGGTTGTGGGTTACCTCAACCAAATAATCCCGTTTCTCTCACTAGCTTTGCACACTTCCTTGTCTCAAGTTGGTTCCTTCAATCTGAATAACTCCATGATACCTTTACTCCTTTAGAGACAAGCCTACAAGCAACTCACTCAAATATAAGGTTAAACATACGACTCAAAATACTCCCTAAAAATAAAAAAAGACACTAAAAATAAATGAAAGCAAATAAAAATGGGTTGCCTCCCATTCAGCGCTATTTTTAAGGTCCTCATGCCGGACCAAGCTCAAAGGAGCTTATGGGACATCATACTCAAATTTACCTCCCTTACTCTCATAAGAGTGGTGTTTGAACTCCTTTCCTTGATGCCCCACCATCACGAGTTCTTTTGCTCTCTTCTCATCCCCAAGTGTTATGGGTCTCAACTCCTTCTTGCCTCTATCTGGAGGAATCTTACTAAACAATTTCTTGAGTTTGGACTTTTTCTTCTTAACTCCTCCTTTCCCTTCTAACTGGACCACATCCACTTTCTTTACCTCTTCATCCTTCAACTTCCTCACTTTATCCCTATCAAAAGAATCAAGATCATAACGCTCATGGGTTAAATAATCAAGTGAAGGACTAACAAAATCATGAATATCAGAAGGATTAGGGATAGAAGGCGTGTCTTCAACACGAGGATCAATTGCATCCATGCAATACAAGCTCTCATCCTCCCTCGGGTGTTTCATGGCTTCATATAGGGAGATCTTCACTTCTTGATCATCAACCTTCAACGTGATCTTCCCATTCGCCACGTCTAGCACCATCCCCGCCGTAGCTAAGAACGGTCTTCCCAAGATCAATGGCACGTGCTCATCTTCCTCCATTTCTAGCACTACAAAGTCAGCTGGAAAAATGTGATCTCCAACTCTCACTAGGACGTCTTCAACCACACCTTGAGGTCTAGTAATAGACCGGTCGGCTAGTTGAAGCGTCATCATTGTGGGTTGAAGTTCACCACCTTCCAACTTCTTGAAAAGTGACAACGGCATCAGATTTATGCTCGCCCCGAGGTCGCACAACGCTCCCTTCTTGATCCCGTTCCCAATATCACATAGGATCGTGAAGCTCCCGGGATCCTTCAGCTTTGGTGGAAGCGCCTTGTGCACTAATGCACTCACCTCGTGGTTCAGCTGCACCAACTTCGGCTCATCCACTCGCCGTCTTTTCGCGATCAAGTCCTTCAAAAACTTTGCATAATTGGGCATCTGTTCCAAAGCATCATAAAAAGGAATATTAATATGCAATTGTTTAAAAACATCAAGGAACTTAGCGAATTTCTCATCAAGCTTCTTTTTCATGAAGCGTTGTGGATATGGGACGGGTATCACAGATTTGGGTACCCCTCATTCATCTCTTTCTGTTTCTTTCACTTTCTCCCTTGCTTCCTTTGCCTTTTTCCACTTAGGAACTCTCTCTATCTCCTCAAAGTCTTTCCCCTTCTCAACTTGGGGCGTCTCAGAATCAGCAGGCATCTGAGGACCTTCATAGTTGGTTCCACTTCTTAGCTGGATCGCCTTGCAATGCTCTTTCGGGTTCCCCTCCGGCATTCTATTCACTGATTTTGCAATCTGGCTCATCTGGAGCTCTAAAGAGGTGAACCTTCGATTGTTCTCTTGTTGAGTTCTAGTCCACTCAACGTTCATCTTCTGGAGCTCTTGATCACGTTGATCACCCTTCTTGTGCAGCTCCTTCACATCGTACTCCAAGGATGACAACCGCTTGCTCCCTTCCTCCACCTTCTGAAGGATCGCTCTCAACATCTCCTCGGTTGATGCACCACCTTCTCCACCAGGAGGTTTAGACCCCGGATCAACACCTGCAGGAACAGTAACACCAGCTTTTGGGTTAGCATAAGAAAAGTTATCATTCTTCCTCCATGTGTTTTGAGGAGGTTGCTGGCCTCCTTGAACTCCTTGTGTGTTCCTCCATTGATTTTGAAGTGGCTGAGGGCCTGGAGGCACAAATGGTTGGCCATAAGAAGGCCTTCCATACTGATTTCCACCTTGGTAGCCATTCTGATTGTAATATGGACCTCCCATGTAATTGGCTACCTCTAACTGTCCACTGGGTTGGTCTACTCTCTCATTCTCTACTGCATGCTCTCCACCCAAACTCTTCCCCAACTCGAGGTTGTTGATCTTCTCCATCATGGCCATCAATAGCCTTCTCGTTCCTTCTCCTTCTTCAACCTGATGCACTCTCTGAAAATCTGCATCTCCACTCCAAGCACCGGCATTCGTGACAATGTTGTCAACGATCTCCCTACACCTCTCTATGCCTTGGTTCAAAAATGCTCCACCCGCACAAGCGTCTAAATGGTCTTGCCCCGCCTTGTTGGCACCACTGTAGAAGAACGCCATAATGTCTCCCTCATTGTACCCGTGCTGCGGGCACTCTATCAGCATGTTTGAGTATCTCTCCCACGCTTGGCGTAGGTCCTCTCCTTGCTTCTGGCGAAAGGATGAGATCTCAATTCTAGCCTTGATCGTCCTAGATGGAGGGTAGAATCGCTCGAGGAACAGACGCTCGAGCTCGGCCCAAGTGGTAATACCTCCCCGCGGAAGCGTATTATCGTACCACTCCTTGGCTATTCCCGTCAATGAGAATGGGAACAGCCTAAGCCTCTTGGCATCTTCAGACATGCCATTGTAATTAAATGTGGAGGCTATCATGAGAAAACTCCTCAAGTGTGTATGAGGATTCTCCTTCCCGATCACCCCCTTGAACTGATTCTCGGTAAGCAGCTTTAAAATCCCCGGGGATATCGAGAAGTTGTTTGCCTCAACAGGAGACAAAGCCACTCCATCATAGTACCGTTGTGGCTGCGCTGCAAACCTCCCTCGAATAGCCATATTGTGATCCACGTTCTGAGGAACGTGGTGAGGATTAGCAGCAGGTACTGGTACTTGTTGGGGTGGTGGTTGGTAAACAAGTGGTTGGTTGTAGACTGGGGGTGGATGATATGGATATGGTGGGTAAGGATAAGGTGGGTATGGGTAATGTTGGTATACTGGGTTGTTAAAAGGGTTATTTGGGTTTTGTGGGTAAGCAGGGTTGTTAGGAGGATTATGGACAAGGTTCTGAGCTGGATTCCCTATGTTTTGTGTATCCGGGTTTAGGCTCTGGCTATCCCCTAATGGAATTTGATTCTGGCTACCACTAACTCCAGTGCCTTCAACTCGGTCTACTGCCTGATTGAAATCGTTGGCAGCATCGTCCAACTCATTATTGATATCCATTGGTTCCTTTCCTAAGTCGGCAGCGTTCATCCTTCTTACGAAGGCTCGGTTCCTTCTGGCTATTGTCTCAGGGTCCAACGGTATTCTCTCTTCGCTCGTATTGCCTTGTGAGCGTGTTTTCATAAACCTGACACACTAGCAGATAGATCAAAACGCAACTGCCGATTGAATACAAATAAAAATAAAAACAGAAATTAAATCACCCACTACTAACTACTAAGCTATCTACAAGTCCTATTCAAAAGCATACAACGCCATCCCCGGCAACGGCGCTATTGACTTGAAGCGAACTACACTAGCTTCTACTAGTAGCTACCCCGCAAGAGTACGGGTTCACTGCAGTATGGGCAAGTATAGGGACCAAGTATTATCGAACCCAAGGGATGGTGTATATGCGAATAGATCCCTGAAGATCTACGCGTCGTAGTTAATATGAGTGTAATGTTTTTGGGTTTTTGAAAGATTAATTAAAAGACTGAAATAAACTAAGTAAACTAAAATACTAAAGCAATTAAATTAACTAAGGGTTGTGTTCTAATGAGAGATGGTGATGCTTAAGATAGGAATCCCTACGTATACTAACGGAGCAGGTACATAATCAAAGTAATCGTGACACACAAGAATTAACCTAAGTAAAAGAATGCAAGGTGAAAGCTCAAGATTCTAAACCCTAATACTTTACCCTAACACTCGACTTCACTAATCCACTAACAAGTTAATGGATTGTGCTCAATTAATGAGACCCTAATTTAACTAAGGTGATGCGGTCGTCCTCCTTCGCTAAACCGGTAGATGAATTAACCTAACCTAAACCTTCTCGTTAAGACTACTAATTGTTATTGAGTGATGCGGTCGTCCTCTCTCTAACACTTTCATACTAAATTCAAAGGTAAAGTTAAGATTAATTATACGAATTCATTAATAAAGAGAATTAAAACTAACGTCACGAATTACCCTAATTACGTACCCACATCCTACTTCTACGAGTTCATCCTAACCTAAGCATGCAAGGGTTTTAGCTAGACATGACGTTAACAAACATTAATGCAATAGAAGAAACGACGAACATAAACATGATGAATTGAAGAAAGAAAATACGAAACATGAACTAGGGTTTAAAGAAAATAAATACGAAGAACTGAAATTGAATTAATTAAAACGAAATTAAAAGCGTTTAAAGTAATCAAGCTAATGAAAAGAAACTAAGAAACGAAAAGAAACTAAGAATTCGTATGAAAAACCTCAACAAAACATAAATAAAGCTTGCTCGTTTCCTTCCTCTCCAAAAACTAAGTCTAAAATTATTTCTAAAAGTCGGGGTCTATGATGTTGTGTTTCAAAACATGTTTGGAAGAGGTATATATAGGCACCGGGTCGAAACGGGAGTTAATGGGCCGAAAATACGCATCCGGGGGTAAAAATCCATGAGCGCTCGAGCAAAACGCTCGAGCGGTCCCGCTCGAGCAGTGTAGCTCGAATGACACAATCGCTCGAGCGGTTCCGCTCGAGCCGGTCGAGCGATGAAATCTCACTGTATGTTTTGGGCGCTCGAGCAATTCGCTCGAGCGCAAGAATAGTTCTGTACGTTTAAGCGCTCGAGCAATGCGCTCGAGCGGGGGCGCTCGACCTAGTCACTCGAGTGACTTCTAACTCCTCCCAAGTAATACTTTTCCTCGTCCGCACTAATACCAATCGTATTTCTTCAATATCTTCTCATCCGGGCATCCGTTTGAGTCGATTCAAAGTCCTACGAACTCCGTTTTTCGTCCTCTATTCACCTATGAGCATCAAAGAGACAAATTCATCAATGTATGGAAATAATGCTCAATTGACTCTAAATACTCTATAAACTCGACCAAGATTGGAGCGTTTCTAGCTACGAATCATGACAATTTCACGCCTAATCACACATTCAATTGGATAAAAAAAATTCGTCCCAGTTGCCATGGTGGCAGCTCATAACGTCCCTAACACCTTCTATTTGCCTAAGTAGTTTAACTTCTTTTAAGGTAGCACGTGTTTGAGGTAAAATAATTCGCAAAGGGTTATATTTGGGAATCTTGCTGGTGTATTTCCGTAAGAACATTTTTAATATATGCACAAAGTTATGTAGGATGATTAATCAAATTATTCAGATTTCATTTCATGCTATCTATTCTGGTATGTAAGATATAGGAGTACGTATTATAAGTAGTAAGCAGACTATGTCAACATGGTAGTGTCGTGAGCAAGAAATTTGCATTATATGTGTGATGCATAGAATGACTAACAATTTTTTACAGTGCGTTAGCCGGTTTTGTTGGTGTTTATGAGCCTGCCAAGCAAAAACTCTTAAGGACCTTTCCTGAAAATCTCTCTATTGTTGAGGAATAATGTACATCTTATTTTTATTGTTAACATATCAGATTGACAACTATGTAATACATATGTGTACATCAAAACTTTTTAGTTTGATGCTTGTACATTAGGGTTAAGTTATTAACAAATTCTATATTGTTTTTCTTTGAATTGGAGAAATTGAAATACCTTGAATATTTTATAAGGAACTGATAAGTTGAGTTCAGGGTGATAAAGATATGGCTTTAGTTTAATTTAGTTGCTTAGCTTTTTCAAACATGTTAGGATTTTGAATGATCACTTCCTTTTGACGTGTGTAGTTATATTGAAGAACTTGCTTCATATTTTACTGGATGAATTACTTAATTGAGTACTTATGTAATCTGGGACTTTGTGATTCATTTTATTTTTTGACAAATGGCATTCGTCATACATATTAGGTGTTATTCCTGTGGTCATTGGCGCCCCTAATATTCAAGATTTTACCCCTGCTCCTGGTTCATTGTTGCATATCAAAGAGGTGACAGATGTTGGTTTTGTTGCTAAGAGGATGAAATATCCTGCTCTTATTCTTTTATTTTTAATAATAATGTGGTAATCATAATCTCAACATTTGACGATATATTTCTTGAGTTGCATGAGAATATTTTCGAGAGAAATCAATTTTTCTCTTAGTTGAGCATATTCAATTGTTATCCTGGCACAAAAACTTCTCATAATACGTCATCTACTCAAAACTGGAAGTTTTATATTGTGCTCATATTAATTATTTAAATTTCTATTTGAGCTTCAACAAGACAATGATTCATTCATTATATTTTCATGGCACAACTTACTGAAAAATTCTTAAATGAAAACTCATTAAAATTGCAATAGATTTTTCAATTGAAAATGCTCTCTCTACAATTAAAAAAGATAAAAATTTGTATAAAACAGTCTCATGGCATGAAACAATAAAAATTAACACTCATTCCTACCAAAGTGTTAATGTGTCAATGTCTTAGTTATACCTCATTTCATTATCTCATACAGGACCTACTCATTAATTTTTTTTGACTTATATTGTAAATTATTGGATAACGTGCAACGCACATGTTAAATAACTAGTTTAGAAAAAATCACATAAACTCATTAAATACTTACTCTTTGCAAATTGGTCGGAAAGAGAGAACTAACAATAAACTGAAACGCGTTGAAAACAAACCATCAAATTACAAACAATAAATTTTAAACTCGGTATAGTCTAAAAGCTTGAACATAATTTATTTTTGTAGTATGTATAATAGCATAATAGGGCGGTGTTTTTCAAATAAGGGTACGATTGTACCTAGGTTTTTCTTTTTCACGAAGTCTAGAGATTAGCGAATTCTAATCAAGAAAAAAAAAATAACCATTAATTTTTTATTTCTTTTTCTAAACCAAACAATACTGAATAATATTTTGGAATGTATTTAGGTATTACTGAATTAGTTGTATCGAAAAACAACAGAACTTTATCATATTGTGTAGAACTGAATAACTGAATTAGATATGTATTATTTAATTATTATTTTATTTAGTATTTATCAAATTATATTATAATGTTATTGAAATCAAGTACAACTATATCATAGTATTATTTATAAACTTAAAAAAATTGTACACAATAAGTTTTTCGCCTTTCTTCTAGATGTCCAACAATAAGCATCACATGCCTTATTTTGAAACACACTTAGCCCACTACATTAAGAAATTATCCGGGGAAATATAATATTTTGTCCCGTAAGTTAGATCATTTTTGTTTTCGTCCTACTAACTTTAGATTTTATTTTTTAGTCTGTTTTTTTTTTTTTGGTCGGGCAAAATAGACTTTATTCAACAAATCCACTAGGTATAAGGAATACCTAGGGAGAAGTTACAGATTACATAGAAGAGTTTATAGCTTTAAGATCAATCTAGGATTCTCAATCCAAATATTCAAAGAGTTATCACATTGTACAATATTCTTCGCCACTAACCAGCTCCACAATCTGCCTTTAATTTCTTCCAGTGTCTTATCCATATTTGATTCTACGCCCTCAAAGAAAAATTTATTTCTGTTCTTCCACATTACCCATACCACACACTCCCAAATCGAAACAACAATTTCTCTTCCTTTTTTTCGACGGAGTAAACCGGAGAAAAGAAGGAAGTGATCGACAATCGAATTTGGGAGCGCTGTAGGTGAGCATAACCATTGTAAGCAAGCATCCCATATTTTCACAGCTTTCGGGCATGAAATGAAAAAATGTTCCGCCGTTTCGTCCATCTCCTCACAAGCAGGGCATCTCGTATCCACGTCCCTAATGAGAACTCCTCTCCTCGCCAAATTGCTCCGTGTAGGGAGTCTGTCGTAAATGAGTCTCCAAGCCATAGCTGCCACCTTTGCGGGTACCAATTTGCTCCATATCAGTGAAAACTCCTCCCTTCTTGTTTCATCCGGAGGCTCCTCCAACTGCTTCAGGCTCAAGTGGTTATAAGCTGATTTAGTAGAGTATCTTCCTTCCGAAGTAAGCTTCCATGTCCACGAGTCCTCCTCATTCTCCCTCAACCTGCAGCTATTTAATAATAACAACAAATCGTTAACAATAGCGAGTTCCCTCTCCAACAACTCCCTACGCCACTCACACCTCCACTCCCACACTCCCCCGACCCAAGAACCCATCGAGTAAATAGAGCACTTTTTATCTCTACTTAATCTGAAGAGTCTTGGGAACTGCAATTTCAAAGAGGAATTCCCGACCCAAACCCCATTCCAAAAGCTAGTGTTATTCCCATTACCCACCCTTATCTCCAAGTTTTCCAGGAACCAGCTACCATTAGCTCCCTCGCCTAACTCTACCACCTCTCTCCACCACTTAGACCTAATCACTCTCCCATTCCCTGAAAATAGACCCCCGTCCCTCACTTCCAAACGACCATGGATGGAGGTTATAACCTTCACCCATAAGTCCCTCCCTCCAACTAAATACCTCCAAATCCATTTACCCATTAAAGCCTTGTTAAAACAACCCAAATCCCCTACCCCTAGACCCCCCCCCCCCCCTTCTTTAGAGCAACAAATTTTATTCCATTTGATCCAAGCAATTTTACTCTCTCCCACACAACCCCCCCCACAGAAAATTTCGAAACAAAGCAGAAAGAACACTCAGGATTTTTTTAGGAAGATAGTAGAAAGACAACTGATAGACCGGAATAGCAAGGAGGACCGCCTTCAGGAGGGTGATTCTACCTCCAAAAGAAATTTTTCTATGTTCCCATGACTTCAACCTCGTCTTCACTTTATGCACTAAAGGAGCCCATTCAGAAATAGACTTGTGATTAATCCCCTCTGTTAACTTTCCAAAAATTAGTTTTTTCGTCCTAAAACCGGCCACATAAGGTCACCCAACCGGTGACACTGACGTGACACATTTTTTTATTTTTTTAAATTTTTTATTATGGTATATATGATATATATATAAATTAAAATTCATATAAAAATATTAATCCCCCCACCCCCACCCCTACCCCCCTGCAGTAAGAAACAAACCCCCAACCCCCATACCCCTCGCCCCACCCCCCGTTAAAATTCAATATGAGCCACGATTCCAATTCCGCCGCTAACCGTTCCGATATTCTCTCGACGATGGAATCTCCGGCGCCGGTTAATATTCCGTAACAAACACGTAACAAATAACTCCCCCACCCCAATGTAAGCAGCAGCCATCGGAAATTTGAATTCTTTGCCGGAAAAGTTGTGATATCACCGGAATCCGTGCCTCACACTGGAAATTCGATTATCCCCAATTTCCAATTGCTTCGAAACTCCAGTGCAGGTCCCACATTAATTCCGGCGAGATAACTTCAATTAATTCTGGATTCGAGTTTCATTCCCTCCAGCGTAAACAGATCGACGCGGTGGCTCTCCATTTCCGGCGAATAGAAGGGCGTCAAACTCCATAAATTCCAACGCCTGGTTTTCGAATTTCAGGCGATGCATTCCGCCGAGCATCGCAGATGCTTTGTATTCCTTTTTCATGGCATTGGGGCTCTGTATTCATTTTTCATGGCAGTGGGGCTCTGTATTCCTTTATTAAATCAGCGGCGAAAACTGATTAGGAAAACGGCGACGGCAACGAGGCTGGCTCCGGCGACGATGAAGGGGCGGCGCCGCCCAAACCGACTGTGGGCTGGACTAGCAGGCCCGAAACTGTGTTTAGGGGGTGTTGGGGGTGGTAGGTGGGGGTTGGGTTTTTAAATTAATATTTTATATAAATTTTAATATATATATCACAATAAAATCAAAAAAGAAAAAAAAATCGTGTCACGCCGGCGTCACCGCTTGGGTGACCTTCTGGTAGCTGGTTTAAGGACGAAAAAAATTAATTTTTGGAAAGTTATCGGACTAAAAGATAAATTCAAAAGTTAGTAGGACAAAAAAAAAAGTGGCCTAACTTACGGGACAAAAAACTCTATTTCCCCCGTTATCCCTACACATCATTTTATTTACATCTAAACGTCACCACTTTTACTCTCTATTATCCTACACTTCATTTAATTTTCTCTTTTTAATCACATCACTCGTACTACACTACACTCGATTTAAATTAATACTCCATAATTTCCGTAAAAGAAAAAACAAAACAAAATCATGAGAAGCTTATTGAGGGAGAGAGTATGAATAAATAAATCATTATTATAATTTTTTTTTATAAAGGGGTAAAAATCTTTTTCTCCATCTCTTTCTGTGCCGATCTAGATTGATTTGTTTGTAATCGAAAATTTATTATGATCCATAACGAAAAATAGAACATATGTACCATACCCTATCGAAGTTTCGCTACAAATAGGGATAATAGAATTTTAAAATAACTAAATATTGATACGAACATGAAAATTTCTAATATTCATTTTGATCCGTATCACTTTCATCGTTGTTGCTCCTTCCGTTTCATACTCAATTGATGATATATTTATATCACTATTTTCCAATTGAGTAGGTTTTGTATGAGACCGTCTTATGACATAATGAGAGTGAGTATAATTAGTACATTAACTCATTAACATTTTGATAAAAATAAATATTGGCAAAAACTTGTATGAGACCGTCTCATAATATGAGACCGATCAAATTAAAAAAAGTGATAGAGTTATAATTAAATGTGATAGTATTTTTAAAGAAAAGTGACAAGTCACTTTTAACAAATATATTATCACTTTTTGTTTAAACTTTATCACTTTTTAAAAGTGACAACTTTTTAATTAATAAGTGACACGTTTTAAGTTAAAAGTGGATCAAATATTATTGGTCTCATACTATGAGACGGTCTCACACAAGACTTACTCATAAATATTAATTCGTGTTGTTTTATACCACGAATAAATTTCATATTTTTTCCTTTTCAATTTATGGTGATAGAGATTTTTTTTTTTTTTTGGATAAGATAATTTGAAAGGAAAAATCAAATTGACTACGAAAGTTCTTCACAAATGTTGTCATCATCACGCAACGGCGACGTTCCGGTTTCCTTGGACACACAAACCTATGGAAACCAATGTTGCTCGAGGAATCCACGCTCTCCTATTTCCATTTTTCACCGCTCATTTTCGGCCACGTCACCAGAATCCACGGCAACCCTTCCATGTAGCAATTCCCCAAACTATCCCTCACCAGTTTCTTAAGCCGCCATAATCCTCTATTACTAATCCCTAACCCGTTTACGTCATTCCACATCTCCACTAACCAACAGCAGCAAGGCGCACACACGCCCAATTTTTCCCATACCGAAATCATTGTTCTCACTTTCTCTCTCTAGATAGCACACAATTCTCTCTCTTCCAATCTATGGCGACTGGGTTGGTCCGACGAGCGATGTCCCGGCTTCCCGCGGTGACACCGGCGGCTAGAGCAATAGCTTGCCGTTATTACGCATCGGAGGCGGCGGCGCAACGTGTGGAGCCGAAGGCTAAGCCGATGTCCACCCCCCAAACCTTCCAAATCTACCGATGGAGCCCTGATTCGCCGCAAAAACCTAAGCTCGAGAATTACGAAATTGATCTCAAGGAGTGTGGCCCGATGGTTCTCGACGCACTGATCAAGATTAAAAATGAGATCGATCCAACATTGACCTTCCGGCGATCCTGCCGTGAGGGAATCTGCGGTTCGTGCGCTATGAACATCGATGGCCGAAATGGTCTAGCTTGTCTGACGAAAATACCCTCGGGTGGGCCGACGATGGTTACCCCTCTGCCGCATATGTTTGTGATCAAGGATTTGGTGGTGGATATGACTAACTTTTACAATCAGTATAAGTCGATTGAGCCATGGCTGAAGAGGAAGAATCCACCGGAGACGCCGGGGAAAGAGGTTCTGCAGAGTAAGGAGGATAGGAAGAAGCTTGATGGGATGTACGAGTGCATTCTGTGTGCCTGCTGTAGCACATCCTGCCCCAGCTACTGGTGGAATCCGGAGTCGTATTTGGGTCCCGCTGCGCTTCTGCACGCGAACAGGTAATTTGTTATTTGCCTAATTTTTTTTTTGCGAATTTTCTGTGCTGTTTTAAGATTCTTGAGATTCAGTAGATGGTGCGGAAATACTTGATTTGTGGATAGGAATTTTTCACCATTACTCTCCCTTTTCATGTTCACTTTTGCCACCATTTGATTGATGCGTGTGTATACTTCTAATTTTAAAACTATCCCGTTAACTTGGTGGGGGTGGATTACTTGAACCATACCTTAGCATCTTAGGAGAGATTCAGAAGTTGAGAACTAGGGTGGAATCAGCAATTAGAATCTGGTGAAATATGTGCGAAGCAGCCTAAGATTGTGATAGTTTTTATAACAAATGTATTGGGAGTTAGTAAATACATATTAATATACGTTTTACCAACTGGAGAAATTAGTGATAAAGACTTGGAGCAATCTTGTAACAGGTGCTCCAAGCACCATCACTACTGCTCAATACATATTAGCTCAAGAATTCTCCTCTTCATTCCCGATTCACTTTCCAGATCATGTACTAGGTAGCTTAAAAATTTACTTGATTAGATGAAGGTATTATTGTTGATTTGGGCTTCAGTCTAGCACTCTAGCTTGAATCTGTACCTTATCACAGGACTCCAGTCTCCAGCCTTTCTTCATGTCAATGATTTAGCGTCAGGGTTCTGTATGTTTTTGGTTGCTGTGGATTCTATTGTAAATTTGCTGTAAAATTGTGTCTCTGCTTTCACTATGCTTTTGAGTGTGTGTTTTGCAGAAATTGTTAAGAGTATGGATTTCTATCTTATGGGCTAGGATTGTATTAGCATATCTAGTCCTGCACCATTTATTGTGATTTTTTATAACAGAAAGATGCCTTAATATGCTAGTGAATGTATTGTTGATTGTTGGCAATTGACTGGTGGGTTCTTACATGGTGAGGCCGTGCTTGTTAAAAATGTTTTAGTGCCATATTTTTATTTTTATTTTTTTAAGATTACGTATGTTATTCTCACTTTGCTTTTGAGTGGAAGTGTTACAGAAATTGTTAAAAGTGTGGATTTCTTTTCTTGTGGGCTAGGATTGAATTAGCATATCTAGTCCTGTTCAAATTATTGTGATTTCTTATAGCAGAAAAGATGCCTTGATATGCTAGTGAATGTCTTGTTGATTGTTGGCAATTGGCTAGTAGGGTTCTTACATATGAGGTGTGCTTGTTAAAAATAGTTTAGTGCCATAAAATGTTTTTAGATATATGTTTGTTAATTGTTATGATCATGTCTTGTTCCAGTCAGCGGGCATCATTTTGCTGTGGTAGAATCATTAACTAGATGTGCTCTGTTTACAACTTGAAGTAACCTTATAAAATTTACGGACTTAGCACATAAATAACCTGATTGGAGACTGCTCAATCTAGGAACATTTATTTCTGTTGTGAGCTGGAAAACTTTGCTCATTAAAGTATATGTAAATTCCAGTTTCAATTTAATGTCTTGAAATCATGCGGACATGCTTAATTTGAGTAGGAGCCTGGATTAAATCAAGAAGAGTCCAGGGATAAATGTTGCACAACTGTAATCCTAGTCTGAAGTTACAATGGGTTACGCCTATAAAATCATGTAATGTTGCACAACTGTGATCCTAGTCTGAAGTTACAATGGGTTACGCCTATAAATCATGTTCTTATTTGAGTTAGCCTTGTGAACGGCTGATTCACAAGCAAAGATTTTTAAAGGGATTTAGAGCAGGTTGTTCTTGAATCTTGAAAGCGTTTCCATGACAAATTTTGCTTTTAATTGGAAAATTAAGATTCTTTGTATGGTTAAAATCAACTTAGCGTAAGAGGGTTCGTATGAGTGATGTATTCTTGAGAATCGCCTGTGTTATATATGTTCTTTTCTATCAATTGAATTTACATTTACTGTCGATTTTAATATCAAAGATGATTTGCACTGGTCTTCTTGGATATTTTAGGAAGTCTATGGAGCCTTATAAAGCGCTCATGTAAAAGTACTGGGCCAATAATTCAATCACATATATCGTGTATGGTCCAAGTATGGTAGTTACCATTAATGTTGAATGCTTGTATTGCATTCCTTTCATCACAAAACGTATCTTTAGCCTTCATGGAAGACTTCACAAAGCATGAACATCCATCCTTTTCCAATTTAGATCTCTAATGGATTTTCATGCTGAATCTGGATTTCTGTTGCTCAATGCAGATGGATAATGGACAGTCGTGATGAATACACTAAGGAGCGCCTCGATGCTGTAAATGACGAGTTCAAGCTGTATCGCTGCCATACCATTCTGAACTGTGCCAAAGCTTGCCCCAAGGGACTGAACCCTGGGTTGCAGATCCAGAATATCAAGAAACTTGAGCTCTCAGCTTAAATTTATAGATTATCATTGAAGTGGGCTTGTCTGCAGTAGTTGTTTTGAGGGATTTTGCTAGTGTTATGTTGAATTACCATTAGTCATTCTTGCAAATTTCATCATATTTGTTCCTTATTAGGAATTATCCTAGTTGAGAATAATGTACCTCCTAATACTCTCTCTGTGAATCTGTGATCAACAGGGATATAAAGGAAAAATGGTTTGGCCCTGGTCCATGTACAATCATTTGTGTCACGTTCTATTTTCTTTAAAAAGAAAGACAACATTATGTTTTTGGTTGCAGCATAGAAAAATTGGTTGAGTATAAACGATTATAGGAGGGGATCATTTTTTGAAAAATTTGGCACAATGCCATTTTTAGAGTTGCATTTTCAAAAATGCAATTCAATATGTTTTTTTTTTCAAAATGCCCATGGGGCATTTAAAGGAAACATATTGAGTGGGCTAAAATGAATAAAAGAGAAATTGGTTATATTTATTACTTTATTGCATTGAACATATACCTAACTTGAAAGAAACATATATAAAAGTAGAAGTGAGGAGAGAAAAAAAGTTGTATTTATTGGAGCAAGTGAAGTGCACTTGCTTTATAGTGCAATAGTGAATCCCACTCTCCACTAAAAGAAGTGATTTTTTTTTTCTTTTTTTGATAAAGAAAAATTCCATTCATTTTGGGTATTAGATATACCCATCACAAAAGCACCATAGGGAGTTTTACAAATAAGTCTCCAAGACACAGAACCAAGTGGCTGATTGCCTATACATAAATCACAGGTGATGCAAACTAAATCCTATGACTATTCCGAACAACTCCTCTAGGATCACTCGCCCAGTCCGTATAAGTGCTATAACTCCTGTCTTCTTCTCTTGTTGTTATCCAAACCCACATACGTTGTTTTGTTTCCTCCACGATCTTCTCTACTTGAGGTTGAATCCCTCGAAAAATCTTAGCATTCCTTGTTTTCCAAATCAACCAAACAATACATTCCCATATGCAAACTGCCACACTTTTGTCTTTCCTTCCTCTAAACCAGCTACTAAAAAGCATTAAGTTTGTCGCCGGATTTGAGGACAAAGTCGTAAAAATGCTGACCCACTCCATACATTTTATCCAGGTTTGATATGAAAAAGAACATTAAAAAAACATGTCTAACCGTTTCGTTTGACTCGTTGCAAAAGGGGTATAGCAAATCTGTCTGATTTTGAAGAAGACCGCGTCTCTGAAGATCCATACGTGTTGGAATCCTTTCCCACAAGGACCTCCAAGCATGAACACGAACTTTGGTAGGTACCAGCTTATTCCAAAGCGCTTTAAATTCCTCCTTCTCGCTCTCCTCTCTTCCAATTACTTTCTGTTGCAGCAGTTGCCACACTCCTTTTGTTGTATAGAGGCCATTATTGCTCGCCATCCATTCCCACCTGTCCGCCCTGTTTTTAATAATAGGAAACCTGTTCAAAATAACAATCAACTCATCAAGCATACAAGTTTCTCTTTCAAATAAAATTCGTCTCCATTTCCAATTCCAAACCCAAACTCCCTCCCTCCACTTTCCCATTTCCCCAATTTTGTTAAATTTATCAAGACTCAAGTTATACAATCTGTTAAAACTCACTTTAAAAGACACGTTCCCAGCCCAACACTCCTCCCAGAAAAAAGTGTCCCTCCCATCCCCTACTACCTTCCCCATATTTTCAAAGAACCACCCATTTCTGTTTTCTCCTGCTGCCTTTAAAATTTCTCCCCACCACCCAACATGCTTAATCCCCCTCTCCGGCCCCCACCCTATTGACAGCGATTTATAACGGATCTCGCTGCCGGGTTCCTAGCGGGTAGGATTTGATATTAATGATAACAAGAAGTAGTCAATGTGAGAGTAAATGAGCTCTCAAGAGTGTATTTGCAATAAATGTGATGTGTGTTACAAATGGGCATTTAAAGCCCTATTTATAGTGTACAAGGTGGGGGTTCCCCATGCTTGGTAGGTGGACCCGTGGGTCCCCCCTACTCCTAGCTGGAAGGTAATAAGTGGCTACAGCCTCCCCTACGAGCCAATGAGGAGACGCCACGTGGCGCTGTCACCCCTGAGGTGATTGGACTTGGCCCCAACTGCCCTCTTTGACCCTGTCACATCCTCTGGACTGATGGCACCCGACGTCCTCTCACAGCTGGCGCGGCCTGGGGTCGGGCAGACGGGTACTCGGGTACCGGGAAACGAGTCCGGATGAGAATACCCCGGTTGACCATTTGCGGGCAGGCGGGTAGAGCACCTGCACCGGGGCTCGTCGCTGGCCGCCCGATATCCGGGCCTGTGGATTATAAGTACCCTTCCCGGCAGATCCCAGAGGCTCGCGTCGGGCAGCATCTAGGTCCCCGCCCGTCTGTCTGACCGGTCGGAGGACTACTCTCATCCGAGCCCGCTACAGTAGTGGGTCTGTATCCGATACCCGATGGGTCGGGTAGCAAATATCGGGTGTAACAATTGCCCCACCAGCCCGACATCGGGGGGCCGCAGTCGTCGGGTGGCGGGCTGGTCGTTCTGCAGACCATTTTGAATTTGAATTTTGGGGGTGACGTTTCGGTTTCCGAGACGACGCCTCGTCTGCCGCGCCTGCTGACGTCACGGGATGGCGTGACTGATGCGCAGAAGTCCAGGGGTCACGTCCGCCGAACCTGCTCCCCAACCGTTGCACGCGTGGCCCCCACGCGCCCCCCTGAACTTTGTTTTATTCCATTTTTGACCCCGTTTTTTGCAGTTTAGTCCCTCCTACTTCTTCTATAAATAAGGGCTTTCAGCCCATTTTCTCATTTTCACTCCCTTGCAAACTCGTGCCCCCCCTTAAGAAGATTCAAATTTTCCGGCGAATTTCCCAGATTCCGGCGATCTTTCTCGAGTCCCAAGGTAATTTCTTGCTTTCTTCATTGAAACGTTTCTTCTTTCTATTCTCCTTTCGCCATGAGTGACTCCGTTGAGAGTATTGGGGCCGCCGACGCCTATCATTTCCGCCGTTGTGCCACCGCCGACGCCGAGAGGCCTCTCCATCCGGCCGGGGAAGGGACGTCCCGTGCTGCCGCCGCCAGAGAGGGCGAGGGCAATTTCACGGATGTGGATGCCTTTGCTGAAGATTTGAAGGGGATGAGCCCCCATCGTGAGGGGGAGGCCCTGAGTGTTTCCCCGGTCTCAGCCTACCCGCCCAGGGCCGAAGATTTTTTGTTCGAGCGGGAAGCTGTGCCCGACCAAATAAACTACGCGGACAACCGGCTAATCGGGTTTGACTACTCGAAATATATGAGCCGGTTCATGCGAAAGCGCTCTCCCCGCGCATATCTCGAGGCCCGGGACACCGACTTTGGGGCCTCTCGCCGCCCCAGCTGCCTTCCCCCGGACGCCGACGTAAAGGAGTTGTATTGGACATTCCAGGCGCCCTCCGACGTCTTCTTTTACGCTCCCCGGGAGAATGAACGGGCCGACCAACCTCCAGAAGGCCTAATCGCCATTAACTCGGACACACTTCATGCCGGGCTCCGCTTCCCGCTTCACCCGGCGATCTCCAAGTTGCTCGCTGCATGGAACCTGTCGATCACCCAGATCACCCCAAACGGGTGGAGCTACATTCTGGGGGCAATGGTTGCTCTCGGTCGGCGCGGGCTGCATCGTATGCCTACTCCGTCCGAGATCAACTATCTGTATTACACCGTGGCTTCGGTCTGGCGGATGAACCACGGGTATTACTCCGTGAAGCCCCGGGGCGGAGATGCCATTGTCTTCGGCATCTCGTCGAAGGTGACGCACTGGCAGGAAAAGTGGTGGTGGGTCGGCGGCGCCTGGGAGAGCGTTGGTGTTGACGGGCACACCATCCCTGTTCCCCGGGAGTATCGGGAGTGCGACCGTCGAGGTAGATACTGAATTTTTTCCTCATCTCTTAGTACTGATCTAATTCTTCTTTCATTGTGCAGGCTGCGCGGTCCCAAACCAGGCCGACCTGACCGACGACTTCAGGCAGGCGCTTGCCTTGGTGAGATCCGAGAACGTGGACAATTGCGACGTCGACCTCCTCAACGACGACGAGTATAGAAGGCTCTCCGGACTTTAGACCTTCCCGCGCCACTTGGATTTCGGTGGTAAGACTCTTTCCTACCCGACTCTTTTTATCCTCGTTCTCGCTTCTCGACTTTTAATCTTGTCACTCTTCTTGCAGCGCAACGTTTCCCGGCCGAATCCTCCACGCCATCATCTTCCCCGGCAGTCTCCCCGAGGGCCGCACCTGAGGCCGGCCAGGCAGCCATCCCGGTCGTCAACGTAGAATCATCCGAGAAGTCCGTCGACATGGCTCCTAAGAAGAACGCCTTGGCAAAGCTGGCGAAGCGGGGAGCCATCCGCGCCACTGGGGTGACGATCCGCAGTCCTCCTGCGACCCCGGTGCCCCCGACATCCTCCTCCCCGGCGGACGGCCAGCGTCCATCGAAGCAGGCCCGGGTTGAAGGCCAGACATCTGTCGACCCGGCCATGGTGACGGTCAACCTGGACCCGGCGACGGGCGGGCTTGTGGCCGGCACCGTCGAGGCGACTATAGGGAGCCCGGCCTCCCCTGCTCGCGATCGCAGCGACTTCTCCTTCTTGGGTTGGGGCAATCACCTCACGTAAGTATTTCGTTTCTTTTTTCCAAGTTTACTGGTCGGTTTTGCGGTGTATAATTTTTTACACAACCTTTCTTCCCGTGGTTCTGCAGGCCTGAGCCTCTGCCCCCGCCCGAGGTCCTTCAATTCCTGCGCTCGCAGGATCCTCCGTACTCGGAGGCCGTGCCGGAGTCTTGGCCGGAGGACCTACGCCGCGCCGTGCTGAATCTTCCCCGGTCCTGGTCCCTCAACTGCCAGAAGGCCACGAGGACCGTCTCGCTCGCCGACCGGATGAGGGCGGCGGCCATCCGCACCTCCCGCAACGCTATCGCCATGGAGGGCATCATGCTCGAGTTCGAGCGGGAGATGCGGACTGCCTCCTCCTACAAGGCAGCCTTCCAAACGAAGAGGGACGAAGCTACCCGCCTGGAAGAGGAGAACAAAAAGCTCCGGGAGGAGCTGGAGGCCGGCCGAGCGAGTCGGGTAGAACTTGAGGGCGTCCTCGAGGAGGAGAGGAAGGCGCGCGCCGAGGCCGAGGCGAGGACGGCTGAAGAAGTCCGCCAAGCCAGGGAGGCTCTTGCTGCGGAGGCAGAAATGCGCCTGGAGTCCGAGCGTGCCCGACTGGCCGCTGAGAACGAGTCGGCCGGATCCATGGTGTACATTAATGCCTACGCCGACTTGATCCGTTCTCTACTCCGTCGAAATCCCGAGGCCGACTACTCCGGGCCCCTGGCTGATCTGAGGAGTTATGTCGAGTCCAATCCTCCCTCCCCGGACTACGATATCACTCTGAAGGACTTGGTCGATCGCGGGCTGGATCTATCGTTTCTCGGCGACCCGGCGACCTTTATCTACCCTCTGGCCGACGAGGACGCGACCGAGGACCCGGGCGTGGTGGACGCGGCGGCCCCGTGAATTCCCTTGTTTTTTCTTTTATTTTGCTAAGTTTGTTGGCCGCGGGCCTTTTGTACTTTCCCTTTTTCGAATCTTTCTTTAATGAAATCTCCTTTGCACTTTATTTTGCTTTATCTCCTTGAACTTAGTTTATCGATCGGGTTAATGACGTAATTGGATAATAAAAGATGAAGTGTTCTAGCCGAATGTCGATCGGGTTGAACTAACGACTATAAAATTAATCGACAGATTAATTAGTGAAGTGCTATAGCCGAATGTCGGGCAGCGACTTCACGAAGATGGGATTGATTTAACAACCGCTTAAAAGAATTAACCAACAGATTAATTAATGAAGTGCTATAGCCGAATGTCGGGCAGCGACTTCACGAAGATGGGATTGATTTAACAACCGCTTAAAGAGTTAACCAACAGATTAATTAATGAAGTGCTATAGCCGAATGTCGGGCAGCAACTTCACGAAGATGGGATTGATTTAACAACCGCTTAAAGAATTAACCAACAGATTAATTAATGAAGTGCTATAGCCGAATGTCGGGCAGCGACTTCACGAAGATGGGATTGATTTAACAACCGCTTAAAGAATTAACCAACAGATTAATTAATGAAGTGCTATAGCCGAATGTCGGGCAGCGACTCCATGAAGATGGGATTGATTTAACAACCGCTTATTAATTTTTACAAATTTGCGCTTCGAGTAGCGATTACAATGAGCCCCCACTGGTAGTATTTTTTGAGTAGGGAGGCGTTCCAAGGGTATTGGGCCGGGTTGCCCTCAAGGCTTTCTAGCTCGTAGGCGCTGTTGGCTAGGCGCTTAGATATCCTTAGGGGTCCCTCCCAATTTGGGCCAAATGCCCCTTTGGGTTGTCCGACCGTCCGTCGAAGCACTAGGTCCCCGGCTTCGAATTCCCTGACTTTGATTTTCGTATTGAAGTATTTTTTAGCCCGGCGTTTGTAAGCAATGTTTCTTTGCTCGGCGGATAGCCTTCTCTCCTCCAGCAGGTCCAACTCGTTTAGCATGGCTTGGTCGTTCTCGGTCCCCACGGGTTGTGAGGTGCGGAGGCTTGGGATAATGACCTCGGCCGGGATGACTGCCTCTGTTCCGAAAGCTAGAGCGAAAGGAGTTTCTCCGGTTGCTGTTCGACAGGTTGTTCTGTATGACCATAACACTTCGGGCAGTTTGCTTGCCCATGTTCCCTTACTTTCCTCCAACCTTGCCTTCAACGTGTGTTTGATTATCTTGTTTACTGCCTCAACCTGCCCGTTCGACTGGGGGTGGTAGGGTGACGAGAACAGCTTCTTGATCTTGTGCTTCTGGTAGAATCTTTCCATCTCCAACCCGTCGAATTGTTTCCCGTTGTCCGAAATGATTATCTGTGGGAGGCCGAATCGACAGATTATGTTGCGCCAGATGAACCTGATAACATGTTCCTGATCGATCGTTTTCAGTGATTCCGCCTCCGCCCATTTGGTGAAGTAATCCACGGCGACAATTGCGTACTTGACGCTGCCCGGGGCCGTAGGTAAAGGGCCAATGAGATCGATCCCCCACTTTGCGAACGGCCACGGGCTCAGGATCGAGGTGAGCTCGGTTGGAGCCTGGTGGATTGCCGGCGAATGGACTTGACACTTGTGGCATGCCCGTGCGTAGTTGATTGCGTCCTTCTTTAGGGTGGGCCAGAAATATCCCTGTCGGATAACCTTCTGGGCGAGCACCTGGCCGCTGGCGTGGTTCCCGCAGCGTCCTTCGTGGACTTCTACCAAGATCTTCATTCCCTGCCCCGGCGTTACGCATTTTAGGAGGGGCAGGGCGAAGCCTCGCTTGTACAACTGGTCCCCGATGATCGTGTACCGGGCCGCCCGGAGCTGCAACTGTCTTGCCGCTACCCGGTCGACTGGGAGTTGGCCGTCACGGAGGTACTTTAGGATGGGGGTCATCCAGCTGTCCTCCTCCTGCCCCAGGTTATTCACCCACTGGTTCGAGCTCGTGGGGGCGGTCAGGTAAGTAACTGTGATCTGGGACATGTCGGCTGCCCCTTCGGATGTCGCGAGGCGGGCAAGTGCGTCTGCTTGAGTATTGTCGAGTCGGGGTACCACCTCTATGCAAACTTGATCGAATTTTTCGAGCAGGTTCTTGGCTAATCCCTGGTAGGCCAACATCCTATCGCTGCGCGCCTCGTATTCTCCTGAGATTTGACATGTAATGAGCTGTGAGTCGCTGTAGACCTGGAGTCTCTTCACTCCCATGGCCATGGCCATTTCCAGGCCGTTAATTAATGCTTCGTACTCGGCCTCATTGTTGGTCGCGTGGAAACCGAATCTTATGGCTGTCGTGAACGACTGGCCGGACGGGCTGAGAAGGACAATTCCCGCGCCTGCCCGCGTAGTTGTGGAGGATCCGTCAACATACATTTTCCACGGTGGCTGCTCGATCTTGGACATCGCCTCCGGGTAAGTGAGCTCGACTATAAAGTCGGCCATGGCTTGGCCTTTGATGGATGTTCGGGGAGCGTATGTGACTCCGAATTGCCCGATCTCAACAGCCCACTTGAGGCACCTGCCCGCCGTGTCTGGCCGATGTAGTACTTGGCGAAGTGGCATTGTTGTCAGTACCTCTACTTGGTGATCGAAAAAGTATGGGCGTAACTTGCGTACGCTCATTACTAGAGCGTATGCTAATTTTTCCAGGGGTGGGTACCGTAGCTCGGCGTCGTGAAGTGTCTGGCTGACATAGTAGATTGGCAGATGTGCCTGCCCCTCAGCCCGCACTAGCACGGCGCTGAGAGCTGAGTCTGAAGCCGCCAAGTAAGGAAAAGCTTCTCGCCGGGGACGGGTTTGGCCAGCACCTGGGCGTTTGACAGGTATGCTTTCAAGTTATCGAAAGCGAGCTAACTCTGGGGAGTCCAGTTTAGTTTCCCCTTCCGCATGCTGTCGAATAAAGGCTTGCATCGGTCCCCCATGCGGGAGATGAAACGGCTGAGAGCGGCCAGGCTGCCCGTCATCCTTTGTACCTCCTTCACCGTGCGGGGAGGGCTCATGTCGAGGATCGCCTGTACCTTGGTCGGGTTTGCCTCGATTCCTCGTCGGCTAACCATGTGCCCCAAGAACTTGCCCGACTCGACGCCGAAACTGCACTTTTTCGGGTTGAGCCTCATCCGATATTTTCTCAAGATTTCGAACGTTTCGGCTAGGTGTGCGAGGTGGTCTTCTTTCTTCTCGCTCTTGACGACGATGTCGTCGATATATACTTCCATGGTCGCCCCGATTTGGTCGTGAAACATGTGGTTGACAAGCCTTTGGTAGGTTGCCCCCGCGTTCATGAGCCCGAATGGCATCCGCTTCCAGAAATACATGTTTTTCTCGGTGAGGAAAGTGGTGTGTTTCTGGTCGTCTGCGGCCATCAGAATCTGGTGGTAGCCGGCAAATGCGTCCATGAAAGTGAGCATCTCGTGCCCGGCCGTGCTGTCCACCAGGTGGTCGATGTGTGGCATCGGAAAGTGATCTTTTGGGCAAGCTTTGTTCAGGTCTGTGAAGTCGATGCATAGCCGCCAGGTGTTGTTGCTCTTTTTGACGAGTACAGCGTTGGATACCCATTGAGGCTTGTCGTCGGGGTCGACCATTCCGATGAGTTTGTTGTCGAGCAGCTTTTTGACTTCGGTGGCAATGACCGCGTATTTGTCTGGGCCGAATTTCCTTCTTTTCTGTGAGATTGGCTTGCGGGATGGATCGATGTGCAGTTGGTGTGAACATACGGATGGATCGATCCCGACCATGTCCTCATGGGACCAGGCGAACACGTCTAAATTCTCTTCTAAAAATGCGGTCATCTTTGCCCGCATCTCGCCGGACATTGACGAACCGAGTTGAACACTTACTTCTGGCCGATTCTTCATTGTGACCGAAATTAATTCCTCGATCGGACTGGCTCCCCGCTCGCCGTAGCGTGGATCGTCGATCTGCCCTGTTAGGGTTTTGTCAATCTCCATGGGTTCGTACCCGAGCCTTGGCTCCAGGTCGACTTGGATGTTCTCAAAAGTTTGTGAATCTTCTTCCATTGGGTGGGCAGTGGGTGGGATTTCTTCGTCTATTTCCATGTCTCGCTCCCCGATTGTGCAGACATAACCTAGATTTGCAAAATTTGAAATAACATCGATATACGCCAAACATCCGCGTGCCATTTTCTGATTTCCCTTAAGAGTCCCAACCTTCCCGGAGGGGGTTGGGAACTTGATACAATAATAGAATGCTGAGGCGGCGGCTTCGAACTCGTGCTCGAATGGCCTGCCGAGAACCCGTTATAGGTTGACGGCTGGTCGACAATGATAAAGTCGAGCTGTTTCGAAGCTTTAACCTCAGCGTCTATGCTAGAAACTAATTCTACGGCTAGCCTAACTATCCCGTAGGATTTCACTGTGGCGTCGCCGAAACCTTTGATAACCTGGTCGCATGGCTCCACATACTTCTCAAAGGAGCTGTCCAGCTGGTCGAATGCGGCTTTGAAGAGGATGTTGCAGTAGGCTCCATTGTCGACAAGCATGCGATGGACGGTGACGCCCATGATGTTGACGGATATGACCAGGGCGTCGTGGTTCGGGTAGATGACCCCGGTGCGATCCTCCTCCTTGAAGGCGAGGAGGTCTGTTTCTCTTGCCGTCATGTTGACCGGCATTATGATCTGGTGGACGTTGTCCATTGCCCGCAGCTCGCTCTTCTGCCTGCGGTTGGACAGCGAGGTGGTGGGCGCGAAGCCCCCCACTGGGGAGAGCATGTTGACGGCCCGACGGGCTTGGTTTTCCGGAATCGGCGGGCATATGAGGGCTGCCTCCCGGTTTGGCTCTGCGGGGCGGGCAGCGGCTTGAGCTACTGGTCTGGCCGCCGGTCTCTTCACGAACTCCTCCAGCTTCCCCTCCTCGAAGAGTCGCCAGAGTTGTTTCAGGAGGTCGCGGCACTCGCTTGTGTTGTGCCCGGCGGTTTGGTGGTAGTGGCAGTACTTGTTGGGGTTGATCTGTACCCCTGGTTTGTGGACCCACGGCCGTGCCTTGGGCATCATGTTTTTGTCCCGGATCTGTACATAGACGTACTCCGGGGTGGCCGACAATCTTTCGGCCAGTTTCACTTCGATGGAGTCGAAGGGTTTGAACGGTTGGGAGGCCCGATAGGAAAAGCTCCTTCGGGACGGCGTGCCGCGAGGCTTCTCCTTCTCCGTCGGCGTGCTTTCGCCCAGCCGCTGCGCCAAAATGTCGGCGTTGTAGATGATCTTCCCCGCCCGCTGCCTGAACTCCGAGTAGGACTTGGAATAGTCCTTGTTCATGGACCTCCATAATTTTGTTCTTAGGCGGAGCCCACCTATGACGCCGACGAGCTTGACTTCGTCCCCGACGGGCTCACCTTCCATGATGATCTGGTCGACCCGGTCGATGTACGCCCGGTCCGTCTCGTCCTTCCCCTGAGCCAAGTTGGCCATGCGATTGGCGCCGGCCAGTCGTGGCGCCATCGAGGAGAAATGTTCCAGGAACAGCTCCCCCAATTGGTGGAATGAAACCACCTTCCCCGCGGGCAGCGAGGAGTACCAACGGTGAGCCCGGTCACCGAAGGTTAATGGAAACATCCGGCACTGGGTCGCGTCTGTAGCTCCCATGGAGATCATGTAAGTAGAGTACTTGCTCAGGTGGGTGACGGGGTCCGTCTCCCCGTCATATTGGCCCACAGCGGCCACATTGATTTTTGGTTGGGCTGGGGCCCGCACCAGGATGTCTGCGAGGGGCGAGTTGGGCATGTAGGGGACATGATGTTGCCCGTCCCGCCTCTCGAGCTTGGCCTCGAGGTCCGTGACCTTCTTTAAGATAGCGGCCATAGCGCTGTCGGCCGCGGGTGGAGAGCGGGGACGAGGGTTGTCCCCCAAGCGGTCACGGACCGACGGCCTCGGGGCCGTGTCGTTGTGACGCCGGGGGGATCGTGCCCGCTCTCGCTCCCGGGGTCTGGAGCTGGCGTTGGACTCGCAGTTTCGGGCAGCTCCCCGGCCCTGGGACCCAAGTCTGGAGAAGACCGATCCTGCGGGGCGGCGAGAGGCCCGTTGTGAGTCGGCCTCCTCGTCGAGGCGCCTCTTTAGATTCTGAGGCCGAGGGTTACTGGCGGCCCTCCTGTCCGCCTCTTGCTCCTGCCGTGGCTGGCTGGTGGCCCTGGTTCGGGCTGGCTCCTTTCCAGGTCGGTGAGTGCGGATAGGAGCGGCGTCGATTTCGGCCTGGCGGAGTTCGATCATGGCCCTTGCGGCCTGGAGGTCCTCAGGAGTTCTTATCGCCGATAAGAACTCGAAAGGACCCTGGAGGGTCTCCGCCGTGGCCGGAGCCGGGGTGGCGGTTTCGCCGATGTCCTCGGCCTGCTGCTGGGTTCGTGTGGCCTTTGAAGTGGTCATTTTTGGAATGAAAAATGGATGGAGTTTTGTTCGAGGTGGCTGAATGAATTAAACCGAGAGTACTTCGATATTAGCCACCCTCCTTCTAGCGCCAAAATGTTGACAGCGATTTATAACGGATCTCGCTGCCGGGTTCCTAGCGGGTAGGATCTGATATTAATGATAACAAGAAGTAGTCAATGTGAGAGTAAATGAGCTCTCAAGAGTGTATTTGCAATAAATGTGATGTGTGTTACAAATGGGCATTTAAAGCCCTATTTATAGTGTACAAGGTGGGGGTTCCCCATGCTTGGTAGGTGGACCTGTGGGTCCCCCTACTCCTAGCTGGAAGGTAATAAGTGGCTACAGCCTCCCCTACGAGCCAATGAGGAGACACCACGTGGCGCTGTCACCCCTGAGGTGATTGGACTTGGCCCCAACTGCCCTCTTTGACCCTGTCACATCCTCTGGACTGATGGCACCCGACGTCCTCTCACAGCTGGCGCGGCCTGGGGTCGGGCAGACGGGTACTCGGGTACCGAAAAACGAGTCCGGATGAGAATGCCCCGGTTGACCATTTGCGGGCAGGAGGGTAGAGCACCTGCACCGGGGCTCGTCGCTGGCCTCCCGATATCCGGGCCTGTGGATTATAAGTACCCTTCCCGGCAGATCCCAGAGGCTCGCGTCGGGCAGCATCTAGGTCCCCGCCCGTCTGTCTGACCGGTCGGAGGACTACTCTCATCCGAGCCCGCTACAGTAGTGGGTCTGTATCCGATACCCGATGGGTCGGGTAGCAAATATCGGGTGTAACACACCCCATAAACCTACTCCCCAAGACGTACCCCATCTAGACTATATCACCCTTGCCCAAAGGCTGCCCCTTTCATTATAAGATTTCCACATCCACTTTCCCAATGAGACTTTATTAAAAATCTCCAAGTCCTGAACTCCCAGCCCCCCATAGCTTTTTGGTTTACAAATTGTTTTCCATTTCACCCATGCTGTTTTTCTCTCATTCTCTCCACCCCACCCCACAGAAACTTCCATTTCACACATGCTGTTTTTCTCTCATTCTCTCCAAGAGAGTGAATTAATTTTATCAATTTCTTTTCTTTTTTACTTTGCACCAATAATTTCAAAATTCTTTACCTTTTTAATTTTAAAACTATTTTCAATACACTATATATCAAATTAAATTGTCTTTCAAATATTTTTTATTTAATACATACATTGCACAAATAAAAAGAAAATTCATATTTAAAGTATTTATTTTATTATTAAGTGTTTTTTTATTGACTTTAACTATATGATTGATTGAATTTAATTAATTTTTTTAGACTATATAAGTTTTTTAAATGTTAAAATAATTTTCTGAACTTTTGTATTTGTTGTGAATTTAATATATAATTAAATAATTATAATACTCACATATATACAATATAATCTTTACAGCGTTTAAAATTTATAATATTCAATCCGTGCATCACAGGAGAAATACTAGTGGTTAATAATAAGTAGTATCAATATACACCTACTTTCGTTGTCATAAAAATTAAAGTCGGAAATATCTTTGAGCAAGTTTAATAAAATAGTTAATGCTGTGAAATTTACATAAAGATTAAGAACTCACCCAAATAAATACTAAAATATTATTTTTCCAATTATTTGACTTAAATTTAGTCGGTGATTTAAAAACTTGAAAGTATACTCCAATCAAAATGATCTCTCTCCTTAATCTCATATGTACTTGTATTATAGCAGTTCTGTTTTAAAAGTTCTTTCACCAAGCATTCTTTTAATTTGTCAAAGACTCTTGAGATGCTTTGGACGAATTTCAGTTTCCAGGATAGAATCTCTTATTTTGATCATCACGATACTGGTGTAAAAACATTTTAGAGCATTTCCAACGGTTCGCACTACTCTCAAATTCATCTCTTATAACCATCAACAAATTTCACATTACTCTACAATAAAATTCGCGTTACACTTAAATTCATCTCCAACCATCAGCACCACGGCTCTACATATACTATTTTTATTATACTCTTTTCCATTTAGACTTAAATGGTTACAAAATTAAAATTTAATATCTTTATTTGTTATTTCGATGGGTTAATTGTTTTTCTTTTATAAATAAAAGTTCTTTAACATCATATAAATATATAAAGATAAAATTGAATATAAAATATGCGTAAATAATAGATTAATTTATATAGGCTCGTGTTCGACACTCTCGCTGCTAGTGAATCGTAGGACATTTGTTTAGCACCCCCTGCGCGTGTATGTAGAGAATGAAACATAACCTTAAACACAAGTTACAAGCTTCAAGTGAATTCCCCTTTATATACCCACTTACTTTTATTCATTTTTCAATATGGGACAAAAATCTTTCTTTTTTTTTTTCCCTTCACTTTGATTACAACAATTTGAGATATAATTTCTCATTCACACCACCACCTTTTTCCAACCATTCTAGCTACAAAGTAGCTTTGATGCAACATTTGAAGCTGCGTTAGAAATGGTCTTATATGCGCTTCTAGATTTGTTCTTCTTTTATTACCTTATTAAACAAGATCAAGAGAAATGCACTAGACACCGTCAAAATAAAATGGTTTACAATCATTATTAAAATATGCAGTTCTATATATTGATTATTGACTTGTAAAATGTTGTCGGTGAGGTTAACAACATAGTTCCTAGTATCATGAGCTAACAACATAGTTCCTAGTATCATGACCTACCCCAGTAATAAAATACGTATCCGTATTATTGCAAGGGTTTTCTGATTGGGTGAAGAAGTGTCCACATTTTGGTGTCTTTTGAGTGCATTTTGTGCTTAATTGTATCAAGAAGTTTGCGAAAATGCTTAGTTTGAGATATTTGGCCTAAATTCGTATTTTCATGTCATTTTTAGGAATTGAAGTGAAGAAATAAGAGAAAACGAGTTCTACACGCATTGCTGGGTGTTAATTTCAACATTGAAGTGCTCAGGATAAGGAAACGAGAAGAAACGGTGTGAGCGTGGAGCGAAACGGAAAAAAAGGCAAAAATTAAGCCTTACTCGAGCCAACCACCTGCTCGAGTAAGCCAACTCGTGCGAGTTGATATCGGTGGCAACAGAAGGGTTTGTGCAATTTTCACTACTCGACCGAGTGCCTCAGTCGAGTTACTCAACACGGTCGAGTAGCCTGGGAATTTAAAATGCATTTTTAATAGCCGCACTCGACCAAGCATTTTGGTCGAGCTGGAGAACTCTTGCGAGTCAATGTCGGTTTTTACAGAGCGTTGGGAGCAAATTTGGCCGTGCTCGACCGAGCGCCTCGCTCGAGCACCCTGGAATGAAAAGATAAAGCCCGTTTTTTGAAATCGTGGTCGACCAAGCACCTTGGTCGAGTAGATCGACTCGCTCGAGTTGTGCAGATTTTTGCAAAATTTCAGCTCTGACCTAGGGACATGTGCCAGACATCAAGATGAGGATATAAATTGAAGAATTTCGGATTTGAGAAGGGAATTTCAA
The DNA here is from genome assembly GCA_947034835.1 of Ballota nigra. Taxonomy (NCBI): domain Eukaryota; kingdom Viridiplantae; phylum Streptophyta; class Magnoliopsida; order Lamiales; family Lamiaceae; genus Ballota; species Ballota nigra. The sequence continues at coordinate 114,283,099 of OX344722.1, read as the reverse complement.
TTCTGAGAAGCACCCAAGAGATGATTAGCCAAAATTTACCTTTCCTTTAAGTTTTCTTCATTAGATTAGCTTAGATTAGCCATAGATTTCAAGTTTTAGAGTAGTAGATTTCATTCCCAAGCAAGATTGAAGAATTTGTTGAAGCTTTCATACATTTTGTGAACCAAAGAGGTGATATCTTTCTATTTCATTGCAATTTCATTTAATATTGGTATGGATTTCATGTTTTGCTCTTGTTTAGCCCTGGGTTGTCCTCTTCAATTCATGGGCTAATCTTTTTATGCCTTGAATGGTGGAAATTATGTGAGAATTAGGTTTGAGATGTTGATTTATGTCTAGTTTTGATTGTTTGTGGAATTATATCCTTATTGATTGGAATTTAGCTTTGCTCTAAGCATGAATTGTTCATATTGATGTGTGAATTCGTTTTAGTGTAGATGAGAATTGCATTGATTTGATGAAACCTTTGTATATGAGCAAGGAGTGTTTAGATGCGTTTATCTCGTTTTAACTCGTCGAGAGAGAGTTAGAACGTAGGATCCCGTCAATGAGCCTTAAACATTTGATAGTCTGTTGAATGTTTAGGTGAAGTGTTACTTGTTATAATCCATGAATGATTAAGATTTTGGCATAAGTCAACGTTTGAACCTAAGGATCACATAATGGAAACCATTTAGAGCATATCTCTCCCTTTGCACTTCGTCGCACGAAGTTAGATTAGCTGTTTATTTTCTTGCTTAGAGGTTATTTGATTTTAATTACTTGTTGTTTACATTTTCTAGCTAAAACCAAACCCGAAAACTTTTTAATTATAGCACCATGTCGACTTTGAGATTGAGTCCTAAGAACATTTTCCACTTCTTTTGAGTTCGATAAATTTTTAACTTGGTCAATTGCTTACAATACGACGAACTCGTTCACTTGCGAGTAGTTCAATTTGTGCTTAAACGAATTTGACAATCATTTTCCTTTACAAGGTTTGTGACCATTAAATTGGTGAAACATTATTCTGTAGATAAAGTAGACTTAAACTCTTGGGTGCAATTCTTGAGATCCCAAATATGATAATCCGTACGTAGCAAAATTATTATAACATTCCTATGAAAAAATATTCGTGCAATTACGATCTTCATTATTTTGGTAGCAAGAAGATGTTATGTTAATTTGATTCCATTTTTTGAGTGCTTGAGATTTATTAAAAATTGTTGCGATGATAATCATCGCGATGAAAATAACATTCACCACACCCTTGCATTCGGATATCATGTTTGTATTTTTTTATTTTTTATTTTATGAGTGCTCTAAAATCCGGATTCTTCTCTTATAAGTTGAATATACAGCTAGGTTGCTTTAAGATTTCTATTAATTAAGTGCATAAATCTGTAACAACTCATTTTAAATTGAAACTTATAAATGCATTTATGATGATCTTGTTATTACGTGGAATATTAAATTACATGGAATCAAGAACTAGACATGAAGATGCATGATTATTGTTACATATCTTATATGTGCTGCAATAACCGACATGCTACATTTAGGGTTTGAATTTTGTAAGCATTAGTTTAACTTAACTAATTAGTAATTTTTTTTTTTAATATGTTATTTTTTTTTCCCACGAAATGTACTAACGTATTATGTGCATTGAAAAACATATATCATAATAGACATAATTTTACATGCACCAGATGCACCATGCATTTAAAGTATATTTTGAAAAATTTACTTATACAATTACTGAAAATTACATCTAATAAGGAGCAACTTTTCAATAATATTTGTTGTTTACCAGAAATATGTTGCTGGGATTAAATGACTATTTATGAGAGCTTTGGTAAAAACATCAAGGGTATGTTTGTTTTGGGACTCACACGGATGGACTTTGGACTTTGCAATCCACGCCCCATACGAGTTCGGGATTTAAAATCGGGTTTTCAAATCCCAAACTCAATCCCTACCTATAAACCTATTACTATTTTTCATATAATTAAATACAATCACATCATCACTTTTTTATCATCCACTCAACCTCTTTCCTACTTTCTCTTACACAATATAATAAAATAATACAACATCAATCACTAATAAACATTGATTTGACATAAAGCAAAATCTCACCCTACTAAAATCCCAAAACAAACACATACTCATATTATTCATCAAGATTTTCACATCCTAAGATTTCAAAGTCATGAATTCCCCCGCACACTTAAATCCCAAAACAAACATACCCCAAGTGATTGGGTTCTTTAATGCTAAAATGATTGATTTTAATGAAAGATAATAAAGAAAAAGCAAGAACACCAAGATTTGCCAAGGGTTGTTAGTCCCTGGACTTAAATGAAGATTGTATTGATTATAGTGAAAGAAAATGAACCCTCCTCTTGTTACAAATGCGAGGTTATTTATAGCTTTCTCACTACAGGGGTACATCGGTCATTTCCGACCTCTCGGGGGACAGGTGCATTAAATGCCTCCAGCCTCTGAGGACGCGCGGGCACTGGTGCGCAATAGCTTGCAGGTAGCCGACCACTAGGGTGTTGACGTGTGTCCAAAAAGGACGATTCTCTGGCGTATTTCCTCATTTGGATGGAATATTCTCTGTGTCACTGAGTACGGAGGCGACCTTTTTCCTCTTGGGGAAGATCTCGCTTGATTCCACCACGTGCTCCAAATCTTCCTTGCCGACCGGGGATGTTATGAGGTCGGAGGTCGGTCTCTTGGTGAGTCATGAGATCGGAGACCCTTATTGAATGTCGGTCGGACCCGGGCGACCTTTATTGGTTTTCTCTGGTCGTGGCCGGTCCGGTCCGATCTCGGTCTAGCAGTCCTGCTCCTGGAACAACATTGATGAGTGCTTTAAGCTGGTTTCCGGCCTCGTTTTCGAGGTCGGAAATTGGGGTCGGAGCCCGCTGAGGTCGGACATAGACCGGTCAGGTCGGCCCCGACCCTGAGCGTCTATTTACCTTTTTCGGCTCTCTTCTGGCCAGCGCCGACCTGTGGTCCAAAATGGTCACAACAATTGCCCCCCAACTCATCTCTCAGAGTTGATGAGGGGCGAGGTGGTCGTTTTCCGTCTTTTGCTGGTGCCGGCCTCGATCTGTCCGGGGTGATCGGAGATCGGCCAACGGCTATGTGACGATTGAAAGGACGTGTGTTGTACTGTTTCCCTAAAAAGGTGCGCGCGCTGTCAGACGATGCCTCGGATTTCGCGCATTAAAGTCTGGCGTGCGTGACGTGATGCGATTCCTCAAATCTCACGCATTAAATGCGTGCCGTGTACGAGGCGTCTGACGCTGAAACCGTCGCTTCAAATTCTTGCTTCTAGGCCCCTATGCCTGGAATTTAATTTCGAAATAGGTCCCTGCCCCTTTCTTATAAATAGGGGGGCCATTCCACTCTTTTGGACTTTTACTCTTCACGCGAATTGCAGCAATCTTCTTGGCGATTTTCGGCGAACTTCTTGCGACGGCGACGAGCTTTGAACGGCGGCGACTGGTGGTTTTGGGAAGGTAAATTTCGAATTTTCAAAACTCAACACTTTAATTTATATTATGGTACGCCGGTGGATGGGTCCTCCGCCTGGTCAAAGGGGAGGCGCCTCCTCTAGTGGTGGAGGAGGTGGTGGAGCAAGTAGGAGACTTTTTGAGGGAGAAGGAGGCTCTGGCAGTGGACGCGGCGCTTCTTCTTCCCGTCTGGCGAGCTCCATACGGGCTCACAATGACGACGGCTTGGATGCCTTGTTCCCGAGACCGGGCCGGTCACTATTGGGAGAAGGTGCCCTGAAGGGTGTTCCGGATGCGGCGGAGAGATCCCGGGCGGAGTTGATGGCCCGACCCATGGAGAGTAGGAACCCATTGGACGACCTCCTTGAGGAAGATGATGAGGGTGACGGCCATGGCGAGGGCAACGATACGGCCAACAATTTGTTGCTCCAGAACCTCGCGGCCGAGCAGATCAAGGAAAGGCTCGGTATGGCGAATGAGGCCTCAGGGTCGGACGCTGAAGAAGTTGAGAGGCCGGCCGTAGCCGGTCGGAGCCTTAGCCAGGACCGGCGCGACCAGGTCAGACAAGCCTTCCGTCTGTGGTCGGACAATGTGGAGGAGAAAGATGAGATAAACATCCTCAATTTTGATTTCGAAGTTTATCAAGGGCATTACCGGCGGGGGCCGACGGTTCGCGATCCGGCCACGATTAGGATTGCGAATCTGGAGGAGTCCCAAAGGTGGACTATCGGGCAGGTTCCGAGCAAGATTACCCAAGCCTACCTCGACGAGGTCCGGAACGAATGGGACGTTCCGTATGATATTCAACTCTATGCCCCGGAGCCGAATGAGCGGGCCGATCAGCCTCCTCGAGGGATGGTGGCCGTCACTCAGGATATGATGGAGGTCGGACTCCGCTTCCCCCTCCATCCGGCCGTTTCCTATCTGCTGAACTTTTGGAACCAGGCGCCCATCCAACTGCTCCTGAATGCATGGATGATAATCGTGAGCGTCATGGCTCTGTTTGGGCAAAACCGACTTTACCGGATGTCGAATCCGGGGGAGATGACTTATCTCTACCGGATACAGAGTGAGAGGAGTGGGACCGGCGAGGTCTATATTCAAACGAGGGGGCAGAAGCTGGTGACCGGCCTGCCGCGTAAGGGCCGCAACGACAGGAAAAAATGGTTCTTCGTTGGTGGGTCGTGGAGGACCGGGTATCCAGACGGGACGGAGATCGACGTTCCGACCAACATCCGCCCTAAAAACCCTAGTAAGGAATTTTTAGCATATACTTGAACTTAATGTACTGATCTAATTTTTACTTCTCCTTGCAGGCTACCCTTGCCCTTCTGACCGGGAGCTGAACTTCGATTTTGCGGTCGTCAGGGAGCGGATACTATCATTGCCGGCCACGGAGAGAAATCAGGCCATCCTCCAGACACGACAAGCTCGGCTTTCAAGCCGTTTCTTCCAGTATCCGTGCCATATAAAGTTGACGGGTGAGTGCTAGGTTGAGCCCGGATCTCATGTTGTAGTTTTTTTATAACGCTTTGCGTTTTGTGATGCAGTGCCCGACTTCCCGGTCGTAAGGCAGTGTCCGCCTGAATTCTCCGATCGCTGCGCAGAGATGTTTTCCATGTTGGGAGCTTGCAAGGTGAAGAAACCGGCTAAGGGCACGAAGAAGAAGAAAGGGGTCGGCGCCCGGACCGGGATCGTGATCCAAGAGCCCGCTCCTCTTCAGTCCGTTCCTGCCGCTGGGACGACCACCGTCGAGACTCTCACCTCCTCACCGATCACTGGCCGAAAGAGGGGCCGGGAGGAATCTGAAAGTGAAGAGGCCGGCCTGCACCGGTTGAGCCCGGCTCATATTGACGTTTCGGACGGCACGCCGCCTGGGCCCTGATCGGCTGGAACGGGGACCGTGGCCCACGAGGCGCCTGTTCTCGGCCGGGAGGATGATAGGACCTACTTTGGTCGTGATCCGGCCCGCTTCCAAGCGTAAGATTGTTGACTTTAAATTTTTCTCTTACTTGTACCTGACTTGATTTTTCTTCTTATCCAGGCTGACGCGCAATGACTCTGACCTCCCCCCACTGGTGCTGGACTTCTTGTCCTCCCGGGCTCCGGGCTCAATTGTTGAAATGCCGGAGTATATGAGTCGGTCGGTGAACTCCTTGCCCCAAGCTTGGACCCGGGAGCTGGCTGATGTCTCCGAGCGCCGCCCCCGATATGCCGGTCGAGCCTGCGTTGCTCTGGTCAGCCAGACGACCATTATGGCTAACTTTGTGGAAAGTGAGCTCAATAGTGCCATTAGCTCCGTCCGGAGGTTGGAGGCCGACCTGACCAGGGCTCGGGAGGAGAAAGCCGGACTCGAGAGTGAGAATGCCGCCCTCAAGAAGGAAAAGGACTATGCGGTCGATCAGATGGAGGCCGTCCTGAAGGAGAAAGAGGATGCCCTCGGCCGGGCAGAGATGGCGTACAAAGCTCTGGCAGATACCCGGGACCGGGTAGCTGAGATGGAGGATGTCAATGCCGATCTGCGGCTGGAGGCGCACAAGGCCCGGGGGGATGCCGATCAGGCCCTTGCCCGGCAGGCTGAGCTGGAGAGGGAGCTCCAGAAGAAGGCTGATGAGTTGGCCACTTCCGTGAGCCGGCCGGCATTCGATCCGGAGGATCCGTCTACCAACCCGGAGCTCTTCTCTGATTTTTGCTTCTATGCTGCCGCTGCCAGCATGATCTGGGTCGCGCGCCAGGCCAATCTCGACACCAAGTCCCTAGAAGACTACTTCTGGGAGTATGCTGCCAAGAACCCGGCCAGCGAAGGCTTCTGGTTTCCCTTCCTCGATCTCGAGACCGAACTAGGGGTGGACCTTTCATGGTTTCCCCATCGGCACAGGCTGATCCAACCGGGTCAAAATCCCCCGACCGGCGATGAAGAAGAAGAAGACGAGGAAGAGGAGGCCCCTCCGGAGGGTTCCCAGATGCCGGGCGGAAGTGGGGCTGATGTGGAGGCCTGGGTTGATGAAGTGGCCGACTTTGTAGCCGGGACCGGAGGGCAGGCGAGCCCGACGGCCGGGAAAGACGACCCTTGAACTCTCATTGCCTTAGATTTTTCTTCAATGCTTTTCTGAATGTGACCGGTTTTCGACCGGATGTTGTTTTCTTTCTTTGGAACTGATTGTAATGTTTCCGGTTTTGGTCCGGTTTAGATTTAATGACATTCTGTTCTTTGCGATTTATTGCTTTGTTATTGCTCTCTTACTTGCTTATACTTATCAACATATCTTAAATTTTAACAAATATGAATGAGATTTTGCTCCGGGCTCAAGTGTGATATGCCGACCTCGATATGGTCGGCATATGCTTTTGAACTGAGCTCGGTGCTTGGATTGGCCTTGGTTGCCTTGCCGAGCTCAAGTGTGATATGCCGACCTCGATACGGTCGGCATACGCTTTTGAACTGAGCTCGGCTCTTGAAGTGGCTTGGATGGCCTTTCCGAGCTCAAGTGTGATATGCCGACCTCGATACGGTCGGCATATGCTTTTGAACTGAGCTCGGATTTTGGGATAAGATTGAGCTGTGCGAAGAGCTTTGTATTGATAAGAACTTTGAATACATAGTACAAAATCATTGGTAGTATTTCTTCAAGTGAATTGCATTCCAGGGGTATTGGTCCGGAGTGCCGTCCATGAGTTCCAGCTCGTAAGCACCCTTGGAGAGCCACTTGGATATCCTGAACGGGCCCTCCCAGTTCGGGCCGAATACCCCTTTGGGCACTTGAACCTTCTTAAGGACGAGGTCCCCGACCTGGAATTGTTTGGCCTTCACTTTGGAGTTGAAAATATTTTCGGATTTCTTCTTGTAGACCGCATTTCGGAGGTCGGAATTGAGCCTCCTCTCCTCCAACATGTCCAAATCGATCCTCCGGGCGGTGTCATTGTCCTCGGTGATCACCTGAGCCGTCCGGTGGTTTGGGAGAGAGACCTCCGACGGGATGACGGCCTCGGTCCCAAAGGCTAAAGCGAAAGGTGTTTCGCCCGTTGAATTCCTTGTAGTCGTACGATACGACCAGAGCACGTCGGGTAGCTCGGCTTGTAATACCCTAGACTTTCATGACCTTATTTGCTTTACTAAATGCTTTATAATTCTATATGAATCTATGTGATGCATTTACATCCCAAAATTCATGTCAAGACACGTTTATGTGTTTTATTTACTCGATACTTACAATTAACATATTATTTGCTCAATACATGCTTATTCTTGAAACTTTATAATTTTTATATGTTCTTTATTTTATGTCTTAAAGTATTTGATATAGAAATTAATATAGTCCTTAAGTCTAGTATTTTATTTTACACGTTATAAGTTGAAAAATGAACGTTTCTTCAAGAAACGAATTACGTATCGATTGCTCGATGTTTTTTTATGATTAGTATATAGACTTTATAATTTATTTAGAGCCTTAGAAGAGTTTTAATTTTATTTTATAAGATAGTATAAGTAATTTTATGCATAATGTACCTTAAAAGCATTAAATAAATTAGAAAATCATAATTTCTTTTATTTTATTTATTAAATTCAAAGCCTACAAGTGTCTTAACTACAAGACACAAGAATTCTCTTGAATTATCCTCAAAATTTCGTCCAATATGAGGAAAGGAGGAAGATTGGTGAAACTTCATGAATTAAGGTCAAAGTTAGTAGCATAAAAGTCAAAATTAGCTACTAATTATAAGATGCCATGTGTTTAATGGCTTAACCTCCAAATTCATCCAAATTCTTCCACACTTTTCATCCAAGTCGGTCAAGAGGATTTTGGAGTAGCTTCCAAGCATGGTTCCTCCTATAAATACATGAGCTTTCATGCAAAATTATTCAGAAGAAAAAGTTTAAAGAAAATTTCACAAATACTACTACTCTTATACTTAGAAGTTGAGAAAGGAGAAGAAGATATTTCTTGTAGCTACTTATCTCTAAGTAAGCTTCTCTTCTTGATTGAGTAATTATTTAAGTGGTAGTATGAAGTTTATGCATGATATGTGAATTAATTGATAGGAAAATGGGTTTTGATGAGTAAATTGCATGTTATCCATGTTTTACTTCATGTTTGAATGTTTAATTCAATTTATTCATGAGTTATGATCAAAATCATGTTTATTATATGATTATATATGCTTTAGAAGTATAAATCATGAAATTATATGGTTTAAAGTGAGTTTAAGATGTTATGTTCTTCATGTATGCATGAAAACCGAAAATTTGGACAACTTATGAAGGAATTTCGTTTTTGATCCAATTTGTTGGTGGAAATTTCTGAAATTTTTATATGTGAAAATAAACTTGTGAAGGAACTTAGGTTTAAAATTTCATAATTTTTGGACTGGTATTCAATTCGTGGTAATTTTTCGAAGTAGAGCTAGGGTTTTGGACGAAAATACAGGAACAGTAGAAGTTTGCTATGATCTGAGAATAATCGGTTAGTTTTTTATAGAAAAACAAAGTATTTTGATAAATTAAATGAAGTTGGGAGTTCATGGTTAAAATTTCATGAGTATTGGACATGTGGTTGATTTATGGTGAATTTTTAAAGTTAAGTGACTAGAATCTATTACTGTGTGTTCATTACGAAATATTTGATGTTTAGTAAGGAGTTTGAGAAATCTGAAAATATAGTGATAAACTTTATTGAGTTGGTAATATACTGTTAAAATTTCATAATTTTTGGACGTATGAATAATTTAATATGAATTTTCAAAGTTAGGTGTGTAATCTGCCAAATTCGAAATTTTGTATGAAAGGTTCAAAATGGTCCGATTACATTTTTACAGTCGATATTTATTTATAACTTGCTATTTGATGATTTTATACACTTAATTGATATTTGGGTGTTAGTATACAATATTTGAATATGTGTGGAGATTTGAATTCAAGTCTTACAATTTACAAAAGTGAAGGGATAAGTAACAATATTTTTATTTTAAAAATTTTACTTGTAGGTACAAACCTGCAAGGTGAGGAATCACTTCTCTCTTCACCGAGTGTTCTATTATTATTTAATTTCACTTATTAAACGTTGAATGTTAAATTTTGAGTCTGGCCCGCTATCGACTGGCCCCACATATAAGTTCAACTTTATGTTGGCAAGCATATAGTCCGGTCGTTCCGGCACCACGGGTTGGTCACGCCACCCAAGCATATACCCGGTGAAATTCCGGGGGCTCACATGTTATAAACAATTGATGTTTAGTTTGTGCAATTATAAAGAGGTTTCCCACTAAGTGTTTACAAACGCTTATCCCTTCCACTTTTAAATTTTTACAGATGCTATGGATCCGGACGTGGGCGAATGAACTCGGCAGGCTGTGAAGTTTCTTAAAGACTTTATATTTTCAAGAATAATAATTTAAATTTTGAGTTGTAACTTAAGCTACGATCATACTTATTTACTACTTCCGCTGTGTAAATGTGTGGCGTGTGTATATTTTAATACAAAGTACTATTTTAGTAACGTTCCTACTTGTGCCACATCATATTTTTCGTACTATTTTAAGTGGGGGCGTTACACGGCTGCCCACTTCCCCTTTTTGTCCTCAAGCTTAGCTTTGATAGTATGCTTGAGGATTTTGTTTACGGCCTCTACTTGGCCATTCGTCTACGGGTGGTAGGGGGTGGAGAACACTTTCTTGATATTCCACTTCTCACAAAACTGAATCATCTGGAGACCGTCAAACTGCTTTCCGTTGTCGGAGATGATCACTTGAGGTAGGCCGAAACGGCAGATGATGTTTTTCCAGATGAACTTGATGATTTGAGATTGGTTGATCTTGTTGAGTGGCTCGGCCTCCGCCCATTTTGTGAAATAGTCGACGGCCACGACGACGAATTTGTGGCCCCCGGGCGCAGTGGGCATTGGTCCGATCAGGTCGATGCCCCACTGAGCAAAAGGCCAAGGGCTATACATGGAGGAGAGCTGCTCAGGGGATAGCTTGATGTTGGGCCCCAAGATTTGGCATTTGTGGCACGACCTTGCAAAGTTGACAGCGTCTTTGTTCAAGGTCGGCCAGAAATATCCTTGTCTGATCACTTTGTGGGCCAGGGCCCGGCCTCCGGCGTGATTTCCGCATACCCCCTCATGGATCTCGGTCAGAATGCTCTGGCCTTGCTCCGGGGTTATACACTTTAGGAGTGGGAGGGTAAAGCTTCTTTTATATAAGAGATCGTCAATGAAGGTGTACCTTGACGACCGGAGTTGCAGTTGCCGTGCCCGGATTCTATCCTCCGGGAGCGTGCCGGTCTTGAGATACTTTACGATCGGCGTCATCCAGTTTTTATCTGTGCTCAGAATGGTCGCCACTCGTACTCGGATGACCGTGGGCATTCCGAGCGTGGAAAGTTGAATATTGGCGAAGTCGGTGGCTCCCTCCGCGGTTGCAAGTTTGGAAAGAGCGTCGGCCTGGGTGTTGTGCTCCCTTGGGATTTGCTCAATGAAAACTTGGTGAAATTTCTCGCACAAGGTTGTGACCAGATCGAGGTACTTCGTCATTTTCTCCCCCCGGGCCTCGTACTCTCCCTTGATTTAGTTGACTACGAGCAGGGAGTCCATAAAAATGTGTAGTCGGCAAACTCCGATGGCGATCGCGAGCTCAAGGCCCCCAACCAGAGCCTCATACTCGGCCTCGTTGTTGGTGGCCGGGAAGTTGAAGCGGATTGCATGGATAAAACTCTGGCCCTCAAGGCCGATTAGGACAACGCCGGCCCCGACACAAGTGTTGGTTGACGATCCGTCCACGTAGAGTTTCCACGGGGGGTGGTTGATTCTTGTGAACTTAGGTGGGAAGGTTAGTTCCACTATGAAATCGGCCAGGGCCTGGCCCTTGATGACCGTTCTTGGGGCGTATGAGATCCCGTACTGAGCTATTGACTTGAAGCGAACTACACTAGCTTTCTACTAGTAGTTACCCCGCAAGAGAACGGGTTCACAGTAGTATTGGCAAGTATATGGACCAAGTATATCGAACCCAAGGGACAGTTTATATGCGAATAGATCCCTGAAGATCTACGCGTCATAATTAATATGAGTGTATTGTTTTTGGCTTTTTTGGAAAGATTAATTAAGCTAACTAAATTATCCTACGAATGCAAAAGGAAAATTAAACGAAATAACTAAAGGTGTGTTTTCAAATATGAGAAGGTGATGCTTAAGATAGGAATCCCTACGTATACTAACGGAGCAGGTACATAATCAAAATAACTGTGACACACAAGAATTAACCTAAGTCTAAGAATGCAAGGTGAAAGCTCAAGATTCTAAACCCTAATACTTTACCCTAACACTCGACTTCACGAATCTACTAACAAGTTAATAGATTGTGCTTAATTAATGAGACCCTAATTTAACTAAGGTGATGCGGTCGTCCTCCTTCGCTAAACCGGTAGATGAATTAACCTTTCCTAAACTCTCTCATTAAGTCTACTCGTTGTTAAAGAGTGATACGGTCGTCCTCTCTCTAACACCTTTCGAACGAAATTCAAGAGTGAAGTCTAGATTAATTTTAAGAATTCATTAACCAAGAGAATTAAACCCTAACTTCACGAATTACCCTAATTACGTACCTACATCCTACTTCTACGAGTTCATCCTAACCTAAGCATGCAAGGGTTTTAGCTAGACATGACGTTAACAAACATAAAAGCAATAGAAGAAACAACGAACATAAACATGGTAAATTGAACCAAGAAAAGATGAAACATGAACTAGGGTTTAAAGAAATAAATACTAAGAACTGAATTTGAATTGATAAAAACAAAGTTTAGAACGTTTAGAGTAATCAAGCTAAGGAAAAGAAACTGAGAAACGAAATTAAACTAAAAATTCGTAAGAAAAACCTCAACAACGTAAAAGTAAAGCTTGTTCGTTCTTCTCCTCTTCCTCTCTCTAAAAACTAAGTTTAAAAGTGCTTTCTAAAAGTCGGGGATCCTTCAAAACGTGTTTGGAAGAGGTATATATAGGCACGGGTCGAAACGGGAGTTAATGGGCAGAAAATACGCATCCGGAGGCAAAAATCCGAGGTTGCTCGAGCAAAATGCTCGAGCGGTCCCGCTCGAGTAGTGTAGCTCGAATGACACAATCGCTCGAGCGGTTCCGCTCGAGCCGGTCGAGCGCTGAAATTACACTGTATGTTTTGGGCGCTCGAGCAATTCGCTCGAGCGGTGGCGCTCGAGCTGCTCGAGCGCAAGAAAAGTTCTGTAAGTCTTAGGCGCTCGAGCAATGCGCTCGAGCGGTGGCGCTCGACCTAGTCACTCGAGTGACTTCCAACTCATCCCAACTGATACTTTTCCTCGTCCGCACTAATACCAATCGTATTTCTTCAATATCTTCTCATCCGGGCACCCGTTTGAGTCGATTCAAAGTCCTACGAACTCCATTTTTCGTCCTCTATTCACCTATGAGCATCAAAGAGACCAATTCATCAATGTGTAGAAATAATGCTCAATTGACTCTAAATACTCGATAAACTCGACCAAGATTGGGGTATTTCAAGCTACGAATCATGACAATTTCACGCCTAATCAACCCCCCCAAACTTACCATATTGCTTGTCCTCAAGCAATGAAATAATAAGTCAAGTGAAATTGTTAGGAATGAGTCAAAGAATCAATTAGTGCAAGCAAATGAACTCGAGCTTCAAAGATCAATCACAAGTATACTCACTCACCTTCCTTCATCATACTCATGCAATAACAACAAGAACCACCAAGATCAAACATGGATGTGCACTCAACGATGTGTTTCACTCCCTTACAAGTGTATATCAGTGTTTAAGGGACTCACTCATTCAATCAATCACACATATTGGCAGCCATAGGCTTGTAAGCACTCTCAAATCCGACCATACTCTAGAAATCAATGCCGAATCAAAAAGGACTTTTCTCAGGGTTGTAATGTAGGCTCTTTGGACGGGTGGGATAACAATATGGGTAAGTGACTAAAGTGAATGGAGAATAGAAAGTCAAACTTTGGCACTTCGAAATTAGGAACAGAATACTTCAAACATTTTCAAACAACACTCTTTCAATTCCTCTTTTCTCAACACTTCAATTTTTTTTTCTAACTCTTTCACTTCTTTTTTCAATCACTTCATTTTTTTTTCTTTTCGCACAAACACATGAGCTCATTTTTTCTTTTGCTCATTCTCAATTTTTTTTCTTTCCCACAACTCAAATCTCATTCACACCCTTATTTTATCACCACTCAACCATCATAATTCCCTTTTTCTCAACTCAACTCAATCCCTTCAACCTTCACACTTTTCCTATTCTCCACTCAAATTGGGACAAAAAGGCTTAGAAACTTGGAATAGTGTTTAAATGTGCTAGCAAATAAAATAGGCTTTAGGCTCAACGGGGCTAACAAGGGACAAATATCAATGGTAAGGAAATTTTTTGGCTAAGTGACTCAATAAAAACAAAGATGGCCTAAGATCACATTCGACATATCAAACTAGACACAATCAAGAAGCAAGAGCACACACAAGTTCTAGCATCCTCTAAGGTGACGTTCCACTCACAAACGAAGAGATTAATTAATGCATCAAAATCTCATAAGGCTCAAAAGCTCACGGCTTTCACATCCATGCTAGTCCTAGTGAATTCTCACTCTCATCACACAAATACTCAAAAGAAAAATTCACAAGCATACAAGTTCTTTCTCAAATCAGCTCAAACTCAAACACTCACACAAAAGAATTTCTAACTCACCCTTACTACTCACTCTACTCATCAAATCATACTCAAAGATAGCAATCAACAAGCATAAGATGATTGATAGACATGAAATATGCAATAGCGAGTCAAATCAAAATTACCCCAAGGAGTATCTCAACAAACCAAAAATCAATCAAACTCAACTCAAAGATAAGGGCGTGCATGCATGTGCAATGTACCAAGAAACATAAAAAAACTCCACCTCCCCAAACTTCGACCTTGCTAGAGGTCTAAGTTTGGGGTTGTGGGTTACCTCAACCAAATAATTCCGTTTCTCTCACTAGCTTTGCACACTCACTTGTCTCAAGTTGGTTCCTTCAATCTCCACTCCTTTGGTACTCCTTCGAGACAAGCCTACAAGCAACTTACTCAAATACGAGGTTAAACATACGACTCAAAATAACTCCCTAATAACTAAAAAACTCAAAGCAAATAAATAAAAAAAAAATAATGGGTTGCCTCCCATTCAGCGCTATTTTTAAGGTCCTCATGCCGGACCAAGCTCAAAGGAACTTATGGGACATCATACTCAAATTTACCTCCCTTACTCTCATAAGAGTGGTGGTTGCATTCTTTTCCTTGATGCCCCTCCATCATGAGCTCTTTTGCTCTCTTCTCATCCCCAAGTGTTATGGGTCTCAACTCCTTCTTGCCTCTATCTGGAGGAGTCTTACTAATCAATTTCTTGAGTTTTGACTTCTTCTTCTTAACTTCTTCTTTCCCTTCTAACTGGACCACGTCCACTTTCTTCACCTCTTCATCCTTCAACTTCTTCATTTTATCCCTATCAACATAATCAAGAACATAATTCTCATGGGTTAAATTATCAATTGAAGGACTAACAAAATCATGAATATGAGAAGGATTAGGGATAGGAGGTGTGTCTTCAACACGAGGATCAATGACATCCATGCAATACAAGCTCTCATCCTCCTTCGGGTGCTTCATGACTTCATATAGGGAGATCTTCACTTCTTGATCATCGACCTTCAACGTAATCTTCCCATTTGCCATGTCTAGCACCATCCCCGCCGTAGCTAAGAACGGTCTTCCCAAGATCAATGGAACGTGCTCATCTTCCTCCATCTCTAGGACTACAAAGTCGGCTGGAAAAATGTGATCTCCAACTCTCACTAGGACGTCTTCAACCACACCTTGAGGTCGAGTAATAGACCGATCGGCAAGTTGAAGCGTCATCATTGTGGGTTGAAGTTCACCACCTTCCAACTTCTTGAAAAGCGACAACGACATCAAATTAATGCTCGCTCCGAGGTCGCACAACGCTCCCTTCTTGATCCCGTTCCCAATGTCACATAGGATAGTGAAGCTCCCGGGATCCTTCAGCTTTGGTGGGAGCGCCTTGTGCACTAATGCACTCACCTCGTGGTTCAGCTGCACCAACTTCGGCTCATCCACTCGCCGTCTTTTCGCAATCAAGTCCTTCAGAAACTTTGCATAATGCGGCATCTGTTCCAAAGCATCATAAAAAGGAATGTTAATGTGAAGTTGTTTAAAAACATCAAGAAATTTAGCAAACTTTTCATCAAGCTTCTTTTTCATGAAGCGTTGTGGATACGGGACGGGTATCACAGATTTGGGCACCCCCCATTCATCTCTTTCT
This sequence comes from Ballota nigra, assembly GCA_947034835.1. Taxonomy (NCBI): domain Eukaryota; kingdom Viridiplantae; phylum Streptophyta; class Magnoliopsida; order Lamiales; family Lamiaceae; genus Ballota; species Ballota nigra. The sequence continues at coordinate 114,267,222 of OX344722.1, read as the reverse complement.
GTTTCTTTCACTTTATCCCTTGCTTCCTTTGCCTTTTCCCACTTAGGAACTCTCTCAACCTCCTCAATGCCTTTGCCCTTCTGGGACTCATCCATATCTTTATGCTTCTCAATCCCTTCACTTTCAATCCCCTTCTCAACTTGGGGCGTCTCAGAATCAGCAGGCATCTGAGGACCTTCATAATTGGTTCCACTTCTAAGCTGGATCGCCTTGCAATGCTCTTTCGGGTTCCCCTCCGGCATTCTATTCACTGACTTTGCAATCTGGCTCATCTGGAACTCTAAAGAAGTGAACCTTCGATTGTTCTCTTGTTGAGTTCTAGTCCACTCAACATTCATCTTCTGGAGCTCTTGATCACGTTGATCACCCTTCTTATGCAACTCCTTCACATCGTACTCCAAGGATGACAACCGCTTACTTCCTTCCTCCACCTTCTGAAGGATAGCTCTCAACATCTCCTCGGTTGATGCACCGCCTTATCCACCAGGAGGTTTAGACCCCGGATCAACACCTGCAGGAACAGTAATACCAGCTTTTGTGTTAGCATAAGAAAAATTCTCATTTTTCCTCCATGTGTTTTGAGGAGGCTGCTGGCCTCCTTGAACTCCTTGTGTGTTTCTCCATTGATTTTGAGGCGGCTATGGGCCTGGAGGTACAAATGGTTGACCATAAGAAGGTCTTCCATACTGGTTTCCACCTTGGTAGCCATGCTGATTGTAATACGGACCTCCCATGTAATTGGCTACCTCTTGCTGTCCACTTGGTTGGTCTACTCTCTCATTCTCTACTGCATGCTCTCCAACCAAACTCTTCCCCAACTCGAGGTTGTTGATTTTCTCCATCATGGCCATCAATAGCCTTCTCGTTCCTTCTCCCTCTTCAACCTGATGCACCCTCTGAAAATCTGCATCCACACCCCAAGCACCGGCGTTCATGACAATAGTGTCCACGATCTCCCTACACCTCTCTATGCCTTGATTCAGGAATGCTCCGCCCGCACAGACGTCTAAATGGTCTTGCCCCGCCTTGTTGGCACCACTATAGAAGAATGCCATAATGTCTCCCTCGTTGTACCCGTGCTGCGGGCACTCAATCAGCATGTTTGAGTATCTCTCCCACGCTTGGCGTAAATCTTCTCCAGACTTCTGGCGAAAGGACGAGATCTCAATTCTAGCCTTGATCGTCCTAGATGGAGGGTAGAATCGCTCGAGGAACAGACGCTCGAGCTCGGCCCAAGTGGTAATACCTCCCCGTGGGAGCGTATTATCGTACCACTCCTTGGCTATTCCCGTCAGTGAGAATGGGAACAGCCTTAGCCTCTTGGCATCTTCAGACATGCCATTGTAATTGAAAGTAGATGCTATCATGAGGAAACTCCTCAGATGTGTATGAGGATTCTCCTTCCCGATCACCCCTTTGAACTGATTCTCGGTAAGCAGCTTTAAAATCCCCGGGGATATCGAGAAGTTATTCGCCTCAACCGGAGGCAAAGCCACTCCATTATAGTACCGCTGTGGCTGCGCTGCAAACCTCCCTCGAATAGCCATATTGTGATCTACGTTCTGAGGAACGTGTTGAGGATTAGCAGCAGGTACTGGTACTTGTTGGGGTGGTGGTGGGTAAACAGGTGGTTGATTATAGACTGGGGGTGGAGGATACGGGTATGGTGGGTAAGGATAAGGTGGGTATGGGTAATGTTGGTTTACTGGGTTGTTGAAAGAGTTATTTGGGTTTTGTGGGTAAGCAGGGTTTTGGTTCTGGCTTTGGGGTTGTGTTTGTACAGAGTTAATTGTGTCTTGTGGGTTCGGGTGTGGGCTCTCAGTTCCCCCTATGGGTGTCTGCTGATTACTGCTGTTTCCATTGGCACCCTCTGCCCGTTCCACAAGAGCAGTATACTCTGCAGCTATTTTGTCTAACTCCCCAAGTTCATCAGAAATCTTGTCTTTGTCTCCAGCAGTAGTCATTATTCTCAAGAAAGCTCGGTTCCTTCTGGCTATCGTCTCAGGGTCTGACAGGATTCTTTCTTCGCCCGTATTGCCTTGTGAGCGTGTTTTCATAAACCTGAAACACTAGCAAAAGGATCAAAACGCAACTGCTGAACAAATAAAAATAAACAGAAAATAAGTCACTCACTACTAACTACTAAGCTATCGACAAGTCCTATTCAAAAGACATACAACGCCACCCCCGGCAACGGCGCCATTGACTTGAAGTGAACTACACTAGCTTTCTACTAGTAGTTACCCCGCAAGAGAACGGGTTCACAGTAGTATGGGCAAGTATAGGGACCAAGTATATCGAACCCAAGGGACAGTTTATATGCGAATAGATCCCTGAAGATCTACGCGTCGTAATTAATATGAGTGTATTGTTTTTGGCTTTTTTGGAAAGATTAATTAAGCTAACTAAATTATCCTACGAATGCAAAAGGAAAATTAAACGAAATAACTAAAGGTGTGTTTTCAAATATGAGAAGGTGATGCTTAAGATAGGAATCCCTACGTATACTAACGGAGCAGGTACATAATCAAAATAACTGTGACACACAAGAATTAACCTAAGTCTAAGAATGCAAGGTGAAAGCTCAAGATTCTAAACCCTAATACTTTACCCCAACACTCGACTTCACGAATCTACTAACAAGTTAATAGATTGTGCTTAATTAATGAGACCCTAATTTAACTAAGGTGATGCGGTCGTCCTCCTTCGCTAAACCGGTAGATGAATTAACCTTTCCTAAACTCTCTCATTAAGTCTACTCGTTGTTAAAGAGTGATACGGTCGTCCTCTCTCTAACACCTTTCGAACGAAATTCAAGAGTGAAGTCTAGATTAATTTTAAGAATTCATTAACCAAGAGAATTAAACCCTAACGTCACGAATTACCCTAATTACGTACCCACATCCTACTTCTACAAGTTCATCCTAACCTAAGCATGCAAGGGTTTTAGCTAGACATGACGTTAACAAACATAAAAGCAATAGAAGAAACAACGAACATAAACATGGTAAATTGAACCAAGAAAAGATGAAACATGAACTAGGGTTTAAAGAAATAAATACTAAGAACTGAATTTGAATTGATAAAAACAAAGTTTAGAACGTTTAGAGTAATCAAGCTAAGGAAAAGAAACTGAGAAACGAAATTAAACTAAAAATTCGTACGAAAAACCTCAACAACGTAAAAGTAAAGCTTGCTCGTTCTTCTCCTCTTCCTCTCTCTAAAAACTAAGTTTAAAAGTGCTTTCTAAAAGTCGGGGATCCTTCAAAACGTGTTTGGAAGAGGTATATATAGGCACGGGTCGAAACGGGAGTTAATGGGCCAAAAATACGCATCCGGAGGCAAAAATCCGAGGTTGCTCGAGCAAAACGCTCGAGCGGTCCCGCTCGAGTAGTGTAGCTCGAATGACACAATCGCTCGAGCGGTTCCGCTCGAGCCGGTCGAGCGCTAAAATTACACTGTATGTTTTGGGCGCTCGAGCAATTCGCTCGAGCGGTGGCGCTCGAGCGGTGGCGCTCGAGCTGCTCGAGCGCAAGAAAAGTTCTGTAAGTCTTAGGCGCTCGAGCAATGCGCTCGAGTGGTGGCGCTCGACCTAGTCACTCGAGTGACTTCCAACTCATCCCAACTGATACTTTTCCTCGTCCGCACTAATACCAATCGTATTTCTTCAATATCTTCTCATCCGGGCATCCGTTTGAGTCGATTCAAAGTCCTACAAACTCCGTTTTTCGTCCTCTATTCAGCTATAAGCATCAAAGAGACCAATTCATCAATGTGTAGAAATAATGCTCAATTGACTCTAAATACTGGATAAACTCGACCAAGATTGGGGTATTTCAAGCTACGAATCATGACAATTTCACTCCTAATCAGCTATCTCCAATGACCACTTTAACAACCTGCCGCTGGTGTCCGGCCGGTGTAAGATTTTCCTCAAAGGTAGAGTGGTGAGGACCTCTCTTGGTGGTCGAAGAAGTAAGGCCTTAGCTTCCGTACACTCATGACCAGAGCGTAAGCCAACTTCTCGAGTGGGGTGTATCTGAGCTCGGCATTATGTAGGGCTTGGCTTACGAAGTAGATCGGAAGGTGGTTCTGACCGTCGGCCCGGACTAGTACCGCGCTGAGGGCGACCTCGGAGGCCGCGAGATATAAGTAAAGCTTCTCCCCTGGGACCGGTTTGACCAAAATTTGTGGGTTCGCCAAGTACTTCTTTAGTTTTGAAAAGGCTACTTGACTTTCCCTATTCCAAGAAAATTTGCCATTTTTATGGTCGAGAAGAAAGGCTTACTTTTGTCTCCGAGCTGGGCTATGAATCTGTTGAGAGAAGCAAGACATCCGGTCAGGCGCTGCACTTGTTTGATCGTCCTTGGCTCTTGCATGTCAAGGACGGCCTTGATCTTGGCCGGATTGGCCTCAATCCCACGCTGACTGACGATGTGCCCCAAGAATTTGCCGGCCTCCACCCCAAAGTTGCATTTCTTTGGGTTTAGCTTCATATTGTATGCCTTGAGGATCTTGAAGGTCTTTTCGAGGTCCCTGAGATGGTCTTCTTTTTTCAAGCTTTTCACCACAATGTCGTCGATGTAGACCTCCATGGTCTTTCCGATCTGATCCGCAAATATTTTGTTGATCAGGCGCTGATAGGTCGCGCCGGCGTTGATCAGGCCGAAAGGCATCCAGAGCCAAGAGAATATATTCTTCTCCGTGTGGAATGAGGTGTGTTTGATGTCTTCGACGTCCATTGGGATTTGATGGTAGCCGGCGAAGGCGTCCATGAAGGACATCATTTAGTGACCGACCGTGCTATCCACCAGGTGATCGATGTGTGGCATCGGAAAATGATCCTTCGGGCATGCCGCGTTGAGGTCGGTGAAGTCTATACAGAGTCTCCAAGCATTGTTCGTCTTCTTGACTAGGACGACATTTGCGACCCATTGGGGCTCGTCCTGGGCTTGCTCGTTCAACTTGTTGTCTAGCAACTTCTTGACCTCTTGGGCCAGAGCTTCGTATTTCTCCGGGCCGAATTTCCTCCTCTTCTGGTGGACCGGCCTCTTGTTGGGGTCGATCTTTAGGTGATGGCAGGTGTGCTTTGGGTCTATTCCGACCATGTCTTGGTGAGACCAGGCGAAGACCCCAATGTTGGTTTTGAGGAATTCGATCACTTCCCCCGCATTTCAGTCGGTATGCGAGAGCCGATCAGAACTTCCAGTTCCGGCCTCGAGGGGTTGACTGGAATGTGTTCCAATTCTTCTAAAGCAGTAGCTTGTTCATGGCTTCGCCGGTCGGGCGAGTCAAATCTAGGGTCGAGATCGAGCTCGGATGGTTCGAAACCGATCCTTGGCTCGGGATCGTCGATTTACATTGGCTGGGGATTGGTCGATGTGGATCCAACCTCCATTATGGCCTCCGCGGCTGGAATGGCCGGCTCGAAGTCGATATGCGGCCCATCCGATGTTTGGTCATTGCAGATTGAAAATAAATAAGGGTTGAAGTAGTTCAAACACCTCCTAGCCATTGATTGGTCACCTCTAACGGTGCCGACCACCCCCTCAGGGGTGGGAAACTTAATACAGTAATAGTAGGATGAGGCAACTGCCTCACAAACCTCTACAAAGGGCCTACCTAGAAAGCCATTATATGAATTTGGCTGACCTACGATTATAAAATCTAGTGGCCTTGTTATCTTGACGTCCTTGTTATAGCAACAGATGAGCTCTACCGAGAGCTTGATCCTCCCGTACGCAACGACTGCCGCATCCCCGAAGCCCTTTAGCTGAAGATCGATGGGTTTGATGAAGTTGACGAGGTCTCCGAGTTGATCTAGGGCTGCTTTAAAGATGATGTTACAGAAACACCCATTGTCGATCAGGACCCGTTGAACCTCCTTGCCCAAGATGTGGGCGGCGATCACCAAAGCGTCGCCCTTGGGATACAAAACCCCGACCCGGTCTTGATTGGAGAAAGTTATCTCCAGATCTTTATGAATTTTTGGCTCTGGGGGGTGACCAAGTTGACATTGGTCACCTCCCGGACCTCCGCTTTCTGTTTCCGGTTGGACATCGTTGAGATGGGGGTGAGGCTGCCCAGGTTCTCCCCACCGGCCTGGATCATGCTGACCCGACCACCGGGGTTCATTGGTGGGAGGAGGTTGTCTTCATCATCATCCTCTTCCAAAGCTGTGACCGGCCTGAGGGGCCGGCCACCTTCCTCGTTTCTTCGAGGGTGACGCTGCTGCTGCTGCTGCGGGTGGTTCTCCTGATGGCCGGCTGGCCTCTGCAGAAGGTCGTTCAGACGCCCTTCGTCAAACAGCTTCCAGAGCTGCTTTAGGAGATCACGATACTGACTTGTATTATGGCCTATTGAGTCGTGATAGGCGCATAACTTTTTTGGGTCCAGCCGGGACCGGTCTCCAGAAAAGGGTCTTGGCCTTGGAAGCACATCCCTGTGTTGGATCACATTGAAGATATGCGCGGGAATTGCCTCATGGCCTGAGTAAGGTGAACTTCAACGTCCTTGAAGGATTTGAAGTTACCGGGCGGTTTGGCCACTTTTCTGGCTTTGGGGCCGCTCTTGGGGGAGGCCTAAGCTACGGCCTCCGTCTCCTTTGGTATTGACTCGGACTCTCCCAGCCTGAGCGCCAGTAGCTTCCTCCGGGCCAGGTAATCGCCGGCCCGGGCGCAGAATTTGTCTTGAAGCGATGATACTAACTTCTACTAGTCGCTTACCCGCAAGCGGACGAGTTCACTGTAGTATGAGTAAGTATAATGGCCAAGTATATCGAACCCACGAGATGGAGTGTATGCGAACAGATCCCTGAAGATCTACGCGTCGTAGCTAATATAAGTGTAATGTTTTTTTGGTTTTTTTTTGAAAGATTAATTAAAAGACTAAAATATACTAAGTAACTAAAATACTAAAGAAGACGAATAAACTAAGGTTTGTGTTCAAGTAAGAGATGGTGATGCTTAGGATAGGAATCCCTACGTATACTAACGGAGCAAGTACATAATCAAAATAATTGTGACGCGCAAGAGATAACCTAAGTAAAAGAATGCAAGGTGAAAGCTCAAGATTCTAAACCCTAATACTTTACCCTAACACTCGACTTCACTAATCCACTAACAAGTTAATAGATTGTGCTTAATTAATGAGACCCTAATTTAACTAAGGTGATGAGGTCGTCCTCCTTCGCTAAACTGGTAGATGAATTAACCTTTCCTAAACCCTCTAGTTAAGTCTACTCGTTGTTAAAGAGTGATACGGTCGTCCTCTCCCTAACACCTTTCGAACGAAATTCAAAAGTAAAATGTAGATTAATTTTAAGAATTCATTAACCAAGAGAATTAAAACTTAACATCACAAGTTACCTTAATTACGTACCCACAACCTACTTCTACGAGTTCATCCTACCCCAAGCATACAAGGGTTTAGCTAGACATGGCTATAACGATAACGAAAACAATAAAAGAAACAATGAACATAAACATGATGAATTGAAGAAAGAAAATATGAAACATGAACTAGGGTTTAAAGAAATAAATACTAAGAACTGAATTTGAATTGATAAAAACGAAGTTTAAAGCGTTTAAAGTAATCAAGCTAATTAAAAGGAACTAAGAAACGAAAAGAAACTAAGAATTCGTATGAAAAACCTCAACAAAATGTAAAGTAAAGCTTGCTCGTCTCTTCTCCTATTTCTCTCCCTAAAAACTAAGTCTAAAAGTGATTTTATATGTGTTGGATGTTGTCTCCCTCTAAAAACGAGTTTGGAGAGGTATATATAGGCAACGGGCCGAAACGGGAGTTAATGGGCCAAAAAAACGCATCCGGAGGCAAAAATATGCAAGTGCTCTAGCTAGCACACGCTCGAGCGGTCCCATTCGAGCATATAGGTCGAATGAAACAGGTGCTCGAGCGCTCCCGCTCGAGCTGGTCGAATGGCGAAATTTTTCTGCAAGTTTTTGGTCATTCGAGCAACACGCTCGAGCGGTGGCGCTCGAGTTGCTCGAGTGGTCTTCGGCTGATGTACACTTGTTCGTAAAATCTTCATATCTCTTCAACCGGGAGTCTGTTTTGGCCGATTCAAAATCCTACGAACTCCTCTTTTCGCCCTCTATCTATCTATGAACATCAAAGAGACAAATTCATTATTTTATGAAAATGATATTCATTTGACTCCAAACACTAATCGAAAACACTCAAAACATGAGCAAATCGGGCACCAAAACATAACAATTTCACGCCTAATCAGAATTCAGCGTAGTTCTTTGGGAAGTGTTTGGTGAGATGTTTAAACATCGGAGACCGGCCATAAGAACCCCCAAGAGTGGCGTGCAAGGCCAGCTGGTCGCTTACTGGCTCGCCGGTCAGCATGACCTCGTCCACCCTAGCCACGTAGTCTTCATCGGACTCTTCCTTCTCTTGGCGGATCCGCATCAAGCGGTGCCAGCTTTCCGGTCGGGCAATTTTGGCCACGAAGTATGATGAGAATTGCGTGCTTAAAGTGGTGAACGAGTCGATCGACCGTGCCGGGAGAGACACGTACCATCTGTGGGCGAGATCGCCCACGGTGAGAGGGAAAAGCCTGCACTTCATGGCGTCGGTTGCGCCACGCCCGGTCATGTAGATCCGAAATTTGCTCAGATGAGTCTCCGGATCTGTTTTCCCCTCGTAGAGTGGGGTCGGCGGAGGGACGATCTTGAGCTGCACCTGGGCGAGCTCAATATCGACAGCCAGGGGCTCGTTGGCGACAGGCCGGGCCTTAGGTTGGCCTTGCGCTTCTAGGAGCGCTTTCATCTCGTCAAGCTGTTTTTGCATCTTGACGAGTTCAGGACTCGGAGTTTCGACCACTTGGATGCCAGCGTCGGCCAGGGGGCCGATTCGGTTCGAAGATGGCCGCACGGGGGACTCCGCGTCCCAGAAGGCCGCTTTGGGCGAAGCTCAGCTTGCGCCTGGCGGAGTTTGCCGGGGTTAGGCTGACCTCAGCCGCCCTCTTGTGGGGCGTTTGGGCAGTGCTTCGTGAGTTGGAGACGAACTCTGTGTCACCATACCCAGTGTCGTAACTGGGGAGGTGGCTCGGATACCATGATGGGTCCGTCGTGCCCAAACGGTCGAAAACCGGATGGGCGGAGCCTCGCAACCGAGCGGAGCCGGGGTTCGCTCGGCATTGGCTTTCGCCTTGGTGCTCCACGGCTTTCGCCTTTCCCTTGAATGCATGGGCGTGGGCCTTCTTTTTTGAGGTGGAGGTGGTGCTCCGGCACCCCCTTGCCTCTTCCGCCTGGCGGCGTCGTCCTAACCCGGCCTGGTCAGGAGTGAGGAAGCCTCGGCCCTGAGATTGGATGGGCTCCTCCAGAAAACGGATTGGGGAGGCCACGCGTGTGGCCTTCCCATGGCGAGTAGGAGTCGGTTCCCCAGATGCTCGCGTCGTGACGTCCCTCGGCGTGGCCGGAGCGCTGGTGGCCCCGTGGGCATGGATTGATTTCTGGTGATTCATCGCTTTTAGAGAAAGAAGAAGTCTGTGGCTTGAAGATTTGAAGATATGAAGCTTTGAAGAACAGTGAGTGTTCTTCAAAGAGAGGTAAAGAAAAGATGAGTTTGATGGGTTTTTACCTTTCTTCTAGCGCCAAATGTTGTTTACCAGAAATATGTTGCTGGGATTAAATGACTATTTATGAGAGCTTTGGTAAAAACATCAAGTGATTGGGTTCTTTAATGCTAAAGTGATTGATTTTAATGAAAGATAATAAAGAAAGAGAAAGAACACCAAGATTTGCCAAGGGTTGTTAGTCCCTGGACTTAAATGAAGATTGTATTGATTATACTGAAAGAAAATGAACCCTCATATTGTTACAAATGCGAGGTTATTTATAGCTTTCTCACTACAGGGGTACATCGGTCATTTCCGACCTCTCGGGGGACAGGTGCATTAAATGCCTCCAGCCTCTGAGGACGCGCGGGCACTGGTGCGCCAGAGCTTGCAGGTAGCCGGCCACTAGGGTGTTGACGCGTGTCCAAAAAGGACGATTCTCTGGCGTATTTCCTCATTTGGATGGAATATTCTCTGTGTCACTGAGTACGGAGGCGGCCTTTTTCCTCTTGGGGGAAGATCTCGCCTGATTCCACCACGTGCTCCAAATCTTCCTTGCCGGTCGGGGATGTTATGAGGTCGGAGGTCGGTCTCTTGGTGAGTTATGAGATCGGAGACCCTTATTGAATGTCGGTCGGACCCGGGCGACCTTTATTGGTTTTCTCCGGTCGTGGCCGGTCCTGTCCGATCTCGGTCTAGCTGTCCTGCTCCTGGAACAACATTGATGAGTGCTTTAAGCTGGTTTCCGGCCTCGTTTTCGAGGTCGGAAATTGGGGTTGGAGCCCGCTGAGGTCGGACATAGACCGGTCAGGTCGGCCCCGACCCCTGAGCGTCTATTTACCTTTTCCGGCTCTCTTCTGGCCGGCGCCGACCTGTGGTCCAAAATGGTCACAACAATATTATTATACAACTAATACTCTTCAATGAAAATAACTAATACTCTTATGTAAAAATAATTAATACTCTTCAATAGTTCATGTATGAACCAATTTCACTCTATACTTTGTCATATATATGAATTTTTCTACACCATACATGCTCTTGATTTAAGTATTTCTCGATTGGATTTTGATTCTAAATTTTTTTTTTTTTTTACGGGTGATTTTGATTCTAAAATGGTGTCTTTAAATTTGTAAATCTTTTATGAGATTGCTAGGCTACGTTTTTTAAAATTTAAATAATCTGATTTATATTTGGTAGAATACGATTTCATAAATTATCATTATAAAAATACATGTTAATTATACGGAAATGATCGCATGGCCACCGGTAATCACAATATTATATACCTACCGCGAATGTGTTAATGACACATAAGCAGGGGATCGCTATAATTTTAGTTGATTGATTATAATTGCTTATGTGTCATTAACACATTCGCGGTGCGTATATAATATCGTGCCCACCGGTGGACATATGATCAATTATTATAGTGAATCATATTTATTCCTTACGGACAAATCTAATTGAAAGGCATTGTTACGAACCTTGAAAGCAAAAACTTTGATATCTTATAAGTAGAGTATAGATTGTCATAAGCTTTTAAACTAAGCTTGATGGATTTGAATGCATGGTTGTAACAACTCATTTTGAGTTGAAACTTATGAACACATTCACGGTGATCTAATTATTACGGGAATTAAACTACTAAAAAAAAATACTTTAAAAGAATTCAATATGCACCTCTTCTCCTCTTCATTTCCTCACCGTCGCCATGAAGAGGTATAGAAATTTCATTATTATTTTAATTTTTTTTTTTTTAAATATGAAAGGAAGTGTATATCACCTACAGTTGGAAGTGAATATGTCGGGCACTTGATTAAATATAGGTTCATTACCTACAATACTATCTTTCTTAATATACTTCACTGAAAAAATATTTGGAAAAAAATCCAAAAAACTTAACAATTTTTGAGATATTTTTTCAAAAATGTTTAATTTTTTGTATTTTTTTGAATTCTCAGAATTGTTTTAAGAAATTGTCAAGTGTTTGGAATTATTTTTCTGAACATATATTGATGGAGTGTATTAACAAAAGAAGAGACGGTATTTAAATGAGCCCTAAATATAATAAGCAACTAATATTAAAGTTAACCCAACTGCACTAGGCCCAGATACTTCATTTTATCCGGCCCAAGAGAATACATATATATATATATAGGCCCAGGTTATTTGCACTAGGCTCTATGTTAAAGACACTAACCGGATGAATACACTATTTTTTGTTCGAAATTTTTTCATTTTTTCGAATATTTTTTTCGAACATAATGAAATGAAAAATATTTTGAAAAAAAAATTCGAATTTGTTTATTTTCGGAACTTTTTTCCGAAAATGTTGTCAAATTTTTGGAAAAAAAAAAAGTAGTGTATTTATCCAGGTAGTAGTGTATTTAACATAGAGCCTAGTGCAAATAACCGTGGTCATATATATATTCTTTTTGGAAAAAAAAGTTTTTGGATTAACATTAGGCTTGCGGAAAATACACACATTACCACACTATAACACACACAAGAAACTACTGTCTTATGTTATCTCCTTCACTCAAAGCTTTGATCTCCATCTTTTCTGATATCGGTCTCTGATCTATTGTTTTTGGTTACATTTTCTTACCTTTTGTTTTATCTTTGGAAAAGTCTACCGATCTTTGAGTTATTTCATTATATTTTGGGTGCAATTTTGCGCCGAACACGCTAAATCTGTTCTTATTTTTTCGAGTTTAGAATATTTTAAAATTCGCATGTCGAAAAAAAATCCTTTTTGGAGCTAGATGCACCGGCAAAAATGGCGGATGCAGATCTTTATAATAGATTATTTTATTTATATTCAGAAACCTCCTGTAGCGAGGCATTTTGAGCTATTTTTCCCCCAAAAAGATGTTGATAGATTATTTATCCGTCGAGTCCTTCAAAAAACAATGATACTACTCTTAGAAATACTTGTTAGTGTGCATCGTCAATGGAAAAGACATGAGCTTAAGGCCAGGGAATCAAATACCCTGCTCTTTGGTGACAAGCCAGTGGCTTTGTGTGTGCTTTTAATTTCTTTTTTTTTTCCTATGTACATTTTTTATGAATATAGGAATCCTGGGGGTATTCCATGGGCGAGGGTGGAGCTGATTATGTTGCCGAGCAGCACATTTAAAGGTTTACATTTAACAAATTTGTGAGCATTAAATTATCTGCAATCCATATTTTTTACCCAATTTTTTAGTTTGTTGAACGAGTATCTTAGTATCTTTTGCTCATATTAGGCTGCCGTTTATAGTGTGATAAACATAAGTGTCTTTAACAGTAAGATAGTATTGGTTGTCCCGCTTGGGGAGGTTGATACAGATATTGTGGAGGGCTGAGCTTAGGGGAAATTAAGAGTCAGTCAATAAGATTTATGAGGGGGTATTAATTAAGCACCCCTATTCTCAGTCTTTATTACTTATCATGTGAATCATTAGTATAAGTGCTCCTGAAATCCTAATTAGAGTTATCCAGAGAATTATTGAAATTATTAGCCTTAGGCTTGGATGGGAAATTTCCGAATTATCATTGTATCTCATTTCAGTTAATCCCTTCTTGAGGTTACTTGTTTGCAAAACTCCTCTGACTCTAACAAAGGTGCCAAAAGGTTATAGTTTCTGTGCAAGGATACTGTAATGTTTGAAATAGGGGTCAACAAGAAGTAATAAAAGCCAGATTAAAGTTGTTTCTGATGCTAACTGTACTACCAAGTCCCCTACTCCATTGGCCTAGGTTTGTTCTTGCACATTGTTTCAATTGTTTCACAGGAACATTGTTTCCTATTTAAAGAAATGGTTTCATTAGAAAGATAATTAGCAGCAAGTTTCTTCATAGATTAAAGATTGGAAGCTAATCTGATGGGGAAGAAACTTCATAAATATTTTCAGGTTCTAACAGACCTGGTATAGTTGAGGGGATGGTGACCACAGTTCACTCTATCACTGGTAAGATTACCTGCTTCTCTTATATTTTACATTTTCCTACTTTTATTTAGCGTGTGACATGACGTTTGATGTTTTTATGATGTTATTCAGTAACACAGAGTTTTTATGGGCTATTAATGAAGGACTAGAGAGGTGGAAGAGCTTTCTTTTTCATTATTTTTTCCCAGCAGCACTTAAGCTACAAAGGTACCATGAAAATGCATGTTATTATGTTATAAAGTAGGATATCCGAATTCTTGTTGATTCCAGTTCAATTATAATTTATATTAATATATGAATTCGGTCTCTGTCAAGCATGCATTCTAAGATGAATTTACAGCATAAAAGTCAATATGAACTGCAGGATACAATTTTATTTATCAAGTTTTATGTTTTATTAATTTCTGAAAAGCTTTCTGGTCCAAATAGCTGCTGGCTTGTTTATTAACTTTGAAACATTTAACTACTGTAGAAGGAATTACGGTGTTTGACATCAAAATATGCTCACAACCATTTACATCATGCAAAAGTGATGTATATTTAAAAGACAAGTGATGTTCTATTGTGCAAAGCTTTTGTCTAAAAGTTTAGAATTTATAATATTTTAATACAATTTGTACGGAAAAAAGAAACTTTTATCAGTTTATGTTAAGTTCAATATCTGATAAAGGGTTAAAATACATGTTCAATCTGTTGATTTTATAATTTATGTTTGTTTTATATATTTTTACTTGCTCATTTTTTATTCTTAGGTTTTAAAATATATACATTAATTGAAAAACCTGAATAGCATAATATTGTTAATGGACATCAAAGCCATAAATAAGTCTGCACCCAAGGTGAGCTACTCTTTCTATGTGATTTAAATTAGATAAAGTCTTTAATGAGAGCAAATTTAATATTTATTCAACATTGTGCTGCCAAATTAGAATGGGCCTTAATACAATATTTTTTGAAGTAGAAAACCTTACTTGATAGTTGAAACACACTTAAAATAAGGGGGTTATAAATAGCATTTTTTTTTCACATTTTAATAGGGTTTACACTTGCAAATAATATTGTTGCACTTTGTTTTAAACTCAGATTTTCCTTATATTTCTGTTAAGTTAGGTTTAATATTTGGATAATGAATTCAGAACACGTGTGCTAAATGTTTCGGTTCTTAGGTTCTAATCACTGTGATCTTAATTATTAACTATGTGGTTGGAGTATTCATAATATTATGTAGTATTAACTTAAATATACTTCAAGTAATTAGTTCTCTAAATCAAAAGCTTAACTTAAAATTGTTGAAATGATAGATATCATGTTTGTTTAGATTTAGGTATTTTAACACTTAATTATACTTATTGTTAAAAAGTTTTAGAATCCACAATGTGTTTGATTGTGTTACTGCAGTACTGGATATTATTCTTCTATAGTTGACTGTTTGTTTGTTGTTTGGAGTCTGAATAATCAGTATAAGGTTGGGATGATATTGTCCTTCGAAGTAATTCATTATATTTCTGTTAAATTAGGTTGAATGTTAAAAAGCAAATAAAGAGGAGGGAATGGACCAAGTGGGACATGTACCTAATTTCTACTCAGATTCCTAAAACCCTGAGTTTTACCCTTTTTTTTTTTTTCAACTCAAATTCGTTAATCTATACTTTTTACCTAATGTTTAGGCAATTAGGAAAGACAATTATTAAGTAGATTGATGTCTTCTATAATATTATGATTTGTGCATCTCTTTACTCTGAATGAGTTAAAGTAATCTTTTAATGAGGTCAAAGTAGAAGCTAAACATAACTGTAGAGCAATATTATAAATAGTTCACCATTGGATTTGCCAAAAAAAGATGGGTCTTACTTCAATAGTTTTTTTAAATTGAATAACTCTACGTGAAATCCCTACTTGAAAGTCGAAATCAGAATGTGTGCTAAATGTGATACTTTTTTGGTCACTTAGGGCATGTTCTTTTGATTTTTAAAAACCGGATTAGATTTTTCATTTTAAAATCCATTCTAGTTTGCGTTTTAAATTAAGATTTTTGAAATCCTAATTTTACAACTCTATGTATTATCTATACAAAATTGTTTACTTTTACATTATAAAATTATAGACAAAGTATAGAGTGAAACTGGTTTATACATAAATCACTGCAGGGTATTAGTTGCTTTCATTGAAGAGTATTAGTTGTATTTACTGAAGAGTATTAGTGAAAATGAACTAAAACTCTTCAGTGTAAACCAGTAATACTCTTCAGTTAAAACAACTAATACCCTTCAGTGATTCATATATAAACCAATTTCACTCTATACATACTCAAAGTTAAAACCTACCCTACTCAAAATCCAAAAATAACATAAATTTTAACATAATCTGGATTTCAAAAACTACTTGTTTTCAAAAATCGATTTTTAAAAGTCACATAAAACCCAAAAAGAACATCACCTTAATCATTGTAGTCTAACTTTTAACTATGTGATTCTTATACAATATAATCATTATACGTTAACTTGTAAATAAATATATTTCAAGTAACCAGTGCTCTAAATCAAACAAAATCTTAATGTAAAAGTACTAAATAATACATCCTCCGCCCAATTTTACTAGTCCTACTTTTTTATTTTGGTCTATCCAATAAATTTAGTTTTGTTTCGTAAAATAGAAATATTTTACACTCTCAACTTACAACCTATATTACTTTTACATATAATATACTCACTCTCTTAAAACCCGTGCAAAAGGAAATTGGTCTAGTCAAATTGGACAGGGAGTATGTATTACTTATTTCCCCACCTAAATCTTGTTTATTGTTAAAGTCTAGAATCCACACATACTGCAATAATTGGGTATACTTAATCAATAGTAGTTTGTTGTTTAAAGTCTGATCTGGATGATATTGTTCATCTACTTAGATTCATTATATTTCTGTTAAATTAGGTCGAATATTCCAAAGCAAACGAAGGGCAGAGAATGAGATGGGCACCTAATTTTTATCTCAGATTCATAACTCCTGAATTTTACCCTTTATCTTTTTTTTTATCTGAGACTCGATAATCTTTTACCTAATCTGAAGGGGCAGAGAATGAGATGGGTACCTAATTTTTATCTCAGATTCATAACTCCTGAATTTTACCCTTATTATTTTTTTTTTTAATCTCAGACTCATTAAACTTTTACCTAATCTGAAGGGCAGAGAATGAGATGGGTACCTAATTTTTATCTCAAATTCATGACTCCTGAATTTTACCCTTATTTTTTTTTTATCTCAGACTCATTAAACTTTTACCCAATCTTTTGCCTAAAGTTTAGGTAATTAGGAAAAGCAATTAACAGATATGATCGATGTCCTATATAAAAATATTATGATCAGCACATCTCTTTACACAACCTCAATACTCCAACCAAGCTTAGTTTCCTCTCATTATATTCATCCAGTTTCACTTTCACCACACCCTTCTCTTCATGGAAAAAACTGCTCTTTTCCTTTGGTTCATGCTCTTGGCCTGCACTACCACAGTGGTACATTGCACCAACAAGAGTATATTCATCCTATCCGGTCAAAGTAATATGATTGGATTTGGAGGAGTGACCAATGGTATATGGGATGGAATCGTTCCTCCTGAGTGCAGATCAAATCCGCAAATCCTTTGTTTGAACAATGATGCACAATGGGAAATAGCCCGAGAGCCTCTCCACCAGGGCATTGGGCAAATACAAGTTAGTGGTATTGGGCCAGGCATGGCCTTTGCCAACTCCGTTCTGAGGCCCGGAGTGACCATCGGGCTCGTGCCCTGGGCTGTTGGAGCCACACATATAGACCTGTGGCAGCGAGGCACCAGCAACTATAACCAGATAGTGTCTCGGGCCCGGGCTGCTGTTTCCAACGGCGGAGGTGTTATTGAGGCCATGCTCTGGTACCAGGGAGAGGCCGACACGTATGGGGAAGGGTATGCAGCTTCATACAAAGGCAAACTGGTGAAGCTTTTTAAAGACCTGCGAGATGATCTTCAATCTCCGACCCTCCCTATCGTTCAGGTATTATTATATGATTAGAAAAGCATATATTGTACTAATATCTTCAATCTTCAGTAATTTGTGGCTACATGCAATAATTAATAATTTTGTATGCTGCCTGATCAAAAAAATAAAATAAAAATTGCATGCTGCTAGGTGGCTTTGGCATATGCTGGAAATTATGTAGATACAGTGAGGGAAGCTCAGCTGAACACAGGGCTTCAAAACGTGTATTGTGTGGATGCACGGAAGCTGAACGTGACGATACAGAAGAATGACACGTTTTACGTGCATCTCGATGCACCAAGCCAAGTGAAGCTGGGCAAAGCGCTAGCCACTGCCTTCCTTGACATTCTGCTTTAGTTTAGGCATCGTGTTAAGTGTTGTTTTCCTCTTTTATTCTGTTTGTTGCTTGTAAATTGTAATTCAGTATCAGTACAAGTTTGGACTGTTTTCACTATGACAACAGCTTTTGAAATGTATGGTTTTGCCTTAGGGTCGTCTCTCTATTAATTTTGCTTCTCTTTGAAAGGCTCTTGATATAGCGTTGGAGCTAAAATGAAATTTAATTGAATGAATTCTTATTGTTGCTCGATTCACGGGGAGCGTTTGCACCTACAATATTTAACCAATTACTGATTATGATATTTCTGATTAAATTGGGACATGGGGTTGAAACAACTCCTAAATCACTATAAATAATTTGTAGCATCCAAATAACATAGCATTCAAGTTCATTATCGTGAACAATAAAGAGAAATCATAATAAATAATCATGGTATGAATGTACAATAAGGATTGACGATACACCCGATTGAATACTATATTGTTTCCTAATTTTTCCCAAAAAAGTAAAAAAGCTAACTCTATTTTTATCCATTCAATTATATATACTGCTCAAATCCGTATTTTTAAATGAATGATACCAACACTGTCCCACTATATTATTTCCTCCTTAAATCTCCAATTAATGGCTTGGCTTGTGATTAATTTAAATTTCTTTTACCCACGTGTCTTTATCAAAATCTTTTCATTTTTCTATCTTTATATTGGAGTAAACTTTAATATATGCCTTTGATATGTTTAAAATTATTTTTTCCTTTTGTTATGTTCTTTAATTATGATCGAACATAATTATTATTAAAGAAACATTATAAACAAATATTACAGTTCTTTAATATTTTTATTTTATTTTATGTGTTATATACTCTTCTTTTTTCTATTTATGAGAAATACTAATAGAATAAATAACGACTAAAATAGAATAATTTGTTCAAGAGCGATGCATTACAATTACACACGATCAAAATAAAATTGTTCACGATTATTATATAAACATGGGGCAATATAGTGATTATTCACTTAAATTTTTTCGGTGACATTAAGGAAATAGTCCCAAACACTATGAGCTGTCTCCTTAATCAAGTCTGCATTTGAAAGATATTTGCAAGGATTTTGCTTTATGAGGTTTTCAACCATTAAATTGTTAAAGCATTCTTCCGTACCAAAAGTACACTTAAACTCTTGGGTGCAATTCTTGAGATCGACAATTTGATAATCCGCCTGACAACATATATACGTACCTATATTGTTATAACAATTCTTTGACAATGTATTCGTACAATTACGATCTCTATTGTTTAGGTAGCAAGTAGATGATTGAGAAGTATACGTTATGTTATTTTGATCCGATTTTTCGAGTGCGAGAGATTTATTCAGAATAGGTACGAGGATAATCACCATCAAGACAATAACATTCACTATGCCCTTGCATTTGGATATCATGTTTATATTTCTTTATGAACATAAAATCGGATTTCTTTTTGATCTTGTAATTAGAATATGGATTGCCTAGCTAGCGTTTAAGTATGCTTCATAAATCCGTAACAACTCATTTTAAATTGATTGAAACTTATGAATGCATTTATTGTGATCAAGTACGTGGAATAATTTATATGTAATCAATATGTAACACGGTGTAACATCTCTTACTATTACATTGGTTAGATGAATATCACGTGTTATTAGGAGAGGTGAGAACACTTAACCCATTTGATTGAGATTATCCTATTTTAAGGATATTAACTTGGCCAATAGCTTTTCTTCTTTCTGATTAAAGAAAAAGGACGAAGTATTGGGTGAAAATTGTTCATGCATGAAACATTTTGAAGTAAATGAGTTGTTTTACTAAAATGTGTTAGTTGTTTTCACAAAAAAATATAAATTTT
This sequence comes from Ballota nigra, assembly GCA_947034835.1. Classification (NCBI taxonomy): domain Eukaryota; kingdom Viridiplantae; phylum Streptophyta; class Magnoliopsida; order Lamiales; family Lamiaceae; genus Ballota; species Ballota nigra. Next base: position 114,247,468 of record OX344722.1, on the reverse strand, counting down.
AAAGGGTACACATTGTTTTCACTAAAAAATATGAGTTGAAGGGTATATAGGGTATGAGTTGTTTCACTAAAAGATATTAGTTGTATTTACTGTAGCGTATAAATTGTTCTACTAAAAAATAATGCAAATTGATTTATGTATAAACAAGTTTCACGCCGTACATATTTTTATAAAAAAGACAAATTATAAAATAATAATTTACTCTCATCATTTTTATTTAATTGTCAACTTTTTTTATTTATCACTGTATCAATAACAATACCGAACTACCTATTTTTTTTTCAATAAAATTCCCTTAGTAAGTATAGAGCTTGTTGTGGTCTATATGTATTTAACTAGTACTAAACCCGCGAAAAATCGTGGACTTGAAATAAACTTTTAATATTTGTAAATCTGTTAAATTTTGTTGAATTTTTTGTGCTTTAATATTTTTAGTAACATAAACATTTATTACATGTGATACTATTACTTTAAAATTTTAATATGAAAAAATAAATTGTAAATGAAAAACATATAAACGTTAACAAAATCACAAAATATTGCATTTAAAGATAGTAAAAACAACTAAATAGAAAAATAAATTTAAGTATAATGTTTTATCAATGATCTTACTCGACTGCATCTATTCTATTCGTGACTTCATTTTCAGCGTCATAGATGTATAATTGGGAGAATTTTGGCTTGTTTCCAATTTGAGGCAACAAACTTCTTATTTTGTGGTAATTGACTTCACGCTATCTATACACATACGGTGCACTACCATTGTTTATCGTATCATCAACCTTACCACACTTGAATTGAGAAAATGCCTACTTTTATCATCGTTATGTGACAGAAGATTCTTCAATATTTGTTGGAGCGGTCTCAACATGAGCAATTTTATTTTTCGATTAGAGCAACACGATGGAAAATTTAGAGGATTGTCATTCCCCTTCTTACAAGTTCGTTCTTCATACCACATATATATTAGACATACATAGGACCACAAAAATCGAGATAACCTGCAAATATTGTACCACAAATAGACATACATATATATATATATATATATATATATATATATATATATTATACACACACTTAAAATAATATAATATAAATTATAGTGCTAAAACTCGCGAAAATCGTGAACTGGAAGTAAACTTTTATTTAAAACTGTTGAATTTTAATGTAATTTTTTTGTTTAAATTTTTTTAGTAACCTAAACATTTATAATACGCAGTACCATTATTTTAAAATGTAGTATGAATATGAAAAATAGTACTTAAAAATATATAAAACATCCATGAATCCACAAGTTTAATTATTATGTTAAGAAAAAAAAAAAGCTTGCAATCAGGTACATGCATTGATTTGAATTTTTCATTTATCTGAATAGTTACCTAAGCTCAATTACGGCACAATTTTTTAACTCCTCGTTGCTTAGACACAAATCTGAGAAAAAATTATTAGATTTATTTTTAAGAACATCATATTAATATGTTTTTATTAATTTGGTTATCTAATTATTAATTATTTATTTTTGGCAAATGTATTAACGTTTTTTGGCATATCATAATTGGACTTTATTTGACCCATATTTTAGAAAATTTGGCCTAAATTGGACAAAATAAAAAAAGTGTCCTAGTTTTGCAAGTTTGTAAAGATATTGTCCTAATTTTGCAAGTTCATAAAGATATTATCTCAATCTTGTAAGCTCGTAAAAATAGTATCCTAATTGAACAAATACTCATAAAAATAGTGTCATAAATAACAATTTTTCCATTATAGCTAATTTAGTTGATGGTAACGAAGAGTATTAATTTTAAATTTAAAGAACATTAATTGGTTAAAGTAAAGTGTATCTAAAAATAATTATAAAGAGGTTCATATATGAAATAATTTAATTCCAAAACATACACTCAATACTAATATTTCAATGTTAAAACACGTAATACCAAGATGAGGTTACTCATATTTCTAATCTATCGTTAATATTATCTGAACTACGAATTTAATTGTATACAATAAATCATACCTTATAATTTATAACTAAATTAACTCATATAAGCAAGAAACAATTTTTTTTTCAAGTTCTTAAATATAATTTCTCAATTTTGCACGCCCACAAAGATAGTGTCCTATTTTTACAAACAATCATAAGGTAGTATCCTAAAATAACAAAATTTCCCTTATAACCAATATATTTTAGAAAAGCAAGATTTAGAAATAAAAAATAGGATCAATTCGTTCTGTCTTTAAAAAAATTTCTAATATATGAATATTGTCAAAATTAATTTGATGGAACAAAAGTTAAAGGACCATAAAATTAATGGTTAAAACAAATTTGCAAAAAAGAAAAGGACAAATAAGTTGCAAAAAGTTTTATACCATGATTCTGTTATATATATATATATATATATATATATATATATATTATTATTATTATTAAAAGTTAAGGACCAAAAATGAAAGTGAACCAAAACTATTATCCTGTTTGTACATATACTTCTATTGTAACTGGAATACTATTCTTACAGACTGACGCCATATCAAAAAATCATCAACAAAATATAGATGACACTCAACTTAAACCACATCACGTGAATAAAAAAAAATATAATTACACAAATATAAAAATAGAGACAGATATACGCAAAAGACTGGGAAAATTTAAATTTTTGGTCCTATGAGACAGCCGATTTGCAAAAATGGTGCTTTTTTCGATATTTCATGCCCCGTAGTGTTTTTCAAATTTGGTCTCATAAATAATTACAGGTTAGTCCCAAAAGAATGCCTAAGCTGTAATTTTGGTCCAAAAAAAAAATTCTATTTTCAGTCCAATGTCTACAAATTTGCAAGAAAAAAAAAAGGAAAGAAAAAAACAAAACAGACCAAAAATGATCGTGGAGCAAAATTATTACATATTTGGACATATACTTCCATTATAACTCGACTACTATCCGCACAAACTGACGACATACCAAAAAAATAACTAACAAAGTATAGACGACACTCAAGTTATACAACATCACGTAAATAAAAAAATACAAATCCTCGGATATAAAGTTGGAGACGGATATACGAATCTTAACGCAGGATTCTTAAATTTTGGTCTCATGAGAATAGGCGGTTCGCAACAATGGTCCTTCTTTAGATATCTTAGGTCCCATAGTTTTTTTTTCAAATTTGGTCCCATAAATAGTTGTAGTGAAGTCCCAAAAGAATGCATAAGTTGCAATTATGGTCACAAAAAATTGTAGCCTCAATCAGTAAAATTAATGGATGGTAACAAATCTGAAAAAAAATACACACATTGAAAAAAAAGGACCAAAAAGGAGTATGGACAAAACTTATTACATATTTATACATATAAGTCCATTATAACTTGATTACTATTTGCAAATACTTACCCCATATAAAAAAATCACAGATAAAGTGCAGAAGACACTCAAGGTAAACAATATCATGCAAATAAAAGAAATATAAATCTCCAAGTACAAAGATAGAGACATATATATATATGAATCTTAACCCAATTATAATTTTTGTTTTGGTCCCATGAGGACAGACGGTTTGCAACAATGGTCATTCTTTAGATATTTTGGGTCTCGTAGTTTTTTCAAATTTGGTCACATAAATAATTACATTTAAGTACCAGAAGAATGCATAAGTTGCATTATTATCCTATAAATATTTTAGAAATATTTCAAAAAAAAAAAAGAATTTTTTATATTATAAAAAATTTAGGACTAATTTTAGAATTTTTTAACACAATATTTTTTAAGAATTTTAATCTTGCGCTTTAAAAACTCGACGCACATTTTTAAGAATATCCTATAGAACTAATTTTGGACTAATTTAAAAACTCGGCGCACGTTTTAGGATTATCCTATATTTTTGAAATAATCTAGGACTAATTTTGGATTTTATAACAATTTTTTTAGGGACTTTAACATAATACCGAAGAGACATTAGCTAAAAAATATAGAAAACAATAGCTAGAAATCCGTAGTGCATATGACTGATATTGGTCCTTCTATTTTTTTATTAGAAAAAGCTAGAGGACCAAAATGACAACATGTATAGTAATTTTAATGCGGGAGAACCCTAAAAAATATAAATAAATATTTTTAATGTTGGCGAAGATAGTAAAAGATATTTAACAAATATCCTATGTACCAAAAAGAAAAAATGAATATCGCATAATGAAACTACTAATTTCATCGTGCAACCAAAACCACAACGATTGGTTCATCACATAGAATCAGACATGCCTAGTCTATGACATAAATTATTTTCAAGCATCAAATGACATTTAGTCTGAATATATGCAATTGGTTAATTCGCCAGCCCAAAATCACAAAGTACTATGTTGTCATAAAGTAAAAGTTAATGGCCTAATTTCACATTATTACTTCATTGAAATTACTTTGTTGAAATTATGACTACTTTGAGGAACTTAGTTTTTTCTTCTAAATATTAAACATAAATGAATAGGAATGATTAGTGTATGATCGTTGAATATGGACTCCTGACATTTGTTTTCTATATTTTTTATTTTCCTTTTGCTAATAAAAAATGTTAAAGATAGTTTGAAAAGATAAATTATGTGAATGATTAGTGATATTTGAAGAAGAATATTTTGCAAGAAATATGCAGACTAATTTTGGCATGGGATTTTGATTATTATATTATTGATTATTTTAAAACTAATTTTGGATAATACAAAAGTTTTTAAAAAAATACCACATCCAATATTAAACTAACATATGCGATACTGAAATACCATGTCCGAGTTTTTTAGAGAAGTTATAATCCTATATATATTTTATGAATATCTCAAAAAACATAATGAGATAAATTATTATATGTTAGATAATTTAGGACCAAATCCAAAATTGCACGAAGATCCCCAATTAAAAATTTTTAAGAGAATTTACTGCATTATTTATTATTATAGGACTAATTTAGTAATCATCTAATTCAAGATATAAGTATTTACATTATACACGTCCTACTTGTATTTTAGTTGATAAGCCGACAACATAAAAAAAAATCTTTGTATTTTAGTTAAAACTTTGATACTTTGTGTAAGAATCACATAGATAAATTAGTACACATACATAATTGATAAACAAAATTACCAATGTATGATTCAAGGCAAAGAATTAGCAACATGTGGAAAATATGGAATAGAATATCAATGAGCATTAACACCACCATAATACACTTATCATATTCCATGGTTAATAAAAAAAAAAAAAAAAAAAAAAAAAAAACTCTAAAATTTGGAGTGTATGAATCAAGGCAAATACAAAGGAACATGTCAAAACAATATCATATATTATCAATGAACAATTACTACAACATTGTACAAACATTATATTTCATGCATCATATGATCAACTTAGAAGGTGTAAGTTTCTAAATATCCATCCTTATCAAACAAAAAAAAAACAACTACACACCAATTAAACAATGAAACTCCTAATGTAAAAAACTAAAAATGTCACATACATTTGCCATTTTAACATTATGATATAATTGAGACTCAACACTTAAGGACGATTCACACACACTACAGGACCAAATACAAAATATCATAAAGTTGCATCAATTACAAAAAATGGCAAGACAATTTACTATAAATCTAGATAGACACATTAACATAGGTAAGTTTGAAATAATAAGTGAAATTAAAACCTCATTATAAGGTTTAATCAAAATTTTTATGGAACCTAATATCTCATAATATTTCCCTACTTAAAAACAAAATACAATCCAATCAACCTAAATTTAACAATTCAACACTCAATTAGACAACATAGCTCTATACAAACTCATATCTTAACTAACACAACCACACAAAATTAAAAAGACAATAGATATAAGATTTTCAAATTCTGCACATTCCATATCTTCGAACAAATCACATAAATTCTAAATATATTCCATATCAGAGAACGCATTGTATGAATTTTATATATATAAAGGATTCTTTTAAATTTGAATATAACATAATCAAGTCAACATGTACAAAATGACACTCACATACACATATAAAATATATCATGGGAAGTGACGCTAGATATGGCAGGTTGATACATAACATATATAATGATTTTACTATATAAACATTAGCCAAATAGCGAGGAGTAATTAGTAACAATTGAAAATGTATTAGTCGATTTAATTAAGAAATATTATTTACCATATAAAAAAACATATATATACATAATTGTGAAATTAGTCCTGGTATATTACAATTGTGGTTTTGTATATAGAACCACCACAAATAAGATACAACTAAGCATTTCAGGAAAATAAATAATTTATAATCCGGAACAATGAGCCAAATTTTGAAAAAAAAAAAATTAAGAAATATATTATGAGTTATAAATGATTTTGCACTCCTAGGATTAATGATAAAAAGATATGATTTTACACTCCTATGAAATGGGATTAATGATAAAAATTTAAACTATTTAAAAAAATAGGCCAATGAAATTGAAATCTACGTAAAAAAAAAAAAAAAAAAAGACTCTGGGATTTCTACTTTCTAGGATTGCTTACATTAATTGTAGAATGAAATTATCATTTTAATCTTGCACGATTGCATTCTTCAAATTTAAAGAGTTAGATTAAAAAAATTATTTAGTATGGACCACCAACTATTATCCTTTTTAATACGCAAACGGTGGATATTAGGCTTAGCTACCTCGTATTCTTAATTAATTGAAAAAAGAAAAAAGAAAAATAATTAGTGAATAAAATTACTCAGCACCATAAATAATATCCTCTATATAGAATTGTATTAATAATTAAAAATTAATGATACTTATGAGAATTAAACACAATAAATAGCATTACTTCGTACGCGGTCAACTAAATGATACAGACGAACAAAAAAATTTGCAGGCGTTGGAATTGTATTAGTCTACAATCGCAAGTTAGAAATCGATCACGGTAATACATAATCTACTTGCAAAAAATATTACCCATCTATTAGAAACAACAAACCATATTGTCAATCATATAAATTATTTTATATAAATCCATAATAGATATTACGTTAAGCGAAACACACAAAACAAAAAATCGGATGCAACAAACTTAACCAAAACAATGACAAAAATTTAGATAGAATGAGTGGAATATTATTTAAACTAATAGAACAACGATACATGGAAATCGACACTACATTCCATTCGGCGAAAATCAATATGCTATACAAATTAAAACAACGATGGAAAAAACAAAATCGTCCGAATCCGAATCACTCCTCGACCACAAAAGTACTCGAACAACACAAGAACACCGACGGCAAAAAATGTCAAACGATGAATACTCGAACAACGGGAGCACAACGACGGAAAAATGGAAAAGGACGAACAAAACTTGCACAAAGAAATAACACCCGTCAATATCAAGGACGAAGATGAATACGAATGAAAAAATAAGGATGAAAGATCCATATTTATAGGAAAATAGGAAACTTTGAACGGTCAAGATGAAACTAATAAATATTAAATCGATGGCCAAGATTAGTTGCACACCTCCACTCAAAGAGAAGACAAGGAGTGAGAAATGAGAGTGGATGAGAGGTGCCACATAAACATTTTTTGCTTCCACTATATAAGAGTATTGATATGAGTATTAGAGTATTTTGATACCTTAATTAACAAGAAATTTGATGAAATGAGATTGACGTATTAGAGTATTTTGATACCTTAATTAGCAAGAAAATTGATTTGTGTGAATGGATGAAATGAGATTGACAATAAAAATAAAGGGAGTATATAAAAACAAAAACAACAAAACTATGAGTAGTGCATTTGACTAAAAAATTATTGTTATACATAAAAGAGACATTTTAATAATATAATTAATGAAAAAGAAAAATAAGTTACTTTGAGCAAAATGACTAATATTCCAAGCATCACTTTTCACAGCATAAGCCGAAATAATTCTACAACTACTCTTTGAACCCAGTGGTTCAAGAAATCAATTCCTAGACCAATTAAAAAAAAAAAAAATCTGTTGCAGCATTTTTGGATCAAGATGAAATTATTCGAAAATATCCCGATTGTATTTTGTGGTCATCGATTTAATTATAGAAAAGAATGAAATTCCTATAATATCCATAAATATACATCGATTATATTTTTATAGAAACCGAACCTAATATTGGTTGAAAAAAATCGAAAACTTACAAATTATAAATTAGTTCAGAATCCATAGTTAAATTTAAGTATTAATTTTTCTTTTCATAATCTTTTATTATTGGATATCAATATATCCATATTTTTACAAATTTAAATATTCTGAACCTTGCTTGAATCTAGTCAGGAAACCAGGGACGTTCAGGGTCCGGATTTATAATTCGTAGACCAAATCTGTTTGAATCAGGACGGAAAACCGGGGCCGTTCATGGACCGGATGTGTCCTACCCATATTCCCCTATCTTTAATCATCTTGGGAACAGTTAATAATATCACGATCTTCTTGTAGTTTTCAACCAACCCACGGCCATCCCTGTTATATCGGGCCAGATAATCTACACAGATTATACACACATCAAAATATGTATAAATACACACATATATTGCGATACTTTTCACTCGATATTTCAATTTTTTTTTTCACTTAAGTAGTAATAAAGGAGCGTAGTAATTGAACAAGCAGAGAGTAGATTGGATTAATGTCGTCGTGGAATTCTGGTCAGCTGGAGGTGCTGTACTATGTTTTGGGATGGGTTGCGTTCTTCTCTTGGTCCATCAGTTTCTACCCCCAAGTTATTTTGAATTTCCGAAGGAAAAGGTTTGATTTCTTCGCTTTAATCTGGCTGAATTTCAATTTAGGGTTTTTAATTTTGATTTTTGTTGTTGTGGGCAGCGTGGTGGGTTTGAATTTCGATTTTGTACTGATGAATCTGACGAAGCACTCGTCGTATCTCATCTACAACGCTTCCCTCTTCTTTAGCTCAACTGTACAGAGGCAGTATCGCGAGAAATTTGGTCTTAATGAGGTTATAATCCCAAATTCTGCAACATTAATTGTATTATTCATGCAATTATCTTATATGAATTGGGGTTTATGTGATGTAATTGTGGATTGCAGATGATACCTGTTGCAGCAAATGATGTGGCTTTCTCTATCCATGCTGTTTTATTGACTGCTTTTACCCTGTTTCAGATTGTAATTTATGATGTAAGTTGGTACTGATTCACCATTAATTCTCATTCCGTTTTATAGCATTGCACTATGTTGATTTGCATATAGTGTGGGATTGTGCAGTGAGTTTGTAATTAAGTTTTTTCAAAAACTTTCAAATTTTGTGTTTCATTTCACTATAATAATTGACAAAAGGCACTCAAGCTGATACTCAAGGTTAAAGGAAGGAATTCACACTCAAGAAGGTGTATCACCTTGAGTTCCTTTAGTATCACCTTCAGGCTTATATCCTTTAATATATTATAGAGTGTTTCCTTTAACCTTAAGTGCCAAGGCTTATATCCTGGATATAAAACGTGAGATTGAATGCTTATTTACAGTATGGATTTCAAGTAGGATGTGTGGATAACAAGTCTTTATTGGCAAGGAATTAAAAACGAAAAGTTGTTATTTGATTTCAAGAATTTCATCAAGTCACTTCACAGGACAGTGTGTTTCTAAACCAGAAAAATCTCGAAGATCACATGTTCTTCCTTTTAACTTACATTGTTCTTTTGACAGCGTGGAAACCAGAAAGTATCTAAACTTGCCATGGCAATTGTTTCTGTGGCCTGGTTGGCTGCTGCGGTTTGTGTGTTTGTGGCTATACCAAGACATTCCTGGTTGTGGCTAATTTCTTGCTTCAAGTAAGTTGCTCTCTTGTATTTATATGAGACTTTTGTGATGGAATAAAGCATTGCATTAGTTCTCTGTAGCATCTTTTCTATTCGATCATTATCCTTCATGGCTAGAAGTAGACTAAATTGGAAAATTGCCTTATTTCGTCTGATTTCTAACTGGAATATTTGGTTGATTGCAGCACTGTTCAGATTGTTATGACCGTAATCAAATACATTCCTCAGGTGTGTCTGATGTTGTTGTCTTTTGGTCTCTTTTTGTCCTTAGATACCTTTCATTTTGAGCATGATATTTTATAATCTCACATTGAATAATATCATTTAATTTAGGCAATCTTGAATTTTCGAGATGTTATTGTCTGATGTTATTGTCTTTTGGTTTCTTTTTGTCCTCAGATACCTTTCATTTTGAGCATGATATTTTATAATCTCACAATGAATAATATCATTAATTTAGGCAATCTTAAATTTTCGACGTAAAAGCACAATTGGGTTTAGCATCGGCAACATCTTGCTCGATTTCTTTGGAGGAGTAACTAACTACGGTCAGATGGCTGTACAGTCCATAGATCAAAGTGAGTAGTTCATCGAGTACCATATAAATTTGCTATTGTTTGAAAGTTGTTTGAAGCTTAATTTTTTAACCCCTAATGCTCCCATGTGGTTTCCAGGCTCATGGGTGAACTTCTACGGCAACATTGGAAAGACGATGATATCTTTGGTAAGGAATGACATTATCATTATGTATCTTCTTGTATTTCACAACTCACTAGTCATAGAATACAATGTTGGTTATTATTGTCACTTAATTTCAATTCTTGACCAATTATGTAGAATAGTAAAAACCACGAATACTAAGTTTAGAGCTTGGACAAGAAACACGAATATGATTTAACCCAGTTGAGCCCTTTTTCATTTGAATCTTGAAAAGGGCCTCTTCAATCTCTGATTTTAGCTTAATCTTCTTGATATATACTTGGTGGTTTAAACCAGACAACATCATATCTTCAAGTCTCAAGTTTGCAATTCTTGAGTTGACTATACTTAGCATAGTAAAAAAAACCAAGAACTACCAAGTTTTTGAGCTTGGACAATTGCCACATTAACTGTGATTGAACCTTAATCTGAAATCTTCTTAAGATACATGTGGTAGTATACCTCTGTCTACTTCACAGTTTTGCATCCTTAATTCACTGTTCAAAATCTTATGCATTTGTTGAAATGTTAAATTGGTTGTTTTGCAGGTGTCTATTTTCTTCGATATTCTATTCATGGTTCAGCATTATGTGCTATATCGGGCCAAGAAGACAGACGACCCCTCCAATCCTACTTCGGTAAGCAAGGAACCACTTCTCCAAACCTCTGACAACCCTCATTCTGAGAGTGTGTAATGAAATATGCGATTCTCCTGATTCTACTACCTCTGTAAATAATTCACAACTTAATTTGATCGCTACTTTTGTTATGTGATGCATATATACGTATATTGTCAGTTAGAAGAAGGTGCTCCACAGTGGACAGATGAACAAAAGGCCCGTATCCCAGATGTTTGATTATGCTTTTTTAATGCGTTGGTTCGTTTTTCTTCAACTGAGATCGTCGAATGTGAAAATTTGTTCACAAACTGAGATATTCTGCCATGATTTTTCTCCTAAACTGTAAATATCTCTAAACTTTTGTGTATATGCCTGGATTTAGAATTTGAAAAAAAAAAAAAAAAACTTAGTTGATTTTTTTTACTTTTTTTTTTTCTTTACAATAAACACAAAAATTAAAAAGTTCTCCAATTCTAAAAAATTGGGGATAGTAAATTTGGACTCTCTTACTTTTGGCCATTAATTCATCGACAACAATTATAATGTCAAAACTGTTTTTCCAATCCAATGTTTTTTTACCTTGTGTTCAGTTAAATCTAGTAGTACAAAATTTCAGTTTGTCAATACAAATTCAACGCATATTTTGGTAGGACGGTTTTAAGGAGTTCATTTCATGAGGATTCTGTAAAATTTTATATATTAGGATTTTAATGGATTCTATAGGATTTTGTGGACTTTGTAAAATTTCGTGGATTTGTGACATACAAAGAGTTCAAGATTTCTTTTCATACATTCAAATTTTTTTAGGATAAAAAATTTCATAAATTTAAAATGTTATAATCCACAATATATATTTTATGATATATACACATATATATATGTGTGTTAATATGAAATTGATGCTATATTAAACTTTTAATTCTCAACAAAAATCATGGGGGATAAATTTTGTGTAAATTTTTATTCCAACTACTCAAACCACTAATTCATAAATTATCCATTGCACAAATCTATAATCCATTGCACAAATTCATAAATTTTATTTGGGTGTGATTTTGGTAGATTTTGGTTGGATTTGGATTTGGATTTGGATTTCAATTGATTGAAAATGAATAGATACAGAGGAACAATAATGCAGAAAATAAGTAAACAAATTAGGGATGATAATGGGTCGGATCGGAGTGGGTACCTTAAACGGGGTGGGGCAACCCTACTTGCATGGGTCATGGGGCGGGGAACGAGTTGGCCTACTTTAAATATAATATTTGTTATTTTAAAAATAATACATAATAAATTCTAAATATATAATATAAAAAATATCTATAAAATTGAATTATTGCTATTTATATATTATACTCCCTCCGTCCCGGGTCTTTTTTCATAGGAGTACATGACACAATATTTAAGAAAAGTGAAGTATGTGAGTGTGAAGTTAAATAATAAAATAAGTAAAATGTGTTTTATTGACTTTTGTGAGTATGAATTATTTCCTTTTTAAAAATGTGAAAAAAGAGTTGGGACGTCCCAAAAAGAAAAATGTGAAAAAAGATTCGGGACGGAGGGAGTATATATTAATAGATATGAAAAATATATTATTTATATATATATATTATATAATACTTATGTTTATTTATTAGTATTTGTGTAATATATATATTCAAATTTAATATATAAAACGGGCACGGGTCTTGAGTGATACCCAGATCCTCCCGATTCTACTATGGGGCACGGGGCATGGGGCGGGGCGACCCAAATGGCTCGAGCTAGGGCGAGTCAGGTCAAGTCGGGTTAGTATTGACATCTCTATAACTATTTTGCTGGTCATGGGTGTATGCAAAAAACAATAAATCAAGCAAATGAGATTAGAAAACTTATGTGGACAAAGTGTTGGAAAATTGAATTTTTAATTTTTTAGGTATATCTCAAATTTTCGGTATATTTTGGCACATCTATCATTTCACTTCAAAAGTCTTTTAAAATCTTATGTGTTTAGATGAGATTCTTGGTATATATAAAAACAACTAGAAAGTCATAGAAAATTTATCTAACATAATAATCCTTTAAAATTCTTATATTTTTTTAATACCAATAGATTTTTTTTGAAATAGTAAAAAGTCTCACATGAATGCCAATGGTTTAGGATTAAAAAAAATCCTGAAAATTCAGATTGTATACCAGTTGATTGTTTTTAAATGACATAAAATCCTAATTGAATAACAACAATTTTTTTTTATTAATTTTTTTTTTTTAAATTCTGTTAAATCCTAAACCAATACGATTTTGCCTCTACTTAACCTAGCTATATATCTCTAAGCCAACGTTTGAGCATACATTTTTCCTCAACTTAGGTATACATTTACGAGGCAACAATTATTTTTGGCAAAAATTTGTAGGACACCGTCTCATAATATGAGACAACACAAATTAACACCTACACCTACCAAATTGTTAATGAGTCAATACCTTAATTACACCAATTCCTATTGCCTCATACCATGAGACAGCCTCATACAAGACCTCCTCATTTTTTTTTATACAACACTACAAAAAAAACACTGTTTTGCGACGGAATTAGCGACGGAAAATCCGTCGCAAACAGTGTTTTGCGACGGTATCTGCGACAGACACGTATCCGTCCCTAAAACAGCCGTAGCTAATTTTTGCGACGGATTTCGCCTTCCGTCGCAAATTAACGACGGACAAATCCGTCGCAAAATCGGCGGGTCAGACCCGGCCGGGTCACACAGAATTTGCGACGGACAGTATTCCGTCGCAAATTTTTCGGGTCAGACCCGTTCGGGTCAACAACATTTGCGACGGCCACATTTCGTCGCAAATGTTTATATATATATTTTTTATTTTTTTCTGTTATAATTTGCGACGGGTTGTTTTCCGTCGCAAAATTCAAGATTTGCGACGGAATTTGGCCGTCGCAAATTACCGAGCCTATACAAAAAAAAAAGTGGCTCGCGTGGTTCGAGCCCGGGCACCCGAGGCGGCCGGGGCGGGCGCGGACTACTGGGCCAACCGGCCCATCCCTTTTTATATGCGGCCCACCTTCTATATTAGTCTTATTAGGCCTTGAACAATTAATCCATTTTTTGCGTCCAAGGGGAATCGAACACGGGACCTCTTGTGCAAGAGGAGGGGGCGCGCGCCACTAGGGCACAAACTACTTTCGTTTATTTTTATGCAATTAATTGTATATGTATTCAAATTAAGTCATTTTTTTTTATAATTCACCAAATTAATTTCTTTTCGTATCTAAGTTGTTTATTAAAATATTTTGCCCAACTATTTTTTTTATTTTGTAAAATTATTTATTTCGACTCCCGCTTAAATTTATAATTCGTTCATTTGTACGCAATTAATTGTATATGTATCCAAATTGACTCATTTTTTTTTCTACAATTCACCAAATTAATTCATTTTCGTTTCTAACTTGTTTTTATAAATATTGGGGCCATTTAATTTTTATTATTTCTGTAAAATTATTTATTTCGACTCCCGCTTAAATTTATAATTCGTTCATTTGTACGCAATTAATTGTATATGTATCCAAATTGACTCGTTTTTTTTCTACAATTCACCAAATTAATTCATTTTCGTTTCTAACTTATTTTTATAAATATTGAGGCCATTTAATTTTTATTATTTCTGTAAAATTATTTATTTCGACTCCCGCTTAAATTTATAATTCGTTCATTTGTACGCAATTAATTGTATATGTATCCAAATTGACTCATTTTTTTTTCTACAATTCACCAAATTAATTCATTTTCGTTTCTAACTTGTTTTTATAAATATTGGGGCCATTTAATTTTTATTATTTCTGTAAAATTATTTATTTCGACTCCCGCTTAAATTTATAATTCGTTCATTTGTACGCAATTAATTGTATATGTATCCAAATTGACTCATTTTTTTTTCTACAATTCACCAAATTAATTCATTTTCGTTTCTAACCTGTTTTTATAAATATTGGGGCCATTTAATTTTTATTATTTCTGTAAAATTATTTATTTCGACTCCCGCTTAAATTTATAATTCGTTCATTTGTACGCAATTAATTGTATATATATCCAAATTGACTCGTTTTTTTTCTACAATTCACCAAATTAATTCATTTTCGTTTCTAACTTGTTTTTATAAATATTGGGGCCATTTAATTTTTATTATTTCTGTAAAATTATTTATTTCGACTCCCGCTTAAATTTATAATTCGTTCATTTGTACGCAATTAATTGTATATATATCCAAATTGACTCGTTTTTTTTTCTACAATTCACCAAATTAATTCATTTTCGTTTCTAACTTGTTTTTATAAATATTGGGGCCATTTAATTTTTATTATTTCTGTAAAATTATTTATTTCGACTCCCGCTTAAATTTATAATTCGTTCATTTGTACGTAATTAATTGTATATGTATCCAAATTGACTCGTTTTTTTTTCTACAATTCACCAAATTAATTCATTTTCGTTTCTAACTTATTTTTATAAATATTGAGGCCATTTAATTTTTATTATTTCTGTAAAATTATTTATTCCGACTCCCGCTTAAATTTATAATTCGTTCATTTGTACGCAATTAATTGTATATGTATCCAAATTGACTCATTTTTTTTTTCAAAATTCACCAAATTAATTCATCTAAGATCATGTATATGTTTGCTACAAGTAATTATGCTAATTAACACTGAATTAGTAATATCTTTGTTGAAATACTATTTGTAGCATCATTCCCGGTCACAAGGTTTCCGCCATTATTACAGAGATATTGAGGGATAATCTAGAGGAGAACGCAATGAAGTTCAAACTCGTCTCGTCGCAGCGGAAGCAGTACTACTTGGATGAGTTTCGGGTATATATATGCAAATATTTTTAACCAACTAATTGTTTATAAATATTTGCATATATACACCCAAAACCCATCCAAGTATTACTGCTTCCGCTGCGACGAGACGAGTTTGAACTTCATTGCGTTCTACTCTAAATTATCCCTCATTATCTCTGTAATAATGGCGGAAACCTTGTAACCGGGAATGTCTTTACCAAAAATTGTTCAAAAAACATAAATAAATTGTTCAAAAAACATAAATAAATTGTTCAAAAAACATAAATAAATTGTTCTTCATCAGAATGATGGTTCACTGTTCCAGTGATCCACCAAACCATCCCATATCGATCGTCCGTCTGGTGCTCGACCCAACTCCACCCGATCCCCACGCTCCCACCGCTTCTTCAGGCCGTAGATAATATCTTTGTACCGTTCTTGCGCTTTCGCACAGAACAATTGGTACATAATACTATCGTTGGCAGGGTCCCAAACGCACCGCCTCTGCAAATAAATTAAAAATAGAATATTAACGAATAAATTAAAAAATTAAAAGTTAAATTAAAATCATAATAAATAAATTTTTTATACCTTGAAGTCATCAAAGTACTCCATCCTCTTTTGCTCGGACACTTGACTCCACGAGTGGGCACCATACTCAAATTGTCCCATCCTAATGATTTGTGAGACGATTAAGCTAGTCTCATGGGCTGGAAGCAGTCTGTGACAACAAAATTAAAAAATCAAGTTAATTATATTAATATATATATAATTAAAAGTATACATAATTCATTAAAAAATACTTACTTGTTGTCGACTATGATGACAGTGAGAAAATTATCTTGACCTGGGTTCATCTGTAATAATGATAAATTCAACTAATTCAATTATAAACTTAACAAAAATTAAACATGCTTTAAAATTAAATTAAAATTCGATCTACTAATTAAATTAGATCAACTAATTCAACTAAAATCAATTCATTTCTAATATAATTCAAACAATTCAACTAATTCAATTATAAACTTAACAAAAATTAAACATGCTTTAAAATTAAATTAAAATTCGATCTACTAATTAAATTAGATCAACTAATTCAACTAAAATCAATTCATTTCTAATATAATTCAAACAATTCAACTAATTCAATTATAAACTTAACAAAAATTAAACATGCTTTAAAATTAAATTAAAATTCGATCTACTAATTAAATTAGATCAACTAATTCAACTAAAATCAATTCATTTCTAATATAATTCAAACAATTCAACTAATTCAATTATAAACTTAACAAAAATTAAACATGCTTTAAAATTAAATTAAAATTCGATCTACTAATTAAATTAGATCAACTAATTCAACTAAAATCAATTCATTTCTAATATAATTCAAACAATTCAACTAATTCAATTATAAACTTAACAAAAATTAATTATGCTTTAAAATTAAATTAAAATTCAATCAACTAATTAAATTCGATCAACTAATTCAACTAAAATCAATTCATTTCTAATATAATTCAAACAATTCAACTAATTCAATTCTAAACTTAACAAAAATTAATTATGCTTTAAAATTAAATTAAAATTCAATCAACTAATTAAATTCGATCAACTAATTCAACTAAAATCAATTCATTTCTAATATAATTCAAACAATTCAACTAATTCAATTATAAACTTAACAAAAATTAATTATGCTTTAAAATTAAATTAAAATTCAATCAACTAATTAAATTCGATCAACTAATTCAACTAAAATCAATTCATTTCTAATATAATTCAAACAATTCAACTAATTCAATTATAAACTTAACAAAAATTAATTATGCTTTAAAATTAAATTAAAATTCAATCAACTAATTAAATTCGATCAACTAATTCAACTAAAATCAATTCATTTCTAATATAATTCAAACAATTCAACTAATTCAATTATAAACTTAACAAAAATTAATTATGCTTTAAAATTAAATTAAAATTCAATCAACTAATTAAATTCGATCAACTAATTCAACTAAAATCAATTTATTTCTAATATAATTCAAACAATTCAACTAATTCAATTCTAAACTTAATTAACAAAAATTTAAAAATGATTTAAATTAAAATTCGATAAACTAATTCAACTAAAATCAATTCATTACTAATATAATTCAAACAATTCAACTAAAATCAATTCTCTAAACATGCTTTAAAATTAAATTTTAAACGGTAAAAATGAAGAAAACTTACGGTTTATTTGTAGAAAATGTCGAAACGAGAACTCGGTGGGGACTGACGCCTTCCTTTTCCCGACTTCTCCTTCCTTTTCCTTTCGTTTTCCTCCTCTTTTTCTTTTTTCTCGCAGGATCCGTCTGCTTCGCGAGGAGAGTATTTATAATTGTAAAAAAATTTGCGACGGACGCCTATCCGTCGCAAATTTCGCCTGTCAAAGATAAAACGACGTCGTTTTTACTGATTTGCGACGGCTTTTCCGTCGCAAATCAGTCAACGCACCGTTACCCGAGAAGACGCGTAAAACGGTTCGTATTTGCGACGGAAATTCCGTCGCAAATCAGTCAAAGGACCGTTTCCCGAAAGGTCGCGGATATAAATGTAAGATTTGCGACGGCTTTGGTCCGTCGCAAATACAAATTTAAAAATTGCGACGACAAATTCCGTCGCAAATCAGTCAAACGGGTCGCTTCATGAACGGTCACCTTTAAACGGGTATATTTTGCGACGGAATGGACCGTCGCAAATTCAAAGTTGAAATTTGCGACGACCTTTCCGTCGCAAATGTAGCCGGTTCAAGACGAAGTCGGTGGGCCCTAGTGTTTGCGACGACGTATCCGTCGCAAATGATAGTAATTTGCGACGGACATCCTTAGTCGTCGCAAATTGACATTTTTTGCGACGACTTACATAAATCCGTCGCAAATTCACTGTATTTGCGACGGATATTATTGCCGTCGCAAACTTGCCGTCGCTAATCTCCGTCTTTTTTGTAGTGCAAATTAATATTTAATACTTACTAATTGGCATTTGAGCATAATTCATTGACGAACTTGAGTTTTAAAACTTGAGGTATTTCAAATTTACAAATCACATGCTCACATCCCCTTCCTTCTTAATAAATGCCTCGGAAAAGTGAAAACATGGGGTGTTCTGAGAATTTCCAAATCTATGTTATGTTGAATAGTAAAAGCAAGAAATAACTTTATACTTTGTTCCTCTCAGATTTGTGCTCTCTTAAATTTTTTTACCTAATGTTTAGGTAATTAGAAAAGGCAGCTCTCTCTCACACACTCACTCACACACACATATATGTCTACACAAAAATTGCATGACAGTCTCTTACGTTACATTAAACTTGATAATTTTACAAGTTTTTATAGAACTTTCAAAATATAAGCATTACAAAAAATTTGCAAAAACATCAAACTTGCTCCTATAAATATTAAGACTTGTACATCTTTTTAATCCAAAACAATCTTGGCCTCAGTACTCCATCAGATTCAATTAATGTTACAATTTACTATAAACACAACTTGGGCTTTGGCAGACCAATATTATTTGACATCAAAATACATAATCTTTTAGTGAGAACAAACTATATAATTAAGCCAAAAATAACTGTATAACATTAATATTTATTGATCATTGGCTTGCCAAATTATTGATTTTTGAAAAATATAAATGTTGGCATAACATTGTTCTTTTACATAAGACTCATTATGTTTCTGATATATAGATTAAATATCATTAATAGCAAATGAAGAGGAGGGAATGGCCCCGAATGGGCACATGTACCTTTTCTATTCAGATAATTAAACCACTGAATTTTACCTTTTCTTTTACTCATCAGAATCTCTTATTTCTTTACCTAATGTTTTACCTAATATTTAGGCAACTAGGAAAAGCATGCAGATGATATATACGATGTCCTCTATAAATATCATGATGTATTCATTTCTTTATACACCAATCCAACCACAAGCATAGTTTCCTCTCACTTTATACACATCTTTCAATATAGTACCATTTTCTTCATGGCCCAAACTGCTCTTCTCGTTTTGTTCTTGGTCATAGCATGCACCACCACTGTGGTGCACTGCACCAACAAGAGTATATTTATCCTCGCCGGCCAAAGTAATATGGTCGGACAAGGAGGTATACTCAACGGCACATGGGACGGAATCATTCCCCCCGAGTGCCAATCAAATCCCCAAATCCTCCGCCTCAACAACAACTCTCAATGGGAAGTTGCCCGAGAGCCTCTCCACTCCGGCATCAGCTTGAAACCACAAGCCTCTGGTGTGGGCCCCGGCATGGCCTTTGCTAATGCCATTCTGAAGCCCGGTGAGACCATCGGGCTCGTGCCATGCGCCATCGTTGCCTCATTTATCGACGAGTGGAAGCATGGCACGACCTACTACAATCGGACCTTGGATCGGGCCGGGGCTGCACTCTCCAACGGTGGAGGAACCATTCGGGCCCTCCTATGGTACCAAGGGGAGAGCGATTCAAATGATGAATCACATGCAAATTCATACAAAGGCAAAATCGTGCAGTTTTTCACGGACCTTAGGAATGATTTGCACTTACCTGCTCTCCCCATCCTTCAGGTATATAATATTATAATTAATAAATACTCCTATTTTGCATTAATTTATAAACAATAATAAATCAATTTTGTACGTACTTAGGTGGCTGTGGCTACGGGATACCATTATAAGGAGATAGTGAGAAAAGCTCAACTAAACTTGGGGCTCCCAGGCGTGTATACTGTGGACGCCCAAAAGCTGAACCCGACCACAATCCAGAACATACATCTGGACACGCCGAGCCAAGTGAAGCTAGGCAAGGAGCTAGCCTCGGTATTCCGCAATATTTCTGTTTTAGATTAGATTAGATTAAGACCTTTATTTAATTGTATACGCATCATTTGTTTGTATATATATATATATATTTTTTTTTTTTTTTGAAGAACATTTGTATGTATTTTTATCCAACGTATTTAGGTTAATTAATGCAACGTGAATTTAGAATTTCTACTAACTTGTCCTCAGATGAACTCAACTTTTATGTCAGATGGAGGGGTTAGTTTGGATATATATTACTACAATTTACAACTACTAGATTTGACATATTAAGTATGTGTATTGAATTGATGGTGTTAACAAAATAATGAATTGAAGGTCACAATGAAATTAATATTGGCCTGGACAATATATTATTTGAATTACAGAATTAGAAAGCAAATAAAAGTAATAATATAAGTCATAGCCATAAATTTGGTATATATATACCCAAATTCCATACCGTAACAAAAAGAAAAAAGAAAACAAGAATATCACCAATCGTCGCAAGAAATTATTTATGTGTACCCAAGTTCATCCATATTACAGTCGCCACAGATTTCAAAATTAAACCATGTAACCCATAAACAATAAACTCAAACACACAACATCATTGCAATTTGCAACAAGAACGTGAACCCTCTTTCTCTCAGTTATTCTGCTCCAGTTTTAGCGTCATTTACCGGTGTCCTCGCGAGGTTAATTCTTGACTGTGTCTCAAGATCAAAGTCGGTGTCTTCTACTATATCTATGGACGCAGGCTAGAGATGAAATATATGGTGTGCATTGAATTTTTTTGCAGTGTTTGACGGGTTAAAATAATTTATTTTATTGTTAAATTTGGAATTAGTCATCATATTATGAGTAATGAGTTTATTTAAAGAAAGGGATTATATATTTGTAAGTACCGTAACTTTGCACTATTTTGAATTTGGTCCACATAAATTACATGTTTTGATATTGGTCCCATAAATTTGAGATTATTTTGATTTTAGTCCTTTTACCTTGATTTTTTTGATATTAGTCCTGTAAGTTTGAATTTTTTTAAAAAAATTTGGATTACAGGTTTTGATTTAGTCCTATAAGTTTTAAAAGGACTAAAAAAAAAAAAAAACTGCCAAACTTATGGGACCAATATCAAAACCTGTAATTCATGCGGACCAAATTCAAAACAGTGCAAGTTACGAGACTTACAAATATATAATCCCTTAAAGAAATGCAAAGTTAATTTTTTTTTATAATTATTAGGTAACTTTAACATAAAGGATTATTTGCCCCAAAATATAAAGTTCAAAGGTTTATTTGAGCCAAAAAATATTTTGAGGGATTATTTGTATCTAAAGTAATAGTTTAGGGTCTTATTTGTACATTTTACCTTATATATATATTCGCTCATTCTAGCCTCTATCTACTACGGTAATTGACGATAAAAAATAAATTTGTTTGTTCAAGATAAATACATATATATATATATATATATATTATACTGCTCATATAAGACTACAATAACTTTTTTACTATTATAATAAATTGCTTATAATGCAGTTATTCTTCACTTAATTAATTCAGTCAAAGTTAAAACAATACTCCCAAACATAGTGAGCTCTCTGCTTGATCTTTGATGTATTAGTGTTATTGCAAGGATTCTCCTTTAGTAGGTCTGTAACAAATATATCGTTGAAGCAACCTTCCCAAAGATAATTACACTTAAAGTCTACACAACAATCACCAATAGCCCAGTGATTAGAATTATCATTCTCACAGCATATGAACTTTGCAATTGTATTCCGACATTTCTCTTCCAAAATATTTAAGCAAGACCTGTCATAACGAGGGTAGCAAGCAGGCGGAGATACCACTCCGTAGTTATTTTCACTTAACTTTTTGAGAGATTGAGATTTATTCAGATTTCCTCCTATGACAATTATTATGAAAACTATAACCTCCACAATGCTCTTTGATTTGGATATCATTTTTATATTTGCAGATGAATCTATAAAACCCGAAATTTTATCTTTTAAATAACATTTAGATTTCCATAGCCTTAAATTGAGCTTATGGACTTGAGAACATAGACTCGTAACAGCTCAAATAATTATGTCTAAAATTGAAACTTATACATGCATTATGATGGTCTAATTATTACTTGAATAAATTGAGTGGAAACGTCGCTTAATTTTGTTGAATTTCTCTTGTTTTATTTTAGCTTTTTCAAAAAATTTCAACGTTTCCACAATATTTCAACTTTAGATTTGTTTTGCCTTTAATTGTATGCGCATCAGTATATATTGTAATCAAATTTAGGTTAATTAAATGAATGTCAATATCATCAGATAGCTCAACTTTTATATATGACAAATGGAGAGTTAATTATAATGGTAAACTCTCATATGCATCAAGTGCACGATGCACTCACTCAACAGTTGACACTGTTTACACTGAAAAGTTAGTTCCAATTATACTGAAAAATGTGGTTAAATTACATTGTAAAGTTTACAGTGAATTGAATTTTCAGTGTAAACTTTTCAGTGTGATCCAATCACATTTTTCAGTGTAATTGAAACAAACTTTTTAATATAAACAATGTCAACTGTTTAGTGAGTGTATCATACACCAAGTGCACAAAAGAGTTACTCAATTTTAATATATTAGTACCACTAGATTTTAAATGACTGAAGATCAAATTTAATTAAATTTTGCATATTTACAAACTCCTATTTTACCATATTTAATTAATAAACTGAAGTACACCTCTTCAACTACGCATAAACAAATGACTCGTTATCTCAAATATATTAAGAGGGCGCTTGGTTAACAATTATATAATGGTAATGAGAACGAGATTAAAAATTAGTGTAAATATAATGATTCATGATAACAAAATCACTATCTCCCCTCCTAAATAAAATAATCACTACTCCATTTTAATTACTTTATCCCCTTCCTACCATCATCTTTTTCAATCACTCTCATATTCCCCCACCAACAACAATTTATTGTCCACTACTTTTTCAAAATTGGAATATGACACTAGCAATAGAGCACAAATTCTAGGGTGCATCCAAGTGCACACTATGCACTTGGATTTTACACCCTAATTTCAAATTGATTTAAAATCAATTTTGACTTAAATTCGCGGGTCGCCGGGTCGGTTCGGGTCGGATTTTTTATTTTTTTGCGGATCTCATCTGGGTAATGGGCGGGTAAGACCTGGATCCGATTCACTTTTTCGCTTCTCTCTTTTTTTTCGCGCTAGTTCTTCTCTCAGTGATACCCTTGAGCAATACCCTTCAATCGTTCGAATTTTCTTCATTTTTCAGATTTCGAAACTTCTTTAAACGATTTCTGCTTCGAAATCGTTAGTTTCTTTTCAGTTTTTATTCAGTTTTTTCGTATTTGAATTTGGTAACCATCATATATCTCTCGATTCAAAGTGTTTTTGATATTATCTTCATTTTCGAAGTATTTTGTTCGCTGAAGTCCGATCGAAGGTTGTTGTTGTACGATTTTGAAGCTTTTGTTGTTGAAGTAGTGTATTTCATCGAACGCGTAAGTATTTTTTCAAAATCCTCTTCTATTTCTTCGATTTTTCATTTTTGCATGTCAATTTTTCTTATGATTTTTAGTTGTTTTCTTTCAGTTTTCTTCAAAAATGGTGAGAACTAAATACCGAGTTCCTAAAGGTAGTGGTCCTACTAGGAGAAAATAACTTATTTCTAGTCGAACAAGATCTAATGTTAATCGCAGATTAGAAAATGCTTTGAAAATGTCTCAGGATAATGTTCCTTTGAATGTTCCTTCTAATGTTCCTGACAATGATTCTGATGATTTTGAGGATTCTGTTCCTATTGGTTTATATTGTAATTTGAAGAGGAAGGATGGAAGTAATGTTTCTGGAAGTGTAAGGTCTGTGAAAAAGAAGTGTGTTATTAAGGAAAAAACTGGAGTTAGTGTTGAAGATGTTGTGAAGGATGATGTTGTGAGGTCCGATCTTAAAGGTTCTAAGAAGAAATCAAGTGGTGTTAAAAAGAGGAAAGTGCACCAAATAGATGATTCAAGTAAGGAAGGGGAAGAAGTTGATGTTGATGCAGTAAAGGATGATGGTGATGTTAAATCTGGTGGAAAAAGACCTTTGAATAAAGAATTTGTTGGGAAATCTTCTGGTGTTAAGAAGAAAAAAGTTTTTGTAAAGAAGGAAACTGCTAAAAGGTATTCTTTCTTCTTTTTCTTAATTTTTTGGTGTATTGGTTATTATATCTTCGGGTATTTGTTATTATACCTTCGAGTATTGGTCATCATACCTTCGGGTATTGGTGACTATACCTTCGGGTATTGGTCAAAATACCTTGGGGTATTGGTGACTATATCTTCGGGTATTGGTGACTATACCTCGGGGTATTGGTGACTATATCTTCGGGTATTGGTGACTATAACTTCGGGTATTTGTGACTATACCTTGGGGTATTGGTGACTATACCTTCGGGTATTGTTTATTATAGCTTCGGGTGTTGGTTATTATATCTTTGGGGTATTATTTTTTAATTGTTTATGTTTAGTTTTTGTTTGTTATTCTTGATCTTATTTTTGTTTTTTCTATATGCAACACGTTTTTGACGCAGTGTCATCCTCTTGGTTTGTTTGAGTTGGTTAATTCTTTGAATGGTAAGCAAAAAGAAGATGTTATTAGCATTGGTTTTGGTGGTCTTCTGAAGTTGAATGTGAATAAGTGCTATGGTCAGGAAATGTTGAAGTGGTTGGTGGAACACTTTAATGGAAGTAGTCATATGTTATCTGCAGATAAATTTAGGCAATTCCCTGTTAATGCTGATGATGTTTTTGATATTTTTACGATACCTAGGAATGAGGGCAGAAATGTAGTTTGTTATTCTCGTTCTGATGATACGTCTGTGTTCGATTCGTTTAGTAAGAAATATGGTATTGCTGCTAAAACTCCGATTCGAAAGTTGGCTGATTTGATTGTTTATAGGTTAGTTGAAGAGGGTGATGATTTTAAACAGGCTTTTGTTTTATTTTGTCTCTGTTCTTTTCTTTGTCCGTCATCAAATCGTTCTATTAGTACCATTTATTTTAAGTCTCTGGAGGTTGTAGAAGATATACCTAAGTTGGATTGGTGTAGTTTTGTTTTGAAAAGGTTGTCAGATTCTGTGTTAGCGTATCAGAATGATGGGGTTAAGAATGTTAGTGGCTGTGTTCTTGTGTTACAAATAGTGTACTTGCATAGGCTGAAGTGGAGGGGTGTTTGTGAGCCGTGTTCTATTCCTCTGATTCAGCATTGGAATAATGACAATATGAAGAAGAGGTGTTATCAAGAGCTTAGTGCTGGTGTTTTTGGTTCTGGTGATTTGGTTCGTGGTGTTTATCCTGTATCTGTTATTGGATTTGAAGTCTAGCATTTCTGGTAAAGAAAGTGTGGATACCGAGTAGCAGGTATACAATGTTTTATTAATTTTTCCATATTACTGCTTCTTGTTTGTTAAATTATGCTGTTTTTGTTGCAGGAGATCAAAAACATTTTGGTGTCTATCCAGTCAAAGGCTAGAGATTTTTCTGGATCTTTTATGCGTAAGATTCAGAGGCTTGTGGATGGTATTCAGTCCTCTTCTTCCTCACAATCCACTCCTGAATCCGATCTTTCGAATACGCAAAAGTTCTTTATGAACCCGAAGCTTCACAGATATGTTGATAAATTGGTAAAATATGTTACCATGATGAAGGATTTGGCTGGTGAAGCTCCTAAGTTTGATTTGCTGACTCCTGAGCCACATATTTTTTGAAACCAATTTGTCTGGGGATGAAGCAGACTGGTTTAAGGATGGTTTTACTGTTGATCTTGGGGCTGATGAGCCTCTTTAAATAAACCTGGTCAAGAGAATCCTGTTTTTGATGAAAGTTTTAAGAAAAAAACTGCTGAAGAGGATGTTGGTGCAAAGAATGGTGCTGATGGAGTTAGAATGGACAATTTGAATGAACCTGTTCAAGAGAATCCTGTGGTTGATGAAAGTTTGAAGAAAAAAGCTGCTGAAGAAGATGGTGGTGTGAAGAATGTGGCTGATGGAGGCAGGATGGATAAGTGTAGTGGTCAGAATGCTGGGGTGGATGGAGGTATTTAGGCTCGTGAAGATACTTTTACAGGTGATGAACTTGATGATGCAGTGAAATCTGTTTCTTCAAAGGTGAAAAGAACTGGTAAGGATAGTTCAAGTCTTTTTTGGTTGATTAATGATGAAGTTGGGCATGTTTCCAAGTTGGTGACGTTAAACAAGAAGTGTTATCGTACTATTCCACAACCTCATATGGAAGTTGTTGACTTTTGTTTTTATGATGGTGATGGTTCTGTTGAAGTGTAAGTATTTAATTACTTTTTTTTTAGTTTGGTAGTTATATGTGTGTATACTTATATATACATTTTTATTTTTTGATCAGGGAATCTTATTATAGTCATGACGATGATATTAGTCTGTACAAGGCTGAAATTGACACATTGTTTCCTAACCAAGAGATTGAAATTGCTGTTGTTTCTGCCTGGTGCTTGGATGTTAATGGTGATGTGTTTACGGATGGTAGACGGAGCAGATTTGCCTTCAATCTTAATCACAGTGTAAATTTTATTTTATAGGTATTTTTTGTGTTTTGTTGTTAATGTTTTGGGTGTTGGTAATTATCTCTTTGGGTATTGCTTTGTAATTCTTAGGGTATTGCTGTTTTACTCTTGGGGTATTACTGTTTTACTCTTGGGGTATTGCTGTGTATACCTTGGGGTATTGCTGTGTATACCTTGGGGTATTGCTGTGCATACCTTTGGGGTATTGCTTTGTATACCTTGGGGTATTGCTTTGCATACCTTTGGGGTATTGCTGTACATACCTTTTGGGGTATTGCTTTGCATACCTTTTGGGGTATTGCTTTGTATACCTTGGGGTAAACTTGGGGTATTGCTGTGTATATCTTGGGGTATTACTGATTTATTCTTGGGGTATTACTGTGTATAACTTGGGGTATTGCTGTGTATATCTTGGGGTATTACTGATTTATTCTTGGGGTATTGCTGTGTATAACTTGGGGTATTGCTGTGTATACCTTGGGGTATTGCTGTGTATATTCTTGTGTATTACTTTTTAAATTTTATGCTATTATTTATTATTGATTTTTTTTGTAGTTTTTCTTGATTGAGGTTGTAATGAAGGGAGTTGATGTTGAAAAAATGGCTGATAATTTTTTCTATGTGTGGGACAAATGTGTTGGTGATCAATTTTTTATCGGATGGATTAGTGACTGTTTAAGTTCGGTTTAAAGATTATCAATCAATTACGTGTGATTGGTTACCACCGTAAATGGTAAATCGAGGGTTCGGGTTATGAAATTGTAAACACGAAAGTCGAAATCGTAATAATTTCGTATGTGTGCACGTCTAGGTGTTTAAGTGTGTGTTTTTGGTGCATTTGTGAATTTGAACTTGTATTTCTTAAGCTGGTGAACAACTATTTATAGAGACTAGCAAGCATGAGGTGTCTATGACTCTTGGTCTCCCTAGCTTGCATGCTTGACAAGTGTCCTTTGACCTTAGTTTGACCTTATCTAAGCTGAATCTTAGTTACAAAGTCTTCTTTGGTCTTATCACGGACTTCATTGTTGTTCGCCCAGGTCGGCTTAGTTGATCCAGAATGGTTTTTCATTCAAGTTGTTCGCCTTTTGAGTGTATGGTTCAGAAGTTGTTCGCCTTTGTGTTTTACACAGATTGACTTTGGGATCTTGGTCCTTTGTTCGTCGACATACACCTCTTAGGCTGGTTGTTGCACCACCCTTTGACAATGTTGTTCGTCATCAGTGACGGCAGAATATTCATCTAGTCTTGGGTCTTAAATCCTGTTCGCCAGTATGTTGTTCGTCGGTAGAGTTGTTCGTCAGTTTATACACTCCCTGGATTGGTTTATACACCTCGACTTGATTTTCTTTGTTAATCATCTTTGATGTGAGGTTAGTTCTTCATAATCCTTTTTAAGGCTTTAATCCTTGTTCGCCCATCATTGATTTATGTTCGCCTATCAACAATTGCCCCCTATCCTAATTACATGTTGTCCCAGACGAGCAACTTTGTGGCGAGCAACTGTAGTTAGGATATTATACTGGTGATGATTTGGACGATCATCATTGAAATAGGCGATCAACTTTGGGTTCACCGTTTCGTCTTCCCACGATCTGGGGGATGTACGAGGATGACGTGGGCGGTATGATTGCACGCCGCCCACGCGCGATCAATCCTGAGGTCACGCGCCCCTATATTTGCTCGTAGACCCCTTGATTTCTTCTCGATTTCGCAAATTGACCCCACTTTTTGTCAGTTCGGCCCAATATTTTGTTGAAAATTACACCTTGTACCCCGTTTTTTTGCTTGGGGTATAAATAGAAGGGGAAACAAATATTTTCCCACTTTTTCACTCCTAGCTACAGTACTCCGGCGACTTCTTCCATTTCCGGCGATCTCGAGCTCTTTCCGACAAATTTTTTCTTCAATTTCTTACTTCCGGCATAGATTCAAGGTAGTTCTTTTGTTTTATTCACTTGATTTTACTTTTATTTCTCTTTTGGACCCCATCGCCGCCGTGTGTGACCTTGCGCCACCATCTTCCTCGGGAAATCGCCGCCGTCTGCTACCTTCATCGCCGCCGTCTGGTTTTTCCTCATTTTTCTTCCATGTCTTCTCACTCGAGTAACAAATCCGAAGAAACTCTCGATCCTCTTTTCCCAATCGCGGCTCCCGTCGATCAACCTCCCTTTGAGATTTCCTCGGCGTTAAATTCCCACGTTGATTCGGTTGTTCGTTCAGTTGAGGATACTGGTGCTCGCCCATTTGGGAGGGAAATAGTGGTTGTTGTGAGCAGAGATTCTGGGGAAGGCTCCTCGTCCAGCGCTGAATCGGAAGATCCCCAATTTGATGAATTAACCCGTGAATTTATGGAAAGAATAGGGTTCCCATCTCCAAAAATGATGGAAAACGAGATCCCAGTTAGAGTTGCTCGTCCTTTCGATTGGCGAGCATATACTGAGGAACACGCGAACAACTTTGCTCGTCATCAGAGACAAGTAATGGACCTGGTAAAAACTGATTTCCAGGCGAGCAGAATCAAGAGTGTCGTCCTCGAGGAGGATCTTGACTTGATCCGAGAGACCTACAAGATTCCTTATGACATTCACATGTGGGCCCCCAGGAGGAAAGAGAGAGCTGATCGCCCACCTCCAGGATGCACCGCGATCAATATTGACACACTGATCGCCAGTCTGAAGTTGCCACTGCCCCCAGTTGTTGGTCGCTTCCTCGAGGCGACCAATCTTGCCATTACACAGATCACACCAATTGGGTGGATGAATTTGCTTGGCGCTATGTGTTTGTTTGCCCTAGAGGGATATGTTGATCGCCTTACTGCGGTGGAGATCAACTATCTTATGACAATCACCAAATGTCCCATAGGTGAAGAGGGCTACTACTACCTCAAGGCCAGAACTGGACTCAAGATGGTAGAAAGAGTGCCGAACAAGATTAGGGACTGGAAGGAGCACTTCTTCTTCATAGGGGGTGACTGGCGAGCATCTTCCGGTCCACATGGTGGCATTGGGCGAATTAATTCTCCTGCTTCCTATGGAATAATTAAGCGTGAGTTCATCTTTGTTCGCTTTTGAACTGTATTGTTCTAATTTAACTTTTTTTGTTTATTTGCAGGCCCTCGATTGCTCAAGTGGAATTCGGAGGAGGAAGAGGTCGGGGCAGAATTTTTATTCACTTCCTTCTTGGTCGGCCTACGTAACAGGGCTGATAGGACTATTCAGTATCTGAGTGACGAGAAGCGTCAGAGAGCTGCTTGCTTGTTTTCCTATCCTCATCACTTGGAAGCACAAGCTGAGGTGCCCCGAGGTACAAAAATTTCCAACTCCTCCTTCATAACTTTGTTCGCCCTTTGATATGATAACTTGCTCGCCTTAACTCTTTCTTTTTTTTAGCCGAGCAAGTCACAATCGCCGTCCCTCCCTGCTTCGGACTCTTGGAACAGAGAGTATTCGAAATGGCACCACCAAAGGGTAGGAGAAAGAAGGGTGACCCGCCATCCAAGGTACTGGCGATGACGAACAAGGCGGAGGGGGCGAGAGTTGCTCGCCAGGCCGTGCACCCATCCAATCTACCTCCTTCTCCTCCCCCGGCATCATCTCCCCGCGGTGCCAAGCGCTTGAAGAAAGGAGATGGGATCTTTGTGTTCCAAACTGCTCCTGCCGGGATCAAGGGCAAGGAGAAGGTGGGGCATAACCATGCTCGCCACCACACGGGGGGGGGGGGGGGGAAGCTGTTCGCCCCTCTTCCATTGAGCTTGCGGAGAAGACAGGCAAGGCGGGCAGGGATTCCACTCCTGTTCGCTGTCCTGAGGATCTCACCCATTTGGGCTGGGATGATCGAAAATTCCAGGAGTAAGTCTACATTCACCTCTGTCGAGCAAGATTCAAATTTTTATTTTATTTTTCTAAGTATCATTTGCCTTCTTGTTCGCAGATACCGTGCTGACGATCATCCCGGGCGAACAAGTGCTGTCCACCAGTACGCTTGTTCGAAGACTCCCGTCAATATAAGGGAGATTCCCGGCGACCATGTTCGCAGAGCGACAGAGCTGGTCGCCCGAGCCTGGACACGCCCTCTGGACAAGGCTGTCTTCCAACAAGGGTTGGCGGACAATGTTCATCTTTCTATGATGCTTCATGCCAACGGCCTTGTCACAGCTCAAAGGGCAATGACCCAGATTGCCGAGCAAGAAGAAGCTGCTCGCCGCTACGCCAGCACTGCTCGGCAGCTCACAGAGGAAAAGGACGGCCTCATCAGCCAGTATGAGGCCAAACTTGCTCGTCTCAATAACCAGATCAATGTTTACATTGATACTGAAAAGAAACACCTTGAAGAAATTCAGGGTCTATCTGGTGAATTGGGAAGCAAAGATGCCTTGCTCGGTGAGGAGAAGAAGAAATTACTCGCATCTGAGCAAAGAAATGCTGAGCTTGAAGCGGAGGTTGCTCGTCTGCGGGAGGTAGAGGCCAACTCTTTTTCTCGCGATCAACTTGAGGCTGAGCTCCAGGCCCGGTCTGCCCCCATCTCGAACCTAGGATATATCTGCGCTTACGCCGAATGCATTCGCATGGCTGATGCGTACGATTTTAAAGATATGGTGGAAGAGATGGGCAAAGTCTTGTCCGAATTCTTGGAGAACTACCCCCCGCCGAACAACATCGAACTTCAATTGGGGGACATTGCCGAACTAGGGGTCAAGATTGACAGCCTTGACCCCAGTATCATTATTACCCATCCTCCACCCCAAACTAATGAGGAGGTACAAGAAGAAGAGCCGGCAGCCGTGGACGAGCAAGTTGAAAAGGAGCAAAAAGCTGCTGAAGACCTGGCTAGGGAAATGATTGTTGATCCTCCTGCCGACCAAACCCAAGATCTCCCTCCTGCCGAGCAGCAATACTTAGAATATTTATTTTGTAATAGTTGTTCGGTAGGCTCTTCTCTGCAGTTGTTCATTTTTGTAGTACTTTACATTTGTACTATTTTTGGGGCTCAATCCCTTTTGTTTTAATGGAACGTCTTTCTCATATTCGCTCATTTTCTTTATATGTTAATTGCCTTTACATTTTTGTCAATGACTTTGCAATTATAACATATAGTGTTGGGCTTTTGTTCGAATTGAACTTTGCCTTTAATGGAATTAGGGTTTAGCCTTAGGTTCTGTTCATTTTTAAAAAACGAACAACCTTTAAGTGGCTTTGGTCCTCAAAATGGACTTGTACCTCGAGCTTTTGGACTTTTCCTCTTTGACGAACAACTACTATATTTATACAAAATTTTACAAGTGTTGTAAGACTGCTCGTCACTAACATATACAACCTGACGAACAACTTTGAACACTAACTAAAAACATGCTCGCTTATAATATTTTTGCCGAGCAACTCTATCTAAAATTAAAAAAGATGAAATAGCACTAGACTATACAATGTGCCGAACAACTTTTCATTCTATACTTAGCACAATTTGCAAAAAATTAGGCAAGTTTTTGGTTTGCCTTACTTGGTTCACTTGCCCCCCAAGACATTTGTTCGCCCAATTAAGAACTTGTTCGTCTCATTGATAGTACTTCTTCAGATGTACAACATTCCAGGAGTATTGGGCCGGCTTGCCTTCCATATCTTCGATATCGTATACACCATTAACGAATTTTTCCGTTATCCGATACGGGCCCTCCCAAGTTGGTCCCAATACACTTGGAGGTTGGGCGAGCAACTTTCTTAGAACCATATCTCCAACTCTGAATTCCCTGATTTTAACATGGGAATTATAATAGCGTTCTGCTCGCTGCTTATAGGTAGCATTTTTTAGCTCGGTATTCAGTCTTTTTTCTTCGAGCAAATCCATTTCAGTAGCTAGAGCAGAGTTGTTCGCCTGCTCATCGAAGTTGGTCGTTCTGAATGTGTTGGTCTTTAACTCGATTGGTATCACAGCTTCTGTTCCAAAGGCCATTGCAAAAGGTGTTTCTCCGGTGCTTGACCTGGGAGAAACTCTGTATGCCCACAGGACTTCCGGGAGTTCTTCAGACCAACTGCTTTTGCTTTCCGCTAGCCGTACTTTCAACGTATGCTTGATTATCTTATTTACGGCCTCAACTTGTCCATTTGATTGGGGATGATAGGGCGTAGAGTAATGTTTTTTGATTCCCCACTTTATACAGAAACCTCTCAACTCTTTTCCGTCAAACTGCGGACCATTGTCTGTTACGATGGTTTGCGGAACCCCAAAGCGACAGACAATGTTCTTCCAAATGAAGTTGATCATTTTCTGCTGTGTGATTTTTACCATGGCTTCTGCTTCTGCCCATTTTGTATAATAGTCGACTGTCACAACGACAAATCGAACTCCTCCAACTCCCGCTGGGAAGGGACCAATAATGTCCATCCCCCATCTTGTAAATGGCCACGGGCTATAAACTGATACGAGCTGTTGGGCCGGGGTATTAATGTTTGGGGCAAAAATCTGGCATTGATGACAAGTTTTTGCTTTCTTAATTGCGTCTTGACGTAAAGTTGGCCAATAATAGCCTTGTCTGATAGTTTTGTATGCCAAAGCTTGCCCCCCAGTGTGATTTCCGCATACTCCAGCATGTATTTCTTCGAGTATTGCTCGTCCTTGCCCCCTAGTCAAACATTTGAGAAGTGGGATTGATATTCCCCTTTTGTAAAGCTGCTCGCCCACTAGAGTATATCTGGCGGCTTGCTTTGTTAGCTTGGCAGCTTCAAAAGGGTTGTTTGGTTTTTCCCCACTTTTCAAGTATTTGACTATACTTGTTCTCCAATCTTCTTCTTCACTTGCTTGTTCGTTAAGTTGGTTGACATTATAACTTCTCGTTGATGGATTATTCATCTTCGTAATTATAAAGTCTGCCAACTCTGCTGGTCCCTCACTTGTTGCTAGGCGGGCCAACGCATCTGCTTGCGTGTTGCTTGTCCTTGGAATTTGTTCAATGAAGACTTGTTCTAACAAGGACATCAGGTAAGCAACAATTCGCTGATACTCGATCATATGGTCGTCTTTCGCCTCGTATTCACCCCGGACTTGGTTCACAATCAATTGTGAATCGCCGAATATTTGTAACCGTCTAACACCTACTGCAAGAGATAGGTGGAGACCAGCAATGAGAGCTTCGTAATCAGCTTCGTTGTTGGTTGCCATGAAACCAAATCTGATTGCCAAGGTGAATACTTGTCTGTCTGGGCTGATTAGAACCACTCCTGCCCCCGAGGCTAAGTTTGTTGAAGATCCGTCAACATAAAGATGCCAGGGGTGATCAAGTCCTCTCGTCGGATCTAGTGGGAAGGTTAATTCGACAATAAAGTCGGCTAATGCTTGCCCTTTGATCGCTGTTCGAGGGGCATATGTCACTCCGAATTGGCTAATCTCTAGTGACCACTTTAATAGACGACCAGCTGTGTCGGGGCGATGGAGAATTTGTCTGAGTGGGAAAGTTGTTAGCACTTCAACTTGATGATCAAAGAAGTATGGTCGTAACTTCCTCACACTCATGACAAGTTCATACACCAGTTTTTCGGTTGGGGAGTATTTGATCTCCGCCTCATGCAAAGCTTGACTGACGTAGTAAATAGGTTGATGAAATTTGCCATCTTCTCGTACCAGAACAGAGCTGATGGCCACTTCTGATGCTGCCAAGTATAGATATAGCTTTTCTCCTGGGACAGGTTTTGATAGAATTTTAACATCTCCCAGGTAGTCTTTGAGTTGGTCGAACGCCTTCTGACAGTTGTTAGTCCATGTGAACTGTCCTTTCTTGATGGCTTCAAAGAATAGACGGCATTTGTCCCCCGATCTGGATATGAACCGATTCAATACTGCTAGGCATCCTGTAAGCCTTTGCACTTCTTTTATCGAACGTGGTGGTTGCATATCCACGATTGCTTTGACTTTTGTTGGATTGGCTTCAATCCCTCGTTGACTAACAAGATGGCCCAGGAATTTTCCTAAATAAACTCCGAAACTGCTCTTCTTCGGATTCAGTTTCATGTTATAGAGTCGAAGGATTTCGAACACCTGGGTCAAATGTTGGAGATGGTCTTCCTTTCGGGGGCTTTTGACCACGATATCGTCCACATAGACTTCTACCGTATCTCCAATCTGTTCGTCGAACATCTTGTTTGTTGGTCCCACTCGATAGATTAATTGCGGAAGCTTATGTAGTAATGTCTTTCCAAAATCTTTTATAAGAGATCAATAAAGCAATATTTAAAATAAAGCGATAAAAGACACAAGATATATAGTGGTTCGGATAGATATCCTACGTCCACTCTCCCTTATCACCAAGGGGTCTCACTAACAGCCAACTCACAAACTTACTCACTGGAATTTCTGAAGTACCAGCACCTTCTTACAAACTCTTTAGATCTAACTTCGATCTAAAGATAAACTCACTCCAACCTTATCTTAACCAGATGAACAGGTTGAGTGTATAAACTCCTTACGAGTAGATAAGTAATTAAGAACAAAGTGTGAGTGCAATATGCGTAGTGATCACAAGCTTAGTATGGCTATATGCGCGTGAATACTTCTAGAGCTTTTTCTTGATCTGCACTCAAATATATATAGAGGGGATTAGGGACATAGCCGTTGGGAGGCTAATCCAATCAGATCCTCTATATATGGAAGCTTCAATCAATCAATTCCCTAATTGATTGATTGGGTTGGTGAGATCTTGATTGATTGTCTTTATATCTTCTCAATCCAATCTTGTTTGACTTGATTTGAATCACCAGCGGTCAATGCTTCCAATTGCCTAACTCTGATTCTCTCCAGAGAAGGCAGGACCAGACACCAGGCAACCTCGGTGTCTTCTGGTCCTTATCTGGTGAACAGCCAGAATACTCAGTAGGATAAGGGGATCAACCTGAGCATCTTTTGTTCCACCAGACTCGTCTGGTCTGGGGAAGGTCATCTGCCTCTGGTCTTGATCTCTTCTGCTGAAGTCCTCTGGTGGAGTCTTCTGGTGACTCTCCTGGAGAAGTCTTCTGGTCTGGCAGTTCCCCCTAGACTAAGTCCTAATCTAGATCATCATCTGGCTAACAGGTCCAGATGGTCCTATTACATCTTCTGGTTTGTTTTAACTCATCAAAACTAACAAATTTTTATCCTAACAATTTCCCCCTTTTTGATGGAGTTAAAACACTACCAGAACTGATCAAAAGTAAAACTTTAAGCAAGAAAACAATAAAGGGATGAGACCTTAGAATAGATCTCATCAGGCAAAATAATAAGACAACAAGGAGTTGTCTTTAGAACAGAGAAGATATGTATTTTTCATTAATAATCAGAGGACAAAATAATTACAGATTACATTGAAGTTCATTGTCCTATTCTAGGCATATCTTCTGTTCTCTTTAGGGACAAGAAACCAGTCAAGGAACCTATCCTGGACGGCCTTCAACTCTGCAGAAGATGTTGGGGTGAAATTCACCAACACCTTGGTCTTGTAAAGCTTCTTCAGTTCTGCCCAATCCACCTGGTTCCCAATCATGGGAGTGTTAAGATAAGTAAATTCAGGAGCAGTCACCTCCAGGTTGAACTCAATGGTTGAATCCATCAGCTGCTTGTACAAGTCTGCATCATAGGCTTGCATCCAAGAATGGAAGGTTCTGTTGATTAGCTCATCATCTTCTGGTGCTGGCCTCTGGATATAATGCTGAATAAACCAGAGGGTCTTGGCTTCTCTCCATCTCTCAATCAGAGGATAAGGCACAGTAGAGTCAAAAGACCCTTCTGTCCTTAGTGGCAAGATGCTCATAACCTCCACAGGAGCTTTTCTCTTCTGTCCTGAGCCACCTGCACCAGAAGGAATACCAGCTTCTCTGGCCTTCTTGTTCTGTCTCCTAACATATCTGAGCCTCTGCTCTTCATCTATGTTCTTCCTGATTCTGGCTTGCCTTTCCTCTGGAGTCTCTTCCTTGTATCTCTTCTCTGCTTCTTCGACAACAGATTCAAGGAAACTCTTCTTTACTTTTCTAATCTTCCTCTTAGCAGGACCAGGAATGGTAGAAGGATCCTGCTCAGCTTCAGATGACTCTTCTTCTGCAGCAAGTTGTTTAGCCATAGATAGAGATTTCAACTCTTCTTTCTTCTTCTTCTGCAACTCAGCCTGGGCCAGAGTGTTCTCCAACAGGTCCAGACGAGCTCCATGGCTAAACAGAGTCTCATTGGTGGTCTTCGCCAGATCAGTTCTGGCCTTCTCTTCCCCCTTTTTAACTTCATCAAGGAGGGGCTCCACTACCTGCCTTATGAGATCAGGCAAGGCAGTATTGGAGGAAGAGTGAAGATCACGAAGCTGCTTGGCCGCCTCCAGGTAAGCCTTAGACTCTGCAACAAGTCTCTCTTGCTTCTCCAACATCTCCTGGAGGGAGTCCTTCAGTCTAGCAGTCTGAATCATCTGGCTGGCCATTTCCACCTTGAGTACAGAAACTGGCCTCATCTGCTCCATCACATGCTCTTGGAGCTGCTTCTGGCTATGCATAACATCTAGCTTGACAAACAAGCCATTAGCCTTGAACGAAGCTTTAACCTCTGCCAGAGAGGACTGGAGCTGCTTCATGAAGATTCTCCTCTCTTGCTTAATATGATGCTCAATCATAGCAGGGGCCATATGTTGGATTGCTTTGGAAAAGCGCCCTATCTGCATGATCTGCTCGTTGAAGAAAACCTTCATCTTCTGGAGCACAGCAGGAGACATCTCAAAGTCCTCCTCGTCTGAATAAAGCTCTGGAGGGAAGACAAAGTGAGGACCAAACTTGTAGGTGGGGCCCTCTGGAGTGAGCATGACTCCTCTTTGGATGAGCAAGGTGCGAATCAAGACTTTGGCTGCACCAGGAGTCTCCAGCTCTGCTGGGTTCTGAATGTTCATCTTCTGCTTCAGCTCAATCTCCCAGGCAGTGAAGTTGGAGGCACCCATTTCCTCAAGCAAAAGCACCAGGTCCTCCACATCTTCAAGTCTGGCCTTGCTCCAGACCTTGGCATCAGTAAGCTCTGCCAGAAGTGGTAAGTGCTCCAGAAGAACTGGAAAATGCTCTCTTAGCCAGAGCTGAGCACTTACACTCATACTCTGCCTAATGGGACCCATTTCTGCAGATGAGAAAGTGAAGGGTTTGGGCCCAGAGGCAGAGGAGGAAGGGGCTAAGTCAGCAGGCTCAAGTGAAGCTTCCTCATCTTCACTATCATCGCTGGATAAACAGGTTGGAGAGGGGGGAGGACCAACGAATCCCAGAGCCATAGAAATGGTTGGGTCCTGGTCTGTATGGGTTTGGGGAGGGTTTGGATTTTGTGAAGTAGAGGTGGTAGGGATTGGTTGCTCTGCACCAGAAGAGGAAGGGATATCTGGTACAGAATGTGTAGGAGGGATTTGGAAGGTGGAAGTGTTTGAAGGGGGGACTTCTGCACCAGAGGAGGTTGAGGGTACCTCTGATACAGAAGGTGGGGGAGAGGGGTTAGTGGGGATATGTGTTTGGAAATTTGGGGGAGAAGGTGTTTGTGTAGGAATGGTAGAGGGAGTAAAGATGGGGGTATCTGGGATAGTCTGCTCTGGTGGAAGAATGGGGTTACCAGAGGCAGATGGGGTTTGGGGAAAGTTATCTGGGGGAGAGGTAGAAGGGGAAACAAGATTTATGGGGGAGGAAGAGGGAAAGGAAGGGTTTACCTCTGCTGGGTCAACACCAGCAGGCAAAACAGGCTCTGGAGCATCCTCCATCATCTGGGTGGCATCCTCAATGGCCTTCTCCAAGGCCTCTCCAAGATCAGATCCAGAGTCTGAATCTTGAAGAAGGGCTCTCTTGGCCTTGGATTTCCTCACAAGAGGCACTTCATCTTCTTCCTCTTCCTCTTCTGATGGCTCATCCACCAGAAGGGTTTTCTTTGCCTTTCTGCTAGTCCTCCTCTTCTTAGCAGAACCTCTCCTGGCCTCGTCTGGCTGCTTCCTCTTGGCTGCTCCAGCCATCTTAACAGCTTTATCATCATCAGCCTTCTTCTTAAGCACATCAAGAAGGGGAATCTGGTCCTCCTCTGAGGAACCAGAAAAGGCAACGGCTGAAGAACCAGTTGCTCCAGCAGCTTTCTTCTGTGACTTCTGCTGCTGCTGCCTTCTCTGCCCCTTAGGAGGAGAGGGAATAGATTGAATAGGAGGGGCAGGGATGGCATGCTCTCCATCAGAGTCAGGATGGCCATGGAGAGGACCATCCTTGGAGAACATAATCTTGGACTTATGAAAGCCCTTACACCAGGATTGTCTCCAATTCTTCTCTGGAAGAATCGAATCTAGAATAAGAGTGAGTTTTGTGCCCAATGAAACATTAGCATTGAACACAAATTGTTGTTCTCCAGGCAACTGGGGGCATTCTTCCTTCTGAATTTTCATCTTGTTCTTCCTCAGCACCCCCCAGAAGAACTCAGCCCAGTTACATTGAACACCATCCAGAATGGCCCTCATAACACAGAGCCTGCCAACGAAGATGGCATCTGTGCTATGGCTCTCACACATGAGAATCTTCACCACAATGTCAAATAACACTTTATACTTCTGCCTAAGATGCTTGTCCAAGAAACCCTTGGTAATATTCTGGCATGAATTTCTGGCAAACATCTTGAAGGATTCCAACGCCTCTCCTTCTTTGTACTTCAGAGGGTCCACTCCTTCCGCAGAAAGATTACCAAAAAGACCACAGAAGTCTGCCTTAGAGAAAACAAGATCCTCTGAATCAATCTTTGAAGAGAAATAGTCGTCGTGGATCTTCATCCGAATAAGAAACTGTGCAGCATATCCATCCAAGGTACGCAGATCCTTGGGAACCTTTGAGATCAACTCCTCCAGCCCAGAACGTCGGAGAAGTTCCAAAATCTCCAAAGCGGCCGGATTCTTAGTGGAATAGAAGTCCACCACCATTTCTGACTTGAGTTTCTTGCAGACATAGTCTGGATCAAAATTGCACTTGGGTGCCATAACTGTGAGAGAGAGAGAGAGAAAAAAAATGCTTCGCAGAGAGAGGTTAGGGTTTGAATAGTATGGAAACGTGAAAGGACAGATTGAAAACAGAGGTGATTTAAATAGAGTAATACGCGTGGCTTGAAAATTAAATGAAGAGTGAACGCGTGTTGTTTCAAATTCAATTTAGGAAACAAAATCAATTTTAGAATTGATTGACATTTTGCACAGTGATTAAATCCGATGGCCATGATGAAAGGCGAAATACAGATTTAATCTGGTGCGTTGGCATAGTCATTGGGACTGGGTATAAAGGGGTTTTGTGGCAGTCAAGAGAAAAAGCGAAATGATTGCCTAGGCCCTATACCCTAGTCTTAAATACACTCCGAAGTTGAAAGGTTTTGAGTGTGCTTATTAATTTGAAAAGTATATCCCAATGATCAGAGGCCAGAGTAGAAAAGACATACCTGTCACCTGATATTGTAACCAGATGATACCACAACTAGTCTGGTGAAACTTCTCCTCTGATGGAACTTATCTGGACCTGGTCAATAAAGACTTTGGACATATCTCTGACTCAGCACCTCATCTGGGATTAGTGTCACCTGGTGTATACCTCATCTGGAAGTATACCCTCTCTGATATATCTAATCTGCAGGTATGTTAGTATAAAGAAAATTTATGAAGAGAATTAGTAAAGTAAGGATACTTATCTGATGTTCCCCCTAAGTCAAATCTGTCTCTGGATCCAACAATCCTAACTCAAAGGCTAACTCTCTGAATCTGGTCTCCGCCAAAGGCTTGGTTAAAATATCTGCTCTCTGCCTCTCTGTTGCAATCTTTTCCATCCTTATATCTCCCTTCTCAACATGATCTCTGATAAAATGATGCCTTATATCAACATGTTTGCATCTGGTATGAAGAACTGGATTCTGGGTGATTGCAATGACACTATTACTATCACAGAAAATAGGAATATCCTTAGCTCTAATCTGGTAATCCCTAAGCTGTTGACTAATCCAAAGAAGTTGAGAACAACAACTCCCTGCAGCCATGTACTCTGCTTCTGTTGTTGATGTAGCAACTGAAGTCTGCTTCTTGGAAAACCAGGATACCAATTTGTTCCCTAAAAATTGGCATGTACCACTTGTAGATTTCCTATCTATTCTGCACCCACCATAGTCTGAATCTGAATAACCACTTAATTCTAAATTGTCATCTGCAGGATACCATAATCCTAAATTCACAGTTCCCTTAAGGTATTTCAATATTTTCTTAGCTGCTTCCAAGTGACTCTTCTTGGGGTTAGCTTGAAATCTGGCACAAACTCCTACAGCAAAAGTAATATCTGGTCTGCTTGCAGTCAGATACAAAAGAGAACCAATAAGTGCTCTGTACTGAGTCTGGTCCACACTCTCTCCAGACTCATCTGGATCCATGTTGAAATTTGTCATCATAGGGATCTTGGCTGCTCTGCTAGATCCTATTCCAAATTTCTCTAACATGTTTCTGGTGTACTTAGCTTGATTAATAAAAATTCCCTTCTCTGATTGCTTAACCTGCAAACCCAAAAAGTAATTCAATTCTCCCATCATGGACATCTCAAACTGTCCCTGCATGAGTTCACCAAACTTCTCACACAGCTTCTTGTTAGGGGATCCAAATATGATGTCATCAACATATATTTGGACCAGAAGGATGTCCTTTCCTTCTTCTTTCCTAAACAAGGTCCTATCAATCTTACCTTTAGTAAAACCATTGTCCAGAAGAAATTGAGATAGAGTGTCATACCATGCTCTGGGTGCCTGCTTCAGCCCATAAAGAGCTTTCTTAAGCTTAAACACCTTGTCACCTTGTTCAAAACCAGGAGGTTGTTCAACATACACTTCCTCAATGAGAATCCCATTAAGAAAGGCAGATTTTACATCCATCTGGTATACTTTGAACTTCATGTGAGCAGCATATGCTAAGAACAATCTGATAGCTTCTAGTCTGGCAACAGGAGCAAAAGTCTCATCATAGTCTATTCCTTCAGACTGAGAATAGCCCTGGGCCACTAGCCTTGCCTTGTTCCTAGTAATGACATCATTCTCATCTTTCTTATTTTTGAAAACCCACTTAGTGCCTATCACCTTTTGATGTCTTGGTCTGTCTACCAACTCCCAAACATCCTGTCTGGTGAATTGATTCAATTCCTCCTGCATAGCCACAATCCAATTTGAATCTTTCAGTGCCTCCTTGATGTTCTTGGGCTCAATCAAGGACACATAGCAACTGAATAAGGCAGCTAAGTTAATAGTTCTCCTAGTCTGGACACCCTTAGTTGGATCTCCTAAGATCAGGTCATTGGGGTGATCAACCAGGGTCCTCCTTCCCGTGGTCTTGCCTGGGTGATCATCTTCTGCAGTACCTTGGTGATTATCACTACCTGTAGAAGAGCTTCCCCCTACAGGAGTTCCAACCTCTTCTGGTTCTGCTCCTTGTGAAGGCTGCTGCTTCAGAGAACCAGGAGATGGGTCCTCATCTGAATCTGAATCTGAATCAAGAATAGGTGGATTGACCTTGATAACTCTGGGTTTAGTCTGATTCTGGGTCTCATCTGAAGACTTAGAATCCACCTTGTACTCAAAAGCAGATTCATCAAAAACAACATGAGGTGTTTCCTCCACACAAAGTGAATTCTTATTAAAAACTCTAAAAGCTTTACTGGTGCTGGAATATCCCAAAAATATTCCATCAGCCACTTTAGCATCAAAGGTTCTTAATTTAGATTTCCCATTGTCATGGATGAAACACTTACATCCAAAAACATGAAAATATGAAACAGATGGGGTTTTACCTTTCCATACCTCATATGGGGTCTTATTGTGTCTCTGGGCAATCAGGCACCTATTCTGAGTGTAACAAGCTGTATTGATGGCCTCTGCCCAAAATCTCTGTGGAGTGTTATACTCTGCCAGAAGTGTTCTTGCAGCTTCTTTGAGAGTCCTATTCCTCCTTTCTGCAACTCCATTTTGTTGAGGTGTTCTGGCAGCAGATGTCTCATGAAAAATCCCATGATCCTTGCAATAATCTGCAATATGTGAATTCAAAAACTCTGTTCCTTTGTCACTCCTGATCCTCACAATGCTCTGGTTCTGCTCATTCTGAATCTGCTTGAAGAACTCTGGCAGCTTAGTTATAGTT
Source organism: Ballota nigra (assembly GCA_947034835.1). Lineage (NCBI taxonomy): Eukaryota > Viridiplantae > Streptophyta > Magnoliopsida > Lamiales > Lamiaceae > Ballota > Ballota nigra. The sequence continues at coordinate 114,203,885 of OX344722.1, read as the reverse complement.
TCATTTTTCTTAAACAAGAACACTACCCAAGTGTATCTTGAAAAGTCATCTACTATTACTAAGGTGTACTTCCTTCCACTGAAACTAAGAGGAGAAACAGGTCCAAACAGGTCCATGTGAAGTAGTTGAAGTACTCTGGTTGTGGTTGTGCTCTGGACATCCTTAAAGGAAGTCTTGGGTTGTTTACCCTTCTGGCATGACCCACAAACCTGATCCTTCTTAAACACTTCATTCGGAAGACCTCGAATGAGACCCTTTCTAGCAATCTTGTTCAATGTTTTGAAGTTAAGATGACACAATCTCTTGTGCCAAATCCAGCTGTTCTCTGCAGATCCTTTAGCAACCAGGCAAGCATTCCTTGGGCAACTGCTAAAATCTGCAAGATAAATGTTACCCTTCCTCAAGCCTATTAGCAAGATATCATTATAATCAGAAGAGAAAACAGTGCATGAATCACTAGAAAACTTCACTGAGTATCCCTTGTCACAGAATTGGGATACTGAAAGCAGATTATGCTTGAGTCCTTCTACGTAGTAGACTTCATCTACAGATACTCCATTGAAGGTCAACTTTCCAACTCCTCTGGTGACTCCATAGTTGTTGTCACCAAACATCACTCTTGGTCCATTCAATGGCTTGAAATCTTGGAGATTATCCTTCTGGAATGTCATGTGCTTGGAACATCCACTATCAATGTACCAGACATGGTTGCTTGAAAATCCTTTCTCCAATGGACTCTTATCTACCTCAGTGATGTCTGCCATGAGACACACATCATCATCTGATCCAAAGTCAGAAGAAGAAGAACTGGAACTAGTATCCTCCTCCTCTGCTTCTGCCAGCAGTGCTCTCTTATCTGCATATCTCCTATCTCTCTTGATTCTTTTCTCTTCTCTTTCCCTAGGAGTAAGCTGAGGACAATCATAACTGTAGTGACCAGTCTTGTTGCATGTGTAGCAGGCATTGTCTCCTCTGGGACTAGGACTTGGCTCTCTCCTCCTCTGGTTGTAGTCTGATCTGGCAGGGCTACTTTCTCTCCTCTGGTAGTCAGGTCTGCCAGAGCTACCATCCCTCCTCTGATGATCTGATCTCCCAGAGCTGCCAGGGTTGTCATCTCTCCTCCTCTCTGGAGTTCTGAATCTGGTCTCCCTTGAGTCTCCAGATGTCTTCTCCTTCTCTGCAGGCTTGAAAGAACTCTTCCTGCTTCTGGTGGACTCCTTCCAATGCCTCTTGTACCTGCCATATTTTGAACTCATTTTGTCTAATTTATGAGTTAGAAGTGCTACCTGCTCCTTGAGGCTCAAGTCATCTGCAGTAGACTCCTTTGGCATGGCATCAGATTTGAGAGTTGAAGAGAATGCAACTCCTTTCTGGCCAGAAGAGGAAACCTCTTCTGTTTGATCCTCCTCTTGAAGATCATATTCGTAAGCCTTGAGATCAGACAACAGAAGATGGTGATCCAGAGTGTTGAGATCCTTGTTGTCCTTGATCACAGTGACTTTAATTCTCCACCTGCTTGTTAGTGAACGTAATATTTTACTATTAATCTCTTTTTCAGAATAGGTCTTACCTAAGGCACTAGCCTTGTTCAAGAGATTCGTGAGACGCATGTCCAGCTGGTCAATGGTCTCGTCTGGTTTCATCTTAAATGTGTCAAAAGAGTGTTGAACAGCTTAGAGCTTGTTATCTTTAATCTTCTCTGTTCCTTCACAGAGCAGAGCTAACTTGTCCCACATCTCTTTTGCAGTGGTGCACGTCCTGACCTTTTCAATAACTTCTTTAGTAAGAGTGTTGATAATCTCAGTCCTCGCTACCTGGTCCAGGTTATGTAGCTTTCTCTCATCGTTGTCAAGTTCGTCTTTCTTTTTGAGGATTCGTTGTCTGGGAACTCTATCCTCTGCAGCATCGCTAGTTTCTTCTCTGGACTCAGACCTGCCACTATCAATAGGAGTCCAATAAAATTTAATGGGGCCACTTTCAACCACATCTAACATGCGGTGGTGAATAGCTCCAAGATGATTACTCATCATGAAGCTCCAGTGGCTATAATCCTCGAACGAGAATTCTGGCAGTTTGCGACTCTTATAAGAAGATTTCGAAGACATATTGATAAGAAATTTAGGGAAATAACAAGAAAAAAAAACTAAAGAGCAATGGATCTGCCCGGTGACCACCAAAAGCTTTTCAAAGCAGTGGTCGTGGACACACTTCTCTGATACCACTTGTTGGTCCCACTCGATAGATTAATTGCGGAAGCTTATGTAGTAATGTCTTTCCAAAATCTTTTATAAGAGATCAATAAAGCAATATTTAAAATAAAGCGATAAAAGACACAAGATATATAGTGGTTCGGATAGATATCCTACGTCCACTCTCCCTTATCACCAAGGGGTCTCACTAACAGCCAACTCACAAACTTACTCACTGGAATTTCTGAAGTACCAGCACCTTCTTACAAACTCTTTAGATCTAACTTCGATCTAAAGATAAACTCACTCCAACCTTATCTTAACCAGATGAACAGGTTGAGTGTATAAACTCCTTACGAGTAGATAAGTAATTAAGAACAAAGTGTGAGTGCAATATGCGTAGTGATCACAAGCTTAGTATGGCTATATGCGCGTGAATACTTCTAGAGCTTTTTCTTGATCTGCACTCAAATATATATAGAGGGGATTAGGGACATAGCCGTTGGGAGGCTAATCCAATCAGATCCTCTATATATGGAAGCTTCAATCAATCAATTCCCTAATTGATTGATTGGGTTGGTGAGATCTTGATTGATTGTCTTTATATCTTCTCAATCCAATCTTGTTTGACTTGATTTGAATCACCAGCGGTCAATGCTTCCAATTGCCTAACTCTGATTCTCTCCAGAGAAGGCAGGACCAGACACCAGGCAACCTCGGTGTCTTCTGGTCCTTATCTGGTGAACAGCCAGAATACTCAGTAGGATAAGGGGATCAACCTGAGCATCTTTTGTTCCACCAGACTCGTCTGGTCCGGACTCGTCTGGTCTGGGGAAGGTCATCTGCCTCTGGTCTTGATCTCTTCTGCTGAAGTCCTCTGGTGGAGTCTTCTGGTGACTCTCCTGGAGAAGTCTTCTGGTCTGGCAGTTCCCCCTAGACTAAGTCCTAATCTAGATCATCATCTGGCTAACAGGTCCAGATGGTCCTATTACATCTTCTGGTTTGTTTTAACTCATCAAAACTAACAAATTTTTATCCTAACATTGTTCACCAACCTCTGGTATGTTGCTCCGGCGTTAATGAGGCCGAAGGGCATTCTTTTCCAACACAACAAATTTTTGTTCGTGTAAAATGCTGTGTTCTCTTGATCGTCTGGATGCATTGGAATTTGATGGTATCCGGTGAAGGCATCCATGAATGTTAGCATTTCATGACCTGCAGTGCTGTCCACCAGCTGGTCAATGTGAGGAAGTGGAAAGTTGTCCTTCGGGCATGCTGCATTCAGATCTGTAAAGTCTATGCATAGCCTCCAGGTTCCGTTTGGTTTCCTCACAAGGACGGGGTTTGCTATCCATTGTGGACAGAGTGCTTGTCGGATCAAGTCGTTGTCTAACAACTTTTTCACTTCTTCATTCAAAGCCTAGTACTTGTCTGGGCCATACTTTCTTCGTTTTTGATGGATTGACCTTTTTGCTTGATTGATGTTGAGCTTGTGACAAGCATGTTTTGGATCTATTCCCACCATGTCTGCATGAGACCAAGCAAAAACATCTAGATTTTTGCTGAGGAACTCTTTCATTCGGGATCTGTAAGGCTCAGGGAGCTTAGATCCGATGTATAATTCGAGATCCGGGTTTTCAGGATTAACTTTGAACGCCTCCAGCTCTTCAACTGGAGTTGCTCGTCGTTTTTGTCCTTTCCACCGAGGATCAAGTATTGGTCCCTCAGAGTTGAAATCATTTTCGATGCTTATTGGTTCTGCCCCCAGGCGGGGATCTAGATCGTCTGTTGGCCCTGATTCATTGTTGTTAGTCAACACCTGGCCCTCCAAGTGGTTAGATGAGTGTTGTTCGTCACCACCTCTTTGTTGCTCGTCAGGATGATGTTCCTGCTGGGTGGTAATGAGTTGCTCGTCTAACACTTGCTCGTCAAGATGTTGCTCGTCAGTATCCATGTGGTCCTCTATGTCCATCATATTCTCCAATATTGATGGTTCATCAGCAGGGTAGCTAGTTGTGGCCTCCACCATGGATACTAATGCATATTTGGCCTGCAACTGTAGGAGACATTCCCTGGCTTTTCTTTGATCTCCTTTGATTGTGCCTGCTCCACTTGCTGTTGGGAATTTCAAACAATAGTGATAAGTGGAACATGCAGCTTTGAATTCATTTAAAAAGGGTCGACCAAGAAACCCGTTATAAGTTGAATCCTGGTCTACAACCAAGAAGTCAACCATTCTTGTAATATTTTTCTCGGGTTCGTTGGCCGTTACAAGTTGTACTGCTAAAGTGACTATTCCCAATGGGACTGTTACAGCATTCCCAAAGCCTACTATTCTATGAGTCGAATCCCGGATATAGCCCGAATAATCAACAAGATGATCGAGTGTCTTTTTGAACAGGATGTTAGTGTAGGCTCTAGTGTCTACCAACAATCTGTGAACTCGTGTTCCCATAATCTTTGCACAGATTATGAGCGAATCGTTGTGTGGAGTTAAAATCCCTTCCAAGTCATTTTCGGTGAAGGTCAATTCCGCTGTTTGCATGATAGACGGTTTAACCCCCATTTCCTGGACTTGATCGATCGCTCGTAATTCAGCCTTTCTTTTTCGATTGGAGATTGGTGGTCGTCCATCAGAACACCCTCCTGCGGGGCCTGCGGGTTCCATCATGTACAAATTTTCCAATGGACGAGTAGGAATGGTAGGGACTGGTCGTCCTGGTTTATTTTTCTTCTGAGGTTGATCATCCTCATCCTCAGAGTTGTTCTCCCGGACTCTCTTTCCGGGTTGTCTTTTAACAAAGTCAGAAAGTTTCCCCTCCTCGTAGAATCGCCAAAGCTGCTTTAGCAAATCTCTACATTCACTCGTAAAGTGCCCCACGCTTTGATGGTAGGCACAATACTTGTTAGGGTTGAGTTTGCCGGTGTCTTGACGGATTTTCCGTGGAGGGGAGAGCAACTCCTTCTCTTTCACATTTTCATAAACAGTATCGACTGACACTGTTAGCACTTGATTCAACTTTTCTTTGAGTTCCGTCCCTTCAGTGAATGCCTTCATGTTTTTAGGGACTCGATAGTTTGTTACGCCAGATTTCTTGTTATTCTCCTTGAGATCAACTTTGTTCTCCCCCAAGTTCGATTGTAAGGCCTCGTGCATGGAAACGAATATATCGGCTTAATTTCTGAATTCGGCATAACTTCTTGGGCACTTCAGACGTACCTCTTTCCATAGCTTTGAACCTTTTTTCAACCAGGCCATAACATCAACAATTCTCGTGTCCTCGCTGTCGGGTTCACCTTCTAACAACACCTTATCGAACCTTTCCATGAATGCCCGATCTGACTCGTCGTCATTTTGTTTTAGGTCCGATAATCGGTGTTTCTGGGACAAGTATGATCCTGCCGTTGAGAAATGAGAAAGGAACTCTCAACTCAGTTGAGTGAACGAGTGGATATACTGGTGGCATTACCGAAAACCATTTGTGCACCCGATCCCCCAAAGTTAAGGGGAAGTTTCGGCATTGAGTGGCGTCGCTGGCTCCCACCGAGACCATATAGTCCGAATACTTTGTTAGATGGACTCTAGGATCAGCAATACCGTCATATTGTATACTTGCCGGGAATTGGACCTTCTTCTGAATTGGGGCTTTCAGAATGATAGGTGATAGTGGTGAGGATGGCAAGCTGGTCGTCCCCACTCCTCTTTGTTGGTCCAACTGTCCCTGCATGCTCTCCACTGCCCTTCTTAAACTTGATAGCTCATCCAAAGATGCCCCCTGACTTGGAGGCTGTTCGGCGAGCAAAGGTACAAACCTTTCTGCTCGTCGCAGTCCTTCGCTCGGAGTGGGCAAATCCTGGAGCTGCTTTCTAGGGTTGCTCGCCGCATTTGGCCCTAGACGCCTAAAGGCAGACTGGGAGAGCCTCTCATGAACTGATGGGCGCGGTTGTTCAAATGTTGCTCGCCCACGCTCAACTTCCTGGCGAGCAACTTTCTCCTGTTGTTGGGGTTGGCCAAGTCCGTCCTGGGCACTGGAACGGGTTGTTCCATGGCTCGACATTGTTGTTCGCCCGCGAGCAGATTCAGCCTGGCCTTCTCTTGGTTCGACCATCTTAGCTCTGCCTTTATCCCGCCTGGCCTGGGCACTGTTCACCTCGTGTTGTTCGCCCCTAGCTGACCTGGCCCTAACAACTTCTATGGGTCTGTCCTCAGGCCTCACTTGTGAAGGCCTATTCTGATCTTGTTGTCTTTGAAGAGCTTGGAGAGCAGCAATAGTTTTGGCCAGTTCATTAGGGTTGTTCGCCAGGGCCTCCATTTCAGGCGGGAGATTATGAGTTATGGCAGTATGCTGCGATCTGTTCACATGTCTAGGATTACGATCCTGGTGGTCGGCCGACGAAGCTCGGGTGGGAGATGCTCTCCTTGACAAGCGTGATGCTTGGGTTTCCTTTGATTGAGGCATTCCGAATTAATTTGTCTTTGTTCTTGTGATGAAGAACACCAAGAACACCAAGAACACTTCTATTTGAATCTTCAAATATTTCTTGAAACTTTCTTCAAATCTTCAAGTCTTTAACTTGAAGTTCTTGATTAATCACACTAAATCGGAGGTTCGAACCCTCCTTCTAGCGCCAAAATTGTTGGTAACCAATCACACATAATTGATTGATGATCTTTAAACCGAACTTAAACAGTCACTAATCCATCCGATAAAAAATTGATCACCAACAAAATGGATTTCTGTGTTTGAAGGTTGTTTCATGTCTGCAGAAATGGTTAGTTGAATTGTTATTGTTTTGTGTATTTTTAATTATTTTGGTTTTACTAAAGTTTAATAATTCTTTCTTTTGTTTTTCCAGATTTTCGTTCCTTTTTGTATCCATGATCATTATGCTGTTGTTGTAATTAACTTTGCTGATAAAAAGTTGCAATTGCTGGATAACTTGAAGCATGTTGAGGAAGTTAATGATTACACAAAGTCTGCTGATATATTGGTAATTATTCTATACATATTTGTTTGTAATCATTTTATATTTTTAATTTACAACTTTGTATTTATATGTTTTTTTTTTACTTTTTTTTAGGTCAAACTGATGTGTAGGTTTCTTAAGTTGAAGAAACATTCTAAGGCTGATGATATTTTGGAATATCAATTTGAAAATATGTCTTTATAAAATGGCAAACTGGAAAGCCTGATAAGGATTGTGGTGTGTATATGATGCATCACATCAAACAATTCAATGGAACTTCTTATTCTTATCCAGACTTGACTCGGGTAATTGTTATATTTCATTTTTGATGTTTTTTTGTTATTTGCTTATTTACTTATTTTATTTTTTATTGACTTTTTTTTATAGGAGGATATCCGTATAGCTATCAGGGCAGAAATCTGTGCAATCCTAGTTCTCTCGAACTTTAACTCGTCTAGGTCTGATGTTCTTGAGAAGGTTTACAATTTTTATAAGCAAAAGACCGATTTAATCAAGAATATTGCTTTGAAGAAGAAGGAAAAAGATGAAAAAGCTGCTGAAGAGAAAAAAAAACGGGCTGCTAATGCTTTGAAAACTATGGGTGATGATTTGGGGAGGGGAAAGAGGAGAAATGTTAAGTGATATTTTTTAGTTGAACATTTAAAGTATTTTGTATGTATTTTTGTTTTGAAATTTGTAATGGTTTAACTGATGTGGGTTAATATGTATATTAATGGTTTAATGTGTAATGGTTTAACTGATGTGGGTTAACATGTGTTTAAATGATGCGGGTTAATATGTATTTAGTGTTATGTTTATTTTATGTTTTATATGTTTTTTTAATTTTTGTGTTGTATTAATAATTATTTCATGTGGTATTGTTAAATATATCTTCGGGTATTGGCTAATATATCTTCAGGTATTACAATCTTTAACTTCGGGTATTGCAAACTATAACTTCGGGTATTACAATCTTTAACTTCGGGTATTGCAAACTATAACTTCGGGTATTACAATCTTTAACTTCGGGTATTGCTAAAACTTAAACAACGTATAAAACATAAAGCACTTGCAATAATACTCCAATATTTGATCATCAATATCTCAAGTAAATGATGAATAATCTGAAAAAAGAATTGCAATTGTCATTCAAATAATATGTGGATTTGGTGTAGTGGAACCATATCCCCTCATTTGTGATGATTGTGATGTTGATTTCTTCTTCTTCTTATTTTGATGGAGACCACTCTTTATTCTTTGACTTCTTCCCTTCGTTACTGATCGTTTTGGATCTAGAATTTTGTTAGATGTCTCAGAATGAGCTTCACTTCCTTCTTTTTGTGCACAATATCTTTGGTTAAGTATTTTCTCATATCTTTCACATCCTTCTTCAATAAGTTCTCTTATTTCTTCACTTTCTTCACTCATCAAGACTATGTTATAGTACTTCCTTATGATAGCATGTCTCCATGGGATATTGGTTGCAACTTTGTCATTGTTCCTGTTTTTTTAAAAATTGAATAGTAACATTAGTTAGTTCTTATCAGTTTTAATGAGAATAGTAAAATAACATTTTGGTTCTTGTCCCACACGTGTGCTTTTGCAAGTTTGCACCATCTTTTCAATATATAGTTATCGGGTATCCTTTGTACTGAATGTACGTTCAATATTCTCAAGGAATGATAACACAATATGCCTAATTCTTCGAACTTCTTACAATCACAAGTTATTAGGTTCATGGCAGTGTCATATACCACTCTGTTGTTGTGCTCAACATTATCATTTTTGACCTCATAGATCAAACTGGTATCATAGACTTGTACAACACTCGAACAGGCGAATATGGACTTTATGAACTCCTCTTCAAAACGTCTGAATATGGTGAGTGTGTATATCTCAGCAGCATGTTTGAGCATTCCTTTTTTACCCAGGTGCGATTCAGGTATCATTCTTGAGCAATTGAATTCATCTTTTTTTTTTTCAGTGCTTCTCCATTTATTTACCGTGTTCTTGAATATCTCATAAAATTCTGTCAAATTTGTCTGCTTGTTTGCTCTGAAACCTATTGCATGATTTGTGCTTTCACTTCTTTGGGATGATCTTATTCCAGCAGAAAATATGTCCTTGCTTAACGTTGTACACCATTTTTCTTTTAAACTGTATAGTCTAATAAACCAAGCATTTTTTTCGAGTCCATATGTTGATATCATGTTCTTCCAATTGCTTTCGAAGTCATTCTCATCCATGCATCCAAATAGACATTTGTTGAAAATATCTTTAAAAGGACCGTCTTTCTTTAATCCTCCAAATCTTGCAATTGCGTTTTGGTGTAGGTGCCATAGACACAATCTGTGTCTTGCTTCAGGGAATTCCTGTAAAAGAACATTCAATAAGCAATATCCAAAAAAAAAATCAGCAATACCCGAAGAAGTAAATTCAAATACCCGAAGCACTAAATACTAATACCCGAAGCATTAAATACCAATACCCGAAGCAGAAAATACCAATACCCGAAGCATTATATAACAATACCCAATTCTATAAATATCAATAACAGAACTTAATCAAATATAAAACACAACTCCTTCTCAAGTATTAAATAATGTATACAATATTAAAAGAAATTTACCTTCCCTATCGCATTTGCTATTGCTAAGTCTTGGTCTGTGAACACTGTCTTTAGTACTTTCTCCCCCATTGAGTTTTTGAACATCTGGAAAAGCCATTCGAACGTTTCTGTTTTCTCATCGGATATGAATGCACAGCCGAACATTACGTTCTTCCAGTGGTTGTTTATCCCAACAAAAGGTGCACATATCAAGTTGTACTTGTTTGTTCTGTATGTTGTATAAAAAACCATTACATCTCCATAGATTTCATAATCTTCCATCATCAAAGAATCCCTCCAAAAGATACTTGATAATCTCCCATCTTCATTGAGCCTAATCTTGTAAAAGAAATTTTTATCTCTTGTTTTTTCTGCTTCCATCATGTTGATCAGGTTGTTTGCATCACCCCCTTTAACTGCTTCCATTTTAAACTTGTTTACCAAGTTGTAATGGTCCTTTATTGTGTGTCCTAAGTTTTCCTCCCCTCCAACTTCATTTGTCATATAGCGATATGAGTCTATTGTTCTCATCCCTGAAGACACCATATCCTCTATCACTCTACTCTTGTCCATAGTGATTTGTCTTTCCGAACGGTGCATATGGTTCCATTCTGTTCTAGTTAGCTCATGATTGTGCTCTGTCTCATGTTGCACAACTGAATAATTGCCCTCTTTAGTCTTCTTGACCAACATTCTTGCCTTGCAGTCTGTTCTTGTTATACCAATTCTCCTTTTTTTGACAGATGTTACAGGAGTTGAATTACTGTCCTTTTTCGTTCTTATTCCAGTACAGGAGCACACAAACAACTTGCTCAAAAGTATAGATTTATCAGTTGCAAAAAATCTGTTTGTTGATTTACGAACACTGAATCCCAAACAACGTGCATGCTTACAGTATAAGGAATACATCTTTTCTACTGTGTCTTTTTCTACGCCGATCAAAGAACCTCTTATATCGACATGTTTTGTATTGTCATCTGTTTTAAACAAACATATATTTTTAATATTATTAGTACTATATAATAGAACATTTAATTAGCAATATTCCAAGGTACTAATCAGCAATACGCCAAGAACAAAGTAGTAATACCCCAAGACTAAATTAATAATACCCCAATAATAATACAGCAATACCCGAAGGTATTAATTAGCAATACCCTAAGAACAAATCTGCAATACCCGAAGGTATTAATAAGCAATACCCCAAGAACAAAGCAACAATTTCCCAAGACTAAATTAACAATACCCGAAGGTATTAATCAGCAGTACCCCAAGAACAAAGTAGCAATTTCACAAGATTTAATTAACAATACCCGAAGGTATTAATTAGCAATACCCCAAGAACAAATCATCAATACCCCAAGAATAAATTAACAATACCCGAAGGTATTAATAAGCAATACCCCAAGGACAAAACAGTAATACCTTAAGCTATTAATGAGCCCTAAGATCAAAATAGTAATACCCGAAGAATATTTTTCTACCTTTGTTTACTATCACGGAAAGTTCTTCAGCTGTTACTGGTTTTAACATCTCATCATCCTTTTGAAGACTTTGTTCACCAATTATTGTGCAATCATATATTTCCTCTTCTCCTTCAGCCGGTAGTATTTGAATCGAGTGTAAATTTTCACCTATTTTATTCCCTTCGTATAGTTATAAAATGCTCCTCATAAATCTGTTAAATTACAGTAAAAAATTCGCAAATTAGGTCAAATACCTGATGCATCGTATTCTTCAGCATATTCCATGTTTTATCTGATATTTGTGCGCGTCTAATTCGCAATGAGTTTTTCAATGTGTTTTTGCTTTCAATTTCGACGTTCTCTTTCTTCACAGTAGTACGATTTTACTGCTATTTTCTGAATTCGATTTGGTTTCGTTTTTGCTATGTTTGATTTCGAATCTTTATGTACGTGTTTTGCTGTGGGTTTTTGGTTTGAGTTTTTTTCTCCGGGTTCTGGACCTGAGACCCGCGAGCTTAGTATTCGGGTCGGCTGACCCGCGAGTTTTAGTCGGGTCGGCCGACCCGCGAGATTCTATAATTGGTCAAAATCAATTTGAAATTAGGGTGCAAAATCCAAGTGCATAGTATGCACTTGGATGCACCCTAGAACTACTCACAATAGAGTTATTTTTGAAACAATTCTTTCCCGATATTATAAGAGTATAAATGGAGAATAAAAATTTATTTTTATTACCATTAAAGAATTGCTAATCAAACAATTCCGCTAAATTTTTATTCGGACACCAATGGTGGTTACTCTCGAATTCTCTCGGTTTAGTGAGATGCCAAATTTTTGTTGTGAATTTTCAATTGCTTCATTCCGTAGAAGTTATTGTTGTTTACAATCGACTTTCTTTGTTCCCGTCAAAATTTTCAAGAGAGATGCACTAATAGGTACTATACTTAATTTTGATCATAAGAAAATTATTACGATTATCACGATCAGGCGTAGCAAAACAATGGTTATATTTAGTCAAAGTTATAATAAGTATAGTTCCACACAAAATGAGCCCTCTCCTTAATTTCATTTGTATTAGCATTATTGCAAGGATTGCGTAATTTAAGAGGCGTGCAACCATTAAATCGTGGAAACATTTCTCGTTCAGATAATTGCACTTAAAATTTACAATACAATTAGTGAAATCAATCACATAATCCTTCCTGCAACATATGTATGTCGCAAACTCATTATAACATTTCTCTGTTAATACATCCGTGCAGTTATCTCCATACAACAAGTAACAACCAGGTGGTTGAGTATAGATTATGTCTTCTCTAGATTTATTTTTCGAACCCCTATACACTTAATATGCAGGATTGTTCCAATGGTTATCAACGTAAACATTAGAATTTGAATTATGCTCATGCATTTAGATATGGTCATGTTTGTTTTTTTAATTTTTTATTGTTTAATAAATACATAATTCTATTCTTAATATATAGATTGTTATAACACGCTTTTGTGAGTGTTTGGTGAAGTTCAATACATAGACTCGTAACACCCCATTCAATCTAAATTGAAAATGCATTTATGATGGTGTAATTGTTTTTCAAATGTTTTGGTTAAAAAAACAATGTGAAATTTTCGTTCTTTAATCAATCTTTTGGATACTACCCTCCTTCCGTGAAAAATGACACTTTTTATTATTTCATTTGTAAAAAATAATTTTGTTTTTTAAAATAAAAATAATTAATTTCATCTTCACTCTTCAACATATTTTTATTTATATAGATTGTCCTTGAATTTTCTACACAATATTTTTTAAAATAACTTTTTATTTGACCTAATTACAATATTTTTATTTTTTTATGAATAATATCTATTTTTAAAAAATCCGTTCATGGATGTATTATAATTGGTGTCATAAACTTCTTTTTAGTACGGAGCAATGACGGTTCTCAATAGTGGCGCAACTGAATAACCAACTACCTGGCCATCCGGTGGAGGAAGCGTTGGGCATAGGCGGCGATGATTCCATACGACGACGGTTTATGACTGAACAAAATGCGTCTATGATGAGTTCATGGCGATGATGCCGTCACGCGCTCATTAGTCGAATGCACAACTAGGGAGATTTCAAAGAGGTAAGAAGACTGAAATAACCTAAGTAACATGCAAGAAATAACCTAAGTAAAAGATTGTAAGATGAAAGCTCAAGAATTCAAACCCTAATACTTTATCCTAACAATCGACTTCACTAATCCACTAACAAGTTAATAGATAGTGCTTAATTAATGAGACCCTAATTTAACTCAAGTGATGCGGTCGTCCTCCCTGGATAAACCAGTAGATTAATTAACCCTTTCTAAACCCTATCGTTAAGTCTACTAGTTGTTAAAGAGTGATAAAGTCGTCCTCTCTCTAACACTTTTCGAACGAAATTCAAAAGTAAAGTTAAGATTGATTTTAAGAATTCATTAATTAAGAGAATCAAAACTAAACGTCACGAATTACCCTAATTACGTACCCACATTCTACTTCTACGAGTTCATCCTACCCCAAGCATACAAGGGTTTTAGCTAGACATGGCTTTAACGATAACAAAAATAATTGAAGAAGTAACGAACATAAACATGATGATTTGAACTAAGAAATTATTAAACATAAACTAGGGTTTAAAGAAATAAATGCTAAGAACTGAAATTTGATTAATAAAACTAAGTCTCAAGTATTCAATGTCAAAGAGCGAACAAAAATAAATAAAAATCCAAACCGAAACAAGAATTCGTAAAGTAAAAACCTAAATTACGTAAAAATAAAGCTTGCTCGTCTCTAGTACTCCTCTAACTCTCTAAAAAAATTAACTCTAAAAGTAATGTGGTATGAAGTGGTATTTTGTGTGGTGTGTTGTCAAAAACGAGTTCGGAACAAGTATATATAAGCATCGGGCCGAATTAGGGATTAATGGGCCGAAAAACGAATCCAGAGGCAAAAAATAGGAAAGTGCTCGAGCAACACCCGCTCGAGCGGGGGCGCTCGAGCTGTGTAGGTCGAATGGTGTAAAGGCTCGAATGGGGCTGCTCGAGCTAAACAGCTCGAATGATGCAAGGGCTCGAGCGGTGGCGCTCGAGCCACCGTTAAAGACTTCGCGGACTACGTCGTCGAGAACCCTCCAGCTTCCGGTTTAGACAATCCTGTTGCCGACCTGGGAGAGATGGGGGTGAACTTGGATATCTTTAAAGATGATGTCCGAGTGGTTGCCCCGAAGGAGAGGACCGAGGAAGTAAACAGAGATGCCACCGTGTTCGATGCTCTAAGTCCTCTCTTCCCAAATCCACTTGACGGAGCGGGCACCTCTGCTGCGGTAGGCGAGCAGCAAGTCCCGGTGGTGACCAACCTGGATGTTCCTTCACTTCCTCATATTGAAGCTCCTCTGGCTCCACCAGCTCCTCCGGCTCCCGAATCTTGAAGTCTCTTTGTTTAATTTTTGCTTTTTTAGTTGATGTGTTAGGATGATGTAACCTTTCTTTTCTTGTACTTTTATTGAAAATCCTTTTAATGAATGAATTCGCACTTTATGTTTTATCTGTCCGCCTTTAATTTGCCCTTTATTTATTCTTGCTTAAGTACTTCTTTCTTTGATTGAAAGTTATACTTTTCTTTGCAAACTTGTGTATATTAATCGTGTATGGGCCTTTTTGGTTCTTTAAGAACTTGACCTTTATTATACTTTCTCTTAGGCCCTGTTGCTCGCCGCATGCTATATTTGTGCTTAAATGCATTTAGCTTTGGGCGAGCAACTTTGTATGTTGGGGGCGATCATTTGGGCTTCTGTGACTTAGGAGCCCTGCTGCTCGCCTCCTTCTGAACTCGTATTGTAACACTTGATTGTTTCTGGCGAGCAGCTTTTCCTTTTAGGCGAACAACTGGGCTTTGATGCCTTCTTGTCTATTTAAATGCGTAATACGACGAACAATCATTCTTACTCACAATTTTTGCCAAAAAAGTTTGAAAATTTTATCAATCTTACAACACAAATGATCTATCTTAAATAACTTGTACTACTTCAACTATAATCTACATAGACAAACTTTTACACTGGTTTCCTGACTACTGATAATATTTTTCAATAAAGTTGTGTTCCAGGTGTATTGGGCCGAGTTGCCTTCCATGTCTTCAAGATCATATGTGCCGTTGTGCCACTTGTGGGTTACCCTGAATGGGCCCTTCCAAGTCGGTCCAAATACTCCTGGTGGCGGTGCTAGAACTTTTCGGAGTACTAGATCTCCGACTTCAAATTCCCTGATTTTCACTTGTGAATTGTAATATTTCACGATTCTTCTCTTGTATATTTTATTTTTTATCTGCTGAAATTCTTTTTTCGACAATCAGATCCATTTCTGTAGCCAGTAATCTATTGTTTGACTGTTCATCAAACTCAGCTACTCTTTCAGTTGGTACCTTGAGCTCTACAGGTATAACTGCTTCGGTACCGAATACCATAGCAAACGGTATTTCCCCGGTGCTTGTCCTATGTGATACTCTGTATGCCCAAAGTACCTCGGATAGTTCTTCTGACCATTTGTCTTTCTTATCCACCAGACGGATTTTTAGGATATGTTTGATTATCTTGTTAACTGCCTCGACTTGACCGTTGGATTGAGGATGATATGGTGTTGAAAAATGTTTCTTGATACCTCATTTTTTGCAGAACTCTCTTATCTTCTTTCCTTTGAACTGCTTTCCATTATCTGTCAGTATTGCCTGCGGGACTCCGAATCGGCACACTATATTTTTCCAGATAAAGTTGATCATTTTTTCTTAGGTTATTGTTACTAGTGCTTCAGTTTCGGCCCATTTTGTGTAATAGTCCACGGCCACTACTGCAAATCTTACATTCCCCTTTCCCGTTGGGAAAGGTCCTATGATGTCTATCCCCACTTTGCAAATGGCCATGGACTATTCACTGAAATTAGTTCTGTTGGTGGCTTATGGATGTTGGGGGCGAACAGCTGGCACTTGTGGCATATTTTTGCAACTTTGATTGCATCTTGTAGTAAAGTTGGCCAATAGTATCCTTGTCTCACTGTCTTGTATGCCAGTGCTCGCCCTCCTGCGTGATTTCCACATATCCCCTCGTGTATTTCTTTTAACACTTCCTGGCCTTGCCCCCTTACTAGACATTTCAGTAGGGGTAGTGAAAATCCTCTTTTGTAAAGTTGGTTATCCATGATTGTGAACCTTGCTGCTCGCTTGGCTATCTTAGTTGCTTCCTGTGGGTCCTCGGGTATTTTACTGTCTTTAAGATATCTGTATATTGGTGTTCTCCAATCTTCCTCTGTCAATTCTTCTTCGACTTGACTGATTTTGTAGTCACTGGTGGATGGATGAGAAATCTTTGTTATTGTGACTTCTGAAAGTTCTGCTGGCCCTGTGCTAGTAGCTAGGCGAGCAAGTGCATCCGCTTGTGCATTGTTGTCCCTCGACACTTGTTCAATATAAATTTGTTCGAATAGTGATGCTAAGTGAGCAACAATCTTCTGATATAAGGCCATGTTTTCATCTTTTGCTTCGTACGCCCCACGGACTTGATTGACTATCAGCTGGAAATCTCCATAAATTTGGACTCTTCGAACCCCCACAGCCAGAGCTAGTCGTAGTCCGGCTATCAGTGCTTCGTACTCAGCTTTGTTGTTTGTTGCCATGAATTCGAACCTGACCGCTGAAGTGAACACTTGTCTATCTGGACTGATCAGCACTATTCCGGCTTCCGCTGCTGTGTTATTTGATGATCCGTTCACGTACATGTGCCATGGATGGTTATGACCTCTTGTTGGATCTTGAGGGAAGGTTAGTTCGACTATGAAGTTAGCTAACGCTTGTCCCTTGATCGCTATTCGAGGCGCATAAGATATTCCGAACTGGCTTATCTCTAGTGACCACTTGAGGAGGTGACCAGCAGTGTCAGGCCTTTGCAGAATTTGTCTTAGTGGGAATGTTGTTAAAACCTCCACTTGATGATCAAAGAAATAAGGCCTTAGTTTTCTCACACTCATCACCAATGCGTAGGCTAACTTTTCCATGGGCGAATATTTGATCTCCGCTTCATGTAAAGCCTAACTTACGTAGTAGATTGGCAAATGAAACTTTCCTTCCGCCCGAACTAGGATCGAGCTGATTGCTACCTCTGATGCGGCTAGGTACAGGTATAGCTTCTCCC
This sequence comes from Ballota nigra, assembly GCA_947034835.1. Taxonomy (NCBI): domain Eukaryota; kingdom Viridiplantae; phylum Streptophyta; class Magnoliopsida; order Lamiales; family Lamiaceae; genus Ballota; species Ballota nigra. The sequence goes on along the minus strand of OX344722.1, from coordinate 114,186,452 downwards.
CTGAGACAGGCTTTGATAGAATCTTAGTGTCGTTGAGATACACTTTTAGTTGTTCAAATGCCTGTTGGCAATTGCTTGTCCACTGGAATTGCCCTTTCTTGATAGCGTCAAAGAAAGGTCGACACTTATCTCCGGATCTTAAAATGAATCTATTCAACGCTGCTAAGCATCCGGTTAGTAGTTGAACCTCCCTAACCGACCTTGGTGGTTGCATGTCCATGATTGCTTTGACCTTTGATGGATTTGCCTCAATGCTTCGCTGACTGACCAGGTGCCCAAGAAACTTCCCCGAGTGAACTCCGAAGTTGCTTTTCTTTGGATTTAGCTTCATGTTGTATGCTCGGAGTATCTCGAATGCTTGTGTCAGGTGTTCCAAATGATCTTCCTTTTTTGGACTTTTTACGACTATGTCGTCCACGTACACTTTCATCGTTCTGCCAATGTGTTCATCGAACATTTTGTTGACGAGTCTCTGGTACGTGGCTCCTGCATTGATCAACCCAAACTGCATCCTTTTCCAACACAGTAAATTCTTGTTGGTGTAGATGTTGTGTTCTCCTGGTTGTCCGGGTGCATCGGTATTTGGTGGTAGCCCGCGAATGCGTCCATGAAGGTGAGAATTTCGTGTCCTGCTGTGTTGTCCACCAACTGGTCAATGTGCGGTAGCAGGAAGTTGTCTTTAGGGCAAACGACATTTAGATCGGTGAAGTCGATGCACAACCTCCAAGTGCCGTTTGGTTTCCGTACTAACACCGGATTTGCTACCCATCTGGGGCATAGAGCTTCTTTGATAAGGTCATTATCGAGTAGCTTCTTTACTTCCATGTCCAATGCCTCATATTTGCCAGGCCCGGACTTTCTTCTTTTTTGTTTCACCGGTTTTTTTGGTTGGATCAATATTTTGCTTATGACAGGCATGCTCAGGGCTGATGCCTACCATATCAGCATGCGACCACACGAATACGTCGAGATTAGATTTGAGGAATTCTTTCATTCTGGATCTGTATGGCTCAGGGAGCTCAGAGCCAATGAATAATTCCAAGTCTTCTCGATTCAGGTCGACTCTTATTGCTTCTAGCTCTTCAACCGGAGTTGCTCTTCTTTTCTGATTTTTCCAACGAGGATCGATAATGGGTCCCTCTAGGTTAATCTCATCCTCGATCATTGGTTCCGCCTCTAGCCTTGGCTCTATGTCTTTAACTTTATTTAGTCTAGGTACGACCTCTCTTCCCTGTTGCTCGCCGGAGCCCTCCTGCTCGCCCTCGCCCTGCTGGTCGTCCACCTCTATCATCTCGGTGTCAGTGGACTCCATGATTTCATCCAAGATGGAGGGTTCATCTTCAGCCCTGCTGCTCGGCTGTTCGTCCATGATGGATACTTTGTTGTCGTTAGGTTGAAGTTGTAGGAGGCACTCCTGAGCTTTCTTTTGATCACCCTTAACCGTACCTGAACCTTTCGGAGTTGGAAATTTAAGACAGTAGTAGTACGTTGAAACGACCGCTTTAAATTCATTCATAAAAGGTCGACCGAGAAACCCGTTGTAGGCAGACTGTTGATTTACAACTAAGAACTCTATCATTCTAGTCAGTCTCCTTTCGGGATTCTCGGTCGATACAAGCTCGACCGGTAACGTAACTAAACCTAAAGGAACAGTTACAACATCTCCGAACCCTACTATCTTATGGTCGCATTCCTTTACATATTCTTCACAATCACCTAACTGATCTAGTGTGCTTTTAAATATGATGTTTGTGTAGGAGCCGGTGTCCACAAGAAGGTGGTGGACTCGGATCCCCATGATATTGGCACAGATGATCAGTGTGTCGTTATGTGGGGTGAGTATTCCATCTAGGTCTTTTTCAGAAAACACCAAGTCGCCCGTCTTCTTGGTAGCTTGGTTCACTCCAACTTCCCTGACTTGAGCCACTGCTCTTAGATCTGCCTTTCTCTTCCTTTTAGACATTGGGGGCCTTCCGTCTGAACAGCCTCCTACTGGTCCGACCGGTTCAAGCATTAGGATCTCTCGAATCGGCTCAGCTGGTGCTGTCATTGTCTTTTTTCTTTTCTGGTCCCTCCTGCTCGGCTGTTCATCACTCTCATCATCTTCCGAGCTGGAGGTTATTGCCGCTCTCGGTTTCTTTCCCGGTTGTCTTTTCACGAACTCCGATAGTTTTCCCTCTTCATAGAATCTCCACAGTTGTTTCAAGAGGTCCTGGCATTCACTTGTGAAATGGCCTATGTTCTGGTGATATGCACAGTATTTGTTGGGATTCAACTTTCCCCACTCTTGTCGTATCTTTCGGGGTTCTGACAGCATATCTTTATCCTTCACATTGTTATATACGGCTTCTATGGATGTGGATAAGACATGGTTCAACTTTTCCTTCAACTCGGAACCTTCACTGAAGGCCTTCATGTTCTTAGGGGCCTTGTATTCCCCACCTGACTTTTTCCCCGACTTCTTGGTGTCAGCCTTGTCACCGAACTCTTTCTGTAGGGTTTCCTGTATTGAGATGTACACACCGGCTTTATGCCTAAATTCAGAGTAAGTTTTAGGGAAAGCCAGGTGCATTTCTTTCCAGAGGTCTGTCCCTTTTTTTTAGTCCTGCCATGACTACCACGATTTTGGTGTCCTCACTCACCATCTCACCTTCTAGCAGGTATTTATCAAATCTTTCAAGGAAAGCTCTATCGGACTCTTCATCTCCTTCTTTCAAATCTGCGAGTCTGTGTCTTTGTGTGAGATAAGATCCGACTGTTAAAAAGTGTGATAGGAATTCCTTGCTGAGCTGCATGAACGAGTCTATAGAGCCAGGGGCAAGTGCGGAGAACCATCTATGAGGGCCATCACCCAAAGTCAATGGGAAGTTGCGAAACTGTGTTGCATCTGATGCTCTTACTGATATCATGTAATCAGTATATTTTGATAGATGCACCTTTGAATCTGAATTCCCCTCATACAAACTAATGACCGGGAATTGTACTTTTTTTCTGAACTGGCGCATTTAGAATAGCTGGGGATAAGGGTGATGATGGCAATATCGTTGACCCAACGCCTTTTTGGGCCTCCAACTGTTTCTGCATTTCTTCCACCGTTTTTTTCAGAGCTTGCCACTCATTCGGAGACGTTCTTCCATTAGAAGGTTGTTCGCATGGTTGGGTTCGATGACCTCTTCATGATGCAGTCCCTTGCTAACGGGACGTTTCTCTTGTGTGACATGCTTATCGATGTTGCTAGCTCCGTTGGGACCTAAACGCCCAAAGGCTGACCTTCTCAACCTCTCATGGACTGAGGGGCGAGCAGCAGGGTGTGCTTGCTCGTGTGCTCATTCTTCACTCCTTTGGTGAGTCTTTCTCCCATGTCCTTCATGATTATTTGTTCCTCTCGTGTGAGAGTGGCTCACACTCTTTGTCCCCCCGCTGCTCGACTCCTCGCCTGTCCCCGGGGTGGACTCTCCTCGACTCCCAAGTCGTTCACTTATTGGTGTTTTGCCCTTGGCTCTCCTGGCTTGTTCACTATCAACCTCATCCATTCTTATATCTTCACGTTGCTTGGTTCTTCTTTCAGTTGCCCGGTTGCTCGCCTCCGGGGCTTTGGATGGCCCTTGCCCTGTTGCCCGGTTGCTCGCCTCCCGGGCCTTTGATGGTCCTGCGGCCTCTTGTCGTCTTTGTAATGATTGTAAGACGGCAATCGTTTTCGCCAATTCCACCGGGTTTTGAGCTAAGGCCTCTACTTCCGGGGGAAGAGTATCGATTGTAACTTGTACATTCTTTCGGGACGTTGCTCGCACTATTCTTGCATGTTCCCCCATCGATGATACTCTTGTTCATGACTTGTTCGACGGATGAGAACTTGATGACTGCATCTCGTGTGATCTCGCCATTTATCAAATGCAATGTATTTCAGCCAACACCTCCAAACTCAGTTTCCGGCGACTTTTCACAAGGATTCTTCAAATTTTCAACCAACCGGAGGTTCGGACCCTCCTTTTAGTGCCAATTGTTGATGATCTTGACTCAGATTAGATAATTAGTGGCTGTTTTTATGCTAAGAAGATCATCAAACAAGGATTAAGTCAAAGATTAAAACTAAATTTTTATAAGGAAGATTTGAGGAGAAATTTGGCAAGAGTTTGGTCTTGTTTTGAATAATTGAACTTATTTTTATTATCCCATGAAGGGGTATATATAGTGGTACAAGCAAGTAGGAGATGTCACCTTCTTAATCATTTTCACTTACAACATGACAAGTGTTAAGACACTTGTTATATCCTTAAGCTATTACATCTTTACACAATGACAAGTGTTAAAACACTTATTTGTCCCTAATGTAATGCCTAATTATTGGGATTTCTGATGATCTTCCGAGGTGTCCTCTTGCTCGCCTATTCGCCCCTTTTTATTTTTCTTTTCTCCTTTTTGGACCAGTTGGTCGCCTCTCTTCTTATGACTAATTGACCAGTTGCTCGCTTCCTCTGATCTGGTCCTTTGACCCAGCTGTTCGCTTCCTCTGATCTGGTCCTTTGACCCAGTTGCTCGCCTCCTAGTGCTTACTTCCCTGCTGCTCGTCCTTTTTGACTTTTTACCCTTAATGACTTCTTAACCTTATTATTTTAACATTTTTTTACCTTAATTCCGCTGCTCGGCTGTTCGCCTATCAACATTATCTTCATACAACAAGTAACAATCAGGTGGTCAAGTATAAATTATGTCTTCTAGATTTAATTTTTCGAACCCCTATACACTTAATATCCAGGATTGTTCAAATGGTTATCAACGTAAACATTAGAATTTGAATTATGCTCATGCATTTAGACATCGACATGTTTGTCTTTTAATTTTTTTTTATTGTTAAATAAATACATAATTCTATTCTTAATATATACTCCCTCCGTCCATGAAAAATGGGCTTGTTACTTTTATCACTGTTATTACGAAAGTTGATATAATATGTAAAAAATAAGAATATTGTGTCAAATCAAGTACAAACTAAATAATTTTAAAAATGTTATGTGTGTGTTGAAAAAGTAGATTAAATTTATTCTTTCCATTTTAGGCAACAAAACTATTTTTTGTGGACGACCCAATAAAGCAAGCAAGACTATATTTTGTGGATGGAGGGAGTAGATTGTTATAACGCGATTTTGTGAGTGTTTGGTGAATTCAATACATAGACTCGTAACACCCCATTCAAGCTAAATTGAAAATGCATTTAGGATGGTGTGATTGTTTTTCAAATGTTTTGGTTAAAAAAACCATGTGAAATTTTCGTTCTTTAATCAATCTTTGGGATACTACCCTCCTTCCGTGAAAAATGACACTTTTTATTATTTTATTTGTAAAAAATAATTTTGTTTTTTAAAATAAAAATAATTAATTTCATCTTCACTCCTCAACATATTTTTATTTATATAGTTTGTCCTTGAATTTTCTACACAATATTTTTTAAAATAACTTTTTATTTGACCTAATTACAATATTTTTATTTTTTACGAATAATATCTATTTTTAAAAAATCCGTTGATGGATGTATTATAATTGGGGTAAATTGCGCCAAATCCCCTTGTGGTTTGAAAAATCGACATGAAACCCCCCTGTGCTTTAAAAATTGCGCCAAACCCCCTTGTGGTTTTATAAATATAGCGCAAGATCCCTTTTTTACTTAAAAAAATTAACAGCGTTAATTTTTAACCCGTATGACCTATTATATACTTTTGACCTACTGACGTTCTTTCATAAAATATATAAACGTAAATTAGGGTTTATCTCCAAGTAAAATTTCAAAATTTATACAATTTTTTTTAATATGTGAATTTCTTGAAAAAACTTACTTAGTGTGAACATACAAAGACTTGACTAAGAAGAAATTTGTTGTTGCTGATTTTCTTTAGAATGAGAAGTGTACAGGGTAGGTTCCAATTTCTTTTATTTTTTTTATTTGTACTTTTCTTAATATTTCTAACTACAAATTATTTACTAAATGCTATATTAATATATAATTAGATATAAAGAGGATTTTCTAAAAGTATTTTTCCCTTCTCGTCTATTTATAATATTTTATTGACAATAATTATTCAATAAATTGACTATATAAAAACATAAGATTATAAAAAATAAATAAAAACTTAACAAAATCCATAATAGAAGGAACATTTAATTTAGGGGGCGCTTGGTTAACAACTCTTCAATGGTAATGAGAATGAGATTGAAAATTAGTGTAATTAGCATAATTCATGAGAACAAAATCACTACCTCTCCTCCTAAATAAGGTAATAACTACTCCATTTTGATTACCCTATTATCTTCCTACAATCCTCCTCCTCAATCACTCCCCCATTCCTCCACCAACAACCATTTGTTGTCAACTTCTATTCCAAAATTGGGGCATGACACTAGCAATGGTGTCACCATTGGAACACCTCTTCCCCTAACATATCATTTTTCTTATGAGGGCATAGATGGAAATAAATTTTCATTCTCATTGCCATTGAAGAATTGCTAACCAAGCGCCCCTTAGTTAATGGATGGATAATTGTGTCAATATATTAAAAAAAAATTAAAAAAACCCACTAAAATTCACATGAAGTGTGCGTGAATTGCACACCTAACAAAGCTGGGGGCTTAATGTTATATTTATAAACCACAGGGGGGTTTCATGCTTAATTTATAAACCACAGGGGATTTCATGCTATATTTATAAAACCATAAGGGGGTTTGACACAATTTTTAAAGCATAGGGGGGTTTCATGCCGATTTTCCAAACCACAAGGGGGTTTGACGCAATTTACCCATTATAATTGGTATCATAAACTTCTTTTTAGTACGGAGCAATGGCGGTTCTCAATAGTGGCACAACTGAATAACCAACTACCCGGCCATCCGGTGGAGGAAGCGTTGGGCATAGGCGGCGATGATTCCATACGACGACGGTTTATGACTGAACAAAACGCGTCTATGATGAGTTCATGGCGATGATGCCGTCACGCGCTCATTAGTCGAATGCACAGCTAGGGAGATTTCAAAGAGGTAAGAAGACTGAGCTTGTCTGGAAAACAACAGTTGTAATTTATCTCTCTCTCTTTATACATCTGCATTATTGTTAGGGTTCTATTTTGGTTTTGTTTGCTTACCCCAAAATGTTAAAAAAAATTAGGGCAGATTAAGCGTGATCTGTTATTCTTTTAATGGCATCCATGTCTTCATCCTTCTATTGGAAAATTGAATAGACGAGTTTTTTTGAGCCATTGGACAACATTATAGTGAAAGAACTCAGTCGTTGCTTTGTAAATTGAAACTAAGGTTATGCAAAATATTGTGTTTTGTGCAGAGTTTCAGTGTTGCCTTTGAGTTTTCCAGCATCTTGATTTGGTATGTCTTGGTCCTTACGTCTCCATCAGTGTTCTGCCCAATTTTTTAGATAGTTGGATTGGATTGGTGAGTTGCGATTCTTGTTAAAAAAATAATTGTCTCTTGATCCTTATTATATGAAGCGATGGATTTTCTGATTGCTTTGTAAAAATTAGGATTGTATTGAGTTTGATTTGGCTTTTGAATGTAAGGAATATTAGCTCTAAGTGTTTAAGTTGTTTTGGTTTCGGAGATCAAGATAGAATATTTAGCTCTTGAATTTGCTGATTTAATTGGTTCTTGACCTCTACCAGTGGATTGAGCTTAAGATTTTGAACGAAGTTAATTCCTCATTGTTAGACTTGTGTGATGCTTTAATTTGATAGGTAATTAATTAGACATGAAATTGTCATGATTCGTCGTTAGAAATACCCCAATTTTGGTCGATTTAGTCGAGTATTTAGAGTCAATTGAGAACTATTTCTATACCTTGATGAATTTACCTCTTTGATGCTCGTAGGTGAATCCAGGATGAAAAACGGAGTTCGTAGGACTTTGAATCGACTCAAACGGATGCCCGGATGAGAAGATATCGAAGAAATACGATTGATATTAGTGAGTGAGAAGAAAAGTGTTAGTTGAGAGGAGAGGAGGCCCATTCGACCTACACACTCGAGCACCATTGCTCGAGCAAAGCCGGTCGAGCGCCAATATCTTCCAGAAAGTTTTCTCCGCTCGAGCACTGCCCTTCGAGCGCCTCCGCTCGAGCTCGTCAGCTCGAGCGCCCCTGACTTACAGAGAGTTTTCTTCGCTCGAGCACTAAGCTCGAGCACCTCCGCTCGACCACCTGTTTCATTCGAGCACTAAGCTCGAGCGCCTCCGCTTGACCACTACGCTCGAGCACCTTCGCTCGAGCGGGACAGCTCGAGCGCTTCCAAGTTGCGGCCCCGAATGCATATTTTTGGCCCATGAGATCCCGGTTCGGCCCGATGCTTATATATACTCGTCCCGAACTTGTTTTTAGACACCACGACATACCACTTGATACAAAATTACTTTTAGAGTTCGTTTTTAGAGAGAAGGAGAAGAGCAAGCTTTAGATTAATGTTTTTGAGGTTTTCTTACGAATTCATAGTACGATTTTGCTTTTTAATTTCGTTTCATGAGACCTTTGTTCGTTTAATACTTTGAGACTTCTTTGTTCTTAATTTAAATTCAGTTCTTAGCCTTAGTTTCTTTAAACCCTAGTTTATGTGTGATAATTTATTCGTCAAAATCATTATGTTCATGTTCGTTACTTATTCAATTGTTCCTGTTTCCGTAAAAACCATGTCTAGCTAAAACCCTTGTATACTTGGGGTAGGATGAACTCGTAGAAGTAGGTTGTGGGTACGTAATTAGGGTAATTCGTGACGTTAGGTTTTAATTCTCTTAATTAATGAATTCTTAAAATCAATCTTAACTTTATTCTCGAATTTTATTCGAAAAGTGTTAGAGAGAGGACGATCTTATCACTCTTTAACAACGAGTAGACTTAATGAGAGGGTTTAGAAAGGGTTAATTAATCTACCGGTTTATCTAAGGAGGACGACCGCATCACCTTAGTTTAAATTAGGGTCTCGTTAATTAAGCACAATCTATTAACTTGTTAGTAGATTAGTGTAGTCGATTGCTAGGATAAAGTATTAGGGTTTTAGATCTTGAGCTTCCGTCTTACAATCTTTTACTTAGGTTATTTCTTGCGTGTCACAATTATTTTGATTATGTACCTGCTCCGTTAGTATACGTAGGGATTCCTATCCTAAGCATCACCATCTCTGATTTGAATACAAACCTTAGTTAATTCGTTTCTCTTGTTCTTTAGTTTATTTAGTTTATTTTAGTTTAGAATTAACTTTTAAAAAATAAAAAAACATACATTCATATTAGCTACGACACGTAGATCTTCAGGGATCTGTTCGCATACACTCCATCCCGTGGGTTCGATATTACTTGGTTGCTATACTTACTCATACTACAGTGAACTCGTACGCTTGCGAGGAATCTACTAGTAGAAAGTTAGTATTTTCGCTTCAAGTCAATGGCGCCGTTGCCGGGGATGGCGTTGTATGTCTTTTGAATAGGACTTGTCGATAGCTTAGTAGTTAGTAGTGAGTGATTTACTTTTCTGTTTTATTTCGTACATAGTCGGCAGTTGCGTTTTGATTCTTTTGTTAGTGTTTCAGGTTTATGAAAACACGCTCGCAAGGAAATACGAGCGAAGAGAGACTACAGTCAGATCCTGAGACAATAGCAAGAAGAAACCGAGCCTTTTTAAGAAGGATGAACGCTGCCGGAGGAGGGAAAGAACCAATGGACATTACTAATGAGTTGGATGATGTCGAGAATGAGTTTAATCAGACATTGAACCGGGTTGACGGCACTGAAGGCAATACCAGTAAGAACCAAGATCCATCAGGGGAAAGCCAGAGCCAAAACCCGGGCACACAGAATCAAAATAGTCCAGCTCATAACATTGTCCAAAATCCTCAGAACAACCCTGCTTACCCACATCCTAACTTACCACAAAACAACTTACCTTATCCACCTTATCCATATCCACCATACTCGTATCCTCCACCTCCTGTTTACAATCCACCACCGGTTTATCTAAGGATGACGACCGCATCACCTTAGTTTAAATTAGGGTCTCGTTAATTAAGCATGATCTATTAACTTGTTAGTAGATTAGTGAAGTCGATTGCTAGGATAAAGTATTAGGGTTTTAGATCTTGAGCTTCCGTCTTACAATCTTTTACTTAGGTTATTTCTTGCGTGTCATAATTATTTTGATTATGTACCTGCTCCATTAGTATACGTAGGGATTCCTATCCTAAGCATCACCATCTCTTATTTGAATACAAACCTTAGTTAATTCGTTTCTCTTGTTCTTTAGTTTATTTAGTTTATTTTAGTTTAGAATTAACTTTTAAAAAATAAAAAAACATACATTCATATTAGCTACGACGCGTAGATCTTCAGGGATCTATTCGCATACACTCCATCCCGTGGGTTCGATATTACTTGGTCGCTATACTTACTCATACTACAGTGAACTCGTACGCTTGCGAGGAATCTACTAGTAGAAAATTAATATTTTCGATTCAAGTCAGTAATCACGTCTAACTAGGAACAGGTCTAGGATTTGACGTCAAGAAGATGTAGTTTCAACCCAAGGGGTCCAAACTCTTAAAAATAATGGTCCAGAAAAAAAATCTACTTATAAAACGAAAAATTCCAAGGGAGGAGATCTCCCCTGCACCGCCCTTAAATCCATTTGTGCGTCTGAATCTCCACTATCATTTCATTCATGCTGAAGTAATTGAATGAATATAGCAAGTATCGATACTTGTAGAGGAAAGAAAACTTTCTAGCTGAACCATCAAATGTTAAAGTTTCCATCTATATTTCTTGTTCAAGAAGGTATTGAGACTCTTGACCATCATGGGAAAAGGAGGGGTTTCTTGTCCCTCTTAGTTTTACATTTCTTCATAGAATTTCTCTCCGTTCTTTCTTTTATTATTCCCTTTTTCCACAACACCTGGTGTGCTCTTGCAGATTTGTCATGTTCTAGTGTTGAAAAAATAGGGGTGCCCGGGATCTATTCGGGATGAAATTTAAATACGAATTTAAATACAATTATTACTAGTATGAATTAATCCTAATTAATTCAAATAATAATTCCAACAACCAATTTAACATCATGCATGTTGAATTAATTCACATATAATCTATGGCGGAATAAACAAGAAAATATGTGACTTACGTACCTCTTGTAGAACTTGGCCTTTGAATAAAACGGGACAAACACGAACGCGCTCTATCAACCCAAAAGCCTTTTCAAGTATTTCCCTTTCGCCTTATTTGATCACCGGTGGGAGATGCTTTCAAGTAATTTTAATAACTAAGGAAAAAGAAAAATATCTATGCTCTTGATTTTTCCAACACATGGAATTATGTACTTGGGGATGAAATAATCACCCCCTATTTATAAGATGTAGTGGCCGAAAATTTGAGGTTATTTGGGCCTTGGAGAAAATCTTTTCTTAGGCTCTAAGAAATCTTGAATATATCTCATATATTTTTTTCTCCATAATAAAATATTCCACAAAAATCTCACCCACCTTATAATGCTTGATATTTTCGAAAAACACAAGTAAAGAAGCCAAGATTTGGATTTTCTTGAATATATGAGATATTCTTGTATTACAAGAATACATATCTTCCATAATATCTTTCCAAGAAAATCAACAAAATCTATTCTTTTCTTGATACACTATTTTCGAAAATTTCATTAAAAAATCAGCATAATATAATCTTTTTATTTTAATCACCTTATCATTATTGGGCTACTTAATGGGCTACTTGAGGGGCCTTTAAGGAGAATTAAGATTGGACCTCCTAATGGACTTCTGAATTTCAATATTGAGCCCCAATATAATTCAATCCATTAATATTAATTATTACCACTAATAAATTAATATTGCACTATCCATCTTAATCCATATTACGATAATATGGGCTCCCGGTTATTATTTCCCGCGTTTAAGATTATCAAGTCCATTAATTAATTAAGCTTCTGAATAGCTTTAAATTAATTAATATATTTCACCTTGGAGTAAGGACAGCTCAACATTATTATCCGTACCGAAGAAACTGATTCTTCACTTGCAAGATTTGGTACGATAAAACTTCTGAGCCCACCAAGGGGACTAATCACACGAGCCGTACTCGCACGCGTTTCTCCGTATTAAATCTTAGCAGCCGTCGTATGATTAATATTACTGCCCAAGACACAAAGTTCGAAGTCACAATGATTCTCACCCAACATGAATCAAAGCAGTAACCATTAAGCACACACGGTCCTATTTAAGTGATGGAGATTAAGAAATCAACAACCACTGAGGTCTAATTCTTCACATTTCAGAACAGAAGAATTTATCCTCGCTGTAGGTCCTCTTCAACACATACTAAATGTGCTAGTGCAATCTCTTAGTCAAGATAGACCAATCTGAGACTTACACATCGACCTTTCACGGCGGATTGTTCAATTCCACCTAGGTCGTGAAAATGTACGTTTAGTTACAAGGAAACTGTTAATGTTATCTTCCGTGATCGGGTATCACCACATTAACTACAATGTAACTAGTACTATTATGAACTGTTTGCAATAAATATTCAACATTCAATTATATCTAAAGCATATGTGATAAAAGAATTATTCTCATAAAACAAGTGTTAAATACATGAGTTATACGAAGTAAAAGCATACTTTCACGTTTAACTCCAACAATCTCCCACTTATACTTAAAGTCTGCTTTTTAGTATACATCATGCATGTCTTAGTGTAGTAGCTCTACGTGACATCTCATGTCAACCTACACTAACCTAATAATTCCTCCCACTTATACTTAAAGCAGATTGGCAATAGTCTTGACTCCCATTCCATCCACATGTCTCTCGAATGTACTCTGAGGCAGACCCTTTGTGAATGGATCAGCTAGGTTGTCTCCCGACGCTATCTTTGCCACCTCTATATCTCCTCTCTTAACGATTTCTCGTATAAGATGGTATTTTCTTTATATGTGTTTGCTGGCCTTGTGGGCTCTCGGTTCCTTTGAATTTGCAACTGCTCCGGCATTGTCACAAAAGACAGTTATCTTGTCGGGCAAATTCGGAACAACATCCAAGTCCACTAAGAAGTTCTTGAGCCAAACTGCCTCTTTCGCTGCTTCAAAAGCAGCTACATACTCGGTTTCCATGGTCGAATCAGCGATGCATTTATGCTTAACGCTTCTCCATGAAATGACTCCTCCTCCCATGCAAAACACACTACCCGAGGTTGACTTTCTTGAGTCTATGTCTGATTGGAAATTCGAGTCCGTGTATCCCACGGGAACAAGACTATCTGACTGGTAAATCAGCATCCGCTCATGAGTTCTTTTCAGATACCTCAAGATGCACTTTACGGCAGTCCAATGGTCCTTCCTGGGATTACTTTGATATCTTGCCACCATGCCCACGACAAAGTAGATATCCGGTCTCGTACACATCATTGCATACATAAGGCTTCCTACGGCCGAAGCGTACGGAACACCTTTCATGTCATCTATCTCCGCTTGCGTCTTAGGGCTCATTTCTTTCGTTAGATGGATTCCGTGCCTAAAAGGTACAAAACCTTTCTTGGAATCTTGCATGCTGAAACGCTTCAAAACAGTGTCAATGTATGAAGCTTGCGATAAGCCCAACATCCTCTTCTTGCGATCGCGAGTGATCTTGATCCCAAGGATGTGACCGGCTTCCCCTAAGTCCTTCATATCAAATTATTTTGGCAGCCATACCTTTACGTCTGACAATACCTTTACATTGTTTCCAATGAGCAGAATATCATCTACGTATAATACTAAGAATACCACCGCAGTTCCGTCATGCTTTTTATACACACAACTTTCAAGCTCGTTTTGATCAAACCCATAAGACTTAATCACTTGATCAAAACACTGGTTCCAAGTACGCGATGCTTGCTTAAGTCCATAAATGGATCTCTTAAGCTTGCATACGAGATTCTCTTGGCCTTTTTCAATAAAACCTTTGGGCTGTTGCATATAGATATCTATCCCGTCAAGACTTCCGTTAAGAAAAACCGTCTTGACATCCATTTGCCAAATCTCGTAATCTAGGTGCGCAGCGATCGACAAGAGAATACGGATAGACTTAAGCATAGCTACAGGCGAAAATGTTTCCTTATAATCGATCCCTTCTTTTTTAGTATACCCCTTGGCCACAAGCCTCGCTTTGAAGGTCTCTACCCTTCTGTCCGGTCCTCTTTTCCTCTTGTACACCTGTTGATAGGCGAACATAAACCGACATGAACGAACAATAATGAAGTCCGAGATAAGACCAAAGAAGACTTTGTAACTAAGATTCAGCTTAGATAAGGTCAAACTAAGGTCAAAGGACACTTGTCAAGCATGCAGGCTAGAGAGACCAAGAGTCATAGACACCTCATGCTTGCTAGTCTTTATAAATAGTTGCTCTCCAGCTTAAGAAATACAAGTTCAATTTGACAAATACTCCCAAAACACATACTAACATTCCACAACGTGCACACATACGAAATTAATACAATTTTGACTTTCGTATTTTCGCTTTCATATCCCGAATCATCGATTTACCATTTACGGTGGTAATCAATCACACGAAATTGATTGGTGAACAAGATGTTCGACGAACAAATTGGAGATACGGTAGAAATCTATGTGGACGATATCGTAGTCAAAAGCTCCCGTAGTCAAAAGCTCCCGAAAGGAAGACCATCTTCAACATTTGACCCAGGTGTTCGAAATCCTTCGACACTACAACATGAAGCTAAATCCGAAGAAGAGCAGTTTCGGAGTTCATTCAGGAAAATTCCTGGGCCATTTTGTTAGTCAACGAGGGATTGAAGCCAATCCAACAAAAGTCAAAGAAATCGTGGATATGCAGCCACCACGTTCAATAAAAGAAGTGCAAAGGCTCACGGGATGCCTATCAGTATTGAATCGGTTCATATCCAGATCGGGAGATAAATGCCGTCCATTCTTTGAAGCCATCAAGAAAGGACAGTTCACATGGACTAACAATTGTCAAAAGGCGTTCGACCAACTCAAAGACTACCTGGGAGATGTTAAAATCCTATCAAAACCCGTCCCAGGAGAAAAGCTATATTTATACTTGGCAGCGTCAGAAGTGGCCATCAGCTCCGTTCTGGTGCGAGAAGACGGCAAATTTCATCAACCTATCTACTACATCAGTCAAGCTTTGCATGAGGCGGAGATCAAATACTCCCCAACTGAAAAACTGGCGTACGCACTTGTCATGAGTGTGAGGAAGTTACGGCCATACTTTTTTGATCATCAAGTTGAAGTACTAAAAACTTTCCCCCTCAGACAAATTCTCCATCGCCCCGACACAGCTGGTCTTCTATTAAAGTGGTCACTAGAGATTAGCCAATTCGGGGTGACATATGCTCCTCGAACAGCGATCAAATGGCAAGCATTAGCCGACTTTATTGTCGAACTAACTTTCCCACCAGATCCGACGAGAGGACTTGATCACCACTGACATCTTTATATTGACGGATCTTCAACTAACATAGCCTCGGGGGCAGGAGTGGTTCATATCAGTCCAGACAGACAAGTATTCACCTCGGCAATCAAATTTAGTTTCATGGCAACCAACAACGAAGTAGAGTATGAAGCTCTCATTGCTGGTCTCCATCTATCCCTTGCAGTAGGTGTCAGACGATTGCAAATATTCGGCGATTCACAATTGATTGTGAACCAGGTCCGAGGTGAATACGTGGCGAAAGACGATCATATGATCGAATATCAGCGAATTGTTGCTTACCTGATGTCCTTGTTAGAACAAGTCTTCATTGAACAAATTCCAAGGACAAGCAATACGCAAGCAGATGCGTTGGCCCGACTAGCAACAAGCAAGTGAAGAAGAAGACTGGAGAACAAGTATAGTCAAATACTTGAAAAGTGGGGAAAAACCAAACAACCCTTTTGAAGCTGCCAAGCTAACAAAGCAAGCCGCCAGATATACTCTGGTGGGCGAGCAGCTTTACAAAAGGGGAATATCAATCCCACTTCTCAAATGTTTGCCTAGGGGACAAGGACGAGCAATACTCGAAGAAATACATGCTGGAGTATGTGGAAATCACACTGGGGGGCAAGCCTTGGCATACAAAACTATCAGGCAAGGCTATTATTGGCCAACTTTACGTCAAGACACAATTAAGAAAGCATAGACTTGCCATCAATGTCAAATTTTTGCCCCAAACATTCATACCCCGGCCCAACAGCTCGTATCAGTTTATAGCCCGTGGCCATTTGCAAGATGGGGGATGGACATTATTGGTCCCTTCCCAGCGGGAGTTGGAGGTGTTCGATTTGCTGTTGTGGCAGTCGACTATTATACAAAATGGGCAGAAGCAGAAGCCATGGTAAAAATCACACAGCAGAAAATGATCAACTTCATTTGGAAGAACATTGTCTGTCGCTTTGGGGTTCCGCAAACCATCGTAACAGATAATGGTCCGCAGTTTGATGAAAAAGAGTTGAGAGATTTCTGTATGAAGTGGGGAATCAAAAAACATTACTCTACGCCCTATCATCCCCAATCAAATGGATAAGTCGAGGCCGTAAACAAGATAATCAAGCATACATTGAAAGTACGACTAGCGGAAAGCAAAAGCAGTTGGTCTGAAGAACTCCCGGAAGTCCTGTGGGCATACAAAGTTTCTCCCAGGTCAAGCACCGGAGAAACACCTTTTGCAATGGCTTTTGGAACAGAAGCTGTAATACCAATCGAGTTAAAGACCAACACATTCAGAATGACCAACTTTGATGAGCAGGCGAACAACTCTGCTCTAGCTACTGAGATGGATTTGCTCGAAGAAAAAAAACTGAATGCCGAGCTAAAAAATGCTACCTATAAGCAGCGAGCAGAACGCTATTATAATTCTCATGTTAAAATCAGGGAATTCAGAGTTGGAGATATGGTTCTGAAAGTTGCTCGCCCAACCTCCAGGTGTATTGGGACCAACTTGGGAGGGCCCGTATCGTATAACGGAAAAATTTGTTAATGGTGTATACGATATCGAAGATATGGAAGGCAAGCCGACCCAATACTCCTGGAATGCTGTACATCTGAAGAAGTACTATCAATGAGACGCACAAGTTCTTAATTGGGCGAACAAATGTCTTGGGGGGCCAGTGAACCAAGTGAGTCAAACCAAATAAAAAACTTGCCTAATTTTTTGGAAATTTTGCTAAGTATAGAATTTAAAGTTGTTCGGCACATTGTATAGTTTGGTGTTGTTTCATCTTTGTTAATTTTTTCTTAATTTTTAGATAAAGTTGCTCGGTAAAAATATTATAAACGAGCATATTTTTAGTTAGTGTTCAAAGTTGTTCATCAGGTTGTATATGTTAGTGACGAACAGTCATACAACACTTGTAATTTTTTCATAATGTAAATACAGTAGTTGTTCTTCAAAGAGGAAAAGTCCAAAAGCTCGAGGTACAAGTCCATTTTGAGGACCAAAGCCACTTAAGGGTTGTTCGTTTTTTAAAATGAACAGAACCTAAGGCTAAACCCTAATTCCATTAAAGGCAAAGTTCAATTCGAACAAAAGCCCAACACTATATGTTATAATTGCAAAGTCATTGACAAAAATGTAAAGACAATTAACATATAAAGAAAATAAGCGAATATAAGAAAGACATTCCATTAAACAAAAGGCATTGAGCCTAAAAAATAGTACAAGTGTAAAGTACTACAAAAACGAACAATTACGAAGAAGAACCTACCGAGCAACTATTACAAAATAAAGACTACTGTCCTAAAAACTATTGCTGCTCGGCGGGAGGTTGATCTTGAGGTTGGTCGGCGGGAGGATCAACGATCATATCTCTAGCCATGTCCTCCGCGGCTTTTTGTTCCCTCTCCGTGGTAACCTGCTCGTCAGCAGCATCAGGCTCTTCTTCTTGCTCGCCATCATCAACTTGTGGTGGAGGGCGAGTAATGATGATGCTCGGGTCAAGGGCATCAATCTTAACCCCTAGCTCGGCGATGTCCCCCAGTTGGAGTTCGATGTTGTTCGGCGGGGGGTAGTTTTCCAGGAATTTGGACAAGTCTTTGCCCATCTCCTCCACCATATCCTTAAAATCATACGCATCAGCCATGCGAATGCAATCGGCGTAGGCGCAGATATATCCTAAGTTCGAGATGGGGGCAGACCGGGCCTGGAGCTCGGCCTCAAGTTGATCGCGAGAAAAAGAGTTGGCCTCTACCTCCCGCAAACGAGCAACCTCCGCTTCGAGCTCAACATTTCTTTGCTCGGCCGCGAGCAGCTTCTTCTTCTCCTTGCCGAGCAAGGCATCTTTGCTTCCCAATTCACCAGATAAACCCTGAATTTCTTCAAGGTGTTTCTTCTCAGTGTCAATGTAAACATTGATCTGGTTATTGAGACGAGCAAGTTTGGCCTCGTACTGGCTGATTAAGCCATCTTTTTCCTCCGTGAGCTGCCGAGCAGTGCTGGCGTAGCGGCGAGCAGCTTTTTCTTGCTCGGTAATCTGGGCCATTGCCCTTTGAGCCGTGACGAGGCCGTTGGCATGAAGCATCATGGAGAGATGAACATTGTCCGCCAGCCCTTGTTGGAAGACAGCTTTGTCCAGAGGACGTGTCCAAGCTCGGGCGATCAGCTCCGTCGCCCTGCGAATGTGATCGCCGGGAATCTCCCTTATGTTGACGGGAGTCTTCGAGCAAGTGTACTGGTGAACAACACTTGTTCGCCCAGGTTGATCGTCAGCACGGTATCTGCGAACAAGAAAGCAAATGACACTTAGAAAAAAAAATTTGAATCTTGCTCGGCGGAGGCAAGGGTAGACTTACTCCTGGAATTTTCGATCGTCCCAGCCCAAATGGGTGAGGTCCTCAGGACCGCGAACATGAGTGGAATCCCTGCCCGCCTTGCTTGTCTTCTCTGCAGGCTCGATGGAGGAGGGGCGAACAGCTTCCCCCTCCGCGTTATGGCGAGCATGGCTATGCCCCACCTTCTCCTTGCCCTTGGTCCCGGGAGGAGCAGTCTGGGACACGAAGGTCTCATCCCCTTTCTTTAAGCGCTTGGCACCGTGGGGAGATGGTGCCGTGGGGGGGGGGGAGAAGGTGGTAGATTCTATGGGGGCACGGCTTGGCGAGCAACTCTCGCCCCTTCCGCTTTGTTCGTCATCGCCAGTACCTTAGATGGCGGGTCACCCTTCTTTCTCCTGCCTTTTGGTGGTGCCATTTCAAATACCCTTTGTTCCAAGAGTCCGAAACAGGGAGGGACGACGATTGTGACTTGCTCGGCTAAAAAAAAAAGAGAAAAAAATGAAAAAAGAGTTAAGGCGAGCAAGTTATGATATCAAAGGACTAACAAAGTAATGGAGGAGGAGTTGGAAATTTTTTATACCTGGGGGCACCTCAGCCTGTACTTCCAAGTGATGGGGATAGGAAAACAAGCGAGCAGCTCTCTGACGCTTCTCGTCGCTCAAATACTGGATAGTCCTATCAGCTCTGTTGCGTAGGCCGACCAAGCAGGAAGTGAATAAAAACTCTGCCCCGATCTCTTCCTCCTCCGAGTTCCACTTGGGCAACCGAGGGCCTGCAAGTAAACAAGAAAAGTTAAATTAGAACAATACAGTTCAAGAACGAACAAAGATAAACTTACGCTTAATAATTCCATAAGCGTCGGGAGAGTTTATTCGCCCAATGCCCCCGTGTGGACCGGAAGATGCTCGCCAATCACCCCCTATGAAAAAGAAGTGTTGTTTCCAGTCTTTGATCTTGTTCGGCACTCCTTCTACCATCTTGAGTCCAGTTCTGGCCTTGAGGTAGTAGTAGCCTTCTTCGCCTACAGGGCATTTGGTGATTGTCATAAGATAGTTGATCTCCTCCGCAGTAAGGCGATCAACATATCCTTCAAGGGCGAACAGACACATGGCGCCGAGCAAATTCATCCACCCAATTGGTGTGATCTGGGTAATGGCAAGATTGGTCGCCTCGAGAAAACGACCAACAACTGGAGGCAGCGGCAGCTTCAGACCAGCCATCAAAGTATGAATGTTGATCGCCGTGCATCCTGGGGGTGGGCGATCAGCTCTCTCCTTTCTTTTGGGGGGCCCACATATGAATGTCATACGGGATCTTGTATGTCTCTCGGATCGAATCAAGATCCTCCTCGAGGACAACGCTCTTGATTTTGCTCGCTTGGAAGTCATTTCTTATCAAATCCATTTTTTGTCTTTTCGGACGAGCAAAATGGTTCGCGTATTCCTCGGCATATGCTCGCCATTCGAAAGGCCGAGCAACTCCAACTGGGATCTCGTTTTCCATCATTTTTGGAGATGGGAACCCTATCCCTTCCAGAAATTCGCGGGTCAATTCGTTAAATTGGGGATCTTCCGATTCAGCGTTGGACGAAGAGTCTTCACCGGAATCCCTGCTCGCAACAACCACTATTTCCCTCCCAGATGGGCGAGCACCAGTATCCTCAACTGAACGAACAACCGAATCAACGTGGGGATTTGACGCCGAGGAAATTTCAAAGGGAGGTTGATCGACGGGAGCTGCGATTGGGAAAAGGGGATCAAGGGTTTCTTCAGATTTGTTGCTCGAGTGGGAAGACATGGAAGAAAAATGAGAAAAAACTAGACGGCGACGATTTCCCGAGGAAGACGGTGGCGCAAGGTCACACACAGCGGCGATGGGGTCTCGAAGAGAAATAAAAACAAATTCAAGAGGTTAAAACAAAAATACTACCTTGAAACTAAGCCGGAAGCAAGAAATTGAAGAAAAACTCGTCGGAAAAAGCTTGGGATCGCCGGGGATGGAGAATTCGCCGGAGCACTGTAGCAAGAAGTACAAATGTGGGAAAATATTCATTTCCCTCCACTATTTATACCCCAAGCAAAAAACGGGGTATGGGACGTAATTTCCACCAAAATGCGGGCCAATCTGAAAGAAAACGGGGTATTTTCCGAGCAAGATAAAAAATTGAAGGGCCTATATGCAAATATAGGGGCGCGTGGCCTCGGGGCTGCTTGCGCGTGGGCGGCGCGCAATCATGCCGCCCACGTCATCCTCGTACATCCCCCAGATCATGGGAAGACGAAACGGTGAACCCAAAGTTGATCGCCTAATTCAATGATGATCGTCCAAATCCTCACCAGTATAATATCCTAACTACATTTGCTCGCCACAAAGTTGCTCGTCTGGGTAACATGTAGTCAGGATAGGGGGCAATTGTTGATAGGCGAACATAAACCGACCTGAACGGACAACAATGAAGTCCGAGATAAGACCAAATAAGACTTTGTAACTAAGATTCAACTTAGATAAGGTCAAACTAAGGTCAAAGGACACTTGTCAAGCATGCAGGCTAGAGAGACCAAGAGTCATAGACACCTCATGCTTGCTAGTCTTTATAAATAGTTGCTCTCCAGCTTAAGAAATACAAGTTCAATTTGACAAATACTCCCAAAACACATACTAACATT
This sequence comes from Ballota nigra, assembly GCA_947034835.1. NCBI lineage: Eukaryota > Viridiplantae > Streptophyta > Magnoliopsida > Lamiales > Lamiaceae > Ballota > Ballota nigra. Next base: position 114,164,979 of record OX344722.1, on the reverse strand, counting down.
CCACAACGTGCACACATACGAAATTAATACAATTTCGACTTTCGTATTTTCGCTTTCATATCCCGAATCATCGATTTACCATTTACGATGGTAATCAATCACACGAAATTGATTGGTGATCCTAAACCGAATTAAAATAGTCACTAATCCTATCAACTAAATGTGATCACCAACAACACCCACTTGCATCTAATGGGTTCTACTCCATTGGGTGGTTCGACCAACTCCCACACTTGATTATGATCCATCGAACCCATCTCGGCTTCCATTGCCGTTTGCCATGACTCCGCGTCTTTGTCTTGGATTGCCTCGTCGTACGTCCATGGGTCTGATTCATCACCGGGAATCAAATCCGAAGATTTTCCAATTCCCATGAATCTCTCGGGTTGCCTAGCAATCCTCCCACTATGACGGGGTTCTGGTTGTGAAGATGTGACGTGTGGTACATCATCTTGTATACTTGGTATCGAGGTTTGACCTCTCAATTCTTCTAAGGTAATTTCACTTTTAGGCTTCCGATTGTTCATATAGTCTTCCTCCAAGAATTTAAAGTGTATACTAATCACGGTCTTTTGATCCTTGGGACTATAGAACATACACCCTTTCGTTCCCGCAGGGTACCCTATAAACAGCCTTAATTCCGAACGTGGATCTAACTTACCGGCTTCCTTGTCTAGCACGTATACCGGACAACCCCAAATCCACAAATGTCTTAGACTGGGCTTGCGCCTGGTCCACAATTCCATTAGGGTTTTAGGAACCGATTTGGATGGCACCAAGTTTAGAATGTAAGCCGCCGTTTCTAAGGCGTTACCCCAAAACGACTTGGGTAAATCTGAATAACTCATCATGGATCTGACCATTTCTAAAAGAGTCTGATTTCTTCATTCTACTACACTGTTCTGTTGAGGGGTTCCCGGTGCGGTTAACTGGGATACAATCCCTTCGTCCGATAAGTAGTTCAAGAATTCATCGCTGAGGTATTCACCTCCACGACCTGATCATAGAAACTTGATACTCTTTTCCCTATGTTTCTCGGCTTCGGCCTTAAACTCCTTGAACTTATCAAAAGTTTCAGACTTATGCCTCATAAGGTAAATGTACCCATATCTTGAGTAATCGTCAATGAAGTTGATAAAATACTCATACCCCATTCTCGCTTTGATCGTCATTGGACCACACACATCGGTATGAACGAGTTCTAACACTTCCGTGGCTCTATTCCCCTTGGCTCCAAATGCCCTCTTGGTCATTTTACCCTCTAAACAGGATTCACAAGTTGGAAACGGTTCGACTTGGAATGATTCCAAGAATCCGTCTTTCACCAATCTCTCTATCCGCTTTAGATTAATATGACCTAGTCTAAGATGCCATAGAAGTGTTTCGTTCATTTCCGAAGAACGCTTTCTTTTATTACTCAAAATGATCGACGTGTTATTAGATTCATTATTTGAGTGGTGTGCACATTTAATCGTATAGAGATTGTTTACCAACGTTCCATGACAGATAGTAACATTCTTAGAAGAAACAGTAACAACTTTATTAAAAGTAACTGAATATCCATAAAAAAACAACTTAGAAACTGAAATCAAATTCTTCCTAAAGTTCGGAACGTATAAAACATCTCTTAAAATTAAAACTATATCTTCAAAAGATAGGTGCACGACTCCCACTGCTTCGGCTGCCACTCTCATAGCATCGCCCAAAGTGATGGTGATCTCATTCTTGATAAGTTGCCGGGTTAGCTGGAACCCCTGAAGAGTGAAACAAATATGATCAGTTGCGCCGGTATCCACTACCCAAACGTGGGCAGCATACGCCGCAACATAAGTTTCAACGACTAAAGCATGAGACTTACCTTTCTTTACCGCCTTCTTAGGCTTAGAACAGGTAGACCTCCAATGTCCTTTCTCCCCGCAGTTGAAGCACTTACTCTTACCGGATATCTTCACGCCGTACGGCTTGAATGCTCTTTCTTTGCCACCAAGAGTGAGTCTACTGGTTTGGTTCCGATCAATCTCCTTCTTCTCAATCTTACTTTCCATTGGCCTAGATTTCGAGAAGAAGCTCTTGATCACCAAAGCCTCATCCTTACTCCCTAAGTATGACTCTACCGTTATCAGAGCTTTGAGCAGGGTGTCTAAAGTGAACTTGTGTTCCGATAACACGTATTCCCAAAAGAACCCATCAAAACTGCTCGATAGCTTTAGGAGTATGGAATCGATTTGACTTTCTTCACTTTGTCCGGCACCAAGAAACTCGGGTTTTTCAAACTCACGCCTAAATTTGAGAACATGATCCCTTACAGGTGTTCCCTTCACCATTTCCTTCGTGAGCTTCTCACGAATGGTGAACAGATTCGCCATGGGGTTCTAATGTTGAAACATCTCTTCAAGGCTATTCATGATATCAACAGCCGCTTCAATGCCTTCATGAATGCGTTTCAAATCTTCAGACATAAATTTCAAGATGATGCGCTTCATGTGCTCATTGGAATGCTTCCAATCATCGAATAACGCCCTTTCCCATTACTTGACTTATCATTAGGTTTCTTGGGTACGTCAACGCTAAATATCCAATAGTGTTCTTGCGTAGGTAGGACCATATTCATGTTACGTTACCAATCAACATAGTTCTCACCGACAAGTTTGTTATCTTTAAGTATACTAAACAGTGGATTAAAAGGTTGCGACATGATGAATTGAGAATAAAATATACATTCACATCAATATCTAGAAAAATATGAAATTATCACATAATTCGATCACATCAATTATATTGAAATCTTAAAACAATATAATCATGCATCAGCCAACATGTCGAAACAATTTAAATGCGCCACGAGGGGTGGTCTATACATTTAAACACATTCAAGCGGATCACAAACTTAAAAGTTACAAATCCTTAATTCAAAATTAATAGTTGGCTCCCACTTTGACCACATAAAAATTGACAGGGACTCTGAGGGGAGTAAGTTAATATCAATTTCTTATGCCTAAGTAATAACTATAATTAAATACAGGATTATTATTTCGCTTTGAGCAAGCCACTCGTGGCGAGGGTCAATACCGCCACTAGTAATAATCCACAATCATCCTTTCAGAATTTATTCATGTGAAATCCGTCTTTTTGGCCGATCCGAGGGGAAAATGTATTCCAAAAAGACTTCACAAATAAATAAATTATGGAGGCCAAATTAATCCAATTTTAATATCCGGAATAAAATTGCGATTAAATAAACATACTTAGTAATTTTCGAAAGTAAGGTTTTTTTTGGACAATAAAATTCATGCAAACACATATTAACAAATAATAGTAAGTGCACGAAATAAAACATCCATCAAAACAAAATTAAACACATTTGAGCACTCAAATCCAATTGTCACGGTTTAATTTCTTCACGCTTTGATGCAAAAAATTGTCCTTGTTGCTTTCCATCGTTCGTCTCGACATGCTCCCACTCGAACAACAACACTTCATCAAAAACAACATTGTTTGGGGTTTGGGACGACGTTTAAAATCACACAAAAAAATGCAGAACTGAAATTAATTTTTTTTAAAAAAAAATTCCACGGCCCGAGATATGGCACGCATCGGCCCACGGAGGTGGGCCGCGCGCCTCTCGCCCAAAACTGTCGTAGCGCCCAGCGCCGAGCACTGAGGCTCGCGCGCGCGCCCGTGCGGCGTCGGCCACCCGTCGTGCGCGGGTCGTGCGTCTCACGCACCCCGTGCACCGGGTTTCGCCGTTCGTTCTCGTTTTCCACCCCATGCATGATTCTTCGTCCATGCATGCGCCGCACATGCATGCGTCGTCCGGGTATGCCGTCTTTAATTCTTCGTTCTTCGTCTCGATCCGGTTACAAGTTATTTTACAAAAAAAAAAAATACTAGATCTAGACTAGTCTATTACAATGATCAAATCAAAATAAAAACAACTAATCTACTGAGAAAAACGAATTTGAACGAATCGAATTAAAACAATAAATTCACACGCATGAAAAATAACAACATTAAAACCATGACAATTGGATACCTGCACAAAAGATCTAGTAATTCTACTATCCAATTTTAATTTAATGTTTAACAATTTAAATTCCAATTTAAAGATCAGAGCCCGAAACCGTGGCTCTGATACCAGTTGTTGGGAAAATAGGGGTACCCGGGATCTATTCGGGATGAAATTTAAATACAATTATTACTAGCATGAATTAATCCTAATTAATTCAAATAATAATTCCAACAACCAATTTAACATCATGCATGTTGAATTAATTCACATATAATCTATGGCGGAATAAACAAGAAAATATGTGACTTACGTACCTCTTGTAGAACTTGGCCTTTGAATAAAACGGGACAAACACGAACGCGCTCTATCAACCCAAAAGTCTTTTCAAGTATTTCCCTTTCGCCTTATTTGATCACCGGTGGGAGATGCTTTCAAGTAATTTTAATAACTAAGGAAAAAGAAAAATATCTATGCTCTTGATTTTTCCAACACATGGAATTATGTACTTGGGGATGAAATAATCACCCCCTATTTATAAGATGTAGTGGCCGAAAATTTGAGGTTATTTGGGCCTTGGAGAAAATCTTTTCTTAGGCTCTAAGAAATCTTGAATATATCTCATATATTTTTTTCTCCATAATAAAATATTCCACAAAAATCTCACCCACCTTATAATGCTTGATATTTTCGAAAAACACAAGTAAAGAAGCCAAGATTTGGATTTTCTTGAATATATGAGATATTCTTGTATTACAAGAATACATATCTTCCATAATATCTTTCCAAGAAAATCAACAAAATCTATTCTTTTCTTGATACACTATTTTCGAAAATTTCATTAAAAAATCAGCATAATATAATCTTTTTATTTTAATCACCTTATCATTATTGGGCTACTTAATGGGCTACTTGAGGGGCCTTTAAGGAGAATTAAGATTGGACCTCCTAATGGACTTCTGAATTTCAATATTGAGCCCCAATATAATTCAATCCATTAATATTAATTATTACCACTAATAAATTAATATTGCACTATCCATCTTAATCCATATTACGATAATATGGGCTCCCGGTTATTATTTCCCGCGTTTAAGATTATCAAGTCCATTAATTAATTAAGCTTCTGAATAGCTTTAAATTAATTAATATATTTCACCTTGGAGTAAGGACAGCTCAACATTATTATCCGTACCGAAGAAACTGATTCTTCACTTGCAAGATTTGGTACGATAAAACTTCTGAGCCCACCAAGGGGACTAATCACACGAGCCGTACTCGCACGCGTTTCTCCGTATTAAATCTTAGCAGCCGTCGTATGATTAATATTACTGCCCAAGACACAAAGTTCGAAGTCACAATGATTCTCACCCAACATGAATCAAAGCAGTAACCATTAAGCACACACGGTCCTATTTAAGTGATGGAGATTAAGAAATCAACAACCACTGAGGTCTAATTCTTCACATTTCAGAACAGAAGAATTTATCCTCGCTGTAGGTCCTCTTCAACACATACTAAATGTGCTAGTGTAATATTTTAGTCAAGACAGACCAATCTGAGACTTACACATCGACCTTTCACGGCGGATTGTTCAATTCCACCTAGGCCGTGAAAATGTACGTTTAGTTACAAGGAAACTGTTAATGTTATCTTTCGTGATCGGGTATCACCACATTAACTACAATGTAACTAGTACTATTATGAACTGTTTACAATAAATATTCAACATTCAATTATATCTAAAGTATATGTGATAAAAGAATTATTCTCATAAAACAAGTGTTAAATACATGAGTTATACGAAGTAAAAACATACTTTCACGTATAACTCCAACATCTAGGGGATATGTATGATAATCTTGTAGCACAGCCAGGGGTTCCTTGGCCACCAACACACAGCTAAATCCTTTTGGGAATTCGTTCTTTGGTGCAAGATTAGGATTCATCATTTATTAAAGGTGGAGTGGGTGCTTATGAGAGAAGATTTTAGGATCAAGCTCTAAATATGTGAAAATTAATGTAAGCAGCATGGAGAATGTGTTGAGCCTGATAGAGATTAATGTATTTAAGCTTTGTGCCATTAATATGTTTTTTGATGCCTCAGATGCTGATGTAGGGTGAGAATTTTAATTATCCTTTTCTCATATCCTTCTTTTTTCGTTCAACTGTTCTGCTAACAGATCAACAGATCTTTTCTAATCCACAATAATATTTCCTAGTCAATGATCATTATGTGAAGAAAAATTGAAGACTGTTCTTTTCCCATTTCTGCACAGGGTACATAATATTTTTGATCTTCTATGATTTTCTTGAATTTAAACCTTTTAGCTTACCCCTTTTTTGGGTAAATTTCTAATACGGAGAACATAAGAGGTTGCTTTGCCTATAACATCCACACATCACAATGTAGAACTTGAAAAGCTTCATAACAACTTTTTATTTTTATTTTGAAATGGTGGCAGATTAATGTAAGTGAAAAGTTTCATAAGAAGCTTACTTTCCTCACTTTTAAGTTTTATATTTATTTATTTTGTTACATTAGCAATGTTTTAGGAATTATATGAAAATTTAAGCATAGTGTTATATCTTGGTACTATGTGGCTATTGATATTCATGTATGAATGTTAATTATGCATCTGACAGAACATATTATGCACTTTGAGCGCTTGGTTGAGTGTGTTATTATTTCTAAATATGAAATTCTTTCTGTCTGATTAATGGTTTCTTTTAGGGAAAAAAAAAAGCATATTTGCCCTAAATTTGGTAGGGCAAAGTTTTTTTTATCCCTCTTTTTGAAAAAAAAAATAAAAACTTTTTTGCTTAAAAAAGATTAGCAAAACATTTGGCATAAGGTTGGGGTTTAGGTGATGTAATTGTGGATTGCAGATGATACCTGTTGCAGCTTGTTAGAATATCTATGTAAATATTATAGGGCCTTCAATGGGCATTTAGGGTTAGGGTTACATTTACCTTAATTAGCATAGCTCTTGTATATAAATATGCATTCTTAGGAGTTATTGAATACACAATATATTTTTCCCCATTCATGTTTTCACGTATTGAGTAACATGATACCATAGCGTACGATCTAGGGTTTTTCAATTCTGAAATTTAGGAGAGTAAAAAAAAAGAAGAAAATATTTAAGACAGCTAATGATGTGGCTTTCTCTACCCATGCTGTTTTATCAACTGCTGACCCTGTTTCAGATTGTAATATATGATGGAATTTGGTACTGATTATGAGCTGATTCTCATTCCGTTTTATAGCATTGCTGTTACGATCCCACATCGGTTCCACATGAAATTGTGGAAGGGTATTTAAGTGGGAGTCAATCCTTAACCTTTGACCATGGTTTCGGGTTAAGTTAGGGCACCCTAACTTATATTCCTAACAATTGGCGCCTGTCATGAACACGCTAATTTAATGAAAGGGAAGAGTAGATTGATTGAGAAATGGGGGATATTTGTGAAGAATTAGAAAGATTTTAGTGAGATGCTAGAGAGAGAGAGAAAGAGTCGAAGAAAGAGAGTTGAGAGACTGAGCTTTTCCTGCTCCTTTCATTACTTGTTTCTTACCCTATTTAAGCTAACAAGACAACACCATGAATAAAGCAAATGGGCCTAAGCACTAAATAAAATAAAGCCCATAAACTATGTAAATAAAATAAAATGGCCCAAGCCCAACTATTAGACAGCTACACTTTGGTACTTCAAATGCTTGCTTCCATCTGTATTCAGTACACGACAGCGCCGTCTGTGGGAAAAGTCGGGCGGGCTGCGAAATGGGGCTACCCAATGGTGGGCCCAGGGATTTCCACCACGGATGTGGGCCCAAGGGAGGTTGCCACCCGTGAAGTGGGCCTTGGCATATGGGTTGCCACCCAGAGTGTGCTGTCTGTGGACGTCCGGCTTTAAGGGGGGGGGGGGGTCGATTGTTACGATCCCACATCGGTTCCACATGAAAGTGTGGAAGGGTATATAAGTGGGAGTCAATCCTTAACCTTTGACCATGGTTTTGGGTTAAGTTAGGGCTCCCTAACTTATATTCCTAACAATTGCACTATGTTGATTTGCATATAGTCTGGGATTTGCAGTGAGTTTGTAATTAAATTTTTTCAAAAACTTTCAAATTTTGTGTTTCACTATAATAATATACTAAAGGCACTCAAGATGATACTCAGGGTTAAAGGAAGGAATTCACAAGAAGGTGTATCACCTTGAGTTCCTTTAGTATCACCTTCAGGCTTATATCCTTGGATATAGAGTATGAATGCCTTACTTTAATCTTGAGTGCCAAGGCTTATATGCTTGATATAAAATGTGAGATTGAATGCTTATTTACAGATGGATTTCAAGTAGGATGTGTGGATAACAAGTCTTTATTGGCAAGGAATTAAAAAAGAAAAGTTGTTAATTGATTTCAAGAATTTCATCAAGTCTCTGCACAGGACAGTGTGTTTTTAAACCAGAATAATCTAGAAGATCACGTGTTCTTCATTTTAACTTACATTGTTCTTTTGACAGCGTGGAAACCAGAATGTATCTAAAATGGCTATGGCAATTGTTTCTGTTGCCTGGTTGGCTGTTTCAGCTTGTGTGTTTGTGGCTAATTTCTTGCTCCAAGTAAGTTGCTCTCTTGTATTTATATGAGACTTTTGTGATGGAATAAAGCATTGCATTAGTTGATTAGTTCTCTTTAGCATCTTTTCTATTTGACCATTATCCTTTATGGCTAAAAGTGGATTAAATTGGAAAATTGCCTTATTTTGTCTGATTTTTAACTGGAATATTTGGTTGATTGCAGCACTGTTCAGATTGTTGTGACTGTCATCAAATACATTCCTCAGGTGTGTTTGATATTATTGTCTTTTGGTTTCTCTTTGTCCTCAGATACCTTTCATTTTGAGCATAGCTATTTTATAATCTCATAATGAATAATATCATTTAATTTAGGCAATCTTGAATTTTCGACGTAAAAGCACAATTGGGTTTAGCATTGGCAACATCTTGCTCGATTTCTTTGGAGGACTAGCTAACTACGGTCAGATGGCTGTACAGTCCATAGATCAAAGTGAGTAGTTCATCGAATACCATATAAAATTTGCTATTGTTTGAAAGATGGTTGAAGCTTAATTTTTTTACCCCCTAATGCTCTCATGTGGTATCCAGACTCATGGGTGAACTTCTACGGTAACATTGGGAAGACGATGATATCTTTGGTAAGGAATGACATTATGTATCTTTTTGTATCATAACTCTCTAGTCATAGAATGCAATGTTGGTTATTATATACATCTTTAGTCTCTAGTTTTCAATTCTTGACCAATTGCGTAGAATAGTAAAAACAAAGAAGTACTAAATTCAGAGCTTGGATAAGAAACACTAATATGAAAAGGACCTCTTCAATCTCTAATTTAAGCTTAATCTTCTTGAGATATACTTGGTGGTTTAACCCAGACATCATATCTTCAAGTCTCAAGTTTTCAAATTACCCATTAAGTTATTTTTTATCAGTAAAAAAAAACTTGTATTAGAAAGAGGATGGGTATGAGTAATACCATTAAGTTTTACAGCAAATTACATAGAAAAACAGTTACAATAAGTAGAAATCTACATCGACAACAATTATAATGTCAAACTGTTTTTCCAATCCAATGTTTTTCCTTATGTTCAATTAAATCTAGTAGTACAAAATTTCATTTAGTCAAATTCAAAATCACACATATTTTGGTCGGACGGTCTTAAGGAGTTCATTTCATAAGGACTGACTTGATCCCACTCGTGCACAGTGCACGACCACTCGAGCTCGAGCACTTTTTGGTAGTTGTACACATGTTCGTAAAATCTTCATATCTCCTCAACCGGGAGTCTGTTTTGGCCGATTCAAAGTCCTACGAACTCCTCTTTTCACCCTCTATCCATCTATGAAAACCAAAGAGACAAATTCATCAGTTTATAGAAATGAAAATGACTCCAAACACTCATAAAAACACTCAAATCATGGGCAAATCGGGCACCAAAACATAACAATTTCACGCCTAATCAACCCCCCCAAACTTACCATGTTGCTTGTCCTCAAGCAATGAATAATAAGTCAAGTGAAATTGTTAGGAATGAATCAAGAACTAAATCATGCAAGTAATAGAGCTCAAGCTCTAAAGATCGTTCACACGTACACAAACTCATCCCCTTCATCATACTCATGCAATAACAACAAGAAACACCAAAATCAAACATGGATGTGCACTCAACGATGTGTTTCACTCCCTCACAAGTGTATATCAATGATAAGGGACTCACTCAATCAATCAATCACACATATCAGCAGCCATAGGCTTGTAAGCACTCTCAACTTCAACCATACTCTAGAAATCAATGCCGAATCAAAAAGGACTTTTCTCAAGGTTGTAATATAGGCTCTTTGGACAGGTGGGATAACCATATGGGATAAGTGACTCAAGTGAATGAAGAATAGAAACTCAAACTTTAGTACTTCGAGATTAGGAACAAAATACTTCCAACATTTTGACTTGAAGCGACTACACTAGCTTCTACTAGTAGCTACCCCGCAAGAGAACGGGTTCACTGTAGTATGGGCAAGTATAGGGACCAAGTATTATCGAACCCAAGGGATGGTATATATGCGAATAGATCCCTGAAGATCTACGCGTCGTAGTTAATATGAGTGTAATGTTTTTTGGATTTTTGAAAGATTAATTAAAAGACTAAAATAAACTAAGTAAACTAAATTACTAAAGTAAACGAATTAACTAAGGGTTGGATTCAAATAAAAGATGGTGATGCTTAGGATAGGAATCCCTACGTATACTAACGGAGCAGGTACATAATCAAAGTAATCGTGACAAACAAGAATTAACCTAAGTAAAAGATCGTAGAATGAAAGCTCAAGATTTCTCACCCTAATACTTTATCCTAGCAATCGACTTCACTAATCCACTAACAAGTTAATGAATTGTGCTTAATTAATGAGACCCTAATTTAACTAAGGTGATGCGGTCGTCCTCCTTCGCTAAACCGGTAGATGAATTAACCTTTCCTAAACCCTCTCGTTAAGACTACTAATTGTTATTGAGTGATGCGGTCGTCCTCTCTCTAACACTTTCGTACTAAATTTAAAGGTGAAGTTCAGATTAATTATAAGAATTCATTAATTAAGAGAATTAAAACTAACGTCACGAATTACCCTAATTACGTACCCACATCCTACTTCTACGAGTTCATCCTAACCTAAGCATGCAAGGGTTTTAGCCGGACATGGTTTTAACAAAACTAAAAGCAATTAAAGAAACAACGAACATAAACATATTTAATTGAACGAAGAACATAAGAAACATGAACTAGGGTTGAAAGAAAATAAATACGAAGAACTGAAATTGAATTGACTAAAACGAAATTAAAAGCGTTTAAAGTAACGAACTAATGAAAAGAAACTACGAATTCGTATGAAAAACCTCAACAAAACGTAAAATAAAGCTTGCTCGTTCTTCTCCTCTTCAAAAACTAAGTCTAAAGTATTTCTAAAAGTTGGGGATTCCTTCAAAACGTGTTT